>CM036593.1:26279603-27574603 GCA_020745705.1 Hemiprocne comata | reverse complement strand
GAAAGAGAGGATTTCAAACTGATCTTAGAAATGAAAGGGAAATGGAGATGAGTGAAGAAGTGGGAAAGGAGAATGGGGCCAATGGCTGTATTTGCATTTCCTTTGAACGTGTTTAAACTCGTAAGGTGGCAGAGACACCCCTGCCCTCCTGTGTTTGGCAGGACAAGATGGATCATAATTATATATCCTACCTATCAGAAATACTGAGAATTAAACCTATTCCAAACACAGTCTTCTTAAAAAAAGAAAAAGAAATTAATCAAATTTCATTGCACAGAGCTTATATTCTCCAAGTGCACATTAGGAAGTTTTAAGGATTTCCTTTTAATTAAAGTAATGTTTGTTGAGCTTAATATTTTCCTAAAACATTTATGTTAATGTCTTTTCCCCCTGTTACTAAAACCCAAGCTGTGAGGAAGGATAACTGACCACAAAAAAGGCCAGATGTGCTGAGAACAATATTTTTCAGATTGCCTGGCAACAGGCAAAAGGTGATTCCAAGCTGAGGAGACTCTGTAACAATGAATGTAATGGCAAGACCTGTGTTTTGTCAGGCTGCAAAAGTTTTTGTCCTGATTGTCACAGAAGAGGGCAATGGTCATTTTCAGTCTGCTTTTAGCTCTGTTTGGGGGCATAATTTAAAAGTCTGAGATCCAAATAGGAAGCCAAGAATGTTGCATTCCAAACCTCAGTGTAGTGAAAGACTCCTTGTGATAGTAGACAGTTATTTTATTTCCCTGTCAATCAGTTCACTGTTGCCTAAAATGGTTATATTCTTACATATCTAGAGCCTAACTCAGAACATGGACTCAGGCTGTGAAGTCACTGGGTGGAACCTGAGCACATGGCATGTGTTTTCCTGAATCTCAGCCATGCTCACTACAGAAAGTGTTGTGAAGGTCTCCGTAACATTGCAAGCCATTTTAGCAGTGAAAGATGTATTGTTTTTTTGTTCTTTGCCTGTGTATTGGACTCCAAGATTGTATTTAAAATATGAAATATGGGAGCCATATCTTGCCACATGCTGGAAGTTGAAAAGGTTACAAAACTCTGAACTAATGAGATGTTTTCAAATTGTTTTAAGTTAGACTGATAAAAAAATTAATCACGCTTCTTTATTCAGTAGTGCCAACCCTACTCATTCACTCTTTTAAAATACTTTGTGTAGTCTGCAAAAAGGAATTCCACAGAACAGAAATAAAATGCAATCCAAATAACTTGTTTTAAAAATAAATTGAACATGAAATAACAAATATAGAGGTAGCCAATGCTTTTGAGTCTCTGGGCCAAGATCTGGAAGTCTGTGTTTAGGATATCTTGTTATGAGCTTGACCACCTAAGTGAAAATAACAGTATTACATTTGGGTGAGGTCTGCTTAAGGCTGTAATGTCATACATGTCAAAATTACACCAGCCCACTTCTAAAGTATCTTTCCTTCTCTTAAGCTGTGCCCACAATAGAAAAACTTAGGTCCAAACTCATCTCTCTTCTAATAGTGGTTCAGTGAAACTAAAGGAGAAACCATGTTTTCTCACAAGGCATAGGAAATCTGTCTCTACAATCACACAGTCTGACTTGCCTTCTAGAACAACTGGAGAATCTATTTTTTGGCTTTTATGCTACATTTCTGCCCCTCAGGCTTGGTGTAGGATTAAGACAAACCCTCCCATTCACAACAGAGAATGGCATAATAGGCATAAAAAAATTTGAGAAAGTGTTGATTTTTTGTTGTTGAAAATTATGAAAATGCTGTAATTTCATTAAACATTTTGAAGATTCTGTGTTTTGAAGCATTCAGTTCATTCATTTGAGCCTTCAAGCAGGCAGCATAGTGCCATGCCTCTCTCTAGAGCTTTTAAATCACTGACTGTAGGGGAGTTGTGGCAGTCACTCCAGCCACACAATAATGGAGATTGTTCAGCTCTACTTATGTGGAATGGGATGCTGAGTGTGAGTATGGTACCTTCCCTGCCATACATGGCTTTGCTGTGTTGGCACCTTTTGAGTTAATAACTTTCTCTCAGGGGAGGGCTTTGATGGCCTCTTGTAGCATGGATGATTTTCACTTGTTTGAGAAAATCTGGTACTGTTTGGTCTTTCACTCGTCTCACGTGACTCATGCAGCTGCCAGTAACAACGTTCCATTTCTCAGCGTTGTCGTGGTAAATTTTGGACAGCGCATCCAAACAAAACCAAGAATGGCAAATTTTTTTTAAAGGGAGTGAAGCAGTAAGAAAAAAAAGCAAATGACCTAGTTTGGTCTTCGCCGCAAAACCCACAATGCTCTGGGGATATCTAAGTACGTTAGGCAAATATTTCAAATCTATCTCTATTTTGAATGTGAGTCATTTCAATTATACATCGTTTCAGTTATTTGTTCATTGGCCTTGATTAGGTAAACTCCAAAGCCCTGCAGCATGTGTTTATTGTTGAATAATCACCCTTTTGGTGGGTTCTTGCTCTTATCTCTCTACAGCCTTAACAGCTAATTTCATCAGTAAGAGTGAAGCCTTCCTGGATAGTAAACAAGATGTTTCCCAGGGAAGAGATAGAGCTATTGCCCTCTAGTAGGGGTGTTTTGAATGTTGATCTCATTGTTACACAGACAGGTTTCCTTTGGTGTGAGGAGGTGCTGTTTTCCTCTAGGAGAATTTACCCCTAGCACGAAATGTAAATTCTGACCAGTGTGAGCCATCCTTCCTGAGGTGTGTAGCCCCATCAAAATCAATGGGACCAATTCTCACATGACTTAATCTGGCATAAATAAAGAAACAAAACTCCTCCAAAATCAGTTACCCCAGAATTAAAGAAGCAAGGTATCAAAATTTGAACTACTTGATTACTCATATGGAAGGAATTGCCTGATTGCAGCCTTTGCACACTACTGTATCAACCTCTTCCCATTCCCTTCACGAGCATTTAAATGTAAAGATATAAATCAAAATTGCAGGACAGAAAAAGAGAAAGACAAAAGTTACCTTGATGGATTCCACTTCCATGAGATCCTTCTGGAAGCCATTCTGATTTTATTAGGTTTACTCTCTGTAAATTAGGATTAGTTTTTTATATGGATTTATGAAATAGCTATGTTTCTACTGAAAGCAGGGTGAACTCTCTTGTATAAGGCAGGGAGTATGTGCTCTTTTCATCTGTTATTGGTAAGTTACTGTATGTAGGTTAAAGGCCCCTCGATACCAGTGAAAGAGGAGATCTAATTCCAGACGTGGAAAATACTTAAATCTTGTGTGTGCCAGCCAGTGATATTAATATTGTATAAAACAGCCAGTTGTCAAAGGGCCAGATTCTGTTCTCAGTTACACTGGTGTAAACCAGACCTTTTTTCCTTTTTTTCTGAGGTAACGAATTTGTTTTCACATGTGCCTGAGCAGCTGGACACAGACTCTGGCTGTCTGTGTTCAGAGACCATCTCTCAGTTCTTATTTTAGTTGCTGTGAGGGGAAAAAAAGTGAGCCGCTGGTGTTGGAACCATGACGGACAAGGGACAACTCCCATGTGGTGGGAACGTTGCAGAGGGCTTTGATGCAAGTGTGACTTCACTCAAGAGACTGTTGTGCAAGAAATTTTTAGCTCTTGTTACTGAATCTGTAAGGTACTTTGTGAAGGCCAATACATGATGGATTGGCTGAAACACGCATCATGTCACGGATTCAGCATAAGTGTTCCGTTCCTTTGCAGGGAGAAAATGTATTTTCTGATTTGACAGCTACAAGAGAAGATAATAATTTTTGACAGCACAGGGGTAACGTTCATGTTATTCTAGGAAATCTCCATCTTTACACAAATAGGTATCAGTGTGTGCTGCAGTTGGTATTGCTGAACTTCGGTGGAAGCTTCAAGTTTCTGTGTTTTGATAATATGATAAAATTGATAAAATGCATATTTAGAAAACGCTAATGAATTGCAGACATGAATTGTATCATTTGAGGAATGAAAGAAATAAAGTGTTTCTATTATGAGTCCAGTATAAATCTTAAACGTTTTTAAAGAGTCCACAGTATTTTGAAGGGAAGATACATCTTGCATATATTGCTATGGAAAAAGTGAGGAACTGTGAACTGGGTATTGTAGCTATAACTGATTTACCAGCTTCTCTTGGTGGTATGGCCTCTAAAAGTGTATAGAACTTATTTCTCCAGTTTTTAACAGTTATTTAGATACCTTTTAAATGTGATTCATGTATCCAAATTAACAACCACAAGTCTGATTATATGGTCTTGTTAAGGTAGATATTACCCTTGAAGTGACCTACATTATGATGGGATAAAGCCAAAATAGGAATGGAATAAAGCCCGATGGGACTGTGGACTCCAGGGTATATAAGGATTGTTCATGTCTTAATTACAAGCAGGGCCCAGCTAATGGTCACAAACACCCCCTTTAAGCTGAAAGGCATCCAAAGTGATCTCATCAAATGCCTCATTTCAAAGCCACGGAATAGAACTGACTGCCCTGTGCAGGCCAAAGGGGCTACGTTTCTGTACAGCTTCTTAGTCTCTTCAGAGTCATTCATAACAATGTCAGAGTATCAGTGAATTAAGTGAATTCGGAAAGTGAGTCTGAAATAACTAGAACATATATTAAGAAATAATATAAAAAATATAAAATAATGCTGGCCTACACTTTCTAAGGCTTATCGCGTGCCTTGGTATTGTGATGGAGCTGGGTAGGAAAAACCTGGGATTGTTTTTCCAATTTCAAGGATTCTGACTTCTTAAAAAAAATAAAAATCAAATAAATAAATGGTCAAGAAATGTAATGTATCAGCCAAACACTGAAAACTTTTCACTGGAAACAAGGAATTCTGTTCTGAAAATGTCACAATGATGCCTCATGGGACTTGTAATTTGGGTGTCACATGTACCCAGTCTTTTCTATGGATCTGGATGCTTGCCTGGACTATGTCTTCATCTGCCATGGTCTTCCCTATTACAATGGTGCCGTGGAGCATGATGGGGAGACTATGGACCCCAGCCAGTGGAAGAGAATGGACTTTTGTGCTGTGATCCCTTTCACAAATTCTCTGGTTACCAGAGACTTTTTTGCCTTCTGTAGTCACCTGTTTCTTCTCATTTATACTCACCAAAAACCCTGAACGTGATTCTCATCGCTTTCAAAGCGTTCAGTGACTGTAATTATAGAGGACCACAGCAGCTCAGGCTCTCCCACTTGCCGTTTGTTTGCTATAGGATTAGAACTGTAGACTCCTAGAATCAGTTAGGTTGGAAAAGACCTTAAGATCATAGAGTCCAGCTGTAAATCTAACACTGCCAAGTCCACAAGCATTATCAGCTGTCAAAAGAGAAAACAGAGGTTCATGTATGCTTAGGGTACCTTTGCTCTGAGGAGCTGTGCTGAGGCAGTAACTGACTAAAATGAGCATAGTCTCATTGGAGATTGGATTGGAATTTCATAAAAGAAGTAACAAAACTCCAGTAGTTGCAGAACTTTATCACTACAATTTAGCTTATCCTTTTATAATTAAAATATCATTAACTAGCTACTGTCATATTTGCTTAATTATGTTATATTATACCTCTATTATACAGGTGTAATACCTATATAATATGGGTGTAATACTCGGTACAGACTGACTGATGAATTGATGGAGAGCAGCCCTGCAGAGAATAATGTGGGGACACTCATGGATGAAAAATTGGATATAGGCTGGCAATGAGTGCTTGCAGCCCAGAAAGCCAACGATACCCTGGGCTGCATAAAAAGACATGTGACCAGCAGCTCAAGGGAGGTTATTCTCCTCCGTTACTCCATGCCCATGACACCCCACTGTGTCCAGCTCTGGGGCCCCCAGTACAAGAAGGAATTGGACCTGTTTGAGTGGGTCCACAGGAGTGCCATGAAAATAGTCAGGGGGCTGGAACACCTCTCCTGTGAAGAAAGGCTGAGAGTGTTGGAGGTGTTCAGCCTGGAGAAGAGAAGGCTCCATGGGGACCTTATTGTGGTAAAGAGGGCTTGTAAGAAAGATGGAGAAAGACAAATTCCAAACCATTCAATGATTCTATATGGATATATACTTGCTCTGGATAACACTGCAACTTGTAGTGTTGAAATGGTAGAAGTTGTGCTGTCAATGGCAGGTCCAGTATGGGTTGCAGTAGAAGGACCAGATCTGAGACCAATGTAAAATAGGTTATTTGTGATGAGGATGTTTGGAAGTCCTATGGCTACTCAGAGGGATTAATTTCACTCAACTGCAGCTGTCCAGAAATCAGGTAATCAGTTTACATTGCTTGTTTAAGTGCCTTCTGTAAGGCATCTTCAAGGGGATGAGGAAAGCATGTCCTGCAGTTGTGTGAGCCCATCCAAAATGCCCATTTTGAGATGGGTGAATGACATAGACCTTGTCTAGGTAAAAATCATGGAGAGCAAAACTACGGTGAGATGAATTGTGCATTACAACACCTTAGTAAAGGACAAACCTTGATGCTTGTGAGACTCAGTGATTTGCATGAAACTGAGCATAAGCTTTATCTTTCTGGTCACTTTGCCTGCAGAATTCATTTTCTTCCATGGTGCGCAACACTCAATGCCTCCTTAGAGAATGGACTAACTATAGTGCAGTCTAGCTCTGTAGTACCCATCACCAGCAGCACTGGGTACAAGGGTGAAAGAGTTACTGCCTGCACTCTGTATGGAATCTGCAGAAATATGCTTGCCATTAGTATCTGAGACCAGTGTATTTTGTCTCCCTGAGAAAAAACAGGTTAGAGAGAGATCTAGGATTTTTAAGGCATGATTCATATACAATAGTGAAAATGATGGTAAATGGTATTGTGACTTCTTTAGCTAGCCTATGGAGGCTAAATTCCTTACAACTACTTTTTATACATGCTTATCTGTGAGTATTTGATTAGACCACTAGAGGCAAAAAACCAAATTAATATCCTTTAAATTAAATGGAATTGTAAGTGTTTGACCAATGCAATCTAAATTCTCAGTTCCTCCTTTGTACTCTCTTTTTAGCTAGATTATAATTTGTGATCATATATATATTTCTGAATAATATTGCTATAGCTCTAGTCTGTTTTTCCAAATCTGGTAAATTTCATATTCACCAGAGCAGAATATATTACTATTATTAGCATTAACATTTATAATAATAGCTTACTTCAAAAATACAGTTAAATGTATACATTGAAAGAAAATTAGTTCATTTTTTCACACTGTTGACCTGACAGTAAAGTAGAAACGTGCCCATCTAAAGTCATAACCACAGAGATAATTGTCTGCAAAGAAAAACTTGACTTACATCACTGTTTTTAGAGAGCTCCTCTCCCTGAAAGTAAAGGGACTCTGAAACATAGCTCTCCAAAATCTAACACAGACAAGACTCTACCATAAAAATACACAGAAGGAAGGCAAGCTATCAAACTGAGGGGTTTTTTTGGTTAGTTTACGAAGCGTAAAATAGCCACAAAACCTAAAAAGAGAAATAAACAACCATAATTCACAGATCCAAATTCCTTTGCAATTAGTTTTTGATTCCTTGTGAAACCTTTCATTTCCACTGCCATATCATTTACAAGAGTTTTACAAGGACATCCAAAATAAGCCTACAAAGTATGCAAATGAACAAAAAATAGTGAACATAGAGGGTTCTTAGTCAAAGGGTTATTATTTTTTTTTCTTTTTTTGACAGTGAACGGTGGCTACAGTCATTGTAATTTGATCTCTGAGAAGAAGAACATGATGGACATGGAGATGACAAGTAGCTCTGTGCCTGTCTGCAGACAAGGTCTGTTCATCCACACAGGAAACCCACTTATGCGAGACCACCCACTGTCCTGTGAGAGACTGCTTCATGTTGGTCAGCTGAACTTGACACACTCGGATATAAGGTATTACTACAAGGTTTACCAGTTGATATACTTAGGTCTTCTGGAAAGCTTCTTTGTTAGCACTGTTTCCCAGTAGCATCCACGGGTGCTACATTTGGAAGGGTATTTTTGGCTTTTACATTATTTTGGGTGTCCTTTGGATGCTGATTTAACCACATTTGTAGGTTTGCACTACAGGGACATGCACTTGTGCACAGCCAACTGCCCAAGGCAGTGCCAGGAGGAGTCACTGTCTATGCAGCCACTGCCCCCTGAATTGAACTTTAAACACAGCCTTTCTCTGGAGACTCTTGCAGCATGCTGAAAAGTCAATGAGAGTTGTGCCAGGGGCTTAAGTAGGGTCACACTTGCCTCCTCTGTACCTCCACCCCAGTGCCATGCTGTTTCCAAATTGCAGCCTGAAAGGCAGGGATGATACTTAGTCTCAAAGCAATGTCTCCCATATGGCAATTTGGCATGCCACCATCTACAGGAAGCCAATGCCACTTTTATTTCTACAGCAATTCCTTTAATGAAGTATTTTCAAAGTTCCCATACAGCCACATCTTTGGTATTTGCTTTTAAGGCCGTAATGTGAAAATTTGGTCTCTGGTTTTGATATATACACTGTAGTTGGATATACTATGAACAGAATCTCTATTTAAACATTTGCTATAAATTAATTATATGAAAACACACAACTCCATTATTTTTTTGTTGTTGTTACAAATTTAACATTACCAGATTTTAAACAAGTACCCTAAACAGACATCCATTGTGAATAGAAGCCTGCTACAGATTAGAATCTGTCCATCTATTTTAATTACACTGCTTTTTGGCAGGGGATATAATACGGAATAATCTTGACCTTTTTGAAGAGCTGTAGAAAAGAAAAACCTCAAAAAAGTTGCAGCCTTTATCTTAAATACTTGGAATAATTGGCACTCTGCGCATGGAACTATCAAGCCCAAATGTCCATAGTCACAGCAAGAGGAAATATGGCCTATAGCTTGGTCTTGGAAATCTGGCTGTTTCTGATTTTATTATAAATTTTCCATTTACTGGTGGAGTAAGAACATCTGTGTTTTCAGGAGGAGGAGATGCAGTAATATGGCAAGCAGTTGGAAAGAGCTTTCTGTTTGTTTGTTTGAATAGGACAAATAATATCCATACCTCATAAAAAAATATTCTACTATTGCTACAAATATTTGTAGATGCTGTTGCAGCTGGATGTAAGTCTGTTTCCTCCTCGTTTCTTTATGGTCCAATGTGGGACTGGAAGTTATCAACCTTTTTTTATTCTGTCAGTGGGGATAATTATGAAACAAAGATAATTAGGGCAGGAGCAAACAAAAGGAGGAAGAGAGTACTCTGCTTAGATCTTTTTGAACCTTTTTGTAAAATCTATAATGAGGAAATGACAGATACCTGCATACCCGGCATCATAGTACCCACCTTCAGAAATATGAGCCCCTTCCAGCCCCCATTTGGAAGAGGATTCCCAGAACAACATAAAGGATTGTCTGCTGCATAACATGAGAAAGTAGCAGGTGTTGGGCCTGATTCCCTTTGCTTCATAGCATGGTCTATAGCCTTGAGGCTCTGCTGCCTCTAAGCAACAGTTTGGAGAATATCTTGAAGGACCCTTCCATTCCTTTACGGGTTGTTTGTGTGTCCCACTCATCATGCCCTGTTTGTATGTCCCCCTGGCTAATACTACTTCTGTCTGCATGGGATTTGCAAGGTAAACCAAACCCCCAGCTCTGTTCTATAAACCTCATAGACACAGTGTCTTTATTTTATCACCGTGCTGCTCATGAGATACATGGTACAGAGACAAAAAACCTTGACATCTGAAAGAAGGTGGACAGCAGTTGGGTTGATTTTTGTTTGTGGTGATGTGATGATAAAGATTCTGATGAGCAAGTAACAGAAAACATGTTCTTTACCTGAAGATCTGAAAGCAGGAGAATATACCTGAGGTGGGATGAATGCCTGTCAGGTTCCAGTGAAGTCAGGGGTGCTCTCTACCTTCCCAGATTTCAGCCTTCACTAGAAAATAGATGAGAGGAATAATGCTGGAATGAGCAGATACTGGAGCACACAGAAGTCTGGACAAACTCTGTTAGGTTGTGCTGTTCAGCTCTAGTGAGCAGCACAGACATAAAGGGAGACAGAAATTCCAGCAGTCTCTCTGGGCTGAGCTTTGAGCCGCTCTACATTTCTAGGATATGGAATGTCCAAGGAAAACCCAAACAAACCAGAGAGCACCTCCCTTAGCAATCCAAAGTCTCCCTTAGGATTTGGGGTTATGATTGGCTTTGTCCTTTTTTTCCACTGAAACTTGTTATCCCCTTCAGCTTCTCCCTGAATCACTTTCTCTTGAAAATTTTATTCTAGAGATGACTGTCTTAATCCAAGAATCATGACCCTTCTTCTTTCTGGCCCCTTTTCCCCACTCAGCTAATAGCTTTTAAATTCAGCAACATGATTGCTGCTACACGCTATCTGTGAATGCAAAGTGTGTGGGACTGGAGAAGTCCTAATACCTTCCTTACCACAATTGGAGCCATCCCACAGCTAACGTTGGCCTTTTGTCAAATAATCCATTATCAGACACAGCAAACCAGCCCACATTGTGCTCGGTGCTCAGCATATAAAACCCAGAGAAGACATCAGAGTAGTCAGATACTGTTGCAAAGGATCCCTGGATGTGCAGCAGAACAATCCCCTCCAGCTTCTTAAAACTGCCAGTTATCACTGATTGCTCATTTACAGTGGCAATTGAAGGCATGTATGTTTTGTAAATAATCTGGAGATTTCAGATACAGTCATCTTTTCCTCCGAGGGCAGTTGGGAACTGCAGTACTTCTGGCATGGTGCTACTGGCCTCGTGCTCTGGCTCCAATTACCACGTAAGGGAGTCTCTTTGGAAACACTGCCTTTGTAGCCTCTGAGAGGCTGCTGTTACTCTTCAAAGGCTTCACACTCTGCTTTCTTGGGCTTAGGCAGCAATTCTGTTTCTTCAGACTGTCCATGCTGGTACAGGGATGCTCCCTGTGAAGAGAGGTTTGTGGGCTATTCTCCTGCTGACCCTACTCCCTTCCAGGGTTGCTCATCTGGAAGCCTCCCAGAGCTGCTCATTGCTGATCTGTGTGTCCACACAGTGGCCTTTGCACTGTCCTGCTGTCCTTTGTCCCTCTTGCTCTCCTCTTGGCTGTTTGTTTCATATGCATTTAGATTTGGCTACTGTCCAGAGATTGTGAAATCCTTACGGCCAGCACTGCCTGTGTGTACCAGCCCTGGAATCTGATCCCTGGCTCTAACAGCAAGATGCCATTACAGGAGGAAATAGTAAATGGGTGTAAGAGAAGCCACTCAGCAAGTTGGATGCCAGACACCTTGTTTCTCTCTTGCAATAGTTTTGTTTCTGTGCCCCATCTTCCCCTACTTCCCCAGGACTGGGTAGAGGGATGTCGCTGGGTTAAAGGCCATTATAGAGTCCGTCTGTCACAGGGGAGCAGGGCTTTCCCTAGAACAGTAATGGCAAAATGATGCCAGGAATACAGAAAGTCTGCAGTAATGCAACCTAGCCATTAAGTACCCCAACACTCAAACATTAGGAAATTGAAATAATGCCAGACTCCCAGCAGAGCTAACTAGCACAGGGTATATAATGTACAGTGTTACAGAGAAAACTGCAGCTCCCAGAAAGGACTTGCTTCTGATCTGCACGAGTAGCCTGTGCTTATCGTGAGAGCATGGGTAAGTCACGACTGTGGCAATGGGAAGTACAAATTCAGTGCCTTCATCTCATTTGCTTTTGAAATAAGGTATTCTAGCTTGCCTTTTGGTCAAAACTCCCCTCTTTTGTGTCTCTCGTATTCTGCACTGCAGCATCACAGTAATACAGCCCTGACTCTGACTAAGATCTTGTGCTGGAATTGCAGATCGATGTTCCTGGGAGTTTGGGGATCCTAATATTTCTCAGGACAGGGATGTTTGTATCCATCCTGCAGGTACTCTGCACTGACTTCAGCTTGAACTCCTCACGTGGATTTCTGGCAAGATGGGAGCTTTACATAAAGCTTAATAATCTGACACCAATTATCACAGGCTGAAATGTAAAGCTTGGGTTAGTTTTATATGATGTAAGAAAAGTGTTGAGTTTTCTTTAGCCTGAGGCTTTGGGACCACTAAACTATGATACAAACTGAATTATTTAGAAGAGTTCTCATACAGAAGAAACTAAGTAATAGGAAATATTGTGCCTGGCATGGTGTGCTGTAAAATCTTTCACAGAATGAGTGTCAAATAGCACACTTTCTACTGAGCAATGAAACTATCAGCAAGCAGGGCAGGGTTTCCCAAACATGTGCAAGAAAAGTTTTTTACGTATGCTTATTGCCAGATATTTTACAGACATATGGTTTTGTAAATGTTAAAAAATAATGTATGAATACTATTGGGTTTGTGTGGGTTTTTTTAAATTTACCATCTGTAAAACCAGGTGCTTTAAGTTTACCCTGAGACCAACTGTGCAAACCTAAAGGGAGAAATTATAACTAATGGTTTATGGAAACCTCTAAAATTTTCAAATGTACTCTTTTTAAATTTCTGGTGGCAAATGCAGGATCTGAGTGTTCTATAGCAATGAATGGTGGGGAATTTCACTTCTCTATCAAGGCCTACTGGCTGCAAAGTTTTGGAAACATGTCACTAGTGAATGCAGTGTTGCCATTTGCGTGCCTCAGACAGGTGTCATTTTTTGACAACCTTGATTTCATGGGAAGGAAGTATTTTTGAAGCTTTTTGTTGTTGTTTTGGTTTTTTTTCTGATCAGTAGTTCTTTAAGAACTTCTACCGAGGAAAACTAGAAGTCATCGTAGCTCCCCATCTTAATGTTAGTGGTGGTTTAATGGAAAAACAATGATAAAATCACCTAAGTTGTAAAAGAAATGCAGTTTGTTCAGCAGCTTCACGGTTTAATGTATGTGTATGTCCAAAATACCTTATGCATATGTGTTTCATGCTTTAAAATGTGTCAGATTTGTCTTAGCTGCGGCGTCACGCACAAGTTGCCAAACGGCCAGGTTTTCTTCAGTTTTTGTGGTGCTAGCATCAGAAAAGCATAAAATTCATTTAAGTGGAACATGTCAGCATAAGAGCCATGGAGCATCTCTGGAGGTTTTATTAGTTCAGGTACAGCTTTCCTGCACACAGATGTACTGTTTCCTCATCTCAGTCTGGCACATCGCTGCGTGATGAAGCCATAGGTTAAGCCCTCCCATGCTTTAGGGATATGTAAGCAACACCCACTGGTCCTAAAAAAACCCCACACAGTTGGGTCATCCACAGTCAATGCTTATAGCTGAAATAAAATGTTTTATTTTAAGGCATATACTAATTGCCAACTACTTGGAAGAAAATGTTAGAAGGAAATGTTCCCTAAATGCTTTTTCTGAAATGTCTGTGCCATGCTCTTCGAGGTTCTGCTTCCTGAGTGACTGGATTCGGCACACATCACAAAAGATTAAAAATAACTTTTGCAGAACAATCTTCTTTGGATTTGCAGACCTACGTAGACTTTAAAAGGAAAAATGGAAATGGGAATACATAGACAGCCAGTTTAAATCTACTGGTTGTGAACTTTTTTTTGTTGTCTTTTGTAGACCTCTTAGAAGTAAATATTCAGCTGATCTCTCAGTGACTTCAGGCCACTGGTTAAAAGTGAGCTATTTTTTCTTTGTATTCCTTTTTCCCCACTGATCTTGCTCCTTTTTTAATCTAGCAAAGGAAGGCATCTCCTTGACGTGTAAGCAAAGCTCAGCTAGCCTTTTTTGATTAGTGTGAACAAGAATGCCAAGGCGTTTTCCCAGTATGCTCTGAGGAAAATGCCAATATTTGAATAATTAAAAAATGCCCAAAGCTCTCAAACTTCAGTCTCAGCTATTGTTTTGCCCGATCTATTATGCATTGAAAACCTAGATTGTGATTGATGAACTGCCCGTAGCAGTGGAGGGGAGATTGTCTGTTCTGTGCATAACCCACTGTGTAAAATTAGTCCTGTGTAAAACGATGCTGCCTATACAAGGGTTGTAGAGGAAGCATTGCAGAATTTTTTGGTGTAATTGCTGCATTAGATAGGCAACATTCAGCAAAGAGCAAGTGCTTCCATTCTCCAGGGCTTAACAAATGTTGTGTCTTATACAAAAATCCTAAATCCTGTGGTAGTTAGTGATGCTTAATGAAAACTGTATTACAGGTCACCCAGGTTTCAAGACTCGGTAGATTCTGCTGCTCCATGCCTGAATGGAAGTCACCCAGCTCAGCACATTAAACAAGAATGCCTGAGTGATTATAAGGTTCTGTCTGAGGCTTCCACACATAGGAGGATTACGGAGGGGATGGAGCTGAGAGCCTCTGGTAGTCTGCATCCTGAAATAGACCTAATGAATAATAGCTTTACAAATTCACTTTCATCCTACTTGTTTAATAATGAACATAGCTCCTCCCTGGGTCCTTTGTCACTTGGCACCCCTCAGCACTCGGCCAGGCTACAAACAAGCAACCTGAAGAAGAGATGCATCTCTGTTGTGCCGTCTTCAGCTGAAGGAATTGATATTACAGCTATCATCCGCACATCCCAGACGTCACTGGTCACCTGTGTGAATGGACTGCGAACTAATTCAGCTGGCATTTCCTCTCATCCTGTGGAGATCAGTCATCACAGTGCTCAAAAATCCTCTCGGCCACAGTCTTGCTCTCAGCCTGGAAACCCTTGCAGTATTCCCTCCCCTCCAGCATGTCTTGTACCTATTTCTGCTGAATGTGACAGAGGTGACTGTGAGCAGATACAAATGCAGCAAGTGGAGGAGAATGGAAGCCTCAGCCTTATGATGAATGGTAGTAGCATTCCTCATCAAAACCCCTCGCACAGCTCCCAGAAGGTGAGTTTCCTAAAACAAGAGCCAGCTGACGATTATTCCTCCACCGCTGACCTTTTTCGACATCATCAGGGGCTGCCTCCCCCTTACCACCTACACCAGCAGCTAAGCCAGACTCAAGGGACACTGCCTCACTTACACGCCTCGATGTCTCCAAAGTCACTTCAGCCCAGCGACGGGGACGAACAGGACCTCAGCAACGGCAAACAGGTCTGTCGGTGGATTGACTGCAGTGCCACTTACGACCAACAAGACGAACTGGTCAGACACATAGAAAAGACTCACATAGACCAGCGGAAAGGAGAGGACTTCACTTGCTTTTGGGCAGGCTGTGTCCGCCGATATAAACCCTTCAATGCTCGTTACAAACTGCTGATTCATATGAGGGTTCATTCTGGAGAAAAACCAAACAAGTGCATGGTAAGTCTGGAATATATTTGTTTGAATAGAAACATACTACTCTGCTCTCTTTCTTGCTCTCTCCTCAATCTTATTCCAATATAATTATTGTGCTTTCCTGTAACTTAGTCTGCAGCAGGCTAAAGGGCAATTAGAGAAAAACTTATTCTAGAAGGAAATGTTTGAGTAAGAAAAACTGTAGTTCTTGGAAAAGGGATTCAGTTTCCTTATATGAGAGCTTAACTTTTAATGCGGCGCTTTATTTTTTTTAATATTCATTAAAGCATTAATAAAGTGATGATCAAAGCACACAGCAGTCCTTTAACGTAAAACAAGTCACTGAGCCTCGGGTGACATTTTTAATCAAGAAATATAAAACACATCTAATGAAATTCTTTTCATTCCTTCAGCTGAACAATAACCCATGGAGTTGTGAGTGCAAAAGTTTCAAATGGTAGTTTAGAAAGGAAGAAATTTGTTAAGGATTTTAAACAGTTAAAAGAATAAAAGGAGAATCTTTAATTACATTTTCAAAGGTCTTAGGGGCTTTTTTAATTTGCAAAACAGAGCTTTAAAAATAAGTAAAAAACCATTGTTCTCTTCTGATCAAGAAGATGTAAACAACATCAGTGTTCCAAAAAGAGGATCTTGGGAATAACACCATCTCTGCATCTGCCCACCATGATGACAATATGACCAAACTAAAATAAAAGTTAATGACTTCCATTAAGCTTTCCACATGTTCGAAACAACAATGATATAAGTCCCTGACTGAAACAGATGAAGCAAAACAAGTTTGACATAAGCTTCCAAATTGGGCCATGAAATTTGGAAAGTCTTACTTATAATACCCACATGCGCACGCGTGTGCGTGCAGGCACATACACACACATTCACACACACAAATAAGTGCAAACAAAGGGATTGGTTATGGCAGCAGGTTGTGGTTCTTGATAGGCAGAATTTTAGACTATATGTCTATTTTATTGTTTTGGTCAGAGAATGATATAATGGAAAATGCTTGTAAGGAAGTTAGATCAAGACGAATTTTCTGTGGCAAGCTGTAGCTTTCTATGGAGGAATAGGAAAGAATGTTCCTATAAAAAGCTTACTTTTTTCATTGTTCAAGAAAAAACTTGCTGGCCTGCAATGGTTATGGAAGGGAGAAGGGAGAAAACAACTAAATTCAAAATGTTTTACAGAGAAAAAAATTCTCTGTAAGCGGCCATCCTGATTATCTTTTTGCTTCCATTGGATAAATAAAAAACCTTTTCTTAATGTTTGCACTGTTCAGTCAGTACTCCCTAAAATAATACTGGAAACAATGCAGATATTTAGAGAACAACATCAAGTTGTCCATGATAAAATGGAAACCCTCTAAGACTTACCTGTTTCTTTTTTCTTTGAGAGAAAGAACTGACTTGCGTATTTCCAGAAGTAGCTAAATCACGATTTGTAAAAAAAATACAAAGGAATTTCACTTCCTATGAATATCTTTGGTTTTTTTGGTCATAAATCATCAAAGGCTAATGCAAGTTAGTTGGCTCTTTCCAAACAAAATGTAAGCAAGCTGTGAAAGCATGCTTACAGATTTTATTTTCTCCTACTTTTTGTTTTTAGTGGTTTTGCCATCTGGAAAGAGATCAGTCTTCTCCCCACTTTATCTCACACTTTTAAAAGGAAATACTTAAAACGAGAAACTGTGATTAGCTTTACTGTGATACTGAAAGATTCCATGGGCGAGGGAACGTTTTTCTGCAAAATGGGTATTTGACAGGTATTGTATAGCAGATTTCTAATGTTACATTCCCATCCCTACAGGAAACCGGATAAACCAGGGATGTTAAATCATGCAATATCTTAGCAAATGCTAAAAATCTCCTCCTTTCAATTATGTTCATCTGCATTAAAGAACCAGCTTTTGATAACATCTCAAGGTTGAACATTGTGAATAGGAAAAACTTTTACATCTGATATTGCAGACAGCCTTCATGGCACGAGTATATAGCCTTGTCATGTAAGTACATGAAGATCTGTTTTATTGGAGCAGATATCGTAGTCGTTCCCATACGTGGAGTGGCCCAATCAGAATTAGGAGCTTTATGTTGCGCAACTTGCAGTTAACTCTTCTATTCCCAGCATAAGACCCATCCACGTGTATTCAATGTTACCACCTGGAGTGTGGAATAAAGCTGGATGGAGGTGAGCACATGAAAAATGTCTTCTTTGCAAATTTAGTTTTCTACCCTGAAAAGACCTTGATCGAGCAGGGACAAGATCCAAAGCTGCAACACGGCTCCTTAAAGTTATTAATATCAAGTGGGGATTATTTGCCCTGCAAATTCCATTCCACTTTAAACAAGGGTTGCTGTGCAGTGTTTCATTGTGCGGTGATGTCATGTCATTTTAAATGATGGCTTTTCTTTTGATGTGATAATAATTGTGCTGTTATTCCTGCAAATTAAGAAGGCAATTCATTCCGTGTCTATAGAGGTCTGAGATTTTGTTTCGTTTTTGCTGTAGCCCTGTTAAAGTAACTTTACATCTCTTGGTATTTGTAGTGGAGATTTTCTTTCGCTGTTCACAATTACCCATTGTACTTTCCTTTTAAGCACTTGATTTTGTTCCTCTCTGTAAGATTACTGGCTGACTAGATATTGAACTGCTCAGGAGAAGCTTGCAGCGAGCAGCACCCTGCCCTCAGACATGAAAGTACTTTTCCATGTAAAATTATTAATTTCTTATGACAGGCTTTGCTACTATGTACTGTAATAGACAAAGGAATTTTGGAATTCAAGCTACTTGAGAACAGGAAATACATGAGACATTTTGATTGAAAAGTAAATGGTTCACTAAAACTGCAGTTAATCCTTTTATTATCTTTCCAACAGCAGTTTCCACAATACTTTCATGAGGTAAGCTTCCTTCAGTCCAACTGTAACACTCTCATCATTGCAGCTGGTTTAAATTTAGCTAGCCTGCTTCTTTCTTTACTACAGACAATTGACAGGCAAAACATTATCTGGTGTAGAGAACTACTGATGTTTCAGGTCCATATTCAGCTCACTGTGTTTTCTTGCCAAAACTGGTACTATGAGTATTCTGTTTTCATATTCTGTTAAATATTCTAATTAAGCGGTGCCTTTTCGTCATTGTGTCCCTCAGTTTGATTTTTCCTTGAGCTCGGCAAGTAGTCTAAAGGAAACTACCTAATCTCTTTGCAATATCCTGTTATGTTTCATACTTAACTCATGTTATTTTAGTTTTATTAAATTTGGGGTTCATCTGCATTATAATCAAAAATATATCCAACAAAAATAATGATGCAATGCCTTTAAGACTTTAACTTCTGAAGATTAATTTCATGCTTTTTTAGATTTGATGTCCCAGACAATTGGAATTTTGATTGTCTGAGACAGCAAAAATTAGCAAGCTTAAATGGTTTTTATTTAAAAGACAAAAAAGAATTCTCATAACTACATCTTTTGCTGTCTTTCACTTCTTCCAGTACTTTGATGGGTAGAACCCTGCTGATCTCCAGATATTGCATCCTTTAGTTTAAGCCTCTGCTTGCAAACATAGAGCTGCTCATTGAGTTGTCTAGCATTGTTTGATTTGGACAAATCCAAACTTGACTTATCAGTTTATCCTCTTGCATTCTTGTGGCTTCATAAAGAGTAGAAAATGGAGTTTCCACCACTACATGCATATGCACTCAGAGAACCTATATTGCAGGCCTCCACAGACGTGATCAAAGGTAAATATAGAATCATAGAAAGGTTTGGGTTGGAAGATACTTTTAAAGGTCACCTAGTCCAAGCCCCCTGCGGTAAGCAGGAACATCTTCAATTAGACCAGGTTGCTCAGAGCCCTGTCCAACCTGACCTGAAAGTGTTTCCAGGGGCGGGGCTTCTACCACCTCTCTGGGCAACCTGCACCAGTGTTTCACCACCCTAATAATAAAAAATATATTTAACTTTATGTAATTTCTACACATGCAATTAATGTGTATTGAAATTGGGTACCATAACATACTAATAGCTGTGAAAGGAGGTGGACAGTGATAATAGCCATTGTTAGCATCTCTAGTTCATGCATTTCAAGGAAACAAATGCCTCCCGAGTGTGTTCTAGACATCTGTATGACATCATTCAACTGCCTGGATGGTTAAGACTTCGAAGCACAATCCTTTTTCCTTGCACGTATGCAACGCACTCAGTTTGGGAATAGTCTTGATGCAATGATTTGGGTGCTGTGTTGTGCACAGTGAAATTCAGTGCTTGTGCCATTTGTAGTCAGTTCTTTTGTATCCCTGGGAGTGAGCCAGTATAGGTCCTGCATTAAACATGGAGAAATTGAGACATAGAGGAGATAAGTAACTCGCCTAAAGGCATTCTGAGGCAATTCCAGCATTCCAGCACAGATCTTGTGTTCAAATCAGTACATGACACAAACTAACCATTTGCAATTTACCTATGAAACACATTTTTTTAGAGATTACATGGAAGATAGCAGTCTTGCTGAACTTCCTGCTGTTTTTACTGTACATCTCTGACGCAGGTGCTTTGACATATCATAACCCTGTGAAAACTTTCATTGAAAGGCTGGGCTACATTTGTAACACTTCACGGGCAGCAACCTGGTTATTACGATTGCAGGAGAAAGGGGCCTGTTGAGCAGATTAGTATTACTGCATCTGCTGCTAAGGAAACCAATGTGGAATCTCAGTTCTCAGTAGATTCCAAGTATTGTGCTGTCTGTGGTCAGTGGGGAGCATAGGTCTAGCAATGCATGGGGAGTAATGAGATCTCTACAGGCTGCATCTACAGATAAGACTAATGGACAATCCTGCATCTACAGGGAAAATAGGTCTGCATGCACCAGCTTATATGCTTGAGAGTTTCTTCACCTAAACAATAAGTTTCCATGCCTTCCTTGAAGGAACATTGTGGAAGTCTGGAAAGTATTTTCAGCTGTTGGAATGGAGGGTGTCATGCACTGGTGCCAAAGGAGTGCTTTAAAAAAACAATAATATTAGCCTCACTTTTTTTCCTTTGAAGTCAATAGTAGGAAACATCCATTCTATCAAAGCTGCCTCACCAGAGATCTCTCTTTTTATTAGGTCTCTGATGGCATTTCCTGATACTGTCAAGGAACTGCAGCATTAAAAACACTCTGATTAGAGAAGCAGACAGCAATTCAGTGGTTTTGTGAAAATGCGATGTTTGTTTGTTTACAAAAACCACTACAGATTACATGACAGTACAAATGAGTTTAAGATGCACCAGCACTGGAGGGCAGGCTGGCACATGGCTTTAGGCTTGGCACTGGGTCAGCTCATGCCCAAAGGCAGTTGGTGAATTTGAATTCGTCTGTCCACAGAAGAGCTCCAGACTAACAGATCTTGCAGTGCAAAAGCTGTAGAAGTTATTGGGCCAGGATTCCCCTGTGGGTGGGATTGTCCCACCTTTCAGTGCAGTAGGACACAAATGCAAATCTGCAGTTCCTAGTGTAGTGCAATGGTATGGCATGAGGGTATGGTGCTTTTAGGGGCTTGAGACCTGCCTTCTTGAGCTGAACTGCAAAGGGGTGTTCTCCCCATGGGATTATCAGCTTCCCAATGTGGCTCTGGTGACCTTCAGGACATTCTGTGAGGTGCATCTGCATTATCAGGTTGATAGAAAAAGGTGTAGGATGCTGGGCCAGGTGGACTTCTGCTCTGATCAGGCAGGGCTGGCTGCCTTTTTTGTTATTTTCCAGCAGTTTGATATGGGTTAGGTCTGGTTGGCATGAAGTAAATTGCAACTTTTGCTGCTGGTACCCAGAATGGTTTTCAGGTTCAGCTGAGTGCCTTAAAAATGTTATACAGGACATTGAAGAGATCTGATAAATGGAATATGGTAGTTAGAGGTATAGCATGGAAGTCCCATTGAGGGGGCTTTCAAATACATAGCTTTAAATTTTATTATTAATTTTTATCCTATGAGAGCATTTAATTGCATGAGGTTTTATTTTTAAGTAATTCGGGACCTGGTTAAAACGTATTTATCCTGAAGGTTTCCTGGCATATCTATATAGAGGTGGTCACTGGGTGTAAGTATTGCTGTTCATTCAGTCTTTTAAGTGTGAAACAAAATGGGATAGTAACAGTGATATCACCACAACATGGTGGGTACTCACCCTATGAAACTCACTGCCCTAGAATATAATGTAATTAATTACCACTATTATGGTTATCACAGTGGATAATTCCCTCTAATAATACTTAGTATCTACTGAAAGTGAAGTGGTAGGACTAAGCAGATAGTGTTTTGTGGAACAGATAGCCTTGTGACTCAAGGATTGATATTCATTACCATGTTCTATATTAAAAATGTTACTAGGTATTCCATTCCAGTTTTGTCAAACCAGTAGTAGTCTCATTTGAGACTCTTCTCTTTGAGGAGAAAAACATTACTGAGTCTTGGTCTCCTTCAATTTGAAAAGCAAAATGATGGGGAAACGGGAAACAGGACTGGAGGATTTTGTTAAGACTGACATTTTCTAAACAATGTGCCACTTTGGAAATAATGAAATGTTTCTGTATTTAATCCAGCTTTTTTTTACTTTCCATTTCAGAATGAAAGAGTCTTAAACAAAGATGCTTTATTTTGTTGTTTAAAAGCTCTCCTTATTTGCTGTATTCAGTGTTTTTGTTTTGTTAATGCAGTCCCCCAAACAATTATATTTTAGCTCATCCTGGACTTATTTATCTTCATTTTTCAGTGTTTTGATTTGGCTACTGAAATACATAATACATATTTTTTACCATACTTCCAACTGTGACATGACTTTGAGTAGAAGGAAAATGATCCACTTTCTTACAAAGCAGCAGGTATTTGTCAGAATCCTAAACACAGCTTTTGAAAAATAGCTGACAGTGGTTGGATTGACAGAGGACATCTTAAAGGAAGGGGGTGGGGGTGGGGGTGTTGGAACTTGATGATCTTTAAGGTCCCTTCCAACCTTAGTGATTCTAAGATTCTATGTATTAGAAATGGTTCTCCACAGCGACCGTGCTGCTTGGCATCGCTGTGGCACATAGAAGTAGTTCTGAGCAAAGTCATTCATGTTCTTTGTCAAATAATATAGAATAAATTACTCCTAGCTTAAAAAAGTGAAATTAATTAGTTGTGACCTATGCTGTCTGGCTGACAGACAGACTCGTAGGCATGTCTCCCAGGTCTTTGTGGAAAACCTCTTCTGGGCTCCTTTCTCTTCCCTTTACCCAGGTTGCACACAAAAATGACATCTCGATACCACATTTTTATCTTTATCCTCTTGTCTCACAAAACTCAGTAAGTAGTGATTCTTTCTCATTTTAAGACACTCGAATTATTTCCAGCTCTGCTGTGGCCTGGCTCTGGGTAATACTCCACATGTAGATTTATTCAAACCCCAGTCTCAGCACAGACCTATAAACCTCTCATGGGGCATCACCTTCTGAAGGTACCTTGCAAGCAACCTCTTAACTCCCAATTCATTCCAGCTGCACCACAACATCACTTTCTTTGCCATGCAGATCAATGAATTCTATCAAATAATCACATCTGAAGATGCAAAAAGGGAAAGGCTTTCCAGCCTTTAGGCACTGACTGAATAACTCTTAAGGATTTCTGCAGCTCACCATTTCCCAAGTAGCAAAAATGTGACAGGTTTTCTTTCTCACTATGCGTCCTGTCTGGGAGTGAATCGTCCATCCATTTCACTGTATGAATCTGCACAGTAGTAAAGAGAAAGTGATACACCCTCAACTAGTCAAATGCATTCTCAATTCTAGTCATAAGTTTTACAGAGCACTAATATAGCTGTGAACTACCTGCTTCCTATAGGAATGTCTTAATACACCTCAAGAGTACCTCAAAGATGTATCCTGCAGTCAGGTCCTAAAGCTGTAATTCTGCAGGGTCCAGAATAATTTTGGAAGGGAGTCTTGAGACTCCAGGAGCTCTGGGAAGGAAGGTTGCATTCAGTGACTTGAAGGCAGTCTACAGTTATCTAATATCTAGGAGCAGTGAGAGAAGATTTCCCCTCCCAAATTTTAATTTTGAATTTTTTTTACATCTGAATATTACTAATCTTATCATTTAGAAGGTGGAGAGCTTGAAAGTTCTAAAATTTTAAACAAAGTCTTTGCGATTGTGTTCTTGCGGTTAACTGCTTGGCATTATTTTATTTCTATGTATGTGTTCTGTGGGGATTATTAAAAATGGCATGGAATTGTTCTGAACTCTCAGTGATTTAGCCATTCTGAGCAGTGATTAACCTCAAGAAGGAAAAATAGGTTGAATCACCTGGCAGAAGGCTTGGTCAAATTAAAAAGCAGTAAAATTAACTGTTGTTTAAAAACGGTGCCAACGATATACTCATTAATGTTTCTTATTCAGCCAATGCATTTTAATACTCTGTATTAGTGAAACATATGTCATTTAATAAAAATGTTATTCTGCATTTGCAGGCAACACAGAGGCTGTATAGTATAGTCTCAGGGGAGAAAGAGGAATTCAGTGCACATAAAAAACTTTACACAGTCATTTATGCAGTTGGATCTCAATTCTAAATCTGATGCATTTGTTTGTTACTTCGGGGCAAACCAGCAACAGTCAGCCTTTAACAATTGGATGAGAAATAAAAACCCCTCGTTCCACAGCACAGGGTGTTTAGATTCTGAAACCCTCACTCACTTGTTTAGCAACTAGTCAAGTGGGCCTAGTAAAAAAATAATGTGCTATTTAAACTAAATATATCAAAACTTGACCTTCTGGCATCTGACAACTCGCATTGAGCAAGATTTTCAAAAGCAGGCCCTTTAGTTTTGAGATGTCCTGCCATAGTTGAGGTCCTCTTTCTTTCAGACCAGACAGTGCGTAACTGAATTACTGAAATTTCATGAGCACTTCTGGAAATTTTGATCTGAGATCTCCATTTCTTCACACGTACAATGAAATCAATCTCTCTGAAGCACAGTGAGGGTGAATAATCATGGTGAAGTAGTGAGGCCAATAATGTAACATATCCTAATGCTATTTTGCATCTCTAGTCCTTCCTTATGGTGAGAAACTCAAAGCTCTTTCAATCTCCTGCCTGCCTGTGGCATTCCCTGTGCAGTGAAAACTCTTGTGCCCAAGTTCCAGATAGAGCTGAATTAAGGGAAATCACTCCACTACTTTCCATCCCTGTATACGCTGATGTAATTGTAAAGAAACTCTGAATTTACACCAGGGTACCTGAACCCAGAATGGCTCAGCCACAAAGTGCCAGAAGTCACACATTGAGTGGCTGGCAGAAAAGGCAGGAACAAGACCCTCTCGAAGTGTTTTCTCTTCCACCTATTTCTTAAAGGTGATGTGAAACTGTGCACCTTTGCTGGCCAGAAAGTCCCTTCTATTTCAGAACATTACTCATGTGAGTAAGGGTATGCAAGACAGTGATTTTATTCAGCTCTACAGTGGCTTTCAAAGAAAATACTGCCATTATAGAGTATTCAGTGCCCTATATTCTATCTCAAGGACACCTGTATTTTCTGTGTTTGTCGAGTCAAAAAGGGGCTTCATTTCAAATAGCTGTGCATTTACATCGCAGACATTTGTCATTGTCTGACTCTTCTAGTTATGTCCCTGAGCTCATTGTGGAGTCAAGGAACAATATGACTTTTATTTCAAAGTCTGCTTTTTTTGTCTATAGCAGTGTCTTCCCTCGATCTCTTTCTTTTATTGTTGTGTACAGATAACATATGTGTGAAGAGATCCTACACTCAGGTACAGTGTAGCTGCAGCGTTAAATAATTGATCTTGATCTTTCTTTTGAAACTGCATCCAAGGCATTTAAAAGTGGGAAATGGAAAAAGCATGTTCTCATAATCCAGCTCAGTAAAGTTTGCACAACTGCTCTTTGTTTCATCATCCCTACAATAAATCTTTCATTTTTGCCAATTGAGAATGCCTACTAAATCTGCAAATGATTACTTCCCTGAATTGTGTTGGGATTCTTGCAATACATTTTTCTTACATGGGTAATGATAAAATAAGAGTCCATCAAAAATATTTTATTGCCTGGCAGAGAGCCTTTTCTGAAATGGTTTTGATTCAGGGAGATTCTTCCAAGTGTTTTAGAACCATTGCTTACAACTTTCCTTTAACCCTTGCATGGAGGGCTGCCAGACCCTGGGAATGTCAGAAATAACGTCAGTCAATCAGCAGCTGGTAGAAAGCAGGACCTGGGTATCAATTTAACCTGAAGCCCTGTAACCATGCTGGTTCAACGTGTACTTGTAAAGGGTATTGTGTTACTATTAGATTAGAGAGCTGATGAATGTCAGACTGGTGGGAACCTTGTAAAACTAATCTGCTGTGTCCATGTTGATACAATTTCACTCTGTTTCAGTGAGAGAGTGAGGAAGATGGAGTTTTATAAAAAGGAAAACACAAGGCAAAACTGGCAGAGCCATCTAGGTCACTGAGCCCAGCCTTTGCAATCCCAGGTGTCATGTCACTTTACAGTAATCCCTTCAGTACACTCAGAGGCACAGAACCCCCTGATGCTGTGCCTTTGAGAAAGGTGTATCATCAACACTATGACCTAGAAGTCAGGGTCTTTCAAAGTAATGCGAAACAAATCCTGCCCATTTCTCCCCCAGTTTCAAAATGGTTACAGCTACATTTGTCTGCTTTTGTGCAGGAGCAGGCCAGCTGAAGGAGTTGCTTTGCTTTCCCTTATAAAGAGATACAGTCTCAACCTCATTCCCTGTAGATCTCGAGCACGCTGTCTCCACACAAAACAAGGCCCAGGGGGCTAATCCCGGAATGGCCAAAGTCGTGATGCCTGAAAACACACGCTAGTACTGCAAGGAGATGGGATCTGGCAAGAGAGCTACCTTGTGATACTTGCACTCACAGAAGAGCAGCAGCAGACCTGACTCAGTGTGGGGTGCTCTCAACAAAACCACATCTAATGCTTGACACATTGCCCACTTGCCTCCATGTGATAAATTGTCTCCTCAGACAAGACATGGGGAGAGCAGAAAAAAGCAGATTCTGTGAAAATATTTGAAAGTATCACAGTTATTCACAGACTTGTATCTTCCTGCATGTCCTCAAACATAATGACATTTTTAGTTGCATGGTCATGGTGATCTCAGAGTTCACTGTTTACAGTGCTTTGTTTTAACTAAACATTTTTAGCTTGTGCTTTGTCTTCAAGGCCAAGGAGTGAAAAGATGACCACAAACACGCAGAAGCCAGACATATGCATCTGACAGAGCACACTAGCTTAGTGTAAATCCTTTACCCAGGGAGATGCTCAATAGCATGTTTTACACTTCAGATTGGCAAACCTCTTCTTGTGTATGTCTTGCTTCTTGGCTGAAATTATATACCAAAGTTATCTCAGATGATCATTGACTGTTTTTGTTAAGATTTTGCAAGTGGGAAATCAGAAATACTTCCAGGTGTGAAGAGACTTTGCTGAATTTAGAGGGAGAGGTATTGGAGGTACACAGTGAACGTCACAGGAAAGGCCACGTGAGGAATTCTGTATCATCTCTCTTTGTAGATGGTTATTGAAAAGCAACACTTTTAGAACTCTTTAAAGGAAAGACTTTTTAACAAAGTTGAAGGGATTGGAGTGAAGGAACCCTTGTGAAGCACGAGTGTTCTTAACTGCAGACTGTGATATCCCTAAACTTGCATCAGTACCTCTCAGGCAACTTGTAGCTGGGCCACTAGAATGACAGCACTTTTAAAACATGAATATTTGTATTGCATTGCTTCATTTCTAGTGCTGTAAAAATACCATTCACATAATGGGGTAATGGCCTGCAAGTTCTCATGATTTCAACTGTTCTGGAGTTACAGGAGTTCTGTTCCTTTATGGCAGGAATCCATTTCTCATTTTAGCATCTTTGGCACTCGCCTAAAGGATGGGAAATTAAAAAATGATTAAGGGGACAGAGAGACAGTCTTTTAGAGGAAGATTAAAGGAATTAAATGAGGGCTGGGATGGGGAGAACAAGGAAAGGGAGGGATTGTTTAGAAGAGAGTAGAGAATAAGTAGGGTTGATCAGGCAAAATCGAGCAAAGGAAAATTTAAAGCGAATTTTTCTGTAGAAGTTTCCTAAAAACGAGGTGTATTTTAGAATGGAATAATTTTGTAGTGGAAAAAGAAGATGGCCAACTGTATGAATAATATAACCTAGACTGTCACTGTCTGAAAAACTGTCAAACACCTTGTAGAGAATAATTTTGCACGTAAACTGTGTTATTCCTCATTTCTGCCATTCTGTGAAAAATGATTGCATTGTTAGGCATGAGAGAAGGCACAGCAGTACAGTTTAAGCCTTCAGGTGTCTGCACCCTCAAGATGTTACTTGTATATTTTGTCCTCCTGGTGTTGCTATGAGGTAGCAGGGGTACTCACCACGCAGAGCAATGGTGCTCAGCATCCCCTGAGCTGTGGGCCCCATGGTCCTTCCAGGAAAGACTCTCAGACCTTTCCACAAACTTGCATGCTGGCAAGTATGAAACCAGGAGTGACTGGCTAGAGCAGTCAGTTTGCCAAGAAAGATACCTTTTGTTTTGCTCTGCCCTTACCAGATTTGACCTTTACAGAACAAAAAGTTTCTCCTGACCATGAATGAAAGCTTCGGTTTTGATTCCAGTGAATGCTAACCACATAGACCATTGTGCCAGAAATGACTGTGCCATGACATATGGATATTTTGTTTCTCCTGTGAAATTGGTCAGATAAAGGCTGTTGAATACAGCAGCTTCACCTGGTCCAACTTCCTCAAAATTCAGGCAGTGAAATTCAGGTTTTGGATGAAACTGGTTTGGTGTGCATTGGTGAGTGTCCCAAGCCCCCGGGACTGGTCTGTGTGTGGCTGGGGAGGGGTGCAGGGCACAGCTGCACCAGGATCACAAGCAGATGATGCTAAACAAAACCTGGGGAGAGGGAAAGAAGCCAACTCCTTTCTAGACATCTCCTCTGCCAAATCTACACCTTTGTCATTTTTTTGAGCAGGATAGACATGGCAAAAAAAGAAGATAATGAAAAGCATGCTAATGCTGCCTTCCTGTTTTACATTTGGTGTGGATTGAGGTTCCTTGCAAAGGCATTTGCTGATGAGGAAGTACAGAGCACGCCAGCTCTCTATTTGCTCTTAGTATTTGCACCAGCCATTTTGAATGAGTTTTGTCCCTTTAGCAGGTGAAAGCACCCCTGTGAAGAATTTGTCTAATGGTTATAAGTGGGCAACAGAGGACAATCTTTGTGTAACACCAGTGCTGCAAACTTAGAAGGTAGATTAAGCTTGTATTGACTATTTCAGCTTGTCAGATATAGGCTCTGATACGTATAAATTGTTTTAGGAAAATCTGTGTTGGAACACATCTCTGAATGGCAGGAGAAAGAAATGGGTATTGTAGTCATCCCACATACTTTCAATTTCGATTGTTTATAGCAACGCTGACAGAAACTAACACTATACACAAAACTGGTTTTGAAACTGCCCTTTTTTCAGAGTTAATGACCCACAGGCTAATGGAAATTTGCCAGTTTTTACCAGCTGGGATCTGGCCTGATTTTGCTGGGAAAGAAAACTGCAAGGCAAAGAAACCATTTGGATTTTAGAAAGTCTGTGATGGTTGTCTTCTCTCATTATATAGCCTTAGCTTTTTTTGTATGTTGTTTTTATTGTTGACCTGTACTTAGCGGAAGTGCTTGCTTTGTGCAAGGACAGCATACCCTGATTGCCCAGGGATTCCCTTTGACAACTGCATTTGGATCCACTTCTGTGAAAACCCAAACCTATCCCAGTCAGTATGAAAGGACTTCTATTAAATCGTGGCTTGGAGGATCCACTGAGACAGCTCAGCTGCTCTAGCTCCATCCAGTAGAGGGTAGTCATATGCACTTTGCAATGTGCCACTCCATTTCTTGCACTCAGTTTCTCCAGGCATCACCTGGGGACTTCTCACACGATAGGTATGGCCGATTTGGCTCCCATAATTAACCTGGGAAGGGCAGACTCTGTACCTGAGTGCATTTCTTTGTAAAAATCAACAAAAGAGAGGGAGCAAGCTATTTATATTAATTATATATATATAAAAAAAATCCCTAAAGGCAAAACTATAGAACATGTATTATGTTCAGGCAAGTATGGGATCATTAGTGTCAGTCCTGACAATTTGATTTACCCCCATGGCTTCCAAACAATACGTGGCTCATAGCCTTGTGAATTGGTTGGTGTGCATTAAGAATTGCGTGGCAGCCCTACTTTTTTAGAAGGAAAACTCTTCAGTCTTACTACAATGAAGGCCCTTCTGTTGAAAAAGTCTCTTTACCAAGACAGATGTTACTTCAGTTCACACTAAGCAAATTGACTCTGGATTTTGCAGTCTCAGTTTGCCAGAGACAAATTATGAAAGCATCTAATTGTAGCCTAAACAAAACCATATTTTCCTTAAAAACATGGCAGCGTATAATTCTAAATCTATGGTGCTTTGCCCAGGAGCCATTTCAAGCAAAAAAAAACAGTGTGCAAAATAGCCACCTTAGACAAAACAAACTATCAAACCTGTATATTAAACTGAGTGCTTTTGCTTGCAAAGTTGCACTGAAAATGTCATTGTTTCAACTCTCTGTTCCTCCCTGCAAAGACACCAGTGTATACTTAAGAAAATGGTAAGTACAGAATACTAGAAGATGTATTTAAGTACAGTTACTAGTAAACAACCGTAGCTGGACTGTCTGATTTCCAGCTGATTGTAGCCAATTTTAATTTAGATTGTGAAAGATGAAGAACAGAGAGCCTGATTCCCAATTCTTTACAACATTTATCAGCGTACAATGGCTTTATCCATGACCTGAGCCTGGTTCTGATCAATTTTGATATGTTTTGTAATGTTATTATAGAAATGATAGACACATAATTTAGCTATCAAGTTGTTGGGCTTATGTGAAGGGAAAAGGGGTCAGTGGGAAGGGCTGAGAAGAAAGGGGCTGATTATTCTGGTAAATACATAGAAATGTTTGTTGATGAGAAGGCAGCTCTGCTGTTGGATGTGCTGGAGCAGCTGTAAATTGGCCATTGCATCTCCCAGGTAGGATTGTAGCTAATGCTGCTCTCCCACCCCCCCATCCACACCTTGCTTTGGTGACCATGCAGAGCTGTGAGGGATGAGACACCTCTGCTTTCCCAGACTGTCCCCCAGCTGTGGTCTCTCCAAGTAAGGCAGGGTCTCCATCCTTTGTGCACCTGCATGGAGCCTTCCCAGCTGCAAACTTTAGGTCTCTGCCAATTCCTAAAGGCAAATTTCAGCTGCACTGAAAGCAGGGGCAAAATTCCCACTGACCGCAAACAAGCAGGAGCACAGCCAAGGCCTGAATGATACAAGCTTAATAATCAAGCCCCAGCTCCCAAGATGCTGAGTGCTTCTGCTGCAGAGGTGGATGGCATTCCCTGGGCTTTGCTGTCCTGCACACAGCTCCATCATACACTACCTCCCACTGCTGCTCTCTGTACGTTGCCCCACATGTTGGAAAACAGGGTGATTCGGTTTGGTGATTCAGTTTGGGAGGCTTTGAAGTTTTTAGCTCAGGTTTAGGGAAAATATGTAACATGAATCATCCAGGAACTTTGTTTTCTCAGTAAATTCTATGGTAATTGCACATTACTGCAATGTTTAGAGCAAAACTGTCTAAGACATTGGAGCCTTTTGTTACAGCCAGTCATACCCCACTGAAAGCCAAGTGTTTGTCAAATTAAACAGACACCTCATGCCTGGCTTTTTTTGGGGATTGATGGGGAGGGAGGAGGTTGAAGGGGGGAGGGAAGGGTGGGGAGGGGACATTTCTTAGTTGAATGTATCAATGTGCAGTGCTACAAGGAGAATAAAGGGAGACAACTCCTGTATTCTTTCTTCCTTTGTAAATCTGGCCCTCTCTGTTTCATGGTGGATGTAGAATCTTAACATTACTGCGTAGTGCTTGTTTTAATTTTTGGTCTGAGGGTATCAAGGAAACAAAAAATTAAGACAAGGGTTAGTGGAAAAAGGACCATTCGTTATCTGTTTTTACAGTATCTCAGTTAATTCAGGAATTAATGGAATTGATAGTTGATAGTGGTGCGTAGGCCAATGGGTTAGTTGTATCCCCTTCAGCATGCTCCTGATGGTATCAAAGTTAGGGCTGCAAGGTGGCCCCAGCACCAAGAGCAAGTGAGCATCCAGGAGGGACAGTCTCACTCTGTGCTGGTGTGGGGAGACCCTGTCAATGGCCAAGGTCAGCGGGAGATTCAAATACCCCTTTTTTCACCTGTCTTTTGTAATGGTCACTCTGTGGAGGGAGCTGGTTGAGAACAGGAAAGGACCTACGAAGAGCACTTGCATTTATAGAAGCCTAAAGGATTCTCAGACCCTGTGGTAGTAAGATGCAGACTTGGAAATTGCAGAGATGGGGTAGATGGGGCTGGTGTTTGGCACAGGAGAGGTGCTGAATGTGTTCAAGTTCAGGACACAAGCTCTGGTTCCCCTTTAGGAAGGCAAAAGGTAGCTGTGTGGGAGCCCTGTGGCTCCGCTGCGGTCCCTGCATGTGTTTTGTTTGGATATTTCTGATCTCATTACCTCTTTGGTTGGCACTTTGGGTTTTAGCAGCAGTGTCCTATGCAGTAGTTATTTTGGAGCTTGGCTTCCTTTGTTCTGGGTCTATTCGTTAATAATAATGGACTGTAAAATCCTAGCTCTTTTTTTTTTGAGTTATGAAAATAAATGCGGTCTTTGTGACCAGTTTTAGTCATATGTGGACTACATGACCTGTGCTATTTAAATAATTGCTCATCTCATTGGCTTCCTGAGGGCTTCTAGAGCACTGGCTCCAATGAGAAATTAAGTCCACTGTTCTCCTTTACTTCCAAAGCTATTAATGATGTGTTTGGAAAGATAAATAGGAAGAGAACACAGACAAAACGTGAAGAACACGACTACAAGTTAATATTCTCACAACACAGAAAATAAGAAAATCAGAGGTTACATCATATAATTGTAAAAATACATTATTTTGTTTTCAAAACTGTTATTCAACAGCGGGATGAATCCTTGAGTCATTTAGTGTTGGAACTTCGAAAATGGCTTGTGGTTGTTCCTTCGTTCTTCTGACACAATCCCCAAAGACACACAAGTCAGAGGCAGTGATTAATCTTTCTATATTAATGGCCTGATCCAGCATTTACTGATGTCAAGAGAAAGCTCCTCATATACTTCAACAGGCTTTGGAGCAGGCCAGTGATTTTTAATATTACACATAAGCAGCAAATGAGAAGCAAGTTAGGAAAATCTTTCCAATCCTGTGGACCCAGTTTAAGGCACTGCTGTATTCTGTTTTAAGACTGTCTAGAAACCTTAAAATATACTTACAAATACAGAAACATATGGCTTTTAATTCGTTGTGATCACTTCCTACCTTTGATCTTTTGTTTTACTTAACTTCACTTGTGGGCATATGTGTGCATGCGAGAGTAAATAGCTTAATCCTAATTGTCTGAAGATATACACGTAGACATATAACTAAATGTATTGCTTATATAGTGCCATAAATGAGCATAGTGTTTGTGTGTAAATTATATTTATATATAAATTTCCTACAATATATATGGCCAATATAAATATATTCTCGTCATGGTAGTGGTTTTTATCTATATATTTGCCTTATAAACTAGCAGGTAATAATTTAATTCAAAAGGTCCTTCCAAAAATGCAATTAATGTCTTTTGTTATAGTTTCCCTGGGTTTAATAATCCCCTCTTCCAGATTTATATTGGTTTCTGGAAAGTAATGCTTAATTAGAGTGTTTTTCCAAATTGGCCACAATAATCCACTGAGATCTGCCAGCTGAATCATTGCTATGCTTGTGAAATTGCCAGGATCGCCTGACAGTTATTACTGGGGTAGAAGGGGAGGGGGAAAAGGGAATGAAAGTTTCATAATATGTCACTGTTAGTGATACCTTGGCTATGGGTCTTAGATTTGGATTGAAATGTTTACGGAATTCAGTGTGAAGGATGGAATGCCTGCTGGTAGATTGGCAGCGCTGCTGTAATGGAGACAAAATTTAGTAATTTCATTAGGCAACTGTATTTTCTTCTGGGCATATTTGAAATCTATATAAATGTGCATGCATGTGTGTATATACACATATATTAAGTATATACACTTATGTATGTGTGTGAGCATACTGCCTCTGCCCCCTTCTGCCAGCCTGGTTCTTGGAGAAGGGAAGGGTGTGTGTATTCCCTGAGCCAGGGTCATGCTCTACACACAAAATCCCACCAGCTGTGCAAAACATGTTACCAGGTCCCAGTTAAATCATTCACCTGCTGCCAGGCACATGTAACATCCTAACACGCTCGTTCTCTTCTGTGTACTGCAGATGAATGTAGAAGGCAGGGAGTGAGTTGCCATAGGTCTAAAACTATCATTTTCTCCTGTACTTCTGAGATAACTGTAAGGAGCTGATTTTGCAGCATCTGAAGTAACCTTCCTTGTGAACTGCTGCAGGACTGGACCCTGACCCTTATTTTGAGAAGGATTTACATGCCTAGCAGTTGCTGACAATGGGACACTGGATCCTACTGCCTGACTGCAGAGGTATATAAAAGAATAGCAGGGCTGTGGCCTGACAGGGCTGTGCCAGAGGGAGAAAGACAAAATGTCTCCCCACTTACGAGCCCTGGCACCATGCAGGGACAGACCCCATGTGGGGATGAGAGCTGCAGGCTCTGGGTGTCTGGGATAAATGTCGTGTGCAACAGCCATCCTTGGTGAGACTTTGCTTGGGGCAGTGCCCATGCCGAGTGAGCATTTATGCATGGGATTTATATTCTGCTGGTGTAAATAAGATTTTGTTAAAATAAGCCATCTGACTAACGAGCAGGATGGGAGGTGTAAGAAAGAGTAGCATGCTGCTGCACAGGCAGCTGGGTGGTCCTGCATAAATGTACGTAGACATGTTGATGTGGAACAAATGGCATATGGTGGGGGTGCAGGGCTGTCTTGGCCCTGCTCAGCTGTGGCAGATCCAGTATCTTTCTGATACAAGGTATAAAATCCATTCTGGTTTGGATTTTTCTGTTCGTGTTGTTGCAGCTACACCGGCTTTATTCTGAAAGTTTTGCCTTTTTTGTAGATGAAGAGCTGAGATAATGGATGCCCTTTGCAGTACAGACAGAAAAAATAAGATTCTGAAACATTCTTTCACTCCACAACATGTGGTTAAAAAACATTTCCATCTCAGGAGATGCTGATGTGCAAAATGATGCTTAAAAGCACTAACATTCCCATAGATTTTCCTTGTGATGAGGTAAATTTCCATTAAGTATTGCTTTTGGAAGTTTCTTTCTGCTGGTTTCTGTCTGGCATTGAGTGTGGGGTCAGCTCAAATGCTTTTCAGTGTGAGGGGGCAGCCACCCAGACATGCTTCCCCCTCACGTACATTATGATCAGTCCGGGGCAAGCCTAAGTGACAGGCAGCACGTGAAGGATCAGCACTGCTGTTTACATTTGAACACCAAATTCTGAAGCTAGGGCAAGCCAACTGGACTGCAGAAACAGTCATCTTCAATTGTTATAGCCTTATAATTAGTAAGACAATTTTTATTACTCTGATTGGAACAGAGATGATGTTTGTAATGCCTGTTTATGCCATTTCAAACTTGAACATAAATCTCATTTTTTAAGGGGATTTTGTGGTTTTCTTGGCTTTATGGAGTTTTTTTATCCTTCTTTTATGCATTCTGCTAAATTAAACCAAAAGAAACCCGAGGAAAAAAGTGATTCTTTAAAACAAATTTATTATTTTATCCCTTCTTTGGACAGGAATTTTCATCAGGAGACAAGGATAGAACATTCTATTCAGCCTTCGCCTGCTGATTTACGCTGCTGTCATTAGAAAAGCCATAATGATGTCCAATAACTAGTAACAGGAACTGTAAGAAAAAGCTTTGTAATACAACGCTGCTCCCCTTTTTCTCCAACAGCTTTGTTGGTGGTCCAGACATAATTCCAAAACGTGTTAGATGGTTCTTGAAGAGGAGCATGCAGCTTCTTTTGTTTTAAGAGAAGTCCAGGCCTAAGATGGCATCATGTAGGCTTCTACCCTGGCTCAGAGTTGCAGTGGGCTTACTGTAGAAAGCTGCAGATGAGAGCTGTTGTTTTTTCTACAAAGCAGACCTTGGATTCTGGTGGAGTAGCTTATAGAGGTTGTTTCTAACCATGCTGTGGGGTCTAACACTGCCTAAAGTCTTAGGGATGACATTTAAGATGAGAGAGTGTATACACAGCAGTATGTGCCTGCAAGTCTGATTGCTAAAAGAATTCAAAGATATTTGATAAACCCATCAGTGCTTTACTGTGAATATGTCTTATGCCAGCAATTTTGTTCAACATTTGTAAGCACTTTTAAAAGGTAGCAGCAAGTGCTATCCAGCTGCATAGCTGATACTAAAATACGAGTTAGTTATTGCAAGGTAGTAAGAATCAATCACTTGAAATGGAACTTGACAGTATCATTCAAAAAGTCCCATTCTGAGTATTGCTGTGATAGCAGAGCTCAGTGGATCAAGGAATAAGCCTTTGCCAGCAGCTCCTACAGAGCAGCAGGTGAGATGAAACTGCTTCCTCCTATGTTTATACATAGAAAATGATTGTGGTAACCCTGTGGTATCTGCTAGTAAACATGGACTTGTTAAGGTTTCCCAATTTTACCAGCATTACCAAAGCTGCCTTTTTTAAAAAAACACTTCAATCCCATTATTTTCAGCTGTTCATTATTCTGGTAGTGTGCTGTTTGTGGAGGTTATTTCCATATGGGTAGCTGGAGGTGTGTGTTGTATGAGGGAAAGTTGGTTGTTTCACCTATAGAAAAGTATGTCTATAGTACTAGGGTTTGGGTTGGTTTTTTTTCCAGAATAAGATTTCTCCCACTGCAAAAAGGGATGTTGACATCCATACTTGACCACAAGTGAATTGCACTTGTTAAATGTTTAGATGAACAAATGACATTTGCAATTAAAAAAAAATAATCTTCTTACATGGAAAATTTAGGCAAAGAAGTTTATGCAAAAAAAAAGTTTCTTTGTCCCTGGTTCCCTACTTTACCTCTAGCAAAGTCTCTGTGACTGCTTTGGTGCAAGAGAGATCAGAATCTAACCCCTTCATAACTGATACCTTTTGATTGACTAGACAATGCAAAAGGCACATGCAGCATCAAATTGTTCTAGCAACTAATATTTGACAATTTTAAAAAGTTTTCTTTCAGGCTGAGTTTTATGTAAAGCTGTTTACATTGAAGTGACATCCAATTAAAGTGTATCATGTAACCCACATCACAGTTCAGCACACATTTTCTGTTTTAACTGACATATGGCCCCATTTATGAAAATAAAAATCATCATGTTTTGATGATATGTTCACATAATTTATGTGGAAAAGCAGGGGGGGAGAAGCAAGGAGAGGGAATGCTTTTACTGTGTACAGCTATTATTTTCTGTGATTCATTAAATGTCTTTTAACCCATGTGCACAAGCAAATCCTTCCTCTCTCGATTCCTGCCCAGCGTCCCCCCCATTGTCCATGCTGGACAAAGGGACTTCATATCTTTTATGGGCAGAGGTGGCAGATAGACAGAAACACTTTGTACAGTATCACCCCATACCATTTTTATACGAAAGGATTCTTTAGTATTCTGTAGAGGAGATAAGTTAGTTAACCTACAAACAAGTTGGTGGACAGCAGAGTTAATTAAGCTTGTTTTCCTTTGCTCGTCCCAAGGCTGAGTGCCTGTGAGGATTCTCTGTGGCCTAAGGAAAGAACAGTCTCCTACTGGTCTTCTCTTCAATCTCTCCCCTACTCAGCTGCCAGTTTTCATAAAACCTAGTAGGAACTTAATAACTTTGCAACCAGCACTCTCTCTTGCACACCTAAGAGTTTTAGGAAAGGCAGGTTGCTTTCATTAGGGGAACCTATTGGTAAGGAAAATGGTTATTTTTTATAAGGTGGCCATGAATCAGACATGACAGCACAAACATGGGTATCTCGAGCCATCTACAGCCAAGGCTGGAGGTCTGGCATTTCTGTGCACTCTCTGAGTGTCACTGACACTGACTCTCTGCAAAAAAGAATAAGGCTCGAAGCTGACTTCAATCTACTTAAGGCAGAACCATGACAAAGTATTATTTAAAATTATATATTTGCATTTTTCCCTTTAAACAATTGCATTTAACCTCTCAGGCCATACATTTTTTATGTAGCAGCACATCAGTGGAAGAAAAGGCTCTGCTAGCCAACAGAATCACCATCTGCAGAGGAATCAGCCACTAAGTGCAACGAAACCAAATTAATTCCTGGCTTTCCCACATATATTGGAAGGTAGAATTTACTTTAAAATGTAAGCAACGTAACTACAGTGAATCCTTTGTTTATCCACTGTTTTGGGACCAAACCTCAGGGATTATTGTTTAATTGGTAAGTTGTTACACATCAGAGTGCAAGACATGATGATGGTAGCTGGATTGTATAAATCAGTATGCCATCTTCTCCTTGCCAAGGTAAACTAGACTGTACACCTGGAGATTGGTTATTTACAGCATGAGACTCACAAATGAAACCCTTAGCCTGTACAATTTTGGTCAGTAGATGTTTGGTCACTGCCACAGATAGGAATTGAGTCATGTCCTCTGTGAGTGGACTCTTTAACGGTTACTACAAAAAGCTCCGAAGAGACATCACCCAGACATTCAATTTGGACTATCCTGCTTTTTAGTACATGTGACTGTGGAGCCTCACCAACATTTCTTAATTGTTGGAGCAGGAACAGAGCCGTGTCAGTTGTAAGGTATGATGCTGTAATCACCCTCCATTTTCTGCTCCCTAATGACTTTTTAGAGTTGTTATTCTTGACAAAAGTTCATGCAAAAAGGAAAAAAACCCTGCTTCCTCATTTGCCTCTAACAAAGGAAAACACCTAATAAACTTATTGTTTACCATCTCAAGTCCAATGGGATCTAACCTGCTGATGATAACACTAAATTCTGAGAAATGTAGAAGTTCCAATCAAATATGGCAACCTCTGGCAGAACCTTCTTTTTCTAATGAAGTATGTGCATTATTTATAGTTGGGTGGTGATCCTAATCGGGGTACTGAGATCTGTGCACTCTGTTTTTGATCATTATTACCAAGACTAAATAGGCGTAGAGCCAAGACGTTGCAGTGTAATAACCTAGGAGCTGAGGAGGAGGGAGGAGAGGGTGAGGGATTATTTATTGGTTGGATAAATGGGCTTGGCAGTTATTGAATGTAACAGAGACTTATTTTCCTGAAGTCAATGACCATTTAAACAATGGGGCTTATGAATTAAGAGTGTCTGTCAATTTAAAAAGTAGAAACAGTATCATGAGTGAAGAAGGCCAAAATCAGGCCTCTGACCCTGAAGTAGTTTTCAGTTTGCAGATTTCTAAAAAATGGTTAAGTAGAATTGCAGACTCTTGAATGGCAAATGCATGTCCTCTAGTACTCAATTTTCTGTAATTATGTTTTACGACAGTCTTGCAGATAGCTAACCTTAACACTTTGCAGACCACAAATGGAAACCCACAGTCTTTTTCTTTCTTAGATGGCTGTAGGTTTGTGTGTAGGAGTTATTCAGCAGTAGGCAAAATAATTAATTTCCAGCTTTTAAGAACACAGAAATCCATTACATATGCTCATAAGCTTCACTTTCCCCAAGATCAAATAGAAATTCCCTCCTCGGTGCAGAACTGACACACACAAGTCTGTGGGGACAGATGGGATCCACCCAAGGATACTGAGGGAGCTGGTGGAAGTGCTCAGCCAGCCATTTCCCATCATTTATCAGCAGTCTTGGCTAACTGGGGAGGTCACAGTTGAATGGAAGTTAGCAAATGTGACACCCATCTACAAGAAAGGCCAGAAGGAGCATCTGGGAAACTACAGGCTTGTCAGTCTGACCTTGGTGCCAGCAAATGCTATGGAGCAGATCATCTTGACTGCAATCACACAGCATGTACAGGACAATCGGGCAATTAGGCCCAGTCAGCATGGGTTTATGAGAGGCAGGTGCTGCTTGACTGATCTCCTATGACAAGGTGATAAGGCAATCCATTTAGTTGATGAGGGAAAGGCTGTGGATGTTGTCTACCTAGACTTTAGTAAAGCCTTTGACACCATTTCCCACAGCATTCTCCTGGAGAAACTGGCTCATGCCTTAGACAAAAATGACTGGGTAAAAAACTGGCTTGATGGTCAGGCCCGAAGAGTTGTGGTGAATGGAGTTAAATTCAGCTGCCATCCGGTTACAAGTGGTGCTCCCCAGGGCTCAGTATTGGGACCAGTTCAGTTTAATATCTTTATCAAGGATCTGGATGAGGGGATTGAGTGAACCCTCAGTAAGTTTGCAGAGGACGCCAAGTTGGGCAGAAATGTTGATCTGCCTGAGGGTTGGAAAGCTCTATACAGGGATCTGGACAGGCTGGATTGATGGACCGAGGCCAATTGTACGAGGCTCAGTGTTGGGTCCTGCACTTGGGCCACAACAACCCCTTGCAATGCTACAGGCTTGGGGAATGGTGGCTGGAAAGTTGCTCAGAGGAGAAGGACCTGGGGGTGTTGATTGACTACTGGATGAATGTGAGCCAGCAGTGTGCCCAGGTGGCCAAGAAGGCCAACGGCATCCTAGCTTGTATCAGAAATAGTGTGGCCAGCAGAGAAATGGTGAGGCCACACCTTGACTATTGTACTAAGTTCTGGGCCCCTCACTACAAGAAAGACATTGAGGTTCTGGAGCGGGTCCATAGAAGGGCAACAAAGCTGGTGAAGGGTCTGGAGCACAAGTCTTATGAGGAGTGGCTGAGGGAACTGGGGTATTTAGCTTGGAGAAAAGGAGGCTGAGGGGAGACCTTATCACTCTCTCCAACGGGTGTTGGTTGGTTCTCCTAAGGAACAGGCAATAGGACATGAGGAAATGGCCTCAAGTTGCGTCAGGGGAGGTTTATCTTGGATTTTAGGAGCAATTTCATCACCAAAAGTGTTGTCAGGCACTGGAACAGGCTGCCCAGGGAAGTGGTGGTGTAACCATCCCTGGAGGTATCTAAAAGATGTGTAGGTATGGTGCTCAGTGAAATGGTTCAGTGGTGGATTTGGCAGTGCTGCGTTAATGGTTGGACTTAATGATTTTAAAGGTCTTTTCCAACCAAAACGATTCTGTTATTCTATGATTCTGTGATTCTATCTATTAATTGCTCTGTTTCCCATCAGCTCATCACTTCAGAGAGGCATTCAGGTTCCCTGTGTAGGTAAAGTAAAGTTGGAATTGTGACGTCTGCTTCTGTTCTGTAATTTGATTCCTAGAGTTTTGGCAGTTTTGTTAAGGAAAATAATTTTACAGGGTTGGAATTTTTTTGCTTGTTTTGTTTTAAATTAAAAAAGTCTGAAGCTTTCATCAGAGAAATTTCTGTATCCATCCAAAGGAGAAAAAAAAAAAAGAAGCCTGCAAAACTACCCTAAAAACTGTTCTAATAAAAATTAAGGAACATTTAGAAGGAACAGAGGTTAATCTTCTTAAGATTCTGGCTTACTCTGATGTAGAAGTTAACAAAAGCTAATGGGAATGTCATGTGTTACTTGGGGATAGTCTAAAACACGTGCATGCAAGATGCAGATGGGAAATCTAGTAGTTGGCTTTAAAGCACTCTTAGCAGACTGTTTCACTTTGTTTCCAAAGCTGAGTGAGTTTTCAGTGCTCTTGGGATATCCTGCACAGAAGAGACAATCCTCTCAATTCCTGCTGTTTCTCTGCTCTTTTGCATGTGGGGTTGCTCACTGATTTCACCTGACCCAATCTTGAAGCAATTCTTTGGATAATGTAGTTGGAACCTGGCCTCTCTGCTGTGCTCAGGTGGTCAGTAAGGAAAAGAACCTGATCATTGTGGCAGAGAAGACATTGTGTTTTCTGTGCCCTCAAAAAACTGTTAAGAGCAACTAATGAATCGAGTGTCAGAGAGTGCTAAGTAGAAAGAGGACTGATTTTTACTTGAAAACAAAGTATTTCAGGCTGTCTGAAATATACCACCAGCTTGAGCCAAGAGAGAAGTGGTGTCTAAGGAAGAGCACTTTGATTTTTTTCAGAGGTAGGAAGTGCTCAGCACCTTAAAAACCAGATTACTTTTAAAGGTGTTTAAACAAGGATTTAGGTGAAAGATTTGGCCCAGTTTCATTTGAAATTAATGATTCACTGCAAGCAAAGTTAAACAGAAACATTAGAATTGTCAGAATAGCAGAGCAAAAATAAAAACATAAGATGCAGTTACCTGGAAGTTTAAAAAAATGCATTGCAGATGAAGTTTGGATGATGCAGTCAGTGTGTATCTAACCATGTTTTTTAGTGCAATAAACTCTGCTCTCTGTAGAAAGGTTTTTTTCCAGGTATAGTAAATCTTGCCTCTGCTGCTGAGATGAGAGCTTCTTAGAGAGCATCTCTGGGTGCCCATCTGATGTGCTGTGGTTAGAGTTTACCTTCCAGTGAGGTTTGAACTATATATGCTTGCCCCTCATTTCTAGCTGCCCAGTCTGTCCTGAGCTTATGGGGGTTCTGAAGAGCACGTGTTGTGTTCAGCTTCATAAGAATGTGTTCTTGCTTGAAGTGGGTGAATTCTCTAGTGGAGACTGATTAAGAACTGAAGTTATCCAGATAAGGATGAGTCATGTCCTCCTCTCTATCTACATGTCCACATCTGACTGTGTCCCCTTTTTGTCTTGCTTTACAATCACACACAAATTATTTAGTCTAAGGCTTCTGCCACACCTGCCCTGTTAAAAGTTTCCAGTTGGCATTTTACTCCAGGTCTCAAAGGACTCGTTTCCCATTCCAGTACAATTCCCAGTTCTTCTGGTCAATGGGAATCACCTGCCAACCTGAAACTGAGGAAATTCTCAGAGAGCTTTTCCCACACGGTGGAGAAAAGTAGTAGTTCAGCCAGTCATTCTGGGAGAGAAATGGTATTGTCATGGTGTCACTGGTTATCAGGAGGATCCCAAAAGGCTGATTTGAGCTTGAACAAGGTGGTCAAATCAACCCAGAGAAACTCACTGTTAATCTCTCTGCCTGTCAGTGCAGTTTGATTAGTGTCTGTCGTTCATTGCTGACCATCCTAGATACATAGATTTTGTTTGGATACAGCTGTGCTACTGTTTGATGGTGGCAAGAAGGTCTGCAAGCCAGCTTCCATGGCCAGTGTGCCTGGAGCACTGTTTTTCATAATACATTTTGAGTCTACACTGCCAGCCTGAACCTTCCTTAACCCTGTGGTGGATGAGGAAAGTTGTGGTTGAACTTGTGACAGAAATAGTTTTCAGGTCCTGCATTAACAAATAGGTACAAGCCAACTGGAGCTCACAGTGTTCTTCTCCCATGCAAACAAGTCTTGTTTGTCAGAGGCATTCACAGTTGTGATTTAAGGTTAGTGAATTTATGGAAAAGGAATTAAGGTGGTCATAAAACTGGACTTAACCATACACTCATCTGCAACAGTGCAAGCACATTGCTTCAGTTTTTAGTTCTGGAATCAAGTTCGGTGAACTCACTTTAATAACCTGGCCAGGATGAAAGGTTAAATACATATACCCTGCAGAGCTGCTGAACTCCAAGTCCTTGGGGATTTTTTCAGCCTAGATGGGATCCATAGGCTATCTGAGACTACTAAAACCTCTTTTACTCCAACTGGCTGTTAAGACACCAAAATGACTAGGTAACCACAACCATCCCCTGAAGAAGAAGAGGTGGAAACATGCTGAACAGATTAGAAGGCTTGTCTGACAGTGAGTCCTTGCTGAATGGTATATCAAAAAGTGAATACAGCTTTTAAATCTGGAACACATGGCCTCTGTCTTGATGCTGTGCAGGCTGACATTTGAACAGTATCAACATGTCTGAGTCTACATTACATTCTTAAAATAAATATATATCTAATACATAGAAAATCAAAAGGAAAAATCAAAAGGATTTCCAGAGATTTGTAGTACATTATTGTCTTCACAACAGACTTTAAAAATAGGCATGGATTTCCTTTCAATGGGGAGAGAATGAATGGGCTTCAGACTTGGCATCGTAGATCTTCCTGGGCCGTGTTATGTTTTTTAAGTTGCCTCTTTTTTATGCCCTTTAATGCACAAACTTTTCACCCTCCATCATTGAGATAAACAGTGTATCTTTAAGGCCATGGTGAACAAGCAAACATTGAATAATGAACCACCTTCACTGCGTGTTGGCTACAGGAATGGGGTAGATGGCCTGGCCCCTCTGTGCTCCGCAGGCAGATCCTGTGAGGATTGTAGCTTCTGTTGGATGTTCTCTGCTCCCACCGACTCGGATAGGAAGTTGAGGCTTTTAGCACTTTCCATCAGCCCAGGAGAGTTCACGAAGGATCATATCCAATGAGGATATTGATTTCCAGTGGTGTTTGTCACCCAACTCCCTGCTCAGTGGTGAGTGCAGTCTCCACTGCCACAGGTGTGGTAAGAGTGGATCAAGGCATGCAGAGGAAAAGCCATTTGGAAAAATCAATTTTAAAAATAGCCTTGCATAACAGCTCTGGATTCAGGACCTTAACAACTTCATAAAAGCTTGTTGCTGGTGTTGTAAAACTAATACGCAAGTTCGTTCCACATAAGAACACGGCTGTAAGTTTTTAGCTCCAGATGCCAAAGGGTGAGCCCAGCCTGTTTAAAATGTGTTAAGCTGCAACATGCTACATAAGTTAATACCAGTTTTCTACTACCTTTTCTGCTTGGGGCTCTGCCAATGCCAGTCACTTACATACCCCTTTACCTTGATTCACTGGAGGAGATGAGGCTGCCAAGCCAGATATTTACCTTGGGAGCACACATTCTTATCCTGTAACATTTCATCAGCCACAGCTAAAGAAAAGATTTATGGACTTTGTAACACTAAGATTATTTAAGTCACTTGTTAGCCAAAAATAATGTAAAGACATACAGTGGTTGTTTCAAAAAAGTTTGTAATTAGGTGCCTATACTTTGCTCTGATTTACAATGTAAGCTTGGTATCCAATTAGCAATAATAGTGTTCTTTTAACTAAAACATATATCCTTCCAAAATTATGCAGACTTTCCAATTACTGTACTATGATGAAATTATAGCTAGAGACTCATAAAGTTGTGCGTAGTTTATAAATGCAATATATTCTTAACTACCTTGCCGTACAGTGTATACTAGCAGGGCTCATATGTTCTCTGTGTTGTGGAGGCTTGTTAAAAAGCACGTATAAGATGATTGAAAAAGCGTGTAAAAGAATATCGATGTAGTTAGTACCATTGTGATAGGCTGTTACTGTTCATTCTGATTAACACTTATGGTCAGGTACAGTTTAATCGTGTGACTCAATCTCTAAAATTCAAGAAACAGTTTAGAAACTTCTCTTCAAAGCACCTGGAAATTAACCCTTGAGGGTGACTATTTGATTTTTTTGTTTTACCTTGTTGTTATGATATCCCCTTTATTTTGCATAAAATGAGAAAAGCTTTTGCTCATTTTAAAAAGCCAAAATGAACTGCACTGCCTCACCAGCTCATACCCAGCATCTTCCTCTTGCTCTTCTTGTAGCCAATGACAGAGCTCTGGCTGTTTTCACTGGTATTGGAGCAGACTGATAATCAGAAATTATTAAATATTGTTATACAGTTATAGACGAAGAGAACAGGCTTCTGAAGTGGAGAACAACCTTTAAATGCTGCCTGGCCAGTAGGAGAAGTCAGAGGGAAGCTCCTCACTCTCCTCATAGCAATTTCTTTCCAGCCTTGACATTCTGGCACTATTGCAGAGGGTTATTGATGAGAAAACTGTCTCTTTTACAGGAATGGATGAATGACTAAGGCCCGTTCAACGCTGTGAAAGTGTTGGTAACACTTAATAAGATGACTAAGTAGACTGCTCCAGGGCTTTTGCAATTTATTTATTGCTATTATTATTATTATTTATTACTCAGAGTTTGCAGAGGACTGTTAGTCCCAGAAGGAAACTCCCATTCAGCTTGCAGAAAAATGCTGGGGAAAATGGCACGGATAAAAAGGCAGGAGAGTGTGTGCATTGTATTATGTGTGAGAAGTATATGCTTTATGTATATGAGCTTGCATTATTAGACTAATTTGGGTTTGCTATTTCTGTTAATGAAAAATTCTTTCAACTTTACCAAAATCTTGTGAGCTCTCAGAGGTGAGAGTGGGTAAGGAGAAGATTCAGTGAGTATGACTCAGGCTGTTGTCATCCTCAGTCATCCTGTGACCTGTCCTGTCTCACCCTCCTCTTCACCCAGTGTCTTGAGCCAGGCCTGGTGTGGGACATGCTCTGTGTCACATCTTGGGGAAGAGGCATTTAGCACTGGGGGATGGAAAAAAAACCACAAGATTGTTAGGTGGTGATAATGCCTGGCCCTTTGTGGTGCCTTCCCTACCCCCAAAGAAAGGAGGAAGAACAGGCTACCCTGTCACCACCATAGTGAAAGCCCCCTGCCTTGGGGCAGCTGTGTGGATTTACAGTGTAATGTGTAATAGGAGATTAGAATTAAAAGAAGAACTGAGTAACCTATGAATCTCCTGAGAACTTGTTCTGTCTTTAAGTCTGTCTTATTTTTACGATTCTTCTAGCCTAATAAATGAGGCATCTTCTTTAGTGTGAATCATGAAGGAGGATAGTTTGGGTTCTTCAAGTTTTTAGGCTATTTTCATTTTTCAGGCTATTCATTGTCTGCGTTTGCTTTGTTTCATTTGCTTTGGTTTTCCCTCAAGCTCTCAGTTCTATATAATATAAAAGTACTCAGAGCTGTATAAATTACGGCCCAAGATGCCTCAGGGGACTTGGTAGTGAGTTACAGCACTGTCTGCATGCGGTGTCTCATCTGCTCTGATTTACTGGTCCAAGTGAAGGAGGCTGAGAATCATCACAGCTTCAGGAGAGCCTGATGGCTGATGGCAATCAGTGCATTCAGTCAATAAATCTGACCTCTGCAGACAGGGACTCATGCTGCCAGACTGCTCTGGCACACCCATGTGAGGTGTAGGGCTGATGACCGTGGAAAACTTGATTGCAACATTGCAGGGTAACCTTAAGACTCATCCATTTTCTTGGCCTTGTTCCAAAAGCTTGCCTCCAGAACTATTCTGTGGACTTGGCAGCCGAAGTCCCAGTTGTTTCCAGTGCCACCCACTGCTCAGCCCCCTCCCTGACACCCTGGAATTCATCTCTGACTCTCTGCAGGTTTAGCTCTACCAAGAAAAAGGACTAAATTGAGAAGAACATGCTTGGGTCATGTCTGCTCCACTGTCAGCTGTCCTCATCTTGCCAATTTAAGCTCTCCATTATACTAGAATCAGAGCATAATAGTAAGTACCAGAGGAGCAGTTGGGACAGGGCAAAGGCAGATTTAGGGTAGGTGGGCTGCACAAAGGTAGATGTCCAACAGCTGTGGAAAACAGTAACAAAAGGATAAAAAAAATTCCATTGTGGGAAGACGGTGTGTGCACACGGGGGCATCAGAACTGCACTGGTTCCCATTCAACTGTCTTTTGAAAACTCAGCAAAGCAAGGCAGCCCCTCACTGCAAAGGGCTTGTGTCAGCTGAGGAGCTGTGCTCCATGGCCTGTGTCTGGAGAAACTGCAACGGCTTAGAAAACATGCTAGTAGCTGGTAACGTGTCTGCAGCTAACAGTATGGAAGCACTTTTATATTTGTGTGTTGCAAATATTTACACGTTAAGTCACGGCAATTAGGAATAATTAGAGTGGAATGTACCTTGAATTCACAGAGCCAGGAACTAGGCCCGTGTTATAAATGCTGAGTTTATTTCTGTTCCAACTGGACAGGGTAGGATGCAGGGTCTTTAGAGCCTTCCCATGGCCATGCACAGTGCAGGCACACAGTGCTGTGGTACAGGCAGTGGTGGGAATCCACACTGGGGATTTAAAGCATTAATACAGGTTCTTTCTAAGGCTGTTTAATTGCTATTTCGTTTTTTCATCTTATCAAATAGTGAAGTAAGATCAAATATTCCCTACCAACTACCCAGGAGCAGGATTTGACTTCTCACAGGAAAATATAGTAGAGAAGCCTTTCCACTAATACCGTTCCTCCCAGGCCTCCTAGAAGAACTGTTAAAAGTAAAAGTCAGCCTTTGTTAAGAATAGACATTTCTCATTGAGTAGTGGAGGGGATTTACCTGCTAGCTAGCAAACGGCCCAGAGAATTTGAGTGACTAGTTCTAGACCAGCTTTGCTAGTGAGATTATAAATAGCCATGAGCAAGGCTTGTAACTTCTCTATTGTAAGAAACATATCTTTGATACCTATTTGGTATGTTTTGATATTGGATTGCTGTGTGAATAGGAGATGCCACTTGAGGCAAACCTTCTTTGTGGAGACTGTTGACATCTCTAGCAGCCAGGAGTAATGATGGGTTACTTTTGCTTTGCCTGTACCATGGCAGTATTGTTATTTCATAGAGTTGTGAGGCATCATTATTCATAATTGTTCATGAATGTGGTGATTAAAAATGACAGAGCACATAAACTGCTTTTTAAGACTTTGTATTTATCCCAAGCTATTTATTAATTATGTAACTTCCCAACATATTATTGCTTCACCTTAATTGGTGTCTGGCAGTGCATTAATCAGTCCTCTGCCACACCACTTAAGTGCTCTCTTTAATTGCTGTTGGCTTTCTACTGTGTTTCCTATTAGCATATACTTGATGATCTCTTCGGTTTTAGGGCCCAGGGGGGACAGGATGTTATTGAGTACATTGACATGATGTGTTTTGTGGACAGTCTCGGCATTTTTTGGGAAGCTCTGCACTGGTACAGCTATTGTGAGGATCACCAAACAGGGTGAGAAGAAGTAGAGACATGTCATACCCTCATCTGCACCAGAACTGACTCAGCAGCACTGCAGATACTGAGCTAGCTCAGCCTTAACCCATGCCGTGGAAGCTCCGTGTTACCTCGCTGGTGGGAGGAATGATAGCCTGGGCCTGTGCAGCTGTGCCTGAAGGGTGACATTTAACAACAGGATAATAAAAATCAACTGTGCCTTAATGCTGCAAAGTGCTCTTCTGGCTTGAGGAACATATTGCCATCTCTTCTTAATATTAGGTGTGTTTTGAAATGGGACAGAGATGCGAGTAGGCTGTGTAGGTTTAAAGTGAATCCAGTCCATAGAGAGAGTTGAAATCTCCAGCTACCATGAAATATGTTGTCACTCCAATTACAGTTGCAAGTACCTTTCTCTTATTTGTTTCCTGTAATACCAGACAGGCAAGGTAAATATATATCTTTTTTAATGAAGCACAATATAGTTTTAAAATGGTTTATATCAAGTTGTTTCCAGTTTCTTATAAACTCCTGATTTCTAAATATCCTATTATTTGTTCCATATGTTTCACTGAAGTCATTGTTACCAGTACAGCAGAAAATACATAAATAATCTGGTAATTGAACATAAGTTTGTGATTTTTCTTAAGTTACTGTCAATCAAATATCATTAGTATAAACTGAAATCAAAGCAGAGCCAAAATCTGTACCTAAATCATGGAAGATGTTCTGAGACAATGAGAAAATATGGAGTGTTCTTGCAGGCTGTGCTGCATACTACTGTCCTTGTGTTTGTGAGCAGAGAGACCACAGAAGTCTTGAAGGAGGTATTTTTTCATGGCAGTGACTATGCTTTTCTCAAACAGGTTTCAAAGTACAGTCATGAGAGTTGGTATTCTATTAATTGTGTTTGTTTTTGCTTAAGCTAAATATCCCATGCTAGATGAGGGAATAAAACCAGCTCATTGTGGTGACATAATAGGAAAAGTAATAAATGGTTGTGAAGATGCTCCCAATTTGCTGTTGAACATGATGAGACCAGGGTGGTGATGTAGAAAGTCTCAGTTCTGTGAAAAAGGAGCTCACAGAATGGAGCTGGCAAAGGAGTCAAGTTCTTCATGAAGAACTTCAGCATTTCCTGACCAAAAAATGTCCTGATTGCCCGATGCAAAACACAGCTTTTTTCATTTTGTCTCCCCTCAGTCCCTTTTCAGTAATGAAAAAAGGAAAAGGAGCAGATTGTAAGAAGAAAAATATGGAAGAGAAAAATAGGAAGGGAAGACAGCACAGAATACTTAAAAGTTTGTGGGAATCCTTTTAGAAACATTTAGAAAAATCTAAAATATATGAACATTTTCAGATTTCAGAAAATGTAACTTTAAATCAGAGATGGAAAAAGAAAAAGTATGCTATTCCAGGTCTTTAAAAAGTCAGTTCTCACAACTAATACAAGATATCACAGAGAATTATTTATGTGACCACTGTTCCTTTTTTTTTTTCCCATTAGATAGGTTTTTTCAGACTTTGAAGATGACTTGGATAGTAGTGCCTAGCTTTGTCTGACATATTTCCCACTGATGTCGGTGTCAGTACCTCAAGTAATAAACCACATGGTACTTCCAAACCAATCAGCAGTTCCAGCTGCCTTTAAACCTGCACATTTTCTTCTCATCAACCTGTGTTGTTGCCCTTCGATTTTGATGGGTTTAGAGGTGTGTTTTTAGAAATGCTATATAAGTAGCAGATACCCTGATGAAGTCAATTGCATTACTTTGGGTCTGTGGCTAGGAATCCAAGTTTCCCTTTCCCAGTTTTCAGGGGAAATTTGTGATGACAAGGTTCTCCATTCAAATCAGATGAAAATCCTATTGGGTAAATATAGTGTATTCCCATTATAGCTTTTATATTGACAAGTTCATGAAACAGCCCATTTAACTACATACATTACTCTATGAGAGAACACTCATCAGTTTTGTGGTTATTCTCTGTTATGCTTTTCTTCTTTCTGGAATTCTATTTCTTTTCTGAATCTCCACTTTTGTTCATAGACCCTTGCTCTAAAAATGCTAATCCAAAACTAGCCCTACAAGCAGTCACTGAAGGAGGAAACAGAAGTACATTTCCTCTGCCAAGGTAGAAAGCGAGAGGCCAAGAGTAGGCTTTGGCTTCACAGGGTAAACCACAAACCTGAGAGGGAGATGTTCCCTATGGATAAGCCACAGAAACCAGAGTGTAGAGTAGGGTGCATGACACGATGGATAACACGTTGTGTTTCAGTGCCTAGAGCAGTGCCCAGTGGTGGAGGTGGGACATGAAGCCGTTTCAGAGATGACTGCTGATTTCACAGTCACTCTGGAAAGCAGCATCAGTGTTGAAGAGGAAAAAGAGACAAGGCTAAACTGCACCAGGCAAGAACAAGCAGCATATGTTAGGGCTGCTGCAGTGATGGCTCTTCCTGTGTTTCTGTTGTAAGCTCCATTTTTCAGGGGTTTATAACTTGCTCATAAAAATTTACTGCAAGCTATAATTTGGCACACAGGGTTCCAGCCTGAGAGCATACTGCTTTTCTATGTAAACTGCATTTGGTTTATTGACAGGCCTGTTTTCAGATTGCAAGAGAGTGACGAGTGAAATAGAAATCTAATTGTTTCAGAAACTTTTTTTCCCTTTTTAAATACTCTCTAGCCCCCGAACAGCTTTAAACATCTACTGGTGCCTTTGAGTATTACAAAGAAGTAAACTAGTTAAGAAATTTGTGTTTAAATAGTGGCTACTGTGCATATCAGTTAATCACACTTAAAGCATACAGCGTCTGCTGGCCTGAACAGTCCCAGTGCAGCTTTCCATTCAATTTAATGCATCTGCTTCTTGCAAAAGACACCAGAAATACTGTGTATCAGATTTTCAGGTACTTTCTTTCTCTTCTGGAGACTACAGGTAGGAATGAAAGCAATTTTACAGTTATTATTTAAGCCATTGCTGTATTAAAGCTTCTGATTGGAAACCTTAGTCATGGATACGTGGTTTATTGCCTGTTCAGAGCTAGTGCTATAGGCAAGGAATTCAGGTGTTGCAGATCATGATCATGGTGTTGGAGTAGCTGTGAACACTGGGAGGCCAACTCTGCTCAGGGTCAGCCAAGCTGCTGCCCAGCCTCTGCCCCTGCCCACCTGCCAACAACCTGCCCTTCCCTGTCACCCTTCTGCTCACAAGCTGACATTCCTTGAGCAGTTCTTAACCCAGCCTTTCAAATATCTCGGAAGAAATGTTGGAATTGCAAAGTGAAGCACTCAGAAATTGAGAAAGATCTTGGTGAAAGCTCTAGCCCACATTCCAATGTGTGTGTAATTTTGCAGGTTGGCATTACATGCACAGAGCTTTTGGATTCTAGTTTTATGGTTAAAGTACCACAGAAAATACCTGTATTTATTTTCTGCAAACCAGTTCACATTTTTAAACCAGCTTTACTTAATCCTATTAAGTAAAAATATGCTAAATATGTCTCTGGGTTTGCAGATCATCCTTGCAAATGTTTGAGAACTTGGGCCTGAGCAGGGTGATGTCTTGGGGTGGTTAGTTGGTTTTTCAGTATCTAAGCCAATGTGAAGCAGTATCTTTCTTGACAAAATACACTTCTGAAAATATATTTGGAATGCTTTTGTAATATCTTGCATCCATGTTGTGTCAAGGAGAAGGGAAGATTGGCATTTTATGAATTCAACTGCTGGGACCTCCTGGGTGTTTCACTGAACCTGTTGAACAGCTTGTATTCTACCTGTCGTAATGGAGATACTGGGCTTGGGCTCAGTGGATAACTCCTATTTCAGACTTGAATACTTTGTGTGGAATGTCACAAAACTGAAGTGCTGTAGCAGGGTATCAGATCTAACTCTTCCTGCTTGCACCTAGAAAAATGAATTTTACAATCTCAAAAAGTGCTTTTACTATCACAGGTTATTTGTACTGTCATTAAGCTTAAAACTGTACTTTACCTCCCACCCTGACTGATCTCACCCTTCTGAGATTTGTCTTGGCTAATTCAGGATTCCTGTTATACAACTTCAAATACCTTTTTAAAGAAAAAGTTTGGCTATATAGGTACATCCCAAAAAGACCAAGCAAAGGAATTTTTAGACTGTGTGTGGTCACAGTACTTCAGCAAATCAAGTGGACAAGTTACTCTACTGCCATATCTGTTTCTTTTGGCAGAAGGCTGACAGTCTTCTGGCATCCTGTTGCAACTGTCCTCCACTGTTTGTGATCAGACTTCATTCTGCAGATTGTGTATATGTGTATGTAGGGATTCGCCAGGCTAATTTGCATAGCTAACATTATTGAGGCTCTTCTTGAAAGGTAATAAATTACAGATGTTGCAGTCTCTGTAGATATGTTTGGGAATCACGGCACGTTGCCATTTCTTCCACTCAGGGACAGCTACTGCAGAAAAATTATGTGGATTAAACCCTCAGCACTGATGTGCTGGGGAGAAGATGAAAGTTGGTTATGATAAAGTAATCTTGTCTCCTGAATGACAGGCACTCGCCTTCTGTACAGGAGAAGGCTTCTGGGATTTTGGGATTGTGGGCTTTGGAGGTGTAGATTTAGGAAATGAGAGCATCAGTAGTACCAGTCACAAGTGTGTAGGAGGTGAAGGTGGAGTAGCATGGACTTGGTGGGGCACAGCAGAGTTCAGGAAGTGGAAAGGGGCTCAGCAGGGATGGAGAAAAAAAGGATACAGTGAGGAGCAGCATGGAGGGAGAGAGGATGGATACAGATGGGTCCTGCTTCTCCTTCCCCAGCCTCCTGTGTGACCTGGACCTCTGGGGAAGGAGGTCTGAAACTGTGATGGCACCAGGATGCAGCAATGGGCTGTTGCTCTCAGGACCCTTCCTGCCCCGGCAGTCCTCCAGTGTCTCTCAGCCTTGCTGTCTTCACACCTAGGGCTGGCAGGAGGCATTGGCCAAGAAACCATTTTCCTGGAGGAGGCAACCGCTGAGAAGGGCAAACTTCTGTCAGTGCAAGAGGCCTGCACAACCACCATGGCTGCTGAGTCAGTGCTGCTGCATGCAGCATTTTGGGGCAGCACAATTACTGGTGTGAGGGAGACGTGGCATAGAGGTGAATCAGCCCAGTGCACTTGGTTTTGCCTGTCTTACTGAGTGTCTGTTCCTGCTGCTGTGACTGCTCTCAGGAAAACCAGAAACGTTCTCACTGATCGCACTGCGTTCTGCACTGCTTCTCTGCCATCTCCTCGCTCCTCAGGTCTCTTTGGGGGGAAGCTGCTGACAACTTGTCTCTTCTCCTCCAGAATATACGGTTCAGGTTAGCAGAAGCATCTGGAAACCATGGAAGAATGAGTTAATCTAAGTCAGGATGAGAAAATACATTGTTCAGACAGACTGCAGTGCAGCCCCAGCTATCCTGCAGGAGCTGGCAAAAGCCACTGGACATTGTCTGCCTGCCCTCTTGATGCCTTCACCACCCCAAGGATAGCTGACAAGATGAGAAGGCCCGTTCCCACAGTCACAGAATGATAGAATGGTTTGGGTTGGAAGGGACCTTAAAGATCATCTAGATCCAACCCCCCTGCACGGGCCTGGAACCTTCCCAATAGACCAGGTTGCTCGAAGCCCCATCCAGCCTGGCCTGGAACACTCCCAGGGATGAGGCATCCATAAGTCAAGCGAGGATGTTTGATGTCATCTTTGCCAGCCACTTATCTATCCAGTGCAGCCCTGGAAAGAAGGTGGGAGCTGCAGGTGTTCACAGGGCTAGCCTGACTGCAGTGCCAAGCTGTGTGAGCTCACTACATATCCTGGCCTCTTCTTCTGTCCTGACCCCAGACAGTCAAACGGGGGGGGCAACATATGGATGTTACCCTGCAATATATAAACCAGCTGCTTAAAACAGCCTGGTGGTTATAGACAAAGTGTTTGAGAAATAATGATTAGGTGACAGGGTTCATTTTGTGGGCAAACCTCAGCCTTTGTATATGTGACAAGTAGAGGTGACTTTTGTTCATTGCAGCTCACCTAACTTACATTTGCTGTTACAGAAAAGCACACATTCTGCACAGGTGCTGAGTGTGGCTTCCACTATTCTGGGCAGAGATAGGATGGCTTTCCTGAGTAGTATTTTTTCAGTTTTCTAGAGCATGAATTATGACCCTCTGGACATTTGGGTTTTTTTCTTCTGGGCTTTTGGGAATTTCAGTTTGCTCTTTAGGTGATGCTAAGGAGAGAGCACTAAAAGATTTTGTCAGCAAATACTAGGGGCACACAGAATGCTGTTTATCTGCAAAGATTTATGTCCGGATAATCAGATGCTCTCTCTCCCTGTCTTACTCTGTGGAATTCCCATTATCAGGACATTTAAAAAAAAATAAAAATTTAGCAGACATTTCTCAACTGCATCTACTAGAGGATGTGATGCCTATATTATCTTATGTATTTTAAAATACATGCAGCTTTAAAGGCAAAGGAACTGCTGGTTTCTGTCAAGGCGCCCTTGGCTTCGTAAGTGCTTAGTGTCTTTTTAAAAAATTAGTTTACTTTTTTGTTTCTGCACAGTTATGGAGGATTTAAGACAGAAAATGCATTCAGTTGCATTGATACTAGTATAAAGGCCTTCATGCAGATTACTGTAGGTTTAATTTTTAATTTTGCTGTCATTATTTCTTAGAAAACCTTTTTTAAAGTGAGCATTGAAGTTTTTTCATGAATGCCTGTGTACCTGCAAAAATTTAAGCTCTTGAAAATGAATGGAAATTATAATAGTAATAATCACTTAAATTTGTATAGAGTCTTATTTCGAGAAGTTTGAAATTTCTTGTCTGTGGAACACCATGTGCAGGGCCTGGAGGCTTCTGGCAGTTTAGGGTAGGAAGAGAGGGCTCATACAGAGCTAAGCAAGGACAAGAGCATTACAGCAGGCTGCAGTTGTACTGGGTAGATGGTATTTACTCAAGAGATTGGGCTGTGGTTCTCTATGCTTTCAGTTAGCGCCCTGCAACCTCAGCTGGGCTAGTCCATTGCTACTTCAAACATCCTTTGATGGGCTTTCAACAGCAGACGGGGTTTAAAAAGTTCTCTCCTACTTGGTCTTTCATGCACCAGGGTTTGAATGTTGCTGTCCCTTCTTTCCATGATCTGTATTTATAGGAGACACAGTTTGAACTGAGCAGGCCTTGATTGAAATGACTGTTCTCTTTTTGTGACTCTGATAAAACGTCACTAAATCTAGTGTTCATGGAACAGTGTTGGGGTGCAGCTACATCTTTTGTTGCATTTCAAATAACCAGCCTGATGTTTAATATTTGATTTAAGAGTTGAAAAGGTGATACAACTTAAAGACAGGAATCTGAAGCTCTAGGAATGGTGGCCAGCCTGATACTTCTAACATATTCATTGGTAGAGCTTGCTTTACAGCTGCATCTGGGACCAGTCTTTATCTCTTTAATTCCCTTTTCATGGACCAAAACAAATTGGAAATGAAAAACACTGTCTTATTGTATTCATTTAAGGACATGCTAATTGAAAATTATTGCTCCATACTGGGCTGGATTCAAAAATATGTACATTTCTCTTTCTCTTTTACACATAAATCCATTAAATACTTCTGTTGAAATAGGAATTACAAGGTCAGAGGGAAGTGAGATAAGTAAACCAGAGACAGGTACTTAAGGGGTATCCATACAATGGGCCAAATTCCTGTGCCAGCTCCCAGATTGTTTGGCACAGATCTACATTGCCAGAATCTACATTTTCATTAAAAGCAAAACAAAACAAAGTTTTGAGCTTTTAGACAAAGATAATTTGGAAAACATGAACAAGAAAATACTTTTTTAAAAAAAAAAGTATATCTTGTATTTTCTTAGGCACACTTAAAGCTACTAAAACAGAGGGTTTAGGTTAACCTGGAAGAGGATTTGATGGAAGAGTTGCTTCAGCCAGTTCAGTTTCTGTCTCAAATGAACTTGTTATGGTAAGGAGAAGGGGACATATAAAAAACCTTAATAAGAAGATTTTTAAAAATCTGATGGTTTTTAATAATTATAAAATCATTATCCAGATTTTGGACTAAAATCTAAATGGATTTTTTTCATGTTCTATCACCTGAAAACCTTAGTAGAAAGACCTTCAGATTACTTAGCGTTTGGGGCTTTTTTGGGGGAGGGGGTGGTGATACGAGATGAAATGTGTATCATGTGTATTGTTGCACGCTGGTAGTATCAATTGGAAGGATTAAAGTAAAATAAAAGACCAGTTAATATTATAAATAAACCAGTGTAGTACACCACAGAGAGTGTATGGCCCTTGTGTTACAAGAGCACACACTTTTCCAGTTAGCAGTGCTGTGTGCACAGGGTATGAAGTCCCGTACACACCAGTAGATCAAAGAACAGCAGTAACTGTATGTTTCAATTGAGAACTGTTTCTGACAGATTGCAGATGCAGAGCAATAAGCTCCATGGCTAAATTGCCAGTTATTGAACAGTGGCCAACAGCAAAAAGTGGGTCATAATGACTTTTCTTTACTATGCAGAATTACTTGGGTTTATCTTGTTTATCATCACCATTATTATATTGCCATTTACATCCTAGATCACCTACCCAGAATTGGAAGGGAATGAAGTTTGGCCAGCATTCTGTTGCACCCAGGGTTTAGAATTTACCAGTTCTTCTCAGTTGGCATTAAAAGCAACAAAAACCAAAGTTTTGACTGACTGTGGTCCCTGCCTCCAGGTCTCCTATCCTCCCATAAACGTTAGCATGTATTTGGAGCTGGACTGTTGTATTTGGCATAAAAACTTTTTGGTTTTGTTTGTTTGTTGTCACTTTATAATATCAGATGAAGTGCCAGTGGGTTTGCATCTGGGACAGCTGTGTCAACGTTTTACTAATATTCCAACCCCATAACTTAAGGGGAGAAATGCAGAATGTCCCAGGCAAAGTGGTGAGAGCCTGGATTTGTTGATGTTGTGTGTGGACCAGTGGACTTTGCATTTTTTACAGGCCCCTTCCTGTGCTGGGCTATTTGTCAGTGGGTTGACACACAGAAGAGAAAAGTCCTATGAGTTAACAGCCAATTCATCCTTGTCTGTCTGAGGTGGAAGAGCTGAGTAACTTGATTGTTTGAGAAAGAAAGGATTCACAAAACTTGTTGTGCTAAAAAAAAAAAAATAAAAAAAGTGACTTTTCAGAACAACCTGCAAATGGATACAACAATGACATGCTTTTGGTAAAAGCAAAATAATTTCTTCCTACTATTAAACTTGGCAGCACGCGCACTCTGAGCTGGTCCTTCTTCATCACTGTGAGGAAAATTCTCTTGGTCAAATCAGACCAACAGCTACAGCTGCCTGCTGCTGCCATTGAGCCCTGTCTGCCTTTGAGGTCCATGGGGTGAGCTGGCTCGCCTTGCAGCTGATTGTCAGTCCATTCAGAAACCAGTATTTCAAGTGGTGGAAAGAGGAACATGGTGGTTGTGCACAAGGAGCAGATCTTTGGAGTAAGATGCTGCTGCTTCCAGCCTGCGGTTTTTCAGAGTGGACCTGTTGCTAATGGCCCTCCAGAACAAGGTCAGCATTCTGCCTGTCAGCCCTGTCTGAGGTAGTTGTGGTGGTGGAATCACAGAGTAGCTCTGAGATGGCTCTGGGGAGAACATTTTTATGTTTGTGTTCACCCCTGGAATGATTTTTTTTGCTTCTCTGGAGAAGTGAAGCTCTCTACCAAGGACTTGTTCTTTGCATTTTGGTCAGTTCATTATGTGCTGCAGGACCATGCCATTGACTGCCTTGTCGGAAAGAAAGAGGGGATCCAAATTGCAAGGATGGTTCAAATTCATACCGTGATCCTGAACAGAGGGCAGAGTAATGGCAGAGCAGGCTAGATGGATAGCCTGTAATGCCCAAATGCATCACACTTTTGTGGTTCAGTTGAAGAGGTCACAGCTGAGGTCACGACTGGCCCACCAGGTTGGCACAGTGTCTCCAAAGCAACTAGAGATAATACAAAATATTCCTCACAGATGCTGCCGTGGGAAAGTATCCTTTCAGCCATGGCTACATGACTATAATTTTCCCTTTCTTTTTTCTGCCCTGTGCCAAGAATGTTTTAGACACTGAGAAAACCAATTTTAATGGTGGGGGCAAAGGACTCTAAGACATGGTTACTGGCTTAATTAAGGCTTGAACCCACTGATCTGATTCATTTCCCTTGCAGTGTGACGATGCAGCTGATTTGCAGGGAAGGCCAGCCATGGGGAGAAGATTATTTTACCCAATGCTCCTCCTCAGTTGTCCAAATCTTTTCTGTGCCCTGGTGAAGGACCATTTCCTACTGTCATTGACAATAGTTTGCCGAAGTTTGGTGTGTGTGGCTTTTCAGGGTGAGTGCACAAATGTGTCTGTGGTAATCTGCTGGCGTAATCCTTTGTGGCTGAGTATGTCCTCCATGCTGTTGTTGTGCCAGGGTGTGCTTTAACTCAGAGAGCCTGCGGGCTGTACTCTTATGTTTAAGAGCTGTGATTTTGTCATGGTAAGTTTTGAGGGAAAATCATGTGTTAGTCATGGTAAAAAATGTCGATGGAGAACCAAACAAAATAACAAAAAAATTGGGGTGTGTTTCGTGCTGCCTGACATGAGGTATTTTTGGTCCATGGACTTGGTTGATCCTGAGCAGAACTAGGTTTGCATGTCAAAATCAGTAACAAGTTATTAATTGTAAACAGGAATCAGAGGCAGAAGGAGTATCCTGTACCCTTTTTATAATTTCTTTTGTCCCCATCCTTGGCTTTAATTTTATTATCCTTTCTGTTTAGTGAGCACGCTCTGCTGCAGGGCTTGCTCACCATTTGTTCTGCTTCCCCTGTCTTGCTTTTCTGCACTGCTCTGTTTTTCTTGGTGACCCCACAGTGAAAGCAAGATAGTGATTTCAGTTGACTCTGTTGAGACCTGGCTGCTCCATTTGCTTAGCTGAAATAATTAGATTTTATCTCCCCACACCCTGTCTTTCCCTGCCCTCCTACTCAATCAGGCTTAGGTCTTGCCCTCCCAGAGTTCATCCTTCTCTTCTTTGTCTTTCCAAACCTTATTTTCTCCACCAAATTGGGTTCAAACTTTGTCCTGCCACCAGCTGTTCAACTGGGAGGTGCCACAGAATTCACAGTGGCATCTTGCTGGCCTGGTTGTCTGTTAGGCCTTTACACCTTACCTCCTCAGGAGCTGTCCTAATTTGATTGTTCTCTAGGATCTCCTAATGGTCAATAAGTAGGAATGTGGTGGCAGCTTGGACAGATGTCTGAGGATGAATGGGCTCAGTCACCTTCTGGAAGACCTCAGTGTTTGTGAGGAGAGGGTGTCAGTGACTGAGACGGTTAACTGTTGGACTTGGTGATCTTAAAGGTCTTTTTCAACCAAAATGATTCTATGATTCTATCATCCTATCACATAGTACTCATCGAAACATCAGAGAGTGGTGGTAAGCCCAGAAGCAGAAGGCTTAATACCCTTTCCCTACTGTTTGCTGAACTGTGGCAGGTCTGGATAGTCTTGATGCACATGCATCGGCCCAAAAGTTTTCTAGATTTCACTTTCTCTTCACACCAGCAAACTCTGAAATCTCCAGTGTTCTGTGAATAAGTATTCCCTTTACTCAATTTTAAATTTGCCATCTTTTAATTTCATTGCATGCCCTTTTATTCTTCCTGTGCCAGACACAAAAGATCCCGTTGTATTTTCCCTTAGACCATTATTTTAGAGGCTGTTCAAGAAATCACCATTTCTCTCCTTTTTAAAAATAGTAGTTCAGCTTTTTCAAAGTCAGTATTTTAATCTACCCTTCTGCACTTGGCTAAAGAAGCCTCCCAGAAGTTAATCCTGCACTCAAGTATACAGAAACCCTTAGGGTGAGTTCTGGGTAGCTCTTTTACTTGCCTGGCTTGGTGGGAAAATGTCAGGAGATGGATCAGGTGGATTATTTGGCTGTATACAGGTACTGGCTCCTGGTCAGGATTAGGAAAGGCATTCTAATGGTGATGAGCCATTCTGAACTTTAGGAGTCCATCACACTGGCTGTGCTATAATGGAAGATAAGCTGAGGTCACTTAGCTGAAGAAGTTGTTTTGAACTCCTGTAGGCCCCTGTCTCAGCAAAGGATGGTGTTTGTGCTGTCTTGAACCCAAGTCCTTCGTGTTACTGTCAATGGGTGGCTCAAGACTTGGCTTTTAATGCAGTTTTCTGTAAAGAGTTTCTACTGAAATTTCCCCAGCCATTCAAGAGAGTTGAAGTCCCTTTTTTAGGCTATGCAAAAGGCTCATATACTAGTGAGTGGTTTTAGAGATAAATTTCTCAAATCAGTAATGTTTTGAAGACATTCAGCACAGAGAGAATGGTCCTGCAGTGTTGATGTCATATCATGTAATTGGTGAGGTCATGTATATATAAAAATCATGAGAACAGGCAAGACCAGTAGGCCCACCACTCACACTCCTTTTATTTTCCTTGCATATGTTTTCCACCTGCACTTTTTGCGTGATTGCTCTTTAGCTTCTCTGTAATTAGGAGCTAATTAAAAAGGCACCAGCCTCCAAGACTAATTAAAGAGTTCTTATTTCATATGCTCACTTCTGGCAGTGAGAAAAAAACACAGAAAGTTCACAAGGAGGAACACGAGTCTTTTTTCTCCACACAAAACATTGATCCAGGATTGTTTGGACAGAAAAGTAGGACTGCATCTCTCTGTTCCCACACCCCTGGCATTTCCAGGACTGCAACCTGTAGGAGAGGAGTTTGAGTAGGAGGGATCCAAAAAATCTCCTCCCTACGCCCAAGGGTAAAAGGTAAAAAAGAAAGTGGAACAGTGCTAGGCAGACACTGTCTTTGAGCAGCCTCCTCAGCTGGAGGCACAGCATGGCCACTCCACCCAAGGATGGCTGTGTCAGCACTTGGCCTGGGCATGTCTCTGCACCATGGAGTGCCTCTTCAGGAAGCTTAGCACTGCCCTTGCTCTGGTCTGCTCCACAGCTGGAAGCTCACGAGTGCAGCTGTGGTGGTCTGAGCCTGAACTAATGATCTGGTCTGAAAGGCAGAAGTGAATTCGTGCCACTTTTTGTTCAGGCTGGTGTAGATACACCACAGAGACCCCCTTGCTCATTAGACCTCTCCAAAGAGCAGATGGAAATTTGATGCATCGATCTCTTCTTTTGTCTCTAGCTGCAATTCCTGTTCAGTCTGGAGAGTTTCACATCCAAGAAGGGCTTTTGTGCTGAGAGTCTGTCTATTTTTCAACTGTATTAGTTGATCTACTAAAAGGTACTATTTCTCCCTGCAAAACTTTCCTTACTGTCATTGTATTTGCTTGAATATGGAAAGTTGAAGTTGTTTTGGACTTTCTTCTGGAGAACATGACATTTAAAAAATAATGGTAGTTTTTCGAAAAGTTCTAATCATTCATTAAATGCCAAAGTTTATTCTCCTTTTCAAAGAATGCATTGTGGTCACAGATCACCGTGCAGTCAAAGCAAGTTTACTTAGGAAATAATCTCTTGAACAGAAAAATAATCTGACCATCTTATTTTTTGTTCAATTATGAGATGACTGGAGAAGAAATAGAAGAGGAAAGGTAGGGATTTAAAAAGATGTACTGTAAATCAATTCAGAGTTAATTCCCAGCCTTTACTCACATAGAGCATTGTTTGCAAAAGCATAATGGGAAGTGTTTATCAGAATTCTGTGTGAGTAAATGATGGTCCAAACTGGGCCAAAATTTTTGAATAAGAAATCATCTGTGAGGATCTGATGTGAAGGTGCTGGTAGAATTGGACTAAAAACAACAGAATCTTTTCAGTGTTAAAATAGAGACATGGAAAGAAAGTTCTCCCCAGAACTCTCACAAAGCCCTGTAGCCCAAGACCAGTGAAAATGAGCCTTTCCTGTGCAGCTGTAGGAAGAGCAAGGCTGAGGCTATTCTTGCCTGTGGAGTGCACATGCACTGCAAAGATCTCAAGGTGCTTTAGAGAATTAAACCCCAACAAATTAAGGCTCAATACAATCCAGAGAGACACAAATATATTTGTATCCCCATTTTGTAGATGATTAATGACTCACAGAGAGAACTCTTAAGTGTTTAAAGCCTTGCTTTAAATTTGGAAATGCAGTATTGTAAGTACTCAGACTGGAGGCTGTACATTGCCTATGCCCTTGAAATAACCTTATTCATCTGCACCTGGAAGTTGTTCTCCATCCACAAAATCCACTGGGGCTATTTAAAGCCAATTCACAGGTGTCTGAAATTTTACATATAGAGGTGTGAGACTATTTAAAACATGTGTGCAGGTGTTTACATTGCAAAGTGCAGGAGCAAGTCTGTGCACGTCCAATTTAGGTTTCATGTTGAAAGCCAGGGCTACCTTAAAGGAAGTCCAGGAACAGGTGGCAAGGTTGGCACTTTCCCAAATATATCAGAAAGGAGATAAACCATTCTAGAAAGAGCTTATTTTTATGCTATATAAAGTGAGTGCTGGTTGCTTGGTTGACGTAATTTTTTTTTTTCCAAACATCTAGGAGAGTATTTCAGAGCATAAAGGTGCATTAGCAAACTACCTGAAGATGATTATATGGGTTTGGCATTCTCTCCGGTGCTATGGTTATTGATCTTCTTCCAGAAGGCCTGATTCTCCAGAGCACTGCTCCTGGCTCAGTGGCTTTACATCAGGAACTGATGAGTTCAGGATGCTCCAAAAGCATCTCATGAGGCTCTTGGTGTTGCACAGTCCCTGCTCATTAGATATTTCAGTACAAATATTCAGAAAGGGTGAAGGACTAAACTGCAGGAAGGAGAAAAGTGATTTGCTTAGGGTCACCCAATCGTAAAGCACTGAATCTTGCTCAGCTGAGCTCCATGTCATACCCATTGCACTGTCTTCCCAGCTCTGCACTTATTAGGCACTCAGCTATCTCAGTTGACACTGTTGGGCTGCTGGCAGATCAGAAGGGATCCCTTAGGTAGATCTCATAGGCAGACAGGAGCAGTAGGGGTGCTCAGCATGGCACCACTTGCAACCATGGTGCTCCTTCAACCAGGCATTGGTTGTTCACAAGTGTAGTAGGGGTGCTAATGGCTTCTGGTTACAGAATTTGTTTCTGCTTTGTCTAGTTGGAGATGGATAGTTTTATAAGCCAGTAACATCTCAAAACCTGTGTGGAGCAGAGCACTAAAATGGGACATTTAAAAAGATGTTCAGGAGAAAAGTTAGTTCTCCCCTGAAGTTTGTGCTCTTGGCAGATGCCAAGCCTGACACCCCAAGGAAGAAGCAGCACTCTTTTTCCAGCTTTAGGAGCAAGGTGGATGGGCCAGGTATGCATCTATGGCAAGCCCAAGGCTGAAGACAGCTGCCTTTCCCCTCAGGTGACAGAGAGGACCCAGTTGTGGAGGAGAGTGATTAAAAGAGGGAGTTACAGTCCCACACGCCTCCTTTATCATGGTTAAACTCTCTAGGAAGTGAGAAGAAGAGCTGTACAAATACTTGGTTGTCTTAAGTGCATGTAGGAGAGGCAGGAACAGGGACAGAAGCTTTCTTTGGGTTTGGAAATAGGGAACAGTGTGATAGTCTCCTGCACAGCTGCTGTCCCTGAAGGAGCAGAGTCTTTTCTTGTTTCCCTCACCTCAGTATGGGCTGGGACAACTTTCTGGTTGGCCATATGAGACCTCATGTGAATTGAATAGCTTCAGCAGCAGCAGTCAGGAGAAGCTCAGCATACTTTAAGAGGGGCCCCACAAGGACTTGAAGTCATCCAGCACCTTCATCACATCAACCCTAGATGCTCTCCAGAGCCAGAAAGTGTGGAGTAAGCATGCAAATGTAAAAATTAAACATAATCAGGCCCTGCGAGGTTTGGCTTGGGTGTGGTCTGAGTTCTACCTATTCTTTTGGGTCATTTCCTCTAGTTTTACCCAAGATGCTTTAGCCCACACTTGGCCTTGGACTCCTCATTCTGAACTTCCAATGCAGGACACAGCAGCACATTTCAAGATACAACGGCTCTGCCTCTGCTGCTGGTATCTGGGAGTGTCAGGGCTCCAGGAACAGTGATAGGAAGCATAAACAACTTCAAAACCAAAATAAACTCCTGCTATCAGAGTCACAAGGCGAGCTGTCCAACACAACATTGGTCTCTGATTTTTTATTTAATTTTAGAAGCTGAAACTAAATGTTTTAATTTTATATTATTCTCAACATAATGCTAATTTGCTCCAGATGTCCACTCAGAGCAGAAAGCTGCCATTTTGCATAGAAAGCATGTGCGTCACTGATTTATTCCAAATAGCTTCTATTTTACTGCATTTCATTTTATTCTCAATGAAGTACTTAACAACATGTTTCTCTTTAAGAATCTTACTTAATCATATGGATATAATTTCTTCAATTTACGTTTTCAGTTCTTTAGTGTGGTGGCCACAGGGTGTTTCTTAACCTAGGAAGATTAAATGCACATGTTGAAAGCTGCTTATATTTGATTTTGAGGCAGTTTCATTTCAAAGTCCTTCACGTAAGGTACAGAAGTGATTGTGGTTTCCTGCTAGGTTATGGGATGGAGGTATAACTCTCAGGAAACCTTGCAGATACCTTCTAAACGTTGGATAATCATGCATGACAATAACATAATTTCATTTCTTTCAAAACTGTGGTCTACAGAGAGTGTTTAAGACTTTTTTTATTGGGGTTCAGGAAAAAAAGAGATTTAATTTTCTTGTCATTTCTGGGCTACAGTTCAACATTTCAATTTAAAACCTATTTCCGTTGAGTTCCATTTCCAGTTTTCCCTCAAAATATTATCTTAGAAAATGTCTTTTCTTCAGTTATTTATTTATTTAGCAGCATATTAAAAATTATGTGAGACAGCTCAATGTGGAACCTTTGTTATTTGAGCCTGGCTCATTCAGCCATCCCTGTCCACGGGCTGCTATTGGTCAAGTATGTCAGGAATGTCTTTTGGCAGCATCCTCCCCGGGAGCTACGTCATGTGTGTAGAGCAGCTCGTATGAACGAGTCAGCGTGGATACGAGGCTGATCTGAACCTAGGAAGCAAAATCCAGCAAAGATTCTTACTCTTCTTTCACTTCAAAGTTGACCCTGTGCATGTCGTTTGTGTTGATAGGATGCTTCTGCACTGCCTGCACAATCTAAGCGTAACACGCCAGTTTCCTCAGATATCAAAACCTGCTCTTCTTCCCTTTTAAAAATAATTTCATCCATATAGTCTCTTTTCCTTTTAGGCTTTTAGATGGCAACCTATAACCACGGATTCTAGATTTCATTTGCAGGTCTGGTTATTCCCACCTGAAATGGTGTTCATCTCTATTAATTTACATTTTCTTAGTGCATTTTTTTAAATCTTCACTTCATTTTTCAGAACTAACCTTGCTAGTATTCTACAATTGTATCAGTTTATTACACTGAATTGTTGACACAGCTGGTAGGGAGCTAAGTGCTGTGGTTTCACACAATAAAATTTCAGACAATATGTGTAGCTCTTCTTTTTCATACATATCATTTGAAAGCCATATGATTCATCAATATGTGTTATTGTTATCCACCCATGTGGGATACAATCTATTTTAAATTAGTGAAGTGACTTGCTAAACTCCCTGTAAACAATAAGACTGTGGGAAAACATTAAGTGCTATTCAGAAAAGAACATTTCTATACTGCCTTTTATCCAAAGGATCCCACAGTGCTATAGAGCATGAAGGGACCTGGCACTGCTGCCACACTGTCTGCTCTTCAGCAGAGAGCTCATCTTCACAACAGGCTTTAGAAGGCAAATCTACCACTTAAAACTGGAGTAGGGGGCTGGTGAAGATCGTAACTACCCACACTAGTTCAGTGTGCTAGGATGTAGTAAGTGAAAAGTAGCAGTGGACTTTGGGGTATTTGTGAGCCCATCTTGATTTAACATCTCCTTTGGAGGCTTAGGCACAGAATCCAATGTAATTGCTTCACAGGTTGGTGTTCACCAGCCACCGTAACTGCTGAAGCACATGCACCTAGTGCATGGAAGTGTGAGGTAAGAGGAGTGAGCTCAGCCTCTAACAGGAGGCAGCACATTATCTTGGATTAACCAGAGGGAAGGAGCTTAGGTACTGATCATGGTACAGCTCAGCTGAAGCATGGCAAGATTTATTTTATTTACAAAGTGCAAGAACAGAATGGTGTTTCCAGACTCTAAACATGGCTTTTCCAACAGCACAGTGCCTAACCAAGCCTGGACACCAATTTGATGTTGGCAGAGCCACAAAACTGACTTCCTTTAAAACAGACAAGGTCTCAAAGCTATTTTCCTAGGAATATATCTCACAGATTTTTCTTCTTGTAATGAATGTGGCCAAGGAAGATGAAATGAAAACACAGCAAGACTGAATTTTTTTGTGAGGAGAATTAATGATCTATGTTGAACAACATACAAAAAGTTGTATTTACAACAAAAACCACATAGATGGGTGGAGAGTGACTTTGCTGGTAATTTTCATCTTTTCTAAGAGAGAATTTGGTTGTGGTTGGCTAGTTTAGTTAGCTGTAGCCAGCAATTTCCAACTGTAGATAATTTTTCACCCACAGGATCCTCCTCTGATCTGCTAAGGACAGGAGCCACTTTGTTAGCTGTGATGAGACGTGACAAGCTATAAGTGTAAAACACATTTATTTATTTATTTATCGGTCTTGACAAAGATATGAGCTGGGTTTCCCAGGCTTAGGGAAAAAAAAAAGGAGTCCAGGGGATGAGTGGGAAGTTGGGATGGACACTCACTGGTGGCACATGGCACTGTATTTGTTACAGAGAGGGTTTGACACATGCTTGTCTCAAATCTTCCCGAGACAGCCAGAGCACAGACCCAATCCAGGATGTTCATGCCTGTGGTGCATTGGAAACACTTTCTGCTTATAGGCACACTGTTGGCATGTTACAAAGGCAGACTGGACTATGGACTTACTCTTCCTTCATTAAAAAAAGAGAAAAATCTGACAAAAGAGGGAAGTTTTTCATTTCACTTTTCCATATAAATATTTGTTAGTGAATACATTCGGAGTATTTCAATGACAGTTGATTCTAGCGTCTGATGCCAACATAACAGCTTAAGATTATTTGTTTAATTCCTGAATGTGTGCATTGTTTTTAGCAAACATTTTTAATTTACATGTTTACCCTGCCTCTCTTCAAATCTCCCACTGGATTCAGAATGTAAACCAGGACAGGCAGTTTCTCTGCCATTCTCTTTGCAGATGTCTCTCAAAGAATCAGGAGTGAAAAGTGCCCCTACACGGGGTACAAAAGGGTTGATGAATTCCCCAGCATGCATGAATGTCCTACGCTGAAAGAGAGTGCTCAACACGTTGCAGGAACAGCTTACAGAAGCAGGGTGTGTAATTTTTAATAACGGGGATAAAAACCCTCAGTGACATCTTTAAAATATAAACGCCTTTTCTTGTTTCTTTTATTTCTTCCCCCCTCCTTATTTTGCCTTTTCATCTCTTCTCCTTTCAATTCCATTAAGCTTCATTGTACAATAATGTATTGCCCTGGACTTTTTTCAATTATGTTTTTGATTTTTTTCCTCCTTGTTACTATAAAACTCCAGATGTTTTAAGACTTCATGGTTCTCTGGATATTTTTTCCTTTATTTTAATCTTCTTTTGTAACATGCCACACATGTGGTATTTTGGCCTTTTAAGATGCTACGCTATGCTAATCAGGCATAAGTTTTGGGGAAGGGTTTTTTTTTTCATTTTGTAATGAACTTTTTTTCCTTCTGGCTGTTGTCCTCTCTTCATTTTTTTTATTTTTTTTGTTTAACTGGTTAGTCCACATAAATGGATTCTTTTCTTGTCCTGGGGCTGCATTCATTATCTTAAGCAAATTAATTCTTCACTCCAAACTTGCAAACTTTTATACCTGTAAGTAAATTAGGAGCACTTATTCCATCTTGGGTGTCCCTGAAATGCCTTCTGAACAGAACTGTTTGCAGAGTAACTGGCCTACCAGACCAAAAAAACAGTCTGTGACTAAAATGTGGGCCAAAAAGCAAAGATATAAGCAAGAGTCTGAGACAGAATTTCAGTGACGTTTCAGCTGAGGTAGGTGTAAATAGGTGGTATGTTAGACACAAAGTGGAATTGAGACATTTCCTTGGAAAGTGAGGTAAGACAATGACTTACTGATCCAGAGGAATGAAGTTTTGAAGTACATGTAGTAAACTGTATTCTTTGTTAAAAAAATCTAAAAGAACTGGAGAGAAGCATTTTCATTTTATTTGTGGTTCTTTTTTGGCACAGCTGGAGAGGGTTTTTAATTGATTTTGTTTAGTCTTGATTTTGTCCCAAAAACAAGCAGATCTGGGTTCAAATATTGGGGCAGCAAATCTTGGATTGTGTGATGCCCTTTAATTTCAAATACCTTGCAAGCTATTAAAAAAATCCTAAATAAAGAATAGTTTCCCAGTTACACATGAGGAACTAGAGGGACCGCCATGCAGATTTTGGGAGGGGTGTCTCTTTGCTTATTACATGACTGTACAAATTTTGCATTTTGTTTTTTAAATGTTGCTCCACGCAATGTTATTTTTGCCTGCAAGCCATAACACTGCATTCAGTCCAACTGTGATGAGGTTTCAGAAAACGGTTTGGTTTCCAAATGACACATTTAGCAGAAACTTATGGCAGAATTTGTGGCTGTCATGCTGCTGATAGTAAGATATCCCCAAACCATTCTGTGATTCTATTAACTTTCCTGGTTCACTCTCATGTGTTGCAGCAAATAAATGTAGCTAGCCCAGTTTTGACAAATGTTTATCCTTCTGCTTGATTAAAGAAGGATTACTAAAAGGAATTTTAAGATTAGCTACGGGGTCTTGTGAAAATTATAGGATGCTCTGATAGTTTCCCAGATATTCTGGGTTTTGCTGGCAGACATATCGAAAGCTCTGTTTGCTCACAGAAATGCTCACTGAAGAGCCTGACCTACACGTCCTAGAAGAAATTAAATCTATGAATATTTCAGTGCTTTGAACAACATTCAACTCTCTCTTGGCAGATGATAATTTACAATTGTGTGAGCGAGACTTCTGAGTGACAGAACATGCCAGTGCTACTTAGACACAGGCCAACATCCCTATGAGCCGGTCTTCTGCACTTGGCATGGCAGCAGGCCTTGAGAGACAACTGGCAGAACTCACACGTAATGCCAGATATACTCAGGAACACAGGTAACCCTATCTTGAAAAAACAAAACCCAGAAGCCAAATCTAGGCTGCCTCTGTAGTCAGAGGAGAGGGCCAGGCACCGAGCAGGATGTGTCCCACTGAGCTCTGAGCTGCCAGGCTCATACGCTGGGCAGCCCTGCCATTCCCCAGGGGCTGGGGGGCTCAAACAACAAGGCTGCTCATTTTTTAGACAGTCCAGTGAGAGCAGAGGAATCCCATCTCAGGGGATGCTGGCAGGCAGGTGGCTGGGTTTTGCAGTCAGAGGAGTCTGTGTGTGGAAATCACCTCGCATGCAGAATCAGACCTGGTTGCTCTTGAAATTAGTTCAATGAGTCTGTTGTTAGGCCTTGCATGGGCCAGGTGTGCATTCCTTGTGCACCCATAACTCCTGGTACTGCTGGGGTGGGGGGTTGGGGGCAGGAATGCAGACTTAGGGGCTTATAAAATTCATAAAATTGAAATAAAAGAGACAGCCCAAAGTCTTGCTTAATTCAGTGACGTATGCTGATCAAACGTCTCCTCCAGGATTTTCAGTGTATTAGTACTTCCCAGTTTCATGTTAATTAGGAAATTTGCAACCTGTCTTAACAGCATAAAGGACAGTGTCCTGCTGGTGTACAATGTGTCAGTGTCAAATGTTTGGCTGTAGTTACCCTACAACGTGAAGGACATAGTGCATTTGTCTGTGACTTACTTATCTATATTTTAAATTTTTCCTGTTCTGAACCTTTTAACCTTCTCTTCTTCAACACACCAGCAACTGTATAATAGTCTGGCTTAAGCCCTAAATGCTTTTTTTGGTAACACAAATAATCAAACAAGTACAAGTTTTCCCCAGGACTCAAATGAAAACTCATGTAGAAGTGTCACTTTGCAAATGTAAATTGTTCAGACTTCAAAAAAGCCCACAGAAACTGGCAGATCATTTTTCTGTTGCAGGTATCTTCCACTATTTTGTTACCACAGGGGGAAAAAAGCAGCTTCTAACCATTTCAGTCTGTACCCTGGCTATATGAACTGGAATTCTTTAGGAATTTGAGAGCTCAGTCCAATGGTTACTTTTTATGTACACAAATAGTTCTGTTGAGTTTAATAAAACTCCTTGCATGAGTCATGTTACTCATGAGCAAGTTTTACAGGATCAGGATTATGGCTACAATAGAGAATTAAAAATTAATCCAATCAGGAGTTTTCTAGAAAAAACAAAACACCAAATCAGATCATTTGGTTCTTGTGTTGGGTGAACCAACTCCTGTGCTTAAGTTACTGACATTCATAACAGTGTGGAGCCTCGGATGCCTCCTGCCATGTCCCCAACATTAGACTCAGTGTGCTATAAAACACTGATGCTGGTTGAAGAGTGGAGTGACTAGTTCCTCCCCGCCAGAAGGGACACATATCCTCACAGGATCCTTTGTCTCGTAACATGTTTTTCAAGAAAATTTTCCCAATTTTGTAACCAGTTGGGAAGAAAGAGCACTTCACAATGTTCATAAGGCTTGTAGATGTTTTGACCAGACGTAAGAGTTCCTATTGATAGTATTAAACGCTTTGGAATGAAATGTTTTGGGTTTTCCATCTGTAGGCTGTCTGAGATGTCAGCAGCCAATATGACCTGCTCTTTCCCTTTTAGGTCTATAAATAAAAGGCAGCTTGTTTAACTGATCTTGCAGCATGGAGCAGAGGTGTATATTAATGAACTTTCTCTAATGGCACACTGGACCTATTTAGCACTACAACTGTGAAGGCTTCTCTTTTTCAGTCATAACTCATTTCCTAAGAAAACGTCAGTTACTGCTTCACCTTATGGTCTGAGCTGTTTAGTTTAGAGTTTATTTCTTCTGATCTGTACCACTGACAGATATTGTAGACATGACTGTGATTAAATATGCTTATGAAAATGGTAAACATTTGATAATATAAACCCTCTTGGGAATATGCTGTTACTTCTGCATGGCAGCATTCTCAGGTGCATTCAAAGTAGAATGGAAGCAAAGAAAAAACATTTAAAGCCATTACAGTTATTAGATTAAATTGTTTTGTTAGGAAAGTTGTGATGTGTTTAGATCACTGTGAGATAATTTGGTTTTCGTAAATATGCTTTTAAAATGCATGATATGGCAGCAGTTACACTCCAGTGAGGTTTTAGTGCAAAATAAAGATAGTGTAGGTATTTCCATATGGTAGTGAACTAACTTAGTCCTATAAGTTTCTACAAGAATTTTTTTCCTGGTAGAAGCCCTATCCAAAAAGCAGCAGTCGTTATAAAATCCAAGCATTGCATCATGCTATTTAATGTAATCATGTGGCATTGTTTTGTGTCTGTGCATGGCAGTGTCTGAAGCACACATTAACAATCTCACAGCAAAGACAAAAGTAGTAATTGTGATATAATTATTATTTTTATTGATGAATTTGTTTAAGAGCTCTGTTGACATTTACAGACTTTGAGGATCACACAGTGTTTGTTACAGTTATCCCAGGCATCAAACGTCAACAAAATGTTCAAGATTGTAGGATTAAGCAGGGACAGATTGGGGCCAGATGTCTGGGAGATACTGTAAGTGTCCTTCTCAGTTGATCAAATAGCTCTTTCCAATCTAAAGCCCTTTGGAAATTGAACATTTGTTCTTTGTAGTTGAAGCTGAGACACTTCTGGGATTGATGGATCTTCCTGGAGTTTATTTGAGAAGGAGAATGAGCACCCCATTTATCCAGGAGCAGTTTTATTTGGTCTATATATAAATACAAATACACTCCAAGTAGCAAGGGTAGGTGGAAAGGTTAAAAGTGTTGGTGAGTAGCAGTGAAGCCCAAGAATTACCTCACAAAGTCATCTTAACACAGGTTCCTCAGCCACCCAGTTGAAGTTGTCTTGTCCCTGTACAACTGTACAAGAGAGACACTTCGACTTTTGGAAAACTGGGTCTCAGCAGTGTCTCCACATGTGGACTTGTAAGGAAACTGCAAGGGACACAGTCAGCAGATCTAGCAAGAAATAACAGGGCTAAAATAGGTTTTCCTGGAGTCCTTCAAAGTAGAGACCTTTCTGCAGCTCTCAGTGGATTCTCTCAGCCCCATACTTGTCAGCTCTTGGCACCAACTCCTTTCCTACCTCCCTCTCAGGCCTTTCACCTCCACCTTTGTACATCACCTTCCCCTCATCTCATCACCTGCCAACAAGGTTCTTATCCTCCTCTCCTTTTCCACTAATTTTCTTCCTATTTAGCCAACCCTACCTTTAGCAACCCTGCCTCCTTGAAAAATTGGTGCTGGAGTCCCACCATTCCCTTTGCTGGTATATTCTCCCACCTCATGTGTTAAAAATTAATTTATCACAACCTTGCAACTGTCCCACTATCTCTTATCCAGGATAATATAAATATAAATTAGGAAAAGATAATATAAATAAGAAAAGCCCTTAAATCCCAGGCATATGTGGTGATGGAGGGAACTTACTGTTGATGGCATTCGATCTTTGGATTGTGTGTTAGTACCAAAACAAGGCTGTTGAAAATGGTAAAAGTATAATAAACCCCTATTTGAATGTTGCTGCTTCCATTGTAGCTCTGAGCATTTATGGTAGGGCCTGTTCCTTCTCTTCCTGAAGTCCTGATGCAGCATCCAGCAAATTCTGGAACTTATGTACTTTCATGTGTTTTAAATTAAACTTGTGTTTAGATGTTTTAGGACATTTGCCATTGGTGTTTTTGCTACTGACATCAATGAGAATGGAGCTGGACCTTTAATTAGTTTGGATTATTCTGCATACTTTCCTACTTTTCATTAGGCTGCAGATATGGAGTTGAAGACTAGTAATCCATTAGAAAAACATTCTGAGGCTCAAGATCCTCCATTCGTGACTGAGTAGCTGAGAAATTACTTCTGTGACCTAACAGGTCTTCCAGGCCTGAGAAAACGTGGAGACAAGATCAAGTTGTGGAGTGTCACTGTAGAGATTCTGGTGCTAACAGGGTATGAAGTGTCTGAAGGACCCAGTAACAAGGGACTTTGCTGTATAATGTCCTCCTGGGCTTGGTATGTGAGAACCAGAAACTTTAGAGGGAGGAGTGCAGTACGTAGAAGGGACTCATGACAGTCAGGGGAGAATCTGCTCAGGTAGGGGGGAAGGAACAGCACACAAAGGGTGGGACAGTTGAAAGGAAAAACTTGGTCTTGCTGCTCACCTGGGATTCAGGTTAGTTCCCAAAGCCCATCTTAGAGAGAGTGCCACCACTATGTCACCTTGTGTCTGTGACACCAGAACTTAACAGTGAGTAATGCAAAACACCCTTCCCTTGGCCTAGTAGCTGGAAATTTCAATTATTTATTTATTCTGATTTAATTTGAAACAGTGACTTTTGTTATGAATGCTACGCAGCCTTTTATTACTGAGTTCTCTAATGAAACGGGTGCTTAAGAAGTCAGAATTGCTCAGGTTACTGGGTGTATAAATGCAGAAAGCAGATCTGAATGATAAGGCTAGTAAAGAAAAGGGTGCAGAATAACAGCAGTGTTCCTTTGGATTGCTCTTCAAATGGATCAGGTCTTCTTGTAATAGTCCGTGCTCATCTGCTCCCGTGGATAGTATTTCAGACATCTGAAACCAGGTTCTTACCCACCACAAATAGCTTCTCTTGCTCTCTGTCTGTAGCAGCTAATTGTTATTGCCCACAGTGGTTCCTGTGCCCATTAACATCTAAGAGGACTCATCAGAAAACTTGTTCTTTCTTTAAATTTTCTGTTCTGACACGATGTCTTTAAGCATTCAGTACTTCAGACAGATCATGTGAGATATTTATAACCCTTGTATTATTACTGAGCTACACACCATGTCTTCAGTGACAGATTAAATGAACAGCACAAAATGTTGTGTTTCATCCATAAATTTCAACAGATGTTTGAATGTTGGTTGATTTATTGCACATCCAACTTGGATCTTACACTGTTCTCATTGTGGCTGCACATGGTTTATTTAATAGTACTTTACAACAATTTTTTATGACATTTTTCAGTTTGAAGGGTGCAACAAGGCATTTTCTAGGCTCGAGAACCTTAAGATTCACCTCCGGAGTCATACTGGGGAGAAGCCATACCTGTGCCAGCACCCCGGCTGCCAGAAGGCTTTCAGCAACTCCAGCGACCGGGCGAAGCACCAGCGAACACACCTGGATACCGTAAGCATGATTCCATACTGGGAGTTACACTGAGTTTTCCAGTGGTCCTTGTATACAACCTGTTCTGCAACCAGAGGGTGACTTTTCCTTTTCACAAGGAGCATTTCAGAAAACTCAGCTATAGGCAACTGTACTTTTGTTTTTAATTCTATGTGCTTCAAGAAATGAAAAGTCTTGATCCCAGAAAGGCAAGTTCATCCTTACTCATGCTGAGGAATGAGTTACTTAAGAACAGGTTACTCAGGAATAAGTTACTCAGCAAACTCTCCCATTGTTCGTGTTCCAGTAAGAGGAGGCAGCAGGACAATAAGGTATAGTGTGAGTGAAAGCTGAGTCACTGCTGCTGTTGTAAATGTGTGTCATTGTCTTGCTTCCTCTCCTGTGGTGCTTCAATTAAGTCTGTTCTGAATGAATGCAAAAGCGGTTCAGACATCTCAGTGGAAGGTAGTTTGGGACATAATTTTGTAAAGGTAAAAATACATCTGTCTTATAACCATATTAAATTGGTTATGTACCCACCATCAGCATTAACTGTAAAAACCAAATTCTTTTCTTATGTCCAGCTGGTAGATTCAGGCTCAACTCTACAAGTCTCCTCACTCATCTTGCAGATAAGATGGGAGCCTATCCAGTGTCTTAGGCTCTGATAAAATTAAATCATTATATTATGGGGAAAGAAAGTAAGTAGACAACTCTGTAGACCAGTTAAGTCCTCAGCATAAAGGTTGTAAAGAATAATAGGCTGAGTTGTTCCTTTGTCTTTTTCAAATAAGTGAATCTATGGTGTAATGTTTGGCCAAGTGTTTATGGGGCAGAACTTTTGAGTTTAATTGATATTTACTTTTTAAGCAGTTACACATTTCAGACAATGCAGCATTAAGGAATGTCTAATGTACATTATGCCTTGCAAAAACAAACAAGTAAGAGAAGCGAGTCAGTCACATTTTCCAAACCAAAGCACACTTACAATAACAATGTTTTATTTATTTGAAAGTTGACCTGAGATATTTGAATTTGTAATTAGTTCTAAAATGTGTCTCTTTTAAAAGTGGATATACTAAATTGGGCGCACAGTTTTGAAATATAACTGCTTGAGTCTAATAGATATGTTTTTTCTCTTAGCCACAGTCACAAATTAAATGCCATTTATTAGTTTTGAAAGAGAATTCTAATGGTTACCAAAATAAGCAAAAATCTTATACCTGTTGATCTGTGTATTATTGAAGATAAATCTCTTAACTTTCTATTTTCTTTTCTTCTCTCTTTACCTCTATTATCTGAAATGCTCATAAATCAGGAAAAAGGTACAGTAATAATTTTCTACTAACTTTCTTAAATGTCTAAAAACATCCTCCATGCTATTCTGTTGCAGGTTCTTTAAAACTGTTTCTGTAGTCCTATCCCATGGTAACTAACTTCCACTTACCTGGTTTAATTGAAGTTGGATGGTTTAGCTTAGTGTGTTGTCTGCTTATGTGATTGTGAAAAATAACAGGGCTACAAGATGGTGCTACTGTAGAGGCTGCACGTTGCGTGAGCTCAGACAAAATAACTGCCTGGGATGGCAAAGCAAAGATCCAAGCACCTTTTTAAGGGTATTCAGATTTTCATCTAGTTTCCCCTATCACTAAGTTGTATGATTCTATCTCTAATTTGAATGACATCAATAATTTGAAAAATACTCTGCTGGTTTTTCTGCTAAGAGATTTGTTGAAGTTTTCCATAGTTTTTGCTCAGGTGTCAGTTTTCTACGTTCCAGACACTCTCAATAAATCTGCTTTGCCCTGTGTTGTGTTAGCCTGTAAGGTCAGGAATTGCTGAATGATTCTATTATTCCTTTAGAAATTTCCTGCTGGCTGGACAGAGCAGCAATACCTCCTCTGGAGGTACTTGCAAAGAAAAGGCGTTTATACAGACGGCTTATTCCTTATTGAGTGCATTTGGAATTGGTTTTAAAGCTTCTCAATGTAGGTCACTCCAGCATTTATCTTCTCCAAAGGAGATTCTGTAAATCATTTCAGAGACTTGCTGGCGTATGCTGGTTTGATCGAATCTCTACTAAATCATCTGGAAGTAGATCCTTCTCCTAGGTAGGAGCAGAACAAAGGGAACGCATCTGTCCTTGTGGTAACAAGGGCATGTCATCACTCCTCCAGGGGTAGAGCAACTTGTTTAATGGACCTCACAGTCACTTCTCCCAATGCTCGTGGGTTTTTTCCCCTTTTGTGCATCGTCTTTTTGAAACCAAGGAGATTAAAGAACGTGACACTGAGGTCACGACTAACCAGTCTTCTACCTTTGGGAAGACTCCTGAAGGACTTCCTAGTCCAAGTGTGAAGGCTAAGGTAATCTTGACAGATGAGGCAAGAAAACAGAGAAAAAAGGAATGTTCTGCTTAACTAAAACTTTGTGAGCCTGGACATGCAGCTCTATTTTGCTGTTGCTTAAGTCAGGGGTTACTTAATAACAAATGTCAGAGTCCCTTTGTTCAACTTCAGAATTACACATTCATTTGGAGGTTGTACAGTAACAGAGACAGTGTTTCATTTGTTGGGAGTAGGCACAACTAAGGAGAACTTGGTGAGGCTTCAGTCATTGGGACTCCAGGATCAGAGGGTAAAATGGAGCATCCTTATTTTTTTTAATTTTCCTGTGAGAAAAGTGTACTGGAACTGCCTGCCCAGACCCAGATGTTTTTCCCAGGAATGAGTGCTGTGCCACACAGAATTGGCAAATTCAGCTGGAAAGGTCTTCCCAACAAAATCAAGAACAATGGATTTTTCTTTCTGTATTGATTTGCTCAGATGTTGATGTTTGATGCAGGTTGTTTGGTTAGGAGCTATAAAAAGAAAGATATTGCTGCTCTTATTCAAAACAGGAACAAGGTATGAAGGAATCCAAATGTGTGAAACACCACAAGTTTTGCTCTGTTGCATGTGGAACAGTAGTTTTAAAAGCCATGTAAATCAGAACTCAAACCCGGAGTTGCTATATTTGTAATTATACTGGGTGATCTCATGATCATTTTGTCTACTGCAAAGGCTAGGAAGCAAGTAATGCTCTCAAAAGCCATCCAGTTACATCTCATTAGCATTTAATGCAGCCCAGTAATCAATATCCAACATGAGAGAGTATAGATGTGTCAGGTGCTCTCAGTGCTTGCATGGAATGCCAAATCAGAGCGATCAACGCGGTTCTTCTGTTTGCGGCTTGTCTGGCTGTGTGCAGAGAGGAGACAGAGCAAACATGGGAACAGCAAACAGAGCAGACAGCTCAGGCTTCACACTGCCTCTCACAGGAAGGGCCAACCTTCAGCTCCTTGAATGCTGCCTGTAGAGATGCAGAGGAATAGGAAACCTTTTCCCTTTTTTCACGTTTACAGAAGCCCTATGCCTGTCAGATTCCTGGCTGCTCCAAACGCTACACCGACCCCAGCTCCCTGCGCAAACACGTGAAAGCTCATTCAGCCAAAGAACAACAGGTGCGTAAGAAGGTAAGACCCACTCAGCAAAAAGTGTCCCCCCTCCCCGATGCAGTTACTTTGAATTTACCTTTGGTAAATATATTTTCAAGTATATATTTAAAATCAGAGTTCTGCGATATCACTAGAAGAAAACTTCAGTTGAGCGAATTTTCCTGTTGGTTTTTAATCACTATTGTTAATGACTCCACTTTATAGTTGTACACTTTCAAGGCTACCACCCTGTAATTTCCGTTTGCCCTACAAGTTTTCTCCAAGCAGTTCTTTCCTGTTCATCTTGCATACATAAGCCCAGATTCTGCTGCCCTTCACATAAAATGTCCATGCATTGAGTCTCTGCAATCAGCTAGTAAATACATGTTGGCAGATCATCTAAAACACAAATGAAACTAAGCCAGGATAGTATGGAAATGTCAGGAAAGGAGCACTCGTAATAGATGAGGATGAATCCCCCCCCTTTTCCCACCACATCTGTATTTTAAATGCATTTATAAATCATTCCAAACCCAGACTGCTAGTTATGTTTTCACTACTATTAGATTCAAATAAGTTTTTTGGTTTCTGTGGGCTAAATCCTGAACTCCTTATTAAATGGGCATGCTTATGGGCACCAGCCCAGGATTTGTACTCACAGTTTGTAAGAAGATGATTGTCTGTGACAGAACAGACCATGAGCGCACTTCAGGCCCAGGAGTGGAAGGCAGTGCAAGCCTTAGCAAGCAATTACAATTAGTTCAATAAGCAGCGATGACATCTTCCCCCAGCTGCTTCACCACTGCCAAGAGCATCTCTGATGAGACAGCAAGGCATGCTTAAAGCAGAAATGACAGCCTGGCAAGATAGAGCTAGGGAGCAGCTAGTTTGGAAAAATGTCAAAGGTAAGAACTAGAAGTATGGAAAGCAAAGAGAGGAGCGTGCAGAGAGAAGATGCAGTAGCAGAACCCAGGTAATCTTAGTTGCAGAATTTGGGATGAGCCATGGAGGAGTGAGATGGATGTCAAAAAGGCCTCATTTTTCTGCTTGAATATAACTGTGATTAATTCATACTGATTGGTCCTTGTGTCAGCCATGCCTCTTGTCTTACACCTCTCTCCTCCTGCTACTTCTCAGCATGGATTATATATCCATTTGTCACTTGGCTAGATACACCATTTTGAACTTATGGTCCCCTTTCCTAGGACAGTTTTCTGTCCCCCAATTCTTCCTGGAACCCTCCTCTGTATCAGGTGCACACCATCTGAATAACACTTTCCAGAACATCAGTGTCCAGAATTGTGCACACTATTTCAGACAGTCAAGAAACACTCATTACACGTGGAACTTTTTGCCCAGCAATAACATCATTTGTACCTAGCACCCATCCAGGTGTCCAAAGAACCAAGTTGTTGTCTCTGCACATATCAGGTCCAGGCAGAACTCTTACTTAGCCTGCCAGGACTGGAAAGAACCACCTAGTTATCAAGTCCAATTTTGTATTATCAGGCCACGTGGTTTAACTACAGCTGTCTAGAAGGTTCCACAGGGTGTGCTGTGCACATTCCTCCCACACCACAAGTTGCAAAATTCCCAGTGCTTCCCTAGAGCAACCTTTAGGTCTTACTGAGAGTAAGAGTCAGAAAGCCACAGCAGTAATTGGCCACAGACAGAAGTCGACTGTGGAACCAGTGTCTTTTGCAACAGCAAGATCTTTGTCATATGAAATTCTCAGCTGATTGTGGAAAGCAACCATGGTCCCTATTTTCTAATACCAAACGTGGGTATAATTTGTTCAGCTCTGAACAGAATGCATTAACATGTTAACATCCTTTACATCTGGAGAAAGGAACAGTCCCCACTGTTACACCCTGTCACCTGCTGAGGCCTATTTCCAGTTCTACAAAGGAAAGTGGGAGAAAAACCTAAATCCAAACATCGCATTAAAGGACAGAAGGTAATTCCTGCATAAGCAGCAGGAGGCCTTAAGCATAGAACCAATCCAGGACAAATGCAGTACACATAAATTGCAAACCCAAGCTGCTTGGTTGTACCAAGATGTCAAATATCCAGGGTTTCATATCTCTTAGTCTTCCAGCTTGAGGAATGTTCCCACATTTACATACCCTCCAATAGACTTATCAAGTCTATCTTAAAATAATGTTAATTCCTTGCCTCCCACACCTGATTTATTAGACCAATCTAAATCTGCACTGCTCCAGTGGTCTGAAATCATCTTCAGATTCCCTGTCTCATTTATCCATGATAACTTTATGAATACTGGATCCTGTGTCTCTTTTCTTTGAACTTAAAAGGTATCTGAAAAAGCAGCAGATTTGAAGTGCCTTTAGGCTCTCTCAAAAGGGACCAAAGCAAATCTGACTCTTAAATAAATAACAGCCCCTCCCCCCCAAATATTTCACTTAAACTTATGACAGGAAAAAAAAACACAACCTTTTACAACTAAGTAAATCTCAGTGTCTGACAATCTAGTTTGGAAAAAAGAGGAAAAGACTGATCATACTCACTTGCTCATTTTTGGTTATAACTCGGCAAAGGCAGTTGTCTGTTGGTATCAGCTTCCCAGGAGTTCTGAGTGAAAATGACTTAGCCAAGGAAGAAAAATCAACAGGCTGCTCTGCCCTCATGTCTTGGTTGAGCTATGCTACCAAAATGTGCCATCTCTGATAGAAAATAAAATGCCCTGAGCTTAGACTGACATCAAAGGAATCCTGAGTATTTGGTTCACAGCCTAGAAGATGACTGTGGTGGTAATATTTGGTTGCTCTGAAAGGCTTTACAAGAGCAAAATAGGAGAAAGTTAGCTGTTAATTTAGTAGTAGTTTAATTGGCTGCAGATGCACTTTGTGATCCAAATGTTAGATGTTTATCTTGAACCAACAAATGGCTGTGCAGCAGAATTCTAAGTAGGTTTGCCTGGACCTTTTATTTAGAATAACCAAATTCAGGGGAGATTCGTATGCAAAACTGTAAATGTAAAGACAATAGCTATGGATTAATGGCTATAGAATAGGATGGCTGTTTGTGTAATGTGAGCACCATATTATGACAAAAGCTTGGCAACATCAGCATGTTTGAAAGAGAATTAGAAATGCTTTTCTTTCTTAATTCTCGTCTCCTGCTGTTTTTAATATGATCAACATTGTGGTTTTCAAGAGTTTGCTTCAGACACTTTTGCCAGAGCTCTAATTTACGTGGAGAACAGCTGAAATATTGGTGAGACCTCTTACACGTTCCTGACAGCCTATTACTCCACCAGATCTAATCTGATAAGCACAAATGCTTTTCTTCCCCTATCAAATGTCTTTCCAAGTGTCACAGCTACAAGGTGATGCAATCCTTTTGCCACAGAATCCAGGAAACAACAGAAGGCCTGGAAAGATGCAGTTAAATTACTCAGGAAGGTTTGAAGAAACAGAGGGTACGTTATTTTCTGAAGCAAACTGTTGTTGATTTAAGACTAGCACACTTAACTTGTGTGCTTCAGAAAACCAAAATTATCTCTAATTTAAAATACCAAGTAATAGACACATCCTTAATGACACCAAGTTCCTAACAATGACGTTTTGTTCCTTCCTTCTATACATAATTTTTAAGCAAAGAGACATAGGAATTTATATGGAAGTAATTTGATTTACTTTGCAATAAAATGTTTGTTTTATCCTCCTCTTGTAGCTAAATTCATGTACTGATATCGAACAAGATGTACTAAGTGAATGCTTAGCTATACAGCAACTCCACACATCTTCACAACACATTTTGGATGGGAAATGTGGTAGATCTGTAGGTCATCATGATTTAATTACAGGTAAGAACACTTCTAATAAGTATGGTGCTAAATATGTCATACAATACAGGAATTAAAACAGAAAAGCTTATGGGTCTGATTTGCCACTGTGGAAGAGGAAAAAAACCCCAAAGCAACCCCAAACCAACCCCAGCCAATAATTCCACGAGTTGTTTGCTAAGGCCTGACTTTTTTTTTTTTTTTTTCAGAGGTAGTCAGCCAAAGAGCTGCTATTAATTTCACATGGAGCAGCCCTGCTGAAAATCAGCCTCTATCCATTTGTGCTCTTTTTAAAAGTTTGCTTTGGCTCCAGGAGAATGCAGGTGCATGAGCTTTGCTGAAGCCCAGTGAGCACCCTAGCAAAAACAAAGGCACATGGCAACGGGGCTCTCCAGCTCTTCAGGAGCCACGGAGAAGCTGATGGGGGTGTCTGTTATCATGCACTGTGTGACTGTGACCTATTTGATATGGTCATGTATGAATGGAGCAAAAGCTTGAATTTGAAATGTCTAACATTGTTGTAATTATATTTTCTAGTATTTAATCTTTATTTCATTCCTTCTTTTCTGTCCTTTCTTGTGGTTTGAACAAGAGCTGGCCCCTTTGAGGGACCTTAGACTATTCTATACCTTTTACAGGAAGAGAAGAAGATCCTTCATTCACTTCTGAAAATAAGATCTAGATTCGCAGCTTTTGAGCCTCAGCAGAGGATGTTGCATCAGGCATGGAGCAATCTCAGGTTCTTTGTTTAGCCAGCAGAGAGAGAGAGGAACTCTGAGGCCATCAGTGTAATTGCAGTCTGCCTCCCCTGTCAGGCACCCGTATCCCTCCACCGGTTGTAGAGATTAGAGCAGGGAACTTTCCACTTGGCTGTTTTCACTCTCAAATCTATTTCTGTCCTTGTAACTATTTAGCCCTTTTTCTAATTCACATATTTATTTTATTCTTGGCTTCAGCAACACCATGTATCACTAAGCTGCAAAGCCTTTTTGAAAAAAATACTTTCCTTGATTAACTTTGCATGTGCAACTTTCAGATGATGTTCGATGAGAAGAATATGCACGTAGACTCTTACTTGGTGTGCTTTGGTGGAACCTGCTTTTGGAGAGCAATTGATGTTACTACCTTCGAAATTCCTCTAACTCTGCAACATCTATTCTCAGATAGGACAACCAATTCTACAAACAAAAATCCAGATTACACCATTCACTTGACTTATAGGCCATCATTGTCTCATTTTCTTGTGTTATTCTCTGTCATGTCCCAGATGCATCCCAATATCTTACTCGTTTTTTAATGGCAGCTGTGTATGAGGAATGGGATGCATATATGGCAACATAAAAATTTCTTCCTTATATCTAGTCTGAATCTCCAATCTTTTATTTTAGAACCATTATCCCATGTCCTATCGCTACAGGCCCTGCTAAGAAATCTGTCCCCATCTTATAAGTCTGTTCCCAATTTTCTTTACATATTGAAAGGTCAATAGGGGTCTTTGAAAGGTAAAGGGGCCTTCTCTTCTCCAGGCTGAACAACCCCAGCTCTGTCAGCCTTTCCTCATAGGAGGGTCTTTGGATTGCAGAGCAGAGCCCAGGTGAGACACAAAAAGGCAGGGATGCCATTTTTGAAGACTTTACTTCCAAACTTGGTCAATATTAGAAAATGTTAAGTGCTATTAAAACCCAAAATTATTCATAAAATGATGTAGATTAGAGCTAAATTAATCTGTCTTGATTTAGGATTCACTTTATCCTCTTTCAGTTCCACTGTGGAGGAGCTTGACTTCGTATTACTAAAAATGTTTTAAATTGATTTAATAACTGAGTTTGAGCTTTCCAGACAAACCCTAGCTTGTTTCTGTTGAGGCTTAGAAAAAATCCAGTGGTAAACTGGGATTAGAAAACAAAAATGCCTGGTGCTTGTTCCCCTGCACCAAGGGAAGAGCTGGTGCACTTTATTGATATATTTTGCTTTGTAAGAGCAAAGTAATAAATTGCTAAATATTACTTAGGCAAGTAATCTTACAAACAAAAAGTGGATCCTGCTTGATATCTCCTATTCTCCTTTCTAGTTCAAGTTGCACTGCAATGTTGGAATGTAACTGGTGAACAGAGTGGAGTAGAAAGGGAAATAACCCATCATTCTAGCACTGTTCCCCTGGGAGCGTGGGGACGCTTTATATGTGGCTCCTCAAAAAGTGGCAGAAAGCTGGAGGGACTTGGGGGGATTATTTCCATTCTCTGCCTGTGTCCTCTGTGCTGTAAGATCTGTGAGGGCAGCACGTGGCCTCTGCTCTCCCCCCTTGTCAGTGTGGTGTAGCTGAAGCTTGGCTTGGCCTCTCGCTTCCAGGCAGGACAGGAAAGGCCAGTGACATTTCCCTCCGAACAGGCTGCACTTCAGAACCTCAAAAATAGCCTCAGATTTCAAGTGAAAACAATAGGGAAAAAGTTATTACCTTGCAGATAAACAGACCATCCCTAAGCTCCCAGTGTCATTTCTGAGAACCTCTTGTGAAATTAAGGATTTTATCTATCAATAATACAGGCTTCCTCTGATATGATTTCTTTGCTGATTATATCAATCCATCACCAGGATGCTGTAAAAAACCTAGTAAATCTTTCCTGATCCTTCCATTGGGTCACCCCGTATGAGACCCCATCACATGCACAGTATGAAAAAGTGCCAGGGAAAATAAATCAAGATTTGAAAGACTGTTTTACAGTGAAACAGCAGTCGCTTCATGCTACGTGCAGTACAATTCCATAGGCAAAACTGTTCCTCTGTCATTATGTAGGGAATATAAGCTGAAGTGCTGATCCCTACAGAACTGAAACCCAAGGACACTCCTGCTGCCACCCATAGCGTGCAATGATTGCACCTCTGCTCTTTCAAAGAAGCAGAGGTAAGAGAACAGTTCTAGAGAAATCAGCTCCAATACTCTCCATAGTACATATATGGATAAATACAGTATATGATGTCCTCTTGATTCCCCCTGAAAATATGAAAATGTTCATGGTTTGGGTTTTTGTTTTGAGTTTGGGGGTTTTTTTGTTGGGGTTTTTTTTGTTTGTTTTTTTGTTGGTTTGTTTGGGGTTTTTTTGGGTTTTGTTGCTGTTGTTTTTTTTCAGAGAAACCACATTATTAATGTGCAGAGCTCTGGGCTTTAGGGATCATTTGGATTCCTGGAGAATTTCAGTTTTGTCTTTCTGCAACTTAAAGCACATTTTAAATATGTCAGGGATGAAAGCCAATCACAGAAAAAAAAATGAAATATTTAAAAAGCTCCCATCCTGTGTGTCCAACTTCAAAGCAGGTTTGTGCTTAGGACTGGGTAAAACAGTGAGCAAAAGAATGTTTTGCAGTCAGAGGAACCCATTGTTTGCTTAGACCTTCCTCCTTTTTCCCTCCTCATAACTAAGATGCTTCTTGGCTGCACACATTCAACTCTAGCTGTGCCCAAGGTCTCATATCACTCTCCTGCAAAGGAAGTGTCTCCATGTAGGTAATTCCACTCAGGCATTTTCTCTGGGCACGTTTTGTTACTGTTTTTCTGGTCTCAGCATAAAGCTGGGGTAAAGAAAAGTTGCTAGTCACAGATGCTCAGAGAAGTGTTTTGGCAACAGATGTTAAGGTTAAAGGCCAAGCCATTAAAAATATTGATTGATGACATACAGTTTCAAGCTAAGATGGTCAATGCCTGAAGAGGCCCAAGGTGCACAGTCCCAAAGTGGGTTGCACTTATAACAGCTCCAAAGGCTTCTGTGTGACTTCAGGTACTCAGAATATTACAGCTCACTGCTGGAAAAAGGGAGGGAAAACTGTAAAACTAGTTAAATTTTAGAATTATTGAAAATTATACTGAGTCTGGAATAGCAACTGCTCATTCCCTCCTTGACTTCTTCTATTGTAGAGGCACCTGTTTTCCTGGGAAATGGGATCCACACAACAAAGACACTATTTCTGTCCCCTCAAGCAACTGTTCCTTCTGCTACCCTTGTATCAGCAGATACCTCCTTCTTCCCTGAACAAGGCAGTTCAGTCCCTCTCTTTCCTGATAAACTGCCACTGCCAATATTTCCTTCTAAAAGCACCATCTTTGGGTTTAACACCCATTAGGTGGTCATGGAATCAGAGTGACAGGAGCTCCAGACTTTGAGTTTCTTAAGTCTGGAAGAGAAATATGCATCTTGAAACTTTTTACAGTCAAAGTGAATTCCAGTAGCAGCAGAATTGGCTGACAGCACTGAGAGTGCCTAGTAGAGTGCACCCTGCACAGTGCCCGTGACCAAAGAAAGTTCTGTCCCCCTGAAGGAAGTAAAGTTAATGTTCTGTTGGACAGTGCCCTTGTTTTGCACTGTGTAAGATAAATAACTTTTAACTTTAATAAGTACCAATTTGGTTCTCAGTGACTCAACAGAAATGACTAATGTCTCACTGCAGGCTCACATGGAATCTCGTAGTAAATCCCATCTTCCATTGTGTGTGCCACATGGCCCTCAAAGAGCTCTTAATTACAGGCAGGCACCCCACGCAAGCGAAGCAAGTGAACAACAGGCTCCATTCTTTGTCTGCCTTGGCTCGTGTCTTGGCTTTCTCACTATCCAGAAGCTTCAGGGGCAGATGCAGCCCTCATCCAAAGAGTGGGCTGTGCAGTCTCCAAGCCTCACCACCAGGCCCTGGAGCACACGTCGCTGTGCTGGATGCAGCCTTGCAGCTCCCCCGTTCCTCCCACTAGCCCTGTGTCTGGACACATTTGGACTCTGGGCTTCAGCTCATTTCCTTAGGAACCAAGGCTTGTGTAAGCATTTTGCTCGCCTCTGTCCACATGTGTTGGTCCCCTTCTTCACAGTATTCTTCAAAACCCATTAGCCAAGTGCAACCACATGTGACAAAAGCCTCAGAGATAATTGCCTTCTGACAAGCTTCATGAATACTGGCAGCTGGATACCAGTGAGTGGCACCCAAAATGAGTGTTCCCACTGTGGGAGAGGCAGGCAGGGCTCAGCTGGGACACACGCTGCTTGGCAGCTCATGTGAAGCACCACATTTGTCAAAGTGTCACAGAGGACATGGGGACAGCTGGGTTCACCCTGACACACTTGGCCTGGTGGTGTGGTGGGCTGCCCATCCCACAGTGCCATGGAGAGGGGCTGTCAGTGCCAGGGGAGCCAGTGGCTGCCAGGGGGAGGCAGCAGAAGCTGCAGTGGGGAAGGGAGGTGGGGAAGGTGAGGGCAAGAGATGCTACCTGTCAAATTGAGCATGAGTGAGGGTGTTGTGGTAAATAGAGGAAGAGGACAAGTCACTGAGGAATGAACCCTATGAGCCATACACATGCTCCAAGCAGGGACCTTTTCCAGAGAAGGTGTGATCAGTAAGTCAAGAGATGGATAAGCTCAGGGTAGATGGAAGAAGCCAAACTTTATCTAGGAGAGGAGGTCCACAGCTAGACAACTCTTCAAGCTCAAGAGTGGGCAATGGGTATCCTCCTTAGTAGTTCCACAGATGGGTAAACTCCTCTGCATAGTGGTTGGGTATTGGGTATGACAGATATTTGGGATGACAGGGATTCTGGTATCATTTGGTTTTTTGATGGGGTGTGTTTGAGTACATGGGATCATGCAGGACTTGGCTGCTGGATATATGGATGTGTGGGGTGGTTTTGTTAACATGCTTCTCTAGAGGGGTATGCTGAGTGTAGGTGCTCTGCTGCTCTGTCTTTCTTATCCACCTCAAGCAAAGAACTCAACTATCCGCATTTCCTGAGACAGTAAAGAAGGGGTGAGGAGAGACCTCTTTTACATTCATACACTGTTCAGGGGTGGGACTGAAAGATAAAACATTTGAGTGTGTTTACTCACCACCATGCTGCTAAAACTACCTTTCAAGGGCTTTTAGCTTTTGGGTGAGTTACTGACAGGGCCAGTAATACTCTGCTAGCCTTAGAGCTCTTTAGGTTTCCAGGCTGTGCAGCTGATGTACCTGAACTGCGTGGTGTAGGAAATACAGCTGGAGTGTGAAATGACATTGTAGAGTCAAGGTCAAACTGGTATTTGGCTCATCTTCCAAGCCAGATCATGAATGTATGAACAGTAAGGATTTGGGGGAAATGGAAACTACCGTGTTATCAAATGGACTGAAGCCACCAATAGAAAAATACTTTCACAATACAGCATCTTATTTACTGACTTCCTGTTATCAGAAGAGGCTTTGACAAGTAAATCCTAGCATCACCTGGGAACATCTGACTTCTTAAAGCCCCTTCTGTCTGGCTTTCAGTGCAGAAAACAATTGGTTTCACTGGCTGGCTGACAAATGTTCTGTCTAGTGGGAGAAAGAGATGATGTGGTTCAGTTTTGTTGCTTTAGATCTGTCAACAGCTGAGGACTCATTGTTCATGAGAGGTTTTTGACTCATCTGAAGTCCCTGACAAAGGTGGCTGGAATCTTGCCTTAGTGGTTCTGTTCTTCAGTCACACAGAAATAGATGTTGACATTGAGCCATTGCTTATCCACCCAAAGGGCTGTCACACATTCCCCACAGCTCCAGATTTTCATGTTGCCTTCTGCTTGTTCCATGTCACTGCGAGGGTTTGGGAGGAGTGCCACGCAGAACCCTGTCAGTGACCTGGGACAGAGCCAAGCTTAGCTGACACACAGCTCTGTCTTCCTGAACATGTAGCTCTGCACGTGAGTGGGAGAGGAAGGATGAATGCTACAGGAGGCGAGAAGGCAAAGAAACCAGGCCTCAGAGGTGGTGTGGGGTCTTCTGTGCTGTATAGCTGGACACTGGGAACTGGCAGGCTTCATTTGCTCCCCACAGCCTTCAGCATACCATGTGCATGGCTGCTCTGGTCCTCCTCTGTGTGCAGATTCCCTGGTAGGCATGCCCTGGTGGGCCAGAACTCTGGAAGATGTGTTGTAGGCAAACTTCAGGAAGAGGAGGAGGAGGGCAGAGAAACTGAGACAAGAAGGACTAGACTTTTCCAAGGATTGCACCTACTAGCAGCCATCCCTCTTTTCCCCCTGCCAAAGGGTGGTATTTGCAAGCACTCTTTGTAACACCAGGCAGCCAGCACTTCTGCTGCCTCCCCTCATCAGAGACCTGCCCGCAGTGCAGCCTTCACACTAAAAGTCAGTGTCAAGGCCCTGAGCCCAGAGAGCCCAGACTGCCCTAGTGCATGGCTTACTCTTTAGAAGGGAGACTATATAGAAAAAAACCTGATCCTAGCATCTTAATCCAAGAGTCCTGGACAAAGCTTCCTCAGCAAAGTATGTGCCTGAGGCCATGAGAGACACTTGGCTATTGGTGCCTGCTTGCCATGGTAGAGGAGAGTAGCCAGAGTCCCCCCAAAATGGAACATCCACATTCCTTCAGTATCTCTGTGTACTCGTATATCTATTGTTTTCATGTTCTCATTAAAAATTTCTCTTCACTTCTCTCTGCATTTAATGTATTGGGGTTTCATTCGTATCAATATGTGGTATTTTAAATGGTCCAGGATGTCCAGGAACAAACTAATCGAAAGTCAAATTAAGAAGTCTTAAATAAGCAATGACGTGGGCTGCTGCATGTCTTGGGGTTGGATTGGGAGATAGGGAAGGAGCTGGGGATTTTCAAGCACTTATTTGGATGCTTCTTTCCTTATTTTGCAAAATGGTGTGTGTCCACAGGCATGTACAGTGGCTCCAGCTCTAACCATAACGGCCCCTCACCAGGTATGTTGCCGCCTCCTCACGACATGCCCTCAAGACACCATCCACTCGACTCCACCCTTTCCAGTCCACATCATCATCAGTCGCCGCTGGAGAGTGCCAGGGAAGGGTATGTGTGTGAAACATGCTTGGCCTCTGGCATGACAATGAATGATTAGTTGTTTATTTTACTTTGCATGGATGCTGTTCAAGTGGAAAACACTGGCCCAAGCTAAGCAATTTTGTTTGTTTTAGAATCATAGAATAATTTAGTTTGAAGGGACCTTAGAAGCTCATGTCATCCATCCCCTGTGCAAAGCAGGACAAACTTTGACATTACTATCAGGTTGCTCAGGGACTTGGCCTTCACCAAAACACGCTGAGATTTTTTTTCTTCACAGCATGCAATTGCAGTTAATTTATTTTTTTAATTCTTCCTTGCTGACTCCTTGTAGGCTTGGAAAAGTGCAGAGAACTTTTCTCAGCTAAATTGAGAAACCTCTTACAGGGTAAAAACCCAAAGTGTGACTCACTGAGGAACGGGGCCTTAGTAAGACTGACTTAGTAGGGCCTTAGTTTGCCTTAGTAAGACTGACTGAGTGTCAGAGCAGCAGGCTTGCTCACTTCCTTGCTCTCTGCTAAGCTTTTCTGTCCTACAACCCTCAGCAGCAGGCACTCACCAGGAAGATCCTAACCAGGGCAGAGTGGATTACCTCCCTGATGTACAGATCACACTGGTGCAGTATGGATCTCACTGCATCACGAGTGTCTGCTCTTTCTAAAGCACTGTTTGCTCAAGGATCTCATAACACCTTCTCAACATTAAAGAATCTCCTTAAGCCACAAAATTCTGCTCTAATCTTTTTGCTTAGATATTTTTTTCGTGCCTAGACTCATGCAAATTAAACATCAAACTTAAGAGTTTTTCTTCCCAGCCCTTTGGACAGGCAGGGGAGTATGATTTTCCTTTACTGATGGGAACCTGGGGCACAGAGAGATTGAGATTTTTTTTTGCTAAAAATATGTTGGGATTCTTCAGCAAATATAGCAATTGAACATCCAGTTTTTCCATCCCAGTCCAGTGACTGACCCATCCCTTCTTTTATATGGGGAAAGGAAAGCTCAGAAAGTTTTTAACTGTGTGCTTTAAGCAAAGGGCAGAAGGTGGCAGAGTGCATGTGCCATGGAAAGGGCACAGTAAGGAAAATTACACCTGGAGTAGTTGAAGAATAATCTGTTTGAGGAAATTCAATTAGGAACAAATTAGTCTTTTTTACATTTTTTTTAATATATTGGGGAATGAGAGCTGTAGCAAGGTTAGCTTCTGTACTCAGTTCCTCCTTCAGCCATCTCTTCTGAGATGGAGACAGACAGTCCAAAATGAAGGTAATCCATGAGCAGTATACTCTTTCCCTGCAGAACAGGACTATTTCAGACTTGGAGACTAGGATCCCTTCCTCTTGCTGCTGCCCAGTGCACTCCTTAGTTGGTTCCTCTTTCAGTTGGTTCTAGGATGGCCTTTCCAGGGGAGTTAAAGCAAAAAATCCCAACCAAGAATGAAAGAAACTAAGGATATGGCATGGGAATGATAGTAAGGCTGTCAGTCAGGTGGATTTGTTTCTAAGGCACTTCATGTTTTGGTGCTGTTAATAAGAAATAAGAACAAAGACTCGACCAGGATGAGGGCAACAGACAGTTTCCCAGTTTGAGAAGCCTGAAGCTCCCAGATGAGTTCTCCTTGCAGCCCCTCTTCTCTCCATTCCAGAGTACACCACTTCTGTTTCCAGCAGAAACACTGTGCTGAGCAGACTGAGAGTCTCACTGAGCTCCTTCTACAGACATTTTGAGGATTTGCTTAGGCCAAAGTTTACATCAGAATTGTCTCTGCTGTTTCCAGTTCTAGTGAAACTGGTGTTGTTTCTCAGAGATAACTGTGCTGATTTATTATCTCAGTGCTTATATTCTTCAGTAATGTGAAGCCTTTGCAGAAACACCATAGTTAATATCCTATGACAAAATCTAAGAGTGAGATGATAGCAGATGTCTAACCATGAACCAAACATCGGGGAATGGAGAGTGGAATGTATTTTTGAATATTTTTTTTCTAACAGGATGTCTAGTTTCATGACATAATTACTTGGAATTTTTCAGCATCTCAAACACCATTTTCTAAACTCTAAATAATCTGTCTTCAGCACTGTCATGCTCAGTCCAAGATCTTATTGCTGTATTTTAATTGTTTATGCCTACATTATTAATGACTGCTGAAATAAAGCCCATACATGACGTTTTAATTGCAAGTACAGAAAGTTAGTCTGAACTAACAGTCCTTGAATTTCATTTAGCACAGCTTTGTTTCAAGCAGTCATCCATTTCACTGGGCAAAATCACTTAATGATCTAACGTTGCAGCCACTGAATTACAGAACTGTTACAGCTTTGCCACTTCATAGCAGTATGCCATTGCTCATAGAAATATATATGGTTTACAAGAGGAAAGAAACACCTCACACTACCTTTCTTCATATTAACTGCTCCAGCTTTCTGGCACACTGGAGATGTTTTGCCTCATTTGTCAGCTGTCTCAGCATTCATGTTTAAGTAAATGCGAAGAATTTCTGTCCTGTGAATCAGTCTGATGACAAGACTGGAAAGCACAGTTTAAGTCTGAGGAATGAACCAAATTATTACTATCAAGAAATCTAATTACTGAGTCATCAAATATGCAAGATGCCAAAAACTACATGAGGCAGAGTACAAATAGTCTGCTCAAGTTTGACATAAGAGTCAGAATTTGATTTAAAGGCTTTTTCTTTTTTTTTTATTTGTTTAAAAAAAAGCTCTATGTTATACCAGGCTTTGCCAAAGTCAATACCAAGTGCAGCAGTCAATTTTCCCAAATGGTTTGCTAAGACATTTAAATAGTTTGACAAAATTATCTAATTCACTTGAAAATGTTCTCACAAAAATCTGACTTCATTACCAAATGTATTTATACTGGCTTTATACAATATGGAGAGTATTTTTTCAAATTCTGGTATGAAGTGTATGCTGGACCAAAGAATTTTACATATATTGCTATTAATTAAACTAAAAGTGTGTGACTGAGAAATATTTTGGCGTCTACAAAGTGGGCTTGTCATGATCCAGGTTTAAATATATATATTTATTTTGTATTTCAGGTAGCAAAGGTTTGTTTTAGCATTTCTTGTAGCATATGCCACGTATAACCTCTCACTTGGTTTAATTTTGCCTAATGCAAATATAGTCTATTTTGATTTGTAGCAGAATGAAGATGGAAAAACAGCTTTTAGTATTAAATCTTAGGTGGATGTTGCACTTGGCTTTCTTTCTAAAATTTTTTTTAGCTGTTATTATCAGTCATCTAAAAACGTACTTAGTTTCAGTTGTAAACTATCTCTGTAAATTCCAGTTCAGAATATTTAGTGTGATAAATGATCAGCTTAACCGAAACCGATATGACTAAATTTAAGTGAGCTTGAGTGGTGGCATCAAGTTAGGGATTTGCACCAATTAAGCTAAATGACCAAACAAGGTCACTTTGTAGGATCTGAACACGGTCCCTCTATATGTGACTGTGAGCCCCTCTGTCACTTGTGTTGCCCCTAACAAACAGCACTTATGTTCTCCAAAGAAGCTGGGGGTACTGAGCAATAATAACTGTACTGGGAAGGTGATGTGTCTCCAAGGGAAAGGAAAGTGAAACTATTTTTTTTTGTATTCCTGTGGTAATTTAGGTCAATTCTGCTCTGTAAACACAACAGTAAATGAAGAACTAGTGGGATTAAGACATCTGTGATGTCCATAAGTGATGATTAATGAAACTCTGAATCCAGTCTTGTGAGCCTTTAATATAAAGGACTAAGTAATTAAGGTTAGAGGAAGGAGCTTGCACAACTCTCTTGTGCCCATGCTTCTCACCAGCTAACTGCAACGAGTTCAAACCATGTTCCAGACCCCCCTGAAGAGCCACTTACCCATACAAAATCACAAGAAACGGGGCTTAAAAACAATCAAGTGAAAAGAGACATTTTAGTCAGGCTGCTTAAACATCAGAATTTTTGTTTGCTTGCTTCTTAGCACCTGTTAATTCAAATACCACAGAAATACTTCAATGTAAAGAGATCTCTGTTAAAAATTCAGTCCTTCATTTGTCTTTATGTAAACTAATGCAAGATTTGCAGAGCCTCCTTTCTTGCTCAACCAGGGAACACTGGATTTGAAATTCCTGATATTTTTAAGGCTGAAAACAAATACGTAGGAAAAAAATCTTGTGTGTTAGATTTTTATTTGTACTACTACCATGTTATACTTTGGCAATAGGAGGCTGTGAGCCACCTCCTATCCACCTTTCAGCCTTGTTACAACATTGCCAGGACCCTGTCAGGTGCCTCCATTTCAAAGATTCTGGCCCAGCCCTGCCTGCTCTCCACCAGCTGTGGAGCTGGGAGAAGGCACCCTCCAACAACCCCACATCTCTGCTCTGTGGGATTGGCTTTGGCTTCAGCTTTGCTGGAAGATGATGATGGCATACAAAGGGTTTGGTGGGAGCTTGTTCATCAGATGGACCAGGCTCTAATTATTTCACTGTTGTTTGCAAGCAGCTAGTTTTCTGGAGGATGACTGTTTCTGAGGTAAGATTTAAGAAATTGCCCCAGAACTAGTAACAGAAATGGAGGAGATTCTTTTCAATCAGCTGTGCTATCTCCTTGAACTGCCAGGATCCATGGCCAGATAGGAAAATAGATTTGTGTACCTAATCCTCATTTCTTTCAGTGATGTTAGGTGACTAACTGCTTATGCCTAGTATTTATTCTTCTTTAACTTTGTGAGCTTACATAAATAAATTGACTAGTGGCTGGCATGTTGCTAGAATCTTTGTGGGAAACAAACTTTTACTGTCTAGAAGTATTTTGGAGAACCAAATACCTACACAGTTTTTATAACAGTTCCTAGGCCCAAGGAGATACATCACTCATCCATTGTGGATTCCACTGGAGAATACTCTTCATTTATAACAGAATACACAAGTCAGTGTTTTAGTCTTTCTTTCAAAAGCACTAAAACCAATAACAAGAAACAGATATCTCTGACAGCTGAAAACATTTTCAATGGAGGAAGCCAAGAACCCATCATAATTTATCTCAGTGCTAGGGATCTGAGCACGCAAAAGGGGCATCAGTACATCTGTCCAGAGAAAGAACAATGTACAGGTGCAGAGCTGAGGTTCATGTAACAAAGAAAATCAGTAATTAAAAGCATCTGGTTTCAAATCCCAAGCCATTTATCTCAATGTAGAAAATGTGATCAGAATTCATTTATAATCATGTCCAGATAGGCTTATACAGTCCCCCCCAAGCTAAATTAGCATTAGCATAGGCTTACTTCAACAATGCATGGTGAAGAATAACTTAGTGGTTGATCATGGGGTACAATATTGTTTGGCCATCAGCATGTTTTTCATTTGTGTTTCTAAAAGGGCTGGATTGACATTCATTAGATTAATCAGTGCCTCTCAAAGTAAGTGCTATGTTGCCTGGCCAAGATGCACTGTAAGTGAATCTATCTTAGAGGGAGAAAGAAGAGAGTTACAGGAGGAGGTGGGAGGTTAAAGGAGTTTGTTGGAGTAACTCAGGAACCCTTTAAGATGGATTCAACCACACCTCTTCTGCATTATATTAATGATTTTAGCTATTATTGATTTTACCTGTAGTTAAATTTACACTTAACATTTGTAAAGCTGATTTTTTTTTTCTTTTCAAATTTTGTTCTGCTTTTTAACCGAAACTTCTGCAGTTAAATGTAAGCCAAACACAATCATTTACCATGGTATAGCACATGTTTAAAACATCTCCCATTATTGGGCATAGAGCCTTGCTGAAAGCAGGCATCAGCTACCTGTGCAGAATCTGCCTGCCCCTGGAAGCCTCCTGCTGCACACTTGCCAGAGAATAATGACCTTAAATGACTAAAGTAAGAGAGATCAGTCAAGCATGCAGCACATGCCAGATAATGCTGAGTAGACAATATCTGTGTTTTGATTGCATGTCTTTGGAATTGACTTCCTGACATTCACTTGAACCTAAGGCAGTGCTCTTTATTTAAATATATTTTGATATGTCTTTGACCACATTGATAAGGATTTATTTATTATTTTCTTTTACTTTTCAAGTGTGTTTTCCTGCTAGATCATTAGCAAGGATAAGTTTTCAAATTTCCCTTATGTGTAGCAGCTTCCACTGCAGCGATTTGTCAGCTTCGTTTGAAAGGTGATTGTACAAACCCTTGTAAATAGAAATGCCTTTTAGATTGGCACAGTTCCCATAGTGATCGCTGTGATTAACTGCTCCGTAGAAATGGCACGTACCAGGTCAGAACAATTGTAGAGATACTCATTTAACATAGAAAAAATGTGTTTGGGCATATGCGTGAGCTTGTGTAGGTAATGAAAAGCATTGCAAAAAGCCTGAGCTGTGTTTTATGCCCAACTGAGACTTGCATGTGTATTTGTTAGGAGAGGTTGTGAGTACTTCAGTCAGTCACTCTGTACCTGAGGAGAAAGCCCACACAGAAAGTCTTGGCATGTACCAGGAAAGGACTCTGTTGGCCCCTGTGCAATTTTGAACCTGACTCTGTTTTTGTATCATCACTGTTGATTGGCATTATTAAAAATATTCTAAAGCAATTAAATGACATAAGACTCCTCAGTCACATGAAAGGTCCCATGGATAGTATTTTCCATAAAGTTTATGAAGCCCCTCTTACTCCTCATAGCCAGCTGGCTCCTGCACTCATTGTACAGGCACGTGTTCACACTGCTCTGAGTATGGGCGTGTGAAGATGCAGAACTGGAGTAAAATAATCCAAGGCAGTATTCTGAATGAAAAATAGTATCTGGTATTTATCTGGATGCAAGGAAAACAGCTGACATTGCCTCAGTCCTACTTTAAAGCTGTTGCACGTGGAGGTGTGTCACACGCTGCGCTGTAGCAGAGCCAGGAATGGAGCTGGAGGATCTCAGCTGCAGTCACCCAGTCGAGCTGGCCACAGGCACAGCCAGGAAAGAGGAGCAGAAACTCAGTGTCGTGTCTTGCAGCCACCAAGCAGAGACAGGGCCTTGTGAGAAGGGCAGTGTGTCACAGCCCAGCAGCTTCTTTGCTCATTGTTTGTAGAAAAGGGTCATAAAATGCAATGATGCCCAGCAAGGTGATCTGCAATGAAGGATTTATTAGATCAGGGAGAGGGGGGGAAGAGGAGAAAGGAAGAAAGAGGCAGAGAAGGAAAAGATTCCTTGCATTCCAGAAACGTAGCCAGAGGCACCTGGCAGTGATTAGTGTAAAGGTTCACCAAACTTCAGATAGAGTCTCTCTTAAAAAAAAAAAAAGAGAAGTGAACGGTGTAACTGTTTCCTGAGCATGTGCTGACAGAAATTCCCCCAGGGCAAGACCCAGAACAGAAACACGTGGCAAGAGATTGGGCGCTATCCAGAGACCAGATTAGCAGAGCTTTACACATCATTTTTAATATTATGGGGAGAGATGAAAATCAGTGTTCACTTTTTCCCCCCCCCATTAAAAAAAATAATCTCCTGGTCCTGGAACTGAATTGGACTTTCTCACAATATAAGTAACGATAATGCTTGGGGGAGAGATTCTATGAATGAAATGGTTGGCATGCTGGATTTTATGGCAGAACCTGGTTTCATGAAAAATCCCAGTTTTTGTAACTTGCTGCAATACTGCACGAGTTGCTTAAGGTAAACATGAAGCTTCTTTGTGCTTCTCACTCTGTTCCTTTATTATATACTTTTCGTCATATTAATATGAGTTAAGCATAATTCTCAAAGTCAAGATTGTTTGATATGATGATACCCTGTGCATGAGAGCTGCATTACTGCATGGTTTTATAACCCAGAATATAAAAAAAGTTATTTGAGATAAAGGGCAGATGTTTTTCAGGCTGGATTTGGTCCTGTTTTCACTGAACTCAATGGGATAGGGGTTGAGGTTCTTTGTCTAGCTTGAGGAATCTGCCAATCAAACCATCACATCATAAAAAAAAAAACACAACCCAGACAGTTTTCATATTGGAAACATCCCTATTGTAGATACTTCTATTTTGTGGTTACACTTCATTCCCACTTATTATTCAATGATCTTAGTTTGCATTTATTTTCATGATTTTTCAATTCCATTCAATATTTACTAATTAAGCATGGTCTGTGTAGGTTTCAGCGGTCAAGAGATTATGAACCAGATAATGAAAAAGCTCATCTTACAAAAGCTCAAAATCTGGCTTTACAATTTCTTCCTCTGTGTTAATTTGTCCAGGAACTGCTTGTGAAGAAAGACTGGCTAAACCAAAGTGTAAAACTATTTCTTACTCAGGCTAAGTACTGTGAATAAATATAGAAAACCTACAGCTTGACATCTTGACAGAAAGCTCAGTAAAATCAATGTCAATATGTATTTATTTTTTGGTTCTTTATGTGGCAGTAATATTGAAACACGGCACTTGGCCTGCATTGTGAAAATACTCAAATTCTTCTCCACCACTGCCTACTTGGGGAGGCTGAAACTGGAGGCAGGATAAATCATTCTGAAAGAAGATAATGGTATTTGTAGCCTATTAGGTGTCTTTTCTATAGATGGCTGTTAACCCATGGCATACTTAGATAGTTCCTTCACATATGCCCTACAATTTCACATGAGCTTTTACAATCCAAAATATATTGTTAAAACACGGTTACCAGAAAATGTATGTCAAAGTCTTTCTGGATTTCTGCTTGAGATTCTTAAAGGTATGCACTTTGTAAAATGAGAGAGAAGACAGACTAATATCTTCCATGTTTTGACTTTGAATTTTCTTTTTTAAAAAACCCTTCTGTTAAGATCTAGATTTCTGAGAGTTCCCATTGATGTGAGTGACAAATCCTTTGCAGCAGAGGTGAGGAACTGGCTCCTTGTCTATGTCTAACACTTGGTTTAATGACCCTTCATGGGTAGTATCTCATCTGACTTGAGGAGCTTCCCTTAGGAAGGGCTGTGAAGCTGAGTATTTTAAGACAGTGTTGAGCAGTGCAGAAATGTGCACAGTATCACAGACAAAGGTTGTTTTTGAGTTGGGATCAGTTTTTCCAATAGTTTTCTGTCAGTTGTGTGGATGAAGGCATTACATAAACAAGATTTTCCTGATTAGTCCTTTTACTTGTCTACTGATACATCCTCAGGAGAGAAGTGCATTAGCTTTGCAATTCCACCTGAAATCATAGGTCTCTCAAGACATTCAGTGTTATGTCTTCAGTAGTATCCTGCACATGGGGGTTCAAAGGGATTTGAAAAAACCCACAGTACCTGGTCAGTCATACAAAGTTGTGTGAGTGAAAGCATTTCTCTCTGACTCCTTGGGCAATCAGTTTACATCCTGAAGCACAAGATTTGATTACCCCTTGCCTAGCATGGAAATGTTGCTTTTGGCCATTAAATTATTCAGTCCCTTTTAAAAAATAACCTAGGTATTTTGTTTGCTTCTGTAACTTCCTGTGGCTATGAATGCCACAGGCCAGGGCACACTGTGAGCAAAATGTTCCTTTTGTTTTAAGCTGACCTGCTGCTCTCTGTGGCACATGCCCTGTTGCTCCCATGACTTGGACAGAGTGGAGAGGAGGCAGATTCCTCCATCATAACCTGAAAAACTGCATTTTTAATTATCTTCCTTCAGTGGCATGCTTCTAGTTTTGGCAGTTTTACTTTGTCAGAAAACCCTGTCTTACTCTGCTAGTATATCTACAGTTGTGTTTAACTCCCATGATAACTTAATGTGTCAAAACTGAGCTGGTTTTACCACTCTGTAATGGTCATGTAAGGAACGTAGACTCTTGTGGTGCAGAGCTCCCTACGTGACAGGGATTGAGAAGCACCAACTGTCCATTAGGTCTGAAGTGACCAAAGTGAATCTTCACATAAAAAGCTTTCCTGCTTGCACCATGTCTTACATATAGCAAAGTTTGTGGCAAAAGCAGTTTCATCAGTAGGCAACTGGAAATCTGCTAGATTCAGGGAGGGCTTGCTAATAACTTCATTAGTGTCTGCAGCAGATAATGGCAGGAATAAGGCAGATGCACTGTTAACAGGTTACCTTTCACCTAAGGGACATACAGTCTCTGCTAATGGAGTAGGAAAAGCCTTGCAGGGGGTTGATTTGTTGTTTGAGTTACGAAGTGTTTTACCATCAGGCTTCCTGAGAAGACAGGGTAGACTGTATCAACAGTCAGGCTGCAGTACAAGAGATCTGCAGAACCATTGCTGCTTCTTGGCTTTGTCACAGGGTTAGAGAGACAGCAAGATTCTGTATTCTGCATAGCCAGGAGCCCTCGAATTTAATGAATTAAGGAAGGATAAGGATTTTTTTTTTTCCATGCGTGAGAGTATTTCTTAATGTATCTCTCTATATAGGGAAACCACAACACTATATGTATAGGCACAGATCTGTATTTAAAGGCCCCAAAAGGACCTGCAAATTTACTGAATTATATGAGTTACAATTACAGTAAAATATATGGTATATATTTATTATTAATATCCAGAGCAAAGCAAACTGTGGTTGTAGTACAATATTAACAGGAAATGTCCAGGCTATTAGTTATTGAAATATATATGCCTGAGCTACTGCCTGGGAATTTTTAATGTGTTCAGCTGAGTTCCTGGTGTTAAGTGGTTTAGTGTTTCTTCCACACAGAAGACATCTCCTTTTAAGCTCTTTTCTGGTGCATTATCTATTTAATTTGTATCAGTAATGATTCCTCCTCTCTTTAAACAACCTGAGTATCACAGCAACCTAATCAGTAGGCAAATATTCAGGAGAGTTAAAAACACAGCACTGGGAACTGGAGAATGATGTGATTAAAAAGCTCTCCTTGAGTGGGCCAGAGCACATTCACACACACACACTCAAATTTCAGGGGACCAGCTCAAGCTGTAGGCATTGTAATGAGTATTTTAAGGAGACAAATCCTAATGTTAGCCACTCTTGCTAGTATAGCCAGATTTTTCTAAGCAAAGCTCCTTCCTACCTAAAAACTGTGCCTTAAGTTATGGGAAAAAATATTAAATGCCCTATTTGAGAGAGGCTGAGGAGAACATAGTGGATTTTACAGTAACCTGCTCAACTGTATGAAACTATTCTTGCAGAGAAGGCAGCAATGGTCAAATGTTACATGGAGCTTTCAGGGTTTCAGCTCAAGTTCCTGTGCTGCAGCAAGTTCCTGGGGTACGGGCTGCCCAGAGGTGTTTGCTGGGCTCCAGTGGCATGACAGCAGTGCCAGTGGGAGCAGGGAGCTGGTAGCTCGGCCTGGAGCAGGGCCCTGCACAGCTCCCCACCTCTCCTGCCTTCTCTGGGCATTCTCACCTGCTCTTAACCAGGCATTTCAAAAGCTTCCAGGCATAAATGCTATCACGAGTGGAGCTCACACACAGGAAAAATGGGAATGCAAAAGAGCGTGAATAGGAGAAGGACTGCTTTAAAAATAACAAGAAAAACTGTTAAATTCTTCTCATATTGTTAAGATTTCAATAGCCTCTGGGGGTAGTTAAACCAGATAGGGAAGCTGGGATTTTCAGTATTCCCACAGCTGGACACCTTAAATGTACCATTTTTGTTTGACATGCAATATAGTTGCATAGAATTAAAAAATGTGATTACTCGATCATCCCAACAAAGCACTTGACTGAGAGCAGCCCAGCAGGCCCCGATGGGATGCTCCTTTCCCAGCAGTAGCCAGGACAAGACATTTCAAGAGAAGGCAGAAGAAACCCAACACAGGCAGCTGCAGAGTTCTCACTCACCAAAATTATTTCCCTCCCTCATTCAGAGTGGTTTCTGGCTCATGCAGGCCTTGGAGTGTTCAGTAGTACATCTTCTGTTTCTCTTTTAAATGTGTGTGTGGTCATTATGCATATAAATGTCATTATCATGATCTCTTTTAGCTATTATCTTTCCAATGAGAACAACTGCAATCTTTTTAATCTCCTTTCAGATAGAAGCATTTCCAGGCTTCTAATAGCATTTCTGGCATGTTGAGGACAATGTCTCTGTGTGTGCCATTTGAGGGGGCTGGTGACCATTTTGTAATTTGTGGTTGTGTTTTGCCAGCACTCCCTTGCAGCCTCAGAAGAGGTGGTGGCAAAGGCTTTTCTGCAGGTCCCAGCAGATAATGGCATCTCCATGCAATAGTTCACCACAGACACTCATTTGAGGCCATTTGCAGAAGATATAACTTGTAGCTGGGCTGCTCAACAGCTCATTTGGATTACACTGTTTCTCTACGGAGACCTTTGAGGAAAAACTACAGCCACATGGGAGCTGACCTTAGCGTTTTAGCTGCTCCTTCGCAAATAAACTCCGTTATTCCCGCCCCCCGGAGCATCCGCTCTTCAGCAGTTCAGACTCCAGAGAGCATTTTCTGTCTGTGACCTGAAGAGGGCACAGGTGGCCCCTGCACTCCCTGCACCCATACGGGTCCGTGTCCCTTTTTTACCCCCGCTGCAGCCCCAGGCCTTGACCCTCGGGTAAGGCCAGGGCCATCCCAGCTCGGTTGTTGAGCTCTTTTTGATAGGCACTTAAATCAAAACACAGGTGAGATTTTTTTTTTTTCCTTGCGTGTTGGCTCTTAAAATTCTATTTTAGTCCTCTTTATTTTACTTCATTGTTGGTCATCACTTATGGGGGCAGTGTGATCTCTCTCATGAAAAATTTATTTTCCAGTTCTCTCATATATGGCTGGAAAATATCCTTGCCTTCACCCATTTAACAAGACTGGTTTATTTCTTCAGTGTAGCTGGGGGTTATTCAGAGTCTCTGTGGTTTGTATTATGTGATTCTATATGCCTTATTTTCCTGCTTGGGGAGATGGAATTATTTCAGCATAGGATGGACTTTGACTGGTTGATTTATTTAAGCCCCTTTTAACAGAGTGTCACTGTGACAGCTTTTGGCAGTGTGCCTCGTGTGAAATCTGATTAAGCTGTTGTCACCATTAATTCACAGTTCATCTATATTTACCTCTTGAATGCTCCCATGTAGTGCTTAGCCCTAAGTCAAGCACAGCCTCGCTCCCCAAGTTTAATCTGAATTGCTCCAAAAAGTCATGTAAACTGGTGGTTGCTATTGCAAATCATGGTTTATGGTGTTTGAACGGCTTGTGCAGTGGTAGAGGGACACATCACTGACAGACTTAATTGTTCTAGTTCATTCTTTGTATGGCTGCAATGGCTTTTGCTCAATTTTTGTTTTCCAGCTGGGTGTCATACATTATTACCTGAAAGGGGATCTTTATTTCTGTGCCTCAGGACCTGTAGCTGTGAAGTTTCAGCAGGGCAGCTCTCAAACAGATAGGTGGATTTTTTGGCATCTGAAGGTTCTAGTGCTGCCCAAAGAGCTGCTTCTTAATTTTAGCAAAACCTCCAGAGGCAGCAGAGAGTATATGGTGAACATATGGTCCATGCAGCCCGCACATTTGGCAGTGTAACACTGGGCTATGGAGCAAAAGGCCATTTGACACAGCTACCATAGGAGGGTAAAGATCCAGCTTATACCTAATTTACTCATTTATAGGGTTAGTTTAATGCAGCTCTACAAGAGGCTTGTACATGAATGGCCAGGTTTTTGGTCCCTTCTTCTGCACCATGCCATCTTTCTGGCTGTGAATGGCCAAAAGACAGTTCTCTGGTAAGGGGTTTGTCCTTTCTGGGCCAGCTGCTGTACCCTCCTTGGTGGGACAGTTGTGTCGTTGCAGGAGGAAACACTGAAGCTTCTCTGCTCCACTGGTAGCAGGAGGATGCCCAGGGCCTTCATGGAAGTGGGTTAGCAAGGCTCTCCCAGCTCCTGTGGGAGTGTGTGGACAGAATCGGTTCTGCAGGCAGGACTACCCCTGTGCTCCTGTGCTGGCCCAAGTCCCAGACACCTGGGGGAAATTTTCCATCCCTCAGGTACAGCCACTCCTCAGTCTTCCACTAAGCAGGGCAGCCACAGGCAAACACACACTCAGGCTTTTTCTTTGAAAGGACAGTACCATCTGCCCCAGCTAAACCTGTATTTCTAAGACTAAAAAATCCTACATGAGGAACAACTGAAACTAATGCTTTTCTTTGTCTTGGCTGAAACTTGGGTGTAAAGCTTTACCCCGTCTCAGCTATGAAGGCACTTAGACCATTTATTTGCATTTACTCGCTCTAACTACATTGTCCACGTGTTTTCTGGACATGTAGCTCAGCTCACAAAATTGTAAATTAAAACTGAGATATGTCTAAGTTGCTTATGGAGGAGTAGTGTCATTTTCATCCTGTCATTATGGCTAGTACAGGAAGTCAGTGTAAAGGAACAGAGAGCTTATCCAATTCCCTTCCCTCCTAATGAATACCTGAAAGCAGCACTGCATTGTTATCTTTTTTTTCACAATATACTGTGTAACTGCAAAATAAACCTTTCTGTAGTTTGGCTGTCATGGATACAGGGCCAGTAGTACTGCATTTTCCCATATTGTGCTGTGATATGTGAAATTCTTCTGTATTTTCTTTTCTTTTTCTAGGCTTGCTCCCAACATCATCTCTCCACTTGTCAGCCCCCTGAAAGCATTAGTGCCACCCTCCCTACTGCAGAAACACGGCTCTCCATCCTCACACAGCCAGTCACCAAACGGGCAGCAATTTCCTGGAATACCAAATAAACCATACACTCAATTTCAAAACCAGTCTGTACAGCAGGGATCTCAAGGTAATTCTTCCTGCCTTTTTTTTTTTTTTTTTAATTTCCTAATTCCTCCTTGGGAGAAAGAATTTATTCCTGGTTTTGCATTTTCTGCCAATACCTGTCTTAGTAAGGGACTGACAGCATTTCAGTGGGAATTCCAATTTTTAAAGTGGCTAGATACACATGCAGAGCAAAATTTTCACACCAGTTCATGCAGTGATATGGTATCATAATGGGGAAAACTGTCACAACAGCAGATTTTTGCATTTATTCCGTTTTTCTAAAAGGTTCTTACAAAAAGGGATTATGCACCCAAATAACTTCAAACAATTTCTTAATTTAAAGCTGAAGTGAAATATTTAGCTCAGAGTCACTCTTTGATTGTCACTAAAGGATTGCTCTCACCATGTGGTAGATGGGTACCAGCTATGCACCTCTCCTGACTGGTCATTCAGCCTCCCAGCAGCTTGGAGAGAGTGATCCTGCCAAAGCAAGAGCCATCCAGTCCCAAAATACATGGGCTGAAGCACACCTTGGCAATGTCCTGCTCAGTCTACTGATAGGGATGCACTAATCATGAGCTTAGCCAAAGTAAAAATATTTATTATTTGGATGTTCAGCATCTCTATTATTTTATATAATAATATGCAAAGGCACTCTGTACAACTACAGAGTGCCACTGTGATTTGAGGACGAGACTGGGAGCAGCTAAGCAGCTGTCCCACTGCTTAATTCAAAACATTTTTTGTACCGAATTACCCAGCCTTTTAAATTGGGAGCTTATTTACCTATTCTGGAGTGCTGCTGTGGGAACTAATTAATGTTTCTGCAATTTTTGAGGTATAAATTAGCAAGAGATATTATTGTAACAGATTACAGTAACAGGACCTTGCATATTTAAGAAATATGTCATATAATCCAGATGGTATGCTGCTTAAGTGTGGTAAATATTCACTATAAAGAAGTGTGCAGGACAGCTGTCTGGTTGCAAGTATAACCAAGCGTGTCAGTTTATACAGGCAGATAACCAGCTTTTTGAAACTCATTTCACAGCTGTACTGTCATTTGTATAAGGTCATTTTTGGCTGGCAAACTATCACATGTGATCCATTTACCAGTGGGCAAAATAGGAGGTTTGCTTTCTTTCAGTTATATGCTAAGGCAAGGTCTGAAACACAGGAGCTGAACACAAACCAGTGAGCAATTCCCAGCTGTAATGGGGTTCAGTATCCCAACAGTTCCCTCTGCCCCTCACTTGTCCTCTGAGGAGCACTTTTGTTCTTTGGTTGGCCTGACTTAGTCTGAAAAGTTAAAGTGTATTATATTAAATGATTTGTGCTGAAGGAAAAACTAACTCAACCTGATGCTCAACAGATTATTCAATTTAAACAGATTAAGTCTGTAAGGGAAAAGTGGCAGATTTATGATAGCATATAATGATATATGATTATGTTCCTATAATGAGCTAAATAACTACAAACCACAAGAGGAAAGTTTAGCAGCTCATTACTATGGCAGAAACAAATGCATAGACAGAACAAGTTTTGGACCACTTAAATAAATTTACTTTATTCCTTAAGAAAACCACATTTCCTTTTGAGTGAATTGTTGCTTTCTAAGTGTTATGTTGTGTGGTTTTGAAAAAACAGTAATTTTCTACTTTGGCCAAATGTTGAAGTATTATTATAAATTCATTATGGAAATGGTGATTCAAAATCCATTTTGATTAGCAGCCTTTGATTTCAAATTGATCTGTAACCTGTACTTTGCTGTACTTGCTCTACATCTTTTTTTTTCTTTTGCATCTCAATTCATTAATAATGCATTTTTCTAATGGAATCTGTAGCAATTTGGGAGTTCTAAGTTTTTGCTGAGGAAAGGAAGACTATTTAAAGTCTAGCTGTAGACCTAGTCATCTGTATAGAAGCATATAAACCTTCTGGAGCTGAAATTTTTAGAAGCCAGCCAGCTTCGTCAAGCTGGTAGCAGAAATATTGATAATGAAAGAATAAGCTGACATTATTTATATGTTTAAAGCTAGCTGTACTAAGATCACATGGAAATTATTACATGCTGAAAGAATTTGGCAGGCAATGGCATCCTGTGGTTATTTATACCTGACATGATTTCTTGTCAGAAATTTTATGGAATTTGAAAAGCTGAGATTTATTTGCACATACATGTAAATGACATGACATAACAAGATGGTGTTTAATAGGCATATTCCAATTATTTGCTCATTACATCATTCATTTTAAAGCTGCTTGAAGTTTTCTAGGCTGTTCCTTAGAGAAACAGAGGCAGTCAGTTCACTGTGAGGTGGCTAACTGCAGCTTCTCTGTCACAAATTATTTCAAAGCAAGATTTTAACTAAATGTTATGTTTGGAACTCAGTTGATTCCTATATTAACTGTTATATTTCTACATCTACTGTACATAAAACATTTAATAGTGATCTTTTAAACTGACAGGGCATTCAGTAAATTCTTCACTTGAAAATTAACCTCAGAAAATTTTTGCTTTAAATCAAAACTGAAGGAAAACCTGAAATCCATGTGGAAAGAAAAATATTGGTGAAATACTTATTGCCAAATTGGTACTACACTTTTGCTCTCCTAGAAGGAACAGGGATGTTTGCACCAGACAAGCCTTCTTGCTTACTTCATATTTTAACCACTGAAAGGTTTAGTTTACTCTAATCAACCATCTGAAGTTGCTAATTGAACCATTGGTTATGGGATTTTAATCATATCTTAATTCTTAATACTTTATGTGTAAAGCATTTCAACAAAATCTGAAGGAACCAGAACTAAATGAAATAAACCAAAAGCACCTTCGTTTCATACTGCACATTTTAAAAATGTATGAATGCAGTAAAGCTCTGACTTGTATTGCATATGCAAATCAAACATTGTAGTGCCTGCAAACAACAAGTTTCCTTTCCTTTGGTTGTGTAAAACAAATGAAACCTTATCAGGCAAGAGCACCTGTTGTTACAGAAGTCCTTGCGGGTGCTTTAACTCACATGGCCTTTCCATCTCTTGTGTAATGACTTTGGTTTTCAGGAACATGCTGGCAATTTTCCCTTTTTAATAGTGTAAAACATGCATGAGGCTCAGATCCTTCAGAACAGACTGACTGGCCTCTTGGGCCATGCAGGCTACTAAAGGCCATCAGCAAGAGCCAACCCACCTGGCACTAAAAGGAACTCTCCAGTTGTGCCTCTGTAGCAGCAGGTGGGGATATAGACACTATACAGGAAGTCACGAAAAAAACCTTCCTGAGATAGCAGCTCACTGGTCCTGCAGTCCTGCAACCTAGAGGTATGCAGCTGCAGTCACTCCCAGACTCACTTCCACCTTCCAGGACAGACATTCAGCTGGCTACGTTTTGGAATACACAAGCATGATTCTTCCTACCCAAGTGTTGCTCTACGCCCAGTTTAAGTACAAGGAACATCACCTATACATCCTAGTAGTTGAACTGCAGATCAGGTTCACCAGCTGCAGTTCTTTGGTGTTTCAGATCATGGAATCAAAGAATCATAGAATCATAGAATGTCTTGGGTTGGCCCTCTAAAGGTCATCTAGTCCAACCCCCTGCAATACGCAGGGACATCTCACACTAGAACACAGAGCCCCATCAAGCCTGACCTTGAATGTCTTTCAGGGATGGGGCCCCCACCACCTCTCTAGGCAACCTGTTCCAGTGATCCACCACCCTCATATTAAATAACATTTTTCTAATGTCCAACCTAAATCTACCCTTTTCTAGCTTAAAATCATTACCCCTTGTCCTATCATTACATGCCCCTTCTTCCCCAGCCTTCTTACAGATGGAAGGCCAGAGTCCTCCTGAATAAACCTCCCCGTGAAACCTCCAAGCAGTCATGTGAGAGGTTATTTTGAAGATGTCATGTAAACACACCAAAGAGAAATACAAGTGCTTGCTGATAGGTCTCCAACCAGGCAGTGAACTGTCTGCTGTAAAATCCCTGCCTAATGGACAAAGCTGACAGTGTCTCAGTGCTCTTGTCAAGTCTGCGCCTCTTTCTGACTTTTTGCAGCTACAGTAGCTGTTGGGTGTCTCTGTCTTTCTCCTTCACCTTTCATCCCCAAGTAAGCAGCTATCTGCCTTTTAGGCCACTCCTCCCATAGCCATCCCCATACCTTTTCCACACCTGCAGAATACCTTCCATAAAGCCTGTGTCCCTCCATCATAGGTCTCACTGCTTCTATGAAGCTGATGAAAAAGGAATTAAACTTTCATTTTGCTGCTCAGGTCAGAAGGGTTAAAAGTCCCATTTTTAGTATCATGGTTTGTTCTACCTGACCTATGTTCTTGCTGCAACTTTCCCCCTCCTCACTCTTTCTTCTTTAGTTTGCTTCCAGCATTTACCACATCTGTAGGCACATTAGAACAGGAATGACACATTTCTCTGTATTTTCTCTGGGAAGCCCGTAGCAGAAATTTGGCCCTGGTGAATACAACAGTGCAATAACACTGGTATTTTCCTACATTGTGGCTCTTCATTGGATAGTTCCAGTAACACTTTTTTGCGCTGCCTTTTCAGACAGTCAAGCAGTGATGCTGAGGCATAGATGCTGCAATCCAAAGGAGAATTAGATTGCTTATGGCAGTTCTTTTCCAGACTTCTGAGTCTGAGGCAGTTCTCTGCCTCAGGTATTTTTTCCTGATCAGCTAGACAGTGTAACTTAAAACACTTCACATGAAACCCTTACCCATAGGTCTTGAAAAAGCCCTGGATCAAACTAGTTTCAATCCAGTTCTGTCATGCTTGGCTGTTCTCTGATTTTCTAAGCCACTGTGCCAGCCCTGTAGATCATAAAGATATTTAATTGGTTTAACAAAGGCAAGCCTGGGAGCATGACGAAAGGGCAGCGATTACAGAGAGAGAAAACACACGTCATGCCTTCCCCAGAAGTGATGTGTGTAGCAGACATTCTGGAAAAGGTTCAGGTTTTTTTCTCTTGCAATGCATATAAGTGCCCTTTGCAACCAGTTATACCTCATCTGAAGCCAAGGGTCTTGTTTTTTTTCACTGCTCATCTCAAAAGGATATATTTTTAGAAGGCTTACAGCAAGGAGGTCATGTTTTATAAACAGGAAAGTCAGGGTAATTATCAAAAACCAATCAATAAAGCACTGTGCCTAAAACCACATCAAAAAATGGCTTTGCTGCCTCTCATAAGAGCTCATTGGTTTTTTGAGACAGATTCTCCAGGCAGTGAATAGAGGTGGCTGCCTATTTATTCCGAGGAAGGACATGCATAATTTAATACTCAGCTTTCCAAATTTCTGGGCCTTCTTCTACATAGCAGCAAGTGTGAATGGCTTTGGTACAGTGTGCACAGTGTCTTTATCTAATACAACTGTCCATTAGTACTTCACCAGTCATGGATATCAACAATTTAGGTGTTTTGTGGTGGAGGATCATGGTTCTTAAGAAGTAAATTATCTAATCCTTGCAGATTTTGCCAAAACACATACTAAACTGTGAAACTTCAGAGCAGATCTTTCACCACTCTATGAGTTCATTGCATTTCTATTAAAGAATTGCCTCACTTAGCCTTCTTTATTACACCTTAGAAAAACATGACCAGAATGAACAGGCAGCTTTGCCTGGTACTACCTACTTGGTCAAACTGGAGTAGTAAAGGGAAAGAGCTGAAGAAGACAGGAGATCTTTCTCAACAGGAAAAAGCTTATTCACAGCATGATTTGTAAGGGACAAATTCCACCCTGTACAGCACCCAGGTTCTCTGGTGATAGGCACAGGTATTTCATTTCTAAACAAACCAATTGAAAAGCTGCACATCTGGCCCAGCAAGTCAACTCTCCCACTGGTGAGTGGAACTGTGCTGAAGATCTGGTTGTGTCTGTGGTTGACTGAACTACCTGGAGCTTTTGTAATTGTTCCTTGGGAAATGTTTCAGTCTGAATAAGACTGAGGGAAGAAATACAACAGCTCCATATTTTTCTGGCAATTGGAGGAAAATCCTGATGGCACATGCTACTAAAGTTGAAGCCTGACTTGGTTGACTTCAGTTGCATATAAGGGATGGAGCCTCATTTCAGAAGGGACTTTCAGAGAAGGTGGGGAAAAGGATAGTTACTGTGAATGTGCAGTTAGTGTGTGAGGTACTTGGAATGAGGTAGAGGTTATTGAGACAGGAGGAAGGAAGAGAATTAAATCAGACCATTGTTGGTGTAAATCTTGTGGCATGATCCTTATGGGAGCAAATAATTTCTTTCAGGATGTTGGCACAAACTTGTAAGTTGTAAAATTCATTTCTCAGCAATTAATTTGTCCTTTACTGTTAAACGTCTTTTTTAATTGTGTAAACTCATTCACAGCTTCTGCTGGCAAAACCCAAACTGCTGATCTACTAGTTAATACTATATTGAAAAAAAAAAGCAGAAGATAAGAAATGTGGCGTATGCAGGGGATGGAAGTCAAATATGCCCCAAAAGCAGAATGACCAAGGCAGCCAGAGACCATACAGCTTTATTTTGGCACTTTTCAGAAGGAAAAAGAGCCTCTAGCTGAACTCAAAGTCTTCTCCTGGCGTCCATTTGGAGTCAGTTCTGCACCTCTAGTTCAACTTTTACTTGCAGGCTGTGGCCCCCTGTGTTCAGTGAAAGGGGTTTCATTTGAAATATGGGCAGTCTGAGAAAGCAGAGGTACTCTTAAAGGTATTTCAAATAAATAGTGCTGTCTCCAGCAGTGCATAATGCACATGGGATGGGAAATGACTTTGCTCAGCTGAAACCAAAGCCATCTTACTCATTTAAATATTGCATTATTGTATTTAAATTAAAGGTAATTCATTATAGACACATTCCCTGAGGAGCTGAGCATCCTGGACCTGATCCAGTGGAGTACTTACTACTTAGCTTGGAACACAAGTGGGCTGTTGACTACATTCAGCTGATCTACTGCTTGAAATGAAGAACATCCTTGAGATTTTTGCTTGATAGTTCACAGCACCTTGTGGGACCAAGTCTGATGCATCTTTTAGGTTATTACACCTTATAGAATAGCATGATCATTTTTCCATAGTTAAAACTGAGGAACTAAAACCCCCCACAATAGTAATGAAATACTCTGACAGAAATGGAGCTAATAGTAGTGCTAAAATGTGTGTGCAATATCTGTTTTCAGGTTACCAAGGCAGCTTTCACTCAATACAAAACTGTTTCCACTATGGAGACTGCTACAGAACAATGGACCAGTCTGTCACCAGTGATGTGCTCACAGGGGAATCCCATTGCTTTAATCCTCTGAGACAGAATGGCTATCACATCCTCAATGCACCTTTAGCATCAACAGGTAATTTATTCTGCCTATAAAGAATTATTCCTATGATATATTTAGCAGGAGGGGAAAGGAACACATTTTATAGTCAGCGTTACTGCAAAGATATGTTTACATTAAAAACTCTGTCACTGAAATTCATTTGCATCTATAAAAATCCCAGAAGGAAAGCAAATTTCTTTTCTTTAATCCCTCTGCATTTGACTGATGGACAAACTGTTCTCTCATTTTGCTGGATGTGGTGGGAAACACACACCTTCAGGTGAGCTGACAAACAAGACACTTCTCACATGAATTGTGCCTCATGCCTGTGTGCTCAGGCAGGCTTTTAGAATCAGATGGAAGTTAAGACGACAGTTAACACAACTCTGAAGAAAACAGAGCAGCAGGGATTTCCTGTCCATCTAAGAATAAGAGAATGGCTTTGTGTTGCAATACTGATGTTTACAAAATGGAAAGGCACTGCTTTGATAAATTCAGCTAAAAATACTAGTTCCTTTTTTGCTGGGGAGTTCTTTGTGGTGTTGCACATTCATGCAATAGTATTTTCCTGTTTGGCTACATATTTGCATAATGTAAAATTTGCAACAAGTTATTATAGCTAGATTACTATAATGCTTCAGTGTTTAAGCATTCATTTTTGTAAAGCATTTTTTCTTCTAAAACCACAATTAAGAATTGTCTGAATTTCTGAAATCAAACAAAATGTGAGTACTGTCAGAGCCACGAAACACCACCATTTACTGCGAGCTTTACTTGCATGACTCCAAGAAATTTTTCTTCATGTCTGAATTCAGGAGGGCATCTCGGTTAAGGATGATACTGAAAACATATGTTAAAATGCTTTTTGAAATGGGGCCTGAGTCAGACCACAAAATTAGAGTTGACTTTCCTGTTTGTTTTGTATTAAAGGAGACTCTGTTTAGAGAGAGCATGCTTGTATTTGTCTGTTGTTCCATACTAGAAAGTGTATGCATCAGTAACAAACACAAGGGAAAAGTTGAAGTTTCAGCTTCAACTTTGAATTCTTTTGTGTTATTCATAAGTTTGATGTTACTAAAACATAGTTTTTCATGCTAACATCAAATTTCAAGTTTAGATTGACAGCCTGCAATATTTAAAGAACAGACTGAATAAGCTTTCCAAAAGAAATTGTAGGAGCAAAGAATAATTCTATGGCAAGACACCAATTTCAACAACAGTTGATTTTTCTGTCTGGGGCTAAACTATTATGAAATGTTTCTGTGTAATATTTTTGTTTTCAGAGTGGTTGTTGAGGTATGCAAATACTTCAAAAGATAAGATTTCTGTATTTCATATATATTTATGTTTCTGCCTTTTGTGTGTAAAATAGAACCATTCAGGTTTGCAAGATTCATCAAGGCTATGCATTAATTTTTTTTTCAGGCTTTTATAGCACCATTAATATTAAATGAGATCTCATCTCACAGGAATGCCAAATGTGACTGGCAAACAGCTGTTCCATGAATCACATTAACAGTCAATAAATTTTTATTTTCTGTTCAGGACTTTGGATAGTTTACTCTATCTGGAATCTAATAATCTGGGGTGTATGCTTATCTTGGGTTTTGTCCATTTCTGGTTGGGTATCCACCCTGTATACAGGCTCATCAAATAGAAATTAGCATAATATAAACACTGCCAAATTTATCAAAATACTGGTCACTCAGCTCGGACCAACACAGCACAGGACAGATGAACAGGCCAAGTTTGTCTTCCACAGACTTCTGGACATACATGCCAGAATTCTGCAGACAGCAGAATTTGACCTGTAAACTAACAGTAAATTAATACGTCATAGGAAAATGGAGAAATGTAAACAAGTAGAGAGTTGGTCTCAAATAATGAAAACATACCTAATAGTAAAATAGGTATAATTAAGTTCTAAGGACTGAGCAGACAGTTCTTTCTGGAATCAGGACTGGCTGTGTAAGGCTACAGGACCTGCCGTGACTGCTACGGCGCCTGGGGCACTGGTAGATCCAGCCCTATCCAGACAACAGCTGTGGAAGTTTTGCATTATAAAAGGAGAAGGACAGATAAATTCTTCCCCACCATAGTGGCTTTCTGGAAGCCTGGCAAGCACCAGCCAGCTCAACCAGGTGAGGAGCCAGCAGCATGGTAGGCTTTGGTGGGCTGAGAACAACATGGTGCACAGCTCCTTCCACATGTGCTATGAGCCTGATCTGACCCAGTCATACTTCCACAGACCTCACTTCTGCCATATGTGGGGATCTAGTAAATGAAGGATCCGGATTTCTTCTGGATCTTAAGAGCAGCTGGAAGACACATAGAAGATTTTTCCTAAGTGCCGCTAAAAGGAAAAACACACAAAACAAGAGGACTGCATCACTTTTAGTGCACACTTACTAGGATTCTTGCCCACTCATTGTTTTGACATCCTATTCAGATAATGACTGTGAAGTCCCAAGAGAATCATACCCTGATACTTGCACTTTGCTAGCAAATGAGTAGCTTTCCACCAAAATGAATGGGAGCTTCGTCTGCTATGACACAACTGCCCATGGAGATTAGTTTGTGTATCTCCTGGGTGAGTCTTTGATGGTAAACCCTATTGTCTTTTCATTAACACTGTACTGCGTAATCCCAGGCCTCAAGCTCTGCTGCCTTCCTTATATGTACAGTGTGTATGTACTTCTATGTTTATATGTATAATCATGTCCCTGCAACTTGTCTCGCTGCAGGCTACGACGCGGTCTCTGAAGCGCAGTGTGTTTCTGAAGACATGGTCTCCAATGGAACTGATGAAAATGGATTCTTCCAAAACGGCGCCTTTGATCACTGCTTGAATCACATTCCTTCCATCTATACAGATACCTAAGAGCAGTGCTGATGCTGTTTCCTTTATTATACCTATAACTATGTATGTAATAACAAAGGTGTTCAAGTACTTTTATTTAGTCTGTATCCCTATATGTGCTCATTTAAATAAACACCTCACATTTACCAAACCATTTTATACATGAATAGTCTGTATAAGATAATATTGGAACCTGTTCCTTTGCTGTGGCACTTTGAAATTCATGCTTTAAGGGAATGAGGAGAATTTCAAGCAGCTTGTTTTGTAAGTTCTCTCCATAAAGTGTAAATGTAAGTTATATAATGAACTTGTAAAGAAGGGTGGTTGTTGTTGTTGTTTTTCCTGAAAAGTATGTTTCAATTTGAGAATGTTGGTCCCTTTAATCAGTTTTCATTTAACTCATTGGTCAATTGTTCTCTCTTTTTTTTATTTCCTTTTTTTTTTTTACTAAAAGGATTTTTTTAATCACAGACCTCATGTATATAAAGATCTTCATTGCTCTGCTGGTTTTATATTTTCAGTTTTACAAGAAAGCATTAAAAACTGGAAACAAGTGTGCTGTCATTTCTTAACATCATCAGTCTGCCTGATAAATCCTAATATTCCATTCTTAAACTGCCTGAGTGATTTAAACAAAGCTGTGACATTTCAGTAACTGTGAACTACAGCAGCCCAAGCATAGATGAAGGAAACCAAGGGGCCTGCAGAATTTCAGTGGAAGGGCCAGAAGCCTTCCAGCATGGGGTGGCACCATGAGCTGGCTTCCTGGCCAGCACCTGCTGGCCCTGCACCATCTCCCAGCCTTCCTGCTGCCCTTACCACAGTGGGTACATCAGCACATGCCACTGGCCCAGCAGTGCAGGAAAATTAAATGCACCCGTGGTTGGCTTTTTGCCTCCATGAGTTAAAAGTATGGCCTCATCCCATATGAGATCAGAGGCACATTCACACTGCACTGAGTGTGGGGCAGGTTGCCTGATTTCTCTGTTCACAAGACGTGGCAGCCACTCTCCATTTTAGACACACTGTAGAGAAGAGCAGGACACCTTCGGAGGGCTTTCCCCCATCCAAAGCACTTGGAATCAGTGGCTTTCAGAGTAGCAGAGGTGACCCACAGCAGCTTGGTTCCCCTGTCACTGTCACCTTGGCCCCACTGGGCTGCATTACTCAGCCTAGTTGTGACTCCTGGGAGAGACAGAAATCCTGCTAGGGGACAAGCTCTCCAAATGTGTGCCAAGACAGGCACGTTAGATGTGAGCTCCTGAAAACGTCCCACAGTAGTTTGGGAGAACAGTAAGAAAAAGCTAACTAAGAAATAAAATAAATGTACCTCGTTTGCAAACCATTGCTAGTTGGGCTTAATAAGGCACCCCAGGAGCAATGTATGGTTACCTGAAAGGCTTTGTGGTAATACACAAACTCCACCCTCAGGAAATGCTGCTGCACCTGCAGATGTGGGTACAGCCTCCCGAAGGAAAAAAGCTTGGATTAAGTGAAGATGTTCCACATCTATGGGAAGACACTTAGTATCAGCATCAACTTTGCTCTTGTACTATAAATAGAAGCAAATGACAGTAGATGTCCTGGCTGCCCTTGGCAGTGTCCATCTGTGACTGGCTGTGCCTCCTGTGCCTGATGGCAGAGAGTGTCAGCTTGGCTGCAGGACAGAGCTCTCATGAAAAGGCTGAAGGACATTTTTACAGCAGGTCCCAGAGTGATGTCTGCAAAAGGACACCGTGTCCACACCAATGACAAGCCCTTCTCACAAGCCAGTTCCCACACCACCACGTCTGCAGCCACAGAGGTGCCATGCCAGGCACATGGCAGGCCAAGGAGTCTGTCCTGTGCCCAGCCAAGCCAGGAGAACACACGTAAAATGCTGCTCATGCCTGACAAGTTTTTCACCACCAGGCAAATCTTCACAAGCACCGTTCACTACCGAACGCCCAGATTGAGCATCAATAAGTGTCTGGCAAGTACCCCCTCACTTACAGCTCAAAGCTACCCAAGCTACCATGGGGCACCAGTGAAAAGCTCACACTGAGTCAAAACCAGTCACTGGCTGAGGATGGTACTTTTTCCCCCTTTCCTCTCCCCATTGCCAGGATCTGCAGTATGCACACTGCTGTCAAGGACCTTTCCTCATGCCAGGTATGCCAGTGCCAAGCCCCATCTCTTCAGTTTTCAGGCCTGTGCTTCAATTAGTTGCTCCCCAGAGAACAGCCTAAAACAAGAAGCAGCTGCTGGAAGAGCTCTTGCCCCCTTTAATCCCAAAGGACTGACCGAAAAACGTCAAGCACCTGGCTTCAGCAAAATAGAAAGTTCCACAGGAAAAAAAAAAAAATGCTAAATTCAGTGGCATGTTAAGAAAATACCACATTTTGCAGCTGTATAATCAGAATGCACAGAGCAAACCCCATGCTGAATGGGGCGATTCTTTGGCAGCATTTGCAAAAGTGGCATTACTGAGTCCACAGGACTGTGGTTCCCCTTACGGTCACAAAGTTATACAACCACAATGAATATATATACTTTAAAGCACAATTTGGTGGCAACGTGTGAACCCAGCAGTCAAAAGTACCAGGGAAAACACAGTAGCAGCAGTATCAACTCAGAGGTCTCCAGTGCAGCAGCCACTCAGTGTATTTTCGTGTTCTCGGCAGCCCTACCAGGGGACGCCAGCTCTAACTCTTGGCAGTTTTTAGCTTTGGCAAACTCATCTACAGAATCAGAAGAGTACAGAGAGGGTGTCCTAAGCTTGCAGACGACCCTTGGATGGCAGCTCTCAGGGTGACTGTGTGCTCTGCAAGGGTGTTATCCCCAGAAGACAGTCAGCAGCCTGCAGCCAACAGCTCCCTGCCTCTCTTGGGCACTTCTCACAGAGGTGGCGCGGGAGGGAAATCCAGAGAGGACAGCAGGGGAAAGTGCTGCAAAGGGAAATGATTGGGTAGCTGCTGAGAAAAGAGGAAATAAAGTGCAACAAAATAACATCGAAGAACCTTGACCAGCATTCAGTCACAACAAAAAGCTTATACCACAGAATACTCATAGCAAGGGGGTTGGAACCTGATGATCTTTAAGCTCCCTTCCAACCTTAACCATTCTATGACACTATGATTCTATGATGCAGCTCAGGTCCTACATGGTACTGGGTGCTCCAGTCCCAGGACCCAGCAGCCCATGGGTCAGCTCTTGCTCGAGCATCAAGCACACCAGTGCCCCTGCCCCTCCCCTCAGCAGGATCCACAAACACAGGAAAAACGCTGGATGCTGTGGCACCACAGCAACATGCATAGCACCATTCCAAGGCATCCCAAAGCCTACATGGATGGATTTTTCTTGTTCCTCCAGGGTCCAGTTGCACCTTTTTAGTGCACATGAAGGTGCCTCTGTATCCCAATTTAGCTTTCTGTCCCAAAGAAATCTGAATGCAACTTAGACCTTCAGGAAGTTTTACAGTTAGTCACTGGAGAACCAGGTGCACGGGGGGGATGCTGGTCCCAGCTGCAAAACCATTAATCATGTCTGCCCTGCCTGGCTGAAGCACCCCCAGCACCACTGACTTATCATCCCTCTCCTAGAATTAAAATGTATAAAGGCTCCAAATTGTGCTTTGAGCCCACGCATGTGGCTTTGCTGCTGATCACTGCCACATTTGGCTTTCTGTCCCACTGCGCATCTGCTCCAATGCATCACATTTTTCATTTTATTAAATCTCAGAAGTAAGTGGCCTGAACTCTTTCCTAGAACATCAAATGGGGAGGCAGGTAGCTTAACAACAGCCAAACAGCAAAAAATCTAGAGCTTTTGAAGAAAGACTTAGGAAAAACTTATCCAAAGCCCAGCAAAGCTGTTATGGCTGAGACAAAAATCAAAATAATTCCTGTGCTTTAATTAGTTGGAGACATTAAAAGGAAATCATGCTTTAAAACATGATTAATCTAATTTCCTAAAAATTAAAGAAATCTGTCTAAAAATGACATTTTTTTAGTTAAAAATACAAACCAACTAAACCTAAGCATACTTGATCAATTACAAAAATATTTATGTCACAACAACCAGGCTGTGCAAAACCACGCAATGATTCACAAAGGTCTGGAGAACTTAAAGCATAGCAGCTGGAGTGATTATTTAATTCCAGAATCTGTGTGAATCAGTTTTTTGGTAAATTAAAAGGAGAGCTTCAGAGAAATGCAAAGGCACTCATTTGAGTCTGAATGGTTTGGAAAGTTATCCATAATAAAACCATTAAAATACACAATAGCACAAGTTAATGGTTACTTGTGTGCTTGTGTACTTCAGTATTTCCTTTTATTACATGTAAGTAGGGAAGTATCTCATGTAAGCTTTTCCTAAAGACACAAAGAAACCTTTCAATGGAATTTATTGCTTGGCAAGTTTTTTGCTGTGGTGCTGTAAAAACCCCACCGACTAATACATATAATAACTGGAGTAAGGCTTTTTAATAGTAGAAAATTATTACCCCGTGGAATTAAAATGGAACTGCTGGTTCCAGTTGACTGTCAGATACTTTTTCAATCTAAGCAATAGAATTCAAATAATAAATTACAACACTGCTTTATAAATAGCTACAAATCATTTCCCCAGTGAATGAAAATCCCGTTTACCCCTGTGTATGTACTCTGTGTGTATGCAGGACACTTTAGGAAGAACTGAAATAAGATGACCTTCAGTGGCTGATCAAGCTGGGAGGGAGAAAATTAATTTCAAGTTGACACTGAAGCAGCCAAAGCACATCTTTGCGCTTTCCACCAGCTGGGATACAAGCCAAACATTCAGCAGGACCTCTATATTTTTAATATAATCAAGCTCAAGCTTTTCATTGTATAGAAAGCCAAAATGCTTGTTCTGTTCCCGTTTACTAGCTGCAGGACTTCACAAGCTACAGAAGTAACCAACCATCCTTTCAGTGCTGTAGAGGTGCCTTTGCAAGTGAGCCAATGAGATGTACACATGTGGTGTATCCTGACAAAATAACAGTATGTTAGTGCCATAATTCTGATGTGGCAACATGACACAGGAATTTGCAAGACCAAAAGTCCCAGGTCTGCAGCAGGAATGGTTATAGCCATGCTCCCATGGAAAGAACACAGAGTTGGTGAGTACATTTTCAGATCATATTTTCTAGTTACGGCCACACCAAACAGCAGGAACAGCTGCTGCTTGTGGAAAGGCTTCCCTGCCTCTCAGATTGTCCTTTCAACTGGATACATTTTCTAAATGGTAAAAGTCCAAAAAATCAAATTCCAGAGCACATTAAGAACACTGATTTGATACTGCAATAGATGTCAGTTACGCAAGCAGTGCAAAAAAAACCCCAGTTCTTAAAACAACAACCAAGTATGTGAAAATAAACAGTGACTGTAAATTGAATTTAAATTGCATAAGAGTAAAATATTTCAATGTTTTTTGTTATGATCTTATTAAAACCTACACGAGTTTAGTTCAGTTCTCCAGTAATGTATTTGTATTAAATTAGAAGATCAGCACAACAGAAGATGAAAAAATAGCCAGCCTATATAATTTAATTCACCAACAGCAAAAAGCCATTGGAATATTCTCTCCTGAGATAAGCCCTTCTGAGATCTGCAGAGTTACACTAAAAGCTCCTCTCTACTTAATTTTCAAAGCAAACTGCAAACTCCCTTAAGTGATTTGGATGTCCATGGCTCAAATTCAGCAGAAAAAGAGCTGTAGATGGCTAGACTGCAACGCTGCATATCCTGGCTCCACGGGCTGTCAGGCACTATAGCTCCAAAACCAGTCAAACCATGACAGACATTTAAACCACAGAAAGTCCCAGTCTAGCTAAAGCCCTTACAAGACTGAGCTTTCTACCTGATTTCTGCTGAGATGAAAATAAATTTGCTCATTCCTTTGGCAAAAAGGTGAAGCCAGAAAAAAAATCAAATAATTGTTCTGTGCAAACACAGATTTTCTGGCTGGAGCCAGTAGCTCTCATTCAAATACAAGTGACTCAACTTTAAAAGTGTATTTCTGGCCCTATGTTATATAGAAGTTCTCTTCAATTAATCAAGGACACCCAGAAAAGCATGATGTTAATTTTCAAATCTTGTGCAAGTTTTGGCCTGCTTGATTTGAAAGGGTGTTCTCCCTTCCCTCTGAGAGAGGCTGTGTCTCTGTTCCCTCGCAGTGTGACTGGGTGGCAAGCAGGGGACCTGAATGTGCTGTTGCACGCAGGGACAATACAGAGACATGGGAGGACATGTGGAGACACTGGCCAGGGACTGGGCTAGCAAGGGAGTGCATTAAACTAGTTTACTTGAGGGTTAGACCCACCTTTCCATGCCTGCAGCTTTCCTTCATTTCAGAAGGGCAGCATAACAACTCCCATCCTCAGGGAAATTGCAACAAAGACAGCCCCAGAGCAGCTCTTCCCCTCCCAGCACCTGAGTTCAGTATGTGGTTCAGACACCAGACTCAGGATTTTCCTCTCACATAACTAAGGGATGGCTTCATTTCACTCTACTCCAGGCATCCATGAGTTGGCAAACCAGCACCTTGCCTTCCTCTTGGGCACTCAGAAGGGAAAGATGCCTCCAAAGGGGCAGTCAGCCTGTCCCAGGAAGGTGTTGAGGAGCCACAATCTCCACCAATAGACATCAACATTCAGACAACAAAAATTCCTTCCAGCTTGTCTCCTGTAATAAGAAAAGCTGAGCCTGTGGTGTCCCAGTGCCCTACATCCTTTCCTAAGCAGCCAGTGCTCCTCTCTGAAACAGAGCATGACCCCACACAGCAATCTGCATCACCTCTCTGATCAAAACTGGAGATCACTGGTACATAAAAAAAAAAATCCCTCTGAATCAGAGCCTGCCCAGAATATACCCCAAAGCAACATTGCTGAATTGCAATTGGCTAAGGAACAGATCTTTTAAAGGCATCCGAACAACTAAAAATGAGAAAAGGGCATTAAGTAGTATTATTCAGAACTGCCTTAGTTGCTTTAATATTGTCCCCCGGATTTTATTTCCTTCTCAAAATCCTCTTAGATGCCTATTTGCATCTTTAGACACATTCTGAAAATCTGGGCTATATTGCATAATGAATTTCCTCTCCTCTCTCTTTGGGTCAAAAACCACACATTTGCCTAAGGAATCTCTGTGGAGTTGAAATCTGTTGGGATTATAAATACAGGCTGAGCTGGGAACGGGCATTGGAAACTGCCATGAAGACCATGTACAGAAAACACTGATTCTAGTCACACAAGATACCTGATAGAGTTGGCAGGAAGGCAAAGCTAAACAAATGCAGGTTTACATTTTACTATTTAAAGAATAAAATATTCAACTTGAGTTCCATTAACACCTGTCAGGACTTTGGTATATACTCAAATCCAAATTTCTAATTTTACTGCTAAATAATCCCAAACTTGGCAGTTACAAGGTAAAGCAAAATACCCAAGCTAAACATCTGAAGCAAATTGTAGCCCTCTGGAAGAGCCCTTCTGCTCTATAAATGAAGGTCATATGTATAAATGATTAGAAGCTTAAGGAAATATGTCTTGTGCTTTTCTAAATTGATAACACACACATATTGCATTAATATTCCCACATCAATTATTGGACATGTTCCCTGCTGTAAGAAAAAGGATAATTATTTTTTTTTAATAATCCCTTGGAATAATATTCTTACACTAGCAGGATTAACTCTTGCCATGCAGAGGGAAAAGAGGTTGATTTAATAAACTACATCCCAGAAAAGCAATGCATCAGTCCCTGGAAATGCCACCACCTGGGTGCATCCTAGTTTTGGGGGACAGTCAACAAGATGCAGCAGTCCTCCTTTCCCTGGTGGGGAAGTGCCAGAGGTGACAGGACCTGGTGGGGATGGGGTAGGGGGGAGCAACCCAAACGTGTTACAACAACGGTAGCCACACTGACAGCAAACCTAGGAACTGTTTATCAGCAGCAAAATAAACCCAACAAATATTGCAGATGACTCCTTAAACACTTGTTTTCTTTCTGTAAGGTGCAACTCGTGCTCTCGTGCTTGACAGCAGGCACAAGGCAAGGTCTCATCCCTGCAGTGTGGAGGACCCCCAAGTGCCCAGGCTTTTGTAACAGCAAGACAGTGAGTTCAGGACAGACTGCCCAGACCCTGCCATGGGACTCACCACTCAAATCAGGAGAGGGTCAGGGCAGCCATTGCTGGAGACCATCACCCCTTTGGCTGCTGCTAAATCACACTTGCCAGAAAGAACTTAATCCTAGGACTCATAAAAATACTTCTGAAACACATATTTCCCCTTTAAAGTGCACCAGATCTCACTAAACACCAAGTATTTTCCATAAAAGTTCCCATACACCTGGAGCCATCTATAGGGTCTTCATTTATACAACTATTGTATGGCCCAGTGCATGGCTGGACACCCCTCATTTCAAAGGGAGACAGTCTTGGCAGGGAGATGAGAGAGCCCAGCTCTGGAGCTCTGTGCAAGAGGATGGCAGAAGAGTTAACAATTCATCACGGCTGATGCTGAGCACAGCAAGCACAAAAATGCAAACAGTATTTATCACTTCTGACAGATTCCTCTATTTTCTGCTTTTTATTAGCTGACATAAAGTTAGGTGCTTTTTTGTTGTTGTTTCAGAGACAAAAGTCATCAAAAGTCATCATTTTGATTGAAAATTACTTCTGCATTTTTATCAAGCATCAGAATTCTGTGACAAACCATGGCTATGTAAAAATTATAGTGTCAATTTCAAATTTTGCAAGACTGTTGCCACAACTGCCACCTTTTCTTGTCCCAGTGGATGGAGGCATGTGCAGACTTACGGGAAAAGCTACTGGAAATCTCTTGCCTATTGAACACCACCCTCCCTGCACATTTCCAGTTGATAGTCCTGGATTTCCCTGATGTTTCCCTTTTCTCACAAGAGGGAGCTCCGGCTCTGGCATAACGGTATGAAAACGTCCTGCCCAGACTCTGCTGCCTCTAAAAACACCCACCTCTCGTCTAAAGTCAGGATCATAGGGCCCCTTTTGAAACTAAAAACCCACCCCCAAGAACATGAATCTCAACATGAATTTCAGTGATCAAAAAGTTGCCATTGTCATAAACTTTTCCAGAAATTTTCCAAACGAATTCGATGTTTTTGCACACTGCCAGAAAGCATAGTGATTGTATAATATTTTTTTTCCCTCTAAAATCAGATGGGCATTATGGCTGAGCAATGAAATTTGATCAGTCAGAAGTAATACAAAGAGCAAGGAATTAGGCAACAGGAAGACCAATAATCCTTTTAATGTCCATTATCAGCATTTTCCTGATGTGAAGACCTCCCAGCAAATCCCAGCTACAGCAACATTTTGCACAGACTCTTTGCTTAAACCCCTCCTCTCTTAAGGTCCATTCCTGTCTCTTGCTCAGGCACAGAGGAACAAGAACATGAGCCCAGGCACCAGCAGCCACAGCTTTCCACCACGGCTGAGATGTGGAAGAGGGAAAAGCCTCTGACCCTGGATAAGGTTAAATTGCAGATGCAACCCCCATTCAGAGGATGGCTTCAAGTCTGCCTGCACTTGGACTGACAACCATGGAGAGGGCTTTAAAAAAACATCTAGTTTCAAAGCAAGTTATGAGCAGCTACCATGGGTTTCAGTGGGAGACATTTGGTAGCTGCAGCATTTTTGACCCTTCTGTGTATGGAAAGTTGTTCCACACCTTTGCTGCATTGGTGCTTAGTGACTACTAAGTCTGCTACCTCTGACCTATGTACGTCTATGTATTATCCAACAGGCACAAGCTTTACACTTTATACTGTTGCTTTTCCTCGCCACTTCTCTTAGTTCACACTGCAAGACCTGCCAGTTTTCCCTACATGATTTTTCAGTCTGAGCTGGTGTCATCAGACAATCACATTGGCACACCTTGGAGGCCCATGCTGGTCTCATTATTAGCAATATTAAGAAGAAAGGCCCTTCCCAAAGTAACACCCCTCCCACTCTGCTCTCCTTCCAGCACAACCCAGGTGGCCCACACACAGCCGGCTCCACACTTTGGGGGCTTAAAAGTAAGTTACTGCAGCACCCAAAGGCAGAGAGTTTATGTCAGGAACACTTCAGCACCCAGAAAACTGTTGGTCTGAAATCCAAAACTGACACTGCGTGTCCTTGAGCTCCCTCTGCTGACCCCATGATTATTTACACATACATACAAAGCTCCCTGCTACCACCTCAATATTATCTCCAATAACCCAGAGATGTATCCCGAAGGAGACACCAGGTGCACAGGGCTCCTCTGGGGCAGAAACCAGGGGAATGTGCTGGAGTCTCCTATTTTCCCACCCAGGATGGATCCCACGCCTGGCCCAGGCAGGGGCAAACACCCCTCCAGCATCACAGGAGTAGGCAGCAGTGATGGGGGGACATGGTTGTGCAGCCTGATGCTCAGTGCCCTCCTGCAGAGTGCTCTGGATCGGGCCGCAACATCTGGGTATCCCACAGGAACTGCCAGGCAAAGTGGCACACGTCCAGGCTGCTAGCATTCCTTCTGGTTTACTCTAAACAACAAATTTTTTTCTAGAAAATATGTATCTGCAAGGATTTGCTGTGACCGGCAACAAAAAGAATTTCGTATTTGTCTAAACCTAAGGTTAAGAAGGCCTAAAGTCTGTGTGGCAGCTCGGCTGTGAGGTGGCATGGCAACTGCAACAGCCACTTTCCAGTCTGGTGTTTTTTTGGCTGTTGCATACTGAACTGAGCTGGAGTAATTAAATGCAGTACATATCTGTGACATAGTGTGAACAAAAATATTAAAGAGATTAAAAGACGACTGTGGAAAGCTAGCGTGCTCCTCACATAATTAAAACAAGTTGTTCAAAGGCTGCTGCTCGCCTGCTAGCTCCAAGGCTCCAGGCAGGTTTAACCACAGTCCTGATCTGAGGGGGCTCTGCCAGAGCCAGCGAGGGCACCCAGCAGTCACACAGGCCTGGGTTCTGAGCATCTTTCTACCTCCCCTTCTTTTGCCTAACCCCATGGAAGTTTGCAATTTCAGTCTGCCTCAGTTTCCCTACACATAAAACAGATTATCATGCCCACTCCCAATTTTAGAAAATGTTTTTATATCCATGGATTAAGGGCCTAAAATTATCTCACTGCCTTCCTATTCAGCTCAGCTTTGTTTAATTAAGACTCTAATTAACTGTGAGAGGGAACATAAATTTGGTGTTGGCTAAAGGCTTCTTCCACACAATGATAAAAAGTCTGTCTTTAAAAAATATCTATTTTGCTCACAGTCTATTGCAAATACTGTATTTAATACAATACATTTTTAAAGTACTATTAGCAACACATAAAACCTTTAGCTATGCAATTGATTCCCTTTAATCCTATTTTATTGTTTCTCAACATCATATGCTATTTCTATTAAACATTTATTATATAATAAATGCATAATATGTCATTGCAGTAATATTTCTGAATTGACATTTATATTATCCAGTATCAAATACCATAATCAATATAAATATGTTCTTGTCTACTATGTCAGAAAATATTGGTTTAAAGGAACTTCCAAAAGAGTTTTTCTGGTTCTTTCCAATAAAATTAATACTCAACTTCCTTTCTCAGATCCTTTTTAAACAGCCGGCAGATTCCAATAGTTACAACCAAAACGTGTGGAAAAAAGCCAAAAGACAGAATTTGCCATCTCTCTAAACTTAGGAATATAAAAATCACACGTCAACTTCTAAATAAAAACTGTCAAATGTTGAACTTTTTTGCCAAAGTGGCTCTTTTTGTTATATAAAATCAAAGTATATAAAAAAGGGTAGAGTTCACTTTGGAAAAAAAAAATAAATTGTTGGTTCTGCAGCTCTTACTGAGACACTTTTTTCCCCTCCTGGTTTGAAATTCTAGGGAAAAGTTAAGCTGGCTGATTGCACATGATGAAGCAGCTACCTGAATTAAAGTCAGCTCTGAATTGAAGTTCCAGAGTATTTTAGCTAGAAAAATTTCCCAACCAAGAGACCTTTTTGTCCATATCCCAGCACTTTGCAGTGATGTCCAGGCCTGCATTTGCAATTCAGATCAGTAATTTGTGCTGGCACTCCCCAGCACTGTCTGCGCTCACTCAGCACGGCCCGACCCAGGGCAACTGCCCTTGCAGCTGCAGGCCCAGACCGGTCAGCCAAGCAAACTACACCTTTGTTTACTTAATGATGCAATGAAAATCAAAGGAAAACTGGCAAATTCAGACCTGTTATGCTGGGAAATTCATTATTTTTCTAGTATGGCTGAAAGTACCTCAAACAACCTTTATTCAGAGATTATATTGGTGGAAGCAACCAGTAAACAACCAGAAACAACCAGTAAACCTTCCTGGCCACTTTTGTGGACTTTGTAAATTGGCAGACCTGTTGTGTTTGGTCTCCACTTCTTGCTTTTCCAAAGGTGGAATTTCATCTGCAGGCAAGATTAACACCAAAAAAAAGCTGGTGAAGTTCAAGCAGTGTTTGAAACACAGCTACCACCTCTCTGCCATGAAAACCACTGGTCTTCATTTCTCTTGCAAGAATGAGAAAAGAGGCTGAAATGTGCAGGGAGGTGATGGACCTGCATCAGCTTCCAGGTCTTTTGCTTCCAGGACTAAATGTCTTTATGCTAATGTGCAGTTTCCCATCTTGTAAGCTGGCTGTGACTTGACTGCACAATGAGTAACAGGAGGCAGAGCCAAGCATTTCCCTTCCAACCACCATCCTGTGACAGCAGCAGTCAACATTTGCACTGGAATTCAGTATTACAGCAAGAGTGGAAAAAACCCCGTCAGGGAACAAATTAGCTTAACTGAAGAAATGTCCCTGACCCATTCACTGCTCCAAAACAACACAACTTTCTCTCTGATCCTCTGCATACCAAGTCCTCCCATGAAACCTTGTTTTAAACTTGCCCAAGTAGGACACAGAAGTTTAGGTGTTCATGATTTTCCCTTGAACTGTTGAGCAAAGTAGTTTACTTTCCAGAAACTGGTGGAGCAGAGATGAGATCAAATGCAGACACAAATAATTTTTAGTGAGGGAAGTAATTAAGATTGTGAATGTACCTTACACACGTGCACTTTTACATTTATGTTCCTTTTTGTAGCATCTAAAAGTTATGCCTGGCACATGTATCTTAAAATTAAATGCTGCATTATTTCTCCAAAAGAAACCATAATGGTCTTTTGTAAATAATTTTATCTACTGTTCAGCATTTTACTAGCCTTGCTATGTTATACTATAGCATTTATTGTTTTACAAGTGTTAGTGTTCTCTGGTGGGAAATGCTGTAAAAACATAGAAACTTAAATAATTTTTTTCATCTACTGAATTTATTATAAACATGGGACTCAACAGACAGTTACTCAAGCTGTAAGCCATTTGGTTTGTGTCAGGGGAAACGCTGGTTAATCAGGACAGCCTGCTGTTCTGCACTGCCTAAACTAAGGAAAACATACACAAAGTTAAACCTCTTTCACTCTAAATATGGGATTTTACAGCTAATGCAGCTTAGCAGATTGCCCAGCGCTCCCCCAAACCGCCAAGCTGATCCTTGAGGGACCATATCCCAGGACAACAAGGATGACAAGCTTGGACAAAAGTGTTTTCTCAGCTCCAGAGTTTTGCTCCAAAAGTGTCTGCAAGCTGTTTGGAAATCAGTTCTGCTCTGCACCACCTCCTGCTGGCTCTGCCCGTGGGGTTTGCCAGGATGCTGTGGGACAGCGAGACACACCTCCCCTTGCTCAGGATGGCCCAGGGTGGCCCAGGTTGAACTGTTCACAGGACTGAATGGAGTTCCCAGCACAAAATACTGCTTACAGTCTGGTGGAGGCACCTTCTCATGTACTTTTGCAGTACTTTAGGCCTAGGATTTTTCTGCTCAGAAAAGTAACAGATAGTTAAAATTTACTAACTGCAGGTACTTCCCCTGGTATTTTTTTCATTTTTGTATGCTGTTCACAGTGAGATGCTTTACTACTGTTACTTCTTTTATTTCCTCTGTAGTTTTTCTGAGGTTTGTGTGTTTTTTTTTCCCTTTTCTCTGCACTGTGAAGCCAGCTACAGGCTCCTATTACTGCTTCATTTTTGGGGTATTTTCTGCCCTCAAAGCGTTCATGGTTGAAGCTCCAGATCTGCAGAAAATGTAGCTCTTTGAAGGGTTAACAGACCTTGGACTCTAAAAAATGCCTTTTTGTAGGAGCATGAGTTTTCTTTTTACACTGTTAAGGTTCATGGTGCTAAAGGGACAGTGTCACAGCAATCAGAAATCAGAAAGGTCACAGCCCATCTCTGCCAGAGTGGAGAACAGTGGGTACCTGGAGATACCTGGACATCAAATTGGGGAGATGCAAGTTGCTGAGACATCTGCCTTGCTTGAGGTAAGGACCAGCAGACCAAGAGCCAGAGGTGGGCTTGCTCCCAAACCCAGGGCTCAGCATGTCAGAATGAGCATATGGGCAGAGAGGGTCCGAATTGAGGGCCTGAGGCACGGCCCCAAGCAAGGACTAATTTTTAATCTGGTTCCTTGAAAAGGTTTAATTTCTAGTCAGTATGCTGCCACAGGGGGATACACATTTCATTCCCCCTTGCCAACATTTCATCAACTTCCTTTCTGAAATAGAAACTGTCATTTTTATATGATCTCTCCCAGTATTGTTAATGAATTACCAACACTGATGCGGTATCTAACTGGTTATGGTGCTCATTACTAAAGATTTCACATCTGATTTTCAACTGCCTGCTTATGTTTATTTAATTAAAATTATGGTTGATTTCAGGGTAATATCTGTTAAATGTTATTTTCCAGTTCACTTTTAGATATTTTGCTAATGGAAAACACATGATGTTCGTGATGTGCACTACAGCCTTTGCTTATCCCATACGATATACTGTATTTACATCTCGTTCATTCTGTTTAATATTCATGTGTTCCCTACCTGAAGCAGAAGCAGCATTTTGAAAGGCAAAACATTCTTAATGTGAGTAAGCCTCCTACTCTACAGCAGTGGATTTGTGTGGATTTGAGTGAAAACTGGGTAATGCAGAGATTGCTTTTCCCATGGAAATTATTATTATTATTATAAACAGCCATCATCAACATAATGAACATTTTAAAATAAAAAAGCAACTCTGCAGAATTTTCCCATTGGTCCTGGAGAGATTTTAGCATGCCCCTGATGCCATGGGCAGGAGCTGGTCAGTGGTCCCAGAAACACTAGGCAATGTCAGAGGACAGAAGCCAGTCTGCAAAGTAGTTCCCCAGTGTTGTGCAGCTGCACACACTTCTAATATGCCACTTTTCTCACTCACTAGATATTCAGTAAGGGAAAAACAAGGAACACATTGAAACACTGCAGAAAAATAGCTATAATATTTAAACATCTGTGATATTGGAAGTTTTCAGCAATTGGTTTAAATAACTATTTCTTTAGATGTGTACACACACTCTCTAGGATCACATTGGATTACCTGGTTATGTCTTTAAACATCCACTTAAAAATAACAGTTAAAGTCAGTAACACTATTCAAAATAACATGATCTGCAAAATAGGTAACAGTAATGAAACCCATCAGCCAAAATAGTTCATGCTTTCCCTCTTTGCAAATAATAGACAGATGGGGGAAAAAGAATTACAGAGGCCAAGGGAGTATAACCAGGAACTGATACATGGCAGTTGATGATGTCTAGCTAATAGCTTTCTTTAATTAATATATTATTAGACAATATTTAAACACAATTTAGTAAGAGATATATGTCAGAAATTATCCCAAAAGCAAATACTTCAGGTCTACCAAGTTAGCATTAGGTCCAAAAAAATTATGCATGAACGTTTCCAGAGATGTTGTGGAAAGATAAACAATATTGCTAAAGATATTCTAGTGCTGTGATACTCTTTGGAGCTTCTCCTCACTGGAGAGCCTTTAAAACAGCTAGAAACATAATATGGCAGCTTAGAAATGCTGCTGTCAGACTGTGCTCCTTCAAACAGAGAGAACAAAAGACACAGCTTAAAAAAACGTGAGATGCATTTGATATTATTGTTTTCACACTGGCTTCTCAAACTACCTCAGCAATAATCCCTAGATTAAGTAAAGCCTCACAAGTGCTACAACTGGAACCTAAAAGAAAGAGAAGACAATTTATGTCCTCCAGGTAGAGTTAAATTCTGGCAGATTAAACTGGAGTGAAAACATCTTGTCAATTAATTAGTGCCTTTATTATTTTAACTGACGTTATGCTGCCCAGTGACCTTTTGTTGAACATTACATACTGAATGAAGCTATAAATACCTCTAGAAGTTTTACTTAACAAGATTAAAGCTGAATAGCACAACGAATGATTGACTGCATGCTGAGACTCAGCATCCCAAACCAGCTCATGAGGCAGTTTCCAGTTACACACAGACGTCATCGGTGCCTTCACAGAACAGTCAGCAAATGATGTTATCAGCAATATTTAATACAGTCACAGTCCTTGTCCTTAGCAGCAAGTTTTTGCATCTATGAGAAGCGAGGCAAGTGAGGAAGCAATTCCCAGCAGTACAGACTGGATGGATAAGGAAGGGGTCCTGGGAGCTCACCCTGTGAATCATTCCCAGATGCTCCTCAGACTGTGAAAAAGTTGGGGAAAAAAGGTACAGTGAACTGACTGCTATCCAGGTTGCAGAGTGAGGCCCCTGGTGACCAGTGGTTTTAAGAGACCAAACCAGAAAAGTGAAGTCCCTCCCTGATAAGCTGGTGGGCAGAGTGTGAGGAGAAAATCTGATTTGCCTGAGATAAAGATGCAGAGGCTGCTGAGCACCAGTGAGCACCATGAGGAAAGAAACGGATGGTTCAGGATGTGGAGGGACTGGAAGGAGGGAGGGATGCCAGAGGAGTTGTCCTTGAGAGGAGCTGTTCTTCACAGCCAGAGGGTGCTCAAAGTGACATATCTTGGTGCAGAAAGGTGAGTGGTAAAGTAAACCAGAGCAACTGGAGGGAGCCACAAGAAGCAGAAATGTAGGATCTGAATGGGAATTGTCCAAAACAGGAAGGTAACAGAATTGACACTAAGCCATGTTTTGGATTACTCTTAAGTACAAGAGCTAAAGTAGCAGCAAGAAATATATTCCTACAAAGTAGGCATCTGAAGAGCCATCCTGAATGAGTGTTCCCCGCTTCCCAGTAGAATTCAGCCTGCAACCAAGGGCTGTGATCTAAGACTGGGTTTTTTTAAAGTTTCTTTAGTCACAACCCAAGTTTTCCTAAGTTTGTTCAGGACATGCACAAAACGCACCAACACCACAACCCTCCAGAAAAGAAAAGGCAGGTTCTACAGGGGATTTTTCAGACTACGTCACTCCTCCTGGGTTAGTGTTGAACTAATTCCCAGTTTGATGATGGGAAAATTGAGCTGCTGGGAAGACAATCTTTCATATAAGAAATACAACCAAAAACTTGACCATCTCTTATTCAGCGATGACCTCATGATAATTTAAATGAAAGAAAGAGAATTTTAATCCTAAGGTCTTGGCCTGCTTGCATTCTTCCTCACCAAAAGTTTCGACAGAAATAATTTATCATCAGCCATTGGATGTGTCAGAAGGGGAGAGCAGCCAGCCCCTGGCTGGCAGTGCTGCTCCTCTCCCCATGGCACACGGCAATTTGCCCCATCCTCAGCAGTTTTTTGCCTCTAAAGTTAAACGCATAAGCTGTTAAAACTGGTTTAATAAACTGGAAAAACCAGGCTTAAGGCTGCACAGACACCAGGGCTCCAGCTGAGTCACTGGGTGGTGAAAACGCTGGTAACAAGCTAAGAACTGAAAAGGCTAGAAGAAAAAGAGATGTATCTGAAAGCCAAAGAGAAGCTTCTCAGGAATGTAGGTTCTTCACTGGCACCAGTTCTCCCAGGGATAAGCAATTTGGATGCAGCACTGGTGTTTGGAGCAAGGGAAAAGCAGGGACACAAACCTAAGATTCCCATGAACGGCTGCAATGCTGGGAGAAGCCTGGGGGGGGAAAGGTGGGAAAATAGCCAGAGCTGCCTCACAGAGGGAAAATCCAAAGAGGTGAATCCAAAATAAAAGGAAATCAACTAAGGTTAGCAACAGGTCACTGTGTGGATATGCTACCAAAAGTAGCAATTGAAATTTTTTTCATTAAAAACAATAAACTGATGAATGACACCAAGGAAGCCTTACCTCCTTCTTCCCAAAGAAAACTCCACAAAACTACATAAAGAACAAAACCTGAGGTGATCTCCAGGCTGGCAATGAGCTGCGCTGGCTTTCAGCATCCTGCTCTGAGAAGATCTGGGCACAGAGTGTTGCCACAGGGTTTCCTCCTGTTACTCTGGGATGGCCACACCCAATCGGGAAGTTTCTCATATCAGCATAGCCTCATCATGCCCCTGGGCACATTACTAGGGTCCGAGCCAGGCTCGTCTCAACCTGCACACGATTGTTGGTAAAGTCTGGATGGAGCCCAAGATAAGGAGCACCCCAACCTTCACCTGGACTTTGTCTTAAGCTTAAGATAAAATATTCACCTCACTAAATGCAGTTTTTGCCTCAAGGACAGACAAGGAGAAGACACACCATGTGCCTGATGTTAGCTGCACGATTTAATGCATTACAAGTAAACACTCAGAAGCTACCCTAACAAGCCTGGTGTAAACACCCACACAGCGTAAACCAGATACTCAAAGACCAGTTAGGCTCAAAGGCATGCCAGAGAACTTGGAAAAATTCTCAATTGTTAAAAAAAAAAAAAATCTACTTTATAAATCAGGAGAGAGACAATCCTTTGTCCCTGCAAAGGCTTGCAGTTATGCTCTGAGTCCATTTTTTTTATATAGATGGTATTTTAAAAGTATTTTTTGTATCTACAAGCTTTGGTTCCTGTTCATGTCTAGTTCCAGTTCCTTTCTTCAGTCCTCTGCCACTTTCATTCATTTTGCTACACATTTTTCAAAGTAAAAGGATGGTGTTTTTGTAGCTGTGGCTTAACTAGGTCTTGAATTTGCTCTCACTGCACACTACAGGAACACAAATAATCCATGATAATGATATGCAAATGCCTTATGGATAATATGTTCCTGACCAAAGCTGAGGAGCAAACCTCCATTTTCAGGCTTCCAGATTTCTTCATAGTACTTCCTAACAGTGAGTGATGCAATTGCCTTGCGTTAAATATCCCAGAGGGATAATCTCTAAAAAGCCCACAACTAACTCCACTTCTGACCATCTGAAAGGGTTTTTGTTTTTTGTTTGGTTTGGGTTCTTTACTGTACCTGGTGGAGAGCTGGGCACAGAAGCAGGATGTGCTTACAGGCTGGGCTGCATAGTGATATAAATGAAATCAGAAGTTCAAAGAAACTTCAGCAGCTTCAGTAAATTCAGTATCTGAGCCTGAGTTCATTCAGTGTCTGGGTACAGTTGTTACACAAGCAGATAGTCAAGTGCAAACATTAAGCTGTGAATATCTCACTACTTGCCAGGTCTTCCCACTATGCAAGAGTTTGCTTTACAGAACATTTAATTACAGTGTTTTGACTAGAACCAGCTTTTTCCTTTCAGCCAAGCAGAAAAGTAACAGAGTAATTAAAAAAGTAATGAAAACTCAGTAAAAATTCCTTAAACCAAAGACCCACATTCAGTTGTGATTTCAAAGAGCCTATGTCAAGGAAGACTCCTGCTTACTGTCATTTAGCAGGTTGTTAAAAAGTTTCAAAAATGAAGTAAAAGCTAATGCAAGTTAGAGGTTTGTTGTTGTTTTGTTGGGTTTTTTTATCTGAATTTCTAACTATCTTTTCTACATGGAGCAGATACAAGAGCACAAACTACAATTCCATCCTGTGGCTTATGAAATCCTTTTACTTAGAGATGTGTTGCCTTCAATGGAGTAATTTGCATGGGGAGTATGTGCAGGTTGCAGAATTCAGGCCTGAAGCTTTGTAATATTGACCTTAGACTTACAGGTAGTTGCTTTGCAGTAAAGTCTTCCTAGCAAGTGTGGCTGATATTTCAGTTTGCCAGACTTGCTGCACTGAAAAGCAGTGCAGAAAGCTTTCTTTCATGGCATTTAAAGGTGCTGAAAAGATGATGGTAATTTAAACCATCATCACAAAATATATCCAGCATTATGCAGATAGTCATGTGAATTTACTTTTGCTGTCAAAAGCTTGTTTTTAAAATAAGCCTTGACTTAGGATAGCATGTAAAATAACATTTTAGAACATTTTTCATAAAAAGCAGTAATCAAAGTCCTATTCCTCATTTGCAGTCAAAGGCCTAGCACTTAAAAACATCAATTTATTCCAGTGTTTCTTTCTTTTATGGGAATTTATAAAATATTATATAGGAGAAACACTGCAATCAGGCTTAGCCCAGAATATAATGGGCTTTTAGATCCTCTAATGAGTTGTGTAAGAACAGTGTACTAAGAAAAGTCATGCATGTCATACATCTCTCCCTCATTGTAAAATGTTGTTCTTAGATTTTACTGCAGCCAAAACAACTTTATCTTTTTAATTAAAAATAAAGGGGTATCCAATTTCACTAAGCTTATGTGGGAAGAATATGTTCCAAGTTCTTGAAATCACTTTGCAACAGCAGTGAAGGGAAAGAGGCAGTACAGGTACATGGAAGGGACAAGCATCCAGATGCTTTCTCAGGGATGCAAGGGAACCAAAACACCATAGGGTGGGGAAACAGAGGTGATGACACCTAACACTGGGGCAAGCCAAGATTTTAAGGAGCACAAGCTAATGAGTTTCACTGAGTCCAACTAAATCACTCTGCCCCCCAGCAGGGGATGTCAGGGCTGCCATGTGATGCAGGTCAGCACCAGAAGACACCCAGCTGGAGTGCTCTGGAGCTTACAGGAGAAATCCACCTCTGCAGACACTTGGGTTCAGCTCCCATCTCTCAGCACGTGTTTATCAGCACTCCCACTAGTCCTGTTTCCCTGATGTTGGACCTGACCCTCATGTCACAAAATCTCAAAATAAAATATGTCAAAAATATAAAATCCCACCTTTTCCTGGAAAGTAAACACCATTCCACACACCCACTGAGTGCCTGGAGGAGTATCCCCAGCATACAGCCCAGGCCTGCCATCCCCTCCCAGTGCTGAGCATCACTGAATATCAGAGCTGACTTCAGCTTTTATTATACATTACCTACAGCACAAAAAGGGTCCTCAGGAGCTTTCCTACCACAACACAGCAGAGCTGCCCAAGCTTTAGGTAACAAAGTTTGACACATTAGGTGTCAAACTGCTTTGCCTTCTCACACTTCATGCTACAAGTGTCTTGACTTTTTGGGAGATGGAGCAGTGAAATGGCACAAAAAATATACTTAGGCTGTGTTTATGACTATAAGACTCCCAATCTAGTAGCTACCAAATAAAGAATAATTTTAGTTTATCATTCCAGGTCTGCTCTTAGAAAATGTGAATTTCTGCTTATTTTTTAATGATTTGTTGTAGGGTTTTTTAGGATTAAGTGATGCATACAGCAGGTCAGAGTCTGAAGATACCCATATGCTATTCCAAGTCCATGCTATTTCAGTCAGACAGCTGCAGTGAACAGATTTTTCTAGCAGGGCTGGCTTCAAACACTGGATACTTGTAAGAAGCTAAATCCCACCATTAAGAGGTTTAGCCCAGCTATGATTGTCAAAAGCTGTCTATCTCACAAGGCCTATTTCTCATGTATTCAGAGAATTAACAATGAAAGTACATTTTGATGTGCTAAATGAGATTTTGGGACACTTAAGAAGAGTTGGCTCAAAAGTGCTACCTCAATATATATAAAATCCCAGCAATGCTGACACTGTATGACAAATTATCTGATCCTTAAAATACTGTGTCACTCCATTCAGTTTTTTAATTGGCACTGACTGTAACTGAAACCTGATCCAAAGTATACAGAATTAACTGGCACTTGTCCCTCTTAGCATTTTCTAGGCTACAGATCTTTGTAAATATTTACTTAACAGGGCAGCATACTAATTTTTCCCATAAAATATACATGTCTATATCTGTAATGATTTTTTTTTCCTGTCAGATGACAGGCTAATTGTGTACAGCCAGCTTAGGCTGCAAGTGATGGGGAACTGCCTTTATAGTTCAAGCAGAGACAAACCTATATATAAAGATTATGGTAGCTTTAGACTTCTGCCAACTTCATTAGAACTATTGGAATTACAGAGATTATTAGCCAGCCCATACTTGCTCAGCAGAAAGATTTTCAAGGAATCATTGTTCCAGAGAGAAGTACTGTCAGCATTACCACTGGGGTTGCACCGATTAAATTTTCTATTCAATACTCTCTTAGCCTGCCCTGCAGAGTGGTATCTAATAGTCCTCGTGGGCCTCTCCCCATGATATCGTCCAATTACTATTCAGATAATTTAGACTTTTTGGTCTTGATAGGATTCCAGTACCCAGGGGTCTCCTTACTTTCTGCATTTATTTTGCATTTGCTGGCTCCCTGGTGATTAGGAGTTTGTAAACCTCTATCACATCCATTCCTACATATTTCTGAGGACTCAAAAGTCCTAATCAGCTTAGTCTCTCCTTGCATAGAAACATCTCAGTTGTTCTGGCTACCTCTGCCTTCTTTCTGGGTCAGCCTCAAGCCACAGAGAGGATGAGTGTCTCTCCAGCTCCCTGCCCTTGGAGAAGAGTTGCAAGCACAGGCAACAAAGTGCCCGATAGTCCCATAGATGTTGCAGGGATCGGAAGTCAGGACACCACCTCCCCCTGCCCCATCCCTTTCCCCCAACAAATCCACATCTGGATACAAATGACTCACTAATCCTATTAGAAAACAGCATTTCAGACCCATGCTGCAGTCCAAGCTCCATCTGCATTCACAGCAATATAATTCAGGAGTGACCCAGATTTACAATACATAAACAGTGATGTAATGCTAGTATGAGAGCAGAATTACATCCTCATATGTATATATACATGCACAAATATATATATATATAAATAAAACATTTCTGTTTCTCAGAGAACATTGTAAACTCCTCAAACAACCTCTCAGTAGCAAAATAAAAGCATGCAGCTTGCACTTTTCTGGAACATTAAAATGCCATTTCCTTCTAAACAGAAGAAATTCAGACTGTGGTTGGCTTTATTTTCCTCAGAGCTGGTCAAAGTCATTGCAGCATTTTTCAGAAGTCTTGGAAGCGTGGAGCTCCCCCTGGCACACCCACCAGGATCACTGCTTGCAGGTTTCTGTTTGGACATTAATTTTAGAACCATTTCCAGGGATTTTTTTAAGTGGTCCTGAGGATGTGCCAGACAAGTGCAACTTATTACAGACTCAAGCTCCTAACATGGGAATTATCGGAAGAGGGGAAAATTTGCACTGTTTTTAATTTACAAGGAACAAACAGCATTTTGGTTTCATTTTGATTTCACATATTTTCAGAAATTAGAATTATTCATATATACCTGAACTCTAAATGATGCTGGTCTTGTTGATGCAAATGACAGCTCTAACATTTCTTAAACATCATTTGCTAAGAGAATGTGTGCTTTTTTTCCCCTCAACTCATTCTCATGCAATTATTTGACAGTTAACACTTTCTGGTAGTGCCGGATCTGGCAACATTTTGGCATGTGACATGTAGTGATTGAAAGACAAGGGCAGCACCCAAGTTGGATTAAGTGACATGTAGCATGTGCATCAAGCCAGGACATCTCCCCAAACATAAAAGACTCACAAAGATTCCTGGGCTGTGCTAAAGGTTCATCTCAGTGCTACAGCTACCCCATGCCATCACTATTTATTTCTTTTTTATCATAATCACTTGGGCTTCTGGGTAATTGGAACAATTAGGGTGATTAATTGCATGTTTGCAATAAAAACAGAAGACGCGGGAGGATAACATTACAGGCTAAATATTTTCAGAAAACTCTATCAGCTGGTAGACATAACAAATGCAATCAGTCCAATGCAACATGAAGCTGTGCACATTGTACAAACTGGTTTGCTCTGGAACTCAAGTCTCCTTAAAAGAAGCCAAAGTGTTTAAAAAAATAAACTAAGTCAGAGCGCATAGGGGGAAAAGAAATATTGACATGTGAGGTGGCTGTACTTCTAACATAAAGAAACATTGTTTTCCCTTTGGTTCTTTTGTTGTCTAAATATAAAGTGCAAAGCACAGGAGAAAGCACACAAAAAGGCCAAGTGCACAAGTGAAGGTCCTTAGCTTTTGCTCAGAAGCAGTGAGTTATATTGAAAGGAAAATTAGAAAAGCACACAGCGAGATACCTACAATACTGACACATTCCTTAATGACAGCAAGAGGGCAAACTAACCTGCCTGCCACTACAACTCAAACACCAAGGATTTTGGAGAGGGAGGTTAAACCCAAGAACAGAAGGTACACTGGAAGTTTAACTTCTTGAACACTTGCTTACAAATCTGGGCTTTCACCTTCTACTCATCAATCTACTAATGGAACACAGCTTCAACCAACGCCCCTTTCTGCATTTCTTTGCAACCACCTGGTCTCCAAAGAGAGAGGCTTTAAGTAAACAGAGCATGAATGCTTATTCTGATGCAAGTTCCAAAGAAGAAGAAACAGGAGTCAAGAACAGGCGTTGCCCATCCCTGCCCTTACAGCTGTGCCCATACATGGCACGTCTACTCAGTGAGGTGCGCTATAAAACTTCTACATAAATAAAAAGCCAGCTTCTTGTATTGCCCACGCTACCACATACTTGCTTGGTTACACAGAGAATGATGTGAACAGTGAAAGGTTTTACGTTCCATTTGTATGATTGGAGACTTTGTGCTTTAACACAAGCACCAGGGTCACGGGGCAGGAACACGGTGTTTTCTTTCCAGTCAGCATGGAACTGACATTTATTAGATGAGTGTTTTGTTCTATTTGTTTTAAGTCGTTTACATTTTAACTCAGTTCAACAATGCTGGAAAACCTGACAAAATATTCCAGAGTGTTTGATCAACATGAACATAATGGACAAATGTTTGAAACCTAAGAGTATATTGCAACAAAAATACATTATTTATAGCAGTAGGTCTGTCTTTTTTATTTCAGTCACTGTCAAGTGTTTGTGTCTCTGCATTTGGGGAATCTGTGTTAAGCATTCCTCTTCAGCTGAGAAAAGTCTTCTCAATGTCAGTGTTTTTTGTGATTAATTACTGAAGAAACTGGCATTTATTTTTAATTTAACTGAAGAAATTTTGGCAGACTTGTTAAACCGCCAAGTCCTTACCTGTTCAAGAGACCAAGCAACGTGAATGTGTAAGAGGAGAGGAGGGCAACAAAGAGTGCTGAGGTACACAACAGTAGTATTTCTGTACAAGACTCCCTCCAGAAAGGGCCCATATATTCCTTATGTGTTTTCAGGCTTCATCACAATCAAATCAAACAAAAAAACAAAACCAGAAGACTGGCTCTTCTGCAGCCAAATGTGTATCTATTATCAATCCCAAACAGGTTACACACCAAACTTGTAAATGCATTTTCATGTGTCCTGCCTTGGAGCCTCACTTCCTACTCAGGGGCAGGCTTCCTCTAGCTCCTCGCAGCTGCATTAGCCGCAGCCCACACAGTGATTCAGTGCTGCCACCACCTTCTCCTCAACGGGAACATGACAGAGCTGCTGTGGCAGCTGAGGCCACCAGAAGTCTCACATTTCTGCCAGCACCTGGGTGCAGCCTGACTGGGACAAAGGCTCGTGGAGGGGGAGTTGTGGATGCTTTGGCACAGCTCAGTGCTAGCAGGTAGGACTCCAGCTAGGCTAAGAGTTGCTCTGTCCTATTTGTCATCCAACCACATTTGTGACTGTTCTGCATTTAGACACCCATCTTCCTTTTTCTTAGCTTTCCCACTGAAGGACAATAATTTATACACTACATATTAAAGCTTTGAATTTACTCCCTTTAGCAATAAGTTGTTATTTTTTTTAACACAAACAGACTTGTTGCTACAGGGGAAGAAGCAGCCTTCTCCAGCTTAGGCCAAGCTTTGCATTCAAATATCCAATTTGAAGAGTCTGAACACTGCAGAGAAGGCAAAGAGAGTCCCCCTGAGAGCCTGTTTCAATGGCTAAGTGACTGTACAACAAAACTAATGTTTCCATTGTCATTTTGGTCACTATCATTATCAAGAGAAAGCATGTGCTTATTCCTTTATTATTTCAGCACTTAATTCACCAGTTACACAGAAAAGTATTCTGAATCTCAGGGAGCTCTGACTTCATGTTTAAACCAAGGTCCAGAAAAATTAATAGAATCAACAAGCACCAGTTCAGAGAGAACTTTGGCAAGCATTAGAACAATTCATGAAAATTTTACTAAAATGGGCATTTTTTTTAAAAATGCAACGCAATTTTAACTCACTTATTTTTCAGTATACTACTCATCCATTTACATCTTGTGAAATACTCCTTAACAAGGAATAGAAAGAGAGCTAAAAATTCTTTTTCTGACAAGACTTTTTTGTAAGCTGTAACATATACAGTAGATCTGTTTAATGGGTATTCTAAAATACTGAATAAAACTGGCTACTTGATGTTGCTGACACGTACAAGAAAAATGAACCACCTATTGGAAAATATCATCTTTTCCCAGTCAGGACACTAAAAACATCCTCTCCAACATGAGCTTCATTATGTTACCTCACACAGTACCTATTCATACAGTCTTACCTTGGGTACAGCACTTTGTTGAGAAGACAAAACTAACTCCTGATGATTCAGAAAATCTCTAGAGCAAGGTATCAGTCTGGCCTCTTCATTTCAGTCACTGCTCAGGTTGAACAATGCTACCAGTAGTCACTCAAAACCTACAGATCATCCCCTCTCATAACAGTTTGATTATTCTAATTGCTGAAACTCTGAAGTGCACTGAGGTTGTAGTTTCAAGCTTCTTTACTGCCAGAGACAGGAGTTCCAGTGAAAGTCTTGCTTTGATGGTAAGTAGTTAATGTTCTGCACAGACTCCAAGTCAAGGAAAACACTTAAATGACAGAGAGAACCAATCCCATGTACAGAAATTCACATTAACTGAAGCACCAGAGGCAGCCTTAAAGCAGGGTGCCTTAGATTTAATCTGCTTCTTGGGCTGCTCTAAGAAGGAGAGGTGCACTGTTGCGATTCCAGGGATTCTCACGTAAGATCAAGTTCACTTACACTCAAGTCAGATACTTCTGAACTGCACCAGTTCTGCATGCGTTCACCAGTCCTGCTCCTACTGAGAAAATGCTCCTCAGCATCATCATGTACATGTGTTTTATGCTTTTAACAACAATTCTATTGAAAATTATAAATTCTGCTTTGGAATTTTCATTTCAGAACAACACGGCTGGGATATTCTAGCTAAACATCACACTGTCCTTTGCCAGAGACACAACTTTCCATTCTGGATCATGTTGCTTTTCTTCCACAGAATGAACATCTTGTAAGGTTGTGAGCCTGCATTCTGACCATAGTTCCATGTATAGTTTTCTTTGCATTTTGCACAGCTAGCCTGTGTTTTTGTTGCCTCTGACTGTACATCCCTCTAAAAGGAACAGTGAGTTTAGTTCTAGCTCTCCAACTACAGTCACTATTGTTGCATGTTTCGGTTTCTTAGACAAATTTATTTCTCTACACTGTGGCTCTCAATTTAGTCACATTAAAGCATTTATATTTGAGGGGAAGTAGTCTTGTGTTTGGTATGGAAAAAGTCAATATTCTAGAACTGTTGTGCTTGAATGTATCAGAAGAAGACAAAATGCAGGGGATCACACTTGAAATATATTAAGTTGAAAAGTGAACTGTCACCAATCCTAATGAAGTTCATGTGACTGCTACAAGGTCCCTATTGGGTCTTTGTAGGCTCTGAGCTAGTGCTGTTTCTTCTAGTTCTCCCTGGAGATCCCACTCCATTGTGAGACATTCTAGCTCTTTATCTGCAAAGGTTCCCTCTTTCCACTTTCTCTCACTGAAGTTTGGAAACAGAATGCCTTTTTTTTCTGTGAGGGAGGTTTATACCTTAGAGGGGAAAACAAAAAAAAAAAAAAGCACTTTAGAATCGCCTGAATTAAAATCACAGAATCACAAGAATCACAGAATGTTAGGGGTTGGAAGGGACCTCTGGAGATCATCGAGTCCAAGTCCCTGCCCAAGCAGGACCACCATAGAATCTAGGGCAGGTAACTCAGAAATGCATCCAGACAGGTCTTGAAAGTCTCTAGAGACTGCTCTAGAACAAGATATACCACGCAAACCAGATCTGTATACAGGCTGTACTTCCACAGGTTTATACTATAAAATTTTAACAGCTTTCAGACATAATTTTGCTGTAAGTCCCCAAAAAGGTCTGTAAAACCATTGATCTAAAGAAACCAGGATAAGAAGAGAATTAACTGCTAGACTTGACTCAGTAGGCCTGAGGTCAGGTATTCAACAAAGCCTTCCTGACTCAGCTTCAACTACTGTACCACCCTGCTTCATGAATCATCCACTAAGAGCTAGTTTATTTAACGTCTACTTAAAAGTTGTATGATTTAAACACTGTAATAATCACTAATAAATGTGACAAGCTTGAGCTTAGAGGAGGAAAGCTAGAAACTTGGTTTAAAAAATATTTTTGACCGATCTTTCCCTACAGTTACACATACACACAAAATATTTCTTTATATTACTATATAAATACATGTAACTCTCATGCAGAGAGGTCTTCAAAATGGGGTTTTAAACTGAAGGTAACACAATACAGGCCAAACTGCACCAACCACCACTGAACATGCTCTAGAGAATGAATAGCACTGTCTGTCATCCTGAAAGAAATGTATAGTCCTCACAGCACATTATTCTTTCTTACAGTGCCCTTTCTTAAAGTACTAGGTTATTTTAGCAGGCAGGTAGAGAACTGCCTACCCTAAAAGGCAAGTGCCTTCCTGAGCTCCAGTCCATTGTGTGGAACCAAGAGCAGCCATTATCCTCTGGACTACCTATTGCAAGTGACAGACCACATTTCACTTGGATTCCTTCAACACACCCACCTTCATTTCTTCTACAGAAACTTGCTTACTTGTTTTGGACTTAAAGTAATGGAAAATTCATCCCACCCTGTTGGTAATCTGTTCCACTGGTTAACAGTCTCCTGAAGGTTCAATTTTGAACTTGGAAATGAGTGTAAACAAACCAAGTTAGTTTAGCCACCAAGAAGCTCTGTATAGACATAAATTGGTCTGAAAGACTCAGATTTCATTTTACCTTCTTACACTAAAGAAGTTCAACATGAATAAGCAAAAGTCTCACAGGACTAACATTAGGGCTAAATGTCCATTATAGCTAAATTTAAGTCCAAGGATCCAAAGCCATGAATAACTGTGTTTAATTACTTTAAAAATAAAGGTATTTTGGCTCAAGTCTTAAATGTTTCCCATTCCTGTTTTTAAGCTACAGGGGTTTTTTTCTTGAAGACTTTTCAAATAGCAAAAATATTCTGAAAGCAAGAACTTTTAAAATGAGTATCAAAGGTAAAGCTACATCAAGTACTGGTAACATGCATTACAGGCTTGATTTGTACCATGAAAAAGAATGCCATATATGTCTTCCAAAATGTGGGTTTAACTTTAGTTATTACTTAATATGTAAGTGACCAGATACCTTATAATATGAACTTGTCCTTTTCATGCTAGTAAGGACTTAGATACAGTAAATGACAGAAGTTACACATGTAAATTAAGCTACTATAAGTTTCCAGTATGACTGACCTGCTAGCACACACAAAGTTCCCTCAGCTTTTCCTGCATGAACAGATCTGAGTGTTTGAGGAACCCTCAAGTCTCGCTGTACAAGAGCTGTGGCCAACTCCCATACTGCCACCATTACACTTTTCTTGGAACTTTCTTAGAGGGCTACAACCACAACAAAACATAACCTTCTTCATGGACTGTCTTCCCCTTTGCACTATGAGCACTGGAGCATTAAAAAGAGCAACCCACCAGCCAAACCCATCCAAAGCTGTAATTTGCACTCCATTTCCCCGCCTGTGCAACACGCAAGAATTTCACGTCATGTGGTAGCTAGAGCAGCAGGAAAACTGCACGGGAACCGTGACCTCTAAACCGAGAGGCCTCGAGTATTTCAGTTATGTAAGTAAATGAACATTTTATTACACCCAGAGCTGAAGTGACAGCCCAACACTCAATGCTCAGAGCACTTACCGCCTTCACGACAGGCGCCACCTCCCCACGGTTTCTGCCTCAGGACACGCCCCACACCGCTCATTAGCACCTGCTAATGAAGGGCCGGTCCCGCCCGCTCCGTTTAAGCCGTGAGCGGGGCTGAGTGCAGGCCGCTGTGAGGGAGCGGGAAGTCACCGGCAGCGGTGGTCGCTTTCCTCCCTCACAGCCCGGTGCCCAGAGGCAGGGTGCGGGGGTGCGGCCCCCGGGTTGAGGGAAGCCGGGAGTGGCGGGCAGGGCGGCTTGGGGTGTCCCAGCTCTGCGCCCGGTCACCATCTTGCCTCAGGCGGGAGCGGCAGGCCGGGCTGTGCCTGTCGCTGAGGGAAGCGTGCAGTGACGCCGCCTTTGTTTCACTGCCTCTGAAGTACACGTTTGCTAAACTGTACGGAGGCACCTTGGCCTTCAAAAACAAAGTTGTGGGGTATCTCCCGCGGTGTGAACACAACCATTGGACTGTTCTGGATGCTGATGAGGGACAGGTGGCTTTCTCCTCCACAAGTTATTCCCAACCCTACAAGGGTCCATGAGTCCAGGTTCAGACTTTCTGTCTTCCTCCACAGCATTGCTTCTTTACAAGAATTGTATTAGTTCTCTAATTTTTTTAGTTTTTGTCTCTCTGATTCATTTGTATGCCATCATTGCACTGGCTATGAAAAATACTGAAAAGTGTTTTGAGAAAAGCATAACATGGCTTAAGGCTTTGTCAGTAAGGAAAGCAAATTGAACAGGTGTGGCCTTTGCAGATCTCTCTACAAAGCTGGGCAGTTTTAAGGAATGGGATCACTAGCCTCGTGAATGCCTCTGGAAAGGCAGCCAAGAAGAGGGCCAAAGTGCCTACTAGAGGTATTTCAAAACAAATTAATCCCAGGACTGAGGAACATCATGAAGTAAAGAACCATTTAATGATGTGAGACAGTCTATGAGGAAGGGGATGTAAAAAATTAACTATCAGCAGGTACATGAGACTTCAGAATTATTTGAATATAAGTGTATACTATTGGAAGAGCATGAGAAACAATTAATTTGCACCTTGATCAAAAGAACGTATCTCTTAATGGGAAACAGAGCCTGTCATGAAAACCTAGGAAGGTTCTTCCAGTAAACTATGCATATAGCTTATTTAAACCACATTTTGTACAAAGAAAAGCTTTGTAAAAATAAATGTTTTGTATTTGCTCTAGCTTATGTGGCCTGGACACTTTTGAGTACCAGTAAGACTATAAAACCCTGACAGAAATTAGTAAATGGAACCAGAAATGCCTCCACTAAAGACAGTTGCGTAAAATAAAAGTGAAAACAGCATGAGATCACCACTGGTCCATCATTATACCCATAGGGGATCACTCCATGAAGTCAGTAGCAAGGTCTCCACTAATGTTGTCCAGCTGAGGTCAATATCCAAAGAGCCAGTGGGAAGGGCCAGCAGAGAGAAACAAGAGAAAACTGTAACTCACTGTAAATAAAAGTAATACCAAAATAGGCCTGCTGGTTTGGGTGGGGACTTTTTCAGAAATATTCTAACCTGGGCTCTTCAAGCCCTACTCATGTATGAGAAGACATACCTGTAAGGATACCAGTAAGTGAAATGCATGGGTGAATAGGCACATCACTGCCTAGTCATTGAGCTCTCACAATGGCCTGGGCTACAATAAAACATGCAGTTACCCTCTGATTTCAGGAATAGATTCCACAAAGTCTTTCATTACATTTGGATTTCTCCCTTATGATCTGGCGAGCAAAGTAGAGACATAACCATGACTAATGCTAATGTTGCAGTAGTAAAATATTAGGCAAAAAATAGGAAAACCAGACCCACTTACCCATAAAAATGATTTAATTAAAGTTTCCACTGTTCCAAAATAGGTGTTTCACATCATAAAGAATTTTTCTGTCATCAACATTACTTTTTTAAGGGGAGGGAGAATTTTGTTTGCAGCGAGCTGACTTTATTGGCAGGCAATTAAATATTTCTTTGGATTGCTGTTCAACATTAATTATTCATTAATATGGAAAAAACAGCTATAGTTTTGCTGTGAATTCAGACGTTTCCAAGTGAGTGCATCTAATTCCAAGAAGAAAAAGAAAGAAAAAAAGACCTAGAAAGAGTATTATAATTACTGTCATACGAAAACCTGCTGCAGTCCAGATGTAGAAGGTGATACCACAGAAATGTTAATGTCTAGCAGTTTGCTGTGGGGCAACGACAAATCATTCTTATGTATGTTTGCAGAGTGGGCATATTATGTGATCCTTCTAGAATCCTCTGGGTTGTGGTTTTTTTTTCCAAAACTCCTACAGAAAATACAAATCTACAACAATCTGAGGTTTTGAACAACTGGTTCCTAATTTCAGGTTTTCCTCTTCAAGGTGTGAATAGGGTATGTGATGACCTAGGGGCTTGCAGTGAGGACAGGGGACTGACAGAAGTGTCAAGTGTTAGGAATCATGTCTTCAGAAGTTCAGTTCTATTTAGCAAGGGAGTCAGTCCTCAGCAATCAGAAAATAATAATGATGACAAATGCTATGTGCAGAATTCCTACTGCAGTTGGTAGCAGCTTGCATGCAGAGTTTTCAGAAGAGGGAAGTGCAGCTAACTTTCCTCTTTCTCCCCAAATTTTATGAATTTCACCAAAGTCTATGTGGCTTCAGCCTTAATAAAAACAATAAAATTCTGGGATGATTAAGGCTGGAACAACCTCTGAGTGACTTGTCTAATCCAAATCATTCCATTTCAATCCAAATTGATTTCATTATCCCCAAGTCATTTATTTAAATAAATGGAGTCTGAAGAGATCACAGAGTTTAATTATTGGAAACATTGGTTGGCACCAAGTTTGGAATTAAAATTATTCACTTTCAAGTCCTTAAGTGCACAGTATGACAATACCAGTTGTCAAGGAACATTTTTTCCTTGGTTAAAAAGGACAAGCTGAGCATAAAATGGAAGAATGAAACCTTTAATTATCCACATAAGATAATTCTTCCTGTGAACTGGAGAGTTACTCACTTTAATTCGCCTACCAAGTCATTTACTTTTCCATGCAGAGATTGGTATAAGAACCTGGGGACAAATTTCCTAAAATGTAAAAATCTGAAATTACACCAAACAAAGTATGACTGATGATATGATTATGCATATTAAGGAATATTGGCCTCACTATCACTGCCCTAGGAAAGCCAGTTGTAACTGTTCACCTGTTAGACTGGGGTAGATGCCTGTCATTTCATCACAGAAGGCAATCAGGATGGTCTGACATAATTTGTCCCTGGTCACTTGCTTGTCCTTCATGTGAGTGGAAGTAGCAAGCTTTGTAATGGTCTTGCTTCCACTTTGCCACAGCTGACATGATGTTCTAAAACTAAGTCATATCCCCCCTCAACTTTCTCCTCTACAAACAGAAGATTCTATGTTTAGACTCCCCTTGTAAGGCAACTCCTCTGCCTCCTTGTTCAGTGTAGGTGCCTTTCTCTGGCTTGTATTTAAACTCACTACATCCTTCTGGAGATGAACAGTGGTCTGCAGCAATGCAGTGAGAGAGATCCTATTGGAGTGCCATACCATCATTCATACAGCCAAAGTAAAGGCTTTGGTTCACCCACAGGTAGTTCAAAAAGATGAAGGAAAAGATGGAGCTTGGTTTGGCAATCTGGAAGTGGTCACTGGCAGGGCAAAACAGAGAGAACACAGTACTGTGTTTGCACTATATCTGCAATGATGGTGCAGTACAGTCAGTGAAATCAGCTGGAGACCATCTTGCTTTGAGATGTAAAGTGTTAAGACAACACTGAATATGACTTTAGAAAAGCATCCAGGAAGGAAACTAGTCAACTGTTCATCCTACTACTTCCTTATATAAAAACTACTCCATCCACAAAGGAACCTGCTTTGTGCGTGCTGCTGGTATTTCTATTTGTAGATTATTTTATTTTGAAATGAGCCTTGCTCTATTCAGACACCTTAAAGAAGTATGCAGATTTTCCCAAGCAGACAGCAGTTTTAAGAGGAGGTTTGGGACACTCCTGGCAGCAGAGATCCTGTTGTAAATCTAGTATATAACAAGTTGTACATCAGATTCACTATAAACGTGTTTTTCAGTTTTTCCTCTTGGCAGCTTTAAGTTTGCCACTTGAACTCACTGTCCCTCAAAACTCTGACTTCGTGCTGGAAAGCATTCCAGCAGATCATCTACTATGTTTAGTATAATTTCTATACACTTGGATTGAGTAAGGGATTATTAGTACAAGTAGCAGAAAAAAATGTTTGTTTTACTGCACTCACCTCCACAGCAGCCATCAAAACTTGTAGAAGAAAAACAGTGATGCCTAAATCTCTCTCCAGACCAGTTTGTGACACAGAGCTGTTCAGGGCAACATCTGAAATTTAGCTAGAAAAATGAAGTGTAGATATGCAAGACTCAAATAATCAAAACCATACCAACAATTTAATGAATATTTTAATTATACAAAAGTCCTCCCAAAATTATTTGAACATTAACAACTGATCCACTTAATACAAAACCAATTCCTCTGAGCAAAACAGTAAAGTACCCTTCCATTTTCATTAAACATTGAAAATTCTAGTATGTGTGAATTTGACTAATGATTATTCTAAATGGTGTTTTGTCCTAGTTTCTTAAGCAATCTCTCCACACCTCTGATACGCCTCAGAGCACTTCCAAGACACATGTATAAAGCTGTCTACATGTGGCCATTAGAAACAAATCACACCGTTTACTTTCAGCAGTACTGAGTTAAACAACATTGAAATTATGTATAAACCATCAAGGACATTCAAAATCCTGAAGCCTGTGTGACAAGAGGTGATTCCAAATCGGTCTGTCCCCAACCTGAACAGAAGGTGCCTTAAAGGCAGTTCACCCAGAAAACAATGCAAAGGCACTGGATTTCAGCCTATACCAGACTGTTCTGCAAATTCTTCCCATGCCCTTCCTGACAAGTGTACCAAGCACCTACTGTTCCCTTACCCTGCTGAATCCAGTGAATCATGTTTACTTAGCCAGGTAAATCAGCAACCCAGTCTGTCTTCCCACCCTCTCTCACTTAGTCTTCAGGCTCCACATCATTTAACTCTTCTATAAGATCCAGAACCAGGTTTCCTTAATAGGAAATTGATATACAAACAACATGTTTTTGACTACTGTCACGAACATGAGAAGGCTACAGGATGTATGTGCCTCAGAGACCTCACTCCCAAGTCAGGGAGCCACCTAACCTCAGCAAAGGAAACAAATTCAGAGTCATAATCACTTGCTGCTTCCACCTGCTTAAGGGGGAAGGGATTTACCATGGCTCTGGAAAACCTCTTTTAGGAACAAGGGTTTTACAATGCTAGGGAGGCAGAGCTGTGAGCCTGGCAGCTCTGACACGATCATAAAGTGAGGCAGGGGACTAATCCCCTACTTCTAGCCTTTGTGGCTGCCCAGTGACTAAGAGTCACTTTACCCTCATATTAACTAACACTCTCCTCAGAAACGAAAATAGTGCTGCCTGCTACTGAGCCCTTCTGTGGGCCATTTACTGTTTAGAGTATACAGCCTGGTCTCTGTTGGTTTCTTCTGGGGAAGAAGATGGTTGGCCAGGTTCATGAACCGCCCCTGAATCCTGACTGGCAGCTTCAGCAGCTGAAATAGAAATGAATAGAAAAAGGTCAGGGTTAAACACAAACAAGCCAAAACCCCAAACCCTGTATTTGCATTACTCCTGGTATCAATCACACTTCCAGAGGTAAATTCTCAATGCAAAATTACTTTTGTCAATCCAGTTTGTTTTTTCAACCCAGTTAATTCAAAAGTGCCTGAGAGCAAGAGCTGCAGCTCCCTGAACTGAGCTACTGCACTCCAGACAGCAGCTGATTGTTTCAGCCATGCTCAAAGAAATGTAGCAAGAGTGCTTCAAGATGGCAAGTGGTGAAGCTGCTCTGGAATAGACGCATGAGGCAGACTCTTTGCCCACTTAATTGCAGTGAATCTGTGCCACGCCTGTTTAATCCTCCTGTGAATTCTCAAACACCTTGACAGACTAAATAATCCTTTCTTCAAATCCAGCTAGGGATTTTCATTTTATAAAGTTTTTACTTGCTAATTTGCATGAAAAGTTCCCTTATTTCCTCACAGGCAACTTGGGTTTTCATTTGCTTTTCTGTGGCTTGCTCTTTTAGCAAGCCAACAATCTGCAATCAGACTCTATCCTCAGGCATTGTACTGGCTGCTCTACTGGACATACCTTGTGTTTATTTTGTCACAACTCCATAGCATTACTAGTCAATACTGCATGAAATTGTGTAACAAGATGGTTTATACTTCACATCACCATTGTAAACCTAACTGGCTTTAGTCATTTCAACTGCAGTCAACTGTTGTCTCAAACCTTTCTGGCATCAGCTTCTAGCCTTGGAAAATCTTTTTCAGAAAGGACTTGGGTTGGTGTCTTTTTTTGTCTTCATCGCAGATTCCCTTCAGGGCAGAGATCACAGACATTTCTTCTCACCAGTTGTCCCCTGCTAGAGTTTTCTAGAATAATTTTCCTGCAACAGTTTTGCCAGAAAGCCCATTTTACCTCAATTCTGGAGGTCTCCCCAGAGGAAGAATGTTTCCAAGTCTAATTGCAGGTTTGAGTCAGTTCCTTTCTTGGGGAAAACGATATGATGCAATCATAATATATTCCTACACACTAAATATTACAGCTTTTCTCTTTTTTCAAGCATCTTTAATATCAGAATCAAAGAACTATTATTTCCACTGTAGCTCCTCTCTATGTCTGCATCTTCTGCTGGCAGGCTATTTTGTATATGACCTCATGCAAAAGTATCCCTCCTCACTGGGTCACAATTGTAAATTCCTACATATTCTGGAACACAAATGCTATGTAGTGGAATTAAGCTGTACTTTCTCTGCAGTACTAAGAAAACTGGATTGTTCTCTGAGCAGCACAATGCACAATGCATTGTTTGCTATGGCTTTGTACCTAGGTTGTGATTTTCCTAGTGTGTAATAAGGGATGAGGTCATTAGATGGCATTTTGCTCTCAGGGGGGTGCTCTCATGATCTCCCTTCTTTATCCAGTTGCCTGTTTTCATGACTGTTTGCCCAGTACAACTTCATTCTACCAACACAGGACTGGACTTTCTCTGTTTTCCTCATGCAATATCACTACTTCCCCCCATCTACCCCATGTTTGCCTGCTACTCCCAGTTCCTTCCTGTTCCCATACCCTCCAACAGAATAGCTGCAGCTCCCTACAGGTTATCTGCCACTGCAGTATCCCTCAGATCTTTTGTCCCCTCCAAATCACAAAAACCATTTATCCTCACAAACACTTTCTGGGTTGCCTGCCAACCGTCAGTTTCCCCTCTTCCCCTCAAACTCAGCCCATATTGTTTCACCACCAGCACACCAGTATCTCCTACATGCTGCATTGAAGTCCTAATGCCTTTGTGAGTGTCTTGAAATAACTTCACATTTCTATGATGTCGGTACACCCCCCCCTACTGTATTCCTCATATTCCCCTTGTCTCCCACATCTCCTGCTTTTCTTTGACTTTCCAGCCAGACAAGAAGCAGGTATGCTCTGCCTGCTCAGGAGATCCATGCCCACTGCTGGGCTGAGTGGCAGGCCCTTGGCTGTTAGCCAAGGTACACAGACATCAGTCAGGAACTGAGTGCAAGCTGACTGCCTGCCAAGCACCACGACATGGCTGCAAACAAACCATCTTGTGGGAGGCATCTGCTTCCCTTGCAGATCTATAATGTGTAAGCCTGTGATCACAACAGAAATGTTTGGCTGAAAATAACTAATGGGTCGAAAAGTTATGAGAGGACTGAGATTAAGAGAAAATGAGACTGCATGAGCCTTATGTTGTCAAGACACCAGGCCAAAATACCCCCAACCTATAGTCTGTCCCACATAACCACCATCAACATCCTTTCAGTTCAAATTACATTCCTTTATTTCTCCTCCCTCTTACACAAAAGATTTGATTTTTCACTGGGTGATTATTGTAATTTGTTTAATAAACAGTCAGATTAACAATTTTTTATTCTCATGATCAAGAAGAGAAATAAAGTTGTATTTCTTCATCTGCATTTTCAAACAGAATTTAAAACAGAACTGGCTATTCGCTCAGTGCTAGTGGTTAATTCTCTGAGCAGCTCTACCCTCTTGTGGCCACAGCTAGCTGCAGCCAAGTGAAAAACTTGCAAATATAATCACAAATACGTCCACATGTAGGCACAATACAGGAAAGAGACTCAAAAGACATGAGCACAAAGACTTAACCAATGCAAAAAAATTTTAATCCTGTGAGCTTCAATAAAATAACTTGAGATTTTGAAGATCCAGTCTTTCATTTACAGCAAATAAAATGTAGGATTTTCAGATGAGCAAGAAATTCCATATTACTCTAAGTGTTAGTCCACAATTTTTTTAGCATTTGTCTAAACTGAAACAGTTCCAAATAATTTTTAAAACATGTCCTGCAAACTAGCTATTTAGAAAAATATTTTCATTTTGAGAACAGCAACAGATCATATTCTGGAATAGTTCTGAGTCTTGGGGCCTCCAACGTCTGCACCTCAATCTGAGATTGAGGTGCTTGTCAGCTGGAAAGCTCGGTCATGTCAGGCTGCTTCTAAATCAGCCTTGCCTTGAGCTGTACAGGCTGGCAATCTGTCCTGGGACTTCAGGATCTCAGTTCTGGCTCCATCACAGGATCTGGGAACCCCTGTAAACTACCCAGAATCAGAGTCTCTTGAGGCTTCCACCTCTGTGGCTAGGTATTGAATGAAACCAGGTTAAAACTGAGTCTCCCAGGGTTCAACTCATACTTCCTTACCATGTGCCTCCTTGGTTGTTTCTGCCATCATGTTCAGTGGAAGGGGAGGTGGAATGTAGTGAATCCCTGGAAGAAAATTTGTTGGGATGAACTGAGGCAGAGGAGTGTAGTATCCTTGATGGAAATCTCCACCTCCATCTGGAATCTGCAGAAACACATGAAGCAAAGCATCTTCCTTTAAAGACTCTCTCCAGGACACATCTGCAGTATCAAACAATTTATCTTTCAATTTTTACCTGTGAATATTATTTTTTTGGTCTATTTTTTGGCCATATGCTGCTACATCTGTGCACATATTAGCACATGCAAAGCCTGTGCATCATGTAACATGCTGAAACTGAGAAGTAGCAGCTTCTTAGACGATGTCTCAGCTGCAACTGACTTTCTAAGTCCTTGTTTTCTGTTCTGGTATGTCATTAGAGCAGTTGGTTTAAACCAGGAGCAGCTCACCTTCTCCACTGTCAAGTGGTGCACTTGCCACTGAACAAGTCTGGAAGTCTTCATGCAACAGAGAAGCAGTACTTACTGACACAGAAGCTGCATTCCCTGGTCCATAGTGGCTAGGAATGTGTCGGAAACCTCTCTGAAGTGATATTCCTGGAGGTGATGGTGTTCCCCTGCAACTTGGCTGATTGATGGCAAATCCCATGGGAAATGGGTTGTAAGGGTATACTCCAGAACACCCAGGGTACACCTTTGGAGGTTCTCTCTCCAGGTGTTCTGGGTTGATTATGTATTCTGGAGGAAAAGCAGGATGAGCTAGAAAACAATGAGAAAAGAACAAATGAAAGTATTCATGTAATTCTATGGAGTTCAGCAGAAGTAGATGCAGGACCAAATTCCACTCTCAGGCTGGAGAATCTGCTGCTTTGGTCTCATGCTTAGCTCCTCACAAATGTATTTTGATTTTTTTAAGGAACTAAAGAAGAGTGGAGCAGATGATACTGTAACACAGAATGATCTGCGTTCTTTTCTGGCTTGTGCATTGTGAAGCTAGTCCTTAGTAAAGCACTGGCTGCAGAATCTTATTATTTCAGTACATCAGCAACAGCAAAGCAACAAACATTAAGGCTTTTAACTGTAGCAGAACTTAAAATAAAAATCTACAGAAATAACAGAGTTCTAACTTCAGTTCCATCTGTCACTTCTTAAGTTAATTTACAGACAAAGGCTCAATTTTAGGGACATACACAGACAATTTCAGATGCAGGCATCAGTTACTTCCTTTGTTTTATATCTTGCATCTGGAATATTATGTAGCCTCTCTGAAGTCTTAAAAAAGAGTGGTTATTTGAATACACATAGGGTCTTTCTTCTCTGCACATCCTCCTGTTGGTAGTAAAAGTGGAAGAATTTGCTTCGAGAGTAGGTGAACTTTTGGAGTACTAGAATTATACTATTTGTCCATAACCTTTTTTTTAAATTAGTCAGCAGGTTAAAAATGTTATTAAGGGAAGGACTGACAGGCACTTGTACAGCTAGCATCATCCATAAACATAATTTTCTTAAGAAACAAAGCTAAAAAAAAGGGGAACAGTTACTGACAGATTAGGTGGGAACTAGAGATGTCTGAAATTACTCTTTCCTCTGGGATACTCAGAACAGCCTTTTGTCTTGCAGGCTGCCAACTCTCCAGAGGCTCAGACTAATGACTACTGCAGTCAGTAGGGATTTCTGCAAAATGACTATAGTAAATAGTGATAGCATGAAGTTACTGTAATAAATAGCAATAAACTAGACAAGTCACATGAAAGACTCTATTAAAGGAAGCAATTTAAGAGGTGACAGACCATACAACTGTTCCACCTGCAAAATCTATGCTCTGCTCTTAAATACCAAATGCACTTTTACACCAAATGATGCCAACCAAGTTGTTTTTTAAGACAGGAATTAAGGCCAAAAGCTCTCTTTCTTTTACAGTGTTATAATAAAATGCTTACTTGAGGCAATCACATCACTAACTTCCCCTTTTACCTGCCATTGCTGAGTTTTCTAGCATTTCTGTTGCTGGAAGCTTATGCCTCTGAATTTATGAACAGCGACAGCACTCAGAGAAACAAACACAAGCACTTGCAGTGCACAGTGGATCACGGTTTGGTTTCTGTCCCAGACCAGTTTCCATCTCAGAGAAAAGCCACTTGCTTAAGCTTCAACTTTGCAATGAGCAGCAAAGCCAAGCACATTGTTCCTGCCACTGCAGAGCTGCATGACCTGCATTGCAAACCCTGCCAAAGGGAAAATAAATGCAGGGTTGCACATTCAACAATGCAAGTTGGGTACCTGTGTCCATAGAGGAAGGAAAGAAGCCAAGACAGCAGAACGGTTCTCGGAGGAGCTGGAGCCTGAGGAATCAGGCAGGTGCAAACTGCGCCCATGGCAGTGTTTGATGGGGGGGGAGGAGATGAAAGTGGAAAGAAAGATGGTGGGATGGGGGAAGAGGCTTTGGGGACAGTCCCTTACCGTAGTCCCAGAAGGGAGGGCCGCTGGGAGGTGGCGGTGGTCCCCTGCACGCCATGCCTTTGCCGTTGCTGCTGGTGGGCTGGGTGCCCTTCATCCCCTCATGGGTGCCCTTCATCCCCTCAGGGCCACTCTGCTCAGGGGCACTGGCCACCCCGGTGGCCACCTCAGGGCCTTTGCTGGAGGGCGCAGGCCCTGCGTCTGCCCCAGCCGGGGGGTCAGGCATCTGCAGCCTCAGGGCCTTCTGGGCCGCCATGATCTTCTGCCTCTCGGTGATGAGGGAGCACTTCTCACAGAGGCAGAGCTTCCAGCGGCAGTGGCCAGCATGGCCCTTCACTGGCACCACGAAGCCGTGGTTACGGCAGCGGGAGCACTTGGGGGTCCGCAGTGCTGCCTTTGCTGCCAACGCTGTGGCCTCCTCATCCTCCATAGCTCACCAGCCCTGGCTAACCACCTGGCAAGACTGTGCTGGCTCCTCAGGGCTCATATATATGGCATGGCCACTGCTGCCCCAGCATGTAGCAACCTGGGCAGGCGGGGCAGGAGAGCCCATGGCAGCGGGTGGGGAATGCCCTGCTCCAGGGAGCCTGCAGCACAGGAGCTGCCTTGGCCCTGCAGGCCTCCCCTCCCTCAGTCAGGCATGGCTGTACCTGCCCGCCTCCCCCTGCAGTCCCTGGTGTGGGCTGGAGCAAGAGCTCAGCCATGGGGGGTGGAGGAAGAGAGAGAGAGCAGGGACTGCATCTGCAAGAACAGGGAGGAACCTGCTGCACGTTTTAGTACATTTCCCTGTGCTGGTGCATGCAGAGATGGGGATGTGCAGTACTGCCTTAAGTGATAGTTTTCCCTTTTGGCACTTCAACATCCTTTCTCTCACGCATTCGCTTTTAATATGCACAGGATTTGCGGTTTTTTTCCCAGTTTGTAGCATACTTCTCTTGATCAGGAGGAGTGACTGCCTCAGCAAAAAGAAACAACACTGTTTCATCATTCTGTTTTTCAAAACAAGGTACTAAGATGAAGGCGGAAAGCATATGTCCTTTGGAAGACCCGACTTTTTCTCAGAACTCCTTATTCTCTGGAAACAAAGTCAGACTTTCAATTAGAAATACAGGAATGCTTCAATTCCAGTATTGCTTAGAAAGCACTGTTATTTGTTACAGCTGAAAGCTACAAATCCATGGTTTACACAGTAGCCCATTTTTAGGAGAAAACTCTCCACTTACCAATGTAAGGCACAGCACTGCTGATTTTTCTCACATACGCAATAGCTGATTTTGAGATTACAATATTTTGTTCTGCATTAAAGAGAATACCATAAAAATAATCTATCAAGTAGTTGTTAAATTTTTTTACCAATTAGTTTCAAGAGAACCAGGTAACATCTATCTGATGCTCTGAAACAATTCTAATATGCAACAGAGTATGTTTCACAGCAGCCTTGCAGAAGCCCTTTTCTTGACAAAGCTTCCAGCAAGGCTTGGATGCACCCCTCAACATCTTGGGGGGCAAGACCCTGGCATATCAGGCACTTCAAGAGATTTGGCAACAGCCTGGTTTGCCTTAGGAGTGAGCAACCAGGGCTTGTGTGCTGCAAGCCCCTAAGGCTCAGCCTAGATTCAGGCTTCTCACTTTGCAAAAAACTCAGGACTTTGCATCTGAGTCCTCTAGGTTTCTAGTAGGATTTTGTCTCCTTCGCAGACATAAGTGCAATATCAGCATACAAACCCAGACTGGCTCTCAAAAGCAGTTCAGACTTAAGTGTCCTCAAATTCATACAGTCCTTATACCACCCCACACAGCAGCATTGCCAGCCTGCAGATTTTGCTATCCCAGTTGCAGACTGAGTCTTCCGTAGTTGCTTTTTGTGAGGGGCTCTCAGCAACGCTTTTGCACCCATGCATTCCGGGATCCTGTGCAGGAGCAAGGTCAAATCTGTGCAGGCACACAGCAGGTCACGTAGGAGAGACCACCGCAGTGCTCTGAGGAAACTAGGAGCTGGATTGCATGCAAAGCAGCTCCTTTTGTGAATGGGAGGCAGCAGCACGCATGCAAATGTAATCAACTCCCTGTCCTTACTTGCAGAATATTTTCCCAAGAAGACTTCTAGGTGCTGTCTAGAAAGTCAGCTTCATGTGCTGTGTGTGTTGTGTTATCTTTGAAAATTTACCTGAAAATGCTGCCATTTCTTCCTGGTTCAGAAAGGTGTTTGGTTGATGTGCCTTCAGCACAAACTACTCTTAAGTGCTGTCTTTTAAGTGCTGCTTACTATTGCCAGGGCCTTGATGTTGCCAGAATAATTCTAAACTTTGACTCTCTGTTAAATATAGACAGATCATATATTCCTAATTTTATGCTCCATGTTTTTGCTGTATGTTGAGGATGTGCATATTTAGCTGTAGAATGAAAGAGTATGGGTGACACATTTTTAAAAACTGTAATTATACCTTTCCATAGATACACAATCTGTGTTCACTGCGATACTGAAGCAGTGGAGGAGAGAGGTAGGTATGTACATTTTCTATTCTGAACCACATAATATTACTATTTGAGATATTTACTCAAACATACTTAAATTTATCTCTCTTCTCTCCTGAAAAGGGTATACAAGCTGCAACAGTTTCTCCATTAAACCATGTCTTTCAAAGTCATGTGGATTGTGCTTTTGAACAACTTTCACCTAAGCATTCAGGATTTATTATATTCCCATATTGTTTGTTTCACACATAAGTAGACATGCTTCTTGTAGAAAAGTGAACATTTTATGTTGCTTGTGAGATAAATATTTCATTCTGCAGTTAAAAGAATTCTGCTATTCCAATCCTATTATGTGTTTATATATAGATTTGATTTAGCTTATCAGACATTATTAGCAAGACTATCTCACAGAAGAGACAGAACAATTTCAAAATAAATTTTTTGAGTGAAATTTAGAATTGTATGTGGATGCAGCTTCATGTCTATTTTCATTTTCTCCTTTAATCATGTTTGAAAGAAAATGAGGCACAATAGACTCTTTTCTCTAAAACTTACTCAGTTCACTAGCATTTTACATACCATATGGTGGGACTATAACATAAAGTGTGTACAGAGTTCTGTATTAAAATAGCATTTATAAGAATTATTATCTTGCCAAAATGAAAGGAAAGCAACCTGCTGATTTCATGTTATTGAAATCAATAGCAGTAATGTCTATTTCTTTCCAACTTCTGAATCATACAAAGTGTGTGGTTTTGGTATGCAGTTTGCTTTGCACATGAAACAGTGAAGAAAAACAATGATTTAGCTAAAAGGAAATAAATCAAAAGACTGTCTGTCTTTAAACTGAATAGCAGAAAATTGGGGGTTGGTTTTTTCCTCCTTCTCAGACTTTACAGCTAACATTTAACACACCAAATGTTTTTTGGCAAGGAAGTAGTTCTGCTTACATCTGACATGTCACAGAGAAATAGCAACATAATCAAGAAATTTGTTTAGTCTGAGAGCTCCCTTACAAATATTTGCAAACATGGTTCAAAATAAATTTTTTCTCATGCATAACAATCAATAACATATTTTTAATTTTTAAGACATCACATATGAAGATAAAATTCTCTCTTCAAAAACTATTGTAGTAGTTTGGAAGTGTCCATTATGTCTTGCCATAAATCATACAAAAAATTATATGGTGATAGTAGTACTAGCTCTTCTCCATGATAACTGATGAGTCCCATGTTTATGGCTAACAGTTATAGTATACTTAACAGGAGGTCTGCCTTGCACAGGCAGAACTGCCCAAAAAGGACTAGCCAGGCTTCACATGCTCCCCACCACTCCACACCCAGGCCCCTTCTGTTATCCAGTCTGAAGTACCTTGACTCCACCTGGTGACAGGTATCTGATCTCCTGGCATCACTCACTTTTGGGTTTACAGGGAGACTACTGTCGCTTCCTGCACTGGCTGAAGATCTTGCAGGTTCATTTCTGATCCCTTACTGGACATCTCAAGTCAGGTCTGGCCCACAGGCTGGCAAGAAATCCCTCAACTGCCAAGGAACATCAGTACTCCCTTCCCTGTCTTGTTGCTGGGAAGAAGGTGTTTCCACCTCCTTACATGTCTGTGGTGTATTATTCATTAAAATGTGGCTTGGCTATCTCAACACTGTTCTGCAGTTGTATGTGTCTCTTCTGTCCATCCACATGGACAAATTTCTTCCCCTCCTGTTTGGAGGAGGATACTGCAGTGTTCTTTCCTCTGAACTCCACATGTGCAGTGTTTTCCCACTCCTACACACTCAGAAGCCTTCAAAATGGATTGTTCTGGATTATGTTGTGCATCCCTTAGCCTTCCTCTCACTTCTCTTTTGCATTAATTACATCCTGCTTCTCTTTCCTTTCACAAGGGAAGAAAAAAATCCCTTTCCCATTTTATCCCCATCATGCCTATCAGCTCATGTTCACAGTCACAATATGGACTGTCACCTTCACCTGGCCCACAGTATCATTTTACTAAGTAGCACTGATAACACAACTTCATGTTTTCTCCTGTAGTCATCTTCATATTTAGAAGCCCCTTATAAAAACCATCAAAGCCTTTAAAACATCCTCTGACTGACCTGCATGTCAAAAATCTCCCTTTATACCGTGGAGCTAACACTGGTGCACATCCATCAGTGACATCTGTCACAGAATTGCAAGGTTCAGCTATCTGCTGACATGCTTATGAAGTTGTCTAATCCTGCCTAAAGCAAGCCTACATTTCAGTGAATAAAGTTCTTTGAGTTGCTTCTGTAGACTATATTTTCCACCTTTCTAATCACTGTGAAATTGTACTGTAGTACACACTTTTTCTTAAATGTGAGGAACAGTGCAGTATAGAAACTGTTCAATCAGATTATATCATATCTTCTGTAAGACTTGAATGGCTAAAATGTGTTTGGATTACACCATTTCAAAAACTGGTTCCAGCTAAATTTTTAAATTCATGTAAACAGATTCACCTTTTAAATTACCTTTCAGTGTCAATTCCTTAACTTGAAAATGTTTTCTTCAGTAATTCAACCAGGAATTCCACTGAGGTGGTATTTTTTTTGTTGTTACAGAAGTTTTAGATGGAGCACAGTCAGATGTTGTTTTCCATCTGCCTTATCAAAATGGTGAAACTATGTGCTATGATCAAAGGAAATTGCATGGAGTACCTACATAAGTTTAAATCTTAATATTTTACAAAAGGTACATAAAGCACTTCTGGTTTCCTTAAAAAACACAACTAAATTGAAGCTTGAGTACTTAAAATTGTGGGTCTTTGTAATATATAACAGGAAAACTCAGTCTTAAATATTAACAATAGAGACTTCATTACTATGACTGCTTTTTGTTTATTGTAACAAGATATTTTTTTAAGAGAAAAGCAATAGTGATTAAACTGGAAAGTCTGTGATCTGGTTATTTCATGAGTACCAGAAGGGCAGGCTGGACCTGGAGAGAAATCAGCCCTAGCAAGGAAACAAAACACGTAACAGTTCTTATCCTGCATTGACATATCTCCCATATAACCAGGAAATAAAATGTGTAAAGGGGAAAAGAATGAGGCAGACATAAATACACACTCACAGATCCTTTCCACAAATAAAGGATGGAGTGTTTAAAAATCCCTATCAAGAAAAAAAATAGATCTATGCTAAAAACCTTCTGTGGAAGATGCACAGTCAGTTTGCAATAAATAAGGCTCACTATCATCGAAGTCAGATTGTTTCCTTGCATTTATTTCCCTGTCTCAGAAACTTAATAATTATCCCTTTGGAAGAAACCTTTTGTTTCTTTAGGTCACCTTTGTAGACATTAATACAAAAGAGAAACTGAAAACTCGAAGAACAGTCCACTCTTGGTGCTATGGCAGCTGCAGGGATGCCTGAGATACACCATTTTACTTCAGCAAACTCCCAGTTTCAGTGGGTTTTAGCCTGGATACCACTAGGCTTGTCAATCAGTCTTCTGTCTGGAGAAATAAACACATTTTTAATCCAGAGTCCTCATTCTCCTTCCCCTCAGCTATAGTTCATGTCATATTCTCTTACACACAAAAACCACAAAATCACATTTGAATTCTCCCAAACAGCAAAAAGGGGATTTTATGCAGAAATAGTCATGCTCACCACAGTAAGTAGGTGGCCCGTTTAAAGTCATCTTTGCTTAGCACCTATTTTGTGCTGAAATTGTCATATTACCTTGTCAGCAAGCCTAAAGCAATGCTAATAGATGGATAAGGCAGGAGATGGCTCAAAGACTACTTGCTGTGGGCAGGATTCCATTTGTGATTGTCAACACTGGTATATATCCCAGATTTTCTAACTGCATTTCTCCACCTCACATCTGAATTAGATTTCAGAATATCTGAAGTAGCTTAAACAATGCAAAATAAATAAAAACAGCTGTTTGCCATAATGTCTTCCTCTTTAGCTTGGACTCTTCACAGATACTTAAATGAAGCAAATAAAAATTAAATTACCAAATTGTACTTACTTATCAGCATAACATGAAAACTATAATCAAAATGTTTACCTTGGAGAAAGAACAGACAAGAATAGTGATGATTAACCTCTGGCACACGTGCTAGAACTGGTTTCTGGTATTCATACCAATAACACATTATCTGTTCTTCAGGCATGATTCTGGGAATTGATAGATTCCCAGTGAGGTAATAAAGCTTCTTGCTGGCTCCTTATCCCCGTATATCAGAGACAAACTGTGGTTTCTAGTAGGCAAGAGAAACCAAGCACCAGCATTGATGAATTTGCATTAGCTGATTACAGCCAGGTGTACTGAAGGATGCAGTTCAGAAGCATTCCTTCTCTTCTCTTATTTCCATTAATTTCTCCTATAGACAGTGACAACAGAATCTTTTCCATTTAGTTGAACCTTATAGATTATATATATGCACTATATTTATATGTATGTGTACATATATTTGAGGTATATTTTCACTGGAGAGGACTTCTGCAAATATAAACATAAAAAGACAAGTTGAAAGAATGCCTGCCTGTCTCCAGGGAGAAAGGCTCACCTCCCCTGACAGACTGACTTTCTTTCTATGTCAAGATGACTTGCATTTCTCTACCTTTCCAACATGAAATGTTTTGATGAGCTACCTCAGCAGGCTCCTGGAACTTCAAAGTCTATTAACACAATGTAGAAAGTAGAACACAGAAGAGAAAATAAAACTAATGCATTGATAGGGCATCTTCCTCTTCTACCTCCTCCATGTAGCAAATTTAAAAAGGTGAGACTTACTCAACACTGGGCAGCAAGTCACCTGTGGTAGCAGAGAATATGGACAAAGAAGACATGAAAGTAGCGGAGGGCTGACCAGCAGCTTTGACAGATATAATGCCAAGAGGATGCTGATGTGAAGCCATACTAAAGTATTTTCACAGTGGAAGAAAGAGGGAAACAAAAGGCACATTTTCTTGGCATTTCATACTTTGTGATCATAAAATCAGTCTGTCTTTTATCACAGTAAATGGAACTATTTGCAAGGTAAGTTATTATGAACTAGAAGAAGAACAGAATCAGACCACAGGTTGTTAGCAGTATTTCCTTTGAATCTAAAACAAAACTGATTTTAAGTCAGGTAAGTTTAGTTTGATCAACTCCAGAAAACAAATAGAAAAAGACACCAAATAATTTCTAAAATTTCCCTGAAGCTGTGAGACCTAACTGTCACAAAAGGTTGCTTTGTGCTGCAGGGTTGTGCTGTTGGAAAGCTTGACCTATACAGCAGTGGCTGCTCCAGGCAGTCCTCTCTTTAGCTTTGCCTCAGCAGCAGGCTGTTTCTCTGGGCAACTGCTCTGCTTGGAGATCCAGTTCCCCCAGAGCCTCGTGCTTTGGGCAGTCATGGCAGCCATCAACATGCTCTGGCTCTCAACAACAGCAGGAAGAAATGAAAGGGCAGTTGAATGCCCAGCAGCAGACCATACAGCCTTCACCCATCCAGTACACAGATGTAACATGGCTGCTTATTTCCAATGCCTGTTATGTACACATGAAATAAAAGGAAATACAAGCAAGGTGAGCAGTGGTGGGAAGTCATCGTCATCGCTACCTGATGGTGAGCAATGATTCCTGTTAATGATCCCTAGTTTTGGCTGAACAACAGCAGTTCTCCATCTTTCTACACGGTATATTCACCTTTAAAATAACAGCACCAGCTGTTACTTAACATGAAATACTGGAGGGTTGAAGTCTCATCAAAATTACTTCCATTGCACATTTTAACTCAGGACAGAAGTCGCGTTTTTGGGAGCAGGTGAGGTACACACAGCTGCTTTGACATATCAGTACAATAACCCCAGCACGAGGAGTGGATTTCATGCCCAGTGTCCCATTTGGGCAGAACACGCTGCAGGCTATGCTGAGGTCTTCCTCAGAGTTCCCCAGACTCTACCACCAGAAATGTCTTTATTCCTGACAGTTTGCTTTCAAAGTAGATGAAGCCCACGGATTTCACACTCTACTCAGTTCACACAGACATGACCTTACATATGACTGTTGTCTTCAAGTTTATTAGGACTCCAGTCTCTTACCATTATAGGCCATTATAGAGTCCGTCACTCACACCATATGACTCCTGTTTTCCATGGACAATGACTCTGAAAATGTTAAACTGGAACATGCTGTATTCCACTACTGTAGCAAAAATTCTCATATATTTAATACAAGACTCGTATTTCAATATTTAATGGAAGCAAAACGTTAACATGTCTACATATAAAAAAAGTGAATTAATAAATTCACATAATTATAAGTGTTCCTGCCTAAAGTATCTACATATTTACAATATTTGTATTTTATTTTAGCATTCTTTGCCTCAAAACTCATACAAAATCAAACCAGTTTGATATTTTTTAAGCATGCTGTCTTCTGAAAGGTTGAAGTGTTAATGATAGTTACTGTTATTTGCAGTTGGCAGAAGTGTTTGCAGAATATTAACGGGAAAACATCCAAAGGTTTCCTTGCTTTTCAATAAAATAATCTGTACATGTCTGTACTGTACAAACCTCTATTGTATTTTAAATTACTAACCAGGGATAGGAGACTAGGTATAATATACACACTAATTAGACACGATCTCTATCTCTTAAAAAACACACAGCTTTTAAAAAATACAAATTAAAACCCATGTAATTAATTTTCTTTAATAAAGGAATAAGGCAACATCTTAACTCAAATAGAATATTTGTGTATATTCTTCATTCAGATGAGTCCCAGTCACTACACATATCTATCTCAATCCTTTATTTTCCCAAGTGTTACTTGGTGTGTTAACAGTTTTTAAAAGAAATAGTTAAAAAGCAAATAAACCCATAATTATCTACAGGAAATCTTATATATATGAGTTTCCATTTCTGCAAAAAATAGAGACTATCATGAAGATTTGTGTTGAGATAGTAAATAAAGTATGATACGTACATCTATGGGTAATTACACAGGGCCAATAATTAGGAAACCATCCTTCCAAAATTATATATTTTAGATTTGATTTATTAGCTACATTATCATGATGTGTCCAACAGTCTTGTGATTCAAAGTGGTGAATTGGTGAATATTATAGATTGCTAATGACTTGGTAATAAGCCTGGGGAAAGAAGCTGAGCCATGGTTACTATCTTAGTAAGACAAGCTTTCCTGTTTTTATAGCAGTCTTTTCCACCTGTCCTAGCACTCAAACATGGAGAGTAAAAATTAATATTTGACATGAGATTTCAGGAATACCTTCTACAATGGTCTCAGGATTTTCATATAGCTACTAGCAATACCAAAGCTAACACATTTTAGGATTGTGTTTAGCTTTTCCACAGATGCCTTCACAGTAATGGCTCATAGGCAGCCTGTGTTCAACTAATGTACCTCTTCCTTGTTTGGTTTCCAAGTGCTGAGCTCCTGCTGTTGGCTTTTCATACATACATTGTATGCTGTTAAATTTCATTCAATTTCTGGTATTTCAGTTGCCACAGTATCTATTTCTTTCCTATATGAGCCTTTAATCCTCTTCTGTATTAGTAATATTTCTCAGTGTTTGCTTTCAGCAAGATTTCATTAGCATATTCTTTTTGTGTCACAGTCATTATTGGAAATACTAAATAAGGCAGATTCCAATACTGATCCTTTCAGAATTACAATAATACCCTCCCCTCCAGACAACAGTTCCTCTTCTAGCACTACCAGGGTTTTTTCCTGCTTTAGCACTTTATTCACAACTTTACAGAAGCCTAATAGATAGTATCCAGAGCACTTTCTATTGATTGAACAGAAATATATTCACTCATCCTTCTTTCCCTTTGGTAAATTTAGGTTGCATTTTTTCACATTTTCCATTTATACCTACTTATATATATGTTTGTCTTCAGAATATCTTCTAAAGCCCTAAACATTGTTGAGGTCACTCTAATGTTTTGTGGTTCTCCTTTTTCCCCCTTTTCTGAAATAGAGTCAAGAGGTTTGCTTTCCATTAGTGATATGCTACCAGTTGGCAGCTTTATTAAAAATTCTTGCTGCTGGACATGCAATTTTATGTGCCATTTCTTTCAGAACCCAGGGACGGAGATTATCATGTCCCTCCAATTTCAACACTTCAAGCACTTTGAGTTTTTCTTCCACTTCACATATGGCAATTTCCATTTCTATATCCTCATTCCATTTACAGATTACATTTATCTTTTCTGGATAGTTTTATCTTCAAGTGTCTGGCAAAGCAATTATTGTTAGGATTTATTTTAATAATAAAGGTCTTTTGGTAAATCATGGTTGTATGTTAATTATTAGGCTTTGCTACAATAAATAAAAAACTCAGTTTTAGGGTCTGTGGGGGTTTTTACAGCCAATTTTATAAATAAATTTCACTGTGAAAGGAAATAAACAGTTATGCAACCATGCATGTAATAGTGCTATGACAATGTTACTATCAGACCATGTACTGAAAAACTGGATTTGTGAAGTGCAAATAGCAGAACTGAACAGAAAATACTGCAATTAAATGAGGCAGGATTAGAGATTTCAGCCTGTTATCAGACTATTTTATTCTGGATTCTCCATCACCTTCCTCTGAGCTCCACAGGAGGATAGTTAGGGTTTTTTGGGAGTTACAAAACTTCAGAGGCTAAAGTTTAGGAGTGTGGGTGGCTTCTTCTGGGCTAAAGTGAGGTACAGGGTGAAACAAAGTTTACCTAATAACAAGGAAATAAGGAAAAATTGTAAGACTGTGTTGCCCAGCATAAAATTACACGTAAGTATCAAAGAAAGAACTAAAGAAAAAAAAATAAAGAAAATTAAAGAAAAAAATTCTTATTAATTTTTTCAGTATGTACACTTCTGTATGAAAAAAGACAAAGCAAAATGTCTCCCTTTCACACTCATTTCCCTTATGAAAATAGGATTCACAAAGAGAAAAGCATGAGAACAAAAAGGTGAAGAGCAGCATACATGGTGAAGAAAGACAGACCAGAAATTGAATTAATGAGGAATAATGCAGAAAGAAAATATATACCTGAGAAAAAAAATGAAATAGAGAGAATTAATATCTGTAGTGGAAGAAAAAAGAATGGAAGTTAGATTTACTGTATTAAGTGAAAATGAGAGAGGTTGTGCTCAGGGTTTTCAGCCTGATTTTGATCAGTCCTACAGTAGATGATTAATAGAGAAGTAAAACTTGTGTGCTGCACTGACCAAGGAGGGAAATTATATTTTTAATTTCTTTATGCTCATCATAAGGCATCCAGAATATAGCAATCAATGTATTGCTAATAAAAGTTATTCTAGATTATACTAATTTACTGGGCAGAAAGCCTTTGCATTCATCTCGTGGAACTGCATAACAATATAAGCATTTTAGCCATTCATGAAGCAATAGACTTGTTGCTCAGAAAGAACTTCCCTCTCGAGCATGTTACCTGGTGTCAAAACAGCAATCATCAAAGTAATGCTGAATAACAGTCCCGGTGCTGTTGATAATTACACATGCAATTTAGGCAGTCAGAAACCACACAGAAGTGAGGGTAAACTTCTCCCAATGAAGATTCAAAGTTTGAACTGGCTGATAGGCATCTCTTTCAGCAAAGACTGTTGGAAGGAAAAATGATTAAAGATGAAATCTGGCCTTATTTATGAACATTTTAGACTGACATAATGCAGAAGAGTCTGCTCTGACTTTTCACTGCGTCCAACAACAAAAAAAAAAGGCGGCTCTGCTTAATTTAATGAAATTACACAAAATTGATATCAGTATAGTCTACATCAAAGAAAAACTCATAAAAGACTCATACCAGTGTGTTTCCAGTAGGGTAGAATCTGGCTCACAGATGTTCATCATGTGCAGGCAGATGGTGTGCATACGTAATACATGTAACAGGACAGAAATTCAGGCATATACAATGACTGTTAAGAGCATAATTGGATTTCCCAGAAGACTTAAAAGGAGAGTTCCAGCATATACTAGTGCCTCACTAAATCTTTTCAGATATCAGAGTGACTTGACTGTAAAGACAAGGCACATCCTGAACTGTGGCATTTTCTGGAAGACAGGCCTCTGTATTTGTAAATGTGGAACTAGGGCATAGGTTACCTGGAAATTTTAGTCAAAATGCTGTGAAGGAAACCACAAGGGCAGTCAATTCCTCCTTAGATTCAGCCCCAAAAATCACCTGGGGCAAGCAGAGCTCCTGCTTTTCATTTTGCTGCTTGGATGCCTCACTCTCCCGCTGTTTCTGTGTCTGAACAATGAAAACCTAGATTAAACAAATATAGTCTTTCCATTTAAGGAAAGTAGCTCTGTCTGCCACCCTGTGCCCGCCCCCCGTCTCCCTCACAGTGCTCCTTCCCTGCCCTGCGGCCCAGTAGCCATTTTGCTGTGCAGAGGAGGTGTGATGGAGCACTCCCCCACAGCCCTCGGGCTGTGTCCCTGGCATCTAGGGGCTGCTGTGATCCTCAGGGCAAGGCGAGGAAGATTTCATGGCAGCTTTCTAGCTTGTGTGCAGGTTTGCATTACTCAGGGGTCCCTGTATACCTGCCTGCCCCGGTGCCTTGGCAGGACCCTCCCAGTCCTGCCCCCACACCACAGCGCTTAGGGGGCTGAGACAGGAAAAACAACATGGCCACCTCAGGGGGAGCACAGAGCCCAGTGCTGCAGCTGGAAAGAACAGCTGTGTACAGCACTTCTGAAGTGAAAAATGCCCAGGAAGACGGGAAGAAATACAAAAATACCCACCAAAGTACGGGGTAACTGAAGTGGGCATTGCATGGTGAGGAGCTGTTACTCGCCCTCTTTAGTTCAGGCCTTGTGTCTCTGTCCCATGTAGGTGGGGCAAGAGAATAGCATGGAGGGGCCACACCAGCATGTCGAGCAGCACCTGCTACAGTTGGAGATCCATGCAGGAAGTGTGAACCTACTGGCCCTGAGATGGCAGGAGAAGGGCTCTCACCAACCTGGAAGATGGTGCAGGGCAGCAGCACACAGAAGGAGCAGGCACAGCACTAGGAGGATTTCAGGCCTCATGGGGAGAAGCCGCCGAGGAAAAGGTTAGTTTTTTCTTAACTGAGGAGAGGCTGCTTTGTAGTTCTTGTGGCATTGCAAAGGTCTCAGGTGCAGCTAGGAACTTGGCACTGTCATGGCACTTGCTATTTTTGTGATACCTTGGGTTGTAAGGCTGCTGGTGGCTCCTGTGGCTCATTCTGACTGAAACTTGGGGCAAAAATGAGAGTGGGAGAGGAAGGTGGCCTAAACTTTGGGGCTTATAGTCTCTCAAAAAATAAGTCTTCTAGAGCCCTCTGATACTCAGTCCTTCCTTGGGCCAGGAGGCAACTTCAGCCTCCTTGGCCTGGCACTGGAGAGTTTTTATGTGCTGCGGTTATAAACTTTGTCTCTGCAGGTATAAAAGGGGCAGAGAGCAGCAAGGGCTAAGAGAACCTGGCACCTGCTCAGGAGCCCAGCACTGACACTTCCATGCATGGCATTGCTGGATTTTGGTTGCCAGCCAGGGCCCTCTCTGGTTGGAGCTGAGGTGCTGCCACTTGCCATCTCTTAAAACTCACGACAGAATTTTGCTACGTTGTGGATAGATCTAGATAAAGAATTCATGAAACAAGGTTAGGGGGGCTAGTTCAGCAGAGTGCTGTTTCTAGAAATTCAAATTAACCTAGACAGTTCTGTCAAAAAAATGTTACAAGCTTCTGGCTACGGCTTATTTCTTTTATGCCAGGCATTTGTGCTTTGTTTCTGTCACAGTGGCAGGTGGAAGTTTCAGATGGAAAAAAGTAGCCTTAGCAAGGACTAATTAGCAGGATTTTATGGATTAGGTGCATGTTCCTTGGACAAGGGCCGAACCAAAGCAAAACTCATGAGTAGAAAGAAAAGGCTGCAGTGATTCATTTGTCCTACTGCTGATTCTGTTCTTAGTGACCTGTAAAATCAAAACAGCTTTTAATGTTTACAGTGCATCTGGCATATTAACAAAGAAAAATATAAATGTACAATACATTTTGGACAGAACTGAGTGGAAAGCACTGTTTCAGTGCAGCCGTGTCCAGAAAAAAGCTGCTGCACTGTGTATGCATGCTCTGTGTACACAGCCCTGGTTTTCAAAGTACAGTACATGTGCCTGAGGGGCCATTGATTTACTGGGTTCTTGTGACTGTTGAAAATCATCTAGTTAATGTCATTATTAACAGCAACGGAAACATACTTAAATTGCTTTTCAGAGAGGATAAAACACATAATTAAACATTTTTCAGACTTCTTTTTAATTATATGGGGTCTACTTTTTATCTTTTACTTGAGCCTCTGGATGTCTGTGTCTATATAAACAGACAATGTGATTTTAATTAATAGCGAGTAAAGACCTCAGGATAGAAATAGAATCCTAGACAAATATTTCTGTTGTGCTTTATTATATGAACAAATCTCCAAAGGAGACTTTTAGTGTCCTAATTTTTATCTTTGGGTATTCTTATTCCTCTGGGTGGAGTCCAGTTTGGACAGAGGTTAGAACACATCGTGTCTGGCTGGGTCATTTTGCTGGCAGATGTAACTGCACTTGCCTGTAGCATTATTTCTCTTTGTTAGCAAAATGGTGCTTTTTTGACCCTGCACATCCCTTTTTCTCTCTGTTGCCAGCAGGCTGTGCACAGTGCTAGCACAGCCAGGGTAATTCTAGAGATTTTCCTATAGTGAATTCCTCATGAAACTCTGAGTCCAGCAGGGCACAATAGGCTGCAGAACAAAGTGTTGCTGCTGTCCCCTTGTTACGTAGCACCATGATACATACTCGTTTCTGGAGACCACTCTTACTCTGTGAGCTGTGTTTACAGTGGCAAAATTTGGGCACTTTTACTCCATGTAATGCTACAGGGGTGGAAGCAACTGAGCTGCAAAATGAAGCAGCTCTCAGCACTTCTCTAATCAATGCTAAATGCCAGGTCAGGGAGGTACAAGTCACATCTCATCCGTTCTTTCTCAACAACGAGGTGACAACAGGATAAATTTATCCCCAAATCTCAATATACAGTCAATGCTCTGTCTCTACACAGTTAATTTGATGGAAGGTGTTTATTCTGCTTGCATTGTTTCCAGTGTTTGAAATTTCAGATGCAGTCTATTTCCAGATGCCCCTGTTATTTTTCATACAGGTTTAATTTTCCTTGGCGTCTCTGTAAGCTGTCTGATATAGCTTATTTGACAAAACAACTTGCTTGTTTTTAAAGAGAGCTAGCATTAAACCTATTTTGAGTACTTTTCATGCTGAATACCCAAGATGATGGTTTGAGTGACTTTTGTTTTCTAAAACAGAGTGCTGAATATCTTTTATGAAAATGACCAAAGAACAATGATTTTGCTCTGATACATCTCGTTTAGTCCTATAAAGTGAAGGTGGAACCATCTGAATAAAATCTTATGTGAAGACACTGCTTTTCTACAGAAAGAGGATCTATCTATATTCCTTTTCTAAAGGTGCATAGCAGTTTGTGGCATACATTATTTCAATTCTAATGTGCTGGGTCTGTGCAGTGCTTTTCTCAAACTCTATGTGGGAGGGGAAGAGAGTGTGCTAGCCCTGGAAAAGGTTGCCTTCGTACCAGAACCTTGGACAAAAACAAGTCCAAATTTTCTGAATTAGTTCCCAGGGTTCACTACAAACCCTGGAAAGTAGCTTTACAGGTGTGAATAACACTATGGCACTGGGAGATACAAGAACTGGGCACATGCAATCAAAGGACAGAAGGTGCTTTTGCTGACACTGCAGAGATTGATGCTTGTCAAACTACAGTGTGAATTAGCTGCAGCAATAGAGTAGAATATAGTTATAGTCCTGCTGTATGCCCCAGCACTTCTCAAACTTGTCAATTTGGCCCTTCTTACGGTGGGATTTACCTTCGTTTTAAAGGGAGCCAAGGATCTGTTTGGAGGCCGAGTGGGATGGTTCCTAACACGTCCTGCCAGCTTTGAATCAGTAGATGGAGCTCCAAGATAAATCGTTCTAGCCTGAAGCATTGCAATCAATTAAACATACAGCTGTTACGAGGCGACAGTAATTACAAGACTAAATTATATCGTTAAATAATCACTAGGGATTTATGCATCTTATTTTAAAAATCTTATCATACATACATAGAGATTTGTTAGAGAGAAAAAAAATAATCAGTTCTTTGCGTCTCTGCCAGATCTCTCTGGTGTTTTTCCAAGTGTTTTAGAAGACTCTGAATGATAGCCAGTCATACACGTACTCTTGGCTTCAGTGCTTTTTCTTCAACTGCCTATTACAGTTTATAGAAACTTGCTTATGAGAATGTTCTTTAATTTTCACCCTCTTAAAGTAATGGCATTTTTCCTCTAGAATATGAACAGTTCGTACCGACTTCCGTGGTTTGTCCACCATTTTGGCCCCTGGTCTCCCGAACTATGGTCTATATGTGGTGCTATAATCATTACTCAAAAATCTGACCCTCTACTTTAATGCAGTTTTCATAATTCTTCAAATTGTCTTTGACCTCTGCTGTTCACATATTTGCTAAGTCTTCCCACTGTTGATCACTTAAACTTCAGGAAGAGACTGCTGAGTGTCTGATAAATACTTAGAGTAAAGCAGAAGAAACATCAACAATAAGAATTACCCCCTTAAACTGTGGTGTCAATGAAACATGCAGTTTTCCAACAATATTTTTACTATGGCAGCAGTAAAAGATAAACTGTCAGAGCACAAATAAATGGTCTTAAAGTTATTAATAAAATTACTGAAGGTATGACAGAAATGACAGTTTGTTTTATGAGAATTTAAGCTTCAGTAACATAATTGTCAGAGAGATACAAACTAATTAGAACATAGCAAGAAGATTGCCATGGAGCTTCTTTCCAGGTAAGTGAAGTGGGGAAAAGTAGGAGGTTAGGAGAACAGGTCCAGCTTTTTTGGAGATGAAAGACAAAGTAAGGATTGACTCTTGTAGGAAACCTGGATTAGGTCTGAATTAATGTCCTGTTGTTCACAACATGGAATGGGAAATGCTGCTGGTTTTGTCTTATAATTGGCTGTCTGGTAACTTCATGAAGTACCAGTGAAGCCAGGGTTACTGTATTAATTTATTGAAACTCTGGCTGTGTCCTGTTAGTTAAATAAATATGTATTTGCTTCTTCTGATATGTGAGAAATCCACAGAGAAGCATTAGGAATATTATATATTAATGTAAAATTAAATTAATAGTGATGTGAGCTAATAGGCTGGGCTTTGAATTTTGTTTGCAATATGGAAGATTTCTTGTTTGTTATTCCAACTTGGATAAAAGGATAGTAATCTTCATGCAGATGATGGAAAGATGCTGGGCCCCAGCATAGTGAATCCTAGAAATGTGAATTGTTGAAGACAATGAATCACATACCTTGGGGACCTGTTTCCATTTTCACTTAGATTCCTTCTGGTGATTTTCTCAGGGCTGCACCTCGCACTGCATGCCTCCTTACCTTCCTGTACCCTTGGAAGAATGAAAGCCAGCTTTGTGAGAAGAGCAGATTGACAGTGAAAATGATTGGACACGGATTTATTATGAATGTTTCTTGGAAAGGGCATTCATTAGAGCTAGAGTGCACAGTGACAGTGAAAGCTGAGATAACCCTTCCTCCCATGGGAACAATGCTGAGATGCAGAGGAGAGAACCCTTTACTTAGCTCCCTGCTCCACCGTGCTGCAGGCCCTGCTGCAGGCTAGCGGGAAAATGCAGATGTGGAGCCTTCAAGGAGTCTATGCTGCAAAATAGCTGTGCTTTAGAGGACCAGCTCCCTCCCCTTCCACTGACCTTGGAGGATGCTGGTGAATCTCTGCATATAAAGAGCTGGGCATAAGCTATGTTTGCTAGAGTTTTGCAGCAGAAATTTCTTCTGAGTTTTTGCGACCTCCTTGCAATATTTATGAAAATGTTTGGCTAAGCTTGTAAGGCCCTGAAAATCCCCAAGAGATCTGCATGCAGGATTTCCATTGATGCCACTTGCATTTAACTTTCACCGAAATCCTTGAGTATCCAAAGAACAAAACCTCAAAGGGGGAAGACTTTAAAAAAGCAAATTAATTGGGTGGAAAAAGCAAAACACCTTTTGCTGTTTGAAAATTCAGCTCCATATATCTGTGACCCTTGGTACTCAGAGCAGCAACTTTAATCAGAACTGTGGCTGATTTTTTTGCTATGCTTTGTACTGTAGTCCAGCTTTGCTAGTAAAACCCACTCTTCTGTTGTGCCTTGCAGGAGAGATGGCTCTGTTGGGAATAACACAGAACATGTATATTGGATTTCTTTTATAAAGAGGTTAAAATAGCAATAGCAACCTTGTCACAGAGCACTGGCTGGGGAGCAGCTTGTGGAAGCCAACAGCCTTTGGCCTTGTTTTCAGTGATTCAGTCTCACAGGTGGTTGTGAATCCTTTGGAAATACTCCCGGTGTTGATTGTTATTTTTAATTATTAGAGCACACAGTGTAATTTAGATGAGAGCTAAGAAGTATGGCTTAGCAGTTAAACTAATACCTGATACACTTCAATGGTTAAATTTCCATCTTTGGAACCTTTGGGATATTTTGAAAGAAAGGAAAGGACAGACGTATATGATGAAGGTTAAGCAAAGAAGCCTTATGGTTTTGGTAAGAAAGTGCTATGGAACACAATCTGAATTCTTAAGCCAGCTAGTTCAGTCTCCATGTACCTACTGAATAGCACCTGCAGGGAGAAGAGCAGATCGTGAAATGCTTTCTGTTTAAAACATTTCATTCCTTCAGGCCGACTCTGGTTGCATGAAGTGGCAAAGTAAGCTGAATGAGAATGATATCAAGAAGTTTCATAGGAAAAAAGGAAATATAGGATAAATGAGGAGTCTTTGATATTTCCCTTTCTGCCTGGCATAGACCAGCAGAGTAGCAAGCACTCATTAGAAGCAGTGCTCTAGGAGAAATTCTCCTGGAAAAATACTGAATGTTCATTTATTTCATAGCACCACCTGCCCCAAGTCCAAACCTGTCCAGAATTTAATAAGCAGTCCCAGACAAAAGCGTCAAAACCTACTTGCTCTTTATGTGTGAGTAAAAAATCTAATGCCGAGCCAAAATACAGCAGCAACAGAAGGGAAAGGCTAAGGAGGGGGGCCCCATGTGCTACTGATCGAAGAAAAAATTACACTATTTACCTTATCCTTTCTTCTACATCCTATCAGTAGGATCCACAAGACCTTGCCAGAAGGCAAGAGAGGCAAAGAGCTATAGCACAAAACTGCATAACAGAACTGTCCTCCCTCTTAATGCTTTGTCTTTCTTCAGCCTCTCACTGGGAATCCTGGAGCCCTCTGCTCATTTCCTCATTTATCATCCTGCAGAACTGCAGTCTCTCCCTGGAAAGGTTTCAAAGAAATTAGGGAAGAGCAAAGAAACAAGGAAACAAGTCCAGCAACAAAATTCCATCTTGTCTCATAAATTGCTTGCTGGCCTAAGCTTAAGCTGGAATTTCAAGGCAAATGTTAATGGTTGATAAGATTTAGAGTCATGGGAGGGTTTTTTTTTTCATAGAAGTAGCATGGTAATATGGTGAATGATTCAGGAAATGATCCACTTTAGACTAAAACTTCAAAGATAGACAGGCTAGGCTCATTTACTGGAGAAAGTGCCCATGTAAGATAATATGCCTGAAATCTCTCTGACCAAGGAGACAGCTTATTTCAGAGATAGTAATCCAAGACCTCAGGTAGTGTAAATCAGCATAGCTTGACTGATTGAATACTGTGGAAACATAATTGGGCAGTGTATCCTCTCCATTTCTTGGACAGAGGTAAGGACAAATCCAGTTCTTGTGGCTAAGAGGAGATAAGCTGTCACAAGCAGAAGTCTACAGTAGTGACATAATGAAAGAGAAATAAATTTGTCTGTGAAAGGATTAAAAACAGTTTGGAATAATAAAAAATGCAACATAGCTGCTTATTTTCAAGAAAGTGTCATAAAAAGGCTGATCAAAAACTCTATCCCACTTTGCAGTACAAAAGATGAAGTAAAATGATACCATTTTCAGTGGAAATTGTCGGGAGAAAAAAGCAAAAGACCTCAGCTCTCGCTCTGCAGAGTAATTACTAAGAGATACCTAGTCAATAGCTTTGTTCTGTCAGAGATCATGATAACATATCCAAAGATAAAGCCAGACAGTCTTGTTTGGCTAGACATCATTAATACAAGCCCTGTAATTTAGAAAATACCTCTCCAGATTCCCTCTCCAGATAGAAGTCTGCTAATGAACCATGATTCAGTTATATTCCTAATCAGGAGAATGTTTTTCAAGCTATGCTCTAACTGGGCAGTATTTTGCTTCATACATTCCAAAGACCAATTAAGCATTTTGTATACAGCTATGCTATGCTATAGATAATGAATGCACCGTACAAAAATGCTTAATTCAGTTTTGAAGAGAAAAACAGCTTGTGTTCTGCTAGTTTCAGTAAAAAGCCAAAGTGGATGACTCTCTAAAATGGAGTTCTGCAAGGAAGAGAGCAAGGCAATTGTAAGTCTCGGTGGCAGGGTGACAGTTAGCAAGATCAGCCCTTGAAGAAGTTGCTGCCTAATCTGATTTTGCAGCCCGTCAGTCATGGTATGCTAATACCACAGTTTTTAGTGGGTTTCCACCAAAGATAGATTTGGCCCACTTAGCTAGAAGGTCTGGAAAGGGTGAAGTCCAATCCAGTCTTACAGAAATGGCTGAGAAGCATAAATTCATCCACTAATAGAAGGCAGGACTTTGTAATTCTCCTTTCTCATCACAGCCACATGGATCTACTCTAGGCAGCTTTTTTTGCCAGGTCTGAACTCTACATTAAAATCTTCACTGCCTGAGTTTAAATTAAATCCTATCCATCCTTGCAAAGAGAAAATACAGACGAAATCCTAAAGCAAAAATTTCCATATGGTTCAGAATCAGAACAGAATCCAGCCTCTGCACCAGACTTCAAACAGTGAGCTACTATTTTAATAAACAGCATTTTGCAGGAAGATCAGTAAAAAGCTTTCACAAAGGTTCTATTTCTCTGCCAGTATAAGCAGGCAAGCCATTACACTTCAGTCAGAGAAGAATCATCATATCAGCATCTTAAGAGTAGGGCTTAATTGACATCAGACCATTTATCAGTCCAGGATTCTCCCCAAAGATAACTGGGTTTATATCTTTGTCCACTAAAGATTAAAAAGAATGCGTGAGAGACAGAGAAAAAAAGCTGCAAAGACCTTTTGTTGCCAGGTCTTTTGGAGCATCTTATTTTTTAGACTGTTTACTGATGGTTTGAATTCTCAGGTCTTGTCCTCTGGAAGTCAGTATGATATTAGTTCCACTGATCTTGCTGACTTTGCGTTCATGTGCACTGGGTAATGCTGGAGAAAAGCAGAAAAGATGGAGTCATTATGGATTTTGGAAGTAGTAAAAAAAAATGCCTACCATGGAGCACTTTGAAGAACATGGGAGACCCTTCAGCATGTAACCCACTTATCTCTATGAGCTTTATCTTTCTGAGTGGAACATTTGCATGGCAATACAGACAAGTTGTGTGAGAGGTGCAGACTAAGCCTCCAGGTACAGGCAAGTAAGTCAGTGCTTTCCAGCAAAAGAAAAGACAACTAGGAAATGCATGGTGCTGGACAGAAAATCTTGATTGATTCCAGTTCCCTGATCTACCCCGTCTCGAGGGAAGTGTCACTCTAGGCAAGCATTAGTCTCTGTCCCCTTGTACTCAGTCTGTATTTGAATTTTATAAATCAGCTGTAGAATGGGCAAGGATTGCAGTGGTACTTGGATGCTGGAAGCTGCTGCAAAAAGCAGATTCCTAGGGAGAGGCGATACGGAGTTCCAATGGAAGTCCAGAGAGTCTTTCCTGCTAGGAAAAGTGTAACACTAGGTGCATATCTCTGTGTTCAGAAATTATTTTGAAAGCTTAATCCTTGTATCATTTAGCTCATGCTGCGGAAGCCTTTGTTCTAAATCCTGTGGTTCCCAGGCTGGACTCAGCAAAATCTAAGTAAGTCAAAGCTGATTAGTAATTTGGTCATCAGGAAATACAAGGCTGACACAGTCTGTCCTATTCCCATACCCCTCTTATCAAATCCACATGGAGCATGCCACATACTTATCTGCATGTCTTCCTATACATAAATTTAAGGCAGAAGGAGATTCCTCACCTGGAAATGTCTGGGATGTTGCCCTGTAGGATGTAGCAAATTTGATCTTTTTTAAATGTGAAATCAGCACTGCAACTCCTGATGAAGCATCCAGGAATTTCTTAGCAGAAGGTTCCTGTCCATGCTAAGTTTCTTTGTTTTTTTTTTAAATTGAGGCTGCTTTGTATTGCAAAGGAAAATCTGTTTCATTTCTCCTTCAGCTTATTTATTACATGGTAGAATGCTTAGATAGAACACAAGGCAGAGAACGGGAGCTCTGGTGCTTACGGAAGAGCGTGTAGGTGACACTAATTTTGCAGATCCCCAAGGTATCGATCACATGAAATGCAAAGATTTTGCAGAAAAAACCATGGCATACAAAACTAACGTATCAGTGGAACCAAAGGTGAACAATCCAACTGTTACTAGATAATTTTCCCTGTGGAATGCTAAAAAGCGAAGGCACCGCCACTGAAAAAACAGCATGAGAAGTCAGAGAGGGAAAACATGCACACACATCTATGCAGATTTCAGATGAAGGCACTGTAAAATCTTACTCAGAGCACACACTAGTACTTGCTGTTTTACAGCACTCCAAACTACATTAGTGTTTGCATTGATACATTTGCACATTGATAGCTTTGCACTGGTGTCCTCTCAAAGCTGCATTTCCCCCGAAACCTAATATTGCAAAGGAGAGATTTGCCAAGCTGTAACCAGATGTCCAAGCTTTGATACTTGCGTTTAACGGCTGAATTCATATCCTGTTACAAAATCACTCTATTAAAAAATGTTGTTGTCTGCCAGTGAGGCAAAAAACCCCCAAATGCAACGGCAGAACTTCTGGTGACAGGAGAAAAGTGAAGGCAATAAAGTATTTTGTCTGGCTAATATACAGATGCAGAATAATTGGATTTGAATTTGAATGGCTCATCTAAACCCAGGACTGAATGAATGATCAAGTACTTGGGTGCTGACTTTTTCCATCCCAGCCTGTGAGAAATGCTGAAGCAGGCAGGCAGGTGTATGGTCATCCCTACCACTGCAGGTACAGCAGCTAGGAGGGGAAAACTGAATTTATGTTGACTTGTATTTACTAACCCTCCCCTACCTGGCAGTGTTCGTCTGCTGAATGTAACGGGAATATTTTTATTTCCTCTGAGACATGATTTAAGGCTCCTGCAGAATTCAGAACAGCTGTGCAATGTGAAAAAGAGAAGGGACTGTACAAAATGAAAGGAAAGGCAAAGTAAGTGAAAATAAAGCTGAGTGAGGTGATCGTGGGAAATATAAGGAAATGCAAGAATGACCCATGCTAAGGCTGTTATCCAGAGCTTACTAATTTCTACAGATCTTTTCCCTTGTAACCAGTGGTCTTTTAACCAACTCCATATTCGGGTTTAGGATAAATAGAGCTTCTTTTTTACCAGCTTCCCAGTATATAAACACTACTGGTGCTAAGAACCAGCAATGGAGCACATAATAATGTTCCTCTCACAGAGGAGTGCTTTGCACCACTGCGCAGAGCCCATCCGTCTGCTCAAGGGAATTTGCAGGGAGATCTTGTGTGGTATCAGCATAGCTGCATGTCAGGGGATGGAAGGACAGAGTGACTTCTTGAGACACAGGCAAAATTTGCTTGAAGAACTAACTTAAGTAGCCAGTTAGAATACTGATAAATTGCAAAAAGAAGGGCTTTTTGATGAGTGCTAGGATGCCCATATCCTCTACCTTATCCAACATACCAGATCATTCTAGCTTCCTGCGAAAGATCCACAGAGAACAAATCCAGAGGACTGGAAACTTTGCCAAGGACTCATCAGCTTATGTGGAGAGGTTTTGTAATTGAAGATGTTTAGCAAAAACAGCACACGCTTTCCTGCCCCTGCCCAGGGCAACTTCTTTAGAATGAACTGTAAAAGACAAAGATGATGCCTGATTATTTTCAAATGGAGAAATATTTTGTTAAAAAGGGGCTGTACAGTTCACAGGCAATGTTATTACTCAATTTTTATGTTGCAAAGGCATAAGTGGTGTACAATCCATACGGCTTTTAATTTGGTGCGTCCATCTGCTGATTTCTGGTGTGAGCTTCAAAAAGCCACGACAGATCTCCCTGAGAAACCCCTCTTTGACTAGAGAGAGCAATTCCTCCTAGAAGGTGCTCACATTTACTCATATCTGCCTCATCTGAGATGAGTGAATTCTCTGAGGTTGGAGCACTCGCTTAACGGTGTTTACATGCTTTGCTTCCCATGGCAGGCCCTGATCTCACTGGTGATGGGAACTGTGGCCACCAGCTTTGGTGAGTGTACATGGGAATGGTCTGACCTTGTTTCATCCCAATGCGGGGGTAATATTCAGTACCTTTCTTAATTGTATGTGATACAAATCAGCAGCAAACAGTAACATGAATTTACTTCCCTTTGGGGAGAAGCCTTGATTTTTCTCTTTTCACGACAAGCATTTAACAAAATACAGACTCCTCAATCGTGTGTATAACAGGCTGCTGCAAAAACTGCTAGGACTTCAGTTTCCAGGCAAAAGAGGAGAGGCTGCTTTTACTGAGATAAACTTGCATGCACAGGATTTTCCAGGGACCCTGTCCCTCCTGCATTTTGCAGCCCCTTTTCACTACTTTATCTCATAATTGTACTGACAGTACCACTGGAGTGGTCTGGGGAGAGTTTGTCTGTGTGCAGTGTTTTTACCTGAAAGACCATCATGTCAGCACATAATTTGCTAACTGTGCAACAGGAATACCTTGAAAAGTGGTCATCTGTATGCATACAGTAGCTGCTGTGCACAAATATGTATGAAATTTTGATCACTGGTATTGAAGTGGTGATCCTGAATATAAATTAGGAGGTTTCTAAATATATCAAATTTCAGTCAAATGGGAACCAAGTAAATACTGCATTTTAAAATTATAGTTGTCTTCCATTTTAGAAAGGGAAATATGATATTAGTTTGTTCTTCAGGCAAGCTAAAGTCCTTCAGGGACTGTAAAAAAACATTATTAAAATAACAGAGATGTTTAAAATTGAAAAATAATTGCCTAGGCATAAGCAAGCATTTTACCATGCATGTGAAGCTTTCAAACCTTTAGATGTTGTTGAGATATGGCAGATAGGATACAAAAATGCTTACCTGTGCAATATCCTTCTATTATCCACTCAGGGAATAAATTCTCAAATAAATTGATTATCCTAAACAAGTAAACAAACCTTAAACAGAGAAAATGTACTGGATCTGGTTCCAGCTACCATTTGTGAGTGTGTCTTTACAGCTTGCTTGCTGTGGCAGCTCTCTGCCATACATTGAGTGCAAATATAAAGTGAAGTACTGAGCATCAGAGCTATTCCTTGCTCAGATGACACTCCTGTTAACAGAACCCTTTTGGCAATAATTGTAGTAAATAACTTGCATTTTAGTTGTGGGCATTAAGAAAAGCTTGACTTGCAGTACAATATGGCAAGCTGGGAACGGAGACCTAGACTTCTGCCACTGATAGGTGACTTGATGAAACTGCTTAATGGATTTTTCTCTTTGTATCTCTGTCACTCTAAATCAAAACTGACAATGGTAAATGTTCAGACTAATATTTTGGTTTTTCTTTATTTCCTATGTTATAGTTACCAATGTTGTGCACTTTAATATCATATCCTATATCTCACACATCTTTTTGAGGATGTTAAAACAAGAACCAACACCATGATGTAGAAAGAGTTTGATAGAATAAAGCAGGGATTACTGCAATGTACAAACAGGAAAGCTGCCCTGAGGAGGTCTCTTAAACACATAGTTGTAAGAAATTCTTGCAAATTGAGTTTTCCATGTCTCTGAAAACTACTGCTACAAAATATGCTGTTACTCAAAGCAAAACTGGAAAGGTGCCTTCTGGCAGAGAGGAATTTCCAGACAACAAAGAAACATTCCTGTGTCTATTCTGGGTCACTACTGTTTTCCTGTTAGCCAGCAGCTCCGAACCTCTTACTTATTTTCATTAGACCTGCTTCCCCTGTAAATTCTGTCTTTAGTCCCATGTGTAATTTTAATTCTGTATTTGCAAAGCAGATCTGGTGGCTCTGTCTTTGTTCATTGCTTCAAGAGTACAGTTGCTGAGATCGTGTCTGGTTGGTGTTTTTTTTTCTCCAGTATTGTCTTCATACAAGGATATGTGAGTGTGTACATGTAAGTAAGAGAGAAAAGAGCAGATAGAGAAGAAGAAAATGAACAAATGAGCATTAGTCCTTTGTTTAAAGTACATTCTCAAAGAGGCCTGGATAGCTTAATTTTTTTAAATTTTTTTAAAATTTTTTTTTTTCAGAGGTATAGATGCTTTCTCAAGAGTTTTCACCCTGCTTTACAAGTAGGGGAATCTTATTTTCCCCTTCAGTAAGACAGAAAAATTGAGAAACACAGTTAATGCCCAAAGTTATTCAACAATTTCTCTGTTTGTTTTTTTAAATTGTCTTACTCACCAAAATATGCCCTCATCTAGTTAATCTCTCAAAATTTCTACCTATGACATGTCTATTCTTGTATGATTTGAGCTGTATGTTGTCCTGAAAGTGTAATTCCTTTGATGCAGGGATGGAGTCTTTTGTAAAAAAGCACCAAGGTGAACGGCCAAGTCAAGACTCAATATAATGCCATCTGATGGAGACTTTGGAAAAAATAATTAGCTGTCCTTGCTTCTAGATTTCTGTTTGAATCTATACATTCTTGTCTTGGAAGTTCTGGGAAAGTTTAGTTATAAGTTTGCTTTTCTATTGCAGCAGTAACTTATCAGAAAGTGATACTTTAAAGCTAGTCAGTAAAACTTTGATCTCAAAATTTCAAATATAGCTATCTTTTGCCTGACATACAGTAACTTAAAGAGGATCGGATTTCCAGACAGTGCATGCTCAGCACTTTCTGAAGGCCAAGTCCCCCTCCTGTCTTTCAGCTTGAATGTTCAAAAAAAGAAGCATCCCAAAACATCAGACACATTTTGGAAGTGAAACTGAATCTTCATCACCGCATATTTGGTGTCACTGACTGATTTACTTTTTTTCTCTACTTTTTCAGGCATAAGATACAGAGGTTACTAAGTCTCTCTTGTACCCCATGTATGCAGACTAAAATAGAATAGGTGGTCCTATAAGAAGAACTGTCATGCTTACGTTCATTATTTTCAAGAGCTCAAGTTATTTTGGTCTCTGAAAATAACCATTCAGCAGCATTAGAAGTTCTCCATGTAGCAAGTCTGTTCTATTACACTGAAGCACCAGCCTGAGGCAAGATGGCTGGTCCAACTGTCATCCGCATCTTTCAGACTTCACACCTGCTTGGAATTAAGACAGTTTTCCATTCATAGATTTTCCCCCCTCATCACACTGGCCAAAGCAATTCTTAATAGTAGTACTACTGAGCTGCAACAGCAGGTAATTCATACTTGTTAATAAAGGACCAGCTTCTACTGATGCAGATGCGTTCAAAACAACACAGTTCTTAACTGAAACCTTTTCACTGCTTACACAGACTCAAAGGCAGAGTCTTACTTCCTGCCATAGTACGCCTTTACTCATCCCTTTATCCCCACAGAGCAAAAGTGGTTTTCACCTGTTACAGAACTACTGGAACTCATCTTCCTGTGCCACTAACATAAGAGTTTCTTTGAAATTTTAGTGGGAGGGCCGTTTGCATGTGGTACGTTGTGGACATGCTCCAAATGCTGCTGCACCAGAGGCATACAAATGTACAAGTCTAATAAAATAGGGTTTGTCATGGCTAGTCCTCGAGAGGCACATATTGGAAAAAGAAAAATAAATGTTTTAATTGAGACCATAGGCATTCTTTCCTCATGAGAAGTGTGTCATCTGCCCTCCATTGGTATTGCCAACTTTATGGAGACCTTCACGTGAAGAATCTCTGAAGAGACAAGTGGGAGTGTAAATGGAATTAAGGATTGATCTGGAGCAACTGCAACATTTGCAGATATAATCGGTAAAACCCTTTGTTCAGGAGATGCAGATGTGCACATTACAGCATTAATAGCTTAGTTTACATCTAGCAAATAATGAAGTGGCAAGAATGGGCAAAAAAGGAGAGGCCTCTTGCAGCACAGAAAGACCTTGCATAACCGTGTTACAGGACCCATACAAATGTAGGGATTAATGGATAAAAAGACATGTAGTAGAAAGGCATACTGTACATTTTCAGCATCTTGCTTTTTTTGCTATCACTGACCCTGTAGCTAGCAGAATTAAGCAGAAGTGCAATTAATTATCTTGCTGTATCCTTAACTTCTATCTTCTTTCACTGATGTGACATATAAAACCTGGTGATTTCTGGATATTTTATTTTCTATTCAAAAAAAGATAATTAAAATGTAAGGAACTGACACAGCACTTCAAAATACAACTTCCCAGACAGCAGGGAAGACAAAAATTGTGTTCTTATCAGTTATCTAACTGGCATAAAAATATTTTTAGTCTTTTAATTGTCTGTTCCCTGCCTATTGAGCACAAATTCACTATGGAAGTGCATCAGTGGTTCCACTAACAATGAGTCAATATGAACTAAGACTCTTGAGATGGAAAAGGAGACACTATTACCTCTTCATCAGAAGAGAAAGGACGAACACATGGATTGAGAATAGAGCTCTGAGTCAGGAATCCTGCATTATTTCCTGTGGAATATGCTTCAACTGGGGAGATCAGAAAAGGTAGTTTAAAAATTCCTGTTATCAGGAAGCTTAAATTTGCCATACATGGGGCCACATCCCTAGGTTAAACAGGGCTACTCAAGCTGAAAATGTTGTTTAATAACTTTGTTAATGCTTTCAATGAGGTATTAGAGAACATGCTGATTAAATTTGCAGATTAACACCAGGACTGAAAGGCTGCAAGCATTTTGGAGGATAGGATTAGTCTTCAAAGCAATGTTTATAAATTAGGGAAATGAACTGAAAAAATAAGAAGGCAACTTGCTAAGAACAAATGCAACACGGGTAGGAACGATCTCTACAGCACAGGAAGACTGGCTAGGGAGAGTTCTGCAGAAGAGAGTCTAGGGGATTTCAGGGGATCATAAATTGGACTTCAGTCAACAGTGTTGTACTATTGTGCAAATAATAAATACCATTTGAGCTGTTCTAACTGAAGCACAGCAGGTAAGGTGTGTAAATGCTCAATGCTTCCCTCACCTCTGCTGGAACAGTTTGACCCATTTTGCATGTTGTCCTTCAAGAAAGATTTGGACCAACTAGTCCTGAATGATGGTAGCCAGAAAGATCACAGGTCTAAAAAATACAGCTTTGAGGAAAGACTGAAGAAATTGGGATAGTCCAAGGATGTCAGGGCTGATGGGGGTGGTGGAGAGAGAAATCAAATTGCTGTATAGTAATAATCTTCTTTCTTACACCTGTGTTCTGTCAGTTATGTTCTGTTATCATTGGACTTCTAAGGATATATCTCTAGACAGCACCATTTAGCCTTTTTTTGCTCACCTGCAGTATAAAAATATTTATATCAGTTTTCTTTGCTGAATAGATAGGAGAATGTCAAATAAGTCCCATTTTTCTAGGCCAGTCTGACAGAAATAATTCAAAATTGCTGTTTATTGGTGCTCAGTATAGCTTTAAAGTTGAAATTCAGTAAAAATGACTTTGTAGTGGAAATACCAAAGTTAGAATTAAACTTTGTATTTAGCTGCCTGTAATAAAAGAGGTTTCCTGTGCTTACTTTCAAGTATCTAGCTAAGCAGGAACAGGAAAATTATTAATGTTGTTAGTATGTGACCTGTTAGCATTTCACATTCATTTTAACTATTTATGATACTGCTTCGATCATTCTGGGATCCACAGCAACTAGGGCATTAGTCATTTTCCTTTTTCTTGTCTTTCACAGAAGAGGATGGAATTTGGAGTATTTTACAGACATCAAAATGATAGGTGGTCAAAATATGCTTTGGACACTAGCACTTAGTTCTCCCCCTTTAACAAACACTTAACTTTCCTTGGTTTATGTGTCAAAACTAAATATAGAATGAAAAAAAAAAAATTGAAAGAAAAGAGAACTGCTGCTCTGAGTCTCTGTATACCTTGATGATGAACATTTTCAAATTGAGAAAAAAGATTTTTTTTTCACCAGGAGATCATGCCATTCTGCAGACATAGGTAGACTCTTCTCCCAGAGCATCATAGTTTGTCCTTGACCATTTTTATCAGCATGGGCATGTGGAAACATCTATGATTGTGCAGCTATGTAATTTTAAAATAATTTTTAACAAAGTGATATGTATTTAATTTAACTATTTTTCGAACATCAGCTGTTTCACCACCAAATGTCTGACACTTTTCTAGAATGTCAAGTATCAGCCCAAGGAATATAGAAGGGCTGCACAGCCAGCTTGTGTCTGTCAGTGTCTATTGATCCTCAGCCTCTTCTATATTCACTCACAGTGTAGGTATTTTTCCAGAATTAATGTTGCTTGCCTTGTCTTTATCTGATGAGCACTGGATTTATGTCCAGGGCATGACTTGTCTACACAGAGATAGACACTGCCCTTCATTGATCAACTAGTCATTTATTTTCAAGGTCAGTTATTAGGGACATAGCCAACACTTCTAGTTAGGATATTTTATTAAGAGCTGACTCAGTCAAATACTAAGATTCAAACAGCTAGGAATGGGTAATACTTTGTGGGGCACCTCCAGTAATTACAGCAATTTTCTTAGAATAACATGCTTTTCCATGAAGTGCATCTGTAATTATTTATCTCAGTAATTGGATAATCTGCTTTTATCAGCATGACCGTGTGAAAATGCATTTCAACGTACAGCTACAACACTAATGCCTTGTGTGTGTTTTTATTAATTTTTCAGCCTTTGAAGTATTAATGTCTTAAGCATGTAACTGTGCAGCAAAGATACTAAAATGATTTTCTGTCACTATCCTAGGACCAGTATGCATATCATCACTACAGATGCGTCTGACTTCATTGTAGTGTACTGTCTGGGTATCTTCCATGCTGCATTTAGAATTGTAGAATCATAGAATGTCTTGGGTTGGAAGGGACCTCTAAAGGTCATCTAGTCCAACCCCCCTACAATAAGCAGGGACATCTCACACTAGAACAGATTGCTCAGAGGCCCATCAAGCCTTACCTTGAATGTCTCCAGGGGTGGGGCCCCCACCACCTCTCTAGGCAACCTGTTCCAGTGATCCACCACCCTCATATTAAAGAACTTTTTCCTGATGTCCGCTGAACCCATGAAATCCATATCTCTTCAGCTTAGAGAGAAGGATGTTCTGGGGGAATGTGTCAAAGGCCTTGCAGAAGTCCAGATAGATGACATCCATAGGTCTTCATTTGTCCACTGATGCAGTCCCTCCATTGTAGAAAGCCACTAGGTTGGTAGGGCAGGATTTGCCCCTAGTAAAGCCATGCTGGCTGTCCTGAATCACCTTCCTGTCCTCCATGTGCCTTAGCATGTCTTCTAGGAGGATCTGTTCCATGATCTTCCCAGGCACACAGGTGAGGCTGACAGGTCGTCTCCTTTCTACCCTTTTTAAAAATGGGCTTCATGTTTCCTTTCTTCCAGTCACCAGGGACTTCACCTGACTGTCATGACTTTTCAAATATTTCTTTTCCCCAATACTCTTCTTAGGAAAGTTATTATTTTCTTGTGTTCTGGTTTGATCTTTCCCCTATTTTAGCCTTTCATTTTGTTCACTAAACTTAGTAGTCTTCAAGGACAAAGTGAATCTAGATCTTGACACTGGATTTTGTTTTTCTGTAGCTGAGTAAGGTTTGGAAATTTTATGAGTAGTTGCTAGTTCTTCAATTCTTCCTTGAGAACATGCTCTGAGATTTTCAGGGACTTAAGTGAGGCTGACTGGCCTATATTTCTCTGAATCCTCCTTTTTTTCTTTTTTACAGATGGGTTTTGCCTTTTTCAAATTGTTGGAATCACAGGCTCCAGCTCTTCTCCTAGTATTTCTGGCACAAGAGGTTCAGGGAATCAGGTTGGCACTGACAGGCTGTTGATGTCTCATGCCAGCTGAGGACCCTTGCTGGGATGATCTGGGATTACCCCAGTTTTATACAGTGGGCCAAGGAAGACTGCAAAAGAATCTGGTTCTTGATTTTAAATTATAAATAAATTGCACCCCTCGGGGTGTAAACGAAGGACTCATGAAACTCTCTTTTGCTGTGCTTTAGCTGAGGATCTGGCAAAGGCTTACAGCCCAGGACAAACTATGTTTTATTCAACCAGCATAGTAAAAAGGACATCAATGCATATTGGTGTCTGCTGATATGGGTGGTAAGGCATGGAAGAAGATAGCAGCACCAATGGAAAAGGATTTGCACACGACAAAAAATGATGGTAAAAGGCAGCTGTGTGTGAATTAAGTCCTATTCAGACAAGTACAATATTTTGAAGACAAGCTAATGAATGGAATAGTAATACAGGGAAAGGTCTTGGCCAGTTGCTGAAGGTAAATTGGAAGAAATGTGCCTGAACTATGGTGAACAATTTCAAGCAGTGTCGCATGTAAGATGTGTTAATGTATCCTAAGGATTTTACAGCTTTCTGTATACATGAAGGAATTTGCTGGGAATAGCAGTACAAGAGGAAGACACAGCTACATAATACCAATGTGAGAAACTCTGCTAACATTGCTGGAATCGCTTTGCCCCAAGGTACAGAGGAAATGAGACTTCAGCATCAGTATGTGATATGCTCCTTTAGGAGGTAACTGTCCTCTACTTAAGGTTTTTGTCTTTCAGAGCAGACAGCATCATGAAACAGAGACTATGGAAATTTTGAAATAAATTAGAAGACATTAAGAATGGGGAGGAACTCTCTAAGGATGTGGTTATCTCTGATGGTCATGTGGGTCCCTTAATGTACTCTCGACAGCCTCAAGGATCTGTGTGGAAGAGGACAGAATCATATTTAGTTAATATTTACTTACTTTTCATTAATATTTACTTGATTTATTTAAGCAGAGCAAGCAATTTCAATTCCTATAATAATCAATTATAGGCTAATAATAATAATAATTAAACCATAAAAATTGTAATCTTTACTTAGCTCAATAAACTATTAGTTGGCCAGCTGTGAACCAGCAGACTTGTAAGGCATGCTGATTTATACAGCAGACCTGTTACAGATGTGAGGAAATCTAAGGCCATCTCAAATAACGTGCATAATCTTAGAACCTGGCTATGATTCTGTGTCCAGCTCTACAGTACAAAGTTCTGCAGACAGAGCTATGACAACCTGGTAGTGTTACAAACTTTATAATTTTGGTTGGCATAGTTGGGGCAGCAAAACCCCTAATGTGAACACAGCTATTCCAGAAGTGGTTTTTATCAGCTTCCTTCATGTTGCTTAGAGGGGTTGCATAACTTCTCCCAAAAAACCCCCCACCAAACCTCTTTCTTCTGCCACGATATGCTGTGCTCCCAGCAGTTCTGCATGCACAGTGGCTGCAGGAAAGGTGCAACTTGAGGCCATATGGATTTGGGAAAAATGATCCTGTTTCGCACCACTCTTAGCTTTCTTTAGAGCAACTTTTTGTGTGTGTTCTCTGCACACCACCTGGCATGAGAGAGAGAGGTCTCTGCATATTGTCTGCTATGAGCTGTTTGCTGGGCAATGTGGAAGGTTATTTTGTAGGACATTGGCAAAATTTTTAGACTTACAGATTTCATACATCTTGAGTTATTTATAGGTTCTACTTAAGGAAGCCTCTTTTAATCCAGTATTTTCTCTGCTTCATGAGAAATAAGGTGTATTTGGATCCTTTCCTGTGCAATCTGCATCAGTGTAATGAAAACCTTTTGGTTAATTCCCTCCAGGGCTGGTACAAGTATTTCTAATTCCTGTCCTCCCTGACCATTAACCCTTGCCATTGTTTATCCTGGTGTTAGGTCGTCTCTAAATGGAAGGACAGGAGAGTGGGACAGCAGTCAGCTTTCACTTTAAGCAGGTTAACCATGTCTTCTCACTGCATGGGGCTCCACCAGTCCATCCACCACACTAGACCACACTGGTGCAGGTGGCCACTTGGAGCTGCTGGCCCCCAGGGCCTGGCAAGAGAGTATGAGGGAGAAATAATAAAAGAATTGCTCATTGCTCCCTTTCAGCAGTGCCTGCGAGCAGCCCAGCTAGGCCTGCATGGTTTCAAATAGTGCAACAGCCACTGCACTTCACGTTGCTGTCCAGATTGTTCTGGGCAAATACTTCAGCTGCCCTAAACTGAGAGTCAGTGGTGTAGGAGTGGAGTCCAGAGAATTTCCTTCCAGCATGATTCCTGCTATCATCCTGCATAAAATTGCTAATTGTCTAAAGAGGGGCTTATAGTGTTGCTGCTAATGACTGAAGAAATGCACAAAAAGCTGTTTTGAAGTATTCTACTCTTAAGTAGTTAACTGTTGCATTCTAATACGGTCGAGTGGGAATAAATAAAATGTCCTTCAACAGGCTATTTGGCCATCCAACAGCAAAAGAATATTTGCAAAGAGCATTAGAGCTGCTACTTGTCTCCCAGAGCTGGATCTTTGGGAAGCTCTGAATTTGTATCCTAGATGCTTGTCCATTTTGGCACCTTTTTATCTTTCCCTCTTTACTCACCTTTTAAAACAACAAAACTAATCGTACCACAAATAACTTTCTGTGAGGTGTATGCAAACCTATCCCAAGCAACTGAGGAACAGGGAGTGATACAGGAGACAAGGAAGCTGTGAGGGTGAATTGAATGGATGTGACATCTCTATTTTCCACTTCTGCATTATGGCTCTTATTTTCCTTTAGGAATGAGACAAATGGGGCTTGTTTCCAAGCTAGTGAGTATAAAGTTGAAGTAATTGCATCTGCAAATATGTGGTCATGGTTTATATGGTTGAAATAAATGACATTGTGTCTCAGAATTCAGTGAGGTAGAAAACACAGTTAGAAACATAATTTTTTGTTTTGTTTTGTTTTTTTTTCTTCTCCCTGATTAAACAACATGTCACATTCTTCTTTTATCTGAACTCTACCTAATGTGATGGTAAGCAGTGAAATGGACATTTGCAAGGGATTTTAATAGTGCTTCTCCAATATTAAACATGGTCTGATTTGTTATTCACTTTGTGAAATCCTGAGTATACAGCACAAGGAGAAACACATAAATTTGTTATGCTTTAGCAAACAGTGTTTGTGAACAATCCAAAACAAGCCTGCTATTAGCTGTGTCTTACATATAGGTTGCTAGCTTAAAAAGTGTGGATTTTCTATCAGTGGGGTCCTCTAGAGTTCAAGTTAATACTTCAGTAGTTAAATTTTATTAACTTAATATCTAATACATACTTTTGCACAGTTCAGTTAAGTTACATTTCAGAGAATATTTACCTCAGGTTTGTTATTTTACAGGAAAAGTATCCTCATTTTCAGGAGTCATTTTACTATACTTGCTGTTGATTCATGGCTGTGTTTTGTGAATTAAAGCAACGTTTCTCTCAAACTGTATTTGGGTTGATAATCAAATTTAATCTTGATGTCTTATTCATGGGAAGGCATCCTTGGATGCTAGTGTAGTAAGATCAACCTGCCACAGGGCAAGAGCTGCCTGCTGTAATAAAAGGCCGGACTGATCACATCTCTTCTGTGCTCTGCAGTGAGGACAGAGTATTCCCTGGTGCAGCTGTTTTCAGATCTGCTTGTTTATTTGAACTGGTGCCTTGGGCCTCCACTGGAGAGGCAGAATTTGCTGGCTGCTTTAAAACACAAAGTGAAAGCTCTGCCAGTCCCAAAGAGGGACACAAGTGGGAGAGAATATACAAATGGGGATCTGGGATACATTCAGAGATGTAGTGGTATGTCCATGGATTGTTTTACTGACTTGCCAAACTGCTCCTGTATATAAGCATGCTCTGGGGGACAGTGGGGGTTTGGAAGAAGGCTCTTCGGTGAGAATTGCTGAATCCGTGTCCCACTGCCAGTAGTAGGAGTCCTCCTGGCAGCTTCCTCTGGTTTGGTGAAAGCCAAAATAAAGAAGGAACAGAGAACAGGAAAGCACAAGGGATTTGGAAATTGCTGACAGAAAAGGGAGGCAGGAGGCTTGTTAGGATCTAGGAGACATTCCCAGATTGACAGAGCTGGGGCTGTCAAGAGAGAAGGTTCTGGGGCCTGGTAGAGAAGTGGGATGGCTTTTCAGGAGAACAAGAAGGAGAAATTGTAGGCAGCTGGAATGCAGTGCTGGTGATGGAGGGAGACACGGAGAAGTAGGGAAGTCTCAGGTTCTAGGTTTATCTGCTTAAAAAGGATCTCTCCAGGAAAATATTAATTGGTAGCTAATAACTACTGACACTGCCCTAAGGATCAGTCCTATTTTCAGGTTAAAACAGGAGATTTTTTTCAGAATAATAGAGAAGAGCATCTTAACATGGGCACACTTGTCTACTGCTACACCTCTATGGTTCAAAAGGATGCATGCAAGTATCCTTCCATATTCTGTAAGAAGTAAAGGGTCATGTACTGGATGAGAGACAGATGCACCGACAGCAATAGCTGCACTGAAAATAAATTCCTTGTTTTTCTTAGCCTGTTTGCTAAAGACAGCTGGAGAGAGTGCAGCCTGGGAACCCTGAGCACTTCTGCATAATTTTACACTTAGTAATGATTAAAAATTTGCTCATTTACCAATTTCTAAAGAGCCAGTTCCAGTTCAGCTGTGGATAAGTTATTTTTCCAGCTGCATCTAACTGATTGTTTTCATATTCAGCACCATGATTAATGAATTCAGAAACAATAAGAAAAAGTATAGTTTTCGTAGGCATATTTTGAGTCCTTGTGAATCTGTAAAACTCCTGTAAAGAACCTTAATCTTATCTTTATTTATGTTTTCTTTCTCTTCTTTTTTGCCTTACCTGAACGTTGTAAAAAGGCTTCTAGGTGAGTGCCATGTGTTTAAATAGCCACTGTCCTAGTTTATACTGCTCATATGATGTAGTTCAAAGCAAACCTCCCTTCAGTGCAAATCTGGAGTAATCCCACTATTGTTAATGAAAGTACTCCAGAATTATACCCGTTCGAATGAGGATAGAATATCATGCTGTGATACAAGTCCAAAGCAATCCATTTGAACTCAGTCCTTAAAGTAGCCACAAGAAATGTACTATAGAGCCATGGCCACACAAAATCACTTCTCAGTTTTTAATATTAGTCGTATTTATTTTTATTCCCAGCAAACCTGAAGTGCCATCAAACTGTAAATAAAATTCTCTCAGTCAGAATGTGAAATCTTGAAATATTCAGCATTGCCACTTTGCACTGAAATACTTGATCCCAAATCGTTTAATTCTTCCCGCACTTTTATGATGAACAGGTGAAACTAGTGTCATGAATTAAAGCACCAGAGTTTGGTCCTGCATTCCTGGATTCCTCCTGTAAATTCTGATTTTGCCAGAGCTGATACATTATATTGTGTCTTGTACATGGGCTTTTTTTAGGTATGGAAGACTTTGAGCATGAGTTTCATTCCCAAGACTATTTTAGCCTTGCTTTTCTGAAGGTAATCTGAGTTCCTAGCACCATATTAATTATTGGTGGCATTTTGGGGATAGTGTGTTACTTAACTTTTACCTTACTGGGCAGTCATCATTAAAATAACTCACTTTACATGGTTTTGTCTTAACAAGTGCTTGTTATCAGGTGCACTAGCATGGTAAGTTTTCTTTGCAAGCTGCAGGCTGAGTCTTACTTCTCAGGCACCATTCCTTTATTTGAAAGCTGTCATCTGCAGACTGAGCTGCTCTGTTGATAGAACCACTTCCTTGAGCATTCTGGATTAAGGAGTTGTGGCTGACAATTTGTCTTCAAAATGCCCTGTTTTCTTTGGGAAGGCTTATTATTAATAGATCCCTTTAGCAGAAAGTGAATCTTTTTATTGCCGATTTCCAGTCTGTAAAAATCACTCGTACTTCACCATAGCAATAGTCATCATTACCTTGAAAAGACCTTTTGTTTGCTCCTGTCATGAGCTCATTGTCATCACACCCATTAATCTGAATAAACTGCATGTTGTTTATCTCCATCATTCCTGCAAGCTGCTGATGAGCTCTGTCAGTCTCGCAAATACTGAGATGAACGGGTTTCCTTGGAAAACCAATGCCAGGGTAGGGAACAACAATGACAATTAAAAGAATAAAGCACTGAGGCAAAGAAAGGTACAACTTCGAACTGGGTGTAAAGTTGAATCTCCTGGATTTAAAAATAAGATTAAATCCTCTCAACTGGTAGGTTGACTGAATTCTCTGAAGTCAGTGGGAATTTTGGCTGTCCTCCGTGGAAGCAGGATCCCATGTGAAAATGGATACGTATTTCTTAGCAGGCAGTTTCTCAGCAGATAGAGAGTCATTTGAGTTGGTTGAGGCCACTGATTAAGCTAAATACAATATGAGCCTGCAGGTCACTCAGTTGATCAGATACACGTGACAGCCAGTGTGGTGGGTTAGAGCCCAAGGCTCTAACCCCGATCTGTATTCATCATGTGAGCAAATCCAGTGTGACCAATCTTCTGGTGAACCTTCTCCATTTCCAGAGTTGTAACGAGGTTGTTCCTTTAAAACCCACAGCTATGAGAGGGTAACATTTCAGCCTGGAATGGAAGAGTGATTAATATACTTTTGTAGTTATGTTCAGTGTGTATTTGGAGAGAAATTACAAATGCATAAATTATGATGTTAGATTGCACAAATTATTTCAGTGGGTCACTTTAAGAGTAATAGCTTTATTTCTGTTGGTACTCTGACAGTACAAAGTGTTTAATGCTGATGTGGAGAGGTTGTGAACAGCCACTGGTACCCATATGCTTTCCTGAGTCTTGTTGTGCTGAAGCACAAATTGACAAATTGAAGCCCCTTGTAGTTGCTATGGGCGAGTCTCCGTGTCTTGCTTCTTAACCGTGCAAAGTGCAATGCAGGAAACAGTGGAAGTGCAGTACAGAAATCCTTTGTTGAGGTTGCTGTGAATATGCAGAGATCCATCTCTAGCAGCAGAGAGGGAGAAATGCTTCTTCCAGGCTTATTTTTAAGGATTGTATTCTGTGAAAAACTTGCTAAAGCTGAAAATCTTCAGATTCAAATGAGCTTTTCCCATATATTTCTTATCTGTCATGACTGCTGATAATGACTGGCCTTTTCACCTGCAGAACTGCTCAAGAGCACATTAGAATGTCAAGTGCTAAATGAAAGCAGGCAGCACATATTCATGAATGCAAGTGGTAGCTTATGTCCCAATTTCCAACGTGCAATTTCATTTGATGTGACAGAAAGCATGCAAATTGGGATATTGGCATGAACAAAAAAAGTTTTTTGTGCGTACAGTGTTACAAAAGAAAGCATCACTGTCTACATATATTAAAACTAATCTGTTTTTAAGATAGCAGTACTGTGAGTAACAGCTCTTCCTGCATTCAGTGTTTTAAAACAGAATTGGGATTATACAATGAATTACAGAGAGGGTTTTCATACCAAAGAAAATGTAATTCCTGGGGGTGACTGTCCACAAATGCCATCAGTAGAAAGCCTACAATTGTAAGTCCAAAACCACAAGTTAGATACCAGAGTGACTTGTTGTGTGCCTAATGCTAATTAAATACTGAGCATTCAGAGACCCAAAAACTTGGGCAAATTTGGAATTTTTTTTTTTCTTCTTGAAGGTTTAGGTAGATTTAAATGGAAAATGCCACTGTTGACATATTTTTAGTTTTCCCTTTGGGTTGTGAGGTCTCTGACTTTTAACTGACAAAGCAGAGGAGTGAAAGCTCTGCAGAACAGTTGTGGAAAATACTGGCAGTAAGGAGCAGAAATACAGGCAGACTTGGTAGCCCCCCTTCCTTTTTGCCTCCTTTCCTGCTCTGCTTACTTGGCCTCTTCCCTCCCTCCTTGAGGCGTATTTTCATCTCATATGTTGTTACTCATGTTACAAAGCTCCACGTTACGCATCAATTACACAGGTAGCTCTTACCTGCATTATTCTTACCTGTGCAATAGCTGCTTCCTTTTGGTTTAGCATTGATCAAAACTACATGATTGATCATGATAGTATGTTCGATCTCCTTTGTATAGGTCAGCTGCTGGCATGTGTGGTCAGTGTTCTTGTGGTGGTTCATAGTGCTGACACCGTTACTAGTGCTTTGCTGAGAGGTTCATCCCTTTGTCCTACTGGTTGACTGCGTTTTCAATTTCCTACTAAATGGCCATTTTAAGCAAATTCCATTTATCAGCAGAATATCACTCTGATTTCAGATGTGACTTCTGGAGGAGAACTTGTTATGACAACTGTTTCCTCATCATGGACTGTTTATTCATTCAGTCCCCTAAAAGAAGTCTGCCAACTCCAGATTCAGACATACTCAGTTACATATACTCTGTCTAGTTCCAGACATCTGATATCTGCTGATATCTGATTGGGGTATCTGCTGGTATCTCAAAGGGACCCTCTGAGATGGAAACTAAGCAGTGGTCTTCTTGGGGAGGAAGGGGAAAAAAATATGTTCTTCCACTGGCTAGTTTCAAAACTATACAGTGGAAAATTTGAGGTCTTGTCAGCGTTTAAAAGTGGAAGGAGCTAGAAACAGAATGGAACTTCACCTTTTAAGAGCTTATGTTCTGCAGATGGATATCTTGGAAAAAGCTGATCGTATATTGTGGTGCTGGACTGTGTTCCAGATGGAGAGAATAAATTGAGTTGGCAGAAGATATGAGCTGTACTTTGTTTCTACAACTGACTTACTGGCCCGCAATGCAAGGTGGAAGGGCTGGCATGTGTATGCTGCCAATATGGGCCTCCAGCAATGTGGGGACACCCACTTCCCTGCTGTGACTATTGAAGTTGTATGTGCCACACAGGCAGGGCTTGCTTAACTGCCCCTTTATTAGATGACTGCAGCAGATGAACAGATTTCCACCTAAAAAAGGCAGGCTATAGTCATGGCACCTGGAACAGTTCAGAAAGAAAAAATGTCGGAAATGTTTTGTTTTCCCATTCCTTTTTTCACTTAGAATGCTGTTCATGGGGGTTTGATCCATGCCCACTGTCTTCCTCTGATTCTTGGCAGCTTGAAGCTCTTCATGTTTCTGAAATATTCGGCCATCTTCTTGCATCTTACATTTCTTTTCCCCCTTCATAGTCCTTGAATGGTTTACTTGCAATTTTGATAACCAAATCGTTTTATAGCTAGTGTCTTTTCTTCACTTAGCTTCTCACTCCCAATATTCAAAAGGCAAACAAACATTTTGCAAGAAATTTTATATATTCTGGCTTCACCCCAGACTGCAGCACTTGCATTGTCTTCACATTTTTCTCTCCTGAGCTCACTTACACTTTCAAATGGTTTCTTGCTGTCAACTTCCCTATTTATCTCCTTTATTTCCCCGGGTTGCTTCTGCCAGCATTCTTGCCTGCCACCTATCGCAAGTTGGGAGATGTCATCACTTTTCCCTAAACCACGTTTGCACTGAGCACACACATTGAAATATGGATGAGCCTGGATAGATTCCACTTTGTCTTTTGCCTGGCACCGTTATAAGCTTGTCATAAACACTTCCTAAAGGATTGCCACATTGAAATATTTAAGAAGCTGTTTAATCTAGTCACACTGATTAAAATTATTTAGTTCTTTAATGCACCTCTCTTGCTTGCTTATATTTGTTATATTTACTGTGCTAGTTTGCAGATTTGCTGAGAAAAAAGATCATCAAATAATGATGCTAATCTTAGCAACTTGCATGCTTTTGTCATGAAAGGCTCATCTTTTGCCACTTTCTGCAAAGGAGGAGTTGGCAGAAAAGAAATACACAAAAGAAAAAGAAATATAAAATATTTATAAAATATAAAAGAAATGTAGTGGTGGGGTTGTTCAATAATTGCTTAGGCAGGGAAAGAAAGCTAGAACTGAAAAGACTTTCAAATCATTTGATTCCAGGACTTCAAGCCTGAATTACAGTATCAGTGGCAGTTATGCCCTTCAATGTCTGGCAAAATCAACAGTCACCTGAGAAGTGCCAAAGTATTCATTACTTTGGTTCTGAATGCAACAAGCTCCTGTTTCATGTGTCATTAGTTCAAAGCCAGTAAGGACAACCAGATACTGCCTGTTCTTTGTCTTTTATTCCCTGGAATAGCTTGCCATATCTAATTAATATTTTGTCATCCGTCACTATGTAAGTCCTCAATGCTGTTTTAATCTATTTTGCTCTTTGTACTATGTGTTGTATAATGGGGTGTAGCCAGCAGACAATAGAAGCAGCTGCCTCTGGTGCTAAAATGTGTGGCTAACATGTCCTGTTCCTTCCTGGGCTACTTTGAAGCTCAAACCTCATGGTAAGGCTCAAAACTCAGAAGCATGAAATAAAAATTAGCCTACAGAGACAAAAATCTCCTATTGTCACCAGCAAGTAGCAAGTCCGTGTTACCTTGTTCAGTGTTCTGAGTCAAATGAATTATGTATGTGCTGTTGGTGCTGAAGAAATAAATAATAGAAAATAATAATAATAATAATTTTAAAGCATTTTCATGATGCGTATTTGTAAAAGGACGTCACTCTAGGTTTGTGGAAGCCTTTGAGTTTGGCGATAACCATCAAGAGCTTTTTGGGTCTTGAAGGCTTGGTCCAGGAATCTCTCAAGGAAGAAGCTGTTTCGGAAATTTTTAGTGGTTTTTTACCTAATTTTTTTTCAGAAGCTTGTCTACTGCTGCTTATTGGCACTTCTCTTTCTGGTAGGGGGAGACACAAAACATTACCTTGAATTATGGGAAGCAGAAAAGAGCTAACTTTGATCAAGTCTGTTGAGGTGTAAGAACTGCAGCCCTTGCTTGCCTGTGAAGAGCTTTTGTTTGGGGAAAGCCCAGTGGCAATAAGTTACAGTCTGAGCTTTGGTCTAAAGGGGGCAAGAATGCCAGATCTCCTGCAGAAGACAAGCACGGGGACAGCTGCTCTGATGACCCCAGACTGCTTCTAGTTGAGGAACAGAAGCCAAAAACTATCAGGAATTTTTTATTTGTTCTTTGAGATTCAGATAATGGTTTCCTGTGGTTCTTTGGGCCTGAATTCTGTTTGAAGTTATTTTAGGAATCTGTGTAGCAAACAATGATCTGTATTACTATGATTGTATCACAAAAGCTGTCAATTGACAGCGGGGCTATAATGTGGGTCCTACTGTATTTTATGATAGTTAGTGGGTAGGTTGAACATCAATGACATTTTAAAGCAGTCTTTAGCTTTCAAAAGACTCAGATGTCCATGGGATTGAAAAGCAATTTAAACTTTTAATGAATATAGAAGGGAGTGGCAGATCCATTTACACAGACTGGATGTAAACAGACAACATAAAGGTGAATTGAGCAGGATAAGAATGTCAGGCCATAGCACTGGGTGAAATAGTGGCATTAAACCCTTTCAGGTTTTAGACTGAAAAATATAATTGACCTTTGAAGCTGGGGTCCTGCTAGTGCTGCTATATGAATTTTCTAGAATTAATATGGGGGTCTTTTTCTGAGCAAAAAGAATATTTCTTTTGAAGTCCTTCCTTGCTTGGGGGAAAAGGACATTTGTTAATGCTTGTGAAGCCAGATTTTACCATGCGTACTACATAAGAAGTCCCACTGAAATCAATTAAAAGATTGGATGTCATAAGTGACCATTCAGTATGAGTAAGGATGGCAAAATCTGGTCTTTAAATAAACCGCAGGAGGAGACTAGTCTGTTTTAATACTTTATTTTTATAAATCCTGAAGAAAACACAAGACAGATTGGTACAAACATGTTGCAGAAATTGAGGTGAGCGGGATTGCTTCTAAATAGCCTGAGAGCTGGGATACAGCTGGGTTGCAGATTGATCTGGTGATGAATACAGAAATAAACTAATTAGCAGCATTTTCTGTGAGAGACTTAATATCCTGCTGTATTAGCCCAAAGTACTGGGAACCAAAGAAAAGAGACAGATGAAAGGATGGACAATAAGGCCTTTAAAGGAAAAGACAAAAGGAAAAAACCACATTTCTGGCTCTGAATAGATTCCAAATGGATGACTGACATAAAGGATCCTGGTGTTGTCTCCCGCCTTCTGTTAGGGCTGCCTTATGGCTTGAACTGAGGAAATCTTAATTTTCTAGACTGCTGCAAAAGGAAAAGTGTCTTGAATTCCCTGGCCCAATGCCCTGTTGAACCATCCATTCATACACCATTTCAGAATGGGCCTGGCTAAACAAGTCCTTCTGTTTGAATCCTGAAAAGCTTTCGAGGCTATGCAGTGGCTGTTGCCTGGCAGAGAGGAGCTGTCTGTTGAAACCTGTGGTGTTCACCTGGAGAGGTGGACCAACTAAAAGTCATACCTGCGTTACTTATAGACCTGAAGAGATCAATAGGGTGGTGTGGAAGGCTGCAATAATAAGACAGACTCGGTGTAGTGTATGTGATTATGGTTAGTAACTGCAAAAGACTGGCAAGGGGATGTGTTCACTCTTCTGGTAACAGCTAAAGCCAGAAAAATCCAACTTATTTCTGATTTAAATTTCTTTAAAATGACTGCTGCGGTTATTGTACATCTGGGTGACTTTTAAACAAAAGTACATAGTTTTGATTGAAATTATTTTCTTTAAAAGAACAGTTATTCTTTTAAGAATATGCAAATAAAACTAGAGAATACACATGCTGCACTAGGAAGAGAAACAAAGGAGTAAAAAAGAAGAGAGAGAAGTTTAGTCGTGGTCCTGAAGACAAACATGAAGGAAATTGTGTAATCTCCAGGGCACATGCAGCCCTCACCCAGCCTGTGGTGGTCATAAGCAATTGCAGACGTGGTAGATGATGGTGGGCCCTGACCAGTGCTAATTTGGGACAAACACCTAAAGCCACAAGGAATCAGGGGAAACCTCAGCCTTTATGTTTATTAAAGCGAGAGAGCAGAGAGGAGTGTGACATCCTGGCGTGCACCACAATGAGGGCACCAGTTACAGCTGTGGAAATGTTGAATGTGAAGGCTTTAAAGTTAAACATTTTAGCCTGAGAATGAACTCCTTTTGCTGTGCTGAGTTTCTGCACCCTGGCAGGGGTACCTGCACTTGGCTCATGGTTTATACACACAGAAGGGTGTACTGAGATAGAAGGATACCATTTTGTTAAAAACAGAGATGGCTAAATGTAATGAACTGCTAGTAGTGGTCTGTTCTAATGACAATGCCTTTCGTTTTCAAAGGATCTTTCTTCCAATAATTTTGAAGTACTTAAAATTAATCAAGGGCAACCTTAAATCTGTTCAGTTTTTTGTGATGCTGCTCATGCAGGCTCCTGTGCCTCTCATGTTGAAGTCATCTCTGGTCGCTCACTGATGATTCTGTCAGATGTTATTTATTGGACCATGGCAGAGAACAATTCTCTAACTACTTTCCTATATACACTGCTGGAAACTTCAGGCTGCTCTCAGCTCCTGCAGCCACACTGACAGATGACCAGAGCAAGGCAGATAAGGGTTCTGAATGGGAAAATGTGTTCTCCTTTTTACTCAGGGAGTGGTGGGGAGGAGAGGGAGGAGGGATAAATTCCCAATTTAATGGACTTGCAGCTGTAGTAATGTCTTTGTAGTTTGTCAGCTTTTCTGAGTTGTCTTTCTCTAAATGAATAGGAAATAGACTACAGCAATTTTCTGCATGATGGATAATGGTGTATGGTTCATCCAGTTTTAAACTCTACAACCTTATATCCCAAGCAGTTTTTCTATGTAATTTTTCATAGGACAGATAAAAATTATCTTCAAGTCTCCTTTGTGTGTTTTGTTAGCATTATTAATGTATTTTGTTTCCTGTTCTGTCCCATTAAAGCCATAACTTCAAGCACATTCACTGTTGAATATCTCATCAGAGAGAGCTGTGTATTTATAATCCCTGTTAAGAGTTTGCCAGTCACACAGTCTCATGTTTTTCCTCCTTCAGAACAGTTTCATTTTTCAGTTTATCAATAGCTCTGACAGTAGAAGTAATGGGTGCTCTCTTCTGGACTGCTTGCTTTTACATTACTGCTCCTTCACGTGTTATACGGTACTTTCATCTTTCTATCTCCTCCATTCCTTTGCTTATGGCATCACTGTCAATGTATGTTCTATAACCTGTTTTGTACAAGTCTGGGAAAAACATGAGCAATAAAAGCCCCATTCTCTCCTCTTCAGGAGGGCATACAGGCAAACTGTAGTGGTTATTAGTACAGAGGACAAAAAGAGATTTTAAATCCAAGTAGCTGAGTGAGAAGACTGGATACTTTATTATTCCATTAGGTACTGTGTGCAATAGTCACATTGGTTTATCATCCCACTCCTTTATCACTTCTATTAATGATCACGTTTATTTTCTATTAAATTGTTCCTGGAACTTGCATCCCTGGAGCCATAAATTGTGCTGAAATATGTTGAGATTGTATCCTTGTTTATGAAATTTTGCTAAATCCAAATTGGGAAACAATGGCTGAAAGTGATGCTCAGGATTTAATTCCATTGAACACTTTATCAAAACTATAAAATACTAGATAGTAATTAATGGTGCAAGCAGCTGATTAATGTTTTGTGAAGCTTCATATGTAGCCTGCCCTATTGCTGCTGTTTTCAGACAAAGGGCTATGACAGTCACTCTATGCTTCATTGACTTGTTTGAAAAAATAAAACTTGTTATACAGCAAGGCCACTTGCATGGTCATTTCACTGCTGTCATCTTGATACAAACCCCTCAGGGGTCTAATGGAGATCAGTTGATCAGTACAGTAATGACCTCATTATGTGCCAGGGAAATCATAAAGCATTAATGATGTAACACATTCAGATTTTGGTCATTATTATCTTAGGAAAATGTTATTAATAATACTTCATGGCTGCATGTAGGAATTCTTATGAGCACTAAATGGCAGGTGGGTCAGTCATGCTGTCTGTAGTCAGTGAGCTCATGGATGAGAAGACAGGGACTCTTCACTTCCACTCTTATGTTCCTGTGCAGCGTGGGACTAGCAGCAGCACTGGCACTGCCTTACCTTGCTAGTCTCTCCATGCACACACTGAGCATTCCTGTCTGTCCAAGACAATAGCAAACACTTCAGCTGTAGCCCTTTAAATAGAACTGGTAAAGACATCCATAGCTGAACAGTATTGTGAGTCACACATAGCTAAATTGCACAGTAGGAAAGGTAACTCGCCCATGTTTTCATAGATAAGGTCCTCCTCCTTTTCCATAATTGTTTCAGTTCCCTCTGAAGTGTTGTGACAGGTGAGTTGAGTCTAAGGACAGGTATCTTAGCTGCAAGTGTGAGGGATAGCTGTGTGCTTTCATGCCCTCAGGAGTTGTTATAGCTGATATTGCAATCTGTGCCTTTAGTTAACATCTCATGCCAGCTGGCACTTAGGGAGATGGTGATGAGTATCAGTTTCTTCACCTCTTCAGGAAAACAGCATATTATTTATTCTATGTACAGTGCCTCTTTTCACAATGTCCCTGGGTAATGGTGATTTGCTCTTAAATGGCTCTGGAATATGTTTCTACTTCTGTGGAAGATACCTTCTGGAGATGAACAGTGTCATGTTGTTTTACTAATGACGCTGTAAAGCACACCAAAGGCATTTCCAGCTGTCCTCCTTAGTATGGCATTAGGGAATGTCAGACCATGGGTACTGACACAGTAAACTTTACCTGGCCTCCTGACTCCCAACCAGGCTTTGTATTGTAAAGTACACCAATGCATATGATGCTCAGAGGTTTAAGGACACTCAGGTACCCAGGAGCTAGTCACATCATCAAAGATGTTTTTTAGGACAGAATGTAAATTTTGTTTTTACTCTGCTTTTGGCTGGTTTTGTTTGTTTGGTTGGTTTTGGGTTTTTTTCATATAGTGGCTTGGTGTATAAGGAGGACAAAAGCAGTCTCTTTTGAGTGGTCCCCAGGGACAGGGAAAAAGACAATAAGCACAAATTGAAATGCCGGAAATTCCTTATGAATGTCAGAAATGTTTTTATTATGAGTTGGTTGAACACTGGAACAGGTTACCCAGAGGGGCTATGGTATCTCCATCCTTTTAGATACTCAGAACCTGACTGAACACAGCCCAGGACAACCTGCTTTAGGTGACTCTGCTCTGAGCAAGGCGTTGGAGTAGGTGATCTCCAGAGGTTCCTTCCCACCTCAGCTATTCTGTGATTTTTCAGAAAACAAAAGTTTGGTGCAGATTATATAATGTTGTGGAAATGAGGAAATATTAAATATAACCATGGAAATGCAGGATAGAAGATAGACTCTCCAAAAGCGATAGCAAAGAGAATTTACATGCTTATTATCACAGATGATGTATATTAGCTCCTAGAGAGAATGTAGAACTTACTATCACCTCTGAGAGGAAGGCCAGGATGTGAGCTAATACTCAAGTCAGTGCTTAATTAACCAAGGAAAAAATATCAATAGAGGTGCATCTGAATGTCACAGATAATATGGAAATACAGTTTCTAATTTAATGCAGTAAAGTCTCTAGACATGCCCACTCCATATAAATGAGATCCAGGCCATTATTAAACGGAACGGATAATAAAGCAGGGAAAGAAAGGCTAATCTAAAACAGCTTGCTGCAACTTTATCAGAGATTTACTGATAGGGATTATTTGTATTTCTGAACAACCATACTTTCAGTTTCATACATTAGTTTTTTTAAAGGGATTAATTTGTCTTTCAGACTTCTGGCTACAAGTCTGCTCCACTGCGGTTCAAACAAACAAACAAACAAATCCATTGTCATTTTTTAACCTGAAGCCATTGGATTGGTAATACAGTGTAGCTTGTGGAGTAGGAGCACCTTTTTCAGAGCTGCAGCAAGGCTTGTCTGCCAAACTAGCTGTCCCAGCTAGAGGGGGTGCCCAGACCCTGCCTGTATGTGCAGTATCTGAAACAAAACAATCCCCTGCCTTTTCACTGCATATCCTGCTCTGCTCCATTCCGTAGAGTCGTGCTGGCATCTGGATTTTGTCATATGCCTTTACTGTGTGTTACTGGGACACCTGGAAGTAATGTACCTGGAAGCAGAGAAAGGTGTTTTCTCTGCCATGATACTGGGAGACCAGTGTGGCAGATAGCTGACATGGTCGTTGGCAAGTGTACCTGCTAACTGTTGAATCATTCAAACTGAGCTAAATCTTGATGTGTGCAATGCACAGCTTTGTTGCCTTGAACTGAAATAATGCCAATAAATTCTGTACTGCTGTTTCTTAGCAGGTCTTTAACAGCAGGTAATTTTGAAGTCAGCTATGCTTCAGTGGCATGGATTTACACTGAATTTCTGGGATGTCAACAGTGCAGTCTGAAAGGAATGGTTCTAAAGTAATATCCAAGATGTTATGTTTTCCTTTTCTCCTGCTGTCTAAATAATCTGTGCTACTTTTGTTGTGTCCTTATTTTCCTGCCCTTGAGCTCTACGATTTGTATAGCAGCCACAGTGCTTTCTGCACAGCGCATCAGATGGGTTGTGTAGTCCATAGCAACATCATCAGTTTCAGTTCTTGCTATAAGCCTCCTGCATCACCCAACTTCATCCTTCACTGGGACTTTTGGGGACTTTTATGGCAACAGAACAGTAAATCTTCTTTGATTTGATAAATGTCTCTGTAAGCATGTGTTCTGTTCATTAAGGGTACTGGATAGTCCTGCAAACTGCACATCCTTCCCTTATCAAACAAAAATAGCATGGACAGTGATGATGGATATTTTACTTAACCACTTGTGCAGTGGTCCAGAGTCTTCAAAAAATAATGTTCATACCAACTGGGGATCAAAGAGTTTCTGTAGTTGGGTGCTTTTCTAGTTTCAGTGGGAACACCCAATCCCACCATTCAAGGCCTTGTTATTATCTAACGCTATGTAAATTAACAGCTCTACTTAAACATAAATCCACTGGTGGTCGTAATTATAATGGTCTAGAGGAAGCCTGTAGACCAGGAATTCCCTGAAGTACTGTTTCTCAGAAGCCTATGTCAGAGAAGGATCGGACAGGATTTGCTCTTTTCCCAAGCATTTGCTGCTGACCACTGCTGGAAGGAGGATACTGTGCTATGCAGGTTCTTGCCTGGCCCAGTGCAGAAGTCATATCCTCAAATCAGCTGCCTGCTGAGGATAACTTCTTGTTTCAAATGGTGTAAATACTTTGAGCCAGCAATTTAATTTTTAAATGCTCCTTGTTCCATGACTGTAACACATCGTTCTCTGGCTGTGTTGGTGATGACTATATTCAGTTGGGTTGCACCAGTGAAGAGAGTAGCAAAAGGAAATACCCATACCCATGGAGAGGGGAGGAAGCATGGAAAAATCAATGTTTATTCAGCATGAAAGCACCAATATTATAGAAAAAAAATGTGATTTTTCAGACCCACTAATAAGAAATACAATAACACAGAGAAGCTTTCGCTCTTATTTGTGAAAAGACAGGAAATAGATAGATAACTGAATCCATTCAGTTCAGAGAATAAGTAAGCATCATTGAGTAAGTAAGCATGCTGTCTTTCACAGCATGTAATTGATTTTTAACTAATTCTACACCCAGAGAAGCTAATCCTTGTGTGAAAAAAAATCATTGGATCTAAATCAGTTCTTATTTGAACAAGCAGGTCAACATCTGTGCAACCAAGTATTGTCCAAGGGAAGCATGTACTGCAATACCACTCAGCAGGTACATTAGTCTCCCCAGAGTTTTGAGTAATGAGTCTGATTGTGCACCATCTCCACTGAAATCATTACCGTTTCGTAGTGACCTCAGTCAGGACAAAATCACACATTCTGGGAGAAGCATGAGCAGCAGTTTAAGGAAGCCCAGACCTGGATGTTGCTTTTTGTGCTGCAGTACTTCAAAACCCTTTGTCTCTGACTTTCCTTGTCTGAAGGTGTGACAAAATTCCTCTTGGCCACGACAGGCTCTGTGCTGTTTGCTCAGTGGTCCTGTTTGCCCTCACTCTCCAGGCAGAGCACTGTGAGCAGGCTTTCTGGCTCTTATGTCCTTCTCTGAACACCCACTCCTCTGATCTTAAGCAACACCACCAACCTGCCTAATGAGGTGCCCTGCTGTGTGCTCTCTTTTTGTGCTTCATGCCAGCTACCAGCCAGGAATATCGCATCACTGCACAATGATGTTCCCATTAATGTAAGTGTGATTTCCTGGTGTTACGTATCCCTTTATCTTGTGCTCATATGCACAACAACCCATATCTGTGCTGTGCAGAAGGATGCGTCCAGAATTCATTTTCTTTCTCATGTAATATGAAAGGTATTTCTGAAAGAGTAACTAGTGAAGTGATGAGAATCCTCCAGGCTTTGAAGTCTAAGCTTTGCTGGTGTGATTAGTTTACATAACTAGTTTTCCATATAGGGAAGTGGTACTGATGGGTATGGGTTTCTTCACCCATTTCTTCTGTTTTGAAATTCGGTATCTCCCAACAAGTGCTATTCGGAGCAAGCTCAAAGCTGCTGTTGTGCTCCCCAGCAGGACTCTTCCAATATAGGTGCAAAGAGGAAATTATCTGGCATTTCTGAGCTGTTCTTTTGGTTGCCCATGCGCTACTTGACAATGATGGTGTTTGAGAAGATGGTGGTGGGTGTAAAATACAAGCTTAGCTGGAAGCTTTCCTCTTGAGAAGCCTAGGGCACTTCTCAAGATACATGTTTCTGACTCATAAAGTTTAACAGCTGCAAATGCTTACAAGAGAAGATGTAAGTTGTCTATGCAACCAGCTGGACCTCTGTAATATTTATTCAGCTCCTCAGTCTCCCACAATGAGGATCTGTTTTGGTGTTTTTTGCCTCAGTCTCATGTCCTCCTCATTAAAATGAGCTCTCAGCCAACATAACCAAGACACATCTGCCACTTATGTGGTCCAGACTTCCCTGTGACTGGATATTAAGATGGATCTCATGACAAAAAAGTCATGTTGCAGAGTGACTTGATTTACCAACATGGAAACCAATTAATTCTAGAACTCATAATAAAAACAGTTTAGTCTCTCAAACCCTCCTGTTAATCAACTACTCTGTTTCTGCTTTCAGCCCAGGAGCAGAGACGACAGTAGGATCCAGAGACAGCTGTAAGCTGTAGAGGCACTGAGGGACCAGCATGTTTCTGTCATCAGTTATAGGCATCTCAGGAGCTAGAGACAGCTCAAGCAAAATTAAGTATGCATGAGCCAGACCTCTTCCTATCCCTGATGATGTACACCACAGGAGAAGGCAGCGAATCTGAGCACCTTGAATCCTATTAGTGGAGAGGAAAAAACCAGCCTCATGAATGTATTGAGTTTTTGGGGATGTCACCTGTGGATAGATAATTAGTGTTCACAGGTCTATCCCACATGGCAAAAGAGTCAGCCTTCTCCTGTGATGCAATGCCTTTGAGATAGGATGACAGCTAAGACAGAACATTACCAGACTTAGGAATGTGAGGATTATGAGAATATGTTAATGGAAAATTGTTTACCTTGCCAATGTTTCACAAGATGGCTGATTCCCCTGCTCTCAACACCTCCCACAAAGAAACAAACAAACTTTCTCCATCTTCTTCCTTCACAGCTTCTGTTCTTCTCTGTGAAGAACATATAGCCAGTGATGCAATGGTCTGCAGAAGGAAAACTTGATGTTTTTGTGATGGCTTTCTGGCTTTCTTGTTTTCACTTTGTGGCAGGTGAATAAGCAGAGAAATGGATTTTAACTCCGTATGTGCCAGAGAACTCTTGCTTGATTCAGAGCATCCTCCTTGCATCTAACAAAATGTTCCAAGGCTGTTTTCTAATTGTGAGTTTGTCTTTTTTGGTGGTACACAGCTAAGTTCCCAGGGTTGTAAACTAGGTAGTTGTTGAGCAATCACAGTTCCAGCTGAAGCCACTGAGATCTTAAATGTATGAAGTACTGTATAATAAAACATAGGTTTTAAACAGCTTGTGTTCAGTATCCAAGTTTGGCTGGTACTTCTTACTCAGTTCGTGTTCTGTAAAAATGGCAAAAACTATAACTTCAACACCCCAGAAAGTTTATGAAAATGAATGCATTGATGTCTGAAGCATTCATACTGTTCTGATAAGCAGCACAGAAAAGCCTATGGAGAAATGAATAATTCTGTTTTCAAAGCAGAATCTGAATAGTGTGCAATAAATAATGCCTGGTGAGGGTGAATAATGAAGGGAAAATAAACTATTGAAAGCTACACATTAGCTGAACATTGCTCATTCTGCACACTGAATGAGGTAAGGGTCTTATGGAAAAGAGCATATGTGACTGTCATTTACAGTGCTGTCGTGGTGCCTGTGCACGAAGCACATAAATTACTGTTTCACAGGCAACCACACCATTTTATGTGCTTGATTAGCAGCCTTTATAATGTAAGCACAGCATAGTTTTTGTGTGCAATAAACAAGTTACATGGTTTTTAACTCATTTGAAGTCCCTACTTCAAGAGCTGAAGGCTCTGAAGCCTTTTCAGTTAAATGGTACTAGAGTTATTCTGTTCTTTCATGTTGAGGAACAATATATTCTCCCCACTTTAGTTCTCTGAAACGTGTGAAGTATTTTCTCTGAAACTAAGAAAGAAAATAAGGAGTCACCTGGTGCAGGTATCTCACATGATTGATTTTATTAATACTGTAAGTGAAAATAGAATTTGATAATGGAAATTACTGTGCAGGGACTAAGACTGTTATTTAGGAACATGGTGCTGGTTCATGCACCTCACAGCAGTAGCGACTGGAGATGTCAAACTAGTCTTTTCATTGGCAGAGTCACCAGTCTTGTTTATATTTATGCCCTATGCTGCAGTTACTCACAGAAAGAAAAGTCTGTGTGATCATCCACCTTGAAGGATACAGGGGCAGTTGGTCAGTCTCCAGATGGTGAGGATGAGTTGCCTGGTTTCACAAGTGTTTTTGTAAACAAATACTGGTTAACACTGATAGGATTTCAGGGAAACTCTACATGGAAGACAGCAATGCAGTGTACAGAGATCTGAACTAGTTGGAAGTGAATCATCTGAGGTGTTCAGTTTGCTGACAAGGTTGTTGTGGGAATGGATTTATATCAGTTTTGCTGCTGCCTAGATAAATATTCGTGCTGGTGACACAGGAAGGTGTCAGAAGATGGTGATCATTCTGACTTGCCATATGGCAGAAGACAGAGCATTTAGGATTTGCTGAAAGCCATGAACCACCTCAGAGTCTTCAGATAATAAGCTCCTCTGCCCACAGCAATCATTAAAGAAAGGGTACCATTCACCTTACATTTTACTTTTCAGCCTTTTTTAGGGGTCTCTTCAGTGTTTGTCCACAGACAAATTCCCATTCTGCTCTCCAGGACTCAGACACTATTTAAAGTTAAATTCTCTGAAGTACTGGTATCTTTTACATCTGAATCCTTGTGCACTTGATTTAAAAAAAACCAAACAAACCACCATCTTGCACTATGTTCATTGTTTACTCTTGCATTTAATCACAGGAACACTGTCTTGCCCTGTGAGTTTCCTTTGAAGATGGATGAATTCCCAGAGATGTCTAAAGCAGACAAGGGGGCTTTAGCTTAATATGAGAACAATGACAATTTAAAAATTTTATAAGGGTGCCAACCATGCGGGTTTAATTCTTGATAAGGGATGATACTGTGTTTCTGCATTTTTAATAAAGAGACTGACAAAAGAGGCATTTAAGCTACTTAGAGAGACAAACTTTTTACAGCAGGTCTGTAACCAGTTCAAATATTAATGATAAAGATACCAGCACAGTCTGTCTTACAAGGCTGTAATGAAATAGTCACTAGCGTTGCTGCATAAAAGTCAAAAGATTACATTTGATTTGCAGACATATTGTACAATGCTTTCAGATTCTTAAAAATTATTTGGGAATAATTTTTATATTGTGAAAGACTGACATAATAAAATCCATGAAAATACCCCCCACACTGCAGGCCAAACCACAGAACTTAACTCTTCTGAATTTCTGTTTGCTAAAGGAAGACTTTGATTTTATATTTCCAGAATTTTTTACATGCTTCAGAAAGGTAAGTAACCTCAGATTACTAAACTCTAAAAAATATAATGTAGAAGAAAATATTACTGGTGTCATTGGTACAAATTTAATTTTCAATTGCATTATATGTGTTATCATCAATAGATCATAACACAAGCATATGAGGCACAGTAATACTTAATATTTTTATTTGCAGTCTAGCCTTACAGATTATCCTTGCTTAAGAAGAGCAAAGTTTATCCATTAAACATTTATACTATGAGCACCACTTCAAGAAACATGAGTGGACACTTTTGCTTAAGGGCAGATTTGTGCCCCTTGGCTATTTTGAGGGGGAGTTGACTCGGGAATTGAGACCTATCATCATCCATGGATCAGATATGCTAGGGGGGTTGAATGGTAAGAAGAAGGGCTCAGCTGATGCAGAACAGGGTTTTTTAATGGGTTTCTGTGCATGCAGGGCCCTACTACCTGGTACACTCCCTAGTTGTGAGGCAGTGCCATGGCCTACATACCAACTATGCCTTCTCTACAGTGGATCACAGAGCAATCTGACCATCTGCACCCTGCATATGTGCCCACAGATGGGGAGAGAGCTCACAGTGCAGAACTGCACAAGGATTTGGCCTGAGCCTCACTGTGGGGAGTGTGCAACAGGAGGTAACTACATTGCTCTCAGCTCTAGGGGTAAGACATACAAGGTTGCTGGGTGCCTTTCTTGGGCCTGTTCAGCCCCTTCTCATTTTTATTCCCTCTCTAAAGTGGGCCCTGTGTAAATTTTCCTGGCAAATTTTTGAGAGGCCAATAATGCTGTTAGACCCTAGATGAACATGAATAATAGCCTGTTTGCACAGCTGATAACTGAGCTGTAAAAACGAATCTGCTTCCAGATGAAACTTGACATGCAAAATTTAAGCTTGGGGAGCACTTCTTTGTATGTATTATGAAAAAAAAAAAAAAAAAAAGGAGAAAAGGCTTGGACTGCTTAATTTTTATTCATCCTTAAAATAAAAAACCCTACAGGAGGGTCATCAGGGAAAGCTTCTGTATTTTGATATAGCATTTGGGATTAGTTTTAAACATAAAATGCAGCAAATGTTTAATCTGTAATAAAGTTGAATCTGCTCATTTTAGAGAAGAACAATGGCTGAGGGTTGAAGCTTTGGGTTCTGAAGTTGCCAGATGGGATAATTTCCAAAAGGGAATTTGGATGGTAATCAGTGTCCGTTGGGATCCATGCCCACCGCTCCGAGTCCGCGTGCCACAAAGGAGAGATTAGGGGCAGAATGAGAATGTGCAGGGCTGGCACGAATCAAAGGGACTCCCTGTAAAACCTATTACATCTGTGCTCTAAAAAATGCATAGAGAAACTGACAGTCAGGAAAATGCAGTTTTGATTGTGCTTTGATGGCTGGGAAGCTAAAATTGTGTGGGTGGGTGGCTAAGTGTAACTCCATGTCCATGCCAGCTTTATTTGACTGAGACAGCCAGAGTCAGGCCAGTTTTCATTGTCCTTTCAGGACTTTCAGAGTAGCAGGATAAATAAAGGAATGAAATGGGGAAATGAATTTATAGACTTTGGTTGTCAAATGATTAACAAAAGGCCCAAGTTGTGGTGTTTTGTTCCATTGATTTTGTTTTGGCAAGGCAAAGATAAGATTGTAAACCTGTACAAAGGGAGGTGGCCTTTACTTCCCTCTGTGCCTTTGTGGTGGCTGGGTGATGTGCTGAATTGAAGTTTCACTTTCAGACTGAAAGCAGGTCTTCCTCTACACTGAATTATGAGATACAAACACTATGCCGTGTTTTTGGGACCCACAGAGTTGGCTAGTATTCAATAAAAACAGACCACAAATGTTTGGGTGGGAATGTCTAAATTTCTCCAATGTCTGCTTTGTAATGGTAAGAGAAACAATCCGCTTCCCAAATCAAGTTTCAGGTGAACTACAAGAACTTGTCATGACCTTTGGGAGCCCATGTTCATCTGAAGGCCTGCGCCCTCTAGCAGGTGACTGTGCCCATGGTTTGGGTCCCAGCCCTCAAAACCAGCGGCAGAACATGACCTGCTTTAACCTGATCTGGCCACAGGATGCATCATTTTCCAGGGGAAAGGGAACAGCTCCGCAGGGCTGTGATGTTGGCTGCAGCTCTTCAGTGCTCTCCTCCAGCACTCGGTGTTGGCCTGGTGTTGCCCTTCTGTCCTCCTAGGGATCATGGGCCTGCTTCATAAGTACCAAGACCAGTCTTTGACAACAAGTGGACAATAAATCTGGCAGTTCTACCAAGTGGTACGTGTTATGTTGAAACAGAAAAGTTATTTTAAAAAATAGTAACTCTGAGATTAGCTTGGACACATTTAAGCTTTCTAAAGGTCTTTCTGAAACAATAGCAGAAGTGTCATGAGTAAAAATTAAAGTGCTGTGGGAGGTGCTTGTGGAGGTTCCAACTGCATGATTCTGCAGAATCTGTGCAACATACAAATGTGCAAATACTGTGCTTTATCAGAGCCATAGGAGACACAAGGATTGAAGCACAAGAGCTACAGCAAATAAAGAACCAGCTGAATTAGTAGTTGTTGTTGGTTGGCTTAGACTACAAGTATCTATTTGCTTGTATTCTTTCAGGCTTGGTCCATCTTGGTTAGAACGTAAGACCTGTGGAACTAACTGAGAGACACTTTTGCTTTTTAAGGAAGAATTGGGATGGGGGAATATTCTGAAGGGAGTACTAGTAAGGGTTGGAGAGGAGCTGGTTTGTGCTTCTAGGAACTATGTCTCTAGGACATGTTATTCTGCATCTATCACTTGATGCTTTATGTGATATGACAGAACGCCACAGGGTTGTTCCATCAACTGCTGTTGTTGCAACATGGTGTAACAGACAGGAAATCTGAAAGGACATGTTTTCTGCAACTGGTTTAAAGAACTGTAGCTCTGGGAGTGCACGTACACGTCTGTCACTCACACAAACAGGGATTTTATACATGGCATCAGCTCTGTCCTAACATTTGTGAGAAAATGTTTCTCACCTTCAAAGAAACATGTATTTCACAGCCCAGTTACATTAATAACTCCTCTCAAACCTACAGACAAATGTAAACAATGCTACATTTGTGTGACTCTCATGGATCTCTAATGAAGCTGTGCGTAGAGACACCCAGAAGAATTTTGCATACTGTGCAAAGTGAGGAGATATTTGAACATCAGGCCTACATTGGCAAGATGATAACTGGATTCTTTTTCTCTCCTGAAAAGACAATCTCATGTTTCCCTTTTCTTCCCCTCACTCCACTCCTCTCTTGGGGGGATTTTAAAATGTAGTTTGATTTTTATCCAGTTTATAAAACAAATTATTCTACACTGACCAAGCTCAATTTTTTTGGTTATATACAAAACTCCATTCATTCTCTTGTTACTCAGGAACTGAAAGGGGTGAGGTAACAATATCTGATGGGGTAGCTTTGAAAAAAATTATCAAAGACAAGCTAGTAAATCAGAAGAGAAAGCAAGAAAAAAACATTTAGAATCTAACCTTAAAAAAATTGCTTTTAATGAGCTTTCACTTTAAAAAAGAAAACAGATGTTGGGTTTATATTCCTTCATAAAGAAAGAGAGCTTTGTCAAGCAGCTATAAGAATTCACAAATTAGATGACTTAGGCTCTGCACGAAGCTGTAGATTCAGCACTGGCTTGAAAGCAAGATGGGTTTTAAAGTGTTCTGCTGTCATATGAAATCCATAGGAAAATAATGAGAAACATTCCATGCAGACATCATCCTAAATTCCCATTTGGGTATTATTTTCTCATTGATGTTGTAATTAATGCTAAAATAATTTGTCTGAGAGCCTTCAAGATGCTTAGAGCTTTCCAGAGGGCTGCTAGGAGCTGCGGGAATTTCGCACCTCTTAGAACCAGACTATGTCTCCACTTCCACCATCGAACACAATACACCAGCTCTTCGCAGCACTGGGAGAAAAATGGAGCCAGTGTCTAGCTTACAACATTTTTAGAAAGGAAAAAAATAAATTAAAATCCAGCCTTGATGCTGCTGCTAGGTTTCAGTGTTTGTGTCTAAGCCCTTTGGGAGCCATAGAACAAACAGCAGCCTGTGGTACTAATCTGCTGCTTTACAGCATTGGTATATGGTCACTGTAGAGTTACACGAGACACTGTCAACTTCACTTTTGCTCCAATTCATGATTCCTTTGTTAGTAGTAATAGGATAAATAGTTTGAAGGGAAACATCTTGAAAAAATCCCACTGTACTTGTTACTAACTATGGCCTCAAGTCTGCATTTCTGTTAGCTTTCACGGTGATTAGTCACTGTACGACAGCAAAGAGCACATCGCTCTATAGCAGTGCTTCTCTAGCCTGCAAAAGATCTTGCCAGACACCTAATCCTCACTTTTTTTTCTTCTCCTTGTCCCTTCATTCTTGTGCTCATTAAAATTAATGGGAAAGGGCCCTTTGTGACTCTAGGTTTGGTTGCACTCAGAGGTCTCTTGTCTAGGGATACCGCTACAGCAGGGTGTTCAGTGGGATGGGAATAAAGGGCAGAAGCCTTCTGTGTTAACTCCTCTCTAGCTGAATAAAAACTTTACCAACGGACTGCAAAGCATCTCTTATCTTTCCCCTACTCCCTTGAAAGAGCTATTACAGGGAGTCAGGAGCAAGAGCATGAAGTACAGTAAGATGGATTTGAAACCATACTGGAGCTACTTTGGGAACCTTATGTGACCAGAGTACTTATTGCTGAAAGGTGCTGAGTGATACTGCAGTTGATTTGCTAAGGAAAACCAGGAGGTGCTAGTCAAAGTGGACTAATTTGGGATTGCAGTTTTATATATATATATATATTAAAACAGTGGTTGTAAGTCAGAATTACTGTGAACATACAAATCCACGAGTGATAGGCACAACTGAGATACAGATGGGTATCTGTGCATGTGTATATGCAGTTAGTGAGTTTGTGATGCACTTTGTTTTTAATGTAAATTGAGGTCAGTAAATGTTGCAGCCTCATCTTGGAAAAATAGGCATCACTGAGATTTTTTTTGGCCAGCAGTGTGGTGATGTTGTATCATATTACTGCTTATGCTTGAATAAAGGAGAACTCAGTGATAGTTTTAGGATAAAGATGAATTATGGCTATGGAAGTGAGAAATTATGGCTCATAGGAGAGACAATTCTTGGATGATAAACTGATGGGTTTTGTAGTTTGGTTTAAACCTGAGTGTGTGATGTCCTTTCTTTACTAGGCCATGAGCTGGCTAAAAATCAGGATGTCATTAAAAGATTTTGAGTGTGCTAAGGGGGTTAAACTGACCTTTTAGGCATGAAACAAGCAAAAGGAAAGTCCTAGTGTCTGTGAAAAGTCTCTACAATGTGAAAGGGGTAGATGGCTCCAATTGACAAAGTAGTACAGGGCATATAATAAGAAATATGATAACAGCCAACTGCTTGCTTAGGAGATTGGAGTTGAATAAAATTAACCTAAGAAACAAAAGGCATTATAGAAGATAACAAACATAACATTTTATAACAATAAAGTTGAAAAAGAAGAGCATAGAAAAGGGAGATCGATGTATGGACACGACTAAATGAGATACAGATGAGAATATGAATTGGAAAAAAACACTGAAGAATTAGAGTACTAACTTGATTTCACAAATGCAAAAGAAGATTTTGGCAAATGGAAGGTAATATCCCCTGTAATTAAAAATGCCTTTGCAAAGAGACTGATGAGGATGGCCACAATGATGTGAGGGGCTGAAGGGTAAAATGTTAATGGGCACCAGTGCTACAGAACAGTGGTCAGATGCCTGGATTAGGGGAAGTTCCTATAGCCACATGGTCAAGAGTATTCAAGGAAGTCAGTAGGGGAAGACTTTTGAGAGCTCTTGGAAATCAGTCTAGGGAAAACTATGAACAGAGGGGAAGCAGAAGAAAGTTTTATGTGCAATTTAAAATGAGCAGATTTTGAAGAAATTAATCAAAAGTGAAATATTGAAGTATCTTAACAGATAAAAACACTAAGTAGACCATTTTAGAACAGAGTATTAAGGTTTGGTAATCACAGAAATAGGAAGGAAGCTTGTAAAAAGTGTTAGCCATTTTGAGCACAGTAGATAAGAAACAGGAGCTATGTAAGAGTCTTTGGACAAGTCCTGATCAGAAGTGAAACTGTATTTATACTCCACTGAGTTTGTGGCTTGTTTTGTGCCTGACTTAGTAGAAGCAGCAGAAAATGAGTTTTAATTTTAAATGTAATATACTATACTACGTGTAGCTGAAAACTCACCGGAGTTTTGGCAAGATAATTTTATTTTTAAAAATTAAATAGTATTGCAAGTAATGACATATCATTTAGCAGTTTAAGAGATGTGGCTGCTAGTGCATTGCTTTAACTAACTTTAACTGAAAGGAGGGTACTGTACCCCAGGTGGAAGTGCTCACAGAATGTTGTTCAAAATGGACTGGCTCAGTAAGTCCTCAAGCTACTGATGGCTGGAAGACAGGAAACTGTTCTGGGCAAGCATTGCTGTTTGCTTGCTCTGGTCTGACATTTGCTCTCAGGCAGCTGTGCTCAGGTGCAGTCACAGTGAGCTAGGGAGACCCTTGGTCTTACCTACCAAGTCCAGCAAGGAAGAAACATGCCTGAATGACATGTCTGAGAATAATAAAATAGGTAGTATTTATTTATATTTTTATATATAGGTAGGAATCAACTATTGGAACATAATTGACAAAACTAGATTTAATTTCTCTAGCATACCTACCACATGGTTTCCCTTACCAATTTACTTCCCCTTTAGCACCTCTACTTTGCTTTTTGCCTCTGCAGTTCCTTGGAGACACAGATGTCCACAAGATGGTACTAGGCTACAAGTAGCCCCTACAATGGCTGGTCAGTGAAGGCTGTTGAAAGTGCTGTTGGTCAAGTGTCAGCAGAGCAATTAAATTTAAAAAAAGCTTCTTAATGTTGTTTTCTGAGAGGCATTCAGACCAAAATGCCTGTTTTTTTTTTCTTTTAATAAAACAAAATTCTGATAGGGATTGTAGCAAATCGTTGTGACTGATGCTCTGCACACTCACACCAGTTTCATACTGGATAGCTTTGTTATTGTCTTTGGAACCACTTCTAGTTAAAACTAATTTAGAAAAGAGAATAATTATTAAAGCCACAGATTATAGTAGAGTTGTGAATCTGTGTTTTGGCACATTTAAAAAGAGAGGAATTTGACCTAATGTATTATAAATACCTCATTTGCTTTAAGCATTTATTGTCATCTATCACATTGATCCAGCCAACGCAAACACACACTGTATTTTGCATGCTAAAAAATTGTTCAAAAAGGCTTTAATAAATTGTTAACTCTCTATAAGCTGCTGGTGAAATTGCTCAATGACTAGCTCTTCTCCTCTTCACATGATTCAAATGCGTTAGTGACACTACTGACTTGCAAAATTTTTGTTAGAGGCACAGGTGCATTTTTGGATGGTGGCCCAGTTCTGAAGCCAATGCCATTTCAGCATTTAGAACAGAAAAGTTTTATTATCTTGTTTTATGTAAAATTAGAGCTTGTTTTTTTAAAAAATAACATTCCACATATTACCGCGTTAATCCCGTTGTGGTTTTAGATTCAAGTTACTCCTGAAAAGTATATTTTCATAGTAAAGATTACTGAAATACTGAGTGTATGAGCACTGCAGTGTAAATTAGGGACACTGAACTGCTTTCTCATCTGCACTGTGCAATTGGAGTGATTCGAGCGGCCCCGGTGGCTTGTAAAACATTTCCTTTGCAGCTGCTGATCAAACCGCATGTGCTTGAGCAAGAGGGAGGGCGAGCCCGCCCTGCGCAGGGAGGTTGGCACCTTTAGCCTCCCTCGGCCTTGTCTCACTAGTTTGAACACAATTAAGTGGGGATGACGGCGTCGGTGTGGCCATAATGAAATCCCTCAGTGGGAGATCTGAAGTAATGAGTGGAGCACACAATTTGTGACTCAAGGCCATTTAAAAGAGTCCACGTGTTTAATTGACTTAATAAAATTAAGATAATGAATGAGGCTGTCACTGTAACCGGCATATGGAGGGAGGCTCATCCCGGAGGGCCCGACCCTGTGTCCGTGGTTCAGGGCGGCGCAGACCCGTCCACCCCGGCAAGAGCTCCCAGGGCTTCCGCAGCGGGGCCGGGCCCGCCGCGCTCTGCCCTCCGGGGGCCCTTTCGCTGCTGTCCGGCACCGCCGCCACCTCCCGCAGCCCTGGCGGGACGTAGCCCCTCGCGAAGCGGCAGCAGGTGAGCCTGGCCGCCGAAGGCGACCGGCCTTCGTAGGCAGGCCCAGAAACGCATGCCCGAGCGCGGCGTGTGCCGGCTGCGGGGCTCTCGGTAGCCGCCGCAGCGCGCCCGTTCGCGCCGGGGGAGGCGCCTCGCAGGTGCCCCTCCGGGCACGGTCCCTTCGGAGCCAGCCCCGCCGGCGGGTGGGAGTGCGCGCGGGCAGTTCGCTCCGAGGGCAGCGGCTGCCGGGGCCGGGCCTGGGCCCGTGCCGAGCGGCGGCGCGCGGGGCCCGCCCAGCGGGGCGCGTCACGGCGCGGCGGCGGCGCGCGGCGGGGCGGGGGCGGTGCCGGGCGCAGTAGGCGCGGGGCAGCGAGCGGCGCGCGGGCGGCGCGCACCCCGCACACGCGCTGCCACCGAGGGAGCGAGCACCATGTGCCGGCCAGCGCTCGCCCGGCTGCTGCTCCTCCAGCTGCTGCTGCTCAGGCTGCACCTCGGCAAAGGTGGGTCCGGCGCCGCGCGGCCCTGCCGCTCTCCTTTCTGCGCCCCGGCGTGCGGCAAGTGCACGCTTCGCCTCGGCGCTCCCGGGGAGGAGGCGCGCGTCCTGCCTGCCTGCCCGGGCACCCACTTGCCGTGGTGCCTCCACGCGAGGGCTGGCCGCTCTCGGGGGTTGCGACCTGCGGGGACCGGGCATGCTCTTCAGCGGGCGAATGCAACCCGAGCGCTGGTGACAGGAGCTGCCACCTTTAATCCCTTTCTGAGGAGATTTGTGCCTCATCAAAGCAGCGCTGCAGCGAGTCTGCAAAGCAGATTTGCTCCGTTCCCTCCTCCCCGTCCGCAACTTTAGTTGGGTCAGTTCCTTTTTTTCGGGACCGCGCCGATGCCTCTTACCACCCGCGTCCCCAGGTATCGGCGCGTTTTGCCCCGGTAGCGGAGGCGCAGGAGGTTCCAATATCGTTGTGCTTTATGATTTTTCTTTGTCTTGCGTTTCGGGTTTAACCATCATCTGTTCCCAGGCTCCTTTCTCCGCTGCCTTTAAAACAATGCGGGGAAGCACCGGAACGGTCCGTTCTATCCCTGCACAAAGCAGCTTCGCGATTGCCGCCGTCCTCTCGCGGAGGCGCATCTCCCCCCAGCCCCGCACCGAGCCGCTCGGCCCTGGCGAGCCGAGCCCCTTGGCCGGCGGCTCTCGGTCCCCTGCCCGGCTTGTGCGCGGCTGGGCCGGGCGGGGGGGTGTCCCCGGGATGCCCCCACCGCGGGAGCGCGCCTCGCTGACCCAGGCGCGGCCTCGTGTCTTGCAGGCGCTGTCAAGGAGTGCGAGGAGGACCAGTTCCAGTGCCGGAACGAGCGGTGCATCCCCGCAATCTGGAAATGCGACGAGGACGACGACTGCTCGGATAACAGCGACGAGGCGGATTGCCGTGAGTGTCCGTCCCGGGGCACGGCGGGGCGGGGAGCCGGGAACGGGGCCCTTCCCGCCCCGAGCCTGGCAGGGAGCGCGTCCCAGCTGCGCTGCGCCTCTTTTTTATGAATGAATGAATGAATGAAGTCGCGCCGTCCCCGGCTCCGGCGCCGATTGGCTGCCGGCAGCAGCAGATCCGTGACGCGGCGGCTGAGCCCGCTGTGCGCTGCGCTCCGCGGGGTGGCGGCTCTTGCGCTGCCGGCTGCGGCCGGGCTGGCTCGGCCCGGGACACCCGGAGGGTGCTGCGACAGAGTGGGTCCGGCGGCAGAGCTCACCCGGCAGCTCCTCGCCCTCTCCCTGCCCGCCCTGAGTTTCCGCCCTCGCCTTCAGCAGCGTTTCTGCTCCCAGTGTCTAAAGGGAGCGGCGCAGTTTGTGGGGAGCTGGGAGATGTTTGACCCCGAGGGAGGTCCGCGCTCAGGGCCAGTGAGAAGCGTTATTTTGCTTACAGCTTCTGACAGCCTAGGAGAATTTGTCTCAATCATGGAGTGTAAAAAGCATCTGTAAAAGAAATTATGGAGCGTAAGTCTTAAAGAGAAGTGTCTTTAATTTGGAGTTTTAAATTGCAAATATTGTAGCAAGCACAGTGTCCCTTGACTTATCTCTGTAGGATAATGCACACTGAATGTGCATGAATGAACTCTTGAAAGTTCATAGACCCAGGGCATGTATCAAGAAGAGTCACTGGTTTTATGTTTTTCAGTATACAACTATCTTGTGAACAGCTTCACCGATAAATCTGTGTCAGGTGGTACTCAGAGTGAATTCTAAGTAGAGTAGTTTAAGGAGAGCAGGGATTCCCAAACTCCTATTAATGAGAAACATCTTGATGTTATAACATAAAACATAACATTTATTTCTCGTGCTTTTGTATTCAGAGGACTTGATAGGCTTTTTATCTACCTGAGTTTATTATTTGAGGAGTTAGCAGCACTACTTAATTCAGATATAGAAATGGTTTATGCAGGAATTATATTGGCACTAGTTAGTGGCAATGTAAGATGTGGAATGTTTCGAATTCCAGAAGACTCAGGGAAGCCATGGCTGACTGAAAACTAACTTGGACTCGTGTAGTCGTAACTGGGCAAGTTTTCTCAGCTTCCAGAGGGAAACACTAATCTGTGCAAGGGCTGGCAATCTCTGAGCAGGCTGACATTGGTATTCTTGAAGCTTTCTATTTCAAACTCCCTCTGTGCACTGCTGTTCAAAGGCTGGGTGAGCTGCAGGTGACCTGTGGGCTGTGCTTGGGGAGCTGCTGTCTCAGAGGCTGGGATCCTGGTTGAAGTAGCACCCTGAGGGACAGATTCTGCAACCCACATTCCATATTGAAGAGTCCATTTGTGGCCTGAGCTCCTTGCCTAGCACAAGTGAGTGGGTCAGTAAAACTGGGCTGCTTTTTTCTCTTTCTCTTTTCCTTGTGATCTTCCATCTATGCATTGTGTCCAATAAGAGTGTAAAACATCTTGTTGAATATCAGCTCCGTGTGAATTGTGCTGTGTTAAAATGGTTAGATGGATAATTGCAGCTGATGTAGTTCTATTTCAGAGGATTTTTACAGTTGTTGGATTTGTGGGTGGTAAAAATATGATGGCTAGATCATGGTGGAATGGTGACTTTTGAGATGTTAGGAAAGAGAATGTTTGGATGTGGAGACATCAGGAATCTAAACTTGGCATTATTGATTAGAGAGCATACTACAGAAATTACTCATGGACTGTTAATTTAGTTCATATAGATATATATACACAGATATATATATAGACTTAGCAGGTGCTTCTGCAAGCAGTCTGAAAGACATTTAAATTGCACTTTTCATGCACATTTTTCTCGCTTACATTGTTTCTGAACAGTTTTCTTCTAAAAATGCATACCACTTTTCAGCATATGTAATGTTTAGAGTTATACTCCCTGAGTGAAAGACAATATTCCATGTGTTTTTGCTTCTAGATATCACTGCTGTTATGATTCCTGAGATTTATTTTTTTAAAATTAAAAATAGCAGGTATTTGCTAAAATTTGTTTTATGAATATGTGATGGAAAAAACTGTTCTGGAAAACTCAGCGTGCTGAAGTGGTGATGGAGAGGGAAAAGAAAATGCAGGTAGCCTGCTGGTAGTGAGGGCTGAAATGGACCCTGATAACCCCTGTAATTACTTGCTAATGCTTTTTCCAGAGCTGTTAACATATTTGTAATAGTTCATTGCTGCTTGTATATATCTCCCTTGTTGAAGAGACAGGATGGTCTTCATCTGTGTTAAGAATTGGTTTATGAAACAACCTTGTCCTTGTAAGCGAGAGTATCTTAAACAGTTCTGGAAGGAGATAGTTCTTATTTTGTTTGTGAAAAATAGAGACTTGACAACCTGGCAGTACTCCCTGTGCTTTCTACTAGAAGCCATCTTCCCATGAAGACTTGATGTTGCTGGGTTTTCTTCCCCCCCCACCCCCCTAGAGCTTTGCTGGTGTAGCATTGGGTTTTTTAAAAAGGAGTTTTAGGTTCTAAAGAGAACATCTCAGTAACCATCCGGTATTGTCTCCTTGGTAATTCTTTTCAATTGTGGTGGGAAGTTCAAGTTATCTGCCATAGGATTGAGGTGTGAGTGAATATGGTGAGGGAAGGGACTGAAGCATAAAAAAGTAATGATCTCAGCTCTTACACAAATCGGATTACTCAGAACTGGTTTGTAAGGTGTGTTAAAATTATCCTGGGTTGCTCAATAACCTTCATGTGTATCATAGGGCCCAATTGTTTCTTGGTATGTGGCAGCTGACTTCAGAGGTTTTAGTTATAGGAAATAGAAGAAATTAAAGGAATCCAGTTTGGCTTTCTTCTGTAAGTAAAAAAGGAAAAAAAAGCTGTTCAACACAGCTGAATTCTGTTAACTTTAACTGATGTTGCTGATGAAGGCAGAATTTGTGTGCATGGTGGAAATACATAAAGCTGTGTACAGATTGCTTAAATATGAAGATGCCTTTTTCCTGTTACATTTTCATAAAGTTATAGCATTTTATGGGAAAGAAAAGAAAAAAGGAATAGTGAAGTTCCTTTAAAATATTCCTGTGTACATACTAATAGGAAACTTAAACTTTCCAGGAGAAAAATAGTGGAAGTTACAGTGTTCAGACTGCTGGGGAAATCAAGCCTTATGGAATTCGAAATCTCGGGTGGCTATTGCAGACCTTAAATCTGTATAAGACTATTGACTCTGCTCTATGCAAAATAATTTTCTTGAGCTCAATTTGTGTAGGCCTGACAAGAAAAAAACTCAGTTGCAATTTACAGCTTGCACTGTATGTGATCCACACTGTATGTGATCCACACTATGAGGACAGGGTTCCAGGGCAGTTCTGAACATGGATTTTTTGGTGCATTTTTCTCCTTCCCTGTGTAAGCAAGTGATGCTTTTTCCTCCCAGGAAACTCTGGAAAGTCAAGACTGAATTTTATAACCTATTTCAGAGAATGTTTGCAGTTACACAGTCATCGAGATTTTCCCTTAATGGTACAGCAGCAGCATTATAAAACAGCAAAGCTATTTTTACAGTGGGAAAAATGTCCATTTTCTGAGGCACAGTGTTTTGGCAAAGGATCGTTCCTTGCCGAGATACTCAGTATGAGGGATACTGGGTTTTGTTCTGTCTCCCTCAGGATAGGTGAACACTGCAGGGCCCAGCTGGCCTCGGGGTGCACAACCTGTGTGCTCAGGGTGCCTTTTGCTCTGTGCCATGTTGCCCAGAACGGAAAATCCTAGAGAGTCACTTTGGTGGGGGTGTGGCTCTTGGAGACTTTTTGCCCAGTTTTGCAAGTTGCTACTTGCTTGCCACTTCAGCCAGCAGAAAACAAGGAATAACTTGCAAATTGCTGGCAGACACAATATATTTGAGGCAAAATAAGGGCTCTTAGTTTGGTCATGTTTGATACAATTTCATTTTTCTACTGCAAGTAGGGTAGAAGTGATGAAAATGAAACACAAGCTGCAAAACTGCTTTGGCTTTGTAATACCTTCCTGCAGGGGGACACAGTCAAATGCAGAATTACTGTTTCTGTTTTAAAGCTCCATTTCCTATCTTTGTATTGGGATCCTTTCTGTGCTCTTGCTTTCTGCTGAGTACTCTTCATAGGGATATTTTATACTGGGCAGGATTGAGGCTGCCTCAGGTATGGGATGCAGTCTGAAAGGAGTTACTGTTTAAAAGACTGTTCCTGTGTGTCCAGAATTCAGAGTAAACACGTAGCTTCAGCAGACTTTCCCCTACCTCAGCCCTTGCCCTGCCTTGGGGCCACAGTATGTGACTGTATAGCTGAAACACAGTTCCCTTGCTATGGGGAGGAAGAAGGTCTCCTGCTTTCCTTCTGGCTTTGTGTGTAGAGAATCTGCACAGAGTTTGACTCCTGCTGCCTATGCAAAAGCCAGGGAGGCAGCCTGATGTTCTTCTTGCTTTTCAGTTCAAATTTCACTGCAGCTGGAATTTGGGAATAAAAATCTATCAAAAGCCTATTTGAGACCTAAAATCTGGATCCTGTGAAGAATTAAATATGGCCTGAATAGCTTTGAAACAAAAGAGTGTAATGGTGGGATGAGGCAAAGTGAGAGAGCATGCAATCACAATTGCCACATATTGTCTATGACTTTTTTGTCCTCTGTTATCTCCAGTTTTTCTTCATGTTCAATGTCGAGGCAGTATTTTCTGTGCTGAGTGACAGCTCTCTGTTTCTCTGGAGATGTCTGTGTGCCTTTGACATCTGCACACCATCATTTAGAGAGTTTTAGGTTTCCTTGACATATATATAGGATCATATGCTCTTGGCTAAATCAGTGATAGTTTAACTGAGTTGCATGGCCAGCTTGTATGCTCATCCCAAAGCTGGAAGCACTGGGAAGAGTGGTGCAGAGAGGCAGGGCTGTGTGCCTGTTTTCTGCCAGTCTCAAAACCAGTTTACTGTTCTTTTGTCTTCAACAGTGAACGTTATTTGCTTTTCTCTTCCTTTTCCCATTATATTCTCATAGTCTGTTCTGAGAAAACTAACTTGCATATTTTTGGGGTTTGGTTTATCTTCCCTGTGCTGCATCCTTTATGTAGAAGATCAAGCATTAAGTACATGTGGGAAACGTGCCTTTCTCCATTTCCCCATTTCCTGGCACATTTGCTTGAGATTTGCTTTAGATATGAACTGCTTTCCAGGATGTGGTGGTGTTCTATCACTCCTGCTCATGGTCTGGGAAAGAGGGAACTGGAATAGGACCACTAAGAAGATAGAAGAGGGAACTTGAGTGCATGCGATAGCCACTGGGGGCATTATGACTGGAGAGGTAAGATAACTTGATTTTGTGGAGTGCTGCTGTGCTGTAACAAGAAAGCACGTGTGTTGCTCTAGGTACAGTTACAGGAACAAGCTGTGATTTGAAAAGCTTTACTGAGGTCAATGAGAACAGGAAGATTTAAAGTACTGATTCAGTTCAAGAAGAAATTATGGAAGTGCAGTTAAAACCAACAGTGACTAGATTCATTTATCAAAGAGGTCAGAGGATATAAAAATATTCTACATTTTGAGCCAAGGTAGGCAAGCTTCATCCAGAACATTTTAATGTATAAAAAGATCTCAGTGTAGGCCAGTTTTCTTTCCAGTTTTCTTTTGCCTGCAGTGTGATAGACCCAGGATTAGCACGTTTCTTACTGGTTGATGTCGCAGTGGAAGATACTTAGGATAATTCAGTATTAATCAGAAAATGTCTAGAGGTGAACTCAAATGAACAAGTTACAGTTATGAGACTAGAGGAACCAACTGTAATGTGTTGGTGAACGCATTTATCTGACACACCTAGACTAAGAGATTGCCAGTGAGAGAAATAATGAATTTTCTTGACTCCACTGTCCACTTAAAGGGCCATTAAACACTCTGTAAGGCCTGAAAATGTCTGACAATTATTGATTGTCTTAGCTGTTTCTAATAGAGCAGACACCCAGCTTTTGTTTCTGCTAGCTTTTTTAATGCACTTTTTAAGTTTACTGGTAAATTTACCATGTCTTTTGTGCAACTCAGAGGCCGTGGTGTTGTATTAGAGAAGTGTTAGTGGTAGATTTGATTTGGCGTGAAATTCTCCTGGTCCTTGTACTGTTGCTTCTGTGATGGCCTTTTCCTCTCTACAACTCTCCATTTGCCTGCAGCTTTTCTATGGTAATTCCAAAGATATTCCCAAAGCATGTTACTGTTCAGCTCTGCTATTCCATGTCATTACAGGCCTTATCAAATGCAATAATATGTCAATTTTTCTTTCTTTGCTTTGCCCAGGAAAACAAATCAGTAAGCTGAGTTTGAATGATAGGGTTGAAGATTTGTGTTGCTGCTGCTTTTCTTGGGCAGCGACGTGTCCCCAGTAGAAGAGCAGACTGCTCCAGTGTGCTCTGCTCCCAGTGCAGGCAGCTGGTTCTAGCCAAAGGGGAGACTCCACTATTTTATGATACATGTGTGGGAAGTGGTGAAAATGCCGACTGTAATTTTTCTAACTCTCAATTTCCTGTTGAAATTATTAATATTTAGATAGCCACAAGGGAAAGGAAAGGGGTAAAAGGCCATGTGATAAAATTAATGCAGATTTTCTGCTATGTGAAAAATTCTGGCTGAAATACAAGACATAACAAACTGATGAGCCTTTAAAAGTTGCAGTCATGCTGTAAGCTAGTTGAAAAATAAAACTAAGCCCATCTAAACTAAAATATTTTCGAAAGCCAGATTTTAACCTAAGAGAAGCTGGAAGATTTTTAAGTAGGAATGAGAGCTCCATCTCTTATAGTCTCTTGGGGTGAGGTATGCTCTGTGTCTTGCCCGAATAATGATGGGGCGCTGATAGGTTTTGGTTCTGTTCCTGTCAAAGATTGTGACTTTTTCTCCAAAGCTGAGGCTGATGTGGCAGCCCTATGCCTTGCTCCTCAGGAAGAGGTGAGTGAATGGTGTTACAGCATTTCTGCAGGTGGGAGCTGGCCCCAAGTGACTTGTGGTTGTACAAGCAGTCAGCAGCAGAGCCAAGAACAGAAATGGGTCTCCGACCTACCAACCAGTGCTCAATATGCTCAAACATATTGATAACTGCAGAGGAACTAGTGGAAGTTTTTCAATTTTCCCTCCAGGTTTCCCAGCTTTTTTCTGTCTAAGCTGAGGCCTGGCAGTCAGTTCAATCTTACAGTTAATGCCAAGAACAAGTGTTAGAAACTAGGAGATAACAGGATTTGTAGTTGGCTTAGAGTAAGGCTAGTAGCCTTTGGGCTGCAGCCACGTAAAGTGAGCTTTATAGCTATTTTTTTAGCTGTTCTGTTTCTGATGCAGCAATTATTTTTGCATGATTAATATTTGTTAAATGCTTGAGAGCATGTGTGGCACTGTACCAGGACCAGAGCAGTCAGAGACTCCGTTTCCATGGCAGCAGGAGCACAGTCCTGTACTTGCAGAACCAGAAGAGCTCTTTTTGACAACTACTCTCTGTGCTGCGATTACTCTTTAAAGATAGCTATGTAATTTAAAATCTAATTCATTAGTGCTGCAGGATCTTGTCCATCCTGGGTGAGAATTTTATCTTTTCTGTAGTTCTAGCTTGGTTTCTGTAGCTTCTGTGGGTGTGACTTCTACTTGTAAAACACTGAAAGAGGGGGAAGAAAGTGTGTCCTCTTGATTTTTGGTTAAATTTGAAATGTTATGTTGTTGTAGACTTATCTCCCTTGCCAAGTAGCCTATAGCATAGCTTTATCAATTAAAAAAAATAACTGTTGAAGAAACTAGTGTGTACAACTAACAGTAAATACTTGACTGTTCTTCTTTCTTCATTTAGAGAACTGCTCCGATTTCAGGTTTTAATTTTGTTTTGTATTTTAACTGGCCTTGTTTTGTACTTTTTCATGCTTCCTTCCTAGAGGCATAGTGTGTAATATGATATACATTGAGGTGACATTTTGCTTCATTCCAAAGAGTGAATTAAAATTTGCTTTTGAACCCAAGTCTTTGCTTAGCTGTGCATCGCCCAGTAGAGGTTTTCTGTCCCTCTTTCCTTTCCATGTATAAAGTTAATGCAATTCATTTCTTGGTGCCTTTTCAGGCTTTTTCTATTTTTGTTGATCTAGATGAGTAAGGTTGTAGGTATCTTTCCAGATATGTTGCATGGGTTTCCTGCGATACCATCTGCTTGACTTGCTGATTTAGCAGTGATTGTATATCTGTAAATCTTGCTATATTTGCTTGACCTATTCTGCCCAGATACAATGCTACTCTGTGATCCAGAGAGTAGTTAGGGCATAAAAATCAGCAGTAGCAGGAGTAGTGAATATACTTGCAGTGAGAAAAAGAATTTCAGATGTAAATTACAACTATTCCTGCAGACTTCACATACTGAATCACAATTGCATGTATGCAGCTACTTATAAACAGAGAGAAATGCCCAGTTTCTTTGATAACACATGTCAGTGTTGACTGATATAGGCCAAGAAATATACCTCCTGTCTCTGTAACTGAGTGGTTCTATTCTTGTTAGTGTAGTTGTGTTACACTGATTACACATTTGTCATCCAGTACTGGTTAGCAGTTAAGCTTTCTATAAATCTTCCCCATACACGTGGACTAAATATTATTTTACGATGTGAAAACTGATGCTTAAAGAAGTGATGCTTTGCCCAAGGCTGTAGAGTGATTCAGCATCTCATTGTGAACATTAGTGACTCATGAAGAATGTTTCAAATTTCTTGTTTTCTGGTCCATTATCGCCTTGTTTTACACAGATAATAGCGTTCCTTGGATTAAATGACTGCTCAAGGGCATAGCCTTTGCCTTTGTCATACACAGTTTGTAAAATACTCAGAAATATGCCAGTGTTCAGATAACTCATTATTTCAAAATTTTAGTGTTGGGTCAAGTGCAGGAAATACTCAAATGGATCGTTTCCTGCACTTAGTATCAAAGATGTACAAAGTGCAGGCATTTGAAGGGGGATATGGTAGTTATTTTGCTTTTCAAAATGGACTTTTTTGTTTTTGTATATTCTAACATATCCTAAAGAATAATAGAGCATAGCCTGTATATGGGCAGTCATCAGTGCAGCCACCTCTTCAGCTGGCCAAAAGTCCCAGGTTTGAGACAAAACAGGACAGATTTTTTCATTGCTAAAGAGGCTCTTTCCATTTCATGTGGGGACACTGTCTCTCCAAACCTCTATTACCTCCGTGCACACACCTTGCTGTTATCTGAGCACTATCAAAGTAATTTATCAATTATTTGCAACGTATCCTTGACTCGCAAGAACCAAGATGACTAGGAAAGTTTAATTTGCTATTATGTGTTTTATTGTTGCCTCTCTTTTCCTTCTTCCTTTCTGGTGTAAAACAATAAAGATAAAATTTAGATTGCACAACTCCTAAGTTTATGCAACAGTATTCATTTCTGCTAGTTTGAGAAGTAGGGCTGTATCCTTACCTGGATGGCAATAACAGGGAGCATTTGAATTAGTTGGGTACTACCAGGTGATCCTGTTGGGGTTGTTATACAGTTCAGAAGGAGTAACCTATATGGGGAAAATTCTTTGGTGGATAATAAATAATGAGTTTCAGAGGGAAGCTCTGGAACAATCTCTTCCAGGATCACATTGGTGTATTGAAATTGCATGCTTTGCTTCAAGGAATTTCTCTTTGCTGGGTGATTTCTGCTCCCCTTTACACAAGAACTCTTTAACACAGAATTTTGTCCTGTTTTTTTATAAAATGATGTGTTATGTATGTTTGCCCAAGGTGCCAGTGCATGTTGATCCCTGAAGTTAAATAAGGATTAAGGAGCTGTGTTGACAGGTGTTGAAAAGGATTGCATCCGTCCAGTTCTTGGCTGGAGGGGCTCTGATGGTGGCGTGCCACTTCAAAGAGTCTGAGTGCAAAGCAGGGGAGAAATGCTGGGGCCTGTGGTGTAAATCCAGGCACTCTCTTCTAGAGGGAAATGATAAAGAATGTAGCTAATTTTTCTTCATGACTGTGGATGAGCATGTGGCAGAGCAATGTGGAGCCTTTCCCAGGCTTTAACACAACATCCCATTGCCTTGTGGGATCCTTTTCCTTCAGGACCTTCCGCATGAGTTTAGCCATTAGTTCCCATGGACCTGTTTTGCAGAGTGCCTGTCCTCAGCAGCAGTGCACAACGCCTTGGTTAAGATCTTGTCTCACTCAGGCATTGAAGGGGGCTCTGCAAAGCTTGGCAGAGATCAGCCAGTGTGCATTTATTATGCACACAATCATGTGAATGCTGCCAGCCTCATTTTGTGCAAATACTCATAGGAAGGATTAATAGCTCCTGCACAAATGCTGTACTTCAGCTGGCTAGAAGCTGCTTAGTTCACCCTGCCCAGATCTGTTTAGGTAATTTACGGTATTTTTAAATTTTGAGACTGAAATCCAGCTTGAGGCTGCTAGGGTGGCAGTGCTGGAGAGACTGGAGCTGATGGGGAGCTTCAGACCTGCCTACTGTGACTCCAGGTCAGGGCAGTTGGGCACCAAATTGTTGGCCATACTGTGAAGTGAATTGGCAAATGATAACCCAGAAGATGTGTGTTCACAGAATAAAAGCCATTGCCTGTCACTGAGCAGTTCTGATCCTCCACCTGTCAAGTATGAAGGTCAGGACTGAGATATTCAGCACCATGGGAAATGCTGCATTCCTGCAGCAATTGTGCTGGGGTTTATGGGGTCCTTGGCTTACAGGGCTGTTGCCGTGCCAGCTTCATCTCTGCTCACTCAGCACACTGTAGGAGTTCTTCAAGAAAACTTAAAACTAAGCCTTTTAGGAGGCTGTTTTCTTTACTTCTCCATGCAAGCTGGATAGCTGTCAGTGGGTTGTCCATAATAGTAAGGGTAGAGCAGTGATCTTTGTTATTAACAGTTTCCTTTTCTATACTGTGTTGTGCAGGCTTCATTATCATCATATCATGGGATTAATTCTAGAGTGCAAAAAAGATGTTTCTCTGGCAGTGAAAACCACAGAGGGGGAGGAAGGCAGCCAAGTACAGGACCTAGTTTGCCCTCTTCCCACAAGATTTTTTTTTTTTCTTTCTTTCTGTGGCAGTATGGATTTGAATGTGGCATTAGAAATATATTCAGTGATTGGTTTAGGGCAGAATCTTGCTGTTTTATTTTTGAATAGGGTTTTTTCCCTGCTACTTGTTTTTACTGAAGTCTTGTGAAATTAGTTTTCTTAAGGGAAAGAACAAGCCTAATGAGACCTAGATCAGCAAACCAAAATTCCCCAAACCTTTTCTTTAAAAACTATGACCATTTTTTGTGACTTTGGCACATCTGAAAGCTGGTATCATCTCTCCTTGAGCTAGTTGGGGTGAAATTTCCTCTAGATGAAGCTTTTTGGTGCATCAGCTTGACCTTTAACATAGAAAAAGGGCATGTGTAAATGTCAGTTTTCTACAGTAAATAGCTGGGATTATCTGTTACTGAGTTCTGTTTTTTTTTTTTCTCTGCTTTTATAATAGCAGAGATTTTTACAGCAGTTTGATATGTAAGAATGATGTAGGTTTCACTGTCTTACATTGGATAAATTGTCTTCAGTAGGTGGGAAGGAGAAGATTCATACCTGTTTGTGCTGTGTGTGTGAGAGAGAGAATTCTATTCCTCATTGGATATGAATTGGAAGATTGAGGATCTCATTTCATTCTGAAGTGTTAGAAACCAAAGTATTAAACTACCAGTATCTTGGGATTTGGGGAAGGTATTTGCTGTGCGTTCTGTTCTAATTAATTGTGGTGTTTGGTGGTGCTTCCTTATTACTTAAATCTATGGACAGCACCATTCCCTGATGTAGAAATTTGAAGAAAGAAAATATCTTGTCTGCCTGATGGCTCAGCCTCATGTTGCTGCTGCAGAAGCGTCTGAGGAGATAGTCAGCAATCTGAAATAACAGATCACCAATAACTTGGCCCTGTAGCTTCACAGCACAGGCCTGACCTCCCTGCTGGTGTAGCTCTCTTGAGATTAATGTCTTTTAGCTGAAAGAACTGCTGCTGTGGGCCCAGAAAGGCTGAAAGGAGACTGGTTTGTGTGCTTCATGAGGTTCTGCTGAGAAAAGAGCCCTGGTTGGCCTCGTTGTGCCTGCAGGGCTGTGCCCACGTAGCTGTGCTGGCAGTGGCTCCTCCAGTGAACCATCTCACATCCAGGTAGAGTATCACCTTGGGTACGTTTTATCTCCTGGGGTGAGCCTTGTGAGATAACGGTGAGGAGAGCGATGTTGTCAGGGGAACATGCTGGATAAAATGTCTCTCATTTTTAAGTGATATTTCAAGGGATCTTTTGCCCTCCACAGTTATAAACAGTCACAGCTGACAGTGAGGAACCTTTCCAAACTCAAAAATCAATGGTTTCAGTCCTGTTTTGTTCACAAAAATGTTTTCTGCAACAGTTTTCTTAAGGGTATTTCCCTGTTTTCTTTTAGCCTCCAGAAGTGCATGGACCATCATCATGGGCCCATAAAAAAAAAATAAAGGTCCATGATGAGTGATTTGTGATGGTGCTAATAAAGTGGTTTCTGCAGTACTGCAGACAAGAATTACGGTGTGCAGGAAGAAGAGCAGGCTTGCTGGGGAGATACCATGTTTGATGACTGCTTCTTGATCATAGTCAAGTTGTCAGTTCCTACCTAGTTACGTGCAGACTAGACTCGATGAGGGGGACAGCAATTTCTGGGCCTGGACCACTGTTTTGTTCAAAGTGAGTATGAAGTCCTCTGTAATTCTGTCTTGGAAAAGAAAGTGCAGTTTCATTCCGTTTCTGATCTCATGCATCCCCCAGCTACATCATTGTGTGAGGACTTGCCATAGGCAAGCCATGAAAATAGAAACCATCCTTTTTTTATCAATTACTGATTCAGTCTATATCCAGTACTACCTTTCCCTATGTTTTCCAGTGTTCTGCTGAAGGGAATATCAGTCACAGGCATATTTTAGTTTGTGATATCCCTCGTTGAAGAATGATCTTGCTTTGCGTTTGGAGATTGTAAAATTACCTCCTCACCTGCTGGTAGACTGCTTAGTCTGCATTTACAGCTCTGCTTTTTTGTGGAAGGGGCCAAGCTGACTCCAACAGATGGTGTGTTATTCCTACAGCTAAAGCAGCTTCTTTGTGTGCTAAACTTCAGGTGTCTCTGCTTTTTGGAGCAGAAAGACCCAGAGTTCTCAGTGTGGTATAGGTGTAGTGCATAGGTTGGAGCTTTAACACAGGAAGGCTAAAAGAGGAGGAAATCACAAGGGTTGACATAATACTTAAATTGTATTGAGAGCCTGCTTATGGCAGTAAAATCCTCACAGTTGCTTTGACTTAGTGTATCTGGTGTTCACCCTGCCCTAGAGAGTGAGCATCTCAGCAGCAGCTGAAGTTTCTCCAGGCTTGGCCCACAGTTTGCGGCTTATCTGTCACAGCAGGGATGGACCTGAGGGAGATGAGCAGAGTTTCTCAGTCCCACAGTGGTGTTCAGGCTTTGCTCCTACCAACCCCGTGGTTGAGTATCCCCAGTTGAAGCTCCTTGTCCTGCCTGACAGTCTCTTGTGTCCTGGCCTGAATATGACTTGAAAAGCCTCAATATTATTGCTTTAATCCACTTGGATATGAAAAAAACTTTAAGTTCACATTCTCTTTTAGGTACTGGGCAATATATTCAACTGAAAACAAAAAACCCAAACCAAACAAAACCCAACCCTGAAGCATTTGGAGAGGTGTTTTTTCCTGTTAAGATGCAGGGTATTGGGTTGCACGGCAGAACTCTTGGTGAGTTCAAAGCAAGTTTATTGTTGCTGTGTGAGTATTTGGTGAGTCACTGTAAACCTCTCTAATTTTCTTACGTCAGTATTGTAACTTACATCCTGCTTTTTCAGGACCCATTCCTCAGGCAATATTAATGGGATTTTCCAGTATTACATAGATACTAAACCACTTCCAGAGTATTAGATTTTTAGACTGCAGAAAGTGGCCAGGAAGAATTCTCAAATGTGAGTAGGCACTCTGCCTATCTCTCCCTGATGTGCAGTTGTTTGTAAGTGTATGAACTTGATGGAGATTTGTTTTGATGAGCTTTTGCCAGGCTGGACTTTTGTTCAAACAGTATTATGTCTGAATAAGTAGGTCAAATGAACAGCCTTTGCATTTTCCAGCATGCTGTCTCTCCTCCAGATGAAGAGCAGGTAACCATAGCTCAGTCCTGCCAAAACTGAATTGTATTACGAAGTTTTTCTGGGAAGGTGGCTATTGAGTAAAATTGTACTGCTCTTGCAAGTATCATTGCTCATTAAGGCTTCATGCAGCCCCTCTGGGGACAATGTTCAGGGGCTGTGTTCTGGGGAAATGTGCAGGTGAGAGCCAGGCCTGCTGAAGGGTGATTTGGGTGCTTTGGACAGTTCTGTGTGCAGTTCTCCACTGGAAAGGTGCCTCCCTGTGCAGAGAGCTTGTAGTGTGGGCTTGCTTGATTGGGCTCAGACACTGGAAGTCAAGGGAAACCTTAAGAGAAATAAAATATCACTAGGGCTGAGAATGGAACCCCCATGCAAGGTCTGGTGAGCCACCCAGAAGTTCAGCCATGCCTGAACTTCGTGGTTTTAATAAATGGAGCTTGTGTTGTGCCTGTTGAGAAGATATGCCCAATGTGGAGAACTCTTAAAGGGCAGAAGGAGGATGTGATGGGAAAGGCAGGCTGAAAGCTTGACAAAGAATGCCCATGTTTCAACAGGCTCTGTGACAGGCTCTCCCCTCCTCACCCAAAGAAACTGTGTAGACTTAACCTTAAGTGTCATCAGAGAAGTCCTCATCTGGAATTGAAGAGCTCTTTGTGCTCAGGGCTGTTTGTTCCTTAGCCTCAGATTGCTGATAATAATTGTAATGGTGAGTTCTTTATCACGTAGACCTCACCAGTTCTTTGGGAATGGGTAATTCCCTTCCAGCATCAGTTAATGCTAGTTTGATCCCAGCTGTCATGCTGTAAAGGTGAGTGGCTTTCCCCATCTCATGGACGAGCCTGATGGAGTGACAGGGCAGTTACTGAAACTTGCCAAGCAGCAGAGAGACAACAGGGAAGCAGGAGACCTTTGGTTTGTTTTATTGTTGCTATTTCATGTGGAACTGGCTTTGCATACAGAAAACTATTGCTGTCAGTGCAGAGAACTGGAAGGGTGCGACTGCATGTGAAAAACAGGAAAACAAAAATGCCTATCTTACACCTTTGATTATTAGGGGGTCAGATAGGCCCCAAACGTAGTATTTAGGTTACTCAATAGATGCCCTATTTTTAAGAAATGAAAACAAGAAGTCTCATTATAGCCATCAAGAGATGCAGGGTACTTAGCTCTATTAAAATGTAGGCTATTTATTCAAGCAGGGTCATGGACTTGGTATAAAATAGCTTTTTATTTTATATTTGTGCCTTTCTAAGTTGGCATTGGCAAGTCCCTTCAGCTCTCATTTTCCCAATTTACCTACTTGTGAGATGGGGAAATGGTTTGTCTTTCTTTTTGTAAAATAGTGCAGTCAATAAACAGTCAAAAGAGTGGACCAGGAGCTTGGTGTTGCTATGTAGTTAACTGTATGTGCTTGCAAACAAAAATCAGCATATTGGCGTTTGGTCAGGAGAAGCAGCTTTCAAGTTTAGAGGGATGGACTTCTGAATCCAGTAAGAATATTGAATGCAACCCAGATGGCATCCTGGAGGGAAGTTTCGTGTCATCAATTAGCTTGTAGGTGACCGTGCTTCTAGCCAACTGAGTTATTTGGCATCTTGCCACTTGACTGTTAGGGAAAATTCAAGAGCAATGGGATGAAATAGACTTCCTGAGAGACAAAGAGAAAAATGTCTTCACTTTATGGAAAGAGATTTGTGGATGCTGTTTCTTAAATGATTTAAGCTGTCTGCTCTTCTACAGCCACATACCACAGCCTCATTTATATACATTCCTTTGCCACATTTGTATGAATAAACCTCTCAAATTTCACATGTAATTTGTTCTTAGGAAGGAGACTGCAGATAAAAGGGCCACCAATAGCTGGACCAGCACCCTTGTAGCTTTTAGAAGGTGACCTTAATTTAAAATTTCCCTCTGGAAATGATGTTCTTATCTAGATTTTAGGACTTGGGTGTTTCTACTGCAGGGTAAGACTAAATGAAGTTGTTACACTCTGGACTAAAAGGAAGCTGCCAAATCCCTGAAAAATTGGCTGCATTGTAGTAGGTTGTAGTGCCACAGTTTGGTATCATCCTGCTGAGAACTGAGTCTAAAGAGCAGTAAGAGTAAACACTCATGGGACAGCTGTGGGGATGTGACTTATCTGATGCTGGAATGAACTGGCATCAGTCTTTGTTGACTTACAGAAAGTACACCAGCTTACAGAAATATTTCTGCATGCTTTTTTTTTAAGTCCATTTTAAAGGGACTTAAAATCATCTCCATGTCTCGGGTGCTAACACTTCAGATGGCTTTTGCATCTGTGCAATGAGGGATAATTAGGTTTGTAGAGCAGATGTTCTGGAAGCCTGCACTGCAGTATGCCTGCCTGTTTCTGGCTACAAAGATTTACTCCTGGGTGCATTTATTTTCTTTTTATGTAGGAGAATGGCAAATTCCCAGTCTTCTGTATCCAGTAAGGACTTCAAGATCTCATACTAGATTTAATCAGTAAATGCTTCACTAAGAGTTTTAGAAATTAACAGCTTGAATTTATTTCAGCTACTTAGTACAGTTTTTACTCTACATTGGAATGTGTATGGCTTTTTCAAAATGAGCAGGAGTGTTTGCAAAGAAGTAATGATGGTGAGATTTTTCACTCCATTCTTCTGAGGCATAACAATTACCAAATAATAAAAAAAAAGCTCCCAGGGAAAGCAGAATTTTACCATTATCCCAGAATTGCATTCTGTTGTGTAATACCTTGTGCCATACTGCCTGTTGGAGGAAGAAAGGGGATTTTGTAAATAGCCAGATAGGAACAAGGATACAAATTGTGAATATGGATGTATGCTAAGAGTGACCTAGGACTAGCTTTATGAAATACATGATGTTCTTCATGGCACTTTTTGGTCTGGAGATAACGGTTTTTCTGTTTTATCACATCACACAAGGTTGCATGCTTCTCCTAGTGTAGCTGTTACAAAAAGGCAGTGTTTTGCCTTTGAGAAGTGTTACATGCAAAACGCTATTAAATGGAGGGAACCTTTTTAATAAAAAATGTACATCTGCCTTTTTACTGAACAGGTAATATTATATACAGATGTACTGTCCCTCATCATTTCATCAGGTGTGCCTGTTTTTTGCAGACAAGAGCTGAGGCAGCTGATCTTCTGCCTTTCAAAGGCCTCCAGTTTGCTTCCATTCCAGAGGGGACACAGGTCTCTTTCAAAAATGACTTGGCTAAGTCCTTCCTTCTGGCATTAATCCAACACAGCACACACTTTTGTTTTTACAACTTCAAAAAGATGTGATACGAGAAACAACAATACCTTCAAGGAAGGACCTGAGACACAGCACTAAAAAAATAAAAGCTTTCAACGCTTCACAAGAGTGCAGGTGGGGGGAAAAAAATACTACACATTCAAAGCAATACAGTGGGAGATATTTTGGGGGGTTGGTTTCAGCTGAGAATTGGAATTGGATGCTAGTTTCTTGTTTCCATCTTACTGCTACTGAGTTGGGATCAGTTACGTTGCAGTTCTGAGTGAACTCATCTCCAGTTGGAAATCAGTGGAAATTGCAGGGATTTTCTCAATCTAGTTCTTGCATTTCATAGTAACTACTGAGGAGAGAACATGGACATGCACTCCCAGGCATGTCACAAGTAAAGCCAATGCATGTTATTTTTAGATCTGATTTTTAAAAATGCCTGCTGAAAGAGCTTTCTCTCTCAGCTTTGCATAAGAATGAACCTGGCAATCAAATCCTTATGTAAATAAAACTTGCAGCTCACTCAATCAAGATTTTGTTCTTTTCTTAGCACATATAGAATAAAATCACAGGAGAGGTAGATAATTTTCAAAATTAATGCTGATCTTGCAACAGAAGTCACAATTTGAAGAGTCAACTGAAATCTTAAGTCTGCAAAATCCTGGTCAGAGAATTTATTTCTTTCTCCAGAGGTCACATGGTCATGGCACTCTGGTCTGAGAATTTTGATTTTCATACCACTCTTGTGAGAGTCATGTTTGAGAGCTTCATGTTTCTCCTCTAAATACTGCAATAATTAGGAAGACATCCTGAGAACTGGGTCATCTGAGTGACTTTCCTCTCACCCTCAATGCAGAATAAATCCTCCCTGTGCCTGATGCTCAGGAAGGTTCAATTCCTTCCTTTCAATTCCTTCCAGTAGTTTATGCAGTGATCAATCAGCTACTGCAAGAGAGAGAGCAATAAATGTGGCAGAGGGTTGCTATGCATATACAATTTCTGTAGCTGGCCAAGTTCAAAGTCTGTTTCAATTTTCCCTTGATTCTTTCCAAAGAATCCCTCCAAAATGTTCTAGTATCTTGTTCAGGGCTGTGCCCCAAGGATGCTGGATGAACTGTCAAAAACCCAAGTGCTACAGTTCCTCCTGGATGCACCAGCAGCTGCTGCAGGGAAGAGGGGGAAGAGTGCACTGCTCCCTTCTGCTAGCAACAGCTGGAAGATCTTGTAAGGGGCACTGTAATATTTTAGTACCTGCTGGGACAATTTATTTTCTTTTTATCTCTGGGGCAGAAAAGTCTCACAAAGCTGTAATGCACTTACATTTTGGAAACTCAGCCACTGAGCATCCGCACTGAGAGCTGAACTTTAAATCTGCTGCAGCCAGAGGTGTCTGAGGCAACACAGTGAGTTTGAAGGCATTGGGATGCTTCCAGATACAAGATTGTTAATCTTCAGAGTAGACAAGAACTTGATTTAACCTCTGTGCCCTTTACAGTGTTGTTGTGTTGTTGAGTTATTGGTCAGTATAAGAAGTCAAATTTAATCCTCAGTCAGAATTTGAACTTCTGTGGCTTTCACGTTCTGAAGACAGCTTTGCTACTCCTGAGCGGTCATCTGGTGTGGGTTTATAGAGGAGCTGTGAGGACATTAGCTTTTCCATGAACATGTGGCAAATGCTAGTGCTTTTCTCTTTCTCCCCAAGGTTTTCTGGCATGGTACTGCATTCCTATCAAGTAATTGCCCTTAGGCTCATTACTTCCCTATACACATGGGACATTTTAAATTTAGTTTTTCTGTTTCATCACAGTGGGTGCTACTTGGCAGTTTAGTTGAATGTCTGATATGATATTTTTTTTTTTAATATGCTTTTCATATTTTATAGAAATGACAAAAGGAGGCCTTGCCTCTCACCCTTTGGTCTAGTGGTGACTCAGCAACCTAGCAGGCTTCCACACCTGCCAGGGATCCAGGTCAAGTGCCCAGGGTGACTTGTGCTGGTAGTCCCAGACAGACCAGAAAAGATAATGTGTGGCCCGAAGAAGGACAGCTTTGTTCCTATTCCCTGCTCAATTCTTGTGTTCAGAATTGTCTAGCCTTTGTGTCATCTTCACCTTTACACCTGCAGAGTGGTGACTAAGTCTTCTTTACAGACTTGTTTTGGCATCACGAAAACCAGCGGAAGAATGTGATTTGTTTTCTTTGCCTTTAAAATCCTCCTGCAAGCGTGGTGGCAGAACTTACGAAATAAACAGCTTGTTGGGTGAATTCAGACTCTGATCACTTCCTTTTCAAGTAGGAATAATACTTTTTGGTCATTGCTTACAGTGACTTGAAGTGAAGCAGGGTTTTTAAGTGTGAAATATTTCACATGCAGTGACTGAACCGGAGCTACCCAGGTATCCCTTTTGGCTGTTTTCTGAAGTCTTCAGTAGGATCCCCATCTTCCCACTCCAGGTCATATCACTCATAGTATGGTTGATTATAGGATTTCAAATGGCTTTCTCCTCCATTTGCCTCTTGTATTTTCCAATAAATTATACAAACCTTTGGTCTGTTGCCTCATCTGATTACCTCCTGTTCAGTGTTTTCTGAGATGAGTGCCTGAAAAGCACAACCAATCCATGACACTAATGCCACTAATTACATCTAATGAGTGTGTTCTAAAGCATTCTCCCAAGCAAATCCAAACCCAGCCTCGCAATCTTTCAGGGTGCTGCTTGGTTTTTATTGCTTTATATTTTTATTAAGTTTTAAAATTTAACGTTTCGAAGTTTCTGGCCACAGACAATTGTTGGCTTTTCTTTAGGTCTCTGAGCACCATGGCCCTGGTTGGAAGCGTAAGTCTTTATGTCACACATCAACAGTGAGTGAATGTTTTCCATTTCACAAAATGAAAACAGAAATTGTCTAAGTTTCTACCCTCATTATATTGTTTGAAATTCAGTCCTGAATCTTCCATACTTGGTTTATAAGTCTATTTTTGCTATGGTTTGTTTGGTTTGGTCATATATTCTGTTAGCTCATAATTGTCAAGATTGGTGAGATTAGTGTTTTTCAGTCAAGAGGTATTTTTTTTAAAGAAAACTGCAGTTAGAGATACAAAGACTTTCTAGAAGCACTCAGCTTAACAAATACATTTGTCCTTTGTGTCTTACCTGCATTTTCACCCTCCTATCCCATCTCCCAGCAATCAGGCTGATTTCTGTGCCCTGCTCTCAAGGGAGCAGAAAATCCCAGGTCCTCTGTGTGAAGCTATGGATGCCCTGATAGGGTTGTCAAAGCATCACTGACTGCCACTGAATATGGGATGTGTGCACAGGCTGAGATTTGCTCTCCTTTAGTGAGGATGCTAGTTCAGAGCTCCCTCTCACAGGCTGTCATTTCCTGAATCTTAAAGTTCCTAGAAAGGTGATCATCTGTATGACCTCCACTTTGTTTTCAGACTTGATTGAAAGTAATCAGCTGGTTTGATTAGTGGATATTAACAAGAGATGTAACAGACAGAAAAACAGTGTGATCACGTAATCATTGTGTCTTTAAGATACCAGTTTACAAACAGACTGGAATTCTGCTTAACTGCAGTTCCTGCTCTGTCTCTGCCAGTGCCAGGGGTAAGTTCTAGAGGTTTGGCACAGACATCTAGTGGCTGAACACCATACTGTGAATAGAGGTGCCACTGGCAGATCCTGTCTCTGTAAGGAAGCCATACAGGAAAGATATCATCATATGAGACCTACTAATGCTCCCAGCTCCAGAAGAATTAAAAATCGGACCTTCTTCTCAGGTGCAGTTGGTTGCACTCTGCAGAGTGGGAATCAATGCAGAAATTCCCTGTAATACCCAGGAATAATTTCTTCCTTATATCTAATAAAAATCTAACCTCCTTTGGTTTAAAACCATTACCCCTTGTCCTATCACTACAGGCTCTGATAAAAGGTTTCTCTCCATCTTTCTTATAAGTCCCTTTATATATTGAAAGGCTGCAGTAAGGTCTTCTGGGAATCTTCTCCAGGAATCTGCAGGATGAGCCTGTGTCTCCTGCAGTAAAAGTGATTCAGGGGAATGGGATATTTTGACACTCGAATTCTGTGGTACAGATGTGTTAGGAGTACCCACTCAGCAAGGCAATGGGGAGAAAAATGCAAGGATGGTAAAATTGCAGTAGTCTCAGAAATAAGCATGCACGGGACTCTGATTTCACTGCTGGAGGACAAAAAGCAGTAAGAATGTCAAAGTCCAGTCTGCTCATTGAACAGAAAATCCAGTTGTATTTCAATCTGCAACAGAGGCCCTGGCAATGAAAGGCTTTAGGCCCTAATGTAGTTTTGAAAAAAGGCCAGATTGGTAGTGGTGTTCAGTAGCTTGAGTCTAGGGCTGTGCCTGCCTACTGCTGGACTCCATCTCGAGGGGGCTGTTAACTAACGCCCTGTTAGGATTTTCTGGTGTCTGTCAGTGCTGAAACGTGCTCACTAAAGGAGATGGTGCTGGTGTCAGACGTCCACATGCAGGGTTGTCACAGTCTGGTTATTCTGCAAAGATTAGTTCTTTTACTGACTTTTTGCTGAAGATTGGCATGCATTTCCTAAAGAAAATCTGGACGCCCAGCCCTAAAAATAGCTAAAGACAACTGGCTTCTGAGTAGTTTGCAGCCAGACTGTGGCCTTAGAGGAAACAAATCTGTTCATAGGCTTCTGGTGAGCCAATTCAATATGTGACTCTGTCCAGTCTTTTACATGTTTTTGTAGTCTGAAGTTTCAGCTAGTTCACAAGATCACCCAAAGTGCAACCTCTTCCATAAATTTGGGTAGGATTTAGGAGGTCAGTGTGGCACTGTACCCTTGAGCTGGATATGGCTATTCCAGGTAAATCCCACAGTGGGATTTAGGATACATAACCTATAGTAGCCCATGATCTGAGCTATCAAGCAGTTAAAGCTTTGCTGGACTGGGCTGTGTTCACAAAACTGTGATGTGTCCATGTAATCAATGAGAAAAATCAACAGCACTCAGCATGTGTACACAAGTGAATAGGATGGATGGTTGTATAACTCACTGTCCTGTTGCAGGTCTGCATACCAGGGAAAGGTATTGAGTAGCAGCATGTGTATAGTGAGACACAGAGGTGTAAATCATTTGCAATGGCTTTATCTACTGGCTTTTGGAAGAAGTGGGACTCCAGCCGAGTGGGAATAGCTGTGAATGCAAAGCTCTCAGTGAATCGAGGCAGGGTGTCTGTGCTTCACTGCTTTTCAGAAATTGGTCTGTCCTTGGCTTCAGCTTCATTTTTATGTGACATTGGACAAATTGCTTAACCTCTCTGGGCATCATTGCTTAAAATGGAAACGTCAATATTCTTGCCAACCTTTGTGAGCTATCACTGGATTAATGAATAAAAATTGCTGCATAAAGTGTAAGCATCGTTTCCAATGTATTTTATCTTGTTTACTTGCAAAGCAGCTGGGTTTCCTTGAAGTGTCACAACTGCCAAAAGCATGAGAGGGCATCTACCATGTTTGACTGAGTCAAGATAGCCACAAAACTTATGAATTCTTGTAATTGGTTTAGAAACATATCTTAAATAGGGTTAATTTAGTGTTTGAAGTTTGATGAAGTGCAGAACTTCGCTTCCTCTGATGGACTCTGAGCTGCGTGCTTCCAAAAATTGTTTAGGAAGATGACAGCATGGACACTGACAACCATAGCTGTCATGAGCTAACCTGGGCAGGCAGAGGAAGAGGAAATACATTGTTGTACTTCCAAGTAACTGTATGTGTTTAATTCCTTGATCTTTAGCCTCATATTATTAAGTATGCATTTCCTTCCTATGCATTTTCATTATAATTACAATATTTAGCATTACAATAAGTGTAACTACTTTTTAGCTGCCTTTACTAAGAAAAAGAGCCTTAAGATGAAAACTGGCAAATTGTCACAAGGAGACAAAGTGTTTCAAAGGGAAGATAATTTAGATTACTCCACCTAGGAGGAGCCACATAGACATGGACAGGTATTGAAAGCCATTTGATATTCTAGCATTTCCCTGTGGTTAGGTGTTTCTTCCCCACACCTCCAACATGCAAATTTAAGCCAAAGTTTGGATTTAGAACCTCAAGAACTGGGAGGGGGGGAAGTAATATTGGATTCTGTTCAAGATGACATCTGCCTTTATGCTCTTGTGTGCTTAGGATTAGCAGTCCACACAGAGCCCTGTCCGTTGGACTTGCTTTTTTCTGAGGGTGTCCTGTACCCTGTGTTTCTGGCATGTAACTTCTTGCTTTGCTGTTGTGGAACCATTCCCTGGTCATTGCTCCTGCTTACAGCTGCACGGCTTCTGTCCCTGAGCTGGTGCTCAGCCCTCAGACAGTTTTTGGAAGCTGTAAGTTCTGGTGCCAGGTTGTTTCATGTCTGCAGAACTTGTACTGAAATGGTTGCTTGCTGTGCTGTTCAGACACATGCTCACATAGAAGACAGTCACCATTTCAGAGTGACTTGAAGAACTTGCAGTTGGGGCACAGTTGCACTGGAAAAATGCATGGCATGTGATTCTCAGCCACTCTGAGCCAGAACAGCCCACGGAAGTAAGGAGCCAGTGTAGGACAGTTGTGAACATAAGTTGGAGCAACACATCTGAGAAATCAGGCTTGTATGGTACCACTTGGCAGTTTTCCATGGGCACCACGGTGTTGGGCTCTGGGGTTTTTAATTCTCTGCTGACAGCTGAGAAGTGAGAAGAAGCACAAAGATACAGTGTCTTTTAGGAGTAGGGTGTAATAAGTGCAGAACAAATACCGTTGAGTCTCAGTCCCTCTCCTTGTCTGCAGGACCCTTTGCCATTTCTTCTGTAAGCTTCTTGAATGTACTGGTAGTAACCATGTTTTCTCACTGCTGGAAAATACTTTGTATGGTAAAATGTGGTGTGACTCAAGCTGTAATTGGCAACAACTGTCTTGGGGTTGTCCCTCAAAAGCTTGTTGAGGTTTGCCTAGGACTCAGAGAAGAGCAACAGGGAAGGCTTGGGGCAGGAAAGAATCAGTTGCCAGCAGTGTCATCTTAGGCCAAGCACTGGCATTGCAAAACCCTTGCGCTAAGCTAAGAGGAAGACATTGGGGTGTTCATTTTGATTCCTTAGGCCACAACGGCTGTCTGCTTTTGTTAGCAGGCTTCCCTGTCATCCCACAATCCTTTCAAACACTTGAATTTGTCTGCTTTTCTGCCGAGATGGTGGGGGGTGTTGGGAGGCTTCTTGTTTCAGAGGCAGTTGTGGTCTTTGAATGCAACTTTTTACCCTAATGTGACAAAAAGGAGGCACAAAGCCAGGGGTAGCATGCTGTGCTGTTTATTGCTTGGTTTAGTTGTGGCCATGTCTGTCACACAGATGCCAACATGTTTTATCTTCATTTATGATAGCCCAAAATGTTTCACCTGGGCTGATATACAGTCCTAGGCCAGACAGGGAGGTTCCAGAGGGAGATTTTTCTTAGTGTGTAGCTTGTTGCTGTGATTTTAATTATTCATTTTTTTAACCCCTGCTTCCCTCTCTGACCTTAAGTTCACTTGTAAAGCTGTGCTTGTTTTCAGTGCACAGTTTGGATAATTAAAAATAGCTGCTTGCGGCGCTTGGCTTCTGTGCAGTCTTTTATCAATACTGCCTCTGAGAATACCTTGTGTTTGGATGAATGGTTTTAAATAGAATGGTGAGAACTGCATGGAAGAAGAATCAGACAGACCTCTTTCACAGCAGTCTTTTTTACACTTCAATGCCTAGAAATTAATTTTAAACTGAAAACAAAGCATACTAGTATGTGAAATTTAAATGTATCCTGTTAACCTTGTTATCTAACTATTATTATTGGTTTTTTTCTTACTGATGGTAAAGTTGTGCTCACAGAAATTAGTCAACAGTAGGTCGTTCTAGGAGTGGTGCAGGACATGCAGGACTTGTCACAGCAAGTCTGCTACAGGTGTCCACATCCTTATTATTCTGTCCTGTGAAGAGCCCAGTATGGTGGGCTTAAAGGAATGGTGCCAGAAGCCACTTAGAAAACCACCAGTGAAAGTTGCTACCTAATCTCCTTCAGTGATTATCTTAGGCTCTGAAGCTGAACACATTATATCCCATTAAAACTGGAATTCCCATTAAAAAAACCCCAATGAATGTATTTATGGTCAAAATAATAGTCTAATTTGTTTTTTCTCCTTCCAGAAACTTCCTCTTTACTCTCACCTCTGATCTCAGGGATATGTGGTCACGATTTCTACTGGAAATCCAAATGATGTTTAAAATCTTTCACTGATTTACTTGTGGCTTTTCAGCTTCGTAGTATGCTATGATCCATCCATTGTAACAGCCTGCAGTTCCTAATTTTTCTTTTCTTATGAGCCCTTTTCTTTATTAAAATACTCTGTCATGCTTTTTCTTCTCCATCTCCTCTCTACATTAAACAGTTCAGGCTCTCTGGAGGAAATGGGAAGGTACATGAGTTGCTGTTGTCTGGGAGGTACTTAGCCTATGAACTTAAATTTTCAAAGCCTTTGTTCTGGTAGGTTTCATAAGCGATGTATTCTCTTAAATAAGGGTGTGTAGATGTAAAGGAAAAATGTTTGGAACATATGGATTCTTGTATGAGCCAGGTGAGGCTCTTTTGAGCATGTAGAACATTGCATAAACATTGTGGGGTTTTTTTTAACAGGAATAGCCTCCTGATAGAAGTGCAATAAACCTGTACCCTAGTAGTGCTGCACTGTAATAATGACTTGCAAATTTGCATGTGTAACTGTGTGCATGCAAAGCTTACTGACTTTCTGGGAAGCTTCTGTCCCAAAGAGCTGGAAATCAAAGGTGGTAGGTTTTCTTTAAGCATGTACACACACTCACAAGTAAAGAACAGTGCTAGGTGTGTGTGTGCCTTTGTATGACAGGTAATTAAGTTCTGTCTTATTGCGGGATCGATTTTTCATCATTTACAGATCTGGTGATGTCTGAGCCATTGATATCTTGAGTCCTAGAGTAAGACAATAGGTTTGATTCTGCCCTAAGTCATCATAACAATGCTTTAATTTTACCTCTGCTGAATTTCTGGTGCTGACTTTGACTTACACTTTGAGGGAGAAAAGTAATGTACATGGACTGAAGAGTGTTTGTAGAATGCCTTTGAAACCACTGCTGGAAAAGCATGAAAGGGAAAAAATGATGAAGCCATAGTCTCTTGGTTATGTTTTTTCTCTATTTTTCTTCCCTGTCCTCTCTTTTGCAGTCACACTGCAGAGAAGTGAAATTAGAATTTGTTTGTGGGTGAACAGCGGCAGAAAAAAATTCTCAGGGAAGGCAAAGTCTTTATGTGTGTGTACAAATCCATGTGAGGATGTGGACTGGGCTACCTCTGAAATTTGCCTCCTAGAGAAAAGCTAATTGAAGCACATATCTACTCACGGATGGTAGGACTTCCTTTTAGAAGTATCAGCTTGACATGACTGCTTACACTCAAGAGCAGACTGTGGAGTTTCAGGATGCCTCTGTATTGCCTCTCATTCTTGTGTTAATTAGCAGATAGCCATCAGTCTGGTGTGTATGTGGTTTTCAGTGTCAGTCTTCCTGGCTTCACCATTGAGCTTCAATTTGGATGGGAATTCAATATATAATCAAGACCTAAAACCTGCTAAGCGCTGACATAGCAGCAATGCCCAACTCTTCTCCTGATCTGACTGGCAGCATGTAAGAAGCTAAATGAATATTAATGCATTCCTGTCGACTAGCAGCTTGGTTTACTTGTCTCTTTCATCTTCTGCAATGAAGTATGAGCTTTCTGGCTGGGTCATTAATAAAACAGCTAGTGGGTGATTTATTTCACCCAAAGTACTAGTTGGCCATTATGTCTCCAATGTCAGCAGTGAATGGCTTTTCTGCTGTTGTCATGGTCTCCCCCTTAGTAATCACAAGGATTCAGGAGAATGCAAAGGACTATTATCACAGGGAACTTGCTCACCACACGTCTTGCTCCAATTGTTCTCATTGTGCAGTTTTCAACAGAACGGGAATCGTCTTTTCCTGGGAGACACCAAGACCTCCTAGGCCTCTCGGTAAGAATGCAGGGACCTTGTCCCATCCCTCATGCTGTAGTCGGTACAAAATAATACTTTTTTCCAGACTGCTGAAGATGGATGGTGTGTGTCCTTCCTAGTCTGGAGGCTGTGTTACCAACCATCTCTGTGTGTCTGATATCCTTATGGCTCCAAGTTTTGGCTTTGCTTGGCCTGCCGCAGAAAAAAGTGCTGATTACCTGTCAGTCTTAAGAATTACTATTAGAACAACAGATTTGCTCTATAGTCTCATTAAGCATAAACCAAACAATCTTGATGCAGTGAGCATCAAAATTCATTCTACTCTGAATTCATTCTACTCTGAATGAATATAAGAACTATTAAAGAGAGGGATCTACCTCAAGAGAGCATTAGAAATGGGCTTAAGTTAATTGTTCTGGATTTGGGCCGCTGTTGGGTTCAGTTAGCAGACCTTAGCAGAAGAATTTGGATCAAAGCTAAATGGTTCAGCAGTGAACTAGGATGTGGCAAAAAGTGTTCTAACATACCTAGACACAGGAACTTCTGAAACAGATCTGAAGACTAATGTATGTATGGCTTGGACCAGCAGTTTTTATCAGAAAAATGAATGGGCTGCTTTCCCCTGCTGATTTTGGTGTATAGTAATCTTTACCACTTGTTTCCCACCATTACAAAAATCTGGAACAAGGCCTGGTTCCAGACATTCATTCTTGCTCCTGTGGTTTTAGTGGAAGCTGCAAATGCACATGCTGGTTACTGCTGAACTAACCAAAACAGTTGTGCAAATTCTTGCTCATGGATACAGTCTTCCAAGCAGGTGATTACAGGTCTAGATAGGCAAGTATATACTCTCAAAGGCTTCTGTACAATGTCTTTCCATGTGTGCAGATGAATTTTTATGTTTTTCTCCTTGTTCTTCCTCCTCTGCTGTTTTTTTTTTCCAGGCACGTTTTTGGCATCTGCTGTCAAAAAATTTGCCCCTTCATTAAGATGCCAACTTTAAAAGGCACTGAAAAGCTCAAATAACCATTTCAGCTGTTACAAGCAATTACAGATATTTTCAGACAGCAAAATGACAACCTCAGTGAAGCTTAGACAATTGCTACATAGACGTTAATCAAGAGGGACACAGGCAGATTCCTGAATTATTAAAAATGCAATAATGTTTCTGAAGCCTTCATATGCCCTGATGAACCATGCTCAGGGAACAGATTTTGCCTGTCCTAAGTTCTCGTATCTGGTACAGCAGAGTAAGAGCTGAGCAGCCTCCTCTCGTTGCCTTTCATCAGCTGGTACATCTTTTTGGCTTTGAGTATCTGAGGCTGTTTCAGTGCTTGTGCTGCCATTCCCCCTCCCACCCTTCCTCTTTGTTTGCTTGACAAGAAGAAAAGGCAGAAAGTGAAGCGTGCAGCCACATTTCCATAAGCTTAGACAAACTCTTTTTCTTTCTACCCCAGACAGGGTGCTTATAATTAGTCATCCCTGCTGTGGTTGAAGCAGAGTTTTTAGAATAAAGCTTTGGTGGTTTCTTACCAGCAAGAGTGAAAAATAAAACTAATGCAGTTCATCATTGATTTGGGGAATACTTGTTAGCCTCATAATCCAGGCAAGTAATTTTCTTCAGCCATGTTTGTTAGCAATACTGGAGCAGAGACCTAGTGGTACTTTTCCCTGTCATGCTGAGATCAGACAGTGCTGGCAGCATTTGGTATCTTGAAGCTGAATGCAGAATTAAAAACTTCTTATAAAAGCAGGCTATTAAAGTGGCACTAAGGAAACTTGTTGCGCTGCTTAAATGGTTGGGTGGGATAATCTGAGCTTCTGTGTTTAATTAAAACTGGAGTCACGTTGCAGAATGCAGGCCTGGGTTGAGAGGGTGTTTGTGTGTGTGTTTTAAGAGCTCCTGAAACTGGCAGTATTGAGCTCTTGGGCTTTGGCCAATGAGCAGTTCTAGTGTTGAAACAGAGAAGGAAGAGAAGCAGTGAAATAAAACTTAACGGAAATTTTCCTTCCTAGTAGGGAAGTCTAGACTGTAAATGGTATTGCGAGTGCTTCCTGGTAAGAATTTTAAAACAACTGTTTGGTGGTAAGATGTGAAATATATGATGACTAATTAACCTTTTAGCCTTCAGTGATCGAGAGGAGTTATTTCTGCCACTGTTCTTAATACTTGCTGTGTCATTATCCTGTCTTGTAAGGAGCTAAGATGTGATTTAGCTTTCTCTAACCTTGCAAAGCTTATTCTCTTGTCCTTTTTTAGCAGAAAAGGAAAAATATAGTGAAAAAATGTCTATGTAGATCCTGGCTATGAAAGTTATGTTGTGTTGGAGCAGCTAAAGGAACGAGTCCTTATAGGTAACGCACAACATTTCCCTTTGATTTCTTTTATACTGTTGGGTGTACAAAGCTTGTTGGTGTACAAAGTTGAGTGTACAAAGCTGAGCTCAAAATACAGCTTAGAAGTAGTGTGGGTTTGGGACTTGTTTCCACATTGCAGCAATGACTAGCATATTATAACATAATCTATTTGCGCAAAAATTGGGCCCTCACTGCTGTTTTTGCCAGGCAAAAGATTCTTAGAATTGTTTGTTCCTATTTAATGGGAATTACATCTGTCATTAAAAAAAAATAAATCAAATCTGTTTTATTTCTTCTTTTTTGGTAAACTGCGACAAGTTTGGTGATTTCCTGCTGTAAACATGAAATTGCATTTTTAAGTTCTATTTAATACACTGGAAAACCAGTTCTTTCTGGAAGCTTATACCACCATTGAACTGAGAAATGGTTCGGAATTGCTTGGTCATTCTGTGGGGAGGAACAAGGCTATAAAAAAGGATTTCACTTTCTTAAGCAGTAGAGATTCAAAATTTGGGAACATAACTAGTGTGATGCCCTGTATTATTAGTTTTTATTAATGTAACTGGAATTATTTTTTAAAGTCAATCCACTACACAACAGATTTAACACTTAACTGAGTTTTAATTGACCCTTTTATTATTATAATGATGGGAATAATGCTCTGGTAAGTGTATTTTCTAGTTGCTGCTTTTGGTAATAAAAACAGCCTTAGATTGCAAAAGACAGAGAAACTCAGTTCATGGAAATAGGCTGCCCTTCCATTTTAAAGATAACAGAGTCTTCTTTTAACCTTGGATGGCACTCCCTAACTTGTTTCCTGTCTTTTCTTCATTATGTTGGCTCCTTGCCTTGAAGAGGAGATGGCTTTTTAATACAGCCACTAAATTCCACCGACTCAGAACCTTTCGATCCAATTACTGTGGTAGATTAGTTCTTGATTCTCTCCAACTGTAGCACTGGTGAATCAAGTGTTTTTATTTAATTACAAGTTTTTGCTAGAATCAAAAGATTTCCTTTGATTCTTATGACTCAGCTGGCATTGTTAGTATGTCTCTCAAATGTCAATGGTTTTACATAAAGAATCAGCTGGGCACTGGCTGCTGTGCTTTGTAAGATAAAGCTTGTTGTAAAGTTGTGGTTGGAGGCAAAGCAAAGGTTCACATGCTGGAGCTGCAAACATGGCCAGAAAAGGGGTGATCCTAACTGGTGTAAGTGCTACCCAAGAGAACAACCCCTCTGCTTCCCTGCCAGGAATAGTAGTATTAGTATAGTACAATATTTTGTAGGTTATTCACCAGTTTGAGGACAAACGATAGAACAATAAACATAACAATCATTAACCTTAGATGTAATCTAGGGAATGTGCCCCAAATTCTGAGGCAAATAATTGTCTGGCCTGGAAAGGATAACAATCCTTTATTCTAGAAATGCCAGTTTTAAAATAGTTGGGCTCAGGCTGACGTGGCTTGTTGATGAAGAAAGATACTTGCTAGAAATTATTGTGGGATTTGTTTTTGAAGGCTCACCTCTCTCAGTGTCAACCTCGGAGTGCCTCCAGCACAGGATGCAGGAGTTGGATTTGAAGGGAGGGTTTAGCCTTTATGTTGCACTGATCCTCAGGTGGCACCAGAGCCTGGCTGGCTTCTGGCAGACCTTTAGGTGAGGGCTGCTCTGCTCTGTCCCATTTAGAAAAGTCAGTCTGCTGGCCAAAAACCACTGTAGTGCTATCTAATGTCATCCTTGCACATCTGCAGTGAGCTTGGTCTTCTCCTTTCGTTCCCCAACTGGTCCCCTGCTCCTGAGGAGACTCCATAGCCATTGCCACAGTTCACATCCACCCCAAAATTACTGAGCTGTGCTTGACCGTGACCAGTTTTGACATGTTACACTTGTTTTATGTGACTCATTCCAGTTTAATCTGTAAAGTTGGGCAGAGAAGAACCTCCCTAGATATTTCTTTTAGTGCAGAACCTGGTTTCTCCTTCAGCATTCAGATTTTTTGCCTCCTTGCTTTAATGCTAGCTTTCAAATGGGAACTTGATTTCTAAGCCAGTTTCTGCTGCAGTTGATAGTGAAAAGTCTTGGAAGTAGTTGGGGCTGGATGCACTGGGAGTACCTTAAAGCAAATCCTCTATTTGTGCTCCATTCCCTGGTATAGGAATTGAGCATCTGTTTTGACTGGCAAGTGTCCCTCAGCTGTGTTCACACTTGTAATGTAAGATGGGAGTTTGTGGACCAAAGAGATGAATGCAGACAAGGTCTTTTGTACATTCAAAAATGTGCAAATGTCTTTAGTGCTGGTAATAGAATGAAATGAGCAAAATATGCCAGAAGATACAGAATAAATTCCAGGTATTATGGCATTGTTACCATAAGCAATATATCAAATTTATAGCCTGCTGATGATAAATTGAAAGTTTGGAAAACCTCTTTTGTTATGTCAGTTTAATGGGGATTAAATACTAAATTAAAGGTAAGTAATTTGAATACAGGCAGAGCAGAACTGGAGTGGTTACCCGGCAGTGCTAAGCACAGTTAACGTGATTTAGCCAAGGATTTTGAGACACTTTATGGATATCCCTTTTAAACTTTACCTCTCCACCTCTCTGAAGTTCATAATTTACAGGCAGATGATTCCCCTCTGGGTACACAGGAATCTTCTGCAGGTGGTCTGGTACAATGAAAGCTCTCAGAGGGGACTGGGGTGCAGAGTAAGGAGCTGTTCTGCTCACGGAGGGCAGCCGGTAACCAGTCAGTTGCTCTCAGCCTCACACTGAGGAACTGCAGAACTACTAGAGAATTCAAAGTGGAGTTTTGAAATCCTTCATGGATTCTGCAGTGGGGTATAGCATTTAAAAATGTAATGGGATTAATCCTTCAAACCAGTAATACGTATTTGAATCACTAAGCATCAAATAAATATTAAAAACATCTAGAAACATCTTTGGAAAAATTGTGTAAAGTTGATGCTTATGTGGTGCATGTACTGCAGTACTTTCAGGAAAAATATTTTAAAATAAAGAAATAATTTTAAAGTAAAGAAGTTTAAAAAAAGGTGGTATTTAACAAAATCAATCTCAAACTTTTAATATAACAAAATGCAAATTTGAGGGCACTCAACACTGTTATTCTGAGACCTTATGTATCATTTAATTTCCAGTCTTTACACACATTTAATGGATGTAGTATAGCCAGAATTTTATACACTTCTAGCATTCCCATTCCCTGTTTTTAAGCAGTGTGCTGCTGCTTTGTTGGATGAACTGAAGCACTCTTTGTTAGCTCACTTCTTACACACAACCTGCCCAAGCAGGCCTCCCTGCCTTTCCTTTGAGGCAGATTACAACTTTGTACTGCCTCTTACTCCATGGCTGTATCACAGCTGCAGAAATGTGGGATTTTTGTCATCTTTTGGGTTTGTTTTTTGTAAATGCAACAAGGCACAATTAATTTATATAGGGAAGCAGCTTTGTGCATACACTCGTTCCAGCTCACGGGAAAACTGAGTCCTTCCAAATTTTACAGTGAAACATGTCATCTGTTAACCATATTGTCTTGCAAGGAAAAAATATTCCAAGCATCTCACCTTTACTTCAGATTTTTAATTGTGTTAATGATGTCAATTAAATTCCTGTTTAGGTTTACATTTCTGTATGCCACTGTTTCACTAAACATAGAAGGTTGTATCACATACTTCAGATACTGATATCAAACTCTGTCCTCCCTTTATAAGGATGAATACTATCCATATTTATAGACATACACACGGGCACATATACTAATTACCTGATCAGTCTGTTTTCAGAATGATTTTGAACATGTGCTTTTCCTTATTTTTCTTTCATGTAATTTCAGTTTTCTTCTCGATATTCCTCTTTACTGTGATTTTCATTATTTTGGTGTTCCTAAGAGCAGTTATAAAAAGAACAGCAGCAGCACACTGGTTGTTGAATTATTTTTAAGAAGAACTGTGAAAGTAAAGACAAATAAATGGATGTTTGGTCATGAAGAGTGTTTTGTAGGGGTTTTTTTCAGGTTTTCAAGACAGTTCAGCTCCATCAGTCTCTCCTGAAACTGGGAATTTTGATGTACTCATTGTTAGTATTATACTACTTAATCTTCTTGCTTGATGCTTAAAATATTAAGAGTGGGCTGGTATGCTAAGGCTCTCAACATTACTAATGTGGAATTTTGAGCAGTTTTTGACTGCAAAGAAAGAAAACATTGCACAATTTTTCCAGGTTTACTTAAGACCATGAAGGGAAGTGTGTTTTAAAATAATGGGAAACAAAGGCAAATACATTTTGGAGAGAAATCCACTCTTTGCATAAGGTCTTCTTACACACTTTGTGGTGAAGAGGAGATTGGAGGGTCTGCAAAATCTCTGACCAAGTGTCTTGCCAAGGCCTGTGTCATGCTCAGATTTCTTTATCTTAGGGCATAAGGTGTCCATTCATTATGCAGAGAGAGCACATTCTCATTTGAAAACATCTGGGAAAGAAAACCTTCTGTGGATACATCACTATGTGATTGCCTTTATAATTTATGCCTCTTTCTTGCTTCATTTCAAGCTGCCTTCAGGTCTGGTGGTGGTGAGGAGCTGAATCCCACATTGCTCCTCCTGTCTCATCTGAGGCTTTGCTTTCAGCATGTGCTGACGGGGTGACCCAGATTCCCAAAGGTGTCTTGTGACTGCAGAATCAATGCACTGCTTTTAAAGTTCTTGGTTAGCAAGTCTTATCCCAGCAAGACGAAGTTCTGTTCTTTCCTGCTGACCAGTTTCTGACAGGTGCATCTACCAGTGGTGGTTTCATACTGTTAGTATTAACTAGCAGCATGTGTGCCTGGCTGTTTGTGTGGATATACATGGAAATAACAGTTGGCTGAAGGGGCAGACAGGTGTGTTTAATAACACAGATCAGTGGGAGGGGTGGAGAGAAAGGAAAAAAAGCCCACAGGCATACGGGGCTTGTAGTGGAGTCTGAGAAACCACGAAGTCAGGTAAGCTGGAGAGAGTTGGAAAAGCCACATGGAAGTAAGATGAAGGGGGTGGTGGGAACAGATGGCTCTAAATTGTATAGCCCCCTAATGCTCTGTGCCTTTCTGGGATCAAACTGTGATTGACTTCTTATTTGAAGGTGGAACTGAGCCTTTTACAATTGATGCATAGAAAATCACATCCTTAAAAGTCAAACCCACAATTTTGATAGTTGCTGAAAAGGAGAAGGAGTTTGTGGGTGTAATATCTCTGTTGCAGGAGAGTGGGGCATGAATAGTCATGAGCCTTTTCTGATGGGTCATCATCATGTTTAAAAGGCACCTGTCTGTTCATCTTAGATGGTCTTAGTTCATTGTGCTTTTTTTTTGTTTTGTTCCCTTTATTTTTAACAATAATAAAAGTGAGGTATGTTGAGGGATTGTTCTCAGCAGCTTTCTCAGGTTAGATACTGTATCTGGGTTCTTTTACTAGAAGTCATGCTGCCTGTAGCCTGAGTATGTTTAAAGTTGTGTTTTGTTGATGGGAGGAGAATCCTCTCTGAGACCTCAAGGCACGGTGTATTTTATATTTTATGGCTTGTCTTTTCTGTGTTGTTTGTTCTGTTAACCAAAAGGACAACTTTGATCAACTGGTTGTTTCCTGGCTGTCCATTGCTGGGAACGCAGTGCATGATGCATTGCTCTCTGTAGACACTGCAAAACATGTTCCTGTTTTAAAAAGCTTTTAAGATGGGAAACTACTTTAAAAAAATTCTACTAGATTGTTTTACTGCTTCTCAAATATTTTTATCTATGCAGAAGAATGGCTTTTCAGTTTCAGGCTTCCCCCCTCCAGTGTCAGAGATGTTTACCTACTCCCTTAACTGTGTGAAACTGGAGGCTGTGTAGGTCTTGGAAGCAGTGTCCTTTGCTTGGGGATGTAATTGGTTTTTATAAGTGAGTGCTTCAAAACCTGCCAGTAACTACTGAATTTGGCTTCCAAAGAATTGTTAAAAGGTGACTAATTTTTTAAAAAACAGATTTTCTTTTCTTACATTTTTTTAAAATCACACCTTCTCTGTCCAGATCTCTGTACCTAGGTTGCATATCCTGTGCTCCTCTGAAATATTTTTAATTCAGTTAAGTAATTTTTGTTGGGTATTGCTGAGACTGTAGTCAAGCCAAGAGTTCTTGTCTCTTGAGGAAGAACGAGCCATGGAGTTTCAAACCCTGGTTTATAAATGTACTTGGCTGAAGGGCATGAAAGCCTTACTCCTGTGCAAGCAGCAATGTGTTTGCAGCTGCATAGAAACATGGGTGTGCAAATTATGGACTCTCAGGCTGTAAGGCTATCTCGTATCTTCAACCCATGCTGGGATAAGTTGGCATTACTCAACTGAAATGTTGCATTAGGATGGGCAGAGTTACACAGTCTGTGTTGTAGATTATATTTATAGTCTGTTTGCAGGGTTGCTGGTCTCTATTAAGTGTTCTTTCCTGTGGCTGTCTTACTCTGTTGACCCTTCAGGGGGGTAAACATGCATCTGTCATGATAATCAGAGCCATAAGAAATACTGAGGGAATTTCGTGTCCTTGTTCACTAGCTCCTGCTTCTGGAGATAGCAGCAGTTTTCTGAGCATCCCCAGGATGCAACCTGGGGTTTGACTGTTTTGGCTGAGCCTAGTTGACTGGAATGGGATGCTGATGGGTTTGGAAGAGCAGCATGAGAGGACATGAAGCGCAGCTCGGGGTGAAAAGTTTAGAGGACACCTTGGTTTCAGTTGGTGGAGTCTGTCACATTGGATTGGTGACAGATGGAGTGAATGGAAGTTGGCTGTGTCAGGAGACTGTTTTGGCGAACAGAAAGACCAACACAGCAAGCTAGGAGGTGGGGAAAGGGCAGAGGGTGTTTTATGTTGGAGAGGGGGGCTGGGTAGAGCACTGTGGTGTCTGAAGCTTTAGTTAAACATCTTCATGTTCCACCTGCTTATGATGTTACTTAAGAACTAGAAAAATTGCATTTGTGATACTACGTGTTTGGTACAACTCTTGATATATAGATTTCCAAGGTTTTTTTCAATGTTTGGTACAGTTAGCTATCAAAAGTCAAGTGGAACCTGCTTGCTGTTACATTTCTGAGCTATTGTTTGCTGTTGGATCACAGCCCAGCCCTAGGATTTACTGGAAGGAGTTTATTGCAGGTGAAGGCAGTAGCAGTGACAGTGTGAAACACCTGAAGATTTTTGGATTGCCTGCTGTAGCCTGTCTCAAGCTGTGGCCTACAGACAGCTGTCTGGTATGGAACTGTAAGAGCAGAGAAGGGGAAACTATCATAGCAAATGGACAAAAAAGCTGCAGAACACTGTAAGTCTGCTGTGGGCAAACCCAGCAGTAGTTCCTCTGCTCAGCTTTTCAACTCGTTTTGAAGGATTCCTGTGGTTTGTGGGAAGGGTGCTAATGACCTTTCCCTCTTCCTCTGTTTGTGGCAGCTATTTGAAATCTAACAGGAAGAAAGCTGGATTTTCTTGGTCTTCAGGCTATAAAATTCTTTTCAGGTTTTGTTGAGATAAAAACAGTGTTTTCCTTTTGTTGGGTTATTTTATAAGACTAGCAGGATGTTTCTAAAATGCTGGCCTATGTTACTGCCAAAGGAACAAAAGCATGCAAGAATGTCTGTGTGCTTGTGAGTACTCCTTGCAATTACATGTTCTCATAATCTGGGATTATGTTCTTCAGTTATATGGTGTCTTGATCTGCCCCATAAAATTCCTGTGTTCAGGAGTGTGTTACACACATGAGAGGGCAGAACTAAGTTCATAGAACTCTTGTGTGCTTGGCACTGTAACATAGCTACTTCTTAAAATATATTGTCTAGATAATGTGATGTGTACTATTTATGGCAGCACATATTTCAGTGTTATGCCTGGAGCAATGAAAGCAGGAAGAGTTAAGAAGAATTTGCAGATTGTAGTATGTAAAGGTAGAAGATACAGGCCTATCTATTACACTTTGGGGAAGTCTCATTGCTGGCACAGGGAGCTGAAAATAATGGGGGCAAGATAAGGGTGGACCCTTTTATTCCTCTAAGCTGGCACTTGAAAGCATCCTTGTGCGAAGGGAAGGTTACTGCATCCTTGCTGGGAACAACAAAATGGGTAAATTCTTCTCTGTAATTGATAGATCTGACAGATGCTGGTGGACTATAGGAAGCCTGTGGTTAGAGATGAGTACAGGTACAGGTGCTTTATCTTCTAGTTCAATTAAGTTTTACATTCATTAACTGTTAACATCAAGCAACTGCTTCTGTTGATGAGGATCATGTAACTTAATTGGTCTAAGAAAGCTGTAGATGTTTCATTTTTGGAGAACAGCTTGTCTTTTACTATTATCCTCTGGTTGGACAGGAGAAGTGTTCTCTCTGCTGGTGTGAAATCTGTATGAAGAAAGCAGAAGGATGAGAATCAGTATCATTTTCTCCATCCTCCTTGCAGGCTTTTGAGGCAGGGTGGAAGTTACAGCTGGATAGAAGAAAATGCTGTTGGTTTCCATACTACCAGATCTTTGGTATGTAGTGTTGAACAATATAAAAATCAACTTGAACAAATATATGCTCTTCTAACTGTCAAAAATCGCAAAAACATGCGCTGGGTTTGATGAGCAGTTGTCTAGGCTTTGTAAATATATTCCTAAGAAACTGGGTTTGACAGACAGGGGAGTACATGCAAGCTTCAGGATTTCAGCATTTTTGAAATCTCATTTTAATTTCTGGACTCTAAGTTGTCTTTTGTGTGCACATGCACAAAACCCCATGAAGGCAGTGTTCCCATTGCAAACTAGTTTCCAACTTTGGTTTAGAAGTCTAAAATGGTGCTGTTCTCATTTGAAACAGTATCAGACTTGCTGTAGCAGAGGCTACTCCAAGCAATAATACGGCTGACAGGGTGTTTGTTGGCTGCTGGCTCTAGAAGATGCAAGTTTCCAAGGTAACCCAGAGTTTGCCCAGCTGAGGGGCAGGTTGTGATTTAAAACACCTATTGCAGTAATTATTCTAGAATAAGTATTTTGGGAGAGCTGTCTTGGGAAACTTCCAAGCGCAGATTACTTCTGAGTCTCTTACTTCTCCACAAATAGCCTTAGGCTCCTGCTACCAATTGCCCATCTCTTGCATGTGGAAGGGCAGCTTGGGCAGGGGCAGAGACAGGGCACAGATCTGGTGGGTGTTGCAGCCTGCCCGGCTGTTGTGCCCTGCAGCCTCCTCACTGCGCAGCCCCGCAGAAGGACGAGGAGGGAACCCCACTGGGAAGCTCCCTGGTGTGCAGGCGGTGCTTTAGTATTCAATTCAGAGGATTAATACCACTTTCTGTTCCTTGGACACTGCAGCCAGTTGGCCTAGTGTTCATGTTCAGTTTGCCCACTTCTTAAGTGCAGTTACTTGTGTAAATCTGCTCAAGCGTTTAAGTCTGAAAGCGCAAACAAACACGGAAATGAACAGACAGCTCTGCTGGCTCTGGAGGGGTCACTTGCTTCTCTTTGCTTGTTTCCATGAATGTCGCCCCTTGCAGTACATACAATGCAGGCTGTCAGCCTTCCTTACCCAGATGAGGGCTTTGCTCTGAAGTGTAAAGTGCTGTCTGTGCATCCAGCATCTTTGCTCCTTCAGAAATGCTTGTTAGAAGCTGGACACATGCTCATTCCTCTTCCCCAGGGCTCGGTTCCTCTGCTGCTGGCTGTGTGTGCCCCAGGGGCAGGGTGGGTGGCTGAGCCCTGTGGCTTTGCTGGGAAGAGCTGCCCCGGTGTGTGGTGGCTGCCTGTAAGCACACACACGGAGAAGTACACACATGGGAAGAGATTGTGCACTTTTATACAAAATGGCATGTGGGGTTATACAGTGGGAGGGAGGAGGCCTTTGGCAGAGTATGTTCAAACACTGTGGCTTGTCCCATAACTGATAGACCTCTGCTATTAAGTGGCATGATGAGGATCAGCTTGCTTCATATGCTGAGTGTGCAACAGAGCTAGTGATCAAGTCAAGCTCATATGATCTAACAGGTTATGGCTTATTTTGATACATGCATACACTTACTATGGAGGAAATCTGACCATTTTTGAGATTCTCAGGATTATTTTTCCATTCTTTATTTCTCTTAATTTGCAATGGTTTTGTTAATCCCTTGCTGCTCACCCAGTGTTGATTGTTTTGGATGCTTTGGTCTCCCAGGTTATTGTGGGGGTTTTTAGAAACACTTCTCTTGCAGAGATTCTGTACTAGATTTTAGCTTAGGCAGTGCTGCACCTTCTGGATTTTGTCACAGAAGCCTTATGGGCTAGGATAGGAGGAGAAAGAAGGTAGAAGATTCTGGGAACTACCAGTGTGGTGATAGTTCTGGGGATAGCCAGAATACAGGGTCCTGGGACAAAGAGATTGGCGGTTCATTCCGGTCTGACCCATAATCTTTCCTTGGTTGTCATTGCTGCCTGAAGTTCAGTGACTAATTGCACTAGAAATACCTCCTGTTCAAGATCAGGGAACTCCCTTGTGCTAATAAACATGAGTCATGTTATCTTTTTCTCTTGTTTCAGAATAGAATTTTACATTCCCTTTACATGGATTGAAAATCCAGACTTGGAATAACCTGAAGCTGGCTTTCTTTGACCAAATTCTGCCATTGATCTTGGGTCTTGACCTGCAGTATCCTTATCCCAGAGTAGGAACTATGTTCAGTGTGCTGCAGAAGTGGCCTAGATTGCCTCTTCTGATCATCTTTGAGATACCAGGAACTACATCATTGCTTAACTGGCCCTCTGCTGGGTTCATTTTTTGGAGATTTGCCAAGGCACTGTGTACCCCTTTTTTTTGACATTTGAACAGATCTGCTGATCGTGTGTGTGGATCTTGGATCTTGCTTGGGTTGAAAAGTCTGTGTCCTTCTGAGTTGGGACACTTCGAATAAAAGTAAAAAGATGGCAGCATGAAGGCAGCTCAATTCACTTGCATTTCATCCTGCCTCAAATCCATCTAATCATTCTAGTGCAACTCTCTGCACCTCTGCCCAACTCTTATGTATTTTTTTTCTGGGCTGCTCTGAAAAAGTTATCAAATCTTTGATCCTCCAGCAGCACACCAGTACTCCTGGATCCTTTTTTGTTTTATTTGTGGGTAGGGTGGAAGCGAGATGCAGAGCTGGTTCCTGGGAGCCCTTAGGAAAAAATATTGTGCCTTGTAAAAACGAGTGATTTTACTTACTGCAATTGAGGAGTCAATTAACTGGCTAATTGAAGCAATTTCTCATTACATAATTGAATTCTGGTTCATCAGCATTTCTACTCTGCAGGACTGCCCCAGAGAGCAGAGCCATTTCTGAGTGCTCTGTACCACCAACAGAACCACCGGTCCCTCTTTTGTGCAGCACAGAGCCACTCATGAGTCTGGGAAAAGGGAGAGATCATTGGGTGGGACTTCCCTTGATTGCTTGTGGAAATAAACAATGGGATGTCATCCAGATAGTTAAGAAAAAGGCAATTTTCCCAGACATTTTTAGTGGCAAAGATAAAAGGAAGGAGGCAGTGAATACCGGAGACACAGCTGTTAGCACCGAAAACATGAGGTTCAGGATGGCCAGGGCTGTGGTACTCGAGGCTACATTCTAGAATATGCAGAACGTCTTCAGCTCAAACCATTATGCTGGTTTGGATGTGCCAGTGCTCATCAAATATACTCTTAAATTGGCTAAGTGGAGAGGGAGCTTTTACATTCTGGCAGCTTCCTCTTGTAGAGAAAGATAGACTGAATATGGAGTTATTAATGACTGATGAATTAGAAAAGTGTCGATGTACTGAAGTGTTGTATGGTGATTGGAGGTATGTGGGGAAAAAAGGATAAGAATTTGAAATATTTTAAGATCTAAAATATATAATTTTAGCGGGCATAGTTAAAATCAAGCATGGTGTCAAGCCGTGATGTCTGAAGGAGACAGAGGGCCAGGTTAATGACATTTGTGAGTCTGTGATTGTTGCTGGTGAGCCATAATTTGACAATGAAGGGTTGTGGCAGAGATATTTTTGAAGTTAGGGTATAAGTACTTCAAAGCCTAGAAGAAACTGCTTTTGGCAGCTGATGTGGACTTAGAAGACTGAATGAGACGCAACCGAAAGAGCTGCATTTAACGTGTTCAGCTTTCCTTCACTAGTGTGATACCCAGTTACTCTGAATGCCCTGATGATGTACTTGGAAAATAGGACTCAGGTGGAGTAGAAGTAATCTTACTGAAGAAGGAAGCTAGTTAAAATGAGTGAAAGTTGTGGATTCAGTTAGAATTTGGGTATTTTAACTGATGTCTCATTAGTGAACACAAAGTGCTTGAGTGAAAGTTATCATGTGATTTTAGGGGTGGGGGGTAGGTTGGTTGTTTTTTGTTTTTAACATGTTTGCTTTGTTGTTTTGTTTTTCTTTCAGACTACAGACCTGGCTCCTTCCTGTGTGTGAGCCACTGATCCAGGGACCTTGTTCCCTGAGCCCCAGTTCCTCTTTTAGAAACTGAATACATTGCCTCCCTCTTACCTTATTGGTAATTACTTCTAATACAAATAACTAGGCTTCTGAAACTCAGTGGGAAGTTGTTTCATGCTTAAAACAGAATACTATACTTTGAGAACTGCAAGATTCACTGGATAGGGAAGAGTGAGAGCAGAATTTTAAATTAAAAAATTGAGTGCTATTGGTAATATTCAGCATCTCCAGAGTATGATGGAGAGAGAGGAGAGGGGGTAGTGATTGCTTTGCACAGCAGAGCATTCATTTCCCATACTGGGATTTTTGGTTGTAGTACAGAATGGAAGAAAGAGAAGCAATGGAGGCAGCTTGCAGTATGAAGTCTGGGGGAAGGAAGAGGAAAAGTTAGGAGGAATAGAGTGCCTGTGTTAACGTATGTTGTGGGGAGGGAAGGAGTGGGTATAGTGCTGTTAAAAGACTGCTCTGTAAGTGGGGAAGAGCATTAGATTCTTAATGACTGAGCTATGTTTGGTAAGTATATTGCCAAGAAGAAAAAGAACAGAAGTTTGGAAACATTCTATGAGAACAGCATACTTTAAAAATATTCAACCAGAAGCTGGAGTGTAAAAAAATCCTCAAATGTGTTGTGGGGAGCTGCCTAGCACTGGTGGAAATAGACCACCTGTAGAAATAAATCTTCTGTGTTCTCAGTTTAGATGAGTTTTGCTGTGGGTGTGGCTGAAATAAGGTAGGAGGAGAAAATCCAGGCAACATTTTAAAAATGTGTAATATTTCACTTCTGACTGCCACTGCTTGGTATCGTGATTCTGACGGAGCTCAGTTCCCACCCTGGACCAGCGGCATCAGCCTCCATATGTCCCTGACATCACGGGTGAGGTGGGCATTCCTGATTTCTCATGGTCTGACAGATGCTGGTTGTTACAGTGGCAGTCTTTTCCTCTCTCAATCAAGTTATTAGTGTCATTGTCATGAAGCACTTAACATCTTTCGGCCCTTAGGGGAGCGGAGCCCAGTTTGGAACAGAAACCTGTGCATCCTGACAGCACACATTGAAGTGCTGTGCAATTAAAACATACTTGTGTTTGTTATCCCTTAGGAAGCACGCCAATTCCCAGGCTGGCATTTCTGACATAACTCAATTATGAGATAATAAATAAACAATTGACATAGGCCAGGGAACTTCAAAGCAATCAGTACAGTCATAATAGGTTCTAACTTGATAAATAAACTGTGCTGATACAGTCTAAAGGATTCTGAATTTTTTTTTCCTTCTGTGTTAGAAAAAAGCTTCTTCCTTGAACTGCATCCTGGCAACTCTCCCTAATCCCTTTCTTTCCCCCACATTCCCTGCTGATCTCCTGATACAAGCATCATTACCCGTGGGACTGGTTTCTTTGCAGGGTGTACTCCAGCTCCTAAACTAATTGAATCCTGACACACACTTGCATGCAATGTAGTTCTTAGGGTATGATTCTTGGCCAGCATCTATTTTTTTTTTTTTCCTCTTAGTTGACATGCATAAGCCTGGCTTCTTAGGTAATGAAGATCACTTTTAAGTTGGTCATAAGTTAGGTGCATGTTGTGTGCTCTTTCAGTTACCTGTGTTGCAGCTTCATACCCACATAGCAGTGTTTTGTTCCCAATGAGACTGCAAGGACACAGTGAGGTGGTGTTGCTCCTGCAGCTTGGGGGAGTTGCTGAGGCCTTTCCCCCAGACGATTTATTACACTTAGAAGCAGGTGGTTGATGCACATCCCCTTCACTGAGATACCTCATCCCCCATTACCAGACTGAAAATATCATGGGACCATCTGAATGTCCTGTGAATCGGTGCCAAGCCTTGTAAGAAACTTGCTCTGGGTTCAACGCCCTGTTGTTGTGCTGCCCTTTTTCTTTGCATGCTTTGTGGGCAGTGAGCTGGCTGCAGGAAGGGGTGGAGGGGAGCAGGTACCTACTGTGCTGCCTCTGCCTGCGCTCTGTGTCCCTCACGGGGAGCATGCATTGTGTAGAAGGGTCAAGTCTAAAACACAGTGAGTCATATGGCTGAATTAATAGTTCCAGCTTAATTTGTGAAGTGCAAACCCAATCCGTTAATATATCGCTAAGAGCTTTTCCTATTACTTTCTGAGGAAAAGGTGCCTTTTGCTTCTGTGTCACGGTGTTGATCTGGCACTGCCTCTGGGATGGTGAGGGGGAGAGGGGAAAGCAGCAGGTGCAAGCAGGCTCCTGCTGTGAGCATTTAAATGCTGACATGTCAGGAGATGAGAAATTGTATGATAGACAGTTTTCCTGTGACCTGCATCCTGAGACCTTAAGGAGGTCTGAAAGTTTTTTTTAACAAGTTGATGTATTAATAACAAGCTTATTGTGTGTCTGTGGGAGGGTGGCAGGTTTCTGCATGAGAAGATCTGAGTTTCTGAGACATGGCATGTGATGCTTGGGTGTTGATGCACAAGACCACATACTGCTGTGCTACCTCCCGTCCAGAGGAGGAAGTTGTCAGAATTTTCTGAGAAGAAACCAAACAAAAACCTCCTCATAACTCCAAATAAAGAGGGAAAGAGAAGTCACTGGTGTTGTTAGCTTCCTAACAGCTGCGTTTACAATGAATCCTGTCAGTGAGAACAAATAAAATCTCCAGTTTTGGATTAACAAAAAGAGCCCAGACTACCAGGGTACATCTTTTCAGATGTACTGAGAGCTCCCTGTCCTGCTGCAAGAGACCAGTGTCAGAATAGTGCGGAGCCTATTTCTGAGTCTTTGGCCCAAAATGGCTTGATAAATATTTTAGTGTTTTCTATATCTTGTTGCCAAAAATTCAGGATCTAAAACTCTCTCCTAGGGAAAGGGATCTTTATGCATGCTCATGTTTGATTCAAGCACTTGTTCTTACTGTGTGTGGTGCAAAAAGGCAAAACTGATTCTTTACTCCATTAGCATTCTCAAAGGATGTCTCTGGTCACATCACAGGCAATCTATTCTCTCTGTCTTTTATATTACTGTTATTTGTTTTGATTAAAACTTCATTGTCTGTGAAATCATCTGTCACCCTCTACAGAGGCCTGTCTGGGCACTGTCTGTGTATCTGCATTTGCCTGCGAATAACACAGAAGTTTCCCTGTTGCAGGTTCCTGTCTGCCCCTCCTCGGTTGAGGGAGAAGTGGTTTGCTGACTTCTCGTGGTCCGTTTGATCTTTTGCCTCTTTGCTTGGGCTGCTGTTAAGGATACCAGTTCATGTTAATCTGAAAGTATATGCCTCTCAGATCCTGGAGTAATGCCATCAGCTAGTCTCACGTGGGTCTCACCAAGCAGCCGTCAAGCAATAATGTTTATTGCATTTTTCCTTCATATCCTTTACTTCATGATTGATCACTGTGGCTTATATAAAACTAATAACATAGACAAAATTTCAAACTATTATGAAAGCCATTAAGTGAAATGTCATGAGAGCAGAGAGTTCCTAGCCAGCAGTTCTTGTACGGTTGTTGGGAATACAGAGGAAGGAGAGACAGGGAAGTGAAGTGCAAATAAGGGTGTGTTTTGTGTAGTTATCAAACAGGAACCTTGGAAATTTTCCTTGTAGTGTAAGGAAGTGACATTCAGTTGCATGCTTTTAATTCATGTATTTTTACCTTGTCCTGAATGATGCTGTATTTTCTGTCTGCCCTTGCACACTCATCTCTGCATAGGAAAAAATCTCAGGATGATATTTGTCTGCCTAGGGAACATACAGTGTCATATTTATGCTGATCCTCACAGGGTTTATATTTGTTTAACCAGTGAGCTGGACAAGTTAGACCCAGTGCTGGTTAATTGCTCCCGCATCATAAAGTTACCTTATTCATTCCGTAATACATCTGATAAGGAACTGGATAAAGTGAAAGCAGGATTAGCCTGGTCAATGTGGAAGCTCTGCTGACGGCCTCTCTGAGGTCAGCACTGGCAAATCTCTGCAGTATGTGCCTGGCCCTGAGCGGGGTATGGCCCTGGCAGAGCCCACGGAGCCTGCCGTGCTGAAAATGAAATGCTCTGTTGGACTTGGGCCACGGGCCTTGTTTCCATTGTTTACAGTTGAGTAAATCAGGCCTGTCCCCATGGAAGTTAATGGGATCAATCCTGGCGTGACAGCAGAGTGAAACCTCTCATGCTGGAATCTTGCATGCTTAATGCAGTTAATTTTTTCCTCTTTCAGGTCCTTGACTCTTTCTCATATGTCTTGCTTCATGATGCATTCCTTTAAATGTGTCATGGATCAAAACTATACAACACCATCTGTCAGCATGGGTGAAATCTGTAATCCCATGCTGTTCAGGTAACCAGCAAATTGACATTTAGTTATTTGGATATGGGCCACTTAGCCATCCTACTAATGTTGTGGATTTGTTCAGTTTTGTTTTTTTCTCTCCAGATTATTACTTACATAATATATGGACTAATAGTCACCGTGTGGTTCACATGTAAGTTACTTTCTAGAAGCCATGTGTAGGCAGGGAGCTCAAGCTGACATAATTTAGGATTAAGTAATTGTAATATTGTTGTGATGCAAAACGGGGAGCGATTGCAGTATGTGAATGATGCTGTCCAATAAAACTGCTTCCAGACAGAACAGACAGGAGAGGTACAGGCTACAGAGACTTATGTTCTCTGCAACTAAAATTCTTCCCACTGTCTGTTGGATAGATTTGGGGAGGCTAAAGCTTTTCTAGTGGTGCCACTGTAAATTGAGACGGAATTTATCCCAATGTCACAGAGCTCTGAGCCTAGCTCATTATACTGGGGTTTAGTGCCTTGTGATTGTACATAGCTTAGTTTGCTCTCTCCTAGAAGTAAATCTTGCTAATAAATTTAAAAAATGTTTTGACTCCATTTTCACCCTAGTGAGCACCAACTTTTTAGATCAGCAGTTTCTTGCTTTAAAGAAGCATCCGAGATTTTGTTGTTGGCTTTGCTTGCTTTAATTCTGCCTTGGAACTGTTAGTACCTAAGCTGGCTGTGACTCAGCATGGGGTCCTGCTGCCTTCACTCAGAAGTGCACGTTTGCTGAACTCAGCTGAAAAAGATTTTGTCAGTGAAGAGTGAAAAGGCAGGGAGAGGTGCTGGAAAAATTCATTTAACACTTCACTGCAGTGCTTATAGCCCAGTATTAGCATGCCTTAGGAATGGGAAAATGAGCGTAAGGAACACAATGTTCTAATAGCCAGAGTGAACCAAAAAGAAGCAAAAAACGGAAGATGTGGTCGGGTAAGTTACAACCTAAAATTGCTTCCTTTAAAGAATAGTGGATGTCTTTGATTGCATGAGGGCTTCATGATTTTGCTATGAGAGCTGTGAAAACTCAAGCCCAAGCCTCAGTAAAAATCTACAATTGGAGACAGAGCTGTGCCAGGTCTGTACAAGTGTCTGCAGGCTCTCCCCGTGCTTCAGGACCTTCTCCTGTCATTGTGTGCCATGAAGTAATATGTTCACTATTAAACTAAAGTGGTTGGAGTGGCAGAGCCTTTGGGCTCATTATCCTTTGTGGACAATGCAGTGTGACAGTGAAATGGCTGAAATCTAATGCTGTCTTTTCAGTTAAAAGGCAGTGTGATTGTTACAGCCATTTGTTTCCTGAAAGTAGCTGAGTGGCAGGGATTAAGGAGAGCCAGGCCACCTGTACTAGGTGTAATAACCAAAGGTGGCCCTGCAGTGTGGAGCCAGTTTACCTCCTGCATGGCCAGACCAGCTCTGGCCTGAGCCCACAGGGTTTGTTGGTGGCCAGGGCATTGCTGTCATCAGTTGAGGTCTGAGAAAAATTCATAGGAAAAATACTTAATCAAAGGAGAAAGCAGTTAGGTTAACAACACAGGATGATGTGTAATTAAATGCGTTGTAGACAGTGTAACTGTTTATTCTGTCTGGATACTACTTTGTGAGCTTCTGTGCCTGCAAGAGTGGTGAAGTTTCCCTGAGCCTTTGATGCTTATGTTGCCCTGCAACCCAGAGAATGCTGCTCTTGCATGGCTTGTGGCTACTGTTGCATATGTGCAAGTGTCTTTTCTCTTTTTTTGGGGGGGAACTGGGAGGGTTAATTACAAACATTAGTGGTCATCAGAAGTCTGAAAATCAGCTGGAGGTCTGCAGGAGAGTCTTGCACTTGGTGCTGAGGTTATGCAGTGGGTGGTGGAGGGGCATGCTTAATAAGGTGCACATGGAGACAAGATTTTTTTTTTCTGCCTTTGGTTGCAGACATGCCACCTGTGCTGTTAGAGGCCATTGTTGGGAGGGGTAGGTAAATTACATCTGCTTAAGTCGAGTTCTTTCCTCAGTGCAGACTTTCCTATGTATTGATTCCTCTGCCAGAATGCAAATGGCACCGTCTACAGAAGTGATCGGAAGTGGATGCTGCACTGTCCCTGGAAGCAGGTATGTGAAGCTTTATTTGGCTCAAGTCTTGAGTTATGGCTTCTCAGACTTACTGTTGAGTGTCCTCTGCTGAGACCCCAGTGGATCTTCCCTGGGATCTGGCTTTGTGTCACAGGTTCTTTGCAAGATGGTTACAGGCAGCATCTCTTATGCTTGGAACAATTCAGTCTTTGATGATTTTAAGGATACTTTTGCAGTCCAGTGGAGATGCAAGTTAAATCCCCATCCAGCTCTACCAGAGTGTCCTCTGAGGAGCCAGTGCTGACTTCCCTGAACAGCTAAGCATTTGCCTTGCTGCTGTAGTCACCACGTGCTGCCATGCTGTTAGTCAGGGGGGTGCTGACTGCTGGAATAAATGCTGTCCATCTAATTAGTATGTGTAGCAGCAGAAGGTTTTAATTATATGGTTAAATACACAGAAATACAGATTGTCATATGGGATCAGTCTGTTGGCCCTTTGTGGCTGACCTCCTGCCTCCAGCAGTAGCCAGTGCTGGATATATTAGTGCATTACACGTTTCTTTTTGCCCTCAGAGTAATATGCACAGGCCAGTACAGAAAAAAAATTCCCCTCTTGCTTTGTTGAAGCCAGTTTGTATCCAGAAGAGTAATTTCTCCTCTCTGAACTCTTTCACTTTGCTGTGGTTCAGATTAATCCAGGCAAAGGCTGAAAGATGAATGAGCTCTTTTATTTTTTCCCTGACTTTATAAGGAGACTCGATCTTGGCAGAATTTCCTGAAGTTTGTGGCTTCTTCAGATCTTTCTGTGCTTTTTTGTGCCTACTGGAAATTCATTCAATAAGTGACCAAGTGATAAGCTTCCAGAGTATTTAAGCTCCTGTTACACTCTCCTTTTCACCTATTCTTGTGAATAATTCTCATGCAAATCAATCTTGCAGTTTTTGTTAGTAATTTTAGGTTGGTTTAGGTTGTTATGGTTTTTTAGCATTATTTTAACTTTATATTTAATTGAGCGTTGACTGCTGGCATTTAGTTACACAGTTCTGATCTAGAGATGGATAAAATGGTAAACTGAAACTGTGTTTTTCTTCACATGGGATGTGGGATGTGCCCTCCCAATTTGAGCAGGTGAGTATGAAAAGGGTGAAGAGAGCAGAGCATTCATCCTGGTGGCAGTATCCATGCAGGGAAGGCTCTACCATGCAGGTGGTGTGTGATGGGGAGAGTTGTTTCTTTATCATTGTGGCTATTTTGCCTTCCTGTTCTGCAGGAGGAAAGGTGTGAAACATCCATATGATGCTGGAGGATCCCAGGCCACTGAATTTTCATTTTCTCCAAGTCTGTCTTCTGCTGTAGGGAAGGCTTGCTCATTCAGCTATGTGGTGTTGGCAGTAATGGTAAAGTTGCTCGCTGAGAGTCAAGAGGTCTCAAAATTTAATTCACAGAAGTCACTGAGCATGTGAATACCAACCAGTCTGTGTAGCAAATTTTAATCTGTGGCCATCTGGGACCCTCAGACCAAGGCTCTGCAGGATCAGAAAGACTTGTCAGCCAAGCCTGGCAGCCTTTGGTGCAGATGCAGCTCTGGTCAGCAAAGGAGTGTTGCTTCTGCAGTGTTACTGATTTATCTCCAAGAGAAATCAGTGACACCCGCAAAACCTACAGTCTTATGTGACTTTAAGTGGTACAAGAGTTTTTCTAGAATATAAATATTATCATAAAACCCCCATGGCCTTATCAGTTTCTGCTTCTCAAGTTATAGGCCAGTAACATCTTGAAGTGGGGGGTGTGTCATACACCAGTGGTTGAAATGCAGATTATAATAAGGGTCACTGAAGGCCTCTGGAAACTAAGATGCTGTTATTCCCTTGGACTTGGTAGAGTAGGGTTAATGGTTGGACTCGATGATCTTAAAGGTCTTTTCCAACCTAAGTGATTCTGTGATTGACACACCAAAGTCAGCATGGTGAGGGTGCAGGAAGATTCCTGGGAAACTGGGTTCCTGCAAGATGTACTTTGCAGTCACTCAGGGAATGCATATCAGAGTATGTTGTAATCTGGGCTCTAAACAAATGTGGGTGTCATCTTATTTTTCATTGTGAATGCTGTTAAATGATTTAGAGATCCCACTGGACTGAAAGATAAGCCTAACAGGAATTTTCCTGATTACTCATTACTCTTTTGACACTAACTAAATTGGAAGGGGGAGGGTGGAAAGACATGGCTCTAATGGTTTTAGATGTGATTGGTTTAGATGTGATTATGGGGGTCTATCTTCCCTAACTTGGGAGATGTTGTTTAGGACTTGAGGTAATGGATATTCTCCATGTGTGAAATACACTGGAGGGTAATCGATTTATGGTTGAATTAAATGTTGCATTTTCATAGGTAGAAAAAACTACCTTCAGAAGTTCCTGTCCTCCCAAATTCCCACACAGTGTGCTAACATCACATCTTAGTCCACCACACCCTCCCTTGGGTTGCTGCACTTACCCTGGGGCTGTATTATAACTGGATCATGACAATAACTGTGTGTTTTGGGGTTTCATGGGCTTTTCCTTTTTTAAAAAAAAGCAACCCTGAAGGAAATGTAGCAGTGTCATGCCTGACCATACCCTTTGCTGCATGAGTTCATACCAGTATTTGGTGGGCTGTACGTTGTGCAAGTGAGATAATCATCCAGTACTGCAAAGAACTTTGATTTTATAGGTCAAGTGGAGAGAGAGTATTTTGGAGTCTTAGTTTGTAATCTAAGAATAAAGGGAGTACAAGCATCTGCTATATTAATACATGTCTTTCTTCCCAGGGATAGTGACTTTTCCTAGGTGGTGCATGCAATACACACAGGTATTTTCTATAGCTCCATTAAAATTTGGCTGGACATGCATCTACAGAGATCTGCACAAATGTTTTTGTTTAGCTTCCATCCTGCAATTTTAATTTTTCTGTCTGATTTTTTCTTATCTGATTTTTTTCTTCTCTTTTCAAAACCTGAGAATAATCTTCAACGTTTTCTATTAAAAGAGCATTGAAAGCATAGTCAAGCACTGAAAAATAAGGTATTGTCAGAATTGACAATAGGAACTGGTTTTTGCAAGCTCTAATACTATTTTAATCTAACTCTTTATCTACACATTAAATATCTTACATGTGATCTGGATCTGGAGAGAGAGTTTCACAATTTCTGGCTCCTTAAAAGGAATTGTGCTTTGCTAGAACAGAGAAAGCATGACAGATGATTTAGGGGGAAAAAAATAGACAGAAATTTCTTGTGACACTTACTTAGAAAAACTGCAGTGCAAAAGGAAATATACCTCTAGGTTGTGGTAGCATGTTTTGGGAAAAAGCAAGCAGCTCATGCTTCTGGCCTGGTAATGAGAGGAGCTCAGAGTCCCAAAATCTTCTGAGTGGGTCCAAGTTGTAAAGGAACTTTAGCAATTCAGTAAATGTCTTTGCTTTTGTAATAATGGATGATGTTATTTAAAGTCTTCAGTGGAGAACACATTGAACAGCATCTTCATATAATTTTGACTGGTAATTGTTCATGAAGGATATATCTAAACAAGGCTATTGTGTTATTTGGCTTTCATTTAGTTGTATTTTTTTAACACAATAACTGTTTTCTGTCTGAGAAGCAGTGAGACAGCTACTCACAAGATTTTCTGCAGCACCTGCTAGAGGGTATCATTTACTACCATCAGAACTGATTGTTTGCTCTACCTCCCATTGTAAGTGTAGAGACTGCTACAAATCTTGAAGCAAAATAAGACAGAGGAGCACAGCAGATGTTGTTGCACATTGATTCACAGGTAGCACAAACCTGATCCAGCTAGTAACACTTTTTTCTTGCAGTGTGATTACTCTAATTCTACTAACTTTTTATATTACTGTAGTTGAGAAAAATTTTGGCCCCCTGTCTTTACTGGTGAAATAATGATTCCAGAATACAGTTTTTTAGCTCTGCTGGTGTCTCCACAGCCATCCATATTCCAATTGCTTAGGAATTGCCATTGCTTTAGCCTGTATTTCTGGGCATCCCCTGTTGCTGCCGTGCTGTGGGACTGGACCACATCAAAATCCACTTCACAGCTGCATCTGCCCCAGGAGCTGCTGAAAGTGTCTGTCAGATGATGTTTTCTCATCTGCACTGATACTAAAAGAGCACCTCTATCTGTGTGAGATGCAGGCTTAAATGTCAAATCTGGCTGCCAGCAACAATTGGCTTTGTCTTTTTTATTTCTAATGTCAGTAGCAGGTTAATTTGTATATCTTATCTACTATTGTTATTATTTTGGTCCACATAGTATTTAATTTTCAGATGGGATACTAGAAGTAATAGATCTAGCTAAGAGAAGTATTTCCACAGCAGGAGAGCTGAAACAGTAGGATGGACTGAGACTACGGAGATATTTTTGTAGAACTGTGGCTGTCCTGAAATTCTGCTGTGTTCTGAAACAGCAAGTGAGAAATTTCCTTCAGCAAATGGTGCCTGGTCACAGAAATTGATTTTTTTTTTTAAAGGTGAATTGTGTTTGCACTCTGTAACATGCTTGGTAAGATGATTTGGATTTAGGTTTGGGAAAGCAGCTTAAGTGCTGACTTTAATTGTGAGTCACAGATCACGCGCCTGTGGGCCTGGTGTGTTTGAGCCGCTGGAAGCGCGTGGTACGGGAAGGACTGGGGTGAACTCGAGGGGAGGATAATGCAGTTTATGCAAGTGGAAGTGAGCAACTCTGCCAGTGCAGGAACAGCCAAGGAAATGTTGCCAGGAACGGAGTGAATACGGTTGTGTAACTCAAATTTAGTATTATGAAAGGTAATGCTCTGGAAGGTGAGGAGGAGAGAGGTTGAGATGTTTGCACGTCTTCATCAAGCAGGGTTGTAAATGAACAGAGAGCTGGGGTGGAGTAATAAGAAAGATGGCAACGTGGGGCGAAACTGGATCACTGTGATTTGCAGGAAGGCAGAGGTATAAATTGTGGAGATTCAGGGACTTTGTGAAAGAGCAGGAAGGAAAAAACACTTGGAAAGGAATGGTCATCTTTTAAATGGAGAATTTAATCTGAAACCAGCCTTCTAGACTTTGAGGCTCACTTTTTATGGTCCCTTGGCTTTAGACTGAATATAATAAATCCTTTCTTCTTCAGAGAAACCACCACGTTGTGTGGTGTGGAAGGGTTGCCCCTCTGCCCACTGCAGGGTCCCAGCATTATTTGGCTGTAATGCCTCATCAGTCACCTCATTAGCCATGTGCTTTGAAGGGTCTCATGTTATGTCTCCCTTACACTGTCCTGCAGGTTTGTCTGCTGGTTCTTGGTTTTGCTGCTTTGCACTCTCTTTTGGGGGCTGGAATGAGGCTCTTGAGACAGTACTACTGTTTTATTGTCTTGTTTGTTGAATGGAGAATCAAGTAGGTGACTTAAGGTTTCCTTTCCTTGTCTCTCGGAACAGAGAACAGCTGGACTTGCCTTTCCCCAGTAATGGGGGTTTGAAATGTGCACCTTTTATGCTACTTTAAGTGACTTGATGAACAAACCCCAGGTACCACAGTGGAGGATGTGAGCATCCCTCCTCAGAGTCATGTAACTGAATTGCAGTTCTGTTGCTGCTTTAGGTGCCATCCAGACTTCATGAAATCATGTCATGGGAGTGTTGATAAGGTAGAAATTGTCAGCTTGCTATGAAGTTTCACAGAAAGCAGAAATAATAGGCTAAAAATGTATTATTAATACTAAGATTTCTGGATACAAGTGGAAGCCATTTGACAGATTTCAAGCATGCTCTGAGTTTCAGGCAGAGGGAAAACAGCAGAAAACTGCCAAGGAGAAGAATGGGGGGAAATACAGGAATCAAGGAGACATCACAGGTTCGGGTGGTTACTGTGAGACAGAATTAAAGATACGCTCTTTGCTTCAGGTGACAATGAGGAACATTTGTGTTAATGCACGACAATGGGCCCTTGTGCCAGGGGTGGTGACACCTTCCTGCCAGGGAAGTGACAGCAAAATGCACCCAGCAGGCTGACCCTGCTGAAAGGGAGGCAGCAGGTCTGTGAGTGAGAGATGAGGAAGGGCAGCACTGCAACACACAGGCTGGGAGAGGAGGATGTGAGCCTACTAAAGAGAATAGCAAGCCTCCATATAAAGAACAAATCTAGGCCATGCCATAACTGTGTTGGTTGCCTCCCCAGCACCATCCATTTGGAATCTGTCATTTGGTGATGCCCATGAAATAGATAAATGACTAGCTATTACCAGTGCTGTCTGCAGAAAGAAGGAAAGTGGTTTTAACCAGTCATTGTCCCATAGAACCAGCAGCAAGTGCTGGTAAAACCCTGCCTCACATGTATGTCTTTCTCGTTCGTTGTCGTGACAGCTCGGTACACTTCATGTCTTTTAGTGGAGTCTTAGAGTTCAAAGATCCCAGTTAAAGCTGATTGCTGTGTTCCTGGCATGCCAAAGGCTCTCGTGAGTTCCCTTTCACCCAGTTCACATGCTCTACTCTTAGCTTTTGTTTTAGCGTGGATCAAGATTGCGTGGGGTTTTTTCTTGCTGTGAATGTTGTCCTGATAATATCCAGTGTGAATGGAAGACCAACCTTTTGGATGACTGAGTTGAGTTTTCATTGTAACATTGAAGTTGGCACTAGTGAATGTTGAATACCATTAGAAACTGATTTCTCTTTTGCTGGGCTATTATCTTCAATGGAGCTTGTTCTTGATTTACCCTCCAGCAAGTGAGCACAGCCCCCAGCCCGGGAAACAAACTGAGTGAAAAGTACAGGAAGAGAGAGAAACCCTGAGAGAAAAATGCTAATTATGTATTTTGACCTTGTTGCATTAGAGATGGCATCACCCACATTAGCCACAATTCATGATCATTCCCCAGGGTCTGAATTGCTTCTGGACAAGGAGAGAAGTCTGAGGCTTTTATTGTGGCTGCCTAGTTAAGTTACAGAATGAAATATATACCATGTAATGCTTTTGGACAAATTCAGTGGTTCTTAGCTGCTTTTGTCTGCCATTTGTCTTCTGTAGCTGTAAGTAACTTCTGTAGTAGACAATTACAAGACCAAAATAAAATCCTGGGCGGAGGATGGGAATGAGCTCTCCAAAGAGGGCAGGGGTGGAGCACAGCACTCCCTTTGTGGAGGAGGAGGGAAGTTGGTCTGTAAATTCACAAAGAAATTTGTTCTACTCATTTGCTTTAATTGTTGGCAGGTGGCTCAGTTGTCTGTGTGCACGACTGGGAGCCAGAATTTGTGTTGCAACATTGTCCTGCTCAGTCGTCCCTTTAAAATGTTCTTGAGCCCCCAGCTCTTACTCTTTTGTACCTTGTACAAGGCAAGATTTCTCCCAGGCAAGAGCTGGTAACAGATTTACTCGTGCTCTGAGGGTAGGAAGGGAGTGGGCAGAGGCAAGTGGGAAAGAGACGCGCTGAAGAAAGGCGAGAACAAGTTATTTTCTGTAAACCTCCTTAAATCAAATCAGGGCTGTATTTGAGAGAGGTAGAACTGCTTAGTGCCTAAGCATGAGTATGACTGGCATCCTCTGACTGGCTAAATATATACTATAGCTTCCCTTCCTGGGAGAAGTGGTCTACCTACTATGAATCTTGTCAGAATTAAGTCCAGTTTGTCACAAGGTGCTTTCCACCACCTCACCTCCTCTTCCTGGAAAATCAAGACTTGCATGTGCTCACTCTTGGCATGTAAGTGTCTGGCTTATTTGATTTGTGAACTGATTTTACTGGCACTTGTATGAGAGATGGAAATTTCCTGCTTCTGTCTTTTGAGTTTCTTGGCTTATTAGGGGTTTAGAGAAACGGGTCTTGGGTAACTGTGTAAGACATCACAGAATGTGCACAGAGGAGTCATGTTCTGGTCTCAAAAAACACTTTGTTCATCTCTTGAACGTCTTTTACACCAAATCCATAGAAAACTGAGCTTCAAGAACTGCAGAAAATGAATTAGCTTTCCATGACTGAAACTGTGACAAGATTCACCATAGTGGTCAGTCCTTCAGCTGTCTTCCACAGATGACAAACTGAATGAGCAAACCAGGTAGTAACACACAGGATGGGATGCTGGGCTTCCTTCTTTGGGATTGCCTGTTTGAGCTTCTCAAACTTTGGAAGAGACACAAGCATGCAATAGAAATTTAAAGTAAAACTGTAGCTGTATAGATGTCTTTTAGGCATTATCTTTCCCAAGAAGTCTATTTGATTTGGACTTGATGATCATAAAGGTCTTTTCCAACCAATATGATTCTGTGATAATTTTCATACATGAAGCATGCATTGTCCATCTCTGCATTCTGAAAGTGTCATGGCTGGCCTTTTGTAAAGGTATGGATGCTGTCTTTCCTGCATGTAGAACAAGTTGCAGAGTTCACCTTCATTTAATTTGCCATCAGTTCATCTCACTTTTTAAGACTATATTTTATATTGTGTTGTTTTACAAACCTGAACAAAGCACAGACACAGTCTAAGCTAATGTCTCGTTTTTATTTAAGTCTCATGCTGCCAACTTGACCCATTTTTTCCATCCTACCGACTGTTCAAATCTCGCAGATTAATTAGTCAGGGAAGGCACAGCTGATCCTGGAGTGAAATCCATACCCACACATTCTGCCTCTCTGTGGTCCAATCCTCTTGGTTTTTTTCCCCATTCTGGGATGTAAGCTGTCAGTATTACACTTCACTGTAATTGACCTGAATGGCCATTATCATTAGCAGTGGGTACCAGCTTAAAAACCCAGTCATCAAAGAACAAAAATGCTGGCAGCTAAATTGAGAAATCCAGCCAGGAGGAAAACCACGCAGAGCATCAGCCAGACGGCTGCTACTCCCTGTACAGAAGAGGAGGACCATGCAAGACACATCAGCTAGATGTTGTCTGATGTTTAAAAACAACTATTCCACTGGATATGAGAACGTTAAGAAACCCCAGCCCAGTGCAAATCTCTGTAAGCATGCCTCAAAATGACCACAAACAGGCTGAATCCCCCTTTCTTCTGTGTGTGTGTATATACAGGCAGCCAGTTCTCTCATGTACTGCATGGGGGCCATATCTCTTATCTGTTAGAGCCTTGGGATATCTTTAAGCTTGCTTGCTCAAACCTTGGCAAATCCTGTTACACCTGAGAACCCCCATTTGTGTTCACATCCTACTGAATTTATTTTTTCTTTTTCTCCCCCTCTTTTTTTTTTTCCTTTGAAAATGTTATTAACTAGAGCATTAAATGCTGGCCTCCAGCAGAGCTTCTCCATATGTTTACAACAAATGTTTCCTCCATAGAGGAAGGATGCGTATGTGAGAGAGCATGCAGATATAATGGGGAGCTCCCAAATCCAGCCTCCCTGGGAGGCAAAGCTTGGGCACTTGAAAATGTTTATCAGTTCAAATAATTCAGATGGAAACAGATTGTCACATCTCCCGATGCACCTTTCACCCGTGGTGAGGAGAGGACTGCGAGCACGGCAACCAGATTTTCCTCCCTTGTGATGCGTGAAGATTGGCCTATCTCCTGGGGGAGCACAGCCCCTTATTCAGCCTGGCAGAAACTGCTTTATCAGGCAGGTCAGACTTCAAAGCCAGTCAGGCTGACTTGCCCCTCTGTGCTCTTCTTTCAAACCAAATTCTCTGTGTAAAACGTATTTCTTACCAAGCCACGACTTGCTCCGCCTGTGAGCAGTTAGGAGGATGTAGAGCATCTGCCTTCAGTGTTCCTGAAGGTCTGCCTGGGCTGCTGGCTGGTCCAGCATGGGGGGCTGTGAGGTGACAGGGCTGCTGCTGGCCCTGAGCTGCAGCATCCCCAGAAAATACCCCTTTCATGTAGGAGGCAGGCCTAGAGATGCTGCTGAAAGTGACTCGTGTAATGCAATTCCCATGGTTATCAGTTGGAACAGGGCATCACTGCGTTGTTTCCTGCTGTTGGTACTTTGTAGATTAACTCTTCAGGTAATAGCAAAGGCAGAGTTAATTACAGCTGTTTTGAACTGAAAATAGCAAGTAACATTTGTCGGTCTTATCCCCCCTTTGGCTTGTAAATAATTCATAAGCTGACCCTTATTTTATGGTGGTGTTCACAATGTACTTTGAGGGACTCATTTTTTAGTGTATGCTCATTACCTGCTTCACCTTCATAATTTGTTCTGCTGTGGCTGTCACCCAACAGTGAAGGTATTGTTTCTGTTCCCTTCTTAGCAATTGAGATTTAAATGGGGAGAAGTAAATAGAGTAACAAATAATATGCTTTGGTACCCATTTTCATGAGGAATAATTGTCTGAACTAAAAGCTTTCAGGATTCATTAACTACTGGACGTTTGTGGAAATGCTATCAGAGTATTTATGAATAATGAAACATGAGTGACTGTGGCACACTGAACTCTGCCCTTTTAGATAATGCAAATATTTGTGACACTAATTGTGTGTATTGTAACATCTCCTGAATTAGCTCTTTGCTATTGCAAGGAGAGGAGTGGAAGCAAGAAAATCTAGTTTTCCTCTTTGTTAGTTCATAAGTAGCTGTAAAAAAAAACAACAGAAAACAGTTGTTAAAATTCAATGTTAGCTATTAAAAATATTAAATTGGGAGAACCACGCTTCCTCTGACTTTACAGACTGATATAGCTTAAGTATGTGTTACCTGACTTCAGGGTGGGGGAATAAAATGTGCAGCCTGTGCTACAGACCACATGTAGAACACTTTAGTTGAAATTATTTGTTTGGCAAAGTTGTAATTGATGGAAAAGTCCAGACTATGATGCCGATGTTGCATATGATGAAACATCAAGGTTTTATCAACATGCCTTTGGGACAGATACAGTAGTTAATGCATTAGCCATAAGTTATGTAGACCATTTCAAACAAGTTCAAGTAAAAATAACTCTATACTGTAAGGTACCCACTTGCATTCACAAGTTTTTATATATGTTACAGAGAAGGGGCCTTAATGTTCCAAACACATTGAAAGATGAGGCAAAATGTAACCCAAAGCTAGCAGAACTTCACACGTGCCTTTGGCTGTATTTCTGTAGATGTAGGCACTGTTGATACCTATAGGTAGTGTTTTAATGTTTCTGGTTAGTAGCTTACAAAGGCTGTTGAGACTTTGTTCTGGAGTTGCGTAGCCTGGTTCTGCCAAAAAAAAAACGACCTACCAACCCTGAATTATGCTGGGATTGGTGCCTGGGGACATTTTGTAGCATACCCAGTACACAGACAAGTATTTTGGAGGAATTCAAGTAGTTTGAAGTTGAAAGAGGGGCAGTGGAGAAGCTGAGAGGTGGCATAGAGATCTTTTACTTGTGCCCCACTCAAAGATGTGCTCGCTGTCATACTGGTGTCTTTGTAAGTAGGCAGAAGACATGTAACACTCACCAGTAGTGATTGGGAGCCTTTCCCCACTGAAATCAATGGCAAATATTCTGGTGACTTCAGTGGAAGCAAAAATGGGCCAGTCCCTTGGAAACTTGTGTTCTTTCAGGGTAATCCAGAAAGTGTAACTAAGCTAACTGCATAATCTCTTGAATTACTGTCAGATATTAAAAATTGAATTTTCTTTTACATTAGCAACATCTCCCATTTGTTTTTCCAAAAGAGTTTCAGCCCCCTCTCACCCATTGTGTCACTCTTGCTATGTCTCTCCCTCTGCATTGGCCTACAAGTATTTTGAGATGTAATTTCACTGGGGCTGCACTGCTTTTTGAGCCTGATTGACTCGTTTGATTTAATGGCTTCTGGTCTGCTGCGGGGGCTTTCTGTCTTCTGCCCAGCCTAGCAGAACTGCAGCTCAGTTGCTTCTGCCTTTGGTAGGGTGTATCAGTGCTGCTCTGCTTGATCACGTTTGATGGGAAGTACTGCAGTTATGCCTGTTGCATGCGATGTCTGTGGAGATGTGTTTTCACCTGTTTATCTTCCAGCTCATGTTTTCCTGGGCATTTTGATGCGATAGACAGTGACTCGTGTTTAACAAAGCTACCTGACCTTTGCTTTGTGTAACTGGGGCCTGGGCTGAACACTTGGTTAGTTTATTTTCCAGTGATTGTTTCTTGACTGCTTTGATGGCTACCTTGTTATGTCTCAGTAGTTAGTGGTTTGTAAAGCTTATGAAAGTTTGTAATAACTTCAGGGCTCATTCTCATAATACCAATTTGCAGTAGCTAGGTAACTATTAATTTTCACTTTATTGGTTTAATAATTGTTCTAGAAGATTAATACCAGTAGTCTCGCAGCACTAGTGGTGCTTTAGCATCTGTTCCTCATGGAAACCTGGGTCCTTCTGTCTGCAGGGGCTTGTTCTTCCCCCTGCCCAGGGCATGAGCAGCCTATGGAGGAAGCACATGTATAAATCTATCTTGAACATTTATTCTTATGTTTTGAAATGGGTTTGGGCACAGGTGAGAGCAGAGCTGTCATCTGTGTGATTGCCTGGGATTTGCTCTTTGCTTCATGGACAGGTAGTTCCTCTCTCTTCTTTGTTTCATCCTTCAAAAATCCAAATTTTATTGAATACCTGATTGCTGCAGAACCAGTGGTGGTCTCTGCAACACTGCTCTGAGAGTTGTTATCTCCTAGAAATGATCTTACACTTCCAGTCTGAACTTCTCTTCAACCTAGAGTCAGTGAAGCACGGTAGACTTGCTTGCTAAGCTGAATGAACCTTCTAATACCCTGTTTTTGTTTGCCAGGTAGGGGCTCCCAGCCAGTAATCAATCAAAATACATTTTCAAAATTTTCAAAAAATCAAATCAAGTAATCAAATCTTCATGTCTGCTTTAACCTACAAACTGTTATTTCTAGAAGGTTCATAGCCCACTAGGGAAAACAGCTGGTTAATTTGACAGGGTCTTGTTTTTATAAACTTGTTATTTTTCTTAAATTAAAGACAAATGTAATTCACATCCTTTGATAGCTAGAACTGATATTAGGTTGACAGGTCAATAAGCACTCATGCATTGCATCTGAATTCTGACATAACATTAGCTTTCTTTGAGCCTCCTGGAATGACAAGAGTATTCTAAGTTTTAGTGAAAATAAACAGTATTTTTTGTTGCCTACCCTCAGCCAGCTCTTTTAAACTTGAGTGGAGATTACTTGCCTTAAAAATTCTCAATTTTAAAACTGCTGTTTAACAGCCTTGTGTTACTTGTTAAATTTGAAGTATTTTGTTATCTTCTGCTGTGGAATGGAAACTGTTTTTGGGAACTTTCTAGATTATTACTATCACTTTTATCGTATTTTAAAATGTCTTTAACTTTGCTGCCTGCAGAACTAATTCTTGTGTCTTCTGGACTGGATGTTGCTTTCAGGAGTTCCTGCCCTGTATTTGTTGCTATCAGTTTGCTTTTTAGCTTTCCTCTTTTCTGGGTAGGTTGGGGTCTTTCTTTAAAAACTTAGTCTGAGTTTTTGTTGATTATGGAATGAACATCGGACAAAATGTTCTAGCCTTTAAGTGTGAGGCAAAGTTTTCAGTTCCTCTTTGGTTTCTAAGTAGTTTGCAGGCAGTGTCCTGTATATTCTGAAGCAAGTGAATATGCATTTACTGACTTAGCTGGCCCAGGGCTAAGGACCACTTTATTATCCAAAACATGCTAAGAATGACATATATGTCCAAGGGTTACTAATAACTATTTCATTATTATTAATTTTCCAGTGAAGTGACTTAGTAACGGACCTTTACCACAAAGATCATTTAACTGCTAAATTATATCTAAATTATGTGTGCACTTCTACTTTGTACACAGCCTATTAGCACTTCTGTTGAAAACTGATAAAGTTGGAATGCACTTTGTAAAGAAAAGCACATTAGAGAATAGAAATTAGCTTAGTTCTGCTTGTGATTGGGGAAAAAAAACCTGACAAAACACCAACCTTTTGAATATTTAGTGTTTTAATTTCATTGTGATACTCTATGCATCTCCTCCCCCCCGTGTCACATCAGCTAGTAGGGCTGTTGCTGGTTCATCTTTTCTTTGTGGGAGGGTTTCTTTGTGTGATCCATGGGTTATGGATTAAAAGATTTCAGTGCATTACTGACAGAGTGATGTTGCTGAAACCTTAGCAACAAGCTTTTTCACTCAAGTGATTTTAATGAAGCAGAAGTTTTCTGTGGCCATCTAATAAGTTTAAATACTATTAAAAAGAAATACTATTCAAAATATTTGAGAAGACTTCCTTTGCTGGTCATAAAACCAAGAAAAGGGAGAAAAAGAATGCAGTATTAAATGTTCTTCCTTTTACAGCTCATCTTAAAGCAGGATGCATGAAAAATACTTGGAATTTTATACACAGTAATGTGATTATATCTTCAAACAGTGTAATTTTGCTTCAAAATTGATTACAGAAATTTGCTTTCTGATTTTTTTTAAGACCAATAGCAAGAATATTGTTTGCCAAACAGTAGGTTTTAACTACTTCCCTGAAGAGCAGCTTGGTAACTCTCCAAGGATTACCATACTGCTGACTGCAGAAAAAAAAATAGAAAGCACAGAAAGAAATTTATTTGCAGCCCAGGCAGTAAGAGAAGAACGAATCCCAAGTGACTGTGGGAACTGCTGACACTCTATTGCCTGGAAACAATGTGTTGTTTGGTGCATTTTGGGATGTGACACGGAGAGCCTCTTGGGTTTGGAGGCAGAGTGAGAGTCCCTTCACATCTCTGATGGGCAGGAGGCACAGCCCTCTCAGCTGGGCAGAGGGTGTTCAGGAGGCATCTGCCCCAGAAGTTGAAATTGTCTCTCCCTTGAATGATTAATAGCTCAAGTCTCTCAGTTCGTAACTTTTTAAAATTACACATAGTTGGTAGTAGTTTTATAGCAAGGACTTCTGACATTTCTGATTTATAAGATAAACTTTCTTGCCTTTTATTATTTGCCAAATCATGACCTTTTAGTCTGACCTTTTCTGTGTGCTCTTGATGTGTTCTTCAAGCATTTCGTTATTTATTTTAACCCAAAATGTGTATGTAATAAATGAGTTAGAGGCTGTTGGGAGAGTACTATAAAATGTCACAAGGGAATTACCAGCTTTGCATTCAGTGGAGAGGCTGGATAATGTTTACTGAAGATTGAATAACCAGATAGAGAATTAATATGGTGAAGAGAAATATTCAGTGACTCCCTGCTCTGTAAATGAGACACAGCTGGTAGGAAAAGAAAATAGCCCAGGAATATGCAAGTCTGTATTATACTGTAAATACACAAGGGAGCTCAATTAAGATTTTTCTTGAACTTTTGCTTGACAGTTTGCTTTGAATGTGTGATTTTTATAAACTTAATGCTCTTTTAGAACAGTAGTTTCTAAACTACTGTGTGTTTTCTAGTAAATGTTTAATATACCTCCTTCGGGGGGAACCTGCAAGCAAGAATTGTGAGGTACAGTCAGCTCACATGAGGGCTGTTCTCTCAAGATGCTGATCTTCTTCATAGAGAAGTCTGAGGTGTGCTGGAGGCCAGAATGGCCACAACCAACACTGATGGATGTAGGTCTCTGGCTGTTGGGAGAAGACCTATGATGTGCTCCATGATCATATCTGGTTCCTGCTGTTCAGGCAGGTCATTGTTCTTACAAGCCTGTGTTTTGTAGCCAGTATTGGGAGTGGAAAGTGAATGTAAAAGGGACTTGCTGTGTAGACCTTTGGTGGGGGCAGCAATCAGGTGATAGGCATAGTCCAGCCACTGCAGCTTGTATTGCTTCTCCACCCCAAGGATGTTTTAAAACCTTGTGTGATGAAAGATGGAGGCCTGGATCGTCCCTACCTGTACAAAGGCAGGAGTTTAAGACACTCTATGTTGCAGCTTTGGCAAGATGTTGCTTGGCAGAGCCCAGAGGATCTGTTCACACAGTGGTTGGTTCCAGCTCCCCAGTAGGAGTGAACCTAGACAGTGGAAGAGGACACTGGCTAGATTTTTTTTTTCCCAAGGCTCTGCAGTGACAGGTATTTTGGGCTATGTCTGTGATAGTTGCAACCATGTGGGTTGTTTAAAGGTGACCCTGTCCTCCCTGTGTGGGTCTCTTTCACCTTTTAGCTGGAAGGGTAGTGAGGGATCATACCCTTCAAATAGTTAATTCCACAGAGTTCTGTTATTGTAGAATAATATAGAATACCAAAAAGGTGTTGTACCACCAAGTATTGTGCTGCTGTGTCTTTTGGACACAGGATTAGTGAATTGTCCAGTTTTCTGACTTTTTTACTCATTCTGTGAGGCCACTTAGGTCTTGACCATGAAGGGGAAGTATGTACACATGTCGTCGATACTTATTCCTTACATCTGTGCTTTGAAAAGGTAGATGGTTTCTTAACTGCAATAGTTTTTTCTCCTTATGTTCCAGCAGAGAAAAGTAATTTGCTTATGATCCAGTAGCGTGCAATGTAGTCTTTCAAATGGTTGACTTCTTTATTCTTTTTCTGGTTTATTTTTAAACTGGCATTTTGAAACTGGGTGCCAGTTGGTGTTCTGCATAGGGGAACAGAATTATCTGCTTTGTCAATATTTTACTGATGTATCTTGTTGAAGTTGAAAATTGTAAGTTGAAATTAATTGCCTTTTTCTTTTCTCCACAGAGCCAATTACAATTCTGTCATCTATGTAGGATTAATACAACTAAATGTATCCCTTTTTCCAGATAAATATTCCTCTTAGTACTCGGGTATTCTACTTACCCTAGACTTATGCATAGGCATAGTTGAATCAATTTCAATTAAATCCCTCTAGCTAATTGTTACAGAATTTTGTGTTTATGTCCTTAATTTGAGTTAAGTGTGGCTTATATTGATGGAGTTTAAATAATTTCCTCACTGAACATAATTAAAATACTGCAAAATCAAGATTACAAATGTTCAGTTAAGTGTTTTTTCCTTGAGTTTTATATTGAAATATTGCTACTAGATTAATTTAAACTTCTTAAATGTGTTAAGACAGTGAAAGAGTGAGAACCTTTGGGGAAACTGAAGATGATGGGGATGGACAAAAGAAGGATCAGGAATCTAATCATGCAAAGAAAGATACTTCTACCTGGGTTTTGAATACCAGGTACTATTTGAATGCTTTGGGTATTTTGAGTGACCAGACTACTGATGGTGGGAAGGACAGGTTGATTATGTACTCTTTTTTTTTTTCTTTCCTTTTTTTTTTTCCTTAGGGTAAAATTTTAGGAGGAATGGGGTGATAAAGTAAAGCTAAGCAATGGCTGTTGAAACTAGAGACAGATTTCAAACCTTCATGCTTGGTTTTTCTTAATACAAGATATACATGCAAGTCTCAGGATTTATCACTTGCAGAGGTACCACAGCTTGTCGGAACTGCCACTAATTATCATGGTCTTGTACAATTGCCTACTGTCTTGTCTCACCCCAGGACCTCTTCTGGGCCTGAGGGACACATGGAGCGCTAAGCAGGAATTTGTCCTGATTGTGCAGTATTGATTCACACAAAGGAAAATGCTGAAGGCTTTTGTAAGGGCTCACTCTGTGGGGTTCTGGGATTCATTCTGTTTTCGATTTGACTGCGTTTAACTCCTTGATAGGTTACCTTTTTGGTTTGAGTCACAAAGTAGAAGATTTGGCCTTCAGGTCTGAGTACTCCATTCAAGTGGAGTGGGGTTTTTTACAAGGCTGTGATGTGAACTCTGCAGTAATTGGTCTTAGTTACCAATAGGGAAGATTTCTTCCCCCACCTCATGCCATGGAATGTCAACCCTAGAGATCTTCCTTTTGTTTTTAGTGTGATCAAACAAGATGCAGGTAGTGAGAAAAAGTTACCTAAATACTGCTGTGGGAAAAAAGTATTCTCTAATCTGTGCACATGTTGGAGAGCTATTGTTTGGCTCAGGAAGGAGCTCAGCATGAACTCTGTCCTACCCAAATACTCCGAGAAGTGGTGTTACACTGAACCATTCATGTGGCAAATTAGAAAGTCTGGTGGACGGATGATATGGTTCTGAGAACTCAGTAAAACTTAATACCTTCGAGAGCAATCTTTCTATTTCAGTGACATACGTGCTGGTAGTTTTGCAACAGCAGGAGTAATTAAGAAAATATTACAGTTTTCATATTTTGAGGCTTCATTTTAATGGAGCAAAAGAACTAATTTCTGCCCCAGTATACACAGGATTAAGCAGAAATCTCTCCTCCATTGCCTTCCCAAAAAGATGTTAGCTTTCTAATCAAAGTCATACTTTTAAAGCTAACATGGTGATGAAGGCATGAATATATTAAGGTAAAACCTTAAGAGGACTGAAGTAAACAGGCGTGATTTCATTTGCATTGTCAGGGATATGAATTTATCAGTTTAATATGGAAAACAGCCTCACATCATTTAGATGTAATGACAGCTGAGAATGCACAGTTAGTCTTCCCTGTGAGTTAGCTGATCTTATAAAAATTATCCATAACTTGGCTTAAAAACAGTGCGATAATGTGTCTCTTCTTTATGAACTGTTTGATGTTTGCTAGTGATTCTCCAGGATAGGAAACACTAAGGAAAACCTTCAAATCCCAACACCCAAAGTAAGGCAGATCCCTGAATAAATTGCTCAGAACATGGAGGAGAGTGTAATGAACAGTGATGTGTAATAGTGACTCTGCAGTTCGGGTAGGTCTCAACTCTACACATAAAATCACAAAATGGACTGTAGCAACTACTTTGGCATGTCCCTTTTGTTCTGTTCCCTTCGTTTTATCCCCTCATTTGCTTATTGTGTCTTTGGAAGGATGTATTTCCTTCGTTTCACTAGCAGGGAGGGTCTTCATTGCTGGATGTGATTCTCTTTATAGTCAGTTCTGCTCTTCAGCAGAATTTGCAGATGGAGTAATTGCCATGCACATGGCACCAGATTCTTTTGTTACTGCCCTGACAGGTTGCTTTTCGGTTGACTTGACTTTGAAGTCCTGAGTTCTCATTTCTAAGAAATTTGTTGTGGGTTTTTTGGCATTATTTCTCGTATGTTTACGAAGCTTTCCATTCATATTCACTTCTTGCCACTGCCTTTGTGCTGGCTGGTTATGGGACAGATTCGGGGTGTCATAAATAATAAAACGAGACAGCTCTATTCCTTGCTCAGTTCAGCAGAGCTCTTGGGAAGCAGCATTCGTATTAATTCTCATCTTTCTGCTGGTGACACAAGAGGGAGGATGGATGTGCATGGTGAAGGGATAGCATTGTTGTGTTTTCATCGGTTTTGTGTGTGTTTGTGTTGGGCAGAGATTAGTGTGAGTTTTCCAGCTCTTACACAGGATCGTTGTGGAAGCAGTTCATGTCTGTTAGTTGTGAACAGATGGCAACGCATTATTTTTGGCACGGGGAAGGAAATGGAGACCTCACATTGCATATGAATAGACATCTCTGGGGATTGTCCTATGAAAATGAGGATGAAAAATTAAAAGCAGAATAAAATTTACCTGGGGTTTCATGCCCCGCTTTATGAGACTTCTGTCAGTCCTGGCTTCATCTGTTGCTTCTGGAAGTTCTTTAGATTTGTGGGGGATGTGAGCATAGTTGGGCTGATAAGCATATTTATTTTAGCTAGTAAAAAAGTTTAGAAAACAAGGGGGGTCCATTTTGAACCTTGTGACTCAATGGGAGGGCCTCCCTTACCCTTCTCACTCCCGTTCTCTGTATTAATCATTCTAGTCCAATTCATAACTTGATTTCCCTTTGCATCTTTCTTCTATGTAGTCAGTAATAGAGTGGACCTGGCCATCATACTGTTAAGTCACACTTGTATAAATTCATATTAAAATCACTTTTGCTAATATCTTTGACTGTGATTCTTAAAGCATCCTAAATCTCTCATCTGCTACAGTGAGGTGTGGTACTGTGGGTTCATGCCATCAAATATTTGAGTCTGAATACAAGGTGCTGATATCTGTGTTTGCTGGTTTTGTCTGGGATAGAGTTCATTTTCTTCCCAGTAGCTAGTACTGGGCTGTGTTTTGGATTTCTGCTGAGAACAGTGTTGATAATTGAGGGATGTTTTCCATATTGTTGAGCTGTGTTTACAGTCAAGGCCCTCTCTGCTCCTCACACTGTCCCACAAGTGAGGAGGCTGAGGGTGCACAAGAAGTTGTGAGGGGACACAGCTGGGACAGCTGACCCCAACTGACCAAAGGGATGTTCTATACCATAAAGATGCCATGCTCAGCATGTGAAGCTTGGAGAAGAACAACAAAAGGCAGTGTTGTCTGGAGTGATGGCATTTGTCTTCCCAAGTATCTGTTACACATGGTAGGGCCCAGCCTGCCTAGAGATGGCTGAACACCAGCCTGCTGATAGGAGGTAGGGAATTAATTCCTTGTTTTGCTTTGCTTGTGTGCAGGGCTTTCGCTTTACTTAGTAAATGCTCTTTATCTCAGCCCATTGGTTTTTTCACTTTTACCCTTCGATTCTCCCTCCTTCCCACTGCAGGGAGTGCACAGGCCTCTGTGTGGGGCCTAGTGGCTGGTTGGGGTTAAACCGTGACACTGTGGAAGCAAAGTATGAACTAAGATGGAAAACCAAGTATTAGAAGCCCTTGTTTTTCTTCATGTTTAATGTCTTGCATGTGGCTTCAAATGCCAGTCATTCAAGCTCCCAACACCATTCTCTCAGCTTGAGGAATTAAGGATTCATGGGAGAAGCAGAAAGCTCTTTGTATTCTCATGGAGAGTCCAGCCCGAGCATTCAGGGCTGAGTGATTGCTCTCTGACACAAAGCCTTGGAGATTCTTGAGATGTGTGTAGTGCTTAGTTTCCTGTAGTTTCTTAGTTGTCTGGCTTTTAGTTTGTTGAAATAAAACTTGACCTGCAGCATGAGAAAATTGTTAGTCTTCTGCTCAGTGCTGCTGATCCTTGTTAAAAATTAATATTTTGCGCCATTTCATAATTTTTAAAAACCATGGAAACACCGATTGTATCTTTAATTTTTAATTCTAGTTTACAGTGGTAGGTACAGTAGGTTGGGTTTCTTCTGAGTCGCTGCCACTTTGGCTTGGTTCTGCATATTCCTTCACAGAGTTGATGTGGTAGCAAATATTTTCACGTTGGATCAGGCTAATTAAATGCAAGACACAATTGTACGTGAGTGTCTGAGAAGGTCAGATCTGAGTCTTGCCTATAGCCTTCTCCTGAGAGAGTAATTATATCTTATCTCACTCTTTGAGCTACAGAGTGCTGTGCTGTTACCAAGCCTGATCAAGTTAATTATTCTGCTCTGAGTAGACATGTAAACAAGGGTTGTACTGTGTGTAAAGAAGATTTGGCTCTTCTTGTGAAGACCACTTAAATATAACAGCACTTAGTACGTGCAGATGTCAGCATTAGCTTTTGACACAAGCGTGCTATTGCCTTTTAATTCTCTTGATCTTAATGTGATGTACTGGAACATCATAAGGCATCAATATGCTGAGACAGTTAAAAATATTGCTTTTATACAGTGTAAATAATTTAAAAAGCTATAAACCAGTAACTTAAACCAAAAGTTGCTTTTATAAATGACAGAAACTGTGCACTCTACAAATAATCAAAATTACAGCATTGTAAGCTCCCAGCAGTGAGAGGTGGACATGTTTTAACTCTTTGATAAATATACCTTACAGTTAAGTTTGGGTCCAAGTGATTTAAATCTTAAATATTTGGTTTTGCTAGATTTCTTTGTAGCAGCTATAACTTGATTTGATCTTAAATATAGAGGGGAGGGGAAATGTTCCCTTGGAACCGTGGGCAATATTTCTTTGGACCAGGAGGTGCTGGGGCCAGGAGCTCCAGTATCACCCTGAAACCTTTCAGTGACAGAGCCTGTTCCAGGGCTGGAAAGCTGGGAAGGCCACACAGGCTCTTCCAGAGGCAGGCAGGTTTCAGAATGTCTTAACTTAGGAGGACTTGCTGGCAGTCAGGCTAAAAACCACTAAGTTTTTCTAACAGCCATTTAAAGTATATTTGCACATCCAAATGCTTTAACTACTTGCTGTTGCTTATGGCAAGCTTGCTTCTTCCCTTTCTTCTAGTAACACATGATGAAGAGGGAGGGACTGCATGGTGTTAGTTCCTGGTTGTTTTAGTGCTCTGTGAGAAATCTGGAAATACCTGGGATGCTGCAGTGTAAATAAACACTGTCCTCAAAGTGTAAGATTTCCTCAAATTTTAAAAGGGCTCGGTGTCTGATTGCTAACGTGCAGGGTGGGTTTACACGGGCATATACTGCTTCCAGAAAACACTTAAAGTGTCAAAACAGTATCATTTCTGTGCAGATTTTATTCACCTGTTTTGGGTCTGCATCTGGCCCAGGTCTGAATTTTGTACGAAATTTCCCTGGCACTAAGTATGGTGCACATGGTTCTACAGGTGTCACTGGTGCTATCTGGACAGAGGTTTGTCTTTATAACTTAGCCCTTTTTCCATTATAAATGTGACACATACTGTTTTTTAGGAGGGAGTTGGTTGGTTTTAAGCACAACTTCAGCTCATTCTGCCTCCTAGAAGTATCAGGGAGAGCCAAAGTGCTCTTGTCTTTTCTGTTAGGCAAAGAAAGAGTCAAATTCTCACCTGGTGTATGTTGACACAGGCTCTGAAGTCAGTGAACCTTCCTGGTGATCTCTGGTTCACTCAGTGTATGAATGTTGCTACCCTGTAGTAACCATAGGCAAACACAGATGGTTGTCATATTGTGGCCCCTGGAAGTAATCAAAGGTCATCAAAGAGTGGAATGATAAAGGTGGCTCTTGATCTCTGGATCCTAAAGACTGACAGGACTAATGACTGCATCCAGACCCCCTGTGACAGTGCAGAGCTCTGTAGCATTGAAAATTCTCCTGGATGGATGTGCCTATGGCTTTGTGCTTGCATCAGCAGAATTAGGTGCTGTTATTTGTTCCTGTAGCAAAAAAAAAAGACACTGAGGTCTTTGTTGTGAAGCCACTGAATTCTAGGAATGCAAAGCAAATTAAATACATTAATAAAATTAAAATTACATAAATGGAACTGACATTGAGCTGACATTTATTTACATGAAAATACAGAGACCAGTCACTGAGAGCATTTGTCATGACTGTGCCATATTTATTTCAGTAGGCAATACGACTTACTGTCATGAATGTCTCACACAAATCTCTCCCATTGCAGAGTTTGGCTTCAGTGTCAGTAATTTGTTGTTCATGATGAAAACTCTTCATTGGAGTGGCCTCTTCCAGATTTCACTTCAGTGCTATGATGGAGCTGGGGCTTTCAAAGAGATTTGAGTGGAAGTATTATAGAAGGCAGCCACTCAAGGGAGGCTTTCTGGGAATGAGGAAACACAGAAAATTGTACCCAAGACCCTTAGACTTGTTGGCAGATTGGACCAGACAAGAGAGATCAGGAGATTCCAGTAAACAGTCTGATAGCTGAGCATTAAAGGAAGAACAGGAAACTTTTACTTGATGCAAAAACATAATGGAGGGATGACTTGGTCAGCAAAACTGGTGTGGAGGCATAAGTGCCTGTGTTCAGTGTGGAACAGATGACTGCAGGGAAGAGGAGGCTGTGTGTCACTTGGGGTGACATACAACACAGTCCAGTACATTTGCTCTAGAGAATCTTCCCAAGAAACCAGGAGGTTCTACATGGTCCACAGGGTGATTGCAGTTTCAGCTGCCCTCCAGAGGAAATGCTTTGTAAATTTCCGTTCCAAATCTGGAAGCAGAGGCTTCATGTGCCTTGCCTGCTTGTAGAGCAGCTGTGGCTGTGCTGTGGCTTGCCTACCCTGTAGAGATGACTCTCTAGGAGACATTAATGGAAGAAGACTTGAAGGAAGAGTTGTGCATGGGATTTGCAGGAAATTCCAAGTTTTTATTGATCAGAAGTGGTCAATTGCATTCCAGAGGTGTCTTTCTAAAGGTAGGTGGAGAAACACAGGTCAGGTAGTAGTGGGGATGCAGTTCTAATCTTGTCAGTGATCTTAGCTGTAGGTGCAAGGAAATGAGGCAACTTTTTGCAAAAACCTCCACAGTACATCACTTGGCAGGTTCACATGCTTCCTCTGAGTAGTTCTGCTCCCACTGAGCCCAGACTGACAGTTCCAGCTATTACTTTAATGCTGTGCAAATAGTCTTTGTATTTCAAAGTGGTTTTTAGATTTTAACAACAGTTCTTTCTGCAAGAGCTGATAATTCTCAGTATTCTTGCAACGTCCAAAATGTCAAGCCCCTTGGGAAATAGCAAGCCTAATGTATGGTGGTCAGTGCTAATTAAACTTCTAAGTATTTCCTCTTGTGTCTGAATGTTGAAAATTCTTTGCTTTTGTTTAACTTGCTTTGAGATTTCCATGCTCTTATTATTTTTTTTTCCTATTTGCTTAGTGCATGCCGTAACCAGAACATTTGTTTCTTTATGTACAAAATATACTATTTCTCGAGAGGAAATTCAGAACTAGTAACTAAAGTGCCTCCCATTTCTTAATGAGACTGTTTTTATTTTAAGTATTGTTCTCTCTGCTGATAATTGTCAGGTGGTCTCAACACTTGCTGTTTAACTAGTGAGCTTTTTTCAGTGGTGTTGGGAAGGGTTGCTTAACACAAAGTAATTCTGTAACCCAGTGTTAGCTTTGGAGTCAGTTTGTGCTTGTGGAACTGGCAGACTGACTTGGAGCTTTCTATTCCTTCCTTTTGGCATTTTGGCAAAGAACACGTCTCTGGCACGCTGGGCACCCTGTCCTTCCTGTACAGGAGGCTGATCTTCCTGAGAAATAGACCTTTTTCTATTCTTCTCTACAGCTGCTCTCAGCCTAACTTGCTCTTAAACTTGTGGAGACTCTCAAAAAGCCGGTCATGTTATTCAGAGCCAGCAGCATGGGGGATAAAGTCACCCTGGGCAGCTGTGAGGTAGCCATCTCCACATCCCTCTGTGTGGGAGTGCTGCTGCTTTTCCATGCCTGGGAGTCCTCTGAGAATCTGGGAGACATACAGATTTCCTTGTTACTCTGTAAGGATGCGAATACTAGAGCCTGGCCATGTTTGTCTCTCTTTAGAGACTTGAGGATTCAAGGGTACAAGTGTGCCATAGGTATTGCGAATCTGTGTCAGTGCTGTGGGATGACTTCTAGCATGTGTACACCTACTCAGCAATAAATGTTTTATTAAACATTAGTTTAAGTGTCAGACAAGTAGCCCTAAGCACCCAGAGAGTGTTTTGGTACATTAGGACAGCTGCTCTATCCGTTAGCTGGAGCTATGTAAATGCTGGGCAATTTTAACAAAGTTTTCCTAAGGCCTTTTATATAGCCCCAGGCAGCTGTTACTGAAATTGTGCTTCTCCATCCATCTTTATTTCAATTAAGAGGATGACTTGTTTTGTGGTGATGGCAGCCAGCACTCATGGGAAACTCCTGCCCTGTTGCAGCATAGGGTCTTCCTCAGATAGAACTAATGAAGCTCTTGCAGGATCACAGTAGAACAAGGTGAAGTTACACTGGCTGAACAGGCTGTGCATCTGATGAACAGAAGTGGCATCTCTGTACTAATTCAGCCCATCCAGCTAGGTGGAGAAATGCTCTGGTGATGGAAAAAAGTCTGTGTCTCAGCTCAGGAGACCACAGTGTCCAAGCAGTTATCAATATTATTGCTCTTTATTTCTGTCCTTTCAAACCTCTAGAAGGCACGATTGTTAATTTACATGCTCTTTCTCAAATTTCCGTATGTCTGATGTGTAGATAATGTATGTGTGCATTTGAAGCAAAAAGGAAAGGGGGAAGAAGCCCAGCAGGAAAAACTATCCTGAGTTTTGAAGTTGAAAAGTTCAGGCTCGTGGAGGATGACTTTTAGCTGTGAGCTCTGTTGTGACCCAGCACAAACAGGAATGTTGGCCTTGTTATGGCTTCTTGAGTACTTTTTGAAATAATCCTCAAAACTTTTAAATCTATGATTGCTAAATGAAAATATTCTGGGCCCTTTATGCATGTCACTTAGTCTCCATCTGTTGTAGTTGAAAAGTATGGAAATACATTCCAAATACACAAATGGTACAGGGGTCCTTTTTATGAAAAGGGAGATATTTGAGTGTAGAAGCTTAACTGCTCTTTTATGTACCTGAATAGCTGCTAAAAAATTTGTCACTGCCACTTGTTTGAATTGGAAGAGAACAGTCTCCATTTCCTGAGGTTCAGCGAATCCAGATCATCGTCAGACTTCCTTCTCTTTACTGGTGAAATGATGCAATGTTATTACAAAGAAGATGGACACTGCAAGCAAAGCATAATCAGGATCTCAGTGAAATCCAGTTAGTACACTCCTTTTGCATTTTAGATTCTCCTTTGTTGTTCTTTTACGCTGAAAGACAGTAAGGAGGAAAACCCTCTGGTTCGGGACTGAGAGTCTGCAGGCAGCACCACCCTGGTTAGTAGGTGTTTGTCCTCATTCCTTTCCATCTCACAGTTTTGTGTGTGACCCTTTGACATTTACATATGGCAGAAGTCAGAGAAAAGATGAAGGATTTAGCCCGAAGGAAAATAAACTGGTGAGAAAATGAGACTTCCAACCTGGGATGTGTGCACACAGTTTGATGTGGGGAGACTGGCTGGCTCTAGTTATTATTCACTGTAGATATGTGTGACACAGAAGTGATGGTCCCTGTCTCATGTCAGTAACAATGTAGATGGTCCTTGAAGGACTGGGAGATCCCTAGTGTAGGAAAGCATTTGCACAGAATCAAACTCTTTTCTGTGAAAATGAAGCATTTGAGACAGTGAACAGCATTAATTCCCACTGCAGTTTCCAGCTGTCAGTCCCTAGAAAGTAGGATTATTTTTTTCTTCCTGCTTCCTTTATGGCATAAGAAGATATCCCAGATATTGGACTTTTTCAGATAAAGACTCAGAGCCTCTGTACTTCTGTTTTCTCATTGTTTTCATTCAGATAATTCAAAAAAGCATCCCCATTAGTGTTACTCTGTCAAGGTTCCCTCAGACTTACTGAAATCTCAGTAATCATTTTCCAGGCTCTCAGCAGTGCATCTCTCTATCTTTTGCTTTCTAGCGTTTTCTTCCTAAAGTGTAATCTATGATTACACTTTATTTTAACATTCTCTGCAAGAAAAACGTTGCTAGGGTTCACTTAGGTGCAAAGGGACACTAAGTATATTAGAAGAAATAATTTGGAAAAGGATTAAAACTAAGAAGAGCTGGGTTGTTTGCATTACTTAGCTTTCGTCTGGTTGTTGCCTAGATAAGCAGAAATGTCTCCAGTGGTTATGTCTCAGCAAAGAAAATCAGGAAGTGTTTTTCTTGGAGTCTTCCTTTCTGATGTACACAAACGTGTACCTGTAGACATGGGATCTAGGAGCCTAATAGATTTGTTGGTGATTACTGTTAATTTTTATGGAGGCAGCCCCCAAGGGAACTGTCATGAAGTAGTTAGGACCCTGTAGTTCAGGGCTTCATGCAGACATGTGCTAAGGGAAATCTGTGTCCCAGAGCTGTGACCTTGCTGGGGTGGGACAGGGTGCAGGGACTGAACGACTCAGGCAGATGGGGCTAGATTGTTCCTCCTTATAACCTGTAAAGGCTTTACTTTCTAAGATCAGATCTTCTTCTTCACTTCCAGGTTCAGCAATGCAACTGTTTTTTGAAGCCTTTATGCACTGCTGTCTTGTGCTAATGCAGTTTTTCCTCCTCCATAATATCTCTACTACATAATATCACCATCCAGCAAATTGCTGGTGAAAGGAAGCAGAATTGGGTTATGTTTCCATGTTTGGTGCAGAAACCTAGCTTAACTTAAATGGATTAAGCCAATATATTTTTTCTTTAAATTGTCTATTACTCATCAACTTAGTATGGTCTACAAATAATCATTAAAGGAAAACCATAAAGAATGGAAAGTATTCCAACTGTTTAGTGAATTAACTTGTTCAAGGAATAATTTCCAGAACTGTGTAGCATATCAGGAAAGGCTTTGAAGTGAATAATAGATAGTGCTGCATATTTGAGAAAAAGTACTTTCCTGGCATCAGGGCTGCATGCCTGATGGGATTGCTTGGCATGGGTGTGAGCACAGGACTGCTGGAAGGGAGCAGAGCTCAGCTCATGTGTATATTTCAGTGAATATCTCTCAAACTTGAGATGGATCATGGACCTGAGAACTGGCAGGGAGAGGTGACCAGGTTGTGCATGAACTAAGCAGGTACCTGCCTGTACCTCAGATAGCTAGGAACTGGCTCATTAAAAGAAGCTTTCAAAGTAACACAGTTGAAGTCAGAGGTTGAAATGGCTGTTGTGATAGAGGAAAAATGCCTTGGACAAGAAAGGAAAGAGAGTTAGGGGCAAGGAGGCAACTGAAGTAGAAATAACCCCCTGTGAGATGTGAGAGTGAGTCAGGTTACTGGGTGTGAAGTGGCCTTCTCTGGTAAACTTGCCCTGGTGTTACTTTTCCCATTGCTGACCTGTGGATGATTTTACAAATAAACCTGGCAATAGCACATATAATACACATGCTCATTATTAGTAGGCTGGCAAAGTTCACATAGCATGAATGGTGTTGGTTAATGATTGTATTGGAAGCTTTTATGATGGCCATTTAAAGCTTGTACACTAACAAATGCAAATCCTGCAGTGCTGTATGTTTTCAAATTATAGGACATTAAAGGACTGGGCTCTTAGCAGCAGCGAGTGTCAACTGCTGTGTTGATTTCTGTAAGGCTGCACTGGTTTACATTGACTAGGGTCATGGCCTAAAATACTTTGGTATGTTTAGCACAGTGGATTTGTCCAAAAACATGATGACAAGTCTCTTTGCAGTGCCAAGAAAATTGTCCCACTAGCAGTGGAGCACACCCAGTACATCATGCCAGTTTGGTCAAGGCTGAATAGCAAACAACAAGCCCCAGAACTGGGTAAATGCCTCTGTAATTTGTCTTCTGACATTGTACTGCTTGCAGCTCTGCCAAGCAAATGGAAAAATGTAGAGAGAGCCCTGAGCACCCCGTCACAACACAATGAATCCAGCTTCCAAAACTATTGTAACTGAGATGCTGCTCTCCTCACACATGCCAGCAGCCACTACAAATTAAACAAAACAAAAGCAGCCCCCTCTTTCAGAGAAAGGAAGGGGGAGGGGGAAATCACATGACAGCATATTTTGTGAAAGTAGCATAAGCTTGGCAGTTTGTGCAACAGGATTGGGTCAGTGTGTGAAAACAAGCAAGTCTAGATCCATGTAGACTCCTTGCTTTGGGCCCCAGCTGTCAAAGGCATATGACCAGCAAGAAGTCAAGGCAACGTACAAGATGTTTCTTTAGGTCACGTTCTGCAACATGCACTTTATTACAGCAATACATACCGACACAGCTTTGATGAAGTGGAACCCATTTTGGGACTAGGAACTGCTCATCCAGACAGAAAATCTCTACTGACACCAGTAGGTAAGGTTTTGACTTCACAGGGAAGGTCTGCTACAGGGTTATCTTTAGTATGAAGGGAGGGGAGCTGAGCAAAAGGCAAAACTTTCTTGAAGCTTAAGGCTGAGTTTTGATGCCACATACAGTTGCCTGTTCTGTCTTGTGTCATGGGCATGTAGGATCACTCCAGGGGTCCCCTAATTATCCAGGGTGCTTTGAAGAGACAACGGAGCTTTCTGATTCGATCAACATTTGATGTCAGGGATCTCTTCCTGTTGTGCTGTGGGTTTTGGGGGTTTTTTTTAGGTTTTGTTTGTTCTTTTTTTTTCCCAGATGTTATTAAATACAATACTTTTTATTCATATAAAGTAGATTTTTCTCCAGATTAAATACACTCTTCAAGCAGAACTAAATGGCAGAAATTTCCTGAGCAAAAATAAACCACATCTCCCTGTTTAAGCTGTACTACTGACAAAACATAGCCCTTTTCATCTTCAAAGCACTATGCAAACTTTAAATAATGGAACTGTTTTTATCATGGCTGTGAAATATGTACTAATGTTCCAGATGAAAGGTGGGAAGCCAAAAAGAGAGAGATTAAGTGATTCAGTTAAAATTGTTGGGATCAGAGCCAGCTTAGTAGAGGCTCTCTGGGCTGCCTGGACCTAGAACATGAGATTCATGTTTGTTCACACTTCCACCAGTCTGAAATTAAGATTTAATAAAACTTAGTGAAGTCAGTGGAGATTAACTAGAAATAAATTTCTTTAGTCTTACTTACAGGCTGAGGTGCTGCACCATTGAGCAAATAGTCTTAATTATTCAGGAGCAGGTAATAAAATGCAGACAAGAAGCTTTCCACCTATTAGAAGATGAAACACAAAAGCTTCCTGTGTCCAGGTTGTGCTACAACCTGAGACCATCTGTATGCTCCCTCTGACAGATCCAGAATTTGTTACAGGTTCTTGTGGTTGTACTTTAAATTCAGCTGCTCATTGTGGTGAATGATTTAAAGCTCTCGGTGCCTATGCACAAGTGTGTACTATACATGGTGTGTGGCAAGGGGGTAGGAGAGAGATGAGAGTGACTCCAAACTTCAGCTCATATGCACCAATAAGGCTGGATCATGAGGGTTCTGATCTTTTCTGTGAAATGTTTAATTGCTGGATTTCATTGGGCAAGGATTTTCATTGCTTTCGTAAGAGTTGGCCTGTGCTGGCCTTCTCTACAGCAAAGATATTAATGTGCCCTTGGTGCTACATTAATGATCAATTTACTGATTTACAAGTACAGACCAGTGAACATGATATGCTGCAAGTGTACAAGAACTCATAATTTATATTAGTACTTAGTGGAAGATGAACAACACTCATTTCTGCTAGCAGAGCCATTGCTGGTAAGGCGTCCATCAAACCATCACTTAGAACATCCCATGAGTTTAGAGGCAAATGTTCAGTAAATGTTTTCAATGAGTGTCTTAGAAGTTGAGAGCATCCTTAGGAGTGAACTTAAACCTATCTGGCTTTGCCATTGATATTCACTGTTCATAGGAAGTGTTTCCAGAACACCGACATCTCAAGGGCTGGTAAGAAATAAAGTGCATTTGGAGTTTCCAGACTTTGAAGAAACCTCTGCCTGTACCCTGAGGAATGGATGTGTGATACTGCAGTGGGGCAAGTTTGTGATATCCTGACAGCTGTTAGTGTGGCTCAGCATGTTGTGATGATAAAGTCTCTTTATGCCAAGCATGGTAACATAAGCAGCATTGTAACCTAACAGTTTTATTTCATGATTCATCCTTGCAAATGTTAAAAGGCAAATGAGAATGAAATAGTGTTAGGGTAAGACCTGGGGTATCTGAAGTGAGAGATTTTTTAGTTCAAAATATTATGCAGATGCCAGGTAAATATGAAAGCATTTCAACCAAATTTAAAAAATTATTTGTATAAGTGACTTTTTTTATACACAGGTCACCAAAGGAGCACATTATGGAAACAGGCAATAAATTAAGATGAACTGAAGCAGGAGATGGGTTGAAAGGGTGAACCTACTGGAATAATTCAAGCACAACCAAGTCAAAAGGTCGGGTTACCGAGCAGTAGCTACTGTTCCCATGAGATGAGGATAGGGGAAGGCAGACCAGATGCTTCCCAGTTCCTCATTGCTGCCAGAGTTTTTTTTACTGAGGAGTAGATTCCCACTTGTGATTTTTAAATGGACTACAAGGTGGTAAAAATGCAGCACGTGGTTTTAAGATAGCTTCAGTTATCACTTGTTTTCATGAAGTGCTACCTAAGGCTAGTTGGTTAGGAAGGTCTTCCAGGGTGTGGGAGCCGTGGGGGTAGCATGAGACTTCTCTGCATATCATATGTACATCCTTTTGTCCTTTGGTCATAAGGCTGCACTTGTCCACTCAGTCTTTGAATTGATAAGTAGTAACAGGTACTTGAGCTTCATAAGTGGTGACCATATGTGTTTATTGGTTCGTAAGTAAATCACATCTCCTTAGAAATAAGATGTAACCACATAAGTAATCTTTCTGAGTTTGAGGATGCTTGGAAAAGATGTTTCTGGTGGGTAAGCAGTAGTTGCAGTTGAATAGCTGCATGCTTTCCAGATAACTGAGAATGGATAGGTGAGGTCATATCAACTATGTGTAGGTGTACGTATGTGTATGCGTTTGTGTGTGCAAGCACACACATGCTAGAAGATTGATTTCCAGCAAGCAGGTTGGAACTTTTCAGGAAGTATTAGGTTTTCTACTAATGGGTTGTTCCCCTTTTAAGGTGTAGGCAGTGGCAGTGCTGGCACACAAAACAGTGCTAAAGTTTGTAACTTTTGTACCTGTTAGCAGCTGTATGATGATATTTGGATAAGACATTGCCTGAAAAGTTGGCATGTCTGTTTTTTTTGTTCAACTCCACATCTGATTTGCCATGCCACCTTCTGCCATGTTTTGAATTAAATCCTTCCAACTAATCGTGAACGAACTAGTTAATCTTCAAAGGGAGTCTTCAAAACAAAACAATTGCTTTAGGAAGTGCTGTTAAATATTATTTGTGTGTTTTGGCTCTCCAGCACATACAGCTGGAGGAGAAAAGAGGTCTGACTATCTGGGATTGATCTTTTATCTTTATTATTCCATCTCCTTAGGCTGTTTGGTGCTTTGGCCTCTCATAAATTAGAAGCAGCAGAATTTCTTGTGCAGGAAGATTGTTTTCTTGCTTCTGTCTACAATTCATATGGGAAAGTTTCTAGAGCATCTTACTGCTTTCAGGTAAAGGGCTGTATGTGCTCAAATTGAGAGAGTATCATGTTGTATAATGCACACAAATTTCAATAAAAAAATGGTAACTTTAGAGCTAAATTAGAAATATGAATACATTACCTTATTTAGCATCTTTCTCTTGTGTGCTTGACTTTCAATTTTTGTCCTTGACATGGAATAGATAATTCCCTAGCTAGCATGACCTTGCTGCCCAGCCCTGTGAGAGGGCCTGGAGCAAGCAGGTGATTCCTAAAAGGTTTTAATAATGTATGAGTAGCATTAAAGCAAATGCAGATGAAGTTTTGACCTTCTGAATCTGTAAAATTACAGATGCATTCTGGAAGAGGGGTTGTGATTTACAGGTGCCTGGGGGCAGGTAGAGAGCATTGTCACTGTTCGAATGTGATGTTACAACACTCTGAATTTATTGTCATAATATAGATTGCAAAGTGTGACAGTGTGGGAATGGCATCTCACCCTGCTTCTGTCCAGCACTGTAGAGCATTTGGTTGGGACATAAGAGCTGCTGATGGTGGCTGTTGGCAGAGGGGTCAGCTTGGAGACCTGTGGGATGCAGCTGCTCCAGAGGAGGTCTCACCCTGCAGGGAGCAGATCTTGTAATCACCGGGTTACATCTGAATCCTGGCAAGGAAAGATGTGGGGGGAATGTGGCAACTGGTTTGATTCCATTTCTCTCACAGCTTATTTTGGAGCTGGCAACACATCTCTCCAGAAGAGCAGAGGTCGTGGGCTGGTGTGTGTGTGCTCACACACTTGTTCCATTGGGATTTCTTCCTGGGGACACCCAGGGTCCAGAGAAGGAAGGAAACTGTGGGGCAGTGCAGCCACAGAATGGGGAGTTGGACCATATGTGGTGCACCTCATGTGTCACTGCTTTAGGACTGTCCTTGCAAGGTTAAAGGGTTTCTGTAATAAAATTTTTTTAAGCTTTCATTGTTATAAAATATTTTACTGATTTATAAAAGAAGATCATTAAAAGCATAGAGTAATAATAGAAGGACTAAGCTACAAGCTAATGCTTCACCCTGGCAGCCTCTTTCATGCATGAATGAAAAAAGGTTTTTTGCAGTGTGGCAAGTTGTACAGTGAAATTGTACTGAGAAACAGCAGTGAAAACAAGTAATAAAAACTGGCATAAACATCCAGTTTTAAGAATGAACTCGAATAAAGCAGAAAACAATGCATACTTTTCAAGGTGGTGATTGGGAAGGGGATGGAAATATCACTGCAGGCTGTATGTATTCCACAATTTTATATGTTTACATAAAATTTAAGTAGTCTCTTATTGCTGACTATGGGAAAACATTTCAAATTGTAATTTTGTTGCACGTTTTTGTTCTGAATGTTTTTATTAGTTTTTAGGTAGTATTGAACCTGTAAGGACAGGCTTGAAGTTGAAATAATTGCAGATCTTCTGTTGCTCTGCTATTTAAAAATTTGGTAACTATTCTGGTGCAGAGAAAAATGACTGTGACTGCAAGGGCAACAGCAGATGTTGATAACTTTCTACTTCTCTTCTTGTTTTACTGCAGCTAAACTGCAGATTTTGATTTGCATTTGAGTTTAGGTAAATTCAGACTGACCCATTAGGAGGGAGCTCTTCCAGGCTATATCTGGAAGCACAGCATGACTTGGGGGGAAGCAGGAGGTTTTTGTCTTCTGGCTTGGATTTTGATCAGTGAGGATTTCTTGATAATGTGACTTTGAACAGTGTCCTCCAAACAGCCTGTAGCCATCATCAGTTACGTTTTTTATATTGGAGACTGTTCTCCATTTGGCCTTGGATGATCTGTGAAGAGGATGATGAGGGTTTCATCTAAATCATGAACCTATATTTGAATTGACTTAGCGAGGGACTTGGTGTTTTCACAGAGAACTGGTATGAGCTTGAAGACATTTAATTATGTCTACATTTATCTGTCTCCAAAATAACATTGTACTCTTGTACATTGTCTGGCTTTAGGGGAGAGTCAAATTTAGTTTCCAGGAGACTGGTTTGCTGGCAGTAAATCATTGCTCTGTGGGACAGGTCACTGTTAGCATTTGGGCACTTTTGTGTGTTGTAACCTCAGACCTGTGTAACCTCCTTGCCTGCTGTGCAGTAGGGACAGTGAGAGGTCCCTGCCCTGCATATGCGAGGAGTACAACCCCTGTGAGGTGTCTGACTTGGGTGCAGGCCCCAGAGGTGGTGGTTCTTACAGCCTGAGAGTCCTGCAGTGTTTCCAGGCATAATGTGCATTTACCAAGTTCCTCCTTGAAAAATAGCAGCTCCACTGTTAGAAAACCTTGACATAGTTGCTTCCATAGAAAAAAAAAAAATAATCCATGTAAGGCAGCTCCATTACATAACAAAGGTTATCTGGAGAGACAGATACTCTGAAAGTCCCCTCTGTTCTTTTCTATTCCCAGGGACAATCAGCTTATTCTCCTTTTAACAGCTTACTATCAGTTCTGACCCATTTAAAATTCACCTGCCAATTGAATGTATGATAGGACCTAGCTGACCCAGGAACAAAGTGAAATGTTCATATCTTATAATGAACTGCCACAAACTGAGAGCCAAGAAGAAAAAAGGAAAAGAATGGAGCCAGCTCTGGGAGAAGCAGAACTTTTTTCACAAGGCAGGGAATAGGATCTTTCTTACTAAAGTATTGAAAGTGACACAGGAGGAGGAATGGGTCAGTCTCTGTGTTACCTGCTTCTGCTGGACATGTGAATGGCTCTGTCCATCAGGAGGGAAATGCCTGCTGGCCAGTGGCTGTAGTTTCAAGGAACGGGACTGTTAAACATCTGGCTGTTTGGAGACACTTCTGCCTTCTACACTTTGCATCTGCATTTGGTCCATATTTGGTGTCAGTTGAGATTTGGGTTTTTTGTTTGCTTTTTGAGGGGTGGTTGTGGCTGTTTTTAGGCACCTGTCCTGAATAATAATTCATTTAATTTATATGTGTGTCCAGGGGTGCTTGTTAGGTGCCTATCTGGCCTGGGATTGACCTGCTTTTGACTTGGCAATGGGTTTAAGTTGTTACTTTGCTTATTTTTTACCCATAGCAGCCAAAGAAGTGTGTGAGAGCATCAAAGTCAGCATGCAGTTATTTCACTGCTGTGAGGATGGACTTTTGCCTCTGTGTTCCTTTACCAGCTCCCCTTCCTTTTCCAGAGGCAGACAGAGAAGTGTGCACATAGAGGGAAAACAGAGAAGTCACCTGCTGAGTAGTGATATTGGGATTGATCTTCCCAATACTGAGTACTGTAGGACAGAGTCATTAGAACAAAATTGTTTGTAACAATAGTAATTTGCAGTTCTTGACTTCTTTAGGCTTTCTGAGGGATTTGTTTTCCGTATTCCCATCTTCTGCTTTTGGGAAAACAAACACTTGGTAATGGGGGGATGAGATGAACCACATCACACAGCTTCTCCTTAGCAGCTGTTATTTGCAGCTGTCGCTTAGTAGGGGATGATGATCTTTTTAGGCCCTTTTTATTTTTCTTTTCAGAATGAAGATTTTAATTCATTCTGTTAAGTCTCACCTTTATTTGTGAGTTTGCAGGAAACACTTGGTGGTTTTTACATCAGTTTCAGTTGGTACTAATGTCCTTGCTTCTGGCTTGTAAGCAGGGCCAGGTTAATGTATTGCACCATGTCATAGCCCTGTTCCACTCCTGGTGAGTTAGAAGTGCCTTTACTTTGTGGATGTGCAGCAACAGCATCTTCCTCCCATGGTGTGAAGCAGGATGTCTTGGAAAAATCCTTCTCCTTCTCCTCTCAAAACAATCAGAGGGAGCTGTGGCCTTCAGGAAACGGCTGGTGAGCGGGGAAGTAATGGTTGAATGTAGTGCTCGTTCATCTACCCATTGGCCTCAATTATTATAGTTTTTAAGGCCTGAGAGAGAAGTGAGGGACTCGTATTTATTTCACGTACTGACTTGCAGAGGGAATGTGCAACAGAGGTGTCTCCTGGATCCATCGTTCCTCCAATGTGAGGATGGACTTGCCAGCATAGGGAGAAGAGGTGATTCCTCTGTTCAGGCTTCTTCCACATCCCTATGGTATCATCCATCCCTGAACATTTAATTTCTGCATTGCTGTGTCTGCACTGCCAGCTGCCAGTGCACACTCAGCTTCCTGGAATGTGACAAGTATTCCGATAGCAACTTTATTCTTGCATTCCAGACAATGCTGAAGCCATTGTTTTTTATTGTGGTTTTAGTGCTTCGGTAACTCTGAGAAGGACTACCAAATTATTGAAGGGCAGCATGTTTGCTTCTCAGAGCTACAGTGACTTCAGATTTTATGAGCTGAGGCTGTTGAACAAGCAAGTGGGAAAGTGCACAGAACGTTGAACTGTAAAGCCTGTAATTCAGAGTGAAGGAGCTAAGGAAATTTATAAGGAAACTAAGGGTTGTGAATTCAGTAATAAGCTACTAGTCTTCACAGTTGTTTCTGCATTTGTTTGTTGAAGGGATGGCATAGATAGAGCTATATTTAAGTCCTGTGGTTTTACTGAAGTCGGAGTTGTTACAGTGGATGTGCATTGGGCTTGAGGAGTCTGGTGGGAATTGGCTGTTCATCAAACTGCCTTTCTCTTCTGAGTTGGTCACTATTCAGTGCCATTGAGCTCCTTGGCTATTGCCTGCTCAGAGTGGCCACTCCAACAGGAGATAATTTCTGAGTGCGGGTTTATCCTTGGAGCTGTTTCTAGTTTTTTCCTCCTATGTTTTAGGTGGCCAGAAGGTTTCAGAGAGTCTCGCTTGACTTGGCTGGCCAGGAACCACAGCACAGCACAGCAGGGCACTGAGCTGCCTCTGGCGGGGAGTTACGAGCTTTCCATTTAGACTCAGTTCTGCTGTAAAGTGTAGTGTCTCATGAAACCAGCCATCACTGCTGTGATCAATGCAGATTTGAGATGTGGCCAGACTCTACTGAGGCTTATAACCTCAGTCAGGTGCCAGATTGATTCAAAGATAAAAAGATGGTGAAAGTTATTGGCAGGTTCTGAATATCCTACTAATCTGGATGTTCAGCCCCTTCAAGGCTCTGCCTCTGGTAGGGCTGGGCACCTTCCGACAGTGATGAATAGTTGGGAGTGATCTTTTGGGAAATTTGAGTTCTGTATCTTCAGATTTTTATTATTTTTAATTATAATGTTGTCATGAAGGAATGGGTTGTTCAGCAAATTTGGCCTGAAATCTCCATTCTTCTCTCATAACTCTGGTGACCACATGAGGTAACCCACAGACTGAAGTAACTGGGATTTGCAAAGAAAGGCCTGTGTGGCACGGGCACTTCAGCACATTGTCATTAGAATTAATGACTAATGTACTCTGTTTTACTCCTCTTACCCAGTTGCACTTAATGTCCAAGTACTATTGGACTCCTGTAGCCCACCATGATCCCATTGTTGTCTGAGAAGATAAATCTGAGTCATGACTAAAGATCTAGTTTTCCATCAGATCCACCCTTACTGCCATGGTGACCACTGTGTGCTGGCACAAGGGCTCTTCCTGGCTCCTTGCACAAGCAGAAAATGCTCCACACTTTACAGAACTTGGGGGAATACAGTTAGCTTCTTTTACTGTCAAACTGAGCATCTGAGTTGCATTTCAATGCAAATTTTTCAGTCTCTGTAATATCTTTGACTCAAAACATCGGAGGTTTCTGGATGACTCTTTGCCATGACCCTTGGGAGTCCTCTCTGATTAGCACACTTTGGCATCTTTGGGCCAGCCAGCATCATACATGGTAGGATCTACAAAATACTTTTCTGAATGCTCATATGCTGTAAAACATGAGGGTTTTTTAATGCACAGACGTGAAGAGAGTTATCTTGATTTTTGAAATAAATAAACCCTTCTGGGATTTAATCAATGGCTCCCAGCTGGGCAAGGAAAGGCCTAGTAATGGGAGGTCATATTCAACATCATCTTCTATGGAATGATCAATGTCCCAAGCGATTGTACCTGCACAGAGAGTCCCACCAGGTGAATTATCATACTCTAACAGAGGCTCCTGCCTGGTCATACAGAGCACCTAACAGTAATTTAGTCTGGCAGGAGAATGAGAATTTCTTCTTAAAAGCTGCACTTTATTAGTCTGGTAGAAAGGACTTCACCTTAGCAAAAGGAAAGGTGGAACAAAGCTCTCAGACTCCCAATGCCTTGCTTTTGGCTCTCTGCAGTTGAGCTGCTTGGACTTGATACTTGAATCAGTAAATCCTCTTGTAGCCAAGCACTTGATAAAGTGTCACTGTACAAGGAAAAACAAAGGCGTGTGAACACTTCAGCAACACCCAAGCAGCTATGTGAGCTGTGGACAGCAGGACTTCAGTGCTGGCTTTCATTTGTGTGGGGGATCTGCAAAGCTGCTAGAGAGTCCAGACCTCCTGTCAGGATAATTTTGAGAGTCTTGCTGGAGGAATATGGAGCCTAATTATTTTTTTATTTATTCATATATCTAACATAACAAGTGACAAATTAAATGGCGGTTGATACTTGGGTAGCTGAGTGGTTTCTTTCACTTCTCTTTCTATTATTCTCATTCTTACTGCCCCACTGTTTGCTCTCAAGGGATCCAGTTCAGTTTGCTCCCACCAAAATGTGGGGCTTGGGAGTTTTTTGGGTTGGTTGTTTTTTTTTTTGTTGGTCTCTCTGGGTTTTTTGTGTTTGTTTGGGTGTTTTTTGTTGTTGTTTTGTTGGTTGGGGTTTTTTTGGGTTTTGTTTTTTGTTTTTTGTTACAGTCTGTATGAAGATGGAACAACATGGAAAGGAAGGAGTTTGGCCAGAACTCTCCTGGCTCTTGCTGGTCATGAGAAGCTTCAGGTGAAGTTACCTCCTGATGGAAGTCACTTCCTGAAAATCTGGCTCCAACTGTTTGGGTTGTAAAGTGTTTGGGACTTTCCAGTGAAAAATGTTCTGACAGGATAAAAAAATCACAGTACTTTACTCAGCTTTAATGGGGAGTGCAGCTTTCAATGTTTCCCACCCCTCCTTCATTCTCAGATTTCAGTCTCTGAGCTTCTCACACATCTTAAAAGTCTTAGTTATTTAAGTCCTTATAGTTACACTTGCTGAAGCTATTTACTAACTTAGTTTTCATGCCAGTAATGTAACGACCGCTGTGCTTGTTTATCAGCATTTTGGCAAAACAGTTTGTGCATCCTGAGGTTTTCTTTAAGACTGCCTCACACATCAGTGCCAAAGGCAAAAGAAGGTATATTTCTTCTTCCTTTTTTTTTTTTTTTTTTTTTTGCAGTTGTTGGAAATAAAACAATTGAAATGCACAGCTCCAGGGTTGTTTATAACCAGCCATCTCTTGGCACCCAAACCTGCCTGGCTTTCTTACATGTGAAGTTTTGCCCCAACATTGGGACTTATTTATGGTTGATATCCAGGACAAGAAAGAAGTCAAAGGAAAAAGTGATGTTTCCTAGGGAATAAGGAGCCCTTGCCTGGCACTCATGAATTACAAGGCTGAACTTTTTTATCTATGTCTCCTCCTCCTTTTGTTCTGTTTTGTTGCTGCCTCCAGTAACATTTTTCCTGACTATAGTAACATTGCCTCCTGTGATAGTTTAATAGTTTCTGCTGTTTACACAGTTGTCCTTTAAATTGTTGTGATTTAAATTTGCATTCAGAGTTGGTGAGTGCTCAAAGTTTACCGTGGTACCCCAAAGGTAATTTGTATTCTGGTCGCTGGAGTTGTCTTGGTAACACTTAGGTGACTGGAAACCATTTGCAGAGGGGAAGTTTAATCCTGATATTGCTCACCGGTCCCAGTTCTGGTGGTGACAAGCTGAATGGTGTTTGGTACTTACAAAACCTTTTAACTTTATCTTGTATATGGTCTCCATAGGGTTTTACCTGTGCTGCTACTTAGAATTTAGTTTGGAGGGACATATAAAAATTATTGCTCTGCTTGTTCATGCTGAGTTTGGGGATGCTGTCCCTCCTCCTGGAGGTGGAATCCTCACCTCTGAATCTCACTTTTTAGTTCTGATGCTACTTTTTAGTTTCTAGAGGGTACTGATCAGCGGGGACCTACAAATCATTCACTGTACTGCAGTGGTAGCCACACAGTGTTGATAGTGTATGTGATGACTTAAAAGATAACCTAAAATAAATCCCTGCTGAAGTAACATTGTACACATAGATGAATGTTTTAAGTATATGTTAATGCTGAGGACCCAGAAAATTACTGAAGTATTGCAAATTTTAGGACTCCATACTATAACAACTAGGCTTTTACAAATTCCTCTTTTGTACAGTAAAAAAAACATATTGCTGACTTTCTTGATAAAAGGATCCTGGCATTTCATCCTGGCTGCCCTGGACAGAAAACGTTGGTACTTTATTGCCTACGAGAGCCCAGTACAGAATGGGCAATGCTGGAAAAGAGAGAAAACGTAATAAAACTAATAATCTCAGACATTTGTGTGGTTACTGATCTGTAAAATCCATTCATACCTGTCCTTACGAAAATCACAGTGACAAAAGACTTAATCAGAAGCCCAATATTGATACAAACTCCTGTGTTTCTTGGCCTCTTGTGGTAAAAAATATCCATTCTGGAGTGCATTTATATCTGGACTTAAATTATGCCAATGCACTATTGCAATACATCTTTGTGAAAGAGGCTTTTAGAGCTAATCTGAATTGGAATGGCTACAGGGACTTCAGATAAGCCATTTCTCACACCAGCTGAGGGCATGGTGCAGGCGGGTTGGGTGTCGGGAATTACAGACTGAAATCTGCAGAGCTGCTTCTGCATCATGCAAGAAATGCTTTCTCCACTTTCTGCTTTCTTTCCTATTGTGAATGAGCCCCAGGAGAATAAGGGCAAACCCCACTTTTGTAGTGCTGGAAGAAAGCTATTAGGCTTTGATAGTGGCTTATTTTCAGAGTTTTCTCTTTTTAGGTCTCATTAAAGGTGGTTTCCATAGGCTTTACATAGGTAAGTCACTGACCTAATGAAAAAAATGTGAGAGAAATGGGGGGGGGAAGATACTAATCACTGGGAGGATTATATTTGCGAATGTCTTGGGCTTATAGTACTTGATCTTTCTGCAGTGTTCATGAGGGACTTCAGCAGTAAAAGCTTCATGGTTCCACAGAACTTTACATTCTCTTTATTCTTAAAACACATTTGGAAATCAGTTCAAAGACACAGTAGACTTTGTTATGCTTGTCAGTCATATCTCCTAATGTATGTTTTCAGATGCCTTTTTCTTACAAAGTCAAGGGAATTGCTGATGAGTGTGACTACTTGATAATGGAGTAAAAAAAAAAACTCCTGAAAGTAGAGGGGTCTCTGCAGCTGGCACTGCTATTCGAGTGACATGGGGACTGCTTATTAAGGAAGTTGAACTAGACATCCTCTGGGTTTGCTTTGGGATCATCTCATTATTGATGTTTTGCCACAAAACACTAACAAATGGACTGCTGCGTAGAGCCAAAGGCAGGATGCTCCATCCACCTAGCCTGGTTGCATTTGGCTGGAAGGGGCTTGGTTTCTTAAATCAGGGGAAAACTCTTTGTCAACATCTCCTTGCACAAACGGGGAGGGTTGTTTGTCTTTAGAGACAGCAGGCGAATTGGTTTCTCTTTGTCTCGGCCTTCCTGTGCTATCGCCTTGCAACTCCTCCATCTCCAGCTGGAGACTGGAGGTTCCTTTGTTGCTCATTTCCATGGCAGCTGATGGCTCCACGTACAGGCCGAGTGGCACCATGTGGACAAGCCGTGGGGAAGTAAGACAGCCAAGTGTGGGAGCAGAGCAAGAGCAGGAATGGAGCCTGTCACTAGGACTGACTCTACGTAATTGCGTAGATGCCATCAAGTGCATCCCATGGTTTCAAGCCCCTGGAAGCTGTAAATAATGTGTTTTAATTAATAGGTTGCCAGGAGCTTTAAAAGAAATCAGATTGGACCGAGGGCTGCAGAATTCAGCAGCTGTAGTGGCTGGAGCAAATGTGCAGTTTGACTAACTGCTGATTGTTCATTTTATCTTAATTAAATGACTTGGCTGAAAGCTCCTGCTGTCCTCACCTGGGTACCATTGAAATCTATGAAGTACAGAGCTGGAGGATCGGGTGGAAGTGGTTGACAGTAACAGCAGAGGAGACTTTGTCTGAAGGCTGTGCGGGGCTTCCTTACTTCAAAGTCATACGAACCACAGCGTTTCCTGTATTGTATTTCTTTGTGCAGTCCTTCTGGTTTGGCTTTTACATTTTCTGTGCATCCAGTGTGACTGGTGAACAAGAAGCCTTTGGTTCCTGTCCTGTGTTAGCTGAACTTGAGGGCTGGCAGGTGAGAAGTATCAGAGGAGCAGTTGCTCTTTGTGAATGCATAAAGTACTTGGGAGTGACGTGTGCTGTAGCCACACTTAGGAGCCAATCGTGTAGCATTTGGTAGCTCATTTGGCTGCAAAAATGAGCAGAAAGAGCCACAGAAGGTGTGTTTTTATGCCTATCCCTGTCAGCATCTCCCAGCACAACCAGAGTTACTCTTTGTCTCTCTTCCTCAGTTTCCCTCTATGTGCAGTGAGGTTAATAGTGCTACCCTGTGGTGTGGGGATGTAGTGAAGAGGAGGTGTGAGAAAGATGGGAGCTCTGCCAGTAGAGGTGGGAGGACACAAGTACCTCAGATGGATACACAAAAGGGTCATGTTGATCCCTGGTGTGGTCTGGCTTGTTGACAGTCTGCCTGCTGCTCCCCTATGACCTCAGTTTGCAGCAACTCGAGAGTAAGGGGAAACGTGCCCACTAAAAATGTTGACATGGTTCCACCATCTGCTTCTGCTGTGTTAACTCTCCCGACTAATTGCATGTGTGATGCTGTGCCACATGGTAGCTTTGTTCTTTACATCAAAAGACAAAGCCTTTCTGTGTTTCCTGTGGACCTTTGAACCACGCTTGCCATTGAAGGCCCTGTCAGTGTGACACAGTAGCTGTTGATGTCTTCTTGCCTTGATGATTAGAGAGCTCAGAATAAGTAAGCTTGGTCATACTTGTTAACAGGTTAAAGGATATTGTCGCATGCATCATAATTTCCATTTTGTCCGTATTCATTTCCCATCCCCAGGGCACTAGTATTTAATACTGCAAGGCACAAAAGCATTTGGCAGCACACGATGATGGGTGAAGAGGTTTGTTCTTGAATGGAGGAACTGCATGACCGATGCCCAACTCTTAACCTGACCACTTCACTTAATGTAATGCAAGAGCCCATCCTCTCCTGCTTCCTGGCAGAGTATTAACAGACGTTTGTTTGGCACTGTTCCGCCGTAACAGACTTGGATCAGAGGATGAACCTGCTGTTCAGTCTGAAACGATGCTGGCTTTGGAGACATTTTTGAAAATGCTTTTGTGTGCAATCTCTTACAATTCCCAGGGCTCTGATTCAGTGGTCTTAAAAAGCAAGATTTCTGGCAAATTAGTCATCGGATGCAATTCATGTCTCCTTCACAGAGCAGCTAAGAGAGATGTAGAAATGATAGCTTCACAGGTACATACATAGGGACATCTATGGCACTAGTCTGTAAAAAGATCATTAAAACCAGGCTCTAATTTTTTTGTCACCTTGGACCTTCCTGATGTGTTGCTCTCCAGTTAATTCCATGCAGGTTCCCATACTATACATACAGGCATGACATAATGCTTTGCACTAGTGTATATTATGGCACAGGGGTTTTCTATGTATATTTTTTTCTTCGGTGGCACACCAATTATTGCTTTCCATTTTTCATTTCTGTGTTTGATGTCTGAAGCAGTTAAAGAATTAAGGACAATGGTCAAAAAGAGGAAATTATTTTTTTATAATCGTAGGAATAAATTTTTACTCCAAAAAGTGTCATAATTTTGCTAAGAACAAAGCAAATGGAAAAAGAGGATAGAGCTGAAAACACTTGATTAAGTCTGTAGAAAAATCCCCACTCCTTTCCTTGCTACTGACTCTTCATTCTTCCGAGATTCTGCAACGGGCATTTTAATTGTAGTATTTTAGCCTCCCAGAAAAGTAAACCATAGTGTGTGGGTTGTCTTTTTTTAACCATATAGAGCATTTCTTGCATTTTTTTCCCCTACAACTTATTGATTAAGGTAGGAACAGAAAAAAAAGCGAACACCAACATGATTGCATATTAAGCAACTGGATTATGTAGAGAAGTGGCATTAAATGTGGTGTTGCTTCTAATAAAAAAACAAATAAATTCATCACAACCAAGCAAAGTAACAGCTTTGTTTCCCCTGCTTTTTGCTGCCAAGCAGAATGCTCAGGTGTGTTACTACACATGTGGTTTCCCAGTTGGGAACATAACCCCTTGTGGCCTTTCCCTGCTGGCCACCCACACGGAATTCTTGTGCACAGAATCCGCAATATCTTCTTGGTCATCCCAGATCTGTTACACTTCCCTTGTCCCCTCTCTCTGTTTCCTACCAACAGAAGGCATCCTTTTGCCACTGGGAGGGCCGAGTCTTCAAGTACATGGTTTAGGTCATTGAATCCTGATTCTTGAGGAGCCTTTGCTTTTTTCCTTTTTTTTTTCTTCTTTTCTTTAGACTCTTAGGGATTGTGAGTTTTGCATTGAGTTCTGCTGGGTTGCCAGGATGTGTCGTTAGATTTGGGTAATTTGTATTACAGGTTAGAGATACCTGGGCTGTTAGCAACTAACACATTTTTGGGAATGTATCATGCTTGTTCATAGGAATGTTGTGTGTGTGTGTGTTTTACTGCACTTACAATCACAGAGCTTGCAGGTGTAAATATCGGGTTACTGGTTTTTCCACACAGTTGTAGTAACAGCATGCAGCCTGGAACTATGCCAGGTTCTACAAAACAGAGCTTAAATGGTATATATTTTCCTTCTGACTGTTTTAAGGATGAGTTGCAGAGGAAGTGACTTTGACTGCAGTTTTGGGGACTCACAGCAGGTAATCACACTGCTCTGCTTTTGGTGGCAAAGGTGCCTGCTGAAATTGCTGCTGCTTCCTGGCAGATGTGCTTTATGCTCTCGCAGCCTGTTTTGGCCAAGTGTTGACCTGGGCTGCAAAAAGCACACACAGCTGTGCAAGGGCAGACTCTGGCAGTGAAGTGGCAAATATGCAGCCAGGGCCTGAGGATTGCCAGAAATGCCTCATGCAGACTTTAAGCCTAAAGACAGTGTGTATCGTGCACCTGCAGCGAGAGCATGACAGGGAGTTCATCCTAGCTGGGCCTGTGCAGAGTTTAGGACTACTGGATTTATCTCCTGCCTGCAAACTTGGCATGAAATTCTTCTGAAGGGGCCATGTTTTGCTTTGGTGTGCTTTAACCTCATCGTGTGCCTGCTAAATGCAGACAATGAAAACTTAATGTTACATCCAGGCTGTGAAAGGCAACTTCTGCAATGTGGTGTCTCCCCTATAAACTCTGGTGTTGTAAGCTTTGAATGCAAAAGCATAACCCAGGCAAGAAACAGGACCCCTTCTGGCTTTGGGGATGTTCTTTACCATCCTCTCCAGTGGTCTTGCAGATTTTGCCACCATCACCTATGAAAAAGTAATAATTCTTTAAAATATCAAATAGAGCAGAAATATTTATATAGGAAGGCCCTCCTTGCCTGATATCCCTTCTCAGTATCACTTGGTGAAAAGCTATACATTCACATGTCCTTAGTCTCCTCCTTCCTCTCCTTTTCTGAATAACTGAAGGCAAATTCAGCCTTAAAGTACAGCTCTTCTGTTTCTTGAGTACCTGTCCCATGAGCTACAGGTGTGTTTGTAGGTGAGAACCAAAATTTCTCCATGGACTTAAATTAACAACTTCTGTTTTACTGCCTTAATGTATTTGCTAGCAGCAATGTCCTTCAGTATGTTTGGTCCTCAGGAAGCCTGGCTTTTTTCATTAGGGGGTTGATTGTTTCAACTTCTCCTTGGGGAGAGAGATAGCTATTAGTAATTTGAGGATATCAAGAGTTTTCAAGCTCCAGGGACTGCAGCACCATATCAGCCTGGCTGAAGCGTCCAGTGCTTGCGATTGCTCCCAAGCTTCCGAGTCTGGGGAATTTTTCACTGTTTTCACGTTCTGTCCAGGAACATTTTTATATCTCTGTGACCATCCTGTCAAACAGCAGTATTTATACATGCCTCCTTGAGGCACATAACTCTGACTTAGGCTCAGAGTTAAAAAGCCGATATTGAAAACAGACATCATAGGGTGTCATAACAACATCTGCGTCCAATTTTGCAGAGACCACTGAGGCCAGTAATTATTCATGGGCTTTGTTGGTTTCATCAGGGTAGAATGTGGCTCCTAGTGTTTAATTCCCAGAAATAGACTGAAAAACGTCAAGTGCCTCTTGAGGAATTTGCAGACGTCCTTCATTGTGAAACAACATACACGTAGGTGCCACCCAAGAGCTTGTCTCTTCCAACAATGTCTTGCTGCTTGTTAAAAGAAAGCAAAACAAACTCCAAAGCAGACAGACAAAGCTGGCAATTCTGTCAGCAAAAGTCAGCGTAGATGAGCTTTAGTCAAAGAAATATTTAGAAACAAATGGGTAACTCAGAGCATACCAAATCCTTTGAAGAGGTCGTGACTGCAGCAATATGGAGTTCTGGAAACATGTTCAGCTTCTGCAGCAGAACAATGGTTGCTCTTTTCCATAAAGAGGAAATTTTGTCTTGGGCTTAAGATACCTCACAAGCAGATGGGGATGAAAGGTGTGGGTCAGAGGCTCGGCTATGCCACAGATTTGCTACTTGACTTCTGGCATGTCATTTAATGTCTCTGTGACCTTGTACCTGTGAGCAAGGACATGCATTACTTGCTCATTTCAAGACCTCAGCTCTCTTAAGTAAGAGGAGCATGCTTTCTGAGTAGTCCTTTTGTAGAGTACTTCTGTACTTGCATAATCTTTTCTGTAATATAAATTACATTTTCTGAAGCCTGACCCTGTCTGTACACTTGCCAGCCTCCTTGTCACTGTTGCTACTGTATGGGAATGAGCATCAGTGAGATTTTGTCGGTGGGCTTGTTTTGACACTGAATGGCAGGTACTTTTTGCACCTGCCAACTTGTCACATTGCAGTGAGGTTGATTGGTGGCATCCAGAGGTGACTGCAGGCTGGGCAGGGTTGTCAGCCTGTTCTGAGTAAAGCTGGGAGTGTATTTAAGATGCTGGTAGGAAAATCTGTCCCTTCCTCCCCCCTTCCTCTGCAGAAGGATACGATTTTCCAATTTACAAGTAGAATGGGGGGGGAGGTTGGTTGGTTTTCTTGTGGGTCTGTTTAGGTTTTTTTGAACTCCAGAGACTTGGACGTGAGGTTAGCAATGAGAAAATTGTCACAAAACCTGTTTTTGTACAGCTTAAAAGATGACTGATGCTTTATGAGTGGATCTTAAAACAAACAAACAAAACAAAACAAAAAACCAAAACAACTGAGAAAGCTAAAGGAAAAACAGAGGGAGCAGCTGTTGGAAGGAGCCTTGCCTGAAGGAGTGTGGAGCACATTCCTTGGAAAAGAGGCAGCATTTGAGCTCCCTGCTTGGGCTGTACCCTGCTGCAAAGCTTCCCAAAACAAAGCCCCAGAGCCCTGTCAAAGCCTTCAAACTCCAAAGGAGAACTTGTCTGGAAACCCAGACAAGTATGTATGTTTTACCATACCTCTAATGCCCTTGAAGGAACATGCCACATCCTAGTGGTCATTTTGTCCTTGGATTCTCTTTTGGAATTCCTGCTTATCCTACTGGTGAAGCGTGGTTTGTAGGGACAAATGCTGCATGCATTAGACCAACTTGTGTATTTGGAAAAAAACAGCAACTTTTGAGTGTACAGCCCCTTCTGAAAGTCTAAAATGGTAGCAGCAACCTGAGGACTAACTGGGGAAAAAATTTGTTCAGTTTTGCCTTGATGACATGAGTAGATTTAGCAATGAAGGCATATATTTGTTAGTTGAAATCACTTTAATTTCAGACATGAGAACAAACTGCTGTTTCAGCATTCTGTTTTCCATAGCTTGCAATTAGGTACTGCCATTTTCCTCACGTTAAACTGAAAATGTATTAAAATAATTCTAAATAAGGGTTACACGTTACCATTTAAAATGCATAAAGGTGGAATGAAAATCACAGGTGACGTCTTTTAATTGATTAGAGGGGCTATTTTAGACTCTGCAGCTGCATATTTATACTTTGGTTACTGTAATAGCAGCTTCATGGCATCCCAAACCTTCTCACTAGGCTCCTGTTCAGTTGGGTGTTGTTTTCTGGGGTTGGTTCAGGGGGTCTTGGGGTTTAAGTTTCCTTAAAATGTGTTTCATGTGGAGTATCAAAGGGATTGTGGTCTGTGTCTGAGCACCTTGTGTTTGAGGTGATCTGATTAATCTTGCTCTAGAAATGTGATTGCCTGCTGAGATGGCAGAATCATAAAAAGTGGCTGGATTCAGTGAGTGGTTAAATATTCCCTTTCACTGCTTCAAGGTGTCCTTAATTATCTGAAAATTAAAAGGACTTGGAAGTCCACATCCACTAGAATTTCCTGACATTTCAACTCTCAGATCTTATCTGTTGCCATTTTGCAGCTGCAAACCGACACGTTCCTGGGATTTCCATGCTGAGGATTTGGCAGTGAGTGCCTGCCTGCAAGCCAGCTCCCTGTCCCTGGCAGAGGTGCTGCTGGCAGGGTCGGGCTCCAAACACGCAGTGTTTGGGTGCCCAAAGCAGGGGCATGGCCAGGAATGGAGAGCTGTTTGCCCACCTGCTGTGACCAGGAAACCTCAGCAGGGTGCATTGTCCTACACTCCCTGTTACACTTCATCCTTTGCAAAATCAGTACCATGTTAGTGAACAGCAGGAATAAAGAGCACTTGGGCTATAGGATTGTCAGATGTAGGTTAGGATTTTCAAAGCTCCTTAAGAGGACTAAGACATCCTTTGTGTTTGTAACCTGGGCAAAGGGTTTGGGATCAATACCGCAGACTGTTTTTTTCAAGGGCAGGGACTCTGACAAAGTGTGTGGTTAGGGCTCAGTCTCCCACCCCAAGAGTTTTTTTAGGTTTGGGAGTATATATCAAGTCTGTGATGAACATAACTGAATTAAAAAATAATTTGCTTTCTTGTGTAGCTGGGAATTTTTGTTTGGGAGTGGCATTTGCAATGTCATGGTGGCCTTGTTTGTGAACAGGAGTAGACCGAGGCTACCAACTGAAGACGACTGTTTGCTGTCATTTTTTTATAGCCCAGAATCTCTCTCAAGAGCTGAATAATGAGCCCAGCTCCTACCTTTCCCTTGGTAAGCAGAAAACCTCATTTGCCCAAGCATGTGATTCAGCTGGGGTGTATTTTGCTACTGTGAGCCTGGATTAATTGAGGTCCTTAAGAAGTGCAGAGTGAACCACAATAATGGTGTATTTTGTTCTGGAAAGAGCTCTCTTGTGTCCTGTGTTACACTTCAAGCTGCTGTTGGCACCTCTTGGGGCTGAGTGATTACAATGGTTGGTGTTTAAGTTCCTGAACTTGTGTGATGCTGCTTTTCTTCTTCTTGTATGGAGTCCTGTTAGCAGCTCTGATGAGCCACTGATCAAAGTTGCCATTGAAGTTTTCCAGCATGAAATGAAACCCTGTTTTATGAATTTCAATTTCTCTTTCTGGCCTACCATCATCTTCCCATTCCCATGTCCTACAGCATTGTGCTGTTTCACTGCTGCAGAAGGGTCACAGCAAAACTTCCATTGTATGGCCTTTTACTTAATTTTATTTTATTTTTACACTAGCTTGGGTGAAACTGTTTTCTGCAAGAATGCTGGATACTGCCTGCAAATGAGAACAGGTTCACAGTTTGGTGGGAGGACTGGTGTTGATTCAGAAGCTAAAATAGGAGCAGGATCTGTGTGAAGGAATGAGGGTAGCAGAGCAAATGAAACCAGTTTTCAGTGATTTTAGTGTCTGTTTTTTTAACATTTGGTTTTTAATCCCAAATTGCCTTTTTCCCCTTGCAATAAACCTACCTTAAGTATGAGGTGCAGAAGCTGCACAGCCCCATCTGGTTGGCAGCACATGCCACAAACTGGCCCAGTGGCCAATTTCTGTCTTCGTCTCCCTCTGAAGACTTGTAATTTTGGTTGTTCTCTATTCAGCTGCCAATTTTATGAAACTTGTCGGAGTAGGCTTATTTTTCACATCTTTCTCCTCTTTCAGAATTGGTGGAAATTGGCCAACAGTTATTGGGGGGGAGGGGGGGGAGGAATGGAGAGAGAGCACAGTCTGTGGGGGCTTTGTGGGTTAATGCCCAAGGATACTCCCAACAGCCTGGTTTTCTGTCTGGATGCACAACCCAGAGTTTGAACAAAACCTTTAATCTAAAAATCCTGTGTTTAGAGTCTGTTACTACTACATAGAGGTTCATTCTTTTGGGCAAAAGAATACATCTTTGTTTTAACTGTCCTTTACAGGCAAGTTTTAATCAGAAAATGTGCTTCTGTATGTGCTTTTACATCACTGCTGCTCTTGAGCAGCTACAGCTTTGCTTACAGCTCTGTTGGTAAGAGAGGAAATATGTTCAATCTGCTTTTCAGCTGTTTGGTTTGGGAAAATCAGGAGTAGCAAGAAATGAAACTATTGTAGAGTGGTGTATTACTTAGTATTACAGATGTGCAAAATAGGAATAAACAGGAGGCAGTGAGTTGGAAATTAGATCACAGAGGGCCTGGTATCTCACAAAGAGTAACTGTAAAGGTGTTCTTGCCTCATGAAGCCTCTAGAACTGAGGTAAAAGTTAAGTGAGGTTAAATGAAGTGACTGAGGGTTTGTGAGGGCAGTGAGAGGATGTTGGGTTTTATTAGAAAGAGGAAGAAAGAATAAATCCTGGACCTCTCAATTAGATTCAGATACCTGTTTGGTGTTAGGGTCAGGGATTTGACCTTTCAGGGAGGTATTTTTGGAAGTTAGAAATCACATTTAGATCATGCAGTTCCTGCTCCTAGGCAGTACAAGATTTGTTCCATTCAGTATATATTTATTTCCTCCTGTCTAATTATACGTATCCCAAATTAATTGCTTTTTTATTAATTCCCTGTATAAATGTTCATATTCTAAACCAGTCTCCCTGGGTTCTTGGCTTTTAATTTGCTGCAGGAGTGAACCCTGAGTCCTTACTTGCAGGTCAGGATAAGAGGTGCAAATAATGGAAAGGAAAAGGATGCTTTGCAGAATGAGGGACCATGCTGGTTTGCAGTGTAGTTTAAAATTGTGTGGTAGGGTATTTTTCTGTCATGGCTGCATAAGGCTGAAACCTTCTTTTGCCCCCTTGCCATTCTTCCTGGGGGAAGAGAAATAGGAATTACTTCCTTTGACCAAGCCATCCTTTGGAAAGCTGCCCAAGCCGGGGCTCATCCCCCGTGGGAGCTGAGCCCCATGGTCACACAGGCACCAACTTCCACCTGGGAGTTTCTGACATACCTGTTCAGCTGCTGGGGTGAGAAAGGAGAAGCAGGTCCCACAGGCAAATCAAGCAAGAGTCTAAAGAAAGGCAGTGTCTTTGGTGTTAGTCTCTGCATCCGAGCGGGGGAGAAGATGAAAGGCTCAGTGTATTCAGTAGCCTTCCTCTTTTCTTGTTCCAGGTAGCAGTTTGCCCCCCGAGGAGCAGAGGCACAGGGAGGCTGTGACTACTCACTCTTGTTTGTTTATGTTCATTTTGAAGAGACATGTGAGCAGAGCTGCCTGAGCTGCTTATGGCAAAGGAAATGGATCTCAGGGGAGCAATTAATTTTGCTTGGCTATTTCTGAGCCGGGTGGAAACATAAAATGAACCTGTGTCCTCCCCGTTGTCTAAAAGGGATGTATTTATTTATATTACATTTTAATGCACTGCTGACAATTTGTGGTGTGAGCATCAATGAATTTTTAATAGAGAATTGATAGAATTAAGGTGTATAACAGAGAAGATAAATAGAAAAGGTTATCGGACTTGAAAGAAAAAGACAGAGAACTGATATTTTAATTAACTGCTCCCTTCCTGTGCTGTGATCCCAGAGACATGGTGACTGAGTGCCAGAGGGTGGATATGGTTGGAAATAAAGTGATTCCAGTCTTGCATTAGAGGTGAGAAATGAGACAGTGCTTCAATGTTCTCTCAGTCTGAATAATCTGGGTCGCTGTTTGTAACACAAAGCAGAGTTTATTGGAATTAAGACAGTCTGCAGAGCCATGATGTAATGTGTTGGAGAGTAATAGTAGTAGAAAATATAATAATAGCAAATTATATTAAATATAGATAATAAAAAGCAGAGACAGGAAAAGCAATAGTATAGTATAGTATAGAATAATCATAGAAAGGTTTGAGCTCCCCCTCCCTTAATCCTGCTCCTTTAAGAGATTAGCTTAGATTCAAACAAAGGATGAAATGCGTTTGTAACCTGCTGATTTATCTGGCACAGGACTGCTGGACCTTTGGGTGGGTGTGCAGACAGGGAGGACATCTTTTGGTTAGGCCACTGCTGATGGGTGGTTGTGCCCAACGTCATTTTGCAAAGAGGAGCAGCACTCAGGGAGCACATTAACACCTTCCAAATGAGGCCCTGGGACTGTCAGTAATGCTTTTTCACCCCGTTTTGTGAATCCTGGCAATCTATTAATTGTGCTGCCGAAGACCAGCGTCAGGGGAACAAAGCAATCAGTGCCACCATCTGCTGTGAGCAGGTTGGCCGTGGTGCAGGGAATGCCTGTGATGCTCCTCCCAGCGGCTGGCCCCCTCGCTCCTGCTTGTGTCCCCATGTCCTGGAAATAACAGTGATCAGAGTGTTGGACTGGGAAAAGGGGAGGTTTATTTTGGGGTGAAAAAGTAGTTGTGCTGCTGCTTGGATCTCGGGAAAATGAGTCAAAGGACAGTTTTCCTATGGAAAGTGAAAAATTAGGACATTGAGAGAGCTAGTATATAATGAAATACATTTTTAAAATTTGAGTTTCTTACGTCTCCAGTATTATCCTAGTCTCTGCTTTACGGAGGAAGTTGGGATTGTTTAATTTGTAGGTGCAGTAACCTTCCCCTAACAGGACATACCAACATCTTACACAGCCAGCTTCACAGCGAGCAGCAGAGTGCTCTGACTTTGCTTCTGCGTGCATATCCCATCTGTAGCTGGTCAGAGTTTCTGACCATTTAATACATCCGATTAATTAAACCAAACTTCCATTAAATAAATCAGAAGTGATGATCAATAGCCAGTTTCACAAGTTTTGGTTTTCTAACTGGGGATGATCAGGAGAAAGTCTGTTCCCTCTGATAATACATGTGCAATGTCTTTCAAAGATGAGACTGGATTCTTAGTATGACTGATCTCTTGCAAAACTCTTGGTCTATATAGGATTGTGTTTTTTTTTCCTATATTAGTTCATAGTATCTGGCTCTGAATGACTGAAAATTGTCTTCCCCCCCCCACCCCAAATCTGGCTCATTGAGCAACAGAAGGGGAGGGAATATGTATTCTCATTATAAAGTGTGTCCTGAGAGATTGTACAGCTGCTTAGTGATGCTTTGCAGTGTTTTCTTGCTGGATGCCTGTTCAGGGAGGCTGCATGTTTTGTGTATTAGAAAACGAGTACTTGATTTCTGCCATGTAGACCTCTCGAGCACCTCACACAGCAATGCTCCTTGTTTCCTGCGTGGGCATGTGACCTGTATTTAATGTGGCTCCCTCCCTGGCAGCAGTTCCTGTAAGAAAAAAAAAAGGGGGGGAGAGGGAAATCCAACCCTAGAAGCTTATTTTTTTGCATTTATTGCTTTGAAACAGTTTACTGGAAGCAATATTGATTAGCAATGATGTTTGCACATATATCAGGAAATAGCTATCAAGCTCAGATGTCCGTGAGGGCAGCTAAGCAGTGAAACAGGTAGCCCAGAGAGGTTGTGATGTCTCCAGCTTGGGGGTTTTTAAAACCAGACTGGATAAAAGCCAGAGTAACCTGCTCTGACCTCAGAGCTGACCTGTCTTGAGCAGGAGGTTGGGCTTGATGACGTCCCGAGGTCCTTTCCTACCTGAATTTTCCTGTGATCCTATTAGGTTGTGAGCAGCTTTGCAGAGGGAGAAACAAGTCTTCCCCCCCCTCACCACTCCCTCTGCAAGTTGATCCCTAACAAAGGTAGGTACAGTTAGCCAGAGTCATATGCTTCAAGGGTGTTAATGCTGAGCCTGAGCCGTTGCTCATGACTCTCATAGGATGGCAGTTCAGTCCCATTCCTAGGAGAAAAGCCACTGAAGTCACCATTGCAAAAGCAGTGAGTGAATGGTGGTCACACTGACACCGAGGCCAAGGGCTGAAGGGCCAGATACCTGCAGGTTGCTTTCTGCTGCAGTGGAAGGATGCTGGTTTGTGTTACAGGGCACTGGTTGTGCTGCGCCACTGGCACATGGGAGTAAACTGATTTAGTTGCTTAAGTTTGTCTTGCATCTTTTTCAAGCCCTAGATTAATGCAAGCAAAGCAAATTATGTGGAGTGGTTGACATTTAATGAAATGATTTTTAGTTTGGAGGAGTGCTTTATGATTATCTACTATGGTGACAGCTATACTAAAAAGCCATTAATGGATTGCATAGATAAAACCATTATTAGTTAGATGATAGTACTCCAAAGGTGAGACTTGTTTGTCTTACCTGTCTGAAAATCATGCAGTACACTTTGTTTCATGTAAGCAGTGGTTTTTTTTAATAATAAAAGCCTTAGATAATTATTTTGAAAAAGAACATTCCTGTTTTTTTAATGTCTGGAGAAAGACACAAAAGAGTGAATCCATATTAAATAATGGAGGGATAAGAGTTTTAGCAAGAAGAAACAGCCATCTTTGATACCTGTTTGACTCCACCACAAAGAAGCAATGATGAATGTGGAGTAAGTCCTCACAATATGGAGCTTTCAGTATCATTCTTAGTGGGAGTGGATGCAGTGGAGGTCTTCTGCACTGCTTATATTCATGCCAAGTACTTTATATTTTTTTTGCAGCAAAGAAAACTTGTGCTGAGTCGGATTTCACTTGTGACAATGGCCACTGCATCCCAGCCAGATGGAAATGTGATGGTGAAGAAGAATGTCCTGATGGGTCAGATGAATCGGAAGCAGCATGCAGTGAGTAGCACAGAAAAGCGGTGTTTCTAAAAAATGCTGTTGGAGGTGGTGTGCCCAACACTTGCAGGATGACATGTCAACTTCTGCTTGTGTTAGGATAGAAATTAAAAACACAAAAGATTGAGGTAATTCAAATGACATGAAATACACTTTCAAATGTCCCAGTTTTCCAGACTGTGATACAGGCAGCACTATCTAGTGTGTATTTCTGCCTGTAACAGAACTGAAAACATCTCTATCTCAGTTACAGTTTATCTGGTTGAAGGGCTCATGACCAACAGCAATACATGAAGATTCACAGTCACCTGGAATGAGGCCTTTGGAAACTCAGATTTGCAGTATTTTGCATTGTAGCATGTTGGGATTTGTCATCATTGCAGGCAGCACTTCTGTCATTACAGAGGAACTTTGCAGTGTTGGAGCATTGCTCAATTATTATTTTTTTTTTTGCCTTTGAGAACAAATGAAGAAACAGGCAGATGAAGGATGAGCAAGGTAAAATAACTAAAGCTGAGAGTGTGACAGATGAGAACTGCAGATAACACCTGTGAAAACCCATTGATTCAGTTAGTAAAAGGCCATGTTTCATTTTCATGTACTGCATTTTATCTTTTTCTTTTGACACTCTGAGGAGGTCCATTCATGCTCCATTGTTCTAGGATGTGAAAGGTTGTCTAATGTTGAGCTGAATGGATCCCAGGGATATTTTAATGAGAACACTTACTAATATATAGACTTCTGTTCCTGTGCCTACTTATGTGTGCAGATTTGTCCTTGGACAGACCAAGAAACTAGTACAAGGCATTCTAGTGAATTTCCAGCCATGTACTTGACAAATATATTCCCATGAGTCAGAAGCGGTGTTGGAGGAAGTATTTTACCAGATTTCATCAGAGTGGGGCACATAGAGGACTTGAAAATTAACCATACTTTTATTTTTAAGCCTATTACCAGACCTACTTTCTTCCTAATTAAGAAAGACGAATGCACTTCTCTTGCATAAAATGAATGGAAACATTTTGCAGCCATATACAGAAAAAATTACTTCAGTAACTACATTAACATATTTATGCACTGCATGTGTTTGTCTTTCACCCTGCATCCTCCTTAGCTAAAAGCTATTTTATTAATGCTGCTTTCACTACCTGATTGTCTGGAGGAGGGCTGAATAACTAAGCAGCTCCATTCCCTGCAGTCTCTGTCTGTAAATCTCTTGTCAGAGGGCATAGCATGGATTGTGTATAGGCTGTGGAGCTCTAAGATCTCTGATGATTTCTCTTAATCATCTTCCATTCGTTTCCTAGCCATTTCTCCTTCCATTTTTCCCCTGCTTACTTCATCCTCTGGGGAAATCAGCCTTAAAACTTAAGTATAGCAAAAGACTTGATGTGAGCCTCTGATTGTTACAGCTGTCCTGAGAGGAAAGTAATTTGTTCAGTTTTGTGTTGATAGTTCTGCTTGAAACCATATAGGAGGCTGAAGTCTGGCTTTTCTGTGGTGGTTTTTCTGTTCAGAAAAATGGATGGCCCTTGAAATGTCTCTCTGGTGCTGATGGGAGTGGGCCAGTGTCACCTTGACACAGGGAGAAGTTTATTCCCATTCTGTAGTATATGCCTAATGGGTGAGTTGGGAATTCCTTGTGAAACTAGCAGTATCTGTATGGACCAATTCTTAATTTGTTTTTAATTACAAGGGCTTTGAAACCAGGTCAAAGACTATGGCACTGAACTATGCCGTAGTTTATTTGCTTATTATAGTTGTCCCAGGCAGATTTACCATGCCTTAGCATAAGATAATTAGGTTTTGATAGGAGTTCTAGCCAAAGTAGATCAATTTCTTTGTGTGCTGGATGCACAAACTTGTCTTGATGTTCACAGGATACTTCATACAGGTCTGTTGGACTTGAGGCTAGCTTACAAGAGAAGCCAGTGTTTCTGTCTGTACCAGTTAAAAGCTTGCCTTTGAGTCTTAAAAATGTCTGCAGCTAGAATTTTGGAACTTTACTTCTTTTATAGGATTATTCAGATCTGAAGTTCACACTTAATCAGATGAAGATCAAGTAGTTTTAATCTTATGACTGATGATAGCTGTAGGGTTTAACTTGCACGGTAAGGACATTTTTCCCAGATGTTTTGTATCCTTGTCAAAGTATGTGTTCTCTTAAAGGCTGATCTGATCTGTGAGGAAACAGAATCAACCTGGAAATGCATAAGCACAGTGCCAGTTGTGGGGTTAATTCACAAATGTTAGCAGGTCTTCCTACCACCGCTGGTCAAGACAGCAGTGAGTTAGAAACCTGGTGGACTATTAAACAAGAAACTGGAGTGTTAGGATTTGCTTGTAATTGGTACCTTTACTGTAAATGTTGCTTAAAGGCAAAGAAGAGGCTGTAATGACAGAAAAATGTGGTGAGAGGCAAAATGTATAGTTGGACATTCCTGTGTGGTTCTTCCCTCCTGTCCCATTTCCTTTCTCCCTGATGAAGACAAGGCTCAGCTTCTCCCTGTGGCAGAGGAACAACTGCAGGCCCCTAGGACTGTCTCGTTTTCCTGTTTAGAAATGCAGCACAGCCCTTTGGAAGAGTCAGCACTGCAGAGTTTCCCTAGGGAAGGGGCAGGTTGGGAAATGGAGATTTCTCACCTCTGGTAAGATCAAACTGCTTTATAAAATCAATTGCTCTCAGACAGGCCAGATAATTACTAGCACCTCTGCCAAGATCCAGGCTTATTCCTCAATTAATGCAACATTGGGACTTTATCCATAGTTCAGTCGAGCTAGGGACACTAAGTGCATTGATAATGCTAACTGCTGTGTTTTAGGAGTATTTCCAGTTTACAGTGTGATCAAAACAGGGCAGTTCCTTTTAGCATCTAGCCACCTGCTGAAGGGCTTTTTACTTTCTGAATGCTTTTGCAGTGCTTTTTTTAATATAGTTTGTGCTCTCTGATTGGTAGTTAGGGACATTGTGTTCCCATTTCTAATGCTTGGTTAGAGGTAACAGTTTGTGGTGGTTGTTTTGGGTTACCTAAAAAACCCAAAACAGTACTTTGCTTTTTCTGTTTCTGCTCAGCTTTGTACCTGACAATATCCCCTCTAGGGATGTTGCCCATCTCCAAACGTTCAGGAAAGCGTGACCTGTCTTAAGTCAGATAGGTAAGATGGCATCACAGCTGGCCTGACTTCTGCTGGACCTGTGATGTCTAGGGCCTTTTCCACTATCCATGCAATTTGTATTTTTTTAACTGCATTTTATCAAGCTGCTGGGAGCAAGAGGTGTAAGGATATCTTTTGAGTCCCACTGGATTCTCAACTGATGAGATCTATAGGATCTGTAGGACTACTTCTTGGGGATTTTAGTGCTAATTGAATGGCAATTTCTATCTGATTTTGGAGAAGGTGGTTGTCCAGGCTTTTGGTTTGTAATGCGTCATAATGAATAAGAAACTACTTATTTCTTCCTTTTTCTTTGAGCCAGAAGCTTAACCTAAACGTGCTCTCACATCCATAGGTTTGTCCAAGTGAATTATTCATGTAACATGTGAGTGTTGCTACTAACCTGCTACTAACCTCAGTGATCTGTCAGTTTTTCACTGCTATTATCTGGCAGCTGAATCTATTTTCTCTCATTTAATTTATATTAAGGTTTCAAAGAAATGTGTCCCCCTTTTCTGTAAGCTGATCTATGCAGGGGCATCTTGTGTGCTAGATCTGCTCCCTCTGAAGTCATTGGTAGAAATACATTTGTGTGGGAGGTGTGTTTTATTTTTTGTTTCTGTGTGGAAGCAGAATGAACCCCTAAATCAAGAGAAGGAAAACCATGTGAACCCAGAAATTAGTGCTGTCTGCAAGGGGCAGAAGGGACTGAATTCACGGTTTTTGTGTTGAGTGAGGCTGGAGGAAGGAGGGGAAGGAACTTAATATTGAAGAGAAAAAAGTTATTTTGAGAAATACACTTACTAAATGAAAAGAAATGGGATGGTGGGTGAGAGGGAACAGAGAAACATGGTTTAGCTGTGCTGCAGTGGTGCTTCTGATGGAATGGGGAAGACTTGGTACCTGGACATCCACCTCCCAGCCTCTTCCTTGACAAAGCCTTTTTAGACTGCAATTGCCTGAGCTAGGCCTCTGTTCAGGAAAGGATGGCTGCTTGTACTTAAAGCAAATTAACCACTTTGGCCTTGCGGGATACATGCCAAGAAAATAGCCAGGGGAAAAGTAGGCTGGTGCTCCTGTTTGACATCAGCCATTGCTGCTGCTCCCTGCCTGCTGCGAGGGAGAGCCTAGAGTGGGTGCAGAACTGCTGTTCAGTGAAAGTGCTCTGAAATTATAATGCATTTCATCTTCGTTGTGCCAGCTTGTTAGCATGCAGGGAGCCCCCCCCAAATCATTAAAAAGGATAGCAGAGTATCTCAAAGTAGTAGGAGCAGAGTTAGTACCTCTGTCAGCCCTACACCTGCAACTCCCACCTACCTCTCCAGCAGCTGTTTGGAGATACACAGAGTGGTTTTGACCTCAGAGTAGGCTCAAATGTTGGGGTTGTTACAGTTGTTTGCTGCAAGGTTATATAGCAGCATGCCTCTGCCAGCTTCAAGCAGATCTTTGGTAGCCTACATGTACACTTCCTTTGGAGAGCCCACAATGGCCTGAGCCCTGGACTTATTTTTCATTGCAGTGGTGCAGGCAGTGCAGATATGCTCAGGCTTTGCTTAAACATATGAGAAGATACCTCACTATTTTCCAATCCATTTCTTCAAGCTGAGAGGGGGGGAAGGGAAGTAATTTTTCTTACTGAGCTAACAGAGACCTCCAGCAAAATGAATGTTACCCACCTAATGCTGTTCCAGCACAGGGACTGAGTCGTTCTCCTTTTTTACACGAAATAAATTTTAAATTTCCCTCTGAAGTATTCTGATTATTTAACCAGTGACTTTAAAAAATCGCTAGAGAAAAATAAAAACAAATGCTAACAAACAGTAACAGCACTGATGGGAACACAAATGAAAGGGATAGAGCCAGTGAAAATCTAAGCTGGCAAAGTCTTGCCTTAGGACATTGTACATATAATGAGATCGAGGAATGCAGGCAGCATAAACTTGACACTTATTTCTTTGTCAGATATGTGTCATTCTCCTAGTTAAGAGCAGAAATTGTTATACAGAAAGTATAGTAAGGTGTTACAAGGAAAAAAAGGGGAGACCTGAATTCATAATGCACATAGTAGGGAATGATTTACTAGGGCAGGTTTAATAAGCAGCAGTCCTGGAAATAGGCTTTTAAATAGAATATAAAATCAAACCTTGGATGTTGGTTTGAAATACAGTACTAGTTCATGCAGTCCTTTTTATTTTGAAGTGCATGTCAAAAGTTGTTCAGGGAGATGTATCCAAACTTGACAGTTGGATTTTTAATGGGTGTTTTCCATGGTCCTAGGCACTTTGTGTGCTACTGCTGAGTGTGCTGATCTCTCTCAGCAGTGAGTAGTTCTGTCCTTGTTTTCTATTAACTTGCCCAAACGGAGAATTCTGTAATTGTTGGTAGAGCTGATGGTATTGCTCACCCCCCAAATGCACAATCCTCTCCTAGCTCTCTGTTCACCCCAGAGGCTATTACATCTCTCTTGTTCTCCTTTGATCCAGATCTCCTGCATGACTGAGTGAATTTGGTGACATTACTGTGCTTTTGTGGAAAGTGACTTAAACTGTTCCTTGCCCTTGGAGAATTTATCCTGGAGAAGGGTGGACTATCTCATTCAGGACATCACATGCAGTGGGCCATTGAACTTCAAGTAACAAAAGAAAAAAAAATGAGGCCAAAGCAGCCAGGCACAGCCAGATACCAGTTTTTAGGAGCTGGGGCAGTAGGAGAGAGGATGGATGGATTGATTGATTTTATTCCTCCTGCCCCCAACATCAGCAGCAGCTGGGTAACAGCAGCTGGGTAACAGCAGCTGACTACATCTCAGGGTTCTACCACATCTGTAAAACATACAAGGATGTGGGAATGGTTCTAGAGCTACAGAAGCCTCCCAGCAGCAAGGCATAAAAGAGACAGTTTCATTTTCTAGATGCCAGATTGGTTTATAGGGCTAATAATGAAAGCTTTGATTTGTCAAGGTGGTCAAATTTATCGAGGCAGAGTAAAATGAAAACACTGTATCATCATCTCTCCATGAAGTCACTGAATAATTTAAGATAAAGAGGACCACTGGAGTTCCATCGAGTCCAATCCCCTGCTCCAAGTGGACTCCTGTCCTCATGCTTGACCACCCTTATTCATGAAATGTCTCTCATTTCAGATTATTTTGTGAAATAATTGGAAATGACACAGTTCTACAACCAGGATATGGGTTTTGTGTTGTTTGCTCACCTCTCTCAAAGCTTCACCACATCCAAAATAAAACTCCAAAATTAACTACTTTTTATGTCCTTAGTATGCTACTTAGCTTGTAGGTCTACTTAGCTGAGGGTTCCAGACTCTTGAAAACCCCATCCCATGGAAGGGGTTTAACAGTACACTAGAGATGGATGAGACTTGTTGAGGCCTGATGGCAGACTAGTAGTTCCCTATGGGTTGTGGTTTATAGTCCAGTGCAGATTTTTAGAAGTCCTTTTTATCCTAAGTGTAAATTCTTCAGATTCTCACAAATGTGCCTTTACTCCTGATGTAATCATCCTGTCTCAGCCAGCGTAGACTTGCTTCCCAAGTGTCTCTGGTTCCTTAACTACTGTAACTGCTTTGAATGCCTCCAGGTTTGTCCTTATTGAGCAATCCCAAGCTGACCTTAATGTATACCAAAGGAAACAAAAACATAGAGTTAGAAGAAGTCTTTGACAGGGTAAGGAATCAAATCCAGTTTTTCCTGCATCCTGTTCCTTTTCTTGAAGCATGAAATTACCCTTTTTACATCAAAGGAAATTCAGCAAACCCAAAGCCTGCCTAATTATCCCTTGTAGGGGGGTAACTTTATCTGTGGCTCATGAGCAGTGAATTACATCACTTTTTTGATGATTTCATGGCTTTGGTGGTCTCAGCATTTTACTTACCTAGAAATGGATATTAATTTGTTTTTCCTGTAAGGGAAGGTGTTTAGAGCTTCTGTCTCAGAAGTGACCTTTTCAGAGGGCCAAGTCCTATAGAAAACAATAGAAAATACCTATTGGGTCTTTTCTGACATTTTTATTGTTCTTTTCTTAAGCAATGTGTCACTTTTTCATGTAGCATTGCAAGCTTTGACATTTGCAGTGTTCCTGTACCTCAGATTGACTTGGAACTTTTGCTAATTGACTGTTACCAAGTTTTAAATGCTGACATTTAAATATTTTTCCTGTTGGTTTAATGTGTTCGTGCAGCTCAAACAGGAGTAGTCCTAGGAGAGTTTGATGCTGCCTTTTTATGGCTATAATTAATCTTGCAGTTATTTCAATGGGAAAGAATAGCAGAAAAATGAAGGTTGAACATGTGAAGCTCTTGTATGTGTAATTATTTAACAGGCCATAAATATTGAACTAGCAAAAACTGAAGAGGTTTTCAGAAATACTCAAGCAGCTTTTCATTGCCTAGTGCTTTCACTTTTCCATTCTCTGGCTGCTTTCTTTCAGAAATTCAGATTAGCTGATTTTTATATATATTTTTTGTTTGCTTGAGGAGGGGAGTCAAGGTTTGTTTATTTACTATGGGTGGTGTGGAAAAGAAATAATTTCTGGGAATCAAAGGCAAAACAAACTGACATGTTTTGCTAACTGAAGGAAACATTACTGTACTGCAAGAGCACAGAAAACAAACATTTTCTTATGTCTTAAATGGGTGGATTATGGTGTGAGGAACATAAGTGAATATCAAATGACATTATTTTAACATTTTTTGCATATTTAAATGCTTCTGTATCTTAGTATCATAATGAATTGTATGTTGAAGCTGTGATTCCTAGTTCCACCACCTTTTCCTTGATAGGTATTTTTCCTCTTTCTCCATTTCTACAGTTTTCATTCAGGACAAACTCCCACTGAAATCATTTGCAGTTTTAATAAGGGACTCGTGATACTCCATCCTGCTTCCTTGAGGATTAGGATCATGATTAAGACTGGTTTAATATGCAGTCTCTGCATGCTTTGGTAGATAATTTCTGTAATTTAAACCTTGCACTGGAGATTTTTAATTCTCTGAAATGCTTCCAGTCAGATTGTGCTCTGGGGTGAGGCATGGTCGCTGATGGTGCTGCCTGCACTTGTGAGGGTGATGTGGATCTTCAGTGGTGGGCTGCAATGAGCTTCCACGGCTGCTGAGAGCCTTAATGAGGGCTTTGCTTTAGCAATAGCTTCTAGACTCCTTTCTAGGGACTCTGTACTCAGTGGCTATATTTGGAGTGACAGAATTCAGCTCACCCTTTGTCTTGTATTTTAACATTAAAACATGTTGAGAACCCTTTTGCATTAAAATACAGAGGACTTAAGTCAGCTTTGTTAGACCTCACATTCTTACACATTCCCATATGAATGGACTCATGCCAGTTATCACACCATTTTTCTGGCTTATCCTGCTGGGGTAGTCACCTTACCATGTCATTTGAGTTCTCTAAGTGTACTGCTGTACAAGTCTGAAGTTACTGCATGAAGACTGAATTCTCTGTTTTGGCATAGAGGTTGCAAACACCAGTCGTTTTACCACAAACATAACCACGCTTCTCCACCACCCCTCCTTTTTCTCTTACAGGAAAAACCATGTCTAGCATGCTTAACAGTCAGCAATTTCATTTCTAGTCATTGTGTGTGTATTTATATGGGTAAAACTATGCATTGTATTTAAAAATGCAGATATGCACAGGCATGAAAAAATAATGGCGTGCCATTCAAGCATTCCAGCAGTTATATTGACCCTTTATGGAATGTGAATGAGAAATAGTGATTACCGTACTGAATTCTGCTAGAATTTGTTTCTGCTTCAATTCCTGCCTCTAGACATGTTGCAGGTGTCAAACTTGGAGCTGAGTTGTGTGAACCAGCAGGGATATTTGTAATGAAGCAGAGGTGTAGGTGGTTGGGGAAAGCCTTTTCTTCTCAGCCACAGGTCTGCACTCCACTTTTCTTGTGCAGGAGCCTGAACACATTCAATTAAAGTTGCCATCTAAGCTGCCTGTTCTGTGCTCTGAAAAATAAAACAGGTGGGGGTTTCTTTGTATGTATATAAAAGATGAAATGTTCACTGCAAGATAAGAAACTCAATTATTTAATAGCAGCAGAGCCTTTTCAGGCTTACTTTCTTTTACACTTGTGGCAATGAGGGCATATTAGGAATTACTAAGTCTTGTGTTTATCTGCTGTATCCTTTTTTTGCCCTGAGTTCTTAATGTTCAGTTGGTCTCTTTGACCAGCAAGTCATTTGTTGGTAGCTTTAACACCTCAGAACAGTTGTCACCTTAGCATGAAAAAGCAGCATCTTTACTTGGTGTGAAGCAATTGCCTCTGTGGCCAGGCAGATGTTACCAGCAGTGGTGCAGGGTGGTGTCTTTTCAGCTGCTGTGGGTGCTGGAGATGGTGCAACATGGAGTGTGACGCTGCACTCAGTTTTTCCTCCACAGTATGAATTTTTAAAAAAATCCTGGATGCTGTTGGGTGTGTATACCTTTGTAATCCTTTGATACAGAGAGGATATAGTCTAATGGCAGATACAAGGTGAAATACCAATGTTGCAGCATACTCAGGTTAGCTTTTCATTTGGATTAAAAAAAGTTGCAGACTTCAGGTAGCAGGGAAAAAGCATTTTACAATTAATTCTGGCAGTTTCCTGGACACCTGTGTTGTTTTTCTTTATAATTTTATCACTAATCTTGTCAGGTTCCGTGATGTTTGCTCATCTAAGGACCTTCTGTGCCTTTATTTTGCCTATTTTAAGAACCACTTCTGTGACCATAATCTCTTTTACAAATGAATATGGTCTCAATGCTGTTTTATTTCTTTATCCTTTGTATAATTTTGTCCCCCTAGTGTTCTGTGGGGCTTTTTCCTCCCTGTTTTGATTAGAATAGGAGTAATCTCTGTGAATGTGAGAGAGAAAATGGGCCTGGGAAGAGGGAAAATGAAAGAGCAGCTGCTGATACAGAGGCTCAGAGAGCCCCACGGGTGTGAGCTGGACTCTTAGCCACAGTTGAGAGACTTCTGAAGAGGCTGTTTTCATACTCATTTGCAAACAGCAGGCTCTGGCTGGAGCCCAGTGTGCTGTCTGTGAGTGTTCCTTCTTCTGAGCACCCCAGGTGCAGAATTGCTTCTTGAGTAGCTGGAGAAAGAAAGGACAGGAGCCAGCGTGCACACATGCACTTGTACTTGAACCCCCATCTCACTTATACTGAGCATTTGGAGAAGTGGTGCTGCCTACACTGGGCACCATCTCCCCTGAGATACTGGTTCAGATGTGGCTGCCCTGGGCTGACATCCACTGCAGAGCACCTGCTCCACTGACCATATGTGGGTGATGGGGGGGAAAAGGTGGTGACTCTTCAACTACTAGCCTGACAGGGTAGAGAACTCCAATTATGGACTCCTCCCTGTGCCTGACCTTTTTGACTGTGTGTTGAATGATATTCCAGCTTTTCAGAGCAGGAACTGAAAAATTGCTCTGCTTATCAGGTACCTGTAGGTGCAACTACTGATGTTTCACTTCTAAAAGTATTTGATTGCTGCCATGGTTGGGAAAGCATGTAAGCCAAACAAGTTGCTTCAGCTGAAAATGACTGGCAGGAAATCAAGATTAAAAGCTATGGTAAAACTTTCTAATTCTTCTAGATATATCAGTACACCAAGCTGTCACATAGTTTCTGTAAAAAATTTAAAAAAAAAAATCCACCCTGTAATAATAGATTTAATTAAAATAATCTGTGAGGAAAAATTGAAATAGGCTTTGGAAGAGGTAATTCAGATCTCATCATTCAGATACAATGTTTTGCTTTTTCACAAAGGGAAAAATATGTCAAAGTTTCTAGCAGAGCGTTTGGTTATTTTAATCAATGCTTTCTTCCCAGTTTGCACAATATGTTCATTTATAAGAAACAGCAATAGAACAATCAATAGGGTTTTTTTATAATTAAAGTTCCATTCTGTTTACATAATTACCTAACTGCTTATCCGATGTGAAACTCAGAGAAACAGTTCCTCATACATTATATTCAAGCCAGACAGCAAAATACACTGCTGTAAATTATTAAAGAAAAAGTGTCAACTTTAAAATTGCATTTTAAAATCCTTTTTTGCACTTGGCTACTTGACTGCAAGCCCCTTGTGTATTGTACTTCTATCCAGTAACCACCGAGTACTCTGCGAACCGTGATTAAGCTCAGCGGTTATTTCAGCGCCAAGAGGGGCATGAGGATGCTTCAGAAAAGCAGATCAAACGTGAGTCTTGTAATAACATTCACCATCTCCTTTATAATTGAGTAATTGTGTTTGCAACAGAGCATTACTGAAGCCAGAGGGGTTCTGCCCAGGCCTGTGCAGCTGGCTTCTGGCATAGAGTTTATGGCCGTGCTGAAGTTACTCACCTGGGGGCTTGCAGAGTGGGTTTTATATTAGAGCAGGCTCAAGTCAAGCACGAAGACCCATGAAACAAAGGAATAGCAGAAGGAGTGAAACAAAGATTGTAGTAATAAGGTCAAAGGGTCTCTCCTTTGAGGCCAAGCATAGCTGAACTGATACCCTTCTGTTACATAGTTATATAATAGATACATAGATCTACAATTCTATTAACAAGATTATTGCAGAATTAGCAAAAATAGCCCATGATGATGAATTTGAGGAAGAGAGAGAGCATGAGCAAAGAAGTATGAGAGGATGCTCTGCGCAAAGGGCAGGGTGAGCAGCAGTTATGGAACGAAAGGAAGAGGTGGGAAGGAAACTGTCTGGTGCCAGTGGTGGAGCACGGATGCTTCTGCTTTCCACACTGAGGGAGCAATGGGAAATGAAGATATTGGTACATGTTCCTCGGGAGACTTGCATGACATTGCTCAGGAAAGTTGTTGAGATCCACATCTGGCAGTCAAGAAACTAGGGCTTGAGTTTTGGCTTTGCTGCTGCCCTGCAGTGGGACCATAGGTAAGTGAAGTGGTTCTAAGTGTCACCATCTGCACAAATAGAATTTTGTAGTTTTGTTAAAGCCACTCACAGTGGTGCTGCTGTGTCTTACTAAGTGGTTGGAGTAAGTCTGTTGACTATATTCTTTGATGGGCACCAGTTAGTTAATTACAGGGATATGAATTGTGATTCAATTTTTACCATGGGGTTAAAAGCTCTCAACTTCAGAACTCTTCTTGATCTAATTTCATGCTAGTTTTGTTAATTAACTGAGTAAAAGTTGAGAATATGGGAACAGTTTAAGTTCAACATTGCCCTTTCACAATCTCTTACTTAGATTTTCTTCACACCTCTTTAGTGTAAGGTAATTTCTTCATTTATTTTTGTAGACGTGAAGTCAAGGAGTAAAGCCTAGACTTCCAGAAATGCACAAGGAAATATCTGTAGGCTCTGGACTGAGACCTTTGAAAAAGATTATTGATATTCAAATGCAGCTCTCTTGGATGCTTCAGTGTAGGCAATTTCTTCTAAGCTGAATGTCTTAAATTAATGGCTTCTAGGAAGCAATTTCTTTTGCAGACCGGACTTCTGTAGTGCTAGTGGGAAGAGGGGCATCTGGCCATTCTTTAGTATTGTGTACATGCATCAGTAGTTTAGTAAGGGCAGTGAGATGCACAGGCCCTGACAAAAACTGAGCTTAAGCAACTTCTTCAAAACCATTCGTGTGAAAGCTTTTTTTTAAAAAAAAAAAAAAAGTGAAAGTTTTGAATCTCTGTAGCCTTCAGGCACAAATCATCCCTTCCATCTGTGCTCTCAGATTTTGCATCTTGCTGTTCTAATGCTGTAGCTGGGCTTTATTTTCCTGAAATTTAAAGGTCACTGTTACTACTTCCAACTGGTGTTGGACTGGAAGCATGGGTTTTTGAATTGTCTAGAAATGAGCACATCATTGCAGAATAGCAGAATCACATTGTTTCAGTACCAGTCACGCTCCACAGTTAAAGGTGTTTTGAACTATTCTTTGTTGCTATTCATGAGCCAGTAATCTTGGTTGTGAAGGTTTAGGGAGAAATGTTTAGGCAGTATTGTATGTCAGGAGTATGAAGAAAAAACAATTTCGTTGCTTTTTCCCTCCTTTACTTGCCAGACTGTGATGGTGTAAACATTACACCCTGATTCATTTAAAATGCAGAATTATCCTTTTCAATGATACTTTTAATGAACAACAGAAAAAGTAACAGATCTAAACTGTTGGTGGCCTCAGATCACTGGTGGCCTGAACTCTGAGCACAGTTGCACATAGAGTCCTAATGTGCAAGATTGTCTGTTTATCCAATAGTGGCCATTGCATTGTGTTTATGCTTACCAACCTCTGTTCCACACGTGTGTCTAACTTCTGCATTATGGCTTCATTCCACAGACTAGTTAGCAAAAAGTTTCCATGTGTATGACTGTTTTCTTTATGAGATGGAAGCCCATGATAATTTTCATCATATGGTGTAAAATATTTATTCCTGTTTTTAAAGGTTGAGTTCAGGAGACAGTCTGTGATGTGACTGTATTTAGTAACATAAATCAAAGTCCTTTTCTTTTTGCATATATTTAAGAAGCTATGAGGAGTTAGTCATGGTGATTTCTAAATACCAGTGAGACAACCACTGCGAAAACATTTCAAAGGGCAATAGCTTGAAGCACTAGAATGATGTTTAGAAAAGGCCAATTTAAACTAAATAAAAAAGTAATCCCTGTTATACATAATAAATGGAGGAGAGATCTCTAAAATTGTGCAAAAGAATTAAAGAAAAATGCATCTTTGATTCAGATTCCTGAGAAAAGTGTTCAATAATTATGCAAAATCAGGAAATTCACAGTTATGGAATCAGTTCTTACCTTTTCAAATCCTTCACTTGGATTTTTTCATTCATCTCCTATGCTCCTGGCTTAGAAAAAGTGTGTTTTTTTTTCCAAAGGGTGTAAAGCAGCTGCTACTGGAAGCTGTTGTGTAACATGTCCCAGAAGGAGTGAATACATACCTATCTGCTTATCAAATATTGTGAGAACTAGGGCTGATGTTTCTGGCTTTCAAGACACATTTTCTCTCCTGCTGAGCCAAAGGGAAAACTTAGTTCAAACCTGTGTATGTGCTGATTTACTTCCTCTGTACTGTAATTACTTAACCACTTTCCCAAACCCTAGAGATCAAAACTGACATGATGGAGAGAATGGAGAGGTTTGAGCAGAGGAGGAACAGTAGCATGAAGTCCTTGAGTGTGAGGATTCATTGCACAATTACGTTAGCCATGGATGACACATGCCAGTCCATGCAATACATGGATGCATGAATTTGTCTTTTAAAAAACATTTCCTGTGGCTGGGGCTCCTAGTGTGTAGGTTTTGTCAGCTGAAACCATATTATGAACTGGACTGAGGCAGCAAGGAGGCTGGACAGAGCAAGTCAGGGTGTTCTGCTGATTGAAAGTCAGAAAGAGCATGTTAGATCCCCTTCTTGAATATGCTCACAGAATTTGCATTAGATTTCTTATATGCCCTAGTTTGTTGAGACTAGGCACTATTTCAAAATAGTGCTGGAATCTGGATGCTGGTGCAACTTGTAGGCTGGTTTTGTTCTTTTGTGTGGCCCAGTAGTGTTGCCTTTATTGAAAAGGCTGATAAAATCAATTAATACATTTCAACATTGTTACGAGCACACTTCTGCAGTCAATCAGGATAATTCACTTACTTCAAAAAGTAAGAAATGGATATTTGATTTTGCTGATTTCACATGGCTACGCTTGGTTTGTGGATTCTTTCCAACTCAACAGAATGAATTCTCTAGGTATTCAGACAGTTTTCATATTTCCAGTTGCTTTTTATGGGGAATGTAAGAGACTATTTCCTTTACATTATGAAGGTTATACTAGTTCAGCTCAGCCTTTATTAACTTCAGCCTGGGATCATGAGAAGTGTGTGGTGCTGCAGGATAGACTGTAATTGTGACACAGATCAAAATCCCTGCCGGGCTATCCTTTCCCTCTTTGAAAAGCAGATTAGCAGACTGGCATCTGTTTTCTTTGGGGAAGATGACACAGATGCCCATTCTGCAGAGGAGCTGACTCACAGTAGTTCAGCTGACCTTTGTGCAGGCCGTAGGGTGATTAACGGAAGGAGCACGAGTTCTTGCCGGTCATCCGATGTCCCTAATGTTACCAGACAGGGATGGTGGCTTCTTGTGACTTTTGTCTTCGGTGTGAAGCAAGGCTGGCCAGATGCTTTGAGTCTTACAGTGAAGCTTTTAGTCTACTAGACTCTTCCCCCTTGAGCCCCATGTGTCTTCTCTCCTGCAGTTGGCAGGTGGGAAACTTACATAAAGACAAATCCATCTCATTGTCAGAGAAGGTTTTGGAAAGGTTGGGCACTGCGAGGGCAGCAAGTTATTTAAAGTTCTGACATCAGACTCCCTCAAGTCTTAGGTGGCTGCATAGGCAATTATAGCTGACCTGCATAGGAAATGAGGTGTACTTGCAGCTTGAAAGTCATAAAAATTACTTTATCAAGACCAAATGCAATCTTACCTACTATAGAGGCCACAGAACTTTGTTGCAGAGATTTCTACCTCTTGGTTACACTAGGGCAGAAAGAATGTCTTCCTGCTGAAAAAGTTAGAAAGCCATGTTGCAGCCATTAAGAACCAGTGTGTTGTATTATGTTCTGTGAGCTTTTTCTCCTCTTGCTGTGTAGGATGGATTATTTCAAATAAAGGTAGTTCAATCACTGGGTTAGAAAATAGCTTCAAGGAGCACCAGAGGTAGGGAAGTTGGATTATTTATTTTTTTCACCCCTTCCCAGTTCGTTCATGTCTTGGGTTTGATTGACTTTTTTTAGTGCATAAGAGGGTAAGAATTCCAGTTAATTTTTCCCCTTTTTCCTCCTGAATGAATCATTTGTCTTCCAATATAGATTAAACTTACATGGCAGCCTTTTGTATTCCGCATTGTGTATTTTCACTGACTTCATAGGAACTCTGCTTGAGACCTCTTACCTTTTTATTTTCTTTGATTTGGCCACTGTGTTTAGAATTCATGACAGCAGAGAAATAGATTCTTGGGTTTTTTTTAATCATTGTTTCCATAGGAAATCAGCTTAAGAATTGAAAGTTGAAACAATTAGATACAAGCTGAAACAAGTCTAGGTACCAGGGGTAGGTAGGTAGATGATAAAGACATTGAATAAGGAAGGCCAGAAGAATCCAGGAGAAGGTTGTGGACTGCTATATTAATGACTGTAAGAAATTCTTTAGCTGTATAAAAAGGAAATCCATACAGTGTGATACTGGTTGATAAGAACTGCAGTGGCAGAAGAAGTTAGTAAAAGCTGGTGTTTTCATGATAGTTTAAAAAGTTAAACGGAGCACAGTACAGAACCTGCTGTGGAAGGTCTGCAGGCCAAGACTTGAGTCCCTAACTGCTACCACAATACACAATTCAGCTCCAAAGCTGTATGTGCTGATCATGCTGTTATTAGTTTAGGACAAAACCACAGGAAGACTGATAATGGAATGTAATACATCAAGATTAAAACAAAATTTAAAAAATTATGCCAACATGTTGGGGAAAACAGGAGTTGTCTAACTCTTCACTGTTTCTTGATTGAATCGTGACCTTGTTAATAAGATACCGTGTGTGTTAATAAGCTCTTGTGTGTATTTTGTGAGATGTGATTTGACTTAAGCATAAAGGTTATAAAAATGTAGTTTACGGAATAATTAGAAGCCATGTTAAACGTTGAAGAACAGGTGACTGAAAGGTGGTAAAAGACATGAGTAGTTGTTATAAAATGGGGAGGTTATTAGACAGAGGGCTGTGAACAATCTTACAAGGCTCGCATGATGATAGTTGGAAAATATGCAGGGTATTTGATTTATTGAAGAGAGGGTTGAGAGTTGCCTTTATCAATTTACACCTGTGTCTCCTTAGAAAAGAGGTTTCATCACACAGTTGTTTCTTTAGCTTAGTAAGAAACAGCATAATTTGATCCGGTGCATGGAAGCCAAAACTAGATTAAGAGAGCTAGAGATAAGGACTAGAACTAGAGATAAGATACAGCTCTTAACAGTAGTCTTTAAATAAACAAGTGGACTCCCTTGTCTGGAAATCTTTACCAATTGAAGTCTTTAGTCAAAATAGATACCTGTCTTAAAGATACCCTATCATTTAAATGGGGTACTGATGTAGGAATGACAACCTTTTGCTGCATAAGCATTCTGCTGGTTTTAATGGTTCTGTAGTTTCAATCAATGGAAGTTCTTTCAGCTGCTGCAAACAGATGCCAGTGAAGCTGCACAGTTTTTACATAAAGACATCTAGCCCAGCTGTTGCAAGCCACAGTAAGCTCTGCCACTAGGGTGTACTCCATCTGGGAATTAGTTGGGTATCCAGATCGCTGGGAAAGAATTTTCAGGGCAAAAATAGCCTTGTTTAGCTAAGGGAAAATAGTTTGTTCATAGGTAAGGGAATGCCACTCTCCTTCCTCCTTCCCAACCATACATCATCATCTGTCTTTACTCAACAAATGGAAACCAGGAGAAACCTCTGAGAGTGGACATGTCACATGGATGGAAAATGTAATTGGTGAGATTTTGCACAGTGTATTAGCTTAGTGCCTGATAGGTGGATTGATGGCAGAGCTTTCATGGAGAAAACTGCTCAGTGAAGAATAATTATCTAATGTATATCTTGTGTATACTATCTTATATGTCTGTATCTAATACATCTATATATACTTCTTTTCATCTCTGATCTGCACAGAGTGTCTCCGGAGATAAAGAGAGACTATGTTTTAGATAGAGGAGGGTGTTTTGCTGCCATGACTTGCTGCCTTTCAGGCCTGGGCCTGCTGGGAAGCTGGCAGTCACAGTTAAAGCAGACTCCATTGTCTGAATCAACTGAGGCTCATTTTCTTCTGATCAAAAGTGCTTGGTGAAAGGTGCAGCCTGAATTCTTTAAAGCATCTCATTATAGGTTATATTTAGAAGTGGAAAGAATTTATTATTAATTACAAGGATGCTCTAAAGCAGAGAAGCTGTTTATTTCATGCCCTTGATGAACAGTAAAGTTACTGTACTAGGGGAAGGTTATGCAATTAACAGTATATTCATTAGGAGTTCATCAGATACCAGACTGTGCTTGTCTTTAGGATAGTACTAGAATATCTGACAATTTCCTAGTTGTTGCTTAAGTGATAAGAGTGAGAGACAGGAACTGCCACAGGAAAATTTACATAATTCAGTTTACATATCTGCCAGTTTATACTTATATTATTTTACAACTCAGTGTACAGGCTAAGCACACTCCTGTTGCCTTGGTGGAAGTGGGGTTTTCTGGGAAGAGCTGGAGATGGAAGTTGGACCCAGATATTTCTTGGCTTCAGTAATTGCTAAATGGGCACAGTATTATAGCCACTTAGCATGACAGTCATTACAGGGGTTTTTGTATCTTTTGTTGCCACAACATCCTTTTTACTGAGGTAGCTGGCCAGTGGGTTCATCCCAGTATAATTCTGGATGTTCACTTTGATCTGTTTAGTGTTCTCCACTACAGTCTGTACTGGCCCTGTAAAACAGAGCCACCTTTGCAGAGGCATTTCTCTAACTTCAGTGATTTTTGTAATTACTTTCAATAGTTACAAAAGGTGATATTTTTTGTCTTCAAGCTCAGACTGACATCTTCTAACTTATTTTTGTTAGTTGTGTCATGTAGTCCAGTGAACTGTTTTTTAAACTGTGCTTTAAAACCTAATTTTGGGTTGAGCATTAATTTGCTTCAAAAGAAGTGAAGAAGTCAAGAATTTAAATGTTCCAGAATGTGTATGAAGTAAGCCACCTTCTGGAATTTGTTTCTGGATATGCTTTAATGGATTGGAGTACTCTGGTATGCATATTATGGGGTATTCTAGAGATCAATATATGGGAAGAGAAATGGATAAATCAGTCCTGGTGCTGTGATCAAGTTGCTTGTGATCAGGTGATTGTGGCTGGTAGGCTTGTACTGAAGGAGATTATTGCTAGTGAAAAGAATTAATTGTTTTAAGAAACTAATTTTTTACAGTTCAGGGGCACAGTGCCACAGATTTTAGAGAGTCTCGAAAACTCTCCATCATTTGTATCTAAACTGAAAACAGTCAAATAACATTTGTTTCAATAAAAAGTCAATGTGCCTTGTCTCAAAGTATCTGTGCAGAAATTGTTCCAAGCAGCTTTCAAACTGCTGAGTTACAAATCACACAGGGAGGTATGACTGACTGATTGTGTCTTGCAATCTGGAGTCTTTTATTGCTGAATCTTTAGACAAGAGGACTGGTGTTCATAAAGCTGCAACATGTTTAGACCAAAAGCCTGGGAATAAAGAAGCACTCCTGTATTACACCAGATCACAATATCATTATTATCTGCATTTCTGTAGAGAGTAGCTCTTTTGGTGGTCTCTGCTAAGTCAGGCCATGAGGGAAAGGCTTCATAAATCAAGGCTACAGACTTGGATCTGGTGTGCCCATGGGATGGATGCCCAGGTAGTGGGAATTAGCCCATACTACTTAGGCACCTGGCTGACATGGCCAAGCTGATACCTGAATAGATTACAGAAGACATGTAATAAGTCACACTTGGGTGGAGGAGGGTTAAGGCTGTCATTGTGCAGCTGTGCACCCTTGCTCATCGGGGCCATCGTAGGCCCCCAGAGCTGCATTCAGCAGCTAAATGCATCAATTTGTCTGCTGTGGGGCTGCGTGAGAAAGTTTGAAAGTTGTTCAAAAATCTGTTTGTCCACAAGGCTTCAGAATCACTGATCTGGGGCAGCGAACAAGTTTTCCTCTCAAAAGTTGCATTTCTCAGGGTTAATTAGCTGACTTCCATTCATGCCTAGCTTGTGCTGCCTTAACCTCCTGACTCTCATTTCTTCCTTGACACTCTTCTTTATTCCCGTAGCATTTCTGTGTTTGAACTTCACCAATTCCCAGCTACGTTGCTACCAGTCTGTGCTGGGTCAGCTGTTACCTCTGAGTGTTTTACTCTCTGAAGGCTTGCCTGAATCAGAATTGCCTTGAAAGCATCATGCATCACTAATCATGGGGGAACACAGTAGATAATCACAGATTTTAAAGGCTGTCTGCAGCCTGGCTTAGCTTTTCACAGTAGGAATCTCTGGATATAAGCAGAGGTAGAAGGTCTCTGTTGAGGAGCAGAGCTCTGCTCTCAACCATGCCAAAGACTGGGTGTCACAGTGGTTCAGTTTGATTTCTGGGCTATAGAAAAGGAAATCAATACTCTTTTTTCTTTTTCTTGGTTTTTTTCCTGACCTCACCCACTACTGTTGATGCAAAAAGAAGGGGAGGTTGAAGTACATTACAACTGGCAATGTGTGCACAGACTGACAGGGTAATTATTGCTGTAGACAGTGGTGGGATGGGAGGTTTGGCAGGACAATGATGTACATCACTCACTCTCAAACTAGCTCTAAAAACAATAGAGTTTAAAGAAGATCTTATGTTTGGGATAGAAAAAAGGGGAGTATTTTAACTGACCATCTTAAAGCCATTTCTTTGTTGGATTTTTTTTAATCTTTGCTTTTAAGCATGAAAAATGCCTCTCACAAAGGGGATATTTAATAGCTTTGTTATTAGAAAACCATTTCTGAAGAAAATTGAGTCCTGGGTTTTGCTAACAGGCCTATATGTTTGCTGACCAACAAAGCCAACTGTCAATTTATTAAATTATTAAACTGCTTGAGATCAGCAGTGGACATTGCTGCTTTATGTACACCAAGAACAAGTTCTTCATCAGCTGTTCTCATTTCTTACTTCAATATTGAAGATTTTCCCTGTATTTATTATTAATAATCTTCTCTCCTTTCCTCTGTGCCAAGCTAAGGGCGTGAGCAGCTGATCCCTGAGATCAGAGATGCTCATCAGTGAAGGAAAAATAAAATTTCAAGTAATGCTAAATGATCTGTAAGAACTCTAATGTGGAAGCTCAAGTTTTCAGTAGCTAGAATAATGTCTTAGTGTCACAACTCATCTTGAAGGCAAGTTCTGCCCTGGCTTAGGGGTGGAGCAGAGAGAAGGGCAAGAAGTTTTGGTGGTTTCACAGGGAGAGGACCATCTTGGGGTCTCAGCAGGGTAGTGTGAGCCATCCAGCCACTCTGACTCTCTGACCATTCCTCCTGCTTGGCTAAGTGATGGGCTTCAGTGGCTTTGGTAACACCAGCCTGTTTGAAGTCTCCGACATTGCACTTTTTTACCCATAAATACCAACAGAGACTATTTTTTAATTTAAATTAGTACCTTAAACTCTCCCTGCACATAGATACAAGTTAAGGTTTTATCCACTTGAAAAGAGCCAATCTGCCTTATGACTGCTGCAAAACAACATCTGCATAGCTGTGTCCTCTTAAAAATCACTGTACCAGTAATATCCATTTGTGACTTAATATAAGGAAGTAATTGGCAAGGATGTATTTTGGTTGGTTTACAGGGTACTAGCTGGGATGGAGCAGTTGCTGGACCCATTTTGGCAAATCCTTAATGTGATCTGTGACTTCATTCTGGATTCAGTTGAAGTCAACGGTGAATTTTAAGGGCCAGTATTTTTCTATGAGTAGATGAATATTTCTCCATTTAAAGTCCAGGGTAAATCATGGATTTGTCTCATCCACAGAGAAGACATGCGAAGGGCCAGAGTTTGTAGAAGTAGGGGAAAAAAGTTGGCAGATGGCCTCAGTCTTCAGTTTGTCAAAATCCTCTTTTTGTTCCCCTAAACAATGAGGGCTGTGCTTCATAGTGATAAAGCTAAACTCTTGCTTATCATTACAGAGCTGTATTAATTTATTCTCTGGATTAATCTGAGTAAACGTTTCTAGTGACCATATGGCTGTGGGGTCAGGAGAGAGAGAAAATGCCCTAGTGTTTGGAGATGGGGAGAGGTTTGTGGTATCTCACATGGCTACTCACACTTGTAGCAATGTTTTATTCAGATGGAGTTGGACTACACCTACCTTGTTTCTGTTGTACACTTCTTCTGCCTTGTCACATGCAGTCTTTGCCCTTCATGCTCAGCTCTGCAACAGGATCAACACCTTCTAGCACTGTCATACCACGAGTAGGTGGGGGTAGTAGTTGTTTTGTACATCACTGTTGTCCAGAATCTATGCAAAATGGTAATAAGGATTGGAATCCATGGGTTACATTACGTCTGATTCAAGTTTATTGGAGGATTCATGCATCTCTGACAATGCTTAGAGAATTTTAACATCTAAGAGACATCTAAGCACCATTGAAGCTGGGCTGATTGGGCTAGGGTGGAGTACAACGGCCAAGACAGTCCAAGGACTGGCCTCGATGAGGAACTGCCAATCTGCTGTGTGGAGGTGTTGAGTGTCCCTTGGGAACTTCTTTAGTGATAAGTTACTTGGGCATAAAAGCTCCTGTAGGCCATGAGCCTTTACAGTATGCTCTTGAATTCTTGTGTGTGTAGTGGCAGTTAATAAAATGTGGTTTCTTTTGGGAGCAGAAAATCCTTATTGTACCCTGTAAATCCTTCTCATTCTTAAAACCCCGTTGTGATCTCTTAAAAACTGGTCTGTCTTTGCTCAGACAGACTTGACGGGGGAGAAAGGTCACTATGTATGGTACAGACACCACTAAAACACTGTCATTTTGTAAGTGCTAGATAGTGAAACCCTGAATATAGTGAGTCTCAACAACTTATATCCTGACTGTTGTTGAACATCTGATTTTAGTTTGTAAATTCTGAAACTTTAGAAAGTATGACCATGACGATAGGTTTAAAACAATTAAAAAGCTTCCTGACTCTACTGAAAGTATTGCAAGTTTCTTGTAGTTTGAGGCCAAGGAGTATTGTGAAATCATCCAGTCTTACCTCCTGTTTACCATGGACCGTTAATATTGGCTTGGATTTACCCAAAATGAGCCAAGTGACTTGAGTTAAAGGACTTTGTTTCTCAGCAGCATGGCCTGTTGGCCATATGAAATAGAGAAGAAGTGCCATCAAAACGGTATCTTGCAAAGCTGTGACGTTAATTAGGTATGACATTGTCAGATGATTGCAGCAGATTAGCATTTGCTATGTTTACAGAAGGACAAAATCAACTGTTCTGCAATTCTGACTGAGGGAAGGAGATACTTTTCTTACCCAAGTATGATGGCACTTTTGATTTTTAAAATGGGTAAGACAGCAGCAGGAATTGTGCTGGAGGCCCAAGAGTACTCAGCCTTTCCCGGGATTGAATCTGGGCTTTTGAATTCCTGATACTTCACTCTGCTTGAAGGTAATAATCACCAATGTGATAATCTGGACAAAGGCAAGGTACATGCTATCTAGCTTAGGCATGCTGAACTATTTGTATGCAGAGCTTATTTTATTCTCCGGTTTCTAGGTAGAGAAGGAGTTGGAGACTCATGGGTTAGCAGTCTTCAATGCTGTTGTAAATAAGCCTTTCTTACAAGAACACAAGAATGGACTTAAGGGCCATACTGTGCAGTGCAGTGGGATTAAATCTGTGTAAATCCTTTCTCATTTCACTGGGACCTTCTGAACATCGGTCACCATCAAACAAATCGCACCACAGAATCCAACTTTTTTATCAGATGTATCAACTGTTAATGCTGTTTATGATTTCTTGACCTTTATAGTACAGTTTTTTAGTAGCCTTTCCTGATCTTTTGAGTCACTTACAGTAATTTAAGTTCAAAGTTTAAAGGTAAAGGCTGTAAGTTAATTATCTTTTTGTGCAGAGGCCTTGCATTTTCATTATTTCTCTGCCTTGACATGCTCCCACAAAGGTTATTGCACATAAATGTGTTCTTACATACTCAAAAACTTTGAGTCAGGTAGCAGCAGTCCAAGTTCCCAGGTCCTGGGAATCAGTGTTGTCAGCATGCCCCAATTCTGACCTGGACAGACCATGCTGTGCTAGCAGATGGATGGTTTGGCCTCCTCTGTCAACAAAGACATCAATTGTGGTGGTGGTGGTTGGGTCTCATTCCAAGTCTCCGAGTGCTGTAATATTAATTCACTTAATCCACTAATTGTGACATGCATTTTGGCCTGGGCTGGTCTCAACTGGAAATGTAAAGTTGCTTTTATTTTCTCAGTGATTTAGAGTAAAGGCACGATACAGATATGATGAGCAAACCAAATACTACTACTGGATGCAGTTGCACTGGCTTTAGAAGGCACAAGTTCACCTAAAGCTTGCCATCCCAGAAGGCTGATTCTCATACTGTGTTGCTTTACATGACAGAAGGGGAAGTTCACTGCAGAGTCCTAACCTTTTGTGGAAACAATACTTTGATTAACGTTCCCCATATCATCTACTGTCTTTGTCTGTTGCTGACACATGGATTCAAACACAGGCATCCAGTGAAGCTGTGGGTTCAGGGGAGTTCCTGTGTAGTCACAATGCGTGTGCTCTGTGTGCTAATGCCAAAGAAATTCCTGAGACTCATCCACCAGGGATGTTGCTGTCCCCACACAAACACTTCTCACTGTAAATGAAGCTCTTGTTTGATATTGTTTGGTTTTGGGCTTGGCACAAAGGGGAGATAAGGGAGATTAACTAAATATAACAAATGTGGTTATATAACACTCATTAGTAGAAAATCTGCTGTGTCTTGCAGGGTTAAGTGAAGTAAACTAAGGCAACAGCAACCTGTCCTGAGCTATGGAAGGAACTGGTGGGTGAATAAGGTAGAAACCTGTGTTCTAGCACCCATGCTGGGGTGGGAGAAGAGGTGAGGGAAGGAAAATTCCAGTGCAGACACACCTTCAGCTGTATAGTAATTTAAATCACAAGATGGACTTTGAAATATGTTTCTTATGCACCCTAAGTACTTCAGGGGTAAGTATCAGATGTAAGTCAGTGGTGACTGTAGATTTGGATATAAATCTATACACACACATATTCATAAATCTATCTATTAATAAGATGATATATGCAAACTTGTGACCAAGATACCTTTCTGAATTGCAAATCTCCAGGAACTGGGAACTCTGAGTTTCTGTATTTCCCTAAGCAATCTCTACCTGTCAGCTCCCTTCCTCTCTTCTGAACAGTTGGTCATTTAACAATTGTTTTGGCTAGAAACAGGTACTAGTCCTGTACATGGGCAGGGATGAAAATTTGTTTTGTTTTGTTTTTGGTGCAACTCTGAGATAGGACTGCCAACTGTGACAAAAGAAGATTTAAGAGCAATATTTGAGAAGCAGAGGTCTTTGTTAAAAAACATTCCTTTAAAAAATCCCGACAGCTAAACCATTGCTGAAGGAAAAGGGAGTTAGGATTTTTAAGTTCCATAAGGTAGAAGTGAAAGTTTTGCAGGAACAATTTATTGGCATGTCAAATTTAATTAAACCATTTTACTATGCTATTTTCTTCTGTTGCAGAATGAAGCTTTGGGTTGGGATTTTTCTTCTGAAGAACCTGGGAAAAAAAAATGGGGGGGCAGTCTGGAGGGGATGGCAAGTTATTTCAGCAGATACAGAGAAACTCTCCAGACCTGTAAGATGATGTATTTCCACGAAGGGCGTTCTTTTCAGTCTGCTGATGAAAAGTCTTGTTGGTTTCCCACCAGTAGAAGCTGCTTAATTACGTTTTGTGTATGCTCTTGGAGTACCTGGTTGGTGAGAACCTGACAAATGGTCTTCTGCAAGTAAATCAATTCTGTTTTCTTGGGTCTTCTTGAATATACATGATGTCCGGAGCCTGAAAAGCACAGCAGTGGCACAAGAGGAAGCAAACAGTGGGGCGCCAGTTAGGCTCTATGGTTCTCTGAAAGACTTTGTAGCCTCCCATAAAGAAAAAGAAGAATGTGCCATTGGCTGTAGTTGGTAAATGGAACCTTCTTGTCTTCTTTGCTCTTGTCTCCTTATAAATAAACCATTGTTGTCCATCCTTGGCATTTGCAGTTCATTGTGATAAATTGGTCTTGATGTGTCTGACATTTCAACCAAGTTGTTTAATGGTGCTTTTCTGAAAAGGCAGATCTTGCTATAATTCACATTGGTCCAGAATATGTCCAGGGTAAGAGCACTCACCATCACATACAGCCCTATAACCCTTTCTTTTCTGAGTAGATGAAGAGGAAAGAGGGAAGTAAACATTTTGGTCACGTAAGCCCAAAAAGCCTGGGTTTGTGTAAACGGTGTGCAAAATCAGAAATGCAAAGTTTGGATTGCAGTAGCTGAAAGCCTGTTTCATAGCATGGACAACAACACTTGCACAGCTGTAGCATCTCTGGAGAGTGGGGAGGACCCAACTTGCTGAAATAATGCAGTATTCTCGTAAAAATTTTGCCTTGAGTTTTATGCAAGATCTCCTTTTATCTGCCAGTGTTCACGAGTTGTTGGCTTCTGTGCACTGATTTCTTGGGTGCAGAAACCACTGGAACACAGTTTTGATGAGCTGTGACCAACAGCAGATTCTGCTGCATCTCTGGAAGTTCAAGCTTTGATTTACATATGTTTAAAAATATGTAATTAGTCTCAATGAGATGATTAACACAAAGATTGCTTTCCATAAATAGGAGTCTTCTATCCATGCCTTTCCAAACTTTTCAGCTTCCTAAAGCTATTAAGCATCTGCCCACAGCAGCCAAGCAAAAGCAATGCCCATACTGTGGCCAGTCAATAACCTTTTTGCTGGTTAATGATCCCAGTGTCTTATAATATCATTTTATAATTATATTTTGCCTTCTTCAAAGTCAGGTGTGTGGAAAATGTTCTCATCTGTCTTGACCCACTTAATTCTCTGTGGAGATTTACTATGAAGATGAAAAAGCTGGTCCTACTTGGCATCAAAACATATTTTACTTTCCATCATAACAGTAAGCAGAACTAGAACAATTTTTTGGGTTGTGGACCAATAACCTGATTAACAAATGTCTTTGTGACTTTCCCAGTTTTCCCAGTATGTCAGTCCAATTCAAACCTTGTTCTGGAATGCACTGCACAAATGCAGACAGGAGACAAACTTCGCAAGTGTAAAAAGATGGAATTTGGAATAATTAATCTAGTGAGGACAGTTTTTGCCCCAGCAGCAAACTGCCATCTGCCTGGCCCCCTGGAGCAGTTTCTCACAAAGCCAGGGTTTGGTGGTGAAGACAATTGGGAGGGAGCAGCTGGGTTTCAGTGGCTGTGGAGCTGCGCACCTCAAAGCTGAGAGGCTTTGAAGGCCGTGACCGAGGAATGCAAAGCCCAGGCAGCTGCTGGAGAACCCGGTCACCTAATCTGTCTGTATGGTACCTGTGGTAAAATGCCTCAGAAGACAAGGGGGCCGCACTGTTGGGGTCCCTTCCCTGCAGCCAGGTATTGTGTCCCCGGGCCTCCTCTGGTGCCTCATATGTGAGGCCATCCCTGTACCTTTCTCAGAAGCTGCTGTCTTCTCCTCAGAGTTGCCACCTTTCTCCTCAGAGTGACCAATGGCAGTGAGGTGAGGCCTCCAGCACCTTCCCTCCCTGGCCCCTGCAGCCTCCTCCTGCCAGAGTGCCACCTCTAATCCTTGTGTGGCTCTATAGAGAGGTTTAAAAAAAAAATTTATAGTGACTTGGCTGCACATACGTATCTTTCCACCCAGCATTCCGCAGACACGCACCTATGCATGCGAGGGCTGTGTAAGGCTGGTAGAAGTGGTATTTTTGGAGTGTAAGCTCTCTGTGCTGAGGGGCTGTGGTGCTTCTAGGCCGAATGGGCCATTTCAACCCTATTTTATTCTTGAGGGGGTTTCTTGTTGCCAATCAGCTGCCTCAGAATTTTTCCTTCTGTATCCACGAATTCTTAGGGCATGTTTAAGGATAGTGTGCCCCAGCATGCAGCTCTGGAGATGGTTTCTGGAGCCCCTCTGCCACGGTGAGGTAGGCCAGCTTCCTTGAGGGTGAGGGCAAGCCCCTCATTTGCCACCATTTTGCACAGTTGGCAAGTGACCTGTTTTTCAATCATGCTGTCTGACTCCTGCAGAAGGACATGAGTGCTCAGTGCCATTGACTGTCCCTGCAGTCATGCATCATAAACCTGCAGCTTTAGAGGGACTGTGACCAAGGGGAAAATCCTGGACATGTGTCCCGGCCTGTGGCAGGGCACCAGGCTGAGCTGGTAGACATGTTGATCCGGCAGGGGGAAGGTGTGTGTAGTGTGGAGCCTTTCCAATGTCAGGTGATTTTATTACTAACCTGATAGTAAAACAACCAAAAAGCCTAAGGAAAGATCCCTTTTCCCCCTCCCTGTAGGTCATGCAACATTTGTAAATGTTATTTAGGTATGCAGTGAGCAGATTTCAGCAAAAATACTGTCTTGCCTCAGGGTTATGAAGCTTCATTACATCTGTTATTAACTGTCTGTCTGGGGCAGGACCTGATTTTTCTTGGTATATTGGTTGCCTACAGCTTCTAGAAACTGCTTCTTAGAGTGCTTCAAGGTGCTAAAAACCCTGGGATTAAATGGTACTGCTTTCTAAGTGGCTGATTGATGCTTTGGGGCTGTGAGATGCCCCTCTACAGTCTTCTTGTGCAGGTAGAAGGGGAGAGTTACAATTTTTGTCTTCTCTTGATCAATACTTGGGAAGCTGATTGACTTTGCATAAATACCTTTACTAGGGCAGGGTAATCTGTTTTAATTCAGAATTTAGGTTACTCCCTTTTCGGTAGACCTGCAGCCATGTATAGTGTTATCATTGATATGAATGGAAGAACTATTTGAAAACATGTACTTTTATAAAGAAAGAAATTAAGCTGTTTAATAAGCAAATCCTGCCAAACTGGATGATGATTCCAGAATACTAAACAATTGTTTAAACTGTGGAACATGATGCATTCAAGCAGCCTAGTCACAATACATGTAGATCTGTTGCTCTTTACACTAGTATGGGGTGGGGGTGGGGGGGCAAGGAATTTTGGCAAATCAAAATTGTTATACGAGAAAAAATTTCACAGCTTACTTGGTTTCAGATTAATTTGGCAACTCTTAGTTGTATTCTTGCATGTACTGTGTGTTTTGCTTCTGTAGGTCTTCCTGTATCTCCATGTCTTAGATCACAGTTGCCTTTAATTTAGGTACTTACAGTTAAGTTTGTTTAACATGTATGAGTTCATTTGCCATTTTTTCCATGGGTTAACTGACCATAATCTGACTAAATCATCAAATTTAGAAATTGCCTTGCAATACCAAATATATGAGTAAACCCTTATACTAAAATTAGGTAATTTGTTTTTCCAGACTGATTTTGAGGTAGTATTTTCAGGCTAGCTTGCCTAGAACTACTGCTGTGTTCAGGGTGCTAGTGTTTTACTAGCACAAGCACAGTATGTTGGGGGTTTGAGGCAGTCCCAAACTGACAGTGCTGTTGCTGTGTTGGGCATTACACTGAGGATTCCTTCAGCCAGCTCTAGGGTTCTTAGTTGAAATCCCTGTTTGATCTATTGAGGCAACTCTGTCAGTTTATTGTGGTTGAGTTAAGCTTGAAAATAAGAGTGAGGGGAGGTATTTGCTTTATTTGCATGTTCCTATACAGTTATGTTCCTGGAAGGCACTGGCTGGGTCAGGCACTGCCTGGAAGGACAGGAAGGTCCTTGTTTTTGGGAAGGTCTGTGATCTGATTCAAGAGAAAGCAGCATTTTGCAGAGGGGAAAGTTGCAGCATAAAGCTGGGCACTTCTAGCCCATGCACAGACCGAGATGGCAAGGAGAAGGTGGGACAGGGCCACCAGGCTCCAAGAGTGTGTAAAGAGCCATGGGACCTATGCACAGTTTGTTGCAGCTTGGCATCACTGGGATGGCCAGAAGCAAGAGCCTGCCTGCAAAGAAATGCTAAGTAGAAGTTGTATACAAATCTGACTTCTCTTCCTCTCCCCTAATTCCTTTGAATTTAAAGTTAAGTTTCTGGGATTTTGTTGAAATAAACAGTGGGACTCCCCACCCCCACCCACCCCTTTTTTTTGTTTTGGTTTGGTTTTTGGTTTTACTGTGAAAGTAATTTTTGATCTCTTCTGGAGAACACATATGGGATGTGGAAGTAGTCATCCTTCAAAATCAGTTTTGACTTGAGATTTCATTATAATATGTCTTAAGATGGAGCCATGCAAAATAAAAGTAACTTTAAAAGTGCAAACAATGTAAGCAATGTCTAGAATTATTTTTAAGTTGTTTTTGTTTCTTTATTCTTCCAGCTAAGCAAGTATGTCCAGCTGAAAAAATCAGCTGTGGAGACTTCAGCAACAAGTGTATCCCGTCGTCCTGGAGATGTGATGGGCAGAAGGACTGTGAAAATGGTATTGATGAGGCTGGTTGCACTCCTGGTGAGTTGGAGTAATGCTTTAATATGTATGCAACATCTCCCTTCAGGGCTATAAAAGTCCTAGAGTGACTATTACAAATTGCATGTAAAGGAATGACTTTTCCTGCCAACAAATTCATCCACTCTACATTTGCAATGCTAAGTAGTGGATTTTAGAAAAACAGAGGAAAGAAAGATTCTCCAGTTGGAGCTGACTGGAGAATATAAAGTGAACTCTGTGGAGAATTACATGTTCTTTTACTAGTGTAGCAGCACATAGTTCGTGATTCTGGGACATGGTTATCATGGTTAATACCTAGATGATGTGGTAAGGATTCAAAACTTCCTTTGTGATAGCTCAGCAGCTTAGTGCCACGTCCTTCCTTCCTGCAGAGTGCAGCCCTATAGACTAAGGCTGGCTTCTGCTGGGATATAATAGGCAGGCCTGGGCATTTCTTTATTAATAGCTTGTTGGTTTCACTGGACAGAGAGAGAATGATACACTATTTACCATAACAGTTTTAAATTCAGTCCCTAAATGGCCATTGCCTTTTATAAGGCCTTTTTCTGCTGAATGAGAGAGTTCTTTCACAGTGTTTTCCCTTTGTGAAAACTGCACTGTGTAATCAAGCCATTTCTCAAACTGTCTTTTTGATAGACTAAACATTTTTTGGTTTTTATGCTTCTTGCTGTCAAGTATTTTCTTCTGAATGAATGCTTCCCTCATTTTTGTGGCTCCCTGTGGTATCCCAGATGATTTTCCAGCTTTCCTTTTTATACAGACCACCAGAACCTAGGGAATATCAGCCTTACCAGTCTGTGCAGAAGTAAAGCAGTCTTTCTAATACTGTTCTTATATGACTTTGGCTATTAAATTATTTGTGTGCAAATGATCCCAGGCTATTAAGAAGTTGTCTCATGCTCTGTGTAGTCACTCACCCATCTATCAATATTTCTGGTGTTGCAGGTGTTATCACCAACGTTATTTTTACTTCCAGATTACTGCTGAAGGGGTTGAATTATTACATGCAAGCACACATGGATGTTTCTTCATTTGAAAACTGAATTTTGGGCTCTAATACCTCCCCAGTTCATAGTCCACTAATGTGGATTTTTTTTTTTAAGTTGTGTAATGAAATATGTTTTGGGGAACATTTTGTGGCTCCAAGTAAAGATACTGGATATATTTATTTCTTTGCAGTCAGCTTTATCAAACAAAATCGAGTCTTAACCAAAGATTTTCCTGTCTGAGCAACCTGTTCCAGTGTTTAGCCACTCACTGTAAAACTATTTTTCCTTTGTCCTTTTTTTACTTTTTTCTTTGTCACAACTTGCACCCGTTGCCTCTTCTCCTTTTGCTGTGCTGTTCTGAGAAGAGCTGCCCTCCAGCCTCCCTGTATCACCCCTTTAGATACTGAAAAATTGCAGTAAGATCTCTCTCTAAACTTCTCCAGGTTAAACAAACTGTTTCCCTTGCCTCTCTTTTATATCCTTGGGCTGCCTTACGTGGCCTCCTGTTTCGTGTGGAATTGAGCACGTGTGCACAGGCAAGTCCTGAGTAATAAATGACTGTGATGTGGTGAGTTGGTGATGTGCTTAGACCCCTGATCCTGTGACCTTTCACCTGATGATGTTTTGGCAGTTTTCAAAAAGTATTTAATTTCTGAAAGAAACTCTTAGTGTGCTCTCTATATATGCTTTTTTTTCTTTTCTTCATTGAATGGAAGGCTTGAATAAGAGGCAGGTATAGAAAAGAATTGTAACTGCTTGAGAAAAAAAATTCTTTCCCCAATAGGAGTTAATGAAGTTAAAATTATTTTTATGCTGGTGGCTGCCTCCACTAATTTAATGCTGCTGCTTACACTGTAGAAGTTGTCTCATGGAGTCTTTTATTTATAATTAAAATCTACTTGAAATTGCTTTGAACTTCTGTTTTTCAAGGCTCTAGGTAACCCTCAAAATTAACATAAGTATGTTCTGAATGCCACATAATTTCAGCATAATGATGCTATTAATGGATTTATAAATAGTTGAGTGTTTCTCTTCTGGATGTTTCAGCATCTCTAATCTTGGTGTCTTCCACATATTTAGTGCACATGCAGGTTCTTAAAATGGAAACTTAATCCAAGGACAAAGTAGCATCGTCTGATGGATGTTGAGTAACTCATGTGAAATCAATTAGTGACTTTCATTTAGTTCTTTGTCATTGAGTGTTGTCCATGTGCAGGCTGCTACCTTGGTGGGTCCACATTGGCAATCTCTGCTGAGGGGTCGCTGCTGACTCTGCATGTGGGGTGGGCCATTCCCTGCCCAGGGCACCAGGCAGAAAGGCACTGATAGTTGAACTTGGAGGTTCCTGGGTGGGTGCACGCAGTGCTAAGATCTGCTGACTCAGCACCTTTCAGAGGCATTAAACTCACTTCCAGAAGGAAACAGGAGGCTCTGCTGAGTGGCTGTAGTGGGAGCATTTTCAGTGAGGTTGCTTGTCAAATTAAGATGTTTTCCTCGTGGATGAGAACAAACATGTTAGCTGTTTAAACTCTGAGAGCTTCTGGAGGGTTGATGACTATCCTGTCTTTTATCCAAATCTGATAAACCTCACTAAGCCTATCCACTGATACTCTGTTAAAATTCCCATTTCTTCTCTGTTTCGAATCCTTCTTTATCTGTTTTCTCTTATCGCAGCAACACACAATATCCTGACCAAAAAAAAAAAGCCAGTTCCTAGGTTCAGTCTCTTTTTTTTTTCTTCTGTTTTTAGCCTCTGCACTCATGTTTTTGTTCTCATTTTAAAAGAAGGTTCAGCACTGACTGTCACCTGCAGCCCCTTGGGGCAGAGCAGCCTGGCATAGCTAAGGCTGCACCTCACACAGAGCTCACCAACTCCTCTATAAATAACACATCTTTCTGGAGAAATGCTTGGAAGGGGGTTTATTTGTGCTCAGGATAATTTCTATGGTGACAGTCTGCATGTGCAATGAACAAGTGGAAGAAGACTTGAAGATACTGTGAGTCAGAACATCCAGAAGAAAAACCCTAAGCTCTTTCTAAATCCATGCTAGTGAAGCTACTACTTTGAGTTAATGTGACACTTGAAGCATATTTTAACTATGGATACTCCTGTTTCTTGATAGGAATAACTGGCTCCCAGTATCAAAAGAGCTTAATATGGAGTTTATGAACATTACTTGATCCTGCATTGGTAATTTGTAGCATTAACAATATTGTGTTGGTATCCAAGTACAGGAGCAGGGCTTGGTTGTGCTGAGGCTGTGCAAGCGCCTGTTCCTGTGGCAAAATGCTCACAGTTCAAGTTCAGGGAGAATCAAATGCAGGAGAGGGAAACAATTATGGTAGTAGAATCATCCAAAACTTTAAGAACAGTGCAAGGGAATTATGGCTCTTTCTCGTGTGTCTGCTTCTGGCCTCCAATAACTTGCTTTTCAGGTAGTATTCTGGATTTGATATTACTTCATGGATTTTTTTTTCTCAGAAATATGTAATTGCTTTTTGAATCAATGTGAAATTTATCCAGCATGGTCAGTGTAGGCACTGGCATAGCCAGCTGGAGGTAGAAAGCTGCTGTTCAGAACATCATGGATAAATGTGTAGAATATTAATAAGAGAATCTTCTGTTTGGGTTGGGTTCTCCTTTGTGCTTTGTGGCAGCCACATCCTTGGTGCATCATCTTGCATGAATTCAAACAAACTGGTGCTCTACATCCCTCTCCTTTGCTTTTGGTCACTGTTGAAGGCTTGCTGTTTCAATTGGCACACCGTGTGATCTGAAAAAAGTTTGTCACAGCATTGCTCAGAATATCTTTCCTACAAGGACGGAGAGAATTTGCAGTCTTGTATTCTGTCCTTGTGTAACCTTCTTTAGACAAAGGGTTCAGCTGCAGTTAGCAAGCTCTGGATTTACCTGAGTGCAGGAATGCTGGAAAAAAAAAGCATCATCTCAAACAGTGGATAAATCAAATCTTGAGGGTTCCTCATCTCTCCCTGTACAATCCAGCCTTATAAAAAGCTAGTCTTAGGAGTAAGCAAAGCAGATTGTGTTCGTCTGAAATAAGGGTCCTGTTTGCTATGTCTAGAGCGAGAAACAGGAATTTAATAGGTGAAATCCATTCAATTAAAAACTTGCAGAGAGGTGTGTAAAACCGGGTTTGCTGGCCTGTTAGGCCTAGTCTGGTACCAGTGCTAGGGAAGCAGTCATTCTGCTAAGCAGTCCAGGCACTGACCCCATCATACAGCTTGGAAGCCATTATCAGTGGATGGTAAGGAACTTTATTGTTGTTGTTCACCCATGAACAAGGAGGAAAAATTTTCACCCAGTAGAAGAACTTCCCAAGGAAGCAGTGGAAGCTGTGAATTATTTAACTTGCAGCGGATAAAGCACCAGTGATTAGGGATCCAGATTTACAAGCTGTAATTGCACCAGGGGTGAATGGTGGGTATTAATCCTTGCATGTAGATAGATAAGTACCTTTCTGCCTAAGTAATATACTTCCAGCAGGTGGGCTTTAAGTCCACTGCCAACTTCCAGTGCACAAACAATTTTTGAAAACATAAATATCTGCCTTTTTAAAATAAAAGCAAATCTACTAAGAAAAAAACCTGATTTTTCAGTTTTTTTGGAGCAGAAGTAATTTGTATCTTTACTAAATGCGTTGTGCTCAGAGGTCAGGTTTAGTCCTCTAAAATAGACGTCTCACAGTTAATAATGTAAGAGCAGTCTTGACTTTGCTGGCTTAGAGGTGCTGACTTCCTCCTTTTTATTTCCCTGGTTGAGGTTTTCTGCTCCCAGTGTAACTAACCTTTGTCACAATTGATTGGACAAGCTCAGGAAGGCGTTTACTGAGACTAAAAAGAGAAATTAGATAGGGGAGACTGTAATTAAAGCATCACAACTCAGAGCCAGTCTGGATTTTACTGCAGAACTTGTTAAATCTCTGTGAAGAGAAACATTATCCAGTGTTTTGCCTGCTGCTCAGGAATACAGAGAGCAGTTCAGCATGGCTTTAGAACAGCTGAAATGACCATTGCACCCCTTTAATGTACACATCATTTGTTCCTCCTGACAGGACTCTGGGATAGTCAACAGAGAGAGCAAGGCTCTGTCCCCATCTCTTCTGATTGCATGACTGGTTCTCACCTGGACCACTTCCTGCACCCAGAATGTAAACTGTATCTTTCAGATGAGGGGTTGGCAATGTACAATTTTACCCTTTCCCAGTAGTCAGATACAGTGAAATTATGTATTTGTTCATGGCAGTGACAGCATAATAAGCTTTTTTCCCATATCTTGATTTATTCTGCTTAGCTATAGTAGAGAGACAGGAATCCATGGGAACTACTTACACTGATCTCATTAAATTATTGAAGAGTGAGAGCCAGTAATTCCTGCAGCAGTCTCATGACAGTTACACCCTCATTACCAAGAACATCTTCTTTTGGACCCTGGTCTTCCATTGCTGACCATATATCTCAGAATTAGTTCTAGATTTTCAGTCCTATAATATGATATGCCAGATTAAATGTGAACAAACTGGGTAAAGATTTTAATTAGTAAGGGAAACAACAGTAAGTGCAGGCTTGCTCAGCCATAAGCCAAATGTCCTTACTGTGGTAGCTCACAACCTTCACATATCATTTACAAGAGCCTCAGGGCAGGAGCTTTTTCCACTTTCTCTTTCCTGGCAAAGCTCCAGGCATATGTGTGATTCTCCATAAAAAGCAGCAGTGCTTACAAGTGAGGGGTCCTTTTCTTGGAAGGTCCAAGTGCAGAAAACTTTCCGAGTCAACTCTTTCTGATGCCCTGCTCACCAGCCCTCACATCACCTGAGAACCATTGGTAGAATTGAAAGCAGACTAAAGCTGGTTTGATGCCTCCAGCAGATCCACCTGGTGATGAGCCAGCTGAAGTGGGGAGATTACAAAGCTGATTTAAAACCACCTTCCTCCACACTGCTCCTGCACCTACATTCACATGAAGTGACCTTTCTGGTGATAGTTAAATTTTTTTTATCATCTTTTATCATTGTCCTGTAGCAATAAAACAGCATCATATCATCTCAGCATCGTATTCTTCATGCAGTAAAAGGTACCTGTGTTTTGCATCTGAGACACGCTTCCAATGCTACCTATGGGGATTTGACCACACTGCTTCTGTTCATTCTAAATCTCCACAGATCCTACTGCCAGCATTTTACTTGGTGATAATGTAGCACTAACTTTATCCTCCTTTGCAGCCTGATTATTTGTGCCTTCATCAAAGTTAGGAATTCTGTTGCTTACCTTCGTTAACAGGCTAGATGCACAGTGATGTTCCTCAGTCAGCTCAGAGGGAAATCAAATCCAGAGGATCAGATTTAGCCATATATTCTCCCTGAGAAACCCACCAATTTTAATGGGGTTAAAGCCCATAGTATTGCATTTGTGGCTGTGCTATCACTATTCATGAGTATTTCAGCATGTGATGAGAAGACACATGGCTAGCCTGAAACTCCTGTCATTTTGTAGAAGGCAGCTGTAACTTGAGTACACTTGCCATGGTGGAGGAATCCACAATTATTTCCAAGAATGGAAAGAAAATTACTATAGATTTAACAAATGAAAGTCCTTCATAAATAAGATAAGGTAGCAGAGCAATGATATCCTCTGGGCTTTACATGATGTTTAATTACTGGACAGCTGGAGGGATTAATGCCTAGTGCTTTATGCCCTGGCACACAGAAATTAAACATGTACAGCTGCCACTTTATCACTGCTTAAAGTATTAGAGCTCCTTTGAAAGCAGTAGTAATTGCAGAAAAATCCTCATTGTTATTTAGGAAAAATCTCAGCCTGTAATCATATTTGTCCTGAGTTCCTTCAGAGCAAAACAGCAAGAAAAATGAGATTGGTAGTTACCTTTAATTGCACTCTTACAGGAAGAATGAAGGTCGTTGCATTTTTAATGTATTGGATGCTTGTTGTAATTAAATGTAAAATAGTGCATGAACTTAGTTTAGAGGTAAGATAGTCATTGCGCAAGTCAAGAATTAAACCCTGAAGCTGTGCCAGGGCTCTACCTGCAGAAGGTTAGGGCAAAATGGCTGTATTTTCCCTACTTTATTTTCCCTATTTTCCTCTCTTGAGCTTAGGTTTTAAAAAGAACAGACATCTGTAACATTCTGGAAGTGGAGTTTGCCAGTACTGAGTGGTGCCTCGTGCATCACAGCAGGCTTTGGTGGTGGCCTCTGCACATGCTGATCCGTTAGTTACAGATAAATTGTCTGTATCAGTATGTTACATGAATAATTTATTCTTTAAAGCATAATAGATGAAAACACAATATGAAGACAAGACAATGTAGAATCTACTACTTCTACAACTTTTTCCTGAAGGTACACTAGGAAAAAAGAGTTAGATGCAAAGAACACAGTGAGAGCACGCTCTCTCACACACACAAGTCCTACAGAGCCCCCAAATGATGATTTTCACAGAGTTGTGGAAGATTGTTATGAAAAAACTGTTTTTTTACAAAGATTTGTGGAAAATTAAAATAAAAGCCTAATACTGTTGGACTGCGCGTTACCTGTGCACACAGAAAAGCTTTGTCTTGCTGCTCTTTTTATACTTTAGCTAGAGAAGTTGTCTTTGATTCTTCTTTCCAATTTCACGTCATACTGTCAGAGGAGCAGAAATTGGCCTGTAGTTCTGTTTATCTTCTGGGCAGCCTATCTTTCAACAGTTCGAGTTCTCAGAGCTGAAATAGCCAAGAAATTGCATCTCTTATTGCCAAATATGATTGTATTTCATGTCCCTGAAGTGCTTTCTTCCTAAGAATGAAGCTGCAATTCTGAGCCTATTCATCCAAAAAGCAAGAATCTGTTTAGTTTTATTAAGGGGAATCTTCTCTAGCTGTCAGTGCCAACGATGGTGTTAGGATGGCAGATACGTGGGTAGGAGTTCCATCCTTCAGTGGCCACGGGTACATATGCGTTATGCTAATTAACGAGTGCTTAACAGTTATGCTTCCTGAGCATATGATTTGAAGACTGAAGCAAAATCCGTTAGCTTGAACTCCGTACAGTCCTACGCAGGAGAGGACCATGAAACATTTGATGCAACACCAAAAAAAAGCTGGTTTATGAGTCATGTTAATGGATAAAACAACATCTCAAAGTTATCTTAATTGCTGAAAAACGCTGTTTTCCTACAGAGGAAGATGTAATGGTTGGATTAACTTTGCTTATATTTTGCAAAGAAATTTGTTTATTTGATAAAGTATAAATGGCAAGGTTTAGCTCACTATAAAATACACTTCAATTCACTTTATTTTTTGCAAGAAGTTGAAAATAATTGCTCATGTTGTACAATTTATTCTTCATCTCAGCCAGAATGCAGCAAAATGCTGCTTTCTGTTTCAAAGCCGTAGAAACTGAAGGGCAAATCTAAATGCCATAGAAATCTCATTACAATTAAAGTAAGTGCAGATAGCACATGACCCTTACACTTTTAATTGCAGTGAGTGTCACTCAGTGCTTAAATTTTCCATTTGAGTAGAAAATCTAAAACATTTTTTCTAAAAATAATTGCAGTTCTTGTGTGCAATTGTCTCTTTGTTATACGGGTATGTTGTTTACATGGAATAATAGCTCTGCCCCCAACTCATGGAGTCATCATAGAATGGTTGGAAGGGGCCTTTACAGGCCGTTACGTCCAACCCCCTGCATTTAGCAGGGACACCTTTAACTAGATCAGGTTGCTCAGAGCCCCATCCAACCTGACCTTGAATGTTTCCAGGGATGGGGCTTCTACCACCTCCCTGGGCAACCTGTTCTTAATACCACATAACTGAAAATAATTAGGGCCTGGTTGTTTCCTGAGAAGTCTTACCAATCTCTCACCATCCCAAAACCACCTCAGTGGTGAGCGCTCAGCTGCTGTAGTTACCAGGTTATCCTGCTGAAGTGAGGCTTTTCTCTCTGCCTTACCTGTTTTGCCCATTGGTTCAGAAATGTATCCTGAGGGGTGGCCAGTGTGGCTTTTCTTTGCTCTGTTTTTCACTGATTGGCCTGTGCAGTGATTCCCTCAATGAGTAATTTTTTTTCTTCTTTTTCTACAAGTGCCTTGAGGTGTGTGCAGTTTTCATGACACGAGAGTAGCTGCACAACCTTAGCAGTGCACATAGCCTTGTAGTGTCAGCTGCTGCTCCCTTCTTCCTTACCTGTGTCCAATAAAGATAACTATTGTAGATTGTTACAAGCCTCCAGGATTCCCTTTTTAATTATGTCAGTGTAAAAGATTATTCATGCTGGTGAAACGACTCAGTTTTCCAGCTGCTTAAACTGGTGCCATCCCTTTGCTCAGTCAGGAGTGTGTGGCTGAGGAGGAAGTGGCAGGCCAGCAGCAGAGCTGGGGACCAACAGACATGGATTTGAATTCTTTACCTTTCCCAGTCAGAAAAAAAACAGAGCTTGCAAATTTTCTGAAAGTAAAACAAATTGTGCCATCATTTTTCAATGTTACCTAAATTGTAGCTTTTAAGATTTTGGTGAAGTCTCTCTCCTGAGCTGGATGTTAAGAAACCAGAAAGCAATTGAGGAAACAAGCAGATGCAATAAGGGTGGTTCATGTCTCTGTATTAGCAGATGGGCACAGAGTGGAAGTCTGCCCACTGGATGGAAGGTGAGGTCTGTGGAGTAGGCTTTCCCTGGCAGAGCATCTGTGATGTAGACTCTGCAATGGCAAAATTAACTTCTGTGCAGGCAATCCTCATAACCACAGGGAATCCAAGAAGTCTGAGCACTCAATGATGTGGTTTTTGTGTGTACTGTTGCAGGGTCAAGGCCCTGTTCAGTAATGCTCTGTGCTGGTTGCTGGAAGAACCTTTATATATTCCTCAGAAATACAGAATACAGTGTGATAGTATTAGAGCAGCTGTTAGTTTCATGGATATTATCAGATGTTTCTGAGGGATTTGCCAAATTGGTGTAATTTGTAAAACTGCCATTTTAATAAGCAAGTGATGTCTGAGAGAATAGGAGTGAGCTTGTCCCATCCAGGTTCCAATTTTCAAAGCCCATCTACACTGGACTCACTTGTTCTTAATTTGAGGTAATTTTCAGTCATGTAACCAGAAGACAATGGTAAACTCCCTAACACTTTCCTGGTGGAAAAAAAAAAATAGTAAGGACACTACAAGTATGAGTTAGCAACCTCATAGCACAGAAGTGAGATTGAAGACAGGGAAGAAATTCAGAGTGGGCATATCTTTTGTACATAAGCTGCTTCTCTCTGTAAATTGTGGGGTCATAATTAATTCTATTTTCAGAAAATTAAAACCACTTCAAATGAATTCAAATTGAATCCTGATTCTCAGGAAATATATTCTAAATCAGTAAATACATTTTTGAACCAACTATTATTTATCAGCAGGGGCTTTGGCATCTGGTTGCTCCAATATAATTAACTAATACCATGCAAATACTGCTGCAGAGAATGGAAAAATAGCTCATTTGTGTTTAAAGGGAGCAGCGTGGCAGTGAGCACATGCAAATATTAATTTGCAAGAGTGCATGAGGTGGCTCCTTAGCTATATTAGTGATTTGAACAATATCAGGAATTACTATTCCTTCTGCAGCCTTCGTCTATATGGGCTCTTCAGTATCAATCACCATAGCAACAACCACTGTTAGCAGTGAGACTGTAGTTCAGCTGCATTATTCCCTTCATGGGAGGCCTGTCATTTTTTCAGAGCAATGCTCTTCAAGGTCATCTTCATTTACCTCCATCTCTTTTGCTGTCCTTCCTGGAGGGCAGCTTTCCGTGGGAAACTCTGTCCTTTTAGGCATGAATCCATGCTTTAAAGACTGGCATTTGACCAAAGATTTGTATGAAATATCCAGATATTTGGTAAGCACACCAATTCTCTGCAGACAAAACAATTTACGTACAATTAAGTCTGAAAATAAGTACTAGATAACTAAAACTAACATGATGACAGCATTGATAACTGGCCTGGGAATTCCAACTTAATTTAGCCTGTCTGGACTCTGTGACCTTCTAATCCATGGTCCAGCTCAGAGATTAATTTATATGGGCTGTACTTTGTGCAGAATACCTGGGCGGTTGGAGCTCAGGCCTTCCACTTCTGCAGCCACGTGGAACTCAGATCCTGAACCTCACAGCTTAGGAGAGTTTCTGAAGTCCACCAGCTTCTCCTGCCAGTGTTGAAGTGGTAATAAATCAACAGCAGATCTCTCCCTATTAACAGTGCAAATGTTAATATATGCAAATCACCCTTTCCCTTCTTTAGAAGATTCATTCTCAGATTTCAGCAAATAAGAAATTTTCAGCCACGCTTTGGGGAAGGTGTCAGAAAAGCACAATGTAATAATTTATCTTATTTTCTTGTCTTCAGCATCAGTACTTGCTGTTGACCACTTTACCACAAATTTTACCAAATAATTATCATTCTTGAAGCCATTAATGTAATTTCAAGTGGAACTGACATTTTGGAGGAGAGAGATGAATTAGACATCCGTCTCTTACTGAAAAGCTTCAATTAAAAGATTAGCAGTAGCAGCAGTTGTAGTCCATTGAACATTAAGGTTGGACTCACTGATCTTAAAGGTCTTTTCCAAACTAAGTGATTATATGATTCTATTAATTTCCAACTCCTATTAGTGTTGAATATCCTATTTAGTTCATATGTTGAGTTTTATCAGGATTTGAGGATCCATGCTTGGTAGAGAAACATTGTTACGTAAGAGTAGATTTTTTTTTTTTTTAAATTATAGTTCCCAAAGAGTGCCCTGTATCTTTAGAGCATTCTGCTTTTCTCTGTAAGCACTTAAAAAGCATGTGGTAGAATTATCTTAATTTTTTGGTGCAGTGCCTAAGCTAAGATTGTCCCTGCTGCATCAGACTACTTACTTAAGATTCCGGTTAAATCCTGGCTCCAGGCAAAAGAGAACCAGCCAGTAACTCCACAAATGCAATCTCTCTTTTTTTTTTTTTACCTTCCTCTATCCAAAGACAGCTTCTGCTCCACTCTCCTCAAGAGATGTGACAAGACTGCAGCTGTGAGGCAAAAACTGTGACAGTTGTGCTCTATGTATTGGCCTATATTACAAGGCAGAAATCAATGCAGAACACCTCTGGTATATATTGTCTGTAGGCCAAAGCACATGCACACTATCATTTAGATGTGCTATTTTGCTTCCTAAAACTGTGAAGAACCTTAATGGATTACAGTATTTTACAAAACTGCTTTTGTAATTACGATTGTTGACAACTTTGAAGTCTTGACAAACATTTCCAAGATTTCTAATGGGATCACTTCATATTTGGAGTAAGTTTTGCACCTTAGAGTAGGACATTTATTAATTTATTTGGCACTAAGGAAAGCAAGCTAGTCTTTATTTCCTTGGTTTTGCACAAAAAAGCTTGCAACAGGACAGGTAGCAAACCAAATTGTTCGAGTCAAAGAAAAAAATACTCCAGTGATGATTTAATTACTGTTTGCACATTTTCTCTCGAAATGCTCTGGAGGTAGTGAATGCAGTAGCAATGGGACTACCTAGGTACCCTGCCAGATTTATGACAGGAGATGTGAAGTAAAGTGTGCCTGGGACTTTGCTTCCCCATATTCATTTCTCCAGGTGGTATGTAAGAAAATTTGTAGTGCTGCTTTCAATTAGGTTCTTCAAACCAGCACCAAACCATGCAGCAGTGACCCCGAAGAGCATGAACATGCTGGCTCTTGCCTAGGTACAGAGGGATTGTAAGCAGCTTTTCTCCTCTGTTGGCTGTTTATGCCAGAGCAAGTCCCCGAGTGGCTGGAAGCTGCAGACTTTGCTTTATCCTGGCATGCCCTGTAGATTTTAGCTGTCAGAGGGGATAACAGAAGGGTGAGAGGAATTGGGACGTTAGCTGCTTTCCCATGGCCAGCAGTAGAGCCAGCTGAAAATGGAGATGGGGGTCTCTGCTGGGGGCATGTGTGACCCAGAAGGAACTGTCTGTCCCATTTGAGCTGGTCTGAAGATGGTCATTAGGTCTGTAAATGAACAAAAGGGCATTTTTATTTATTGAGTTCACCAGGAGGTGCCTAGAGCAGCCTTCTGTAGCAAAGGACACAAGCTCCCATTTGGCACTGCCACTGGCTGCTAGTGCCTGCACTGCAGTGGCCCCTGTGACAACTCTGGTGGCTGGCCAGTGGCCTCCTTGTCATGGCACAGTGGTAGCAGCCCATCAGTCTTGCTGCTGTAACTGCAGGCAGGGACACCTGAGCACAAGAAGCTGCTCTTCTGCCTCCTCAGCCTTGTCCCAGTGTGGGTGATGCCCTGTCAGTGCTGGTGCCACTGCCTCTGGCTTTAGCCTGCATGGTGGAGACTGATCCCCACCTCAGGACTGCGGTGGTGGGAAGGGGGAATTAGCAACAGCCCGGCTGCTGTGCTTGTTCAGTGGAGGGAGAACTTGTAGTCTCTAGTGCTGTCATCACACTAAATTTAATTTTTAAAAAGAAATAAAATAATCATGACCAGGCGATTTTTCTAGTTAGTAATTCACAAGCTTCAGTGAGAAAGTCCTCATGAGAGGTTACAAAAGCTGAGCTGCTTCTATTTTCTGGCTGCGATTATCAGTAATTTTATATCTGTACTGGGATTTGTAGGTGCAGAGGAGGAGCTTTTGTGCAAACTTCCATTGTCTGTATCCCACACATATGTTTATCAGTTGCTAATTTGCCAATGCAGCAGATTTCTGAAGGGAAATGTGTCCAGGCAGAAGGAGGGGCAACCAGGAAAACAATGAGGGGAAAAAAGATGATCTCATTACAGTCACGGGAGAGGAAATGAATGTACATTCAGAGTGTGCAAACCATTGCAATCTTGCCAAAAAATGAGAGATCAAAGGACTATACAAAATTTTGCTCACTGATCTGAGATTCATAAAAATAATGCCAGAAAAGCAATTTCTTCTTCTCAGATCTGTTACAGGAACTGTACATAGCCCTAGAAATATTCCTGTTTCTCACTTTCTTTTTTAAGAAGGCTGGTAAGATTATAACTGTTATCTTAAATTTCCACTTGGCAGTTCCACGTTATGCATCATCTGAAGAAAGCACTGATGAGTAGGGTTAATAGGTTGTTTCTGGTTATGGGTTAATGATAGAGAAGTATGCTCTGTGAAGTAAAGGAGTAGAATTTGGATGCAAAACTGAGCTTTTTAGTGGTCTCAATTCTGCTATGCAAAATAAGTGGTTTTTTAGATGCTTCTCCACCACACTGTGCCTGTATTTCAGGTCCTGATGAGAGGGATTCATGCCCTAATATTAGTTGTCTGATCTCAGTTCCCTTTCTATCCAGAGGACAAATATATTGCCCCTCCATGGGATAGTTGTTATCCCAAGGTAGGTGGCAGGAGTTGCCTGTTGAGGGCAAATCAAATATCCAAAATACTCTCCTGTGTACAAAAGGAGCCTGAGCAGTCTGCCTGGACCAGATGATACTGTGATGTCTAACACCAGGTGCTCCTCTGGTGACCACACTCTGTTACATGTAATTATTGATGTCAAGTTGAGCACACAGCAGTGTGAGATTCTCTTTAACATTCATCCCTTTTGGAGGGAGCTTGGGTCATAGCCAGTGCATGGTGGTATTGCACCAAGGAAGGCAGACCTCTTTCTTCTAATTAGGCAGATTGCTACTCTGTTATACACAGTAACATCTGGAAAACCTGGGACTAAATGAGAGAGGGCAAGAGGGGAGGAGTACATGTATTTTCTCACCCTCTAATGTAAAACTACAGGCTGCTTAGGTTAACAGACAAAGCCCAGCAAGTTTGTAAGATAGAATGTAAGTAAGTATCCATGTACAAGTGAACATGTTCTTAATTGTGAGATAAGTAGTTTCATTCCCAGGTATAAACCAGACATAGTATTTTAGTAGAACAGCCCTGGGTTCCTGGCATTGGCTGAAAGCTGGGATATGACAGCTCCTTTAGAGAGGTTCTGCTGCTTTCCAGGTGCACTTGGCATTGCAGTGGTTGGTACCATCTGAATTGTGTGGTTTATCATAGGGGCTCTGCAGATACGACAGTAAATAGTTCTGCTTCTGAAGACAAAAAGACTTCCAATGTAAAAAAAAAAATGTTAAGAGTTTATTGTAATTTATTTGTATATATTTATTGTACTTGTAATTTATCAAAGCCGTAGCTTTCCTGTAGATGACTGAAACAGCAAAAGCAGAATTCTTTTTTAAGTAGCTACCTAAAAGTACTTATGGATCATTTCTTTCAGAGCATTGGTTCCCCCACATCTTGATGAAATAAAGTGACTTTGAACTGCACATTGCTGCAGTGCCTGAAAGTTTAATTTGAGCGGGCTTCTCTGGTTCAGCTGTCCATTAGGCTTGCAGAGGAGAGTACTCCACTCAGCTTTCTATCTGACAAACGCCTCATTTGTATGTTAATGTTGAGTTGTGATTCCAGGGAAGGCATTCAATGTGTTGTAAAGGGCCTTACTGGCAGATTGCAGCTAAATTGATGCTCGGCTCACTAAATATTTACCCTACACATCCCACTTAATATGTCCAAAACCAGGCACACTGTGAAATCCTGAAACCTGATTCTGTGCTTGTGAAAGTCAGGAAGCTGGTAATGTCAGTGCAGAACAAAGCCAAGCGCTGTGTCCACTGGGGTGCCAGCACACCTCCACCCCTCCCTGCCCTCTCCTGCTGTCACCCCGTGCACAGGGGCTCACAGCCAGGGCAGTGTGGCAGCTGCTCCCACATTTTCCTACCGGCAGTTGTTGCAGCCCTGCTGCCCCTTCTTCAGGGCTGCCCAAGACATCCTATGGCACAGCTGGGGAGATGACCGCTGCATCTTCACCTGCTCCTTGCCATGTAGTGTTGCCATTGGGAAAAATGTTTTGAGTTAGGGCAGTCGAGGTAATGCTTTTTTGCCCTCATCCTTCCCCTGTCTCAGACATTCCTAATGTGCTACATCTGGCACAGTGGTGAGGGGTGGGTTGGAGACCTCACAGATCACCATCTTGTTTTTATTCCCAAGCCTGTTCTCCCAGTGAGTTCCAGTGCAGTAACAAGTCGTGCATCTCCATCATCTTTGTGTGTGACGGTGACAATAACTGCGGGGATGGCAGCGATGAAAGAAAATGCTCCCCTCTGACCTGCAACCCCAACGAGTTCCAGTGCAACAACAGCGTGTGCATCCCTGAGCTGTGGGTCTGCGATAACCAGCCGGACTGCGAGGACCAGTCGGACGAGTCCGTGGAGAAGTGTGGCTACGATGCCAAGGCCCTCAACACCTGCGCGGCTCACGAGTTCCAGTGTGGCAACGGGGAATGCATCCACCTGAACTGGAAGTGCGACGGGGACGAAGACTGCAAGGACAAGTCTGATGAGCAGGATTGCCGTGAGTGTCTGCAGGGGTAGGGCAGGGCCGAGGGCTGTCCTGGGGGGAGAGGGGCCAGAGGCTGCTGTGGGCTGTGTTTTGAGGCAAGTCTTTGATGTCTGCGCAGCAACTGTGTGCCTGACAAGGAGCGGTTTTGTCCCTAATGGCATGGCTGGGTGCCCAGCCCAACAGGGTCAGGTATATTCCAGACTGCTTTTATGCTTTTTTTTTCCTTGAGGATTCAGGGAGGAGGTGCAAGAGCTGTTAGATGGTAGTGTGCCTCAGAAGAAATCTGTTTCACTAGAAAAACAAGGAATGGAAAATGGGAAACATGTTCAAAGCCCTCAGGCTGCGTGGTGGGGTCACAGCCTGAAGGTTAGAAGCCACAATGCTAAAGGGAATATATGATCAGCAGAAAAAAAAGTAATCTTCTGCCTCTGAAGTTAGAGAATACTGAACAAGGCAGTCAAGAGCAGCACCTCTGAAGAATCCAGTTTGAAATGCACTTTGAGCTTGGCTTGATAAAGGCACAGAGCTAATTAATAATGGATTTCTTTTCAGCTGGCTTTATGCATTTAACATGGTGGTGTTGGTTTGTGTGGTATTTTGAACATGTCCTCCATTTTTAGCCACTAAACTGCACTGGCTGGTCACAAAACCTGAGGAGGGAGAGGAAGAGAAGAAGAAAAGAGCAAAATGTTTTGCTAAAATATTCATAATCACAAGATTGAAATAAAATAAAATATTTACATAGCTGTATATATTTAGCAGCTCTGACATTGGACCACCCCTGGGGAAGAAGGCAGCAACCAGCTGCAAAAACCAGACATTTTTGCAAAGGTACCTAAGAAAGTTTACCACTTTTGCCAGCACCATCTTTTCAAACCCATGACAACACAGAGTCCAGGCTGGTGAGCTCAGAGCGGCTGTAGGGTTAGAGCCCCTCGAGGAGGAGGGAATCAGAATCTCCCAGGCAAATGTAAATTCAGGGACTTCTTTAGCAAGAGAGGGGAGGATGTATAAAGTCCTGCACACCACTGTTTACACTGCAGGAGAGGAGAGGGATGAGGCAAGGTAACCTTTAAAAGAAGCAAGGACTCTTATAAAGGAGAGGTGAGAGCTCAGTAGGAGAAGATAAATACGTTTTGTTAGGAAGAGAGCAGCTTTGACTGCTGGGTACAAGGATATCATCGCTGTCAACTCCCTTCTGAGTAGAGATGGATTAGGTAGGATGTCTTTCCCTTTTTCTCCAACAAGGTGATACAGGAGCTGACAGAGCTCTTGGGCAGCAGGTACCCAGGTAGTACTTCCACGGTCTGAAGCAACGCAGGGACAGTGGAGTCAGGAGACAAAGCTGATTCCTGGCATCCATTTCAGTATGAAGTGACTGCAAGAAAGCCAAGCTGGAGCATGTCCAATGGAGATGTGCACTGCTAGCTGGGACAGCCTGTGTTGTTTGGTGCCAGTTTTCATTTTGAGACCTCCTGCAGATAATCCTGAAGTTGTATCCCCTCCAAATCAGGAGTCAGTGGCTAGGCCTACATAACAAACACAGATGAAGGACTGATCTCTGCAGTGTTGGCCAGGTTTAGGCAACTCAGGAGAGGGAAAGGTGAGCTCCCTTCTATTTCCAATTGGTGAAAGAGGGGAGCAGCTTCCAGATGGCATTTTCAGATTAAATGTCTCCAAAATTCCAGTCCCTGTTGCTCAACTTGAATTTTTTTTAAGTCTTTTACAGGCCCCATTTACTTTGACACTCTGCTGGGTAAGAGGAGTGGGACTGTGCCCATGTGCCTTGCTGAGGCAGAGGGAACACTTTGTTCCCAAGCTTCTTTCCTTGATCTCACAGACACCAGCAGTATCCAGCTGAGCTCAAACTGCCACGACGTGAGGCCCAAAAGGAGCACGGCTCTGACAGCATCCCTCAGCTACAGAGCAGCTCCACCGAGCAGCACGTCCAAGGGCAGCCTCCCTGGGGCAGAGGACACAGCTGGACACCTCGGTAGCACAGCACAGTGCTGACAACCAGTGGAGGAAGGAGGAAATGTGGCAGATGTGACTTGAGACATTTGTGTCTCTGACTAGCAGAGATTTAGCATCTGAGGTTTTTTCTCAGTAAGTCTCGGTACAGCACAATGTGCAGTGTATCTACCCAGGAGAAACAAGCATGTGAGCTGCTTCTGCTGCTTTCAGTCCTGTGGGCCAGGAAGCATTGGGTTCAAAGCCCCATGTTTTACCTAGTTCAGTTCTTCTCTGCGCAGAGTGCCTGGTCTGCCCTTTATACCCTAGTGCAAACCAAGAGTCACCCTGGTGCCACAGAGATGGGTCAACTAGGTCAGAGTCAGAACTAATGTTGAATCCCCACCCTAAATGCAGCTGTTGCTTGGGTGCCCATGCTTGCAGTAAGGCAGTGACATTTGAGAGCTCTGGAAACTCAGCATCACTGTTCATCTGTTGGACTGAAGAGTTTAAGGATTGACCTTTAATATTTTTCTCCTCTCCAGAAGTTCTCTTTTTGAGATCAGTATCGCATGGCATGCAGGGAGTTACAGGTGTCTGACACTGCTGCATCCACTTAGCAACGGGGATGGCACAAGTACCACCAGGTTCAGCTTGACTAAAGCTGCAGATAGCAGCACTAGGTCTTCTCTTGAGAAAGGGACTCATATGGGGTTTGCATTGTACAAAATAGAGGGATGGGAGCTAATACTTTAAAGAAGTGTCATGAGGCCATCACCAGTCATTCACTAGAATCATTTTGAGGTGATGAGTAGAGCAGAAACGAAGGGTGACAATTGGTGAACAGGTTTTGGCAGGGAGACAGCAAATAAATAGGAGGGAATGAGTCATTTCAGGAAAACTATATGAGAACATTGTGTGGTTGGGTTTTCCCCTAGCATATATATTCAAATATGTATATGTATTTATGAAATCAACATTAGGTCAGATTTCTTAGTCTCCGACTCTGGAATGGTTACAATTTAAAATGTCCTTTGCAGCTCACATTAGGACATCCAGAAGGGAGAATAAATAATGCTTACAACTGACAGCTAGAAAACAGATCCCTTGAGACCTGACCTCACACTTTTGCACCTTTGCCTCCCCAGCTATAAAATGGGATTGATGCATTTTGCAAATGCTGGGGTTTTCTTGAGATTAAATTCATTTTGGGTGGGGGAGCAACCAAAGATGGAAGAAACACAGGCTTAGACTGGGGAATCTGGAATATATCTGCTGAATTTGAGCAATACAGCTTTGTGCCCAGTATTTGCAAATGGGAAGTGTGTCTGTTTGAGAGTGTCTGTTAATTCAGCAGGGCTTTGGTAAATTGTTCCGTATTTGATTTGCAGAGGAGATGTTTATAAAACTGCTGAGGGTTCACTGATTTAAACCCTTCAAAACAGCACAGCAATTTTCAGAACGTCTTGTGCAAATAAACAGCACAGCTCTTCCCTCTTCTTGGGATATTGCTCTGCTTTGGGAATGGCCCTGATGGCGACCTGCTGACATCTCTGCCAGTGGTGCTGAGATGGGTTTGTGTCCCAGCTTCAGGATAACAAAGTTCCTGGCCCTTCCCCCTCAAACTTATGCTCACCAGGCCAGGTATAAACATCGTGTTCTCTCTCCTCCTACTGAAAAATGCACCAAAAAATAGAAATGCTGTATGTGCGTTTTACTATTTTTGTGATCAATAAGAGTTGTTACTGAATCTGCTCTTTTTTAGATGTCTGTTAAGAGGCTCAGGGGCTGTTCCTCAAATGCCTGAACTTCCACAGCTCTGCTAGAGTGAGAAGTAGGCCAGGAAATCAAGCCTGGTCTCCAAACTTCTGTCTCTTCTTGAAGCACAAGCTTTGTGCAGTGGTGTTGTACAGTCCCACATCGGTGTTTCACAGTCCCTGTAGCAACTGAGCTAAGAGCTGTGCTGTCATTTTTCTCTCAGTCTTATGGTGCTTGTGTGACATTGTCATTGCAGTTCCTGCAAAAATCCGTTTAATTTTAATTTCTTTTAGGATTAGAAATATTTTTGTTCTTAGCATCTAGCTATAACTGCTTTTTAGAAGAGCTTTTAAGATTACAATTGAGGACAATTAGTAGGTTGTCTAATTGCTGCCTTCCAAATCTGTAGCAGTTGTCATGCAGATTTTCTTGATAAACTGGAGACCTCTATTCCTGCTCTGGGAAAGGCAAGAACCCCATTGGCTTTAATCACATGTTATACTTTTGTGGGGAGTTAATAGTCAGAAATGGAGGACCATCATTTCCTGTCTCTGCATATAGAAGTTGCTACAGAAAAGGTGAAGTAAACTGGTTTTTGTGTTGTTGGTGAAGACAAGAAACAATAGTGGCAAGGGAATTTTTGGCTAGACAGTAGGAAATGCTTTGCAATGGCCAGTGAAAGAGGTAAGGATTGCCTAGGGGGAAAGTGGTCTCTCCATCATTAAGGCTTCTCCAGGCAGGTGGTTGTACATGACAGGAGCAGTGCAAGCAGAAGTTCCCTTGCCTCCCAGCAGGAGCTCTCAGTACCACTTCCAGATTCGTGGTCTGTGATTCTCCCAGACCACAGCTTTGTTTCTTGCTCTCCTTTATTTTTCTCTATTTAAAACAACAGTTTCCACATGCTTAGTTGGGAGCTGCTGTCCCAGATGTCCCACTGAGGTTTCCCATTTCTGTGCCTGGGTTTATTAGCTGAAATGTAGCAACACAGCTGGTCCTACAACTGTGCTTATTGCTTAGGATTTTTTTGTTGTTTTGCAGCTTTTTATGACTATAGTGCATATGAATTTCCTCTCCAAGGAGCAGTGCTATTTCCAAACTTCCCTCCTGTGAATACTGTGTATTTCTGAAGGCAGGATTTCTCCCTTCCCCCACCAGCCCTGCAGTTGTGGCTTTTCTTGCCTCTTGTACCCTTCACCAGCTGAAGACGCACTAGAGCTAAGTCCAGTGAGGCAATCATGAATCTGGATCCTTCATCCTAAGGGATGCAATCATCAATAATGCTGAGCCTTTGTGCGACTAAGACTTTATGGTATTGATGCTAGCTCATTTCATATCTGTGGCTCTGCCTGGGTTATCTGAAAGTAGTAATTTTTGTATTAGAACCAGTTTGTCAAATTGTCAAGGAAGGTAGCTCTCACCTCCCATGTAGTAACATCAGTGTGACCTCCTCCAGCTATTCAGAGGCAGTGATTTTCTGTCATATGATACCTGGATGCAATCAGCAAGATGGAAAGGCTAGAGTCAAGAGCTCTCCAGGGTGCACTGCTTTAATAGGATTTTAAATAAACATCTGTAAGACGGTCCCCTCAGAATGAGGAGCCTGTTTTGTCAGTGAACTACAGGCTGCAGCCCTTTGCTGGCTAGCGAGTGCCTGGATCCTTTGGCAGCACAGGTCCCAGCTAGGGAGGTCTCTCACTTAGTCTAACCTTGGGGAGAGAAACATGACTGCATTTAATGTGGTCACTGCAGCTCTCTGTTTCATTTTTTTCCCCAACTTTGCTATCCATCACATCTGTTTTTTGTCTGTAAGAATCTGACCTGGGCAAATGAGCCTCAGGCTTGAAACCTGACCTGACACTGTGGAAATGTTTTTGGCCTGTAACCCCAGGAAGCACCAAGCTGCAGTGCAGCAGAGCTCTTCTGCCTTCCAGTGTTCCATCAGCTCAGGGGCCTTTACTGACCTGAACTATCATGTTTATGTTGCTAGCCTCATCCCTAGCGTGACCACGTTGGCTTTGGCAGAGAGAGTCAATACATGTCTCTTGCCCATGCCCTTAGCCTGAGCATGTTATGAAATATATCTGAAATAGTTTTTCTGAAGGAAGGAGAGCTGAGGAGCAGTTGTCTTTGCCTACCCAGTGCCCCTCTGCAGTCCTAGTTGGAAAGCATCCTGGCTTCTCACATCAGACTGAAGACCGCAGCAGGACTCCACTGCGGATAGTATTGCTGCCTGCTTGCTTCCTGGTGTCTCACCTGAGGAGCTTCACTGCCTGCATGGATTGTGTTTTGACTAGGTCTGCCCATATGGGCTTTGGGGCTCTTTTCTCAAGGAGGTGGAGGGTGATTTGGGATGGCAGAGGGCAACAGGAGGATAGTGGCTGAGGCAGCTGCTGCCTCTGATGCTTTGGTGGAAGCAGCTGATGCTATCTGACATTTGCTGACAGAAGGTGCAAAACTCCAACAATGTCAGAGGTATGTGGCTTAAAGGTACCACACAGAAGATTTAAGTCCTGTGTGGCTAATATGTGAATGTTTTGTCTTAAAGCTCTGGTGACCTGCCAGCCAGACGAATTCCAGTGTGGTGATGGGACCTGTATCCACGGAGCAAAGCAGTGTGACAAGGTGCACGACTGTCCTGACAACAGTGATGAGGCAGGCTGTGTCCAAGGTGGGTACAGCCAGCTCTGCACTCCTCCTGCTCTGTGGTGTAGGCTTGTGAGAGCTGTGGGTATTGGAATGGGACAAGGCCTGTGCTGCTGCTCTGGGCCACACCAGGCTGCTTCCTGTAGGGAGTTTTAAGCTGTGCTGGCAGCGGGGTTGCTTGGGAGAGATGATTGTGCTGGCCAGGCAGACTGCATGCCCTTAAACGTTCCTTGCATGATACTCAGGTTTAGTGTTCATTTGCTTAATCCCATCCCATTTCTGCTAATGACACCCTCTCAAAACTTTATGTCAGGCTTTTTGTTATCACGAGCCTCGTCTAACTTAGTTGCTTTCCTCTCTTGCCCAACATGACAGAGTCAGCATGTGAAAGTCCCAGCAAGTTTCAGTGTAAGAGTGGAGAGTGCATTGACGGAGGCAAAGTGTGCGATTCACATAGAGACTGCAGGGACTGGTCTGACGAGCCTCTGAAAGAATGTGGTACAGTACTTGCCTTCTACGTGTTGCTCCTGTTGTAACTGCTTCCCCTCTCTTCCATCTGGTGCTCACAGCTTTGAGTGTAACCACATGTAGCTGCTAATGCTATTTCTCACTCTGCTCCTCTTTCCTTGCCTTTCTTCTCTCATCACCCTTCATATGAATATAATTAGTAGCCTAGTCTGATCATCTGTAAGTTTGAACTGTGCCCTTCTCAGCTCAGCTTTTCTTCTGGGAGGGATGTATGAACTGAGCACGGGACTAGGAATCAGGTGCCATCCACGGCACAGACCAGTTTATTTAGCTTCATTGCCTAAATTATCTTTTAATTGTAAGATGGTGATAACACCATAAAAATTTAGCATTGGGAACGTGCTTTGAAGGTGAAAACACACAGAGGGGCAGCAATTTCCCAGAGATGACTTCAGCCATTCCTGGGTTGTACTTGTTGCTGCTTCCCTTGGCACTGACAGCAGGTTGCTTTCTGCAGCGTCCTGCTAGCTCTGGGCTAGCCAGAAGGCACAAGCCACAAGAGCCAGGTCTGCCTCAGGGCTGTCAGAGCCAGCAGAATGGAAAGCCCAGGGCAGAGAGCTGTGCCTCTCACCCATTGTGGTGGGTACCAGCCCCAATCTGATACGTTACTCAAACACATTTGGTTTTTTCCCCAGTACAGACATGTCTCAGACAGGCATCCCTTTCCATGACATCATGGAGCACCAGTAGCATAGAGCTCAGTGCCTGCCTCTTAAATAACTCAGCTTCAGGAAGAACTGTCAGTCTCTCCTCTGTATCAGACAAGAAGTGTGTGTGTGTGCCTAGTGAGAATGTTCTTACCTTGTGCTTTCAGTCCACCCTGCTTCCTTTCACACTAATCCACATCTCCCTGTCTTTCTGAGTGGGTGTTGCAACTTGTCGGTCCGTGGAGGTCTCCCAACAAAGCTGACAGCCCACTTTGTCTTAGGAGACTGGGCAGTGGCATAGCACAGCTGGGCTTGGTGCTCATCCTTACTGTGGTGCCATGGCTGACTTGGTGCAGTCTCAGCTGGTAGTGAAGTGTTGTTTGAGTTAGGAAACTGAGCAGAGAACAGCCCCCAAAGGGAAGGATGTGTAGTGATAGGATGAGGGGTAGTGGTTTTAAACTGGAAGAAGGTAGATTTGGGTTAGACATTAGGAAGACATTATTTTGTGTGTGGATGGTGAGACACTGCAACAGGTTGCCCAGGGAGGTTGTGGATGCCCCCTCCCTGGAAGTGTTCAAGGCCAGGTTGGATGGGGCTTGGAGCAACCTGGTCTAGTGGGAGGTGTCCCTGCCCATGCAGGGGGGTTGGAACTGGATGATCTTTCAACCCAAACCATGCTATGATTCTATGTGGATTGCTGTGAAGTAATACTCATGCACAAATAATCCAGTCAGAAGCAGGAGGTACAGGACATGCTCCTCGTCTTGTGGTGTCATGTCTAGCTGTGTGCTAGGCATTGCAGTACCCTCTGAGATTCCCCAAAAAAGCATGGCAGAAGACAGAACATCACTTTAGGCAGGCAGTGAACATACTGCTGAAGTTTGGGTAATGGGCAGTGGCTGCCCAGCAGAAAGAGAACAGGCTAGTGTCTGCCTGGCTCCTCAGCTCCTGTTGAGAAGTGAGGCAAGTGAACCAGCACTTACTTGCTTTACAATCTCTAAAGCCATTCCACGGAGCACCTCTGAAACAAGGGAAATCATCTGAGTGAGGGTTTGCTTGTTAGCCAAAACAGCCTTTGTGGTACTTTGCAGAGAGCAGCTGTGCATGTTCATGACCCAAATTGCTAAAGGCCTCTACGCAAGTGTAGGGATAGGTGGTATCCAGTAATAAACATTGAACAGTGGGGATGCACAGTGTGACTCTGTGGATGCCTTCTTGGAGCCTCATGAACCTGCTCTATTAATAATTTATTGATATCTGTATGTGTGTGTCTTTAATAGGAGAGTGAAAGCATCCCAGAGCTGAGATGGGGTTCCTTCTGGCATGGTATTTTTCTAGTCTTACTGACTTAATTGGCTTGTGATTGTTGCCATTTTCCTCCTAGAGCACTGGTTTAATACCTCTGCTGTACTGCTCACCTGCAGTGTGCAAGGAAGCAAGAAGTAAAAGATAAATGAAAAATTTGCCTTTAAATTGCATTATAGATTGAAGCAAATGAGTTTTGCTTGTTCTAGTGAGCCCACTATCCCTGAAATCCCACAGCTTCTCTTCAGCAGTCCTACTTAGGGAGAGGGATTTCTTTTCACCTTGTGTAGGTAATTAAAACAAGAAATGTTATTTCTGACAGGAAACCAGCTTTCCTCAGCCTCTCATTCAGTTCTAGTTACAAGGATCCATTTAGTCTGTTTTTCATTTCAGCACTTGAAAGCAGGATCAGAGAGGTGGCCTTGGATTAGACAGGGACCCAGGAGAGGATGGGGGCTGTGGCTTCATAAATTGCACACTTGGGCTGATGCAGGCTGCCAGCAGAAACTGTCATGTGGGAGGTGTTTGTGGGAGGATGGTATCTCAGTGTTAATGGAGTACCTCTGACAGACTGTACTTTGGTGTTTTCTGGAATTTTCACGTAGATCATTCCTTGGAGCTAAATGGGAAAATAGTACAGTATTTCAAAATAGCTGGCCCCTGGGAGGTGAGACTCCCCCAGCATGAATTATTAAAGCTCAGAGAGGCTGTTCAGAAAAATCAACATGAACCAGCCTATGGGGAAGGAGTCGTCTCCTGGAGAGAGCCCTTAGGTCCCTTGGAAGTTTCTCACAAGTGACAGAACATGCTCAAAGCAGCAGCTCTCTGATGGGATGCAACGCAGAGACTCACATATGCTGTATCCCCAGGGCTCCCTGTTCATTTAGCCACCAGCTTTCAGTACAGATGATCCTACAGTGTTGGTTTGGAATAGTAAAGAGCAAGAAAGTGATACGGTGGTGGCTTCTTATCTGTCAAGTCACTCATGCTTTGTGGGGCCAGCTCCTGGCTACCAAGACCTGATAGATGCAGGGAAGGTTGTGAGGACCTCTCTTAAACTAAAAACCCCCCTTTGTCATAGAAGATCTGTTTATCCCTTCCAGGTATTAATGAATGCTCGATGAACAACGGTGGTTGCTCCCACATATGCAAAGACTTGAAGATTGGTTACGAATGTGAATGCCCGCCCGGATACAAGCTTCTGGATAAAAAAACGTGTGGAGGTAATTTACATGCAAACAGCAGTCCCTTGTGTTTCACCATACAGAGACGTGATTATATTCACTTCAGCATTGCTCCATCACAGATGGTTTGATTTCAAGTTATTGATGGGTTTCAAACACTCTTTTCAGACATAGATGAATGTGAGAATCCAGACGCTTGTAGCCAGATCTGCATTAATTACAAGGGGGACTACAAATGCGAGTGCTACGAGGGATACGAGATGGACACCCTGTCCAAGAACTGCAAAGCTGTAGGTAAGACAGTGCCATAGGCACTTCAACTCTGCTTGCTCAACATCACAACTCTGATAAGAAAACATGCTTGCGGGGCTGCGGGTGGAGGAGCAGAAACAAAAGGAAACTAGCAAAGCAAGCAAGCAAAGACATTTCATTTTGAGCAGCATAGAACTGCTGCAGCGATAGCAGGTGCATCTCTAGGCAAGAACTACTTACTGATCATGCAGATCAGAATATTTTAACAGTGTACAGAGCAAGATTACAGTCACTCGTTGGCTGTTTGAAGCTGAAGCTAGAAAAGAAAGTCTCTTGACAGGTGTTATTAAAAACAGTGCAGCAAAAACATTTAGTGGTAGTAGTATTAAAAAGCAAGAAAACCTCCCAATTAAAGCTCAGTAGGTTAGCCACGCCTCGTGCACAGATTCCGGCAGGAATACCAGCAGCTTGCTCAACCTTGATGCAAAAATGAATGTTATTGTCAGAGGGATAGAAAGTTGAGTTGTGCAAGACTGAGCATTAGCCATGCCTGGGGTTTCTTTAATGGAGATAGTGGGTATTTTTGGGAAGGGAGAGTTACCTGCAATACAAAATTGCTTCTCTAGTGTTATCCTGCACATCCATGTGGCCTCTTTCTTCCCAGGTTCTATATGGTATGCACAGTGTCCTTCTGTCCTCATAAAGTCTTTTAGTCTCACACCTGCAGAATTAGGACTGACCCAAATCCTGGGACACTGATCTGCTTGTTGGTTAGAAAATTCTGTTGTGGCCAAGAGTCTGTGCTGGGAGCCCTGCAGCACAATGTGCTCCAGAGCTAGAACCTTGTCCCAGCTCTTCCCTTTCAGTACATGTTCCCCAATCCCCTTTTGTCCTTCCCAGTGGAAAGATGCTCTTCACTAGGTTTATCTGCTGGCTTCTGTTAGAGACAAGCCAGTGTAACCCACTACAGCCCATGCTGAGCCTCCCATCCTATCCCTACCTCAAACAGGGAGACACACAATGAGCAAACTAAAGCTTCAGCTGTTTGACTCACAGCTTATTTTAGTGACACTTAAGAACACAGAGGATCATGTGCTCTACTGCTTGCAGAGGGCAATGATGTGCACCCCTTGGGCTGAGCTTAGAGACTTGTGTCTGCCTCCTACAGTAGGAAACTGGCCTCCGTGGGGCCCACCAGGAGTAACCATGGAGGCTGAGGTGCTTGCTGGCTGTGGTCTTGTAAGCAACATAACTGTTGGGTTTCTGTGTGTCCTGCTCTCCTGTCTTTTGGAAAATTCTGGTCCCACGGGAGAGAGACATGAACTGCCTGAGCCCAAGTGCTCAGGTGGACTGTGAGAGTTCTGCATGTATGGGACAGCCTAAAATTCCTCCCTGGCAACCAGTCCTGGCTTTGCTGGATTCAATGTGACTCTATCGATGTGCTTTACACTTGCTTCTGGTGTGGCTGAAAGCTTCCTTACAAAGCAGAACTACCAGTGGCTGATAGTTCTGTTGTCTGAGACATGAAAGCTGAATCCAGCCCTTGGGTCAGCTGCTAGAGTGACAAATGCACTGACTTTCTGTGGCAGGCAAGAGCCCCTACCTGATCTTCACCAATCGCCACGAGGTCCGTAAGATAGACCTGGTGAAAAGGGACTACTCACGTATCATCCCCATGCTGAAGAATGTCGTGGCACTGGATGTGGAGGTGTCAACAAACAGGATATATTGGTGTGATCTCTTCTACCGAAAAATCTACAGGTAAGGGGCAAGAAAGGATGTGTGATTTGGTGCCTTCCCAAACCTAAGGCTCATGTATCCTTTTAAGGACAGTCTGCAGAGAACAAAGCAGGCTACAGTGAACCCAAAGGCTTTTCTTCTAGTACTGTGGCCCAGACTTTAAAGCCTTTTTAGGAACTGATAAAGAAATCAGGGGCTTGTGCAGTTATTTGGTGATACAGGAAGGCTTTTTGTCAATTATAGATCCTGCTGCATTTGTGCAGTTACATGTAGAGTCTTGTTTAGTGAATCATAATATTGCCAAGTGGTGCTGCATGACTCTGCTGCTGTGCTGTGTGTGAAACCACAAAGGACTTAGCATCAGGAAGCACCAAGGAGGCAAATGGTGGGAGCAGGGAGGTAGCAACACAGACAGTAGCTGCCCGCTCTAGTCTCTGGTAAACTGGGTTTAAAATCTCAGTACTTGACCAGATGCATGTTCTGCAACTCTCATTCTCCTTCAGCTGTTCTTATGGCACCCATCACAGCACTGTGTACCAGGGCTTGTGAGTGCCTAGTCAAAAATGTATTTATGTGCTGAAAATCCCCCATGTATATTCTGATTTTCATAGCCATTGCAGCTTCTACAGTGACTTGTTCTGGATTTTAGCTAATGATCCGGCAAAGGTTGATTGGTTTCAGTGTGTAGGAGCCAAGCCAGGGTTTCTGCAGGCTGTGGTAGCTCCCATGCCATTGTGCAGGGAAATTTGCCCAGGTTGTGCTGAGTATTAAGCATTTAAGTAGCTGACAGGTACCCTGATTGGGCCTGTGGGGCTCTGAAAATGGGGAGATGGTTCAGCAGAAGCCACTGCTTTCACCGTGTCTGATTCTGTATGCACAGGCAGGGGTGGGTAAGGGCTTCATATTCACAGGCAGAGAATTGTTTAATACACACACTGCTCCTTCTGCAGCTCTGACAGTGAATGCCCTGGGGCTCTGGGGTCCCCTGAGCAGTATTCATACCCTGAACGTGGCTATACCAAACCTTTTGCTTTTTCCAAACAGCAGAATTTTCCTCTTACTCCCACTTGTATTAGCTTAGTTGTAAGTCCCACCTTTTCTGCTGTGCAACCATAACAGAACAATTAACATTCCCCTTTAAGATACTACTACGGTCACTAATATCAAAGGCTTCCAAACAAAAGGCCACCATGTCCCTCCAGCAGACAGCAGGACTCCACCTGCAGGGGTCCTCTGGGGAAAAGTAGTCTGTAGTGGAGAGGCTATTGCAAGGTCAAAACTGTGGTACAGGAGGTAGTTGCTGGCAAGAGGTCCCATCTTTCTTAATGCTCACCTCACTCGCTCCAGAACTTTCTGCTGTTTTGGAACTTTTTAAAGATGCACCAAGTTATTCTAAGAGCCAGAGTAAGCTCTTAGAGCCCTGATGCAAACTCAGAATAACTCCAGTTCACTGAAATGGTATCAGTGCAGGGGCAACAGAGCAGAATCAGCCTGTGTGCTTGTAGGAGCAGCATTGAGCTATTTATAAACATCCATAACTGATATTTGGTGAACATTTTCTTTGTATCTAATGAGATCACTTGCCAAATTAGTACAGCTCCACAAATTCCTTTGATGAATCATAATTAGTTACACAGGTCCTAAATTTACAATACATTTAAGCACATTTATTTGCATGCTAAGTTCAACTCTGTTCAGCAGAGCACTGGAGATTATATTTCTAATGTCCATAAATCCTGAAATCAATCCTATTGAAGTCAACATGCCTGAAGTCAAATGTTTTGCCCAGTTGTGCAGTTATAGCAGGAAGCAGGTAGAAAAATAAAATGACAGTTCCCTGTTGGGGAAATGCCTCCTGTACAGTTGGAGGAGAATAAGAACAAGCTGCAGGAGGAAGTGGAAGGTTGCAGCATGCAGCCATCAGGGTCTCATGTGTCACTCATGCTGCCACACAGGCACAGGGTGGCAGTGGTGCTGCCTGGCATTCTGAAGTGCAGCCCCATGCACCTCTGCACAGCCCTGTCTGTGCCACCTGTCAACCCAGTGACAAGTCCTGTCTTTGCAGTGCCTACATAGACAAAGCCAGTGACACAGCCGAGCAGGTGATTCTGATAGATAGCCAGCTGAACTCTCCTGAAGGACTGGCAATAGACTGGGTTCATAAGAATATCTACTGGACAGATTCCGGAAACAAGACCATCTCAGTGGCCACTGCGGATGGAAGCAGGAGGAGGACACTTTTCAACAGTGACCTCAGTGAGCCAAGAGCCATTGCTGTTGATCCCACACGGAGGTATGTGTAAAGACCCCAAACTCTCCCTTTGCCAGCAGAGACCTTCCAGTCTTCCTTCTGCCTCTTGCAAACTTGTGGGTGGTTCTTATCTCATCGAGACTTCAGATGCCCTTTAAGATAGGGAGATCCATTGAACTTAAACGGGACTGCTGAGATGGTTCAACCAACACTTAGCAAGGCCACTGCTGTTAAAGTTATGAAAATAATGGTCAGGTCATTGTGTTCAATGGGCCTGAGCTAGTCCAGGCACATAGGCTGTGCTGGGAAATGCAGTTATCTGACGTGTGTGGGCTACTCAGGTAAGTGAAGTCCACATACCTCGCAGACACAGCAGGAGATGGTTTGCATGAGACTTTGTGTTCTGGTGCAAGTTCTGTGGCAGAGCACCCTGTGGGACAGTATGTGGCCCCACTAGGTGCACATCAGAATTAACTAGAGTGAGTGAGGGGCTTTGCTATAATACAGAGACAACAGGGCACCTCCAACTCAGACTAGTAGTGCAGATTTCTTACCCTGGAGTCCAGTTTAGTGTGTTGCATCTTCCTCTTTCAGGTTCATGTACTGGTCTGACTGGGGAGACAAAGCAAAGATTGAGAAAGCTGGTCTGAATGGTGTGGGGCGGCAGGTGCTGGTGATGGACAACATTGAGTGGCCAAATGGCATCACACTTGGTAAGTGCCCAGGGTGGAGCTACAGCATACACTGTGGCTCATGGAAATGATTTTAACTGTTAACTGGGAAAACGAATGTGGTAAATGTGCAAAGGCACCTGCACTCAGAAATCCTAGAAATACTCTGTCACTTACTGCTCACCAACACGAGTGATTTTATTTCACAAGCAAGCATAGGCAGTGAGTCTTCCCACAGCAAAAACCTCATACTGCAGGAGCTCCGAGTTGCTTTTAGGTAGGCCTTAAGGCAAAGGGTGGCTTAGGGAGAGGATACAGAGCTGCAACAACCCTTTGGAAGGCCAGAGAGTCCTTGGTGCTAGTGTCTCTGGACCCAAACCTGTCTGAGAAGCAGCTTCAAGGTACTTCACTGGAGGCATTAATGCCTGGTGGGTACGTCCCGGACAGAGACACAGCCTGCAGTGCCCACGCCCCCACCCAGCTGCTCTGAGGGGGGGTAATGAGATAGAGCCCTCTTGGCCTGCATCCTGCTGGCACACAGAGGGGCTGTGGCTGTTCTTGCTGCCCTACCAAGTTACAGGGGTAGAAAGGACTTTTCCTGCCCCATGGGCAGCAGGGCTCAGCCTCCTCTCAGTTCAAGCAGTATGTGTCTAAGGCCTGCAGATGTGAGGTTCTCTGTGTGGTTTTATATTTGAAAATTGTAGCCATGACAAGGATGTAGGAGAAAATGCTGCTACCATTGCATGGGGTTGAAGTGCTACTGCTGTGAACAAATCATGTTATCCTGTAGTAATCAAGAAATTAATTAATGAATTGTATAATTACAGAACTTGTTTTGTGTTGGCACTCATCCACTTGCATTCTGTTTAGTGGATCTCATCCAAAATGACTGAATTTTCTCCAGAAAGAGAAATTCAGTCCTTAGCATTCTGAATAACATTGGATCCTTCCCTCCCACTCTTACCTACACCCTCCCCAAAACCTGTCTGGTTGTGGTAGGAGTGTCCCAAACACCAGGTTCCCCCAGCTGTAGCACAATGAGGGTTTCTGGACACAGGATTCTTCACTGAAAATGTGTAAATCACATAAGTCTTTCAGAGAGGTGTTTTATTTGAATCATGATGGTTGTTCTCCAGCAAGAGGCCAAGGACTGAATAGCCTTGAGAGGGATGAAGCTTCTTGCTCAGGCACTGATGGGGTGACTCTGGGAAGCCCAAACTGCTGCTGGCTTCTGCTTCTCCTGGTAACAAAAGAGCCTCATTGTACAAAGCTGTCAGTCAGGCATTCCTCACACACACAACAGAATGTTCCTCCTTTTTAATCTTATTTATAGGGTCTTATCCCAGCATATCTGGGCACTGGTTCAAAATCAGAACTAGTGTTAAAAAAAAAAAATAAAGGGCCCAATAATAAACAGATTAGTCATGCTGCCAGCAGGGAAAACATGCTGGGCAAGAGAAAATGAGTTGCAGGAGCTGTGTGTAATTTTGCTTCATTGTGTTGCCCTTCTCAGATTTGCTGAATCAGCGTCTCTACTGGGTAGACTCCAAACTGCATTCACTGTCCTGCATTGATTTCAACGGCAGCAACAGAAAAGTTCTGATCTCTTCTGTTGACGATCTGAGCCATCCTTTTGGCTTAGCAGTGTTTGAGGTAAGAGCTGAAAACAGATGCAGAACAGACTGGAGACTGCGAGAGGTCTCAAAGCTCTCCTTGAGTAAAAGCTCTGCCTTTTGCACAGCACAGAGCTCAGGGAGGGCGTTTGCTGCTATAGAAACCGATGAACCTGGTGTGGGTTCAGTGAGGAAAATTGTTTTCTAAAGCCCATGATCAGGAGCCATGCACTGTCTCATGCTCTGCCTCATGTAGTGCTGTGTGAGGGAGGTGGTGCCCAACAGAACACCTCCCACAGAACTGGAAAATGGGTTGTGGGTTGTTTTTTTTTTAATTGAGCCAACTGTCCCTGCAAAGGCCCAAACTTACCAGCAAGGGAAGGGAGAAGCCACCTACTGTGATCAGCAGGGGGGTAACCATCACTGAGTGACGTTTTTTGAAAGTCAGACTTGGAGGGGAGCTGCAGGGGCTGAGAGCAGCCTCAGATTGCAGTGGAGCACTGAGAGCTTTGCTCCACACCATCTTCCCGTATCTGCGTTGCATTTTCTGGTTGCAGCAGAACCCTCAGGGCAGGACAGCCCCTTTACATTTTGCTGCATTGGCTACTTGTTTCCTTGTCCATCCCAGCATCTGCAGAAGTATCCTGAGAAACGTTTTCACCTGTCTCAGGCGTCTCAAGGCTTAGCTGGGAGTCCCTGTGCCAGGAAGGCCCTGGCAGGGCTCCCCCTGCAGTCCCTGTGCACCAGTGCGTTGCTGAGGCTGGGGACTTGGCATTCAAAAAGGTGCTCGTTCACCTAGTCTGAAAGGGTCAGATAATTCTCTTTCAGGCTGAACTGCTCCAGTTATGACACACAAACCCTGCCAGACATCAGAGAAATCTCCGTCCCCAAAATTATAGCTTTGATCCTACAAAGACACACATAAGCCTATTTTCACAAAGGCTTCCAGCCCTGACTTGATCATGTCCCACTGAAAAGCAAATGAATCTTGTAGATGTTGTACTCTTGTACCATGCACTGTCACACTGTAGCCTTACTAAACGCAGTGTAATAATTAAATAGTACAGTTTGGACCCTCAGAGGTCATCAGGGAAGAACTGAGATCTGAAGCTATTACTACATAACTGGGCATCTTCATTTCTGCCATTAGTTTACACACAGCTACCTAGTGGCCAGGCCCAGGGCTAATTAGGGGCTTCCTTGCAGTTTGTATCTGATGCTTAAGAACTAAAGCATGTCTTCTAAGCCTTTCCCTATCCTATCTCAGAAGCATCCCAGTGGTATGGAAGACATAATTCCTGGGTGGAAGCAGAGAGACTCCTCCTCTGGTAGCAGATTGTTAACTCTCATTAGCCTGGGGCAGTGAAGTCTCCTCACTTGTAGCTAAGCTCCTTCCTGTGATTATTTAATGGTTATGGGAAAAAAAAAAAAGCTTCAGCTTTGCCACCTCCCTTTAGCTGAGCTATACCAGAGAAAGGTGGTTGGCTCCCTGTCAAGGTGTGTGTCAGCCTCCCTTCTTTTCACTTTTGACTCAGCAGACTCCTCTTCCTTAAAACCCTTATTCCTCCCATGCAGTGTGGGTGATATCTAGGCATCTAACTTTGGCCATGGGTTTCCCCAAGACATTGCTGCTCTTCAGTTTTATCCTCATCACCAGTGTCTGGAAGGATCTCTTTGGGTTATGTAACCTCTGTACACCCTTCTTTGTCTGAATAGTTGGTCAGAATCACAGACAACCCTTTTGCTTTTGATAATTTGCCCTTGTTCTCCAGCAGTGTGGCTTTCCTTAGTGAAATACACCTGGTTTTTAGCAGGCAGCAGCATACAGAGCTGGCCAAGCATCTAAATACTGTTTGATAACCAATTCCGTGTACTTCCTTGGCCAGTTATTTTGTATCTTCAATCACAGTATGTCATGCAAGAGATATTTTTTAAAAAAAGAGAAATAAATACTAATATTCCAGCTGGAGGCACTGACCTCCTCACAGATACTTGCATAATGCAGGTGTTAGCTTTGGAAAGCAGAATAAAAATCAGCAGAGATAAGAGAAGTTTCTGGTATGTCCCTTTGGTTCTGCGCATCATCCTGAGCAGAACCCTGTTGGTTTCAGACACAGACTGGATGCAGCTCTCTGTTCTTAACCAAATCTCTGCTCCCTTGACTCAGTCTCAAAGTTACTAAGCACTTTATGAATGTGCAGGGTTGCTGGGCTTTTAAACATCAGAAATGACAGTGTCCAAAAGAAACAAAGCTGCAGGTAGAAGTAGTGTGAAGCAAAGGTGCCCTAAGGGAGGAACACAGTGCATTGACTTTGTGACTACTGGAGTTTAATCCAACCTGAGCTGGATTTGAGCAGTTCCAGGTAAGAAATCCTGTGTGTTTCCTGCAGGACAGAGTGTTCTGGACTGACCTGGAGAATGAAGCAATCTTCAGTGCAAACAGGCTGAATGGCTTGGACATCTCTGTTTTGGCAGAAAATCTCAATAATCCCCATGACATCGTGGTATTTCATGAGTTAAAGCAGCCCAAAGGTAAGACATGTCTTCAGGGTGTCGTGGCCCTAAATCAGGTTTATTTAGTTAGTAAGTTTATATAGTAAGTGTATTTAGTTAGTAAATGAAATGCATCCTAATGGTTCTTGATGAGAGAAAACACACAGGTAATAATGTGAAATCAATGCCTAATGTTTGAAGTTTGTGCATAATTAATTAAGCAGCATTTATTGAAAAGTCTGCGATTTGTTACTAGCTGTTTAATTAGCATCTTTGATAACTGTGTTACTCTTGTCACTGTGATGCTTGCCATTCATTATATATTTAGGTAGCTTTTATAGCAGTCTGTAAGGCTTCATGCTTATCCAAACTGTAAAGATTAATTGAGGTAGGGAGTGGGACAGTGTCTTAGAGGACCTGATATGTTTTTTCCAAGAACAAGAAATAAATAATCAGAAAAATAACTTATATTTTCTTCCATCCTTGAACAGCTCCAGATTCCTGTGAGCTCAGCCCCCAACCAAATGGAGGCTGCGAGTATTTGTGTCTCCCTGCACCTCAGATCTCTCCCCATTCTCCCAAGTACACGTGTGCCTGTCCTGACAATATGTGGCTGGGTCCTGACATGAAAAAATGCTACAAAGGTAAATGCAATCCCATTGCTGTTTCACCATTCCAACAAAGCCATAGCGACAGTCGTACCAGCTGGGAATGTATTTCCTGATGCTGGAACACACACACCAGCTTTTTTATTCCACTACTTGCTGCCTTCTGCCCACAGCACTGTGGTGTCCTTTACTGAATGCTTGCTTAGTTTGGAAAGCATGACCAGAAAAAGACAGAGCAGAGAGGAAAGAAGGGATAAAGAACAGCTCTAGAAGTGTGAATGGTCAATACATCATTACAGTTTGCCAGGTTATTGCCCTGTAGATTCTGGACTGGGAGAGGCCACAGCCATTGTTGATAATATCTTGAAGAGACATTGTTGATAATATCTTGAAGTGGTTTCAATGTAGTTTTCCCTAACATGCAAATAGTTCCCTGGTGCAACTTCAGTATCTTCTGATGTATTGAAAAAAACCCCACAGGTTTTAGAACTTCCTAACTACCTTCCAGCCAGACTGCTTTATTGATAAGTAAGGCTTGACTTCAGGAAATAATTTCTGTAGCTTTAGGCAGAGAACTATTGATAGTCTGGCTAAATTCCAAGAGAACTGGAATTTGGTTTCTGCTTCTAATCAGTAAACGTAACAGTCCATCCCAGACTGATATCACCATTTGTGATTCTCTTTGTGTACTTACTTTAACCAAATGTCATTGTTGCTCTTGCTTTTCAGATCTTCCAACTACTCCAACTACTGCACTGTTTTCTACCACTGCAGCATCCCATACTGCTGGTTCCACAACCATCACAGCTGGCACTGCCAGTGCCAATAACACCACTGAAGCTGTCCCCAAAGCTGTATCAGAAGCTACAGTCACCACCCCAAGTTTTCATTTACCTTCCACCACATCCATCCTGATGGATTCTGAGATGACCACTGGAAACAGCAATTTATCACAGCACTGTAAGAGAATGAGATTCCTCTTTTCTTTTTCTGTATTTACACAAAAACTCAGGCACTGGGAGACCTGACCTACCTTCTGAGTGATAAGCAGGTCAGATGCAGGCAGATCCTGCTGCATAGCAGAAGAACCCAGGTACTCTGCTGACATCTGCATGTGATGGCTGATGGGATTCCAGTTGCTGAGGATGTTAAGGAACTTAGGTCAGGTTTTCATCTATCACAGATGAAATGGACTCCAGAGGTCAGGCCCTGGAGTTCACACCAGTCCTGCTGTTTGTAGTGCTGCATACTATAATATAGATGATTCTACAGGAGCTTCACCTTTTTAATTATTTAATTATTAATGGAATCCAGCCCAAGTTGAGAGCAAAAAATGCCTCCTGTCCAGCCCTATTTGGGATGACTGCAGCCCCAGACCAGCAGCATCTGTTGTGCCTGGCTGGGCTCTGCATGTTAACATGGCCTGGTCCATGACCTAGGTTGGAAGTTCTGCATTATGCATCAGAGAAGTATCCCAGTGGAGAGCACTGATGGGCTCTCCTCAAGTTCTCCCTTCATAATGGGTGGGGAATGCAATACCACCTCAGTGCTAACCTCTAGATGGTGCTGCCAAGGCAAGGCAGGAAGCTGAACTGCTTTTCAAAAAAAAAAAAAAAAGAAAAATACTGGTGCAGAGAGAAGACTTTAGTCTCCAGGACTGTCACTCCAGAGCTCAAACAGATCTAGTGTGCTTTAAAACAGTAAAATATTTTTTCCTAAATGTTTCCCTAGCAGAAGAGGCAAAATGAAAAAACAAAAATAACCACCCCCTGCTTGACCAGGGTGCCTGTTGGCAAGGAGTGATGCAGCTCACTCTGCACTGAGAGTGGGAAAGCTGAAACCAATCTATAAAATTAATTCTTGTCATTTCTTTTTGTGCACGCTTCTTTCCAATGCACTAATTAAATTTTTAATAAGCTGTGGAAGCAAGGTGATATATTGTCCACATTTGAAACAGTCTGGCTTATCATTAGGTAAATAACTGTGCAATGGAACAACCTGCCATAGGGAAGTGTTAAAAGGATAAATTGCCTTTTAATTTCCATGAATTGGTGTATCCAAAAACAAACTATAGTTCTCCCTCTCTCAGTTCCTAATGTTTTAGCAAAAAAAATTTTCTTTACTGATCCTCTATTACAAATACTTCAGAACATTTGCTCTGAGCTCTAAACTTGAAAGGTATATTGATATATTTTTTTTTATTCTTTTTCCCTATAATTGTTTTTTTCTCTTGTAAGTACAATATTGAGTTTCAGGGTCATTCTTGCATGCTGAGGCAGGCTGCAGCAATGAGTGATACATGTGTAAACTAACTCCTTAGCTGTAAAAAAAAAAAACACAAAAAACCAAAACAAACCCACCACAATTTAAAAAGAAAAGCTGTGCAGATGGCTTTGAACTACCTCCTTCTTCTGACAGCTCAATAAATTATTGTCAGTACTAGGTAATGTTCTGCTGTTCCCCTGATCTGTAATTTCTATTAAGTGCCACATTGTGTGAAACTGGCCTCCTTTTTGTGCTTGAAAATTGGAGGCACAAGTACAACCTCTTACTCATTTCTGGCTGGAGAGTCTCTGTGTGGTGACACGAGCACTCCCTGAGCTGCCAGACGCTGCTGGGTGCAGTTCCCAGCCCTGTGAGGGCAGCAGTGCTCCCGGCCGGGATGTTGCTCCTTCCTAAGGAAAGCAGCTCGGCTTGGCCCAGGTCTGTGTGCACAGGCTTTTTTATCTTCTCTGCAATCGTTTCATTACAAAACTTCTCATAAACTCTTTGATTCCAAAAGCTTTCTGATGGGCAAACCAACACGGTTGCCAACATAAAACACTCTTTAGACACGTCTTTAAAACCAGCAAATGAGTTAGGTGATCAGAACTACTTCTGTAATTACAGATGCAAATGATGACCAAGGCTTTGACTCCACGGTGACAGCAGCTGTGATTGGAGTTGTCATTCCTGTTGGTAAGCTGACTGCGGGTTAACTTTCTCAACCAAGGTTATCTTTGAGGGAGATGATACCAAAATGCTAATGTAAATACATTCTGATTGTCAGGGTTCGGGGTGGGAAAGAGTACAGAAACTGCTGAAATGGGGAGAAGTGACCTGGCTTTGAGAAAATTGCACAAGGATGGGTATCTACATGGGAAGATCCCAGCAGATTCATGCCCCTCCCCAAAAGAACTGGCTAACAGCCCTTTCTTTCCCCTTCCCTCAGTGGTCATTGGCTTGCTGTGCATGGGGGGATACCTCATCTGGAGAAACTGGAAACGGAAGAATACTAAAAGCATGAATTTTGATAACCCAGTGTATAGGAAGACAACAGAAGAGGAAGATGAAGATGAAATCCACATTGGGCGGACTGCCCAAATTGGACATGTCTACCCAGCAGTAAGTATCTGAGGAAACTGCTGACAGAAAAGATTGTACTGGGAGTTTAGATACAGAATGATTTCCAGCTGATTACAGTGTTGGTTATTTGCCATATAATGACAAAACCCAGAACTTCTTTAATAATCATTGAATAGGCAGAAGCCTAAACTTCAAGGCTGCTCATGGAGCTGTCTTAGAATATAGCAGTCTATATAGTAATATTCTATACAAGATTGTATTTCCTGCTTCTATAGGCAGGCAGGCACATAGGGACTGCCCTGTATTATCTAAAGATCCCACTAGAGAAGGTGTTGTCCCTTACAAGGAACTTTAATACACAAGTGAAGTGAACTGTCCAACACCTCTTCAGTAACGCTTGAGTGAGCAGCCCCATTTGGGGAAAAGAATCTGATCAACACCAGATTTCTGTCACCATTACAGTAGGGACCACAATGAGATTTTTAACAGGAAATACAAGTGAGCAACAGTGTCAGAATTTGGTTCTAATGCACCAAAATTCACAAGTCACAAACTGTCTCCTCAAGTGTGTTTTCCTTCCTTGGCAGCGGGTAGCACTAAGCTTAGAAGACGACGGGTTGCCCTGAGGATGAAGCTGCTGCTCCACACAACACACTGAACACATCTGCTCTGGATCTCAGAACTTGCTTCTTCTTTTTCATTGTTATTTATGTTGCAGAAGGGTAACCACAAAGTTATAATGAACTGCAAACATCCAAAGGATGTGAGAGTTTTGTATGTATAATCTTTTATACACAATTTAACTTGTTGCACTACCCAGTTGTGATAGTGAATAAGCAACAGCTGAGCTACTAACTCAATGTACATAACCAGCCAGGCTGAAGGTTCAGTAGCTATTGCTTTATTTTAAGACTATATTTATAGATATTTTGTAAATATGTTGAATATGCTTTGTGGCTATCCATCAACATAAGTAAAACAAATTCTGTACAGACAGTTTAGAAATATTTATTAACAAAATCTGGATTATAAGATCTGTTCTGTAAATATAGTAGAGGGGTGAGAGTATTTATTTTTTGTATGTTTGGCTTGCTGTGCATAGATTACTTGTGTATATATCTATCTAGGCTAGATAGATACATAGGCATATAAATATATACATATATATAAAAATATATACATATATTTTAAAACTACTAGCCTACATTTATGAAAATTAGGGATAACTGAATTTTTACAGGATGTTTGAGACGTTTGCTTTGAAATCTAAAGACACTAAGTAAGAAAGAGCTGTACTGTAAGCCAGCAGACAGATGAAGCACTCCCGTAACAGAGCCCCTGTTTTCCAGACTGGCACACAGGGGCTGCTTTTACATTTCCCATCTATCCAGAAAGATTTATCTGCAGGGCTTTTTTAACTGAAGAGCTTTTCCTTACAGCATTTCAGTCAGGAGAAACTCCTACAGCGCCCAGTGTTGTTGTTTTTTTGTTTTGTATTATTGCTTTTTACAGCTTGGTACAAATTTGATTTAGCTTTTTTTGGTTAGTTTTTGAATGTGAATCTAAATGCTTTTCCCCACTGGGAATCTTGCACCTCTCAAGTTAGCTTAGAATGAAGTAGAAACAAAGATGTGGGTGTATACTTCCACACACAAAGTGAGCACTCTCACCTGGCTCATGTGGGGGAAAATACTCCACAATAATGAACGTTAATTCCTTCCCTCCTTGCCCTTTTCCCCTACTCATGCTGATTAAGAGTCCAAATTTAGGAGAAGCTCTGGGGCAGGATCTTAAGTCACCACAGGTAGAATTCTTTGAAGAGCAGCAATCAGCTGCCACATCCCTGCCAGTGGAACAGCCATGGCAGATCTCCTGGAGCACAGAGCATTGGGTAAGGAGGTGAAAAATTCACAGCCTCAGTAACAGTATCTTTGGCTGCATCCTCCTGCACCTAGCAGAAAAAAGTTTTTTCTCATCTTATTCCATAAGATTCCCAGGGAATTCTATGGGAAGTGAATACACTTACCTACCACTGCATAATGGCACAGCACCTCCCCAAAACCTAGAGAGATCTTCCTGGTGTTCTTGTGTCAGTCCAAGCTTTTGTATTCCAGAGGGGAGAAATTCAGCCTGAATAGGTTTGGGGTTTTTTTCCATTTTTCCTTTTTTCTTTCTTTTGGAATAAATTCAGAGTGTCAATGTGAGCTGGCAGTTGATTCTTGACTAAGAAAAGGAAGAAAGTGTCTGAAGACCTAGTATGCACTGCAGACACAATACTCTCAGAATACTTCCCAGCCTGCACAGACAGTACATAAATAACCAAGCATCCTTCTATTCAGAGTTTAGATCTTAAGGCAGTGTAAAAATTAAGATACCCAGTTACTGTTTCTACAAACCCCTGCACTGTGTACATGAAGAAAAAACCTGAGAAAAGGCTGTATGTGATAACACTAACAGACGAATGTAAATATATTTGAAAGTTCTACAGTTTTGATACTTTTTTAAGAACACACACAATCAAACCTGTATAAACCCTGTATAAAAGGCTGCCTTTTTTTCCAAACTGTTGTAAATGGACTCAGTGTGCAGTGTTGATTTCAACCTTTACAGATTTATTACTACTGAAAATTCAAGCACCAAATTTGTTTTTTAAGAAATTAATTATTTTAAATAATGGTTCAGGTTGTTAGGATGATATTTAACATTGTAATAATTTCTGATCTCTGTCTTGTCATATTGAAGTTCTGTTAAAGTAAGATCTTGCTTGGTGCCTTTTGTGTTTCAGTTTTTATGTTACAGAGAGAAGGGCCAGGGAGGGATCTGCTCTGTGGAGCTCTTGCTGTACTTACATCAACATGGATTACTGAAAACCAAATGAACACATTTGTAAAACAGTGCACTGTTTCTATAGAAAGATTAAATTTTTTTATCTGGGACTACTGAGCTAATTACTAAAATGCTGTCCTAGCCCTGTATCATCTTTTGGTCTGAGAGCTTTAGCATACACTGGTCATCCTGGTCACAGGACAAAAATATGCAGAGCTGTGCATTTAAGCAAATCATCTGAAGTCCCTGGAAGAGAAAATGGGAGGCCTGGCTGTCTTTGGGATAGTGACAGAGGCTGAACTGGCTCTTCTCAGCTAGATTAACTGTGCCAGGCAAATAGTTTACCAGGCTGGTAGCACCTTGACCAGCAGGAAGGACCAGAGCTAGATCACCACCTTTAACTTGTGTGGCTCCGAGCACCGGCTCCCCAGCCAGGATGCAGATGTCACAGAATCAAATGTTACACAGACAAAGGTGAACTTGTGATGTTTGATGTCACAGCAGCAGACACAGTAACACAAAAGATAAGATAAGCTCCACAAAAGATTACCTCACAGTGGTGTTGCCACAAGTGAGCCCAGCTGCCTCAGGACACTGAGCCAACAGTGGTAGCCTCTATCAGAAGAAACCAAGAAGCACTAGTTAAGGCTGTGTTCTTAGCTCTTAACAGGGGGATAGTAATGCTAACTTACATCTGTACTTAAGCCTCAACAAGCAGAATGAACCTTAGCATGATTTAAAAATAATATTTTTCAAATTATTTGCAGCATTCACATTCTACCACGTACCTCAGTGGGAGAACATTTTCTTTAGGGATGAGCTGCAGCTGCTTGCTAAGTTCTCTGCATGGTTAAGGAAACCACTGCCCCCCTGTCAGTCCTGACAAGGCAGCCATCTTAACAGGGAGCTGAAAGCTACCCTAGTGTCACAAGCAGCTCTCCCTGACACTCCCACAGGCCCCAGCCTGGTCACACAGATGGCTTACACAGGATTACAGCAGGGAGAAACCTGACCTGAGACTTCTTTTTCTTGTCTTCAGTTCAGCTCTTCAGTCCTTGCCTACAGCCTACAAAGTCAGGTGGAAGGGTGCAGGTTATGACTACAGTTGGCCAGATACAACTGACATTTCGTGTTACCCTATCCAGGATTTATGTAGTCTGCCAATCAAGAAATTAATGAGTTCCAGCTGTAGTGATTTTCATGCATGGGACTCAACTGAAAGCACATACATTCATTTAATTCAAGCCATTACACATAAGGCATAATGGAAAGCCTTATGACTAAATGTTCAAGAAAAATCACTAAATCTACACATTTTGCTGATAAGGCACAGACCTAAATAGGATCTAGGCAGAGGACACCTTGCAGTGATGCTTAGAAGATACTTGGAAAGTATCCAAGTTTTGATGACAGGAATTTTCTTACAAAAGTTGACTTTTAGATTCCTGTAATAATGAAAAACTGAGAGGAAATTATTGGAAATTTACATTAAATTATTGTTAGCAATATCTGAGATGTTTGCCCCATTTAAAAGCCTGACCTCATAAACTGGCTACATATTTGATGCTAAAGGCAGCAGCAGCAACAACAGGCATGAAGAAGTTAGTAATAAACACTTTTCCAACCACATCAGAGGCTGGAAGCCTACGGAAGATTAGGTGAAGTTGACAGACTCTGTTGCTCTAGAAGAAGCTCATGGTGAAGATGTATTTTTAAATTTGCAGACAGCCTTGATGTCCTCATCTTAAAAAAAAAAAGGCCTAATGCAGCTAGAAAAGACCCTGAGAAGATCAACAAGGATAAATGAGGAAGATTTTTAACATTTTTCAAAGCTTCAACTCAGAAAGACACATCTGAGAGGACTTACAATCCCTATATATAAAACTATTACTGGTGCAGAGACTGCACTAGGGTGCAGGTATTTTTCAAAGTATCCATTACTAGCTGCTATCAGACAGGAGGGGAGGTAAATGGAATTAGCCACACCCAATATGTAAGTCCTGATGATTAGATGAGTAATTTCTCATAGTTGCTTTTCTTTCTTTTTTTAATCATTGCCTTATTTCATAGAATGGTTAAGGTTGGAAGGGACCTTAAAGATCATCAGGTTCCAACCTCCCTGCTATGAGCAGGGACACCTCCCACTAGACCAGGCTGCACAAAGCCTCATCCAACCTGGCCGTGAACACTTCCAGGGAGGGGGCAGCCACAACCTCCCTGGACAACCTATTATTTACAATAGAACATGGAAAATTTTTTAGAAAAACACAACAACTGAAGCTTACCAGCCATATCATCCACATGAACAAAGCAGCTCATGGACCTCGAGGACAGCTCTGGTTCCATGCAGAGCAACACGAGCCAACACACACCCTTCCTTCACTACTTGGAGGGAAACCTCTGCAGTTCCCTCTTTCAGGCAACACCCAACCAAAAGCCTTTATCTCTAGCCTGCAATGATTAAGGTCACAGCACCGCTTCCAGGCCAGTGCCTGCCCTTCTGTTCCTCTCAATTGCCTCCCACGGTTCTTTCCGAGCACCTTTTCCCAATAAATACTTAATACTCCTTATTTAAAAGGCAATATTCAGTAAGTAGTTTTGATGACACAGTGTTGTTCATCAGCCTATGAGCAGAAAGAAACTCCATCTGGGAAGTTTAACTTCCACTCTTCCTTTAGGACAGTCCCGTGAAACTGCAAAACTCATGCATGAAATGTCAGCAGTCTCCAAACCAGAAGCATCATCACCCAAAGAGACACATGCAGCACTGTTCAGGCACTAGAACTGACCAGGCTTAGCAAACAATTGGGTTTTTTAAATCAATGTTTATAATTCAAAAATGAATATTTCAGGAGGTTTTATTGTTCGCACGGGCCTTTTAATTATCAGTATTAGAATCTTAACAAAGGGGAATAGCAAAACTGTAAGGGCAATGGATTGAGGAAAACACTCATCTATTTACTAAAAGGAATTTAAAAAAGAGACAGTCTGTGCAATCTCAACGTTTACAAAACATGTTTGAGTAGACACAACAGAGATTTTAAACAACTGTGAAAAATTCATTTCTTTTCCAAAACTGACAGATAAACATGAGCTTCCAAGTGCTGTATCACTGTACCAGAACCAGAAGCATTGCAGGAACAAGAAATTGTACATAGTTCATATAACTTCAATACATAAGGCACCAATATGGTTAAAATAGAGGTCTGATATTGAAAGCATGATCCCTGGCCTAGATTCAGGCCCTAAGTAATACAAATATACACGGATAGGAGAGCACCCCAGGCCTGAGTTACAGACAACCTAAGACAAGGCAGGCCCATCTGTAGACCTAGAAAAATAAATGGAGAAGCTGTGACAGAAACATCTAGTGATGATGCTGCATTTGGCTGTAGTATATTACTCTTGATTTTCAGCTACAGGAATTAGCTGCAGTTAGGGTTTCCCATTGCAACAAGTTACATGGGACTAATTGTTCAGGAAAAAACAGCTGACTGGGAGCTGCACCTCCCCACAGTGAGCTTACCCAGCTGCTTCCTTGGTTTGCAGGACACTGAAACAAGGCTCCTCCATGTGCATCTAAAATACAGCTTCAGTTTAGCCCAGAGGTACCCCTGCTCACAGCAGCAGGTGTTGGACCAGACCCACATTGCTTCAGAGCCTGCAGACCAACCTGGACAAACCAAGGAAGAATGGACTAAACCCACTAAACTTCCCTCCAGACTCCCCTGTCCTCACTGATTTAGGGAGAAATGAACACAGGTAAATCCAAGTCTCTGCAGCAGGATACAACAGGAGATGAACCTTCACAAGCACTTACATTTTACTATAAAAATGTTTATTTGTTAATTCTAAGTGAAAAAAGTCATTGTTTGAAGTACCACACCAGGACAGTCCCAGATACTTACACAATAAAAGTGCTAGTAGGCTATAACAAGTCCACAGGCCATCAGAACTATAATCTATTTTAATATTCACCATTATTTTTTGAAGTACCAAGCATTGCACAGTATGTAAACTCAGCCCACACACACACTAATAAACACTCAAGATTTGTTAGGAATGGTCAAAACTTAACACACACAACCCCATAAGAACACAATCTCTTAAACTCCTCATCCCAGCCTAAAACAACCAACCAAATCCAGCCTGGATGGACTTGAGCATTAAACACTCACAAAGTTTCCATCCAGAACAACAAGCTGACAATTTCTGGTTTCCTGTTGTGCCTTCAAAGCTGAAAGCAAAAGAGTTTCATTTGGGATCCACTGCATGGGTGAGAAGAATATCTTAACTGAATAAAGCACCAATAGGCAGGAAAGATGAGGAGACAAAACCAAGACTGCAATGGCTGCCATATGGAAGAGCAAAAAAATACATATCCAAAATAGTCCTGCACAAAATAACATCAGCTGTCATTTAATCAAAGATTTTAGTAAGTCCTGAGCACAGGAACTGAGCTTCCAAGATCACTACCACTCCTTCACCTTCCCTGCACAGTGACTATGCAGACTGGCTCTGCACTGCTGGCACTTCCACTTGTGCCTGCACAGCAAACTGCCACATGTGATACGAACGACTTCAAGAAATCTGTAGTACCTTCCTGATAACACACTGTCACTTCAGAGCTGGCATTGCTTTAAGATTTGTCACCTTACAGAGCAGATGTGTATCTGGCAAATCGACCACCCAGAACTGAGCAGGGCAGGGACAGGCCAGAGGAGCCAACGGGAGGAAGCACAGACAGCAAAGCCTCAAACACCTGCTCAGGTCTTAGCCAAAACACAAATATACAATAGCATATATTTATCTGTTTATGACACACAGTTATCTCCCACTTTTCTGAAGGGTCTAGGCACTGCTTGTGCCACCTATACAGCAGGATACAATTTAATTCCAAATACTGGAGCAGGGTATTCTCATCTGCAGGTACACAGAAGCCTTTTAATTTCAGTGAGTCGATTCAAGCCAAAATCCTAACGAAGACAACATAATTTGTAGTATCAATAGCTGTTAGTGCTATGAAGACTACAGAACATCCTGAGTTTTGATTTAATATCTCCCTTTTAGAGCACACTCTACCTTCATAACAAGAACAAGGCCCAACAGGAGTAATCTGCAGCTGCTCCTGCAGATCAGGAGTCTACAGCCATGTATTATTTTGATCAACATTTTCTCCTTGAGAAAGATGAACACATGGTGCTACCAGCATATTAATGTCATCAGATCAAACAAATATCAAATAAAACCTCAGATTATATTCACACAGAACTAGCTACTGTCTTTTTGAGAGAGACTTAGCAATGTGGTTCCCTTAGGTCTGTTAAAGACTATTTTAGGTATCTCTTGCTCTGCTGGCCTACAGAAAAGCTCTGACCCCACTAAGCTGTCCTTTCCAAATCAGGCAAAAAATCTGCTCATCAACACTGATCTAACGCAACATTGGTTTTGTCTACTTACCCCACCTCTGCAGCAGCAGATCTCAAGTATCTCCTCTACCAAAATTTTAAAAAGAAAGGAAACAAAAACAATAATTGCAGGTAATAAAAACAGACTTTGCTTCCAGAGAGGCTGAAAGGAACTGAAAGAGCATGAAATGCAAGTGAGCTGAGACCAATGGCAATTACAAAGAAGCAAGGGGCAGCTGGGCTGGAGCTCTGGGACAGGAACGACCCACAGCTGACACTTCCTCAGAAGGTCTGATAATCCTCTAACAAGGAATTTTACCCTCCAAGTGCATACACACAGGTGCTGCTGACAGAAGAAACACAGACAACTATAAGAAAAAAATACACAGGATAACTTTTTATATGTGAATTCAAGTCAGTCTTTGGCACCTGATCATTAGTACTAGTGCTTAGTATAAAGCAAAAATATTTGGCAGTTTGAATACTCACATGTAATTATTGTGCTGCATTCACTACATTCAACCAGACTATGCAAAGACCTGCATGGTAATTTCTGATAAAAAGACAGGCAGCTCCTCAAGCCACTGCTTTATGCTGCTATAACAACACAGGAGGAACAAAGATAATGGCTTTTTTTTTTCTACCACTACCCTAAAATTAAGCCTTTCCCCACTGACACTCATTTGGCTAACAGCTCTGAACTGACAAGCATATTGCAGTATAAGTCTTTTTTTAGTTCCTCTTTAATCACCTCAAGGACTGCTGGAGTAAAACTGAAGTCAGACAAACAGTCAGTGATGAGCTGGCTGCAAAGAAAATGCTATTTCCTTTGTAGAAGAGTTACATCATAAATTTCATCCTCAGAGGATGCTTACAGAAGTGTCTAGAAGCACCACACTACATGAATGAAAGAGGATGTCAGAGTAGGAATCAACACGGAAAAGAAACAAACATTCAAGTCAGTATTTCTAAGAACAATAAGTTGTTCAGGCTAAGCCCTTGAAACACCTAGTTAGGTATTTAATGACTTTATTTAACTCAGAGCACACACAAGGATGTCCTCTAGTTTTTTTTCTGGCATGAGACTTAGAAATTTGGTAAGCCAGAGTAAAAAACCAGTATCAGCATATGATTGCCTACAGCATTCTTGAGAGTATACAAGGGAAACACCTACCCTGAATAAAGAATTCAATTTCAAGGACTAAATTAACTCTCAGTAAAGTGCTTGCTATCTATCAACAATGCTTGAAAAATGTGTTACAGGTAACTGAAGAGAAGATATTTGGAAGTCTTTCTTTTAACCTCCACTGGACATTTTAGTTGGTATTATTTTATCACAGACAATTTTCTGTCTTGGTCTGCAAGGCAGATTACAGAGAGATACTCTTACCTCTCTGCAGATCTGTGAAGAAATCAGGTGGAAATGTACCTAAGCTGAGGGGGGGAGAAAGGGGGGAGATAGAGGAGAAAAGGAAAAGAGAAAAGGGGAGAGGGGAGGAGGCTGCAGAAACACAGCTTCAATTCCAATATACAAGTACTTTTCCTCTAGGCAGTTCTGTTTTTTCACCAACTTGTGTACTTTGAACTACATTTAAAATGAAAGAGAACTTGGAATGGTAATCACCTTGTACCGAGAGCAGAAAAAGCCACCCTTCTGGTGAAAAAAAAAAGATGTCATGTTTATTCAGTTTGTAAATTGCTCAAAACAGGCACCTGTTTCCATTACCTTTACAGATACTAGTATTGCTCTCTATACTAAAAGCAAGAAGGACTCTAAAACAATAACAAAAAATCCTCTCACAGTACATAAATGCTCCATCAAAAAGCTCCTCAATAAGAACTGAGGTGTCATCCTACAGAGTATCACTATACTAACAACAGCAACATAGTCTTATTTTGCATTTTCTCACTGTGAGTCAAGGTAGTGTTTTTGGAGTATACAGAGAAAACAGGAAGGTTGGAGGAGACAGAAGGGTCACAAGGTTTTGGGTTGGGGCTGCCAACTTTTTTTGTTTGGTTTTGTTTAGCTATGACCAGTCTTGAAGGCCCTAGGCTGGTTCCTTCCCCCCAGATGCTTCCACTCCTGAGATGCTCACTTATTTTCTTGGTTAGCTCTCTACTCAAAATCAGGGGTTTTTAATAAAACAATAAAATAGATTGGGTTGTTAGAAGTTGTTAGGAAGGCTTTCAGTTCTTGGAGCAGCTGCCTGTTGAGAAGTTAGGGGTCAATGAACCAGTAAGAATGCCAATACTTGGTCACTGTCTTCTACTGACACTTCATTTTCAGACAGATAATGCAATTTGCTCCCCCAAGGAAAGATACTGAAGTGGGAATCTCTTTGAGCTCTTGCACAGTGAACAAAACATGAAAAAAATCTACATGCATCTACCTGGTGTATCAGGCTAGCACAGCCAAGACATGCAAGTTTCTATAACCCAAATGAAGCAAAGTTATCATAATATGTAGGCACCTCTGATATACTAGACTGCAGGACAAAGTACCCAGCTTGGAGCTGGGTTGACTCAGGACAGGTGATGTTAGGGGGGGAAAAAAGGAGAGAGAAAAAGGCAGGAAAAAACAGAACTTCATCTTCAGCAGAAATAATGCTGTTTCCATGAACCATGGAATGTCAGGTACCCACTAAGAAGATGACCTTTTCTCCAGTTATGAAATAACAAAGCCAAAGAACACAATCAGCAATAAACCAACTTCAACTTTACAAAATCAATTTATGTGAGAATAAAAGAACAAAAGACATGACCTTTTCTTTACTATTAAATAAACCAGATCCTTTCTACTGAAGTCTTCTTTTTGAACCTAAGTTATTGCCTGACCTTTTGCATTCCACGGCAGGATGCAAAGTGATGGGGCAAGCGTTTAAACTCTCTCGTTCTTCCTAAATCAGAGTTTTGCATCCCCACAGAGGAGAAAACGTGCACATCTTTCCTAACCTCAACACAGAAGCTTCCGTAGGTACCATCAGAGATCTGTAACATCTCCTCAAAGTTTGGTGAAAGACCACACAGGCACGAGGGCTGGTGCTGAAACAGGAGTGGGTGTTTGGCCTAGGGACTCAGAGGCCAAAAAGCAATGAAGGATGGGCCACAACTGGCCATCCAACCAGCCCTGTATCTCCTCAGGATCCTACAACACACCAGTATCAGCTCATGGTCTGTACAATGAAAATAATTAAAAGTGAGATATGTCTATGGGACATTACATCTATAATGTCAACATTGAGATATTATACCTAATACTGATACCATCTTCTATGCTATTCTCTAAGAGTTAGAAGCACAAAATACATTTCATGAAATTATCCTTTTCTGTGTCATTATGAGAGGAGGTCTTGATCATTTGTTGGATTCTCTACACAAACTGTTTTATGAAATAAAAATATAATGTAAATGAATTATAATTATATAATTAATTTAATGATAGTCTAAACATAATTTTACCTGTAATTCTTCTCTTGTGGGGGCAGTGTGGCAGTGTACTGTTCAACAGATGGATGTTGTGGACTGGGATAACTGTAAAATGGGTTTATTCATTGAAAATGGAAGCATGTTATTATTTCCAATCCTTTTAATCCCAAGAGCCATCTGTGGGCAAGATGTTTTATTTGGTGTAGGAAAAAAACATATGCCTATGCACTTGCTCACGTGTAAATATATAAACATACATGCATTAATTCACTAAGCTGCCATCCACCACTGTTAACCCTTTGTCCATAAGGTCCTGCTGATGCACCATCTCCATGGCTCCATGGGATACATACATAGTCACAGTAATCCTGACCCACTGGGAATCAAGAATAATTTTCTGAGAGAGAGTCAAATCACTTGATTGTGAGATCTACACCCAGAGAAAGAACTCCCTCACTTCTGGAAGGGGATTAGTTTATCACAATCACTATCATCTTTTTCATCTTGGATTGGGTTTCCATCTTCCTGTTCCTTTTTTATCACTGAAAAAATCACCAGTGACATGAAACAGAACCAATCTGATGGCTTCTGGGGGCAGCAGAGCAGTTATACATAACAAAGTAGACTCTTGGAAAAGATGACCAAGAACTCTTTGAGATCAGGGGAAGTGGACAGGCAAACAGTAGGACTGAGAGCTGTATCTCCTAGCTAGAAAATAATAGTGCTCAAAACCCAGAGTATGAAATTACATGCCATGTAGCATGGAATCATAGAATCATAGAATCATAGGGGTTGGAAGGGACCTCGAAAGATCATCTAGTCCAACCCCCCTGCCAGAGCAGGGTCACCTAGAGCACATCACACAGGAACTTGTCCAGGCGGGTTTTGAATGTCTCCAGTGACAGTCTTTTGCCAAAAAAACATAGGGAAGGTGAAAGGAATAAATACTGGTGTGCTTCCAGATGAAGGACAAAGACCCTGAGTGAACAAAGATGCACAGGAGGCCCTACATGGCACTGCTAATTTCAGGGCCCACCTACCTATTGCTGCTAATAGCTGTGAGACCCCCGAACAAAAGTCACAGGTACTGTGAAAGGCTGCCTTTACTGATAAAGCAGTTGTCTTCTGGATAAAGAAGAAACCGGTTGCCATGGCAACCCTGAGTGAATTCAGCACGCCACCTGCATGCAAAGTCTATCTGCAAGGGCTGTCTTGAAAGTTGAGGGTTTGCCTGCTTCTTGCAAGGGAACCCTGACAATTATACAAAGGTTTTGCAAGTAAGGATTGCACAGGAAATGGGTGGTACTTCTGCATCCACCAGATCAAAGACTGATTGAAGGTACAATTGCCTATCTTAAAAGGAAAGCAGTGGATTTTTCTTGACCAAGAAAGGTAAAGCCTGGCAGATTCTGTGAGAAGACAGGACATGCCAGAGGTCTCTACCTTTTTGCTAATGAAGCCTTATGTTTGGATCTCCTGATCTACTAGACTAGTTTCCTTCTTTATAGCATAAGGGAAAAAGAAAGAACCAAATACTGGAATCAAAGCTGTTGAAAGAACATGAGTTGTTCAGAGGAGATGACAAGCATGAGAAAAAATGACCTGCAAAAAAAATTTTAAAATATGCAGAAACACAGGTCAAAATGTTAGAAATAAAATTAAATTCAGCTTCTTGTCAAAGTGTAACAGAGAACAAGAGGAGCATAAGCATGTCTCTCAATGTAAAATTTAACATTTTCTGTTATACCTGCATTGCCCCAGGTCTCTCACTACTGTAAAGTCTGTGAGATCCTGGTGTGTCAAAAGGCTCTGTCAGATGATCAAAACTTGGATTTGGTAAACCACCTTGAATAAAAGAAAAGGAAAAAAAACCAACAAAAAACCCAATAGCACAATGTTTATTGAAGACAAAGCAAGGCTGCATGGAAAAATCTGCTTAGTAGCCCAGATCTGAAGCAGCTCAACACAACTAAGGTGTCCTTCCAAGTGACATGGACCAGAACCTGGCAATTCCAATTAAAGAGGTGAAATGTTCAACACTCCTTTGATTATTTCCACAGACATTACATTATTTCCACCCCTTTTGACATACCCACCCCTGTAGGAAGGTCATGGGCTACAGGTTAAACAAATACCTTTGCCCCCTGGGGAACCTTCAACCAGATTTGTTTAAACAAAATGATCTTCCACAAAAATGCATGAACAGAATACAGCACTTGGTTAATTTCCAAATGAAGAGTTTGAAACACGCAGTGATGTCTGATACTTCATTCCTGTGTAACACCAACATTTTGGAGGAACTACTTAATACAATTCACAAAGGCTAACTGCAGTCAAGATGTGCCAGATTCTTTCTGCATCTCAGAAGAAACCACTGCAGACAAGCTTTCTCCTCATAAATAGCTCTAAAATATTGAATTTTAGACACATCTGAGAATTAAAACGCATCTGTTTTTAAATAAGAGTAAACAGTAATTTGTGTAAGTTGAAGCCACAGGACTACCATGTGAAAACCCAAGTTAAATAAGTAATTGATATTTTTTTTAATCATTTGTGGGAATACACTATAATGAGGTGGATTAATCTGTACCACACCCATTACTCTTTCAGTTCTTGTACACCAACTCTTACCATTGCCAAACCAAATGGGTTAGAACAAAACAGGTTCATATGGAGGCTGGTTTTCAAATGAGAAAGTAAATTACATTATAAGCTTGCACTTGCCTCAAAAACAATCTATAGAAAAAGCAGAGAATCAAAATCAATCAAAATCAAAAAGCTTCATTAAAATTCACAAAAAGAGTCACATGAGAGATAGCTCATCTTGTCAGGGGGATGAACTCGGTCCTGTTTTCTAATTATGTTCATTCATCTTTCTTCTTTTCAGACACTCATTTACATATCTGAGTCCCTGCTAGACTTGGGATTTTTTTCTTCTAACACAGATAGCAATACACTGCATTTTTGTTTGCTTAGTCATCTTTAGCCAGTGTTGTAAGCAGGGATGTGTGTTTGCAAAGAATGTCTTCAGTGAATAGCTGGCACCAGCTGCACAGCCCAGCAGGGAGACCTGACCCCAGAGCTTAAAGTGGTCGTTTTACTTGGCACCAAGGCAGTAGATGTTACTTCTGACAGACCTGTATTTTTAACCAAGTAGGTAACACTTATCCACACATTATCAAGATACAAGAAGGGATGTCTTTTCTACATAGCATATTATGATGCATAGCAAAGTATCAACACAGAAACCCACAGTCAGTTTGTCTCTCACAGCCACAACAGGCTGCCGACTCAGCTATATTTTGATACCAATTATCTTTCACACAATGCAGAGGCACACAAATTAACATTCTTCACAACTAGAATGTAATTCTCTTCCCAGCAACTAAAGTAACACAGATATAACAGAGATCTCTATGTACAGTCAAGATCCACACCATGAACATCACATGCATTTTTAAGAACCGTTTTATCGATTTATTAACTTCCAAAGATGATGTTGTCTTAATTTAGTCAGTGAAAGTAGCTTCTTTGTTAACAGAATCAAGAAGAATGGAAACCTCTGCAGATACAAGGAAAAGTGATTGCATTAAAGTCTGCATGCTTAGAACAGCTTCACAACCTACAGACATGAAAAATACCAGAAAAAAACCTGACCAATTTGGAATCTGTGCAAAAAATCTGTCACCCAGTTCTCCAAAGTGTTAAATGTTTCTAGTGAAGAGCAAAAAAATAGCAGAAATACAACTATTCCAACAGCATGAGCAGGTTTTGAGGAAGATACAAACAACTCCTAAAACTTGCAACCTTAAAACTTCAGTTAAATTAGGGATCCAAACTAGGTTGACTTCTTAGAGCTTGCTGCCAACTTTTACTGACATGAGAAAAAAACAAAACCAAACCCAACAAATAGAAATGCTCAGAGCATGTTAATCTGATTTCTCTCATTTCACCAAGTCCCTGCTCCCCAGTACCTGCTCCCCACAGGTCAGAAATAAAAACCATGTAAATTCTGCTCTTCTTACAACAGCAATAAAATCCCCCAAAACCTTATAAACCAGTATCAGTGTCAAGATTTGACAGGCATGCTGTTACATTACAGTCCTTCTATCGTATCTAAAATAATGATAAAAAAAAATGTGTGTTTATAATTTCTTCAGAGACAACAATTACTGCTTCTGCATGCTTCCAAGCAGAGTAACTCCAATCCACACATTTCTGTCTTTCACAAACACAACCTTAAGCCAAATGCACTCAAGCAGAGCACTCCCTTTGACTATAAATGTGTCAGGCAAGCCCAAACAGCCCCGTGGCAGCAATATGCTCTCCACTGTAATGCCACCAAACATGACATTAATTTTAAGAAGACAAAAAAGCTAATACACACAGAGCAAGAAACACTTTCATCTCACCCATAATATGCATTCATCACCAAATATGTTAGAATTAGTCTACAAAATGCACAGACAGTTGACACCTATCTGATGAATTTAAATGCAGGTTCTCAGGGTAACTCATCTTCCAGGTTGCTCTTCCTTCCAGCACAATAATTTAAACAATTCATTAAGCACTGATATTCCTGAAAAGGCTTATAAAACAATTTGGACAATTACAGTAGAGTAATTATCTCATTAAAAACCCCCACAAACAAACCACCCTCTGAATTTGAAGTCAAACAGCCAGTACTTGAGAAATATACAAAGTTTATACTTGGTGTTATCTTTAGATGGTCAACCAAGTTCATATAATGAGCAGGGCAATAGTTCTGCCAAAAAATGCTCCAACCTGGTATAAATATGCATGTTACTTTTTTTTAGGCTCATGTTTTAATGTCTTTGCACTAGCTGTAAATGTTAAGAATGCAACTGTTAAACTCTCTCTTCTACTCAAGGAAAACTTTTAGATATTCTGTAGAATGGAAATTCATAGAGAAGGCACAATGCAACTTTGAATATTCAAGCCCAAAGATATGAAAAATACTGAATTCTTTCACATTGAAATAGCTACTACCAAGTCTGCCTAAACCCATGAAACTATGGCCAAGAGATCTGTAATTTTTAACCACCTGTCTTAATTATAAACAACCCTTTTTAATTCCAAAAGAATGCACTTTTCTTAAATGAATACACTTTGTATATTATCTGTAACCAGTTAAATGGTGAGAGGACTGAAGAAAAATTTAAAAATTCTACCAGAAAGGTGCCATAAGTGACAGAGAGATTGACAGGTAAGTTTCTTGTGATAAGAGAGATAGGGGGAACTTTGATTCAATGGCTCAAGCTACTAAGAGCAGCAGGACAGGCAAGACTTTGTCCCAGGCAGTTAGACAGAACTCACTCCAGAAAAAAATTCTCATTGGATGCCCAGGTCTGGCAAGGCTTCCTAATGGTAATTCCCACCTGTCTCCATCAGAGGTCTTTGCTAGCTGGTATTCTGTTAGTCTGAAAGAATTACAACTATATAAAGTGATCAACTTCAAGACAATATTCCCACAAAAGGACAATACTATTTAAAGAAAGATTCACACCAAACATGGAATGGCATTGGAAGTGCTTCTTGCTGGGTAGATGGAATGGCAATGAACCCAAACAACTTCCTGTCAGTGCTAGAAGTGGACAGAGTACCAGAGTAAGGTGATATAACCACATTAGAAGTCATTTAATGGGATTAGTGTAACATCAGTCTTTGTCAAACAGGAGAGTAGTATGTGAGTATCTTTCACATGTGCCAGTCACTTAACCATGAGAAGCTAAACTGAACTAAACTAGACATAAATCCAGGCACAGTTAATTCAATGAAGTCCCAAAATATATCCAAAGTGGCTACTTGAGTCCCTAGATTTAAAAATTCATCTTTTTCCAGAAAGTTACTGTATTGCCTTTCACTGTGGTAATTCATGTTAAAAGAAATCAACCACCAAACCCAACATTTTTTGGTTTGGACTGTATTAGTGAAAACTTCAGAGCCAGAAGAGGAAGTTAGATCACAAAACCTGCAGGGCTCCTGAAAAACAAACTACAGCCAAATCTGACCTACTAGTGAGGGGTTAATCAGTTTATGATTAATCATATCCAGAGGTGGACACATAGGGCTCTCCTCCATGCAGAATTAACCAAGATCAAAAGGTTAATTTGATTATTTACACAATACCACACCAAAGACTATGTTATTTTCACAGACAGCTTAGATCTGGAAGCAGTTCAGCTATTTCCACTCAGTTCATCTTAGTAAATATTGTCAGACTTAGCCTTGCTGGAACTCTAAGGCAAGCAGAGTGAGCTTTATTAGCCCTGCACTAACAGCCTACACCTGTGGTGGGACACAGCACCACCTAAATTAAATCAAGCTCATCAATGTAGAATCCATTTTCAATACTACCACAGTAAAAAAATGTCCTCCTGCATTGTGTCCTCAATAAAAAGCATCTCTTCAAGTGATCAGCACAAGAGATACTCTGTATTTTTCTTTCAGAAGGGAGTATTTTACAAAAGAGCATGTCTCCAGCTATTTCCATTCTCCCAGCAGTTCCCCTAAGATCAAAAAGGCACCAGCCCATTTACTCTGAAACTTCAGCCCACCACTGGTGGGGGTAACTCAACAAACCAGTACAAGTGAGAAGGAGGCACAGGGGTGCACTGGCTTCGTGGAGCCAAGCCCAGCCCAGGAACAGCCTGGCTGGGTTTCTGCCTCCATCCGAGGGAGGCACAAAACTGCTTCACATTCTAATACAGTCACAATAAATGTTAACATCTAGACTCACAGTGAAAGGCCAGCTGCACCTCATTTTTTACCTTTTTTTATCACTATTATGTTTAAATGTTACAAGAATGCCTCTATTAGTAATGAGTGAATAATTTTCATTTTCCCCCTAGAAAAAAATAACAAATTTTAGGGAAAAGCACAGTGTGTCCTTCACGCACGGAATCCTGTGGTCCTGACCAACAAACCAACACTTGCCTGTGGAATTCGGTCCGTTCTGTGTTTCACCCATGGCACCCAGGCCATCGCCACCACAGCTGCGGTGTGAGGAGAGGGGAGGTGATCATCAAGCACCAGCCTGACTTTTTTCTGTCAAACCTTGCAAGTATCACCACGAGAAAACCGCTTTTTGTCAGTGCCCGGGCTCCAGCTACCCGGGGGGGGGAACCACCTGCCCACACTGGGAAAGGCGGTGGGCGGCGCCCCTCACCTGCACCGCTCGGTGTGGCTGGGGCACTCGGCGATGCCCAGGCCGCCGGCTGAGGCGCTGGCTGAGGCCCTGCCCGCGGGCCCGCCTCCCGCCCGCCCTCACGAGCCCGGTTGCACGCGCCGGCGCCCGCCAGGGGGCGCATGCAACCGCCGCCGTCGCTGCCCTGGCGCTGCTGGCCAATGGGAGTGGGGAGCACGCTCGGCTCGCAGTGACGCCATTGGCTCGCGCCGCCGCGGTGCGTGCCGGGACGGCGGCGGGACCATGGCGAGCGACTTCTACCTCCGTTACTACGTGGGGCACAAGGGCAAGTTCGGCCACGAGTTCCTCGAGTTCGAGTTCCGGCCCGACGGTGAGGGACAGGGAGGGAGGGGACGGGCGGGCGCGGCGGGGTCCGGGATGACGCCGGGCCCGGGGCCGCCGCGGAACGGTGCCCGCGGAGCGCTGCCTTGGCGGGGTTTAATGTCCGTCCTGTCTTGCTCAGGGAAGCTGCGTTACGCCAACAACAGCAACTACAAGAACGACGTCATGATCCGAAAGGAGGTGAGGGAAAGGGGGCCACTGGGCGCGGCGGGTACCCGCGGCTGACGGGCTGGTGTGAGGTAGGGGCGCGGGCTTGGTGCCGGACCGCCGCAAAGCACTGGTGTGGTGGTTTGTGCAAGGAAAGCAGCGGCCGTCGTTGTTATTTCACGTTGGAATGTTGTTTGTAGGCTTATGTGCATAAGAGTGTGATGGAGGAGCTGAAGAGAATCATTGACGACAGTGAAATCACAAAAGAAGATGATGCTCTGTGGCCTCCTCCAGACAGAGTTGGTCGGCAGGTTGGTGTGCAGTGTCTTTTCTAATTGCTGTTCTAATTTTGGCATGTTAGCTCATTAGAAGCATAACAGAGCTTTTTCTTCACAGACCTACTGCGTTCAGTACCTTTGTAATAAAAATGGAATAGCCATCATCGTCTCACCACTGAAGTAGTTCTGTAACTAATACCTTAAAGCAGTAGTTTGACTTCCTATAATCTTTAATTTTCCAGGAGCTTGAAATAGTCATTGGTGATGAGCACATCTCCTTTACCACGTCAAAAATCGGTTCACTCATTGATGTAAACCAATCCAAGTACGTACGCTGCTTTTTTATGTTGCTGCTGGTTTTAGGTAGTGATCCATATTAGAACTTGCTGGTTATTAGCTACTTGTATTTTATATTGTTTCAAAGTACAGGTCAGTTTCTGGGGGCACGAGTGCTCTGTGTTCCTGTGTAATGTACCAAATGCTTTAAGACTGTGTCGTTATGTGCTGTATTTCAAACCCACTGAGCATCCATCCAGACGGGATGAAGCAAATCTGTTAATGTCTAAGATGCCCTCTGAAAACTTTCCCTATAGGCTTTGTTGGTTTTCTTTTAATAGGTTAGTTCTATAAACTGCTCGCTCAGAACATCAATTTAACTTTTTTTTTCTTCCTTCTGTTGTGCCCTGCAGGGATCCAGAGGGCTTGAGAGTGTTCTACTACCTGGTCCAGGATCTTAAGTGTCTAGTCTTCAGTCTTATTGGACTGCACTTCAAGATTAAACCAATTTAAATAAAACAAACTGAAGTTTATATTACAGTATCTGGGGGAGGGGGGTGGGCAGGGAGGAATGCTGTTTCAACTTATTTCTGGCCTAAAGCTTTTATGTATGTTAGAATGTTTGGGTTTTTTATAAACTGTCAGTGACTGTCAATAAAATGGTGAGATCTCTTTTTTAATTTATAAGCTCTGGTGAGAAACTGACTTCCTAACACTGTTTATGATGGTAGTTCAGGGTCTGTTACTTCATTTGGATCACACAAAGCTGTATTTCACTTCTCTATCTATGCAGTAGTAGAAAACTGAGTTCAAAGTCTGGCTCTGTGAAGTGAAACTTTTGCCAGCTGTCAAGATAAATTTTGGTGACTATCCTGAGTTGGATGTTCTGTTGGCCAGCTCAAATACACAAAACAAGGGAAGACCCGAACTCTGCTCCTGATAACTGGTGACAGCAAAGACACGTCACCTTCCTTGTGGTGTGCTGCTGTGATGACCCCTTTGCCTTCAGAGCAGAAGTAGACACAGCCACGCAGGATCTTCACTGATGCTCCCATCCAGCTCTAGAAAAACTGAAATGAAAACTAATGTAGAATGTATGTAGTTAAGTTCTAGACTTGCAGATCCGTTGTGCAGAATTGATTATGAGACTTAGAGAACCAAATATGTCTCATCTTTAATGTATTTTGTAGAGACCTGTTGCAAGACCCCCACCGGGGTCCAAGGCTCCCCACAGGCTCTGAGGGTGTGCCCTACCCTGTGCCCTTCCTTTCTCTAGCATCTCTCTCAGTTTTTCCTAAACCAGGCGCCGCTACGACTGAAAGATTGTGGTTAAAGGGCTTTTTAAAAGGGGAAAACATCTGACCTCCATTTACCTATGCCAGCGCCTCCTCATGCACCTTCTGCCTTTCCCGCCCGCGCTGTCCCCACACGCCGGCCCCGCTTCCCCACCACCACCGTCCCGCTGCCGCCCCGCTCCCGGGGCCCACCGCGCCACTCCTTCCGCCATGGACCGCTCCGGCGGGGCGGTGACCGGGACCGCGCCCGCCGCCGCCATCTTGGCCGAGGGCAGCTTCGGCTTCAGCGCGGGAGAGAGAACCAAGAGGCGGCCGCCACGTTGGCTGAGGGCACCAGCGCAACGCGGTGGGGGGTGGGAAAAACCGAACAGCAACACTAAACACACGTAGGAGCGGCTTGAAACCCGCAGCTGCTCCCGCGAGAAGGGGCTGAGGGGGGGCGTAAGGCCAGTCCCGAGAGTGCGGCGGCCTCTGCGGCCCCCTGAGCTGCCGGGCACCCTGCAAGGCCATGGGGGTAGGTCGGAGCCGCGGCCGGGCCGAACTGAACCGGGTCAAACCGTGCCGAGCCAAGCCGAGCTGACGTGCTCTCTCGCTGCCTCTTGCCTTGCAGAGGATCGGGCTGCAGCTGCGCGCCACGCTGGAGAACATCACCAGGCTGCGGGCCGAGGGGGAGGATTTCCGCTGGTACCTCAAGGTGCGGGGCGGCCGGCGGGGGCGGGGAACGCCGCGCTCGGTGCCAAGGGCCTGTCAGACCGCCCAGCGCGGCACCTGCCCACGGAGGCCCCTGGGGTTAAGTGTCACATCGCTCAGCTTCAGCAGCCGTGTGGGTGCAAGCGGGCTGCTACAGGAGCAACAAATGCGATGGTATAGACATATATGTCTATATATATATGTCTATGTATGTCTATAGACACGTATACAGGAGTACATCATACATTAGTTTGCAAAGCCTGAAGTTCCAGCGTTGGTTAGTGCCTCCACTGGTGAGGTGGTGATCCAGTATCCATGGGCAGGTAACCCAGGCTATTCCCATCTTTTATTTTGTGTCCATGTGTTGCAACAGGTTTTCCACCCCATGCGCCAAAGGGGGCATAGCCGGCAGGTCCAGCCAGCTCGGGGGCCTGTCGGGATAGACAGCACCTCACACCTGCCTCTGGCTCCTCCTCGCTGTGGAACAGTGGGGTTTTAGGAGGGCTCACATCAGCTCCGTTGGCTTTCAAATCCCTGATGACTGACAGCTTCGAGTTTATTTTTCAGCTGAAATGCGGGAATTGCGGTGAAGTTTCTGAAAAATGGCAGTATCTGTGCTTGATGGTACGTGTCCCTGTTGTAACCTGCATCAGAGCAAAAACGAGAAAACAAACCTGCCCCTTACAAGCAAGTGATACTGACATCAGGGATGTGACAACTTGCGCTTTAGATGAGATAGTATTGTAATAGTTACATGCATTCAGGAAATGCTGTCATATTCCATATTAAAAAAAAAATTATTTGAAAACTGAAAAAGCAGGATAAAATTTGTCCGAGGTACGAGAAGGTTCTGTTCTTAGGAATAATCATTCCTTTTTCTTGCATACTGCTGAACGCTAAGAATGTATTTTGAGGAATGAATGAACATGCCTATGTAGATAAGATGTAACTATCCATTATTCACTATTTTAAGTCTAGAACAGAATTATTCTTTGCTAATCACAGCTTTCTGAGTTATAGAATTCTCTAGTTTAAAAAAAAAAAAAAGCCTTCTCATTGCAGTATTTTTTAAAAATTAAAGACCATTGTTGTAAAAACTACTTCAGCTTTGCAGAGGTTTCCAGTGGCTCAGCTAGAGTGCAGTTTAAAATGATGTCTCTCTTGTCATGGTTTTTAGGACAGTGTTCCCCTGAAAGGAGGCAGAGGAAGTGCCACTATGGTGCAGAAATGCAAGCTGTGCTCCAGGGAGAGCTCCATTGGTAGGTGCTTAGAAATTTAAGAGGCATCATCCATTTTACACTTTTTTTCCTAAGTTCATTTTTCAGTCCCCATTTTTGCTTGACACTCTTTGTAAAGGCATTCACCAGGGATTTTTTTTTCCTTGTACACTGGTGCTTGAGATCACAACAGGTACATACTTGTCATCATGCTCATGAAGAGACAGCAAGGCCTCCAGGTTTCTGCATGAACAAAGCTTGTAACATTTTACACAAGCATGCATTTTTTATTTTTTTTTTCCATTGGTTGGGTAACAAAATGGGGTAATGTAAACTTCTCAGAAGTGAGAAAAATGGAATTCTACCTTTTGAGGGCCAACTGCAGGAACTGCTTGGTTACTTTGTTCTCTTACTTTGCATAATGAAATTTCTTCAAAAGAAGCAGCTGGTGCTTGGGTTGTACTGAATGAAACTGGACATAATGCCACTCACTTTTACACTTCTGATTTTTTTTAGATATTTTAAGTCAGACAATCAAGCCTTACAATGTAAGTTTTTCTCTTTTATGTAACAAGTGAAAGATAAATAAGCATGAATAATATTTTGAGTTTTCACTTTATCACATTCCTCTTTTAAGAACAAAAAAGCTGGTATTCCCTCCCTAACAGAAGATTGTCTCTTGAAGATTCCTGCAGACAGTCTCAAGTGAAAATAATGTGAAACATTTCATAAGCAAAACACAAAATTGTATCACTGAAATCAGAGGCTATTATGTAATACCTGGATTAGCTTCCTCTTGAAGGCTTCCTTGTGACAGATTAAGAAATTCTAGTTAATTGCCACCTATTAAATGAGCTCTAGGATTTTGCTGTCACTTGGGACATGAGAGTGGATAGTACTGCCTTTAAAGCAATTCATTCCTAGACTAATGCTTGTCACTGTCTCTCTCTGTTAGATGAAAACTAATGGAATTCTGACTCAATTACAGGCTGAAGACAGCGAGAAATTCAAAACAATAGTGGAGTTTGAATGCCGAGGTCTGGAACCAGTTGACTTTCAACCACAGGTAAATTCTAATTCTGTATTTGTTTCTGTGTTTTTAAGAGCACTTCTTACAGACCCTAGAGTGATAAAGTACATAATATTTGGAAATGGCACTGCTCTTCCTGGAACATCCTAGACCTCCCCAGTTTTCCCCACACTCTCCACAGTTCTTTTACTTCGTTTGACTCCAAAAAAGAAAACCCCACAAGCAGCTACTGCTAACAGCTCTGGTATTCTTTGTGCCAGTAAAATCTGAAATGAAATATGCCACGGAGTTGCATGCAAATTGCCATACAGGTGACTGAGCACTGCTCATCTGAATTCATTTGAAAGGTCCTCGTGGCTCAGGTTATTGCAAAAGAGAGTCTTTCCCAGAGGGGAATTGCCAGAGTGCATAACTAGATAGCCACATCCAGGACAGCACCACTTTTCTTCTTTGTATGTTACAGAGAGTAAATGAAGTCCAGGTTATGCACCATCTTCAGTATATGGCCATGCAGGAAATGAATATTGGCATTTTTCCATTTGAAGCTTGACCAGGCAAAGACTGAAGATCAACAGCAGTTAAAGATTGTTGCAAAGCACACCTCAAGGTTCAGAGTTAAAGGATTTCTTCAGGGCCAAGGCAGTCTTCAGTGATTCATTTGCTTATGCATGGTCATGCTGCTTGCAAGCTAACTCCCTGCTATATTTAACCTATTATTCCAGTCGGATTAGGTGTAAATAGACTGACAAATATAAACCTGTCTTATCCTTCCCTCAGACTGTGACACTGTGCTAAGAAACAGACCAAAAAAGCTGATCCTTCAAAGAATGTAGTATAAATAAAAACACCAATGCAGTGTGCTGGGGGAGGTCCTCTTTTATTTATGTATTTATTTAAAATAAAGTATTCTTTGATTCTCTGATGTATACCCTCTTTTCCTACCTAGCAGCAGCAACAAATTCAAACTAGGTACCTGTGTGTTCTAATAATGGGCAAGGTCAATGTTTGTTGCTGCTGCTAGGTAGGAAAAGAGGGTATACATCAGAGAATCAAAGAATACTTATCTACTGCAAATCTGATGTATAATTTTTTGTTTCACTTGAGGATAGTTCTCCTGTCCTTGTCTCTCAAATGAATGCTTCAGCCAAAACCGTGGAGGTCTGAGCTGCTTTGCTTTGTGGCACAACCAGTAGTTTCATTGGGAACAGAACTGTGACAGTTCACTGTGTTGTAAAGTCAGCTGGCATTTTTGTCTCATTGGTGTGTGTGTTTATGCTTTAGCTCCTGAACAGTCGGCAGAGGGCAGACAAGTCACTGCATGTCCCTGCTGCAGGTTAAACGCGTCTCAGCTCTGACGCCAAAGCTGTAAAAACGCAAGTCCTGCCGAGTGTCCGGTACAGAAGCTTGTAATTCCAGTCACATGGCTTCTTGTTCCTTGGAGGGCTGGTGAATATCCCCAGGTGGCGAAAGCAGGGCTTCTTTTATTTTTCTAGCCTGTGTTCTGTACTGCAGCTCTGCGATTTTTTTGTCCCGTGATGCTGATCTTCCTCTCCACCCCTTGCAGTTCCCTTGGGATGGGCTTCTGGCAATTCAGTAAAGGCCATATCCACGCTGTGCCTTGCAAGTACCTCTCCTCTTGTTATGCCTGCTATGCTCTGTGGTTTATTAAACTCTCATCAAATCCCAAAATACTTTAAAATCATGTGGCTTACTTCACACATTCTTATGCAGTTAAATGTCTGACTGGCACTAGTGGGGATTTCTTTATCAAAAATGCCAGTGTAGATCCCTTGCAGAAAACCAGGAAGAAGCAACCTTTGCTCTTTAGCCACTTCTTAATAAAATTCTGTAGTTAGAAATGGCAACGGAAGAAACCTTCCTGTGTGCTACAGGGGTGGTGGATTTTTACATTTACTTTTAAAAATAGTACAACTTACTTTACAGTTTGATAACCGTGAACCCTAAAATGAGAGAGCTGTTCCTACAGAAAATAAACCAGAACCCCTTGTTCTTGTGCTGTTTCCTTCCTAGTGCTGTCCTTTCCTTTGACTCTTTAAAAACAGCAACTAACAATAGTGAAGAACTGTCTCTTGAAATGATTGCTTGGGTGTACTCACCTGGTCCTGATCCTCCTTTCACATAAAGCTTGCTAGTCACTTCTGTGCCTAAATCCAATACTGGCTGCTCCTTCTCTAGAGTATCTTGGATTCTCTTGAAATTTAAGCAAAAACTAACTCTCTTCCACATTTTCTTTCTATTGTTTTCTTGTAGTGTAAGTTTATGATGAAGCTTTTTTATACACAATGCCTGTATGGACACTGAACACAAATTAAAGCTATTAGTAGTGGGATGCTGCTACGTAAACATTACCTAGAATACTTGGAAATACCTTTTTTGGCAGGAAAAAAAAAAGGAGCAGTGTTAACTTCTTTTTGTCCTGTGGCTGCTTAGATTGGATTTTCCCAATCCACAAACAGGGTCACAACCTTACACTGACCCTTAACTGGGAAAGAGTCTGACCATTCCTTCTACCTCATTTAAAAGAAATACAGTAAAAATTTGTGCTGAGTAACTTTCTTTCATCATATTTCAATGATCAGATTTATTTGGTACAACTTACTCTTAAAAACTTACTGCAAATGTGTTTGCAGGCAGGGTTTGCTGCTGAGGGTGCAGAATCTGGCACACCTTTCAATGACATAAACTTGTTGGAAAAGGTATGTTGTCTTAGTTTCATTAGTAAATCTAATTATGTAGTACAAGATACACACCCTGAATGTGCAAGAGACTAGTTTTGCTCTTTCATGTAGGCACAGGAAAGTCACAGCTAGAGAGGCAAACAAAACTATGAACAACCAGCATTACTAACAGTGTCATTTTAGAAGTACACATTTGATAGCTTAGCAGCTGACAAAGGTAGAAATGAAAATTTTCTTTCAAGTGACTCAGGAATTCCAGAGAGCAAGCACTTGGAATACTAAATGGCTGGGGTTATTTAGAGTGGTGACTGATTTTTCTAGGAAGACTTTTTTTCTTGTGCACAGAGATATTAAAAAGTAATGCAATGACACTGTCCTTCAAAGCTCAGGATAATGATTCCAGCATTGCAAATCTTCCTTGGCTGTGAGCAAGAATCTCAAGGTCAAATCTGCTCCCTGGTATCCTACTTGGCAGGGATCTGCTTGTCTGCTTACCCGCCTGACTAGGGTATTGTAAATGATAGATAATCCTTTCATCTGCCGTGGTTGCTGTCTTGTCCCCTGCAGGCTGTGGACTACATATGAGAAAAATACAAGTCATTGTTAAGACACTGAGACTGAAGCCCAGTGCTCTTGCTTCTCTCAGCTATCAGAACTGAGCTTAGTGACTACACAGTGCTTTCCACAGAAATCTAAGACCCAAACTTTGAGGAAAGCTTAGTTTCAGTTTAAATTCCGGTCTGTGTTTCAGACACTACTGCATTCTATCCTCTGTGACTAATACTCTGAAATCTTCTTTCCTATAGGATTGGAACGACTATGATGAAAAAACAAAGGAATCTGTTGGAATCTATGAAGTCACCCATAAATTTGTAAAATGCTAAAGTTCATAACCCTAATAAATCTCAACATGCTTATGGATGAAGGAGCTGGAACCATCAGAGGTGCAGTTTCCTCTGAGTTACTTTTCACATGGCTGTACTTCAGAAATTGAAAACTAAGTTGTACTTACTATCCCCAGGATGTCCTAATAAAATATTTTCCACAGAGCCCTTTTGAGATGGCTTCAGTGCAAACTGAAAATAGTATATACAATTGACTGAACTGTGCTGTTTTCTTAATCTTGTCTTTTCTGGGAATATATATGGTTGTGATGAACTGTGGCTTTACTGTATCAACAGTAGACAACATAGACAACTTATTGCCTTGAAGTTTTTAATAGCCTATCACCAAGAAGTACCCACATTTGATTCTCTAACATAAGCAAGTAAGGTTTTTTCACTCACCATTCCTGTAATCAGGAAATAGCTTTCAGTTTAGTAAGGCACTGTGTTAACTGGTCAAGCAAAAAGGTATGTCTTTAATAGCTTTCTGCCAGTTCAAGTACAGACACTGAGCTGAGTTTACTGAGAACAAGAAGCTTGGCTGCTGTTGACACACATAGCTGTTACACCTTCTGAACATTGGAGTATGTCATGAAATAAAGCTCACTCATTTCTAGTTCAAGGCAGACCTTCTACTTCATGGCAGGTGTGCTCACAAACTTGCCAGCTGTTCTCATGTTTTAAAAAACCCAGCAAACCAAACCCAACCAAAAATACAACTCCCAAAACCTTCTTTCTTTAATTTCATTCAAAGACTTTTGGTCTGATTATTGTTTCCTGATATATTGTTTCCTTCATCACCCCAAATGATCACCTTCCTTTCTTTGTTTCAATGAGCAAGAACAATCATGGTATGTTTTTAAGTAAATTTTAAAATAATCCTTTTCAACTGAAAAATAGAACAGCATATTACAGGCTGCCAAGGAAACAGCCCTGATGAGGAAAAGTTTATAAGCTGTTAGGCTTACATATTTAAAGCATGTCTCTCCCTTTCCTAGCACTTGCACTTCATACTTCAAGATACAGCATTGCTCACACTTGCTGTGTTAAAGAAAAAAGACACTGGGAGAACGTGGAAGCCAAGATAGTGGAAGGAAGAGTAAAGGCAAGTAGGTTTCTGAGCCTCTGAACCTCATCTGTCACATCCAACCAAGATGTTCAGAATTTGTTTGGGTAATGTATTTGGTTGTCAAGCTCATGGTGGGCTGTGCGGACAGCCGTGAGCACAGAAGCAGCACTAGTGTGCTGTTCAGCTCCAGAGAAAGACCAGTCTTCCCAGAAGAGAAGCAGAGTGGGAGATGTCAGGGTTTAGAAGAGCAGAGGAGTCCCAGTTACACACACCATAACACATTTTGTGCAAAAAGGGGTATCTCGTGCAGTGGGCATCTCTGTTGTACTCCCAAGAACTCCAATCACCTTTGGCTTCTTGACTGATAAAGGCCCCTTCCTCTTCTGCTACCACCCACTTTGCAGCTGGCAGAGTCCCAGCTGTGAGCAGCACACTGGAACTGTCTGCAGCAGTTTCATCTTGCAGTGACAGCACTGCTCAATTCTGTTGCTGTCTATGCTCAAGCTCTCCTGCACTCCCTTCAGAGTTCCCAAAATCTTAAGTCTTCACAACTTCTGCAATAAGCCCCCATGCATTAAAGACACAGCTCTAGGCACTAAGACTCTGGCATTTGCTACAATAAATGATACTGTAAGTTCCAGCTGATAGAACAAGGAGGAAACAGGAGCACATTCTGTTGGGACTACTTTTCCACAGTAAGAGGATGTTTGGAAAGAGAGCCCCAGTGAATTTTTTTTTTTTATGCACAAGAGCACATGTCTGTGCAGCAAAACAAAAGCAGATTATTGGGCAGACTTCATGGATGGAAGGGGAGAGCCAACACTGCAGTACTCTCTGCAATACTACTCTCAGTAGTTTTCTTCTCAACCTTTTTAAGAAACATGAGCTATTGTTAAAGGGAATACCCATAATGTATAATTTTGATATGGCAAGGAAAGAATTTTGTGGTTATTAATAGAGAGCTTTATTACAATACAGTCTTTTCCAGTTAATTTAACAACACAGTTGGTGATTGCAGGTTACTTAAAGCCTCCCACTTCAGTTTTTGTTTCTCAAGAAGCTGTTACAGTAGAAAGGCTTCAAGCAGTTGAGGCACAATCTGTTCTGGTATCAATTCAAGTTTCAAGAGAAAGGTAAGTGTGGCAAGTTAGCAAGTGCAAGACTGAAAATGTAACCACTCTTTCATAGTTAAAATTATTGCTTTTTTTTTTTTAAATCCAACAGTTAAAGAGTGGTATCACAGTGCTGTTGTCTGTCTGAACAGTCATGGAACACAGATATTCTGAGTTCATAAACTCAGTAACAATGCTTTTCATTTTAATTTATGTGGTTCAAGAACACATGGATCTGTTGAAGCGATGAATCTGTTACTTAATTTTGACATTGTGAATGTTTGTATTTCCTGAAACGTGCATTAAAAGTCTGTAATTTTAAAAAATAGATACAAATTTCATAGTCAATCTAACAGTATTCAAGTTCAACGAAGATAAACGAAGCCAATTAATCTGGGCAGACTCAGGCACGCTGAACACTGATTATCATGTCAATTAGTCTGCATTTTGTACTGCAACTGTAAAGAGTTTCAACATTTTTATGTCTAACTACCAATTTTCTTGCCCTTTAAAACATTAAAGATATCTTCTAGTGACTTGTGTATACACTGAAGGAATTCTTTACCATTCCTAGCTGGGTAAGAGGAAACATTACAACCTATCCAGTCATCCTGTACCTGATACCCTACTCCAAAGCCATCAGCCACCACTGGGCCAAACCCTCCTAATTGCACAGCTGGGCTAACCAATGTGCTTGTAGAAATGATGTTGTGATTAAGCTGAGCATAGGCTTGGTCTTGATAGAACTCGGGGAGTGCAATCCCTTTGGATAAGGCTAAATGGCGCAAGCCAAAGAGATGCCGGTCAAATCCCTGACCTGTTAAAATAAAATAGCAAGTATTAGAGAGGTGACTTTGTAGGAGGTAAACTCACTTATTTTGAATTCACATTGGCTTTCAGCCACAGAAAAGGAGGTCTATAGAACTGGATTTTATTTTCATATTAGCAGGAATCATTTTTCAGATCCCAGACATTCTGCACTTGTAATGCACATATCCTAGAGCATGAGGGCTTGCTTCCTACCAGGAACCATGACAGTAAGCAAAAGTGCAGTGTTACAGGCAATTTTAATAATACATCACCTTATTTGATTAACTATTTATCTGAATATGTCCAGGTTGTTTAAAACGAAGAAAGGCTTTCCTAAAATTTATTAATCTAGAGAGGAATAAGATCTTACATCAATAAAAGGAGGCAAATTTTAGACTCTATGGGTTAATGTTCAACAGTCAATTTTACTGAAACACTGCAAGTTACACTTCGGGGAATGATGATTCAAAAGCATTTAGAAAAATACCTGGAGTAGCACAGGAAAATAATCAGTTAGATTTGGAAGCTGTTAAAGCCTTTATACCCTGCAGGCATAAGATAGTACTAACTTTTCAGACATAAAGCCCAAGTTCTTGGTTGCCTTGAGAAGTACAACATGCACTAAGTATTTGTCAAATTTTCAAATAACCCAGATGCTGTAAGGACAAAAATTGAAGCATAAAAAAATTCTCAAGATGCTAACAGTGAAGTGGAAAGCACAGAGGCATTCTCCTCCATCCAGAAATGAGTTTTAGAGAACGCGTTTTAAACGGCACCCTTCTGCTACTGTTTTTGTCAAGTTTATATTAACATTAGACCTCCATCAAAATTAAATTATTTAGTTGTAACGTAAACATTTACAGCAACATTAACAGACATTTAAGTGCAAAAGCAAGAGTGTCTGATATATTCCTACTTACCCATAGCAGCTTCTTTTGTCAAACGGCCATGGTACTTTGAGCATTCCACAATCAGCTTCTGAAGCTCTTCTGTGCTGTGCTTAGACAGTTCCCTGACAAAAGCTTCTGAACATTTCTTTGTGTGGACAGAGGCAGGACGTATAGTTTCTGTACGACCGTGTTTGAAAGCTGCAGTACTGCAAGACTCATAGGTAGCAACAGTCTGATCGTATTGCCGAAGGAAAGCCATCTGGAAGGCAAGCTGAGCCACAGCATCTGGACTTACCTTCTTTTGCTTTAGAAGGTCCTTGCCCCCTTCATGGAACTGAATCATATTAAGAGACAGTGCTTCTACACTGGCATCAAATTTCTGTTTGGCTTTGGTAATTCCTGCTTTTAAGGCATCATTCAGCTTAAAGTCAAGTTTCTGTACTGCTGTAGAAGAGTCTACTGAAGCAGGCTGGGACTGGGGGCTGACGGCTGGTGCCTTGGTGCTATCTTTAAAAACCTCGTTCTGGAACCTGAGCACAGCCACACCATCTCCCCAGGAATGTTCAAAATTAATTCCTGCAGTGCCATCCTTAGTTATGATGAGACTAAAGGATTTGTCAAACCAGCGGTTAGCACCATCTCCGTGCAACATTGTGCGGGACAAGTGCACCAAGTCTTTAATGGGAAAATCATCTAAACTTAAACAAAACACCGCAGAGTCTACTTTTTGAAGAGCTGCTTCATTGCCATTATCCAGTAGATTCTTTCTCAACAATGCCCATGTATCTCGGTTTTCACTGGTGAGGTAGCCAAGAGGGAAGGCCGGGGCTGGACTGTTGTCACTAAGGATGTATTTCAAGTGTGCTTGGATCTCTGAAGGTTTCAGTGTATTTCCATCTCTATCAAGAACATCAAATACATAAAAATTCCCATTTCTCAGTACCAGTAAATGTTTTGCCTTTTCATCTGTATAAAGCTCATCTCTGTTGAGTTTAGGCAGCCGTGTGGAATTGAAAAGCCTGAAGTACTGAGACATATCCAGGGGGTAAGCATTGACCATGTAGGCACCAAACCATGAAAGCGAAGAAGGCACAAAACGGATAATTTTTTTAAACATCTGAGTGTCGCTTTTTTCCGGATTGAGGTGAAAAACCTCTGGTTCAAGATAACCAGCCCTGAAGGTCTTCATAAAACGTAAAGCAGAAACAGTCATGTTTGTAGCTCGTATGAGCTGATCATTATATTCAGATTTCGGATCAGGATTAAAAGACATAAATGGATTAAAATTCAAAACAACAGATTCACGTGCTTTTAGGTACATGTCGAACCAGGGACCTGAAAAGGGAGAGTTGAGAAATAGGTCAGAACAGAAAAGCAGCTTACTGAGTCAGACCAGAGGTTCATATAGTCAATATCCTGCCTCCAGCAGCCATCATGAATAAACACATATTGAAGTCCACACAAACAAAACAAACATATGCAGTAATTCCCCCCAAGGATTCTTCCAGCCCTTAATTATGAAGAAAGGTACTGTTGGGTAATTGTAAAACTACTGTATTTGGAGCAATCCATATCAAGAGTGTCAACATCATTATCAACAAGGGCCAATTTCCATGCTTTCTCCTGAGACATACCATGCAGCTCCACAGCACTGCATTTTTGTGCACACCTCACATTTGGAGTGGAACGTGCTTTTACCTACTCTTAAGCTAATAATTTCTGCAACTCTCTGTCACTGAGAGCATGCTTCTCTTTAGAATCACCTTTATTTCTGACCCAGTATTTCCCTCATTCCTGGCAGCATTCCTCCATCTACATTTGCTGCCTTGCATTTCCACCTCCCTCCTTCCTCTTTCTGTCCACTGAAATGATCAGCACAGGGTAAACTCCTGACACCACTGGTCTCTCAAGCTGGCAAAAAGACAAGGTTAGAGGGGACCTCACAGTTATTCTTCTAGGCCCAGAACAGACTTTGGAAAGCAGGATTACATTTGATACCCACAGATCTTCTAGTCAGTCTGTCAGCATATCAATAAGCAAGGATGGGATCCAAAGGTTTTGTGCTGGTCAAAACCAATGGAATCAAACACAGCTTTAAAAAGTAGTCACATCTTTACGCCTGCCCATGAGTAAACGAAAACCCAGGGGGCAGTGGCAGAGAAGGGATTTTTTAGTAGGTTCTGTTTCATCATCATTAACAACTTCAAACTCAGGAAGCTCTGGTATTGCACACTGACTGGATGCAGACCGAGGAAGCAAGTGCACCCCAACTTCATCTCAAGGCAACTGACGTATTGAAAAATATTATTTCAAGCCTGTATCAGTCCCAAGAAGAACCTTCTAGCAGGGCTATAAAAAGGCACCAGGTAACTCAAGGACCTAAGTTATAATTTTAATCCAGATCCTCTCAGGTGAGTCACTAACATTCATCTACAGTTTTAGAACCACATCTGTCATCATCATGAAGCCTTTTAACCTTGGACTTGAAAGTCCAGGGTGAAGGCAACTATACATACTTTCAGAAACCAATTTCAAGTGGAACAGGTCTTTTATGAGGCTTGAAAAATAACTAAATAAAAAGGAATAAAAACACTCCACAGTTCATGGACAAAAGGCAGCATGCTGGTTAGCACTGACAAACACCACAAAGCCACCAGTTAAAACCCCTGATGTTGTTAAAAGTGAATGGAAAAGAAAATATAACAAACATCAGCTTTTTTGAAATCTTCTGGTATTCCCTACATAATTGGTGGTAGCTAACACCCTTCTAGGTAGTCTCAATATACAGCAAGGATAGAAGTGCATTTGCAGAGCAACATGCAAACTTCTGCTTCCACAGGTATTTTAATATTTCCACATCTGCTGCTATCCATCTAATACTTTCATAAGCAGAAACTTCTATTTGGAAGTGAGGGGAAATAACAATAAGAATAATTTAAAAAACCTACATGCATACTCTCCCTCTCCTATTTTTTCTTTACACTCATCTTCATCTTTCTGTCTCTCCTTTTCCTCTGCTCTTTAAAAGAATACTGTTTTGTAGTTTGAGGGGGTTTTGTTCAGAGCACTGATCACTTCTGCCTCCCAAAGCTTAGTCATATACTCTGAACCCCATCAGAGTTCAGTTTTCTTGCTAAATAACTTGTAATTATTTGAAAATGATTGCTTTAGTTTCCTTAAAGGAGCTATCAGTAAAGCTCCGCTATTAACCTGAATATAAATAGACAGCAATAAGAAAAGAAAAAAGATAAAGCCTGTAAACTAAAATTTAAACACAGTAATTCATGAAAAAATAGTTTATTCAATATCCATCTGTCCAGAATTCTGGTATATAAAAGTTAAATGATGGGCATTCTTCTTTTCCCCAGAAACTCTGAATTTGCTCAAATACAGTTACAGGCAGTATTCACAGCATGTTATTCCAAGTTTATGAAGTAGAGAACTTAAGCTTCAGCCCATTTTATCTGCAGCATTACAAGCTGTTACCAAGGATGGTGACCTACAGATTCCTTCTATATCCAGTGGGCCAACGTACCTGTGATATAACTAGTATGCTTGTTCTGATTGTCTTGAGCAACCAGTTGCTCATGCAGCTCTCTTCCAATTCCCTTCTCAAACCGATGAGCAAGTTCTTCAGTTTTCCTACAGCAATCATTAAAGAGTCAAAATGCATCATAAGCCATACTTTTATATGCAACACTTGTCTTTGAAGCTGCACACCATACTGCAGTATGTGTATCTTGTCTGTCCATACCTGAATTGGTCATCATTTAAAAGCGGTTTCTGGGCATTTAGGTATCTCTTTATTGTATCTTCTAGTTTGGGAATCGGCAGTCTGAAGGAATGGGAACAGAGACACATGCACTTTATGAGCAATGGCACTAGTGAAGCCTCCGTTTCTCAACCAGTAGTCTCTCTTTGCCTCCCCTCTTTCCTGCCCTTCCTTATACCCCATATTATCCCAATGGCTCAAAAGTTGCTTGTGGAAGAAGAGGAGGAGAAAGGGAATAGACGGACATATATTATCACAGCATAACGTTCTCAGAAAACAAGGTAGAAAACCAATTTCATTCTCTTGTTACAAAGGTATTGCAGTGAAGGGTGTTAGAACCTTACAGGGAATATCATAACATGAACTGTTACAAGGAGGAGCAGCTATATAGAAGGCAGGTTTAGTTCTGTAGCCATCCCTGCATCTGGGTTTCACTCACTGCTGGGTGCTGCGCATTTAACTTTTTATTGCAAATTTCCTCGTAAGTATCTTTGTCATTTTCCTCTCAGTCTAAACATGAAAATGCTCCTCCTACCATAAAATAATCCTGCTATATCAATGAAGGTTACTTTGCAACCTGAAGAGATGTCTCAATACTGGGTTACTGGTTATATTCAAGCTTTAAGAAATAAAATCATTCCTCTCCGCTATGATTTCAGAGGAGCACATACAATACGAAGTGAGTAGCACACCCCGGACAGTTTCTTTATATAGAGAGGGGGGAGAGGGCATTTTCTCTCCCCTCTCCTCACAGTGGACACCCCAGGGCCGTCGGCCCCAAAGGCCGCCACCGACCTCTACCCGCGTCCCCCCGAAGCCCAGCCCGCCGGGTGCCGCGGCGGCCGCCCCGGGGATGGCAGCGACACTCGCTGCCCTCAGGACGCTCCCTGCAGGCCTTGCCCCGGCCCCCGCCCGGCGGACCCTCAGGAGGCCGCGGGCCGTGCGGTCCCGGAGGGCAGGGGGCCCGGCCGGCGCGGCGGGGAGAGGGACAGCGTCCCGCCGTACCTGGGCAGGCTCTTCTGGTAGTGCATGGTAGGCACGATGCTGCGGTGCAGGTACTCGGCAGCGCCCGCGCTGCTGTAGCCCCGCCGCCAGCACGGCCCCGCCGCCGCCCGCCGCCGCAGCAGCTGCCGCGCCGCCATGATGCCCGTGTCGGAGGCCTTGAGGCGCCGCCCGCGCCGTTTCCCTCGCTGCCGTCCCGGGGCGGACTGCCGCGGCCGCCGCCCTCTCCCCAGCAGCGCTGCCGAGCGGCTGCGCTCCTCCTGGCGCTGCCGAACGGCCAGCCCAGTTCCGGGTGAGCTCACGGCGCCCCGCGGCGGGGCGGAGGCGCCGGCTCGGCCCCTCGCGGCGCCTTCGCACCGGCGCAGCGGGAGGATCTGGGCTTAGTCCCTCAAACACGCCCGGAGAAGAGGCGGGCATGGGACGCCAAATGGTGGCCCCGTGGGCCGGAGACGTCCCCCGAGACCTCTACTGCCCGGTGGACCCGGGCGATGCCGGCTTCTCTGCCCTGCGAGGGCTCCTGCGGGTGGCAGTCCCAGCGGCACACCGAGAGTCGCGGCTCCTCGTGGAGGCCGGTGTGATTTTATGAAACACTTTTAAATTACTATTCCATTTGGAAAGTATGTCCGCTGCATGCTATCGAGGTGGCAAAGTTATCTGGATATTAGAAGACCTCTGGAGTGGGATGGTTCAACGTTATAAGTTCCGTCTACTTTTACATACGCACTAACAAAATTTTCTGTGATCCTCTTGTTTTGACAGCACTCCCGTTCAGCATATAGACTCCACATAATTTTTATCTCTTTTTTTTGTGTGTGTCCATATGTCTTGCTGAACACACAGTGTTCAGATCCTGCCTCCAAAGAGAACAGTTTAATCTCTCATGAGCTTTCTTCATTCATATGTGAGCCTGTAACCACAAATACTGTATTACAATATTGTAAACACACTATTTTGTTGTAGCGTATAGAACATTTTCCATAAAAAACACGGAATAATCTTAGAATAACCCAGAAACTACAGAAATGTTTTTGTAAGAAAGCATGGCATGGTGAACAGTTACAATGGTGTATTTTTATCAGAGGCTTGCTAACATAAAAGTCGGCATTGGGATTGCATATGGACACAGCAAAGGAAAGGAAAGCAATCCCTGTGGCTTAGTCTGATAATCCCCTGAAAGTAAATTGGCCCTACTCTAATCAACATAGTGGTTGGAAGAAAAGTGAAATCATTTCACTTCCAATATAATAAATGCCAAATGGCAGAATGTGTCCTCGCCTGTTTCAGTATACAGCTATTTTCTGTTTGATACGTGTCCCTTATTCAGTCACTCATTCAGGTTTTTTTCTCCATGAAAGAGAAAACCCAAGCCTGCTTTAATTAATTCAGTTCAGTTTCACCTCCCTTGTCCTGTTGTGATAGTCTAGTTCAAAATGTTATTTACTCTGCCTGTTAGAAAGACTGCAGTAACATTACCTTTACCCATTTGAAGGCATGACTTGCACTGTTGGCTTTCTAGGCTTAGATGTCCAGACCCCAAGCCTCAAACACTGCCTTGCTCCCAAGAGTGTCACTTTGTTTTGAACCAGTCTTGTTTTAGAAATACTACTGCATTCTGTTCTAATTTTCCAGAGCTGCCTAATCTTCTTCCAGGCTCTTAATGATGTAGTCGATAATAGGATTGTTGGTATTAATTTGGAACAATAATGCCAGCTGCTTGCTTGGTGGCTATTGGCAGAGGGGTGACCTTGCAGGTCAGCTAAGCAGGGCTGGAAGTGCTTTGATCTGATCTATACAGAGCTAGATCTGTCCACCCGAACAAGAGGAGCGGGTGAATTCTCTCTCCATGGGATGCTGATTCTTCCCCAAAGAGCACAGAGGACAGCATGGCAGTGGCTCTGGATGCAATCCTCGCTCGGATCAAGGATGTTTGTAAAAGAAATGGTTTGCTTATCCTCTCGGTGTTGTCGGTCACCATTGGCTGTCTTCTCGGATTCTTCCTGAGGACACGGCGGCTCTCCCAGCAGGTATGTGTGGCATGGCAGCCTATCACTGCAGAGAAAATGCCTCCCTTACGTGACAAAAGACATAGCAACTTGCAGAACTCAAGGATGGACTTTGGAAGATAAAAAGCACGTATGTGTGTTTGTCAAATTTGTTTAATTTCATTTCTTTGTTAATCTACCCTGTTCTTTTGGTCTTTTCACACATTCTCAAACTACATGTTTGCAAAGGGTTCTGGTCTTCAGGACACCTGGTAAATCTAGCATAAGCATATTATAGTGTTGCTACTATGGATAATAATAGCGGGTGTTTAAGCCAAACGAAATGTAGCATCTAATATAGACCAGTAAAGACTGGTAGTGCAATATATTAATTGGATTTTGTATTCCTCTGGAACATGTATGTATAAAGAAAACCCTGGGAATATTTTTCATCGTGAGATGTACAGAAGTACAGATGCTTATATTACACCAACAGTATTTTGTATAAATAACTTTAAGATTTCAAATAATCAATAGACCATATTATTGAAGTAATCTGGGGGTTTCTCCTCTAGCATACTTCAATTAAGCTCTTTGCAGGTTCTCATTTCTTTCTGCTCTATTAGTCAGACAAAATGGAGAGGACAACATGCATTGCTGAATGCCTTGTTTGAGCACAAAATATAAATACCAATCAAAAAATACGTCACTTACAAAATGTGACTAAACTAAAACAAATAGTTGTTCTGCTACTGCTAACTGCAGCCTGAACATCTTTTATCTTCAAGCAGTAGCTTCATACACACCTAGCAAAACACACAGAATGCAGAATGAAGAGATTATTCAGGGCAACCTGTTAGTGGTAGTCCCCAAGAGATGCCATATTTCATTTTTGTCTTCCTTTGTAAAGGAATGAACAATGTAGTGTGTTTTTGTTGAATTACAGCACAATATATAATCTAATTAATTTTAAAATAATATTTTAAAGCCTACTACTTTGCCACCTTACATACCAAAGCTGCAGGTTTTACCAATGTTATCTGATCCACAGCTCTAGCAGGACTCATGAAGACAGATAGTCTTTATCTCAAAACAATAAGCATCTCTCCATATATTTCTAGGAAATTAGTTATTTCCAGTTTCCTGGTGAGTTACTGATGAGGATGCTGAAAATGTTGATCCTCCCACTGGTTGTCTCAAGGTAAGTGAGGACAATGATTGTTCCTATAACTTTTGAAGTTTCCTAAATGAGACATGTCATCACCTCCATTTTGGGTGTAACTAAATCAATGTCCAAATGCCAGGACCATTACTGACTGCTATACATTCATATTTATCGTGGAGCTATGAAAATATTTTTTAATCAATAGGAACATTTAGGCAGTACCTCACATAGGTATTATTTTCTTAAAAATCAGTGGAATTTTTAAAACTGATTTTTTTCTTCTTTTCTTGTAATGGGAGGATGTTTTCCTTCAGGCAAACTAGAGGTTAAATGTATGGAACAAATAACACGCCTTAGCAAAAAGCCGACCTTAAATCTAAACAACTGAAATAATGCACCATACAGACAAGATGAAAAAGCACAGTTAAGTTATAGTCCTTTGCAGTATTTTGAGAGATGGGCTGTAGTATGATGAATTTGAAAAAAAAACCCAAGGTGTCTCCAGTGAACTAATAATATATGCCTGGCTTCAGCTGGAAGTGAAAGTGACTGCTTAGTGTATTAAAGGCAGAACCTTTAGTGGTGCCAGTTTAGGTGGCAGGATTAATGATCTAGATCCTGGTGCTGAGGGATGGGGCATGCTGGCTGCCTTTGCAGTGGGCAGGCATTATTTAGGATAGTTTTTTCTCTCTTCTAAATTTGTCTTGTCTTCCAACTGACTGCAATCACAAATAGCAGTTGGATGGCCAAAAACTCTGAGCCCAATGCTGAGAGAAGAGGGAAGGATGGAGAGTAAGAAAGCTAACTTTACCTAACCAGATCTAAGGTAAAAATCTTGCACTCTTTGGTACCTTTCCTTGAAGCCTCATCTTCTAGGACTGAATACATGTGCCAAAATGTCATCTTCCATTTTAAGGAAAGATTCCAGGCTTCAGATAGCTGAGACTTGCTGAAAATAAACGCAACCCAGCATTGATTTTATTTTTAAATCATCTACCTTTTCATGTTTTTTCACAGACTGAAGGTAATTCATGGTGCTTGCATGGCTAGAACTGGCCATAGTATGACCACAGACTCATACCTGGTTCTGTCTCATGCAGCTAGAGAACATCAAGACAAAATATGTTGGATTTTTTTTGTGAGGTGAAAGGAGAGTTTTCCAAGGACGAGTGTCGTTTTAAGGACTGAAAAGGGTTGCAGCAGAAACACATGCTCTTCCCTAAAATGTATAGTTCTTTAAATCCCCTTGTTTTTTAGAGATGCCAGGAGGAGAGGCAGCACAGTAGGGAAGAGCTACTCTGACACACCCTGTGATAGCTGTAGGTTACTTACAGATGTGAACCACATCTGAGCCACACTGTTAGAACTGATGGACTCCATCCTCTGAGAAGAAACTTTACAGATCTTCAGAGAGATTAGCTCTCATTCTAAGACGCCATGAGTCTATCTCCCTGTACAACAAACTAACCCTCACTTGCTATGGCATACTGAAATTTTAGGTTTTTGCAAAGCCAAAATATTCCAGATATAATTATGGTCTTCTACATTCCTTTTCTTATCGTTGTTGTTGGGGTTTTTTGGATGGTTTTTTTGTGTTTGTTTTTGTGGGTTTTTTCACAAGCACAGTATTTCCCACACATACATTTTGTAAAATGAGTAAAATCAGTAAAAAAAAGTGCCCTGTGTTTTTACCAGCCTATATACACATTTGAATTAAATTTATTTTTGGATTTGGAATATTCTCAGCTTATTCTGTCAGAGCAACAACATGTAAATTATCTTCTAAATTACTCTGCATTATTGTTTACAAAAGCCAGGGGTATAGCACCAAGTTCTGATTTTACTCTCCTAGTCAAAGTTAATGCAAGTTGTTTCTTGAACTAACAAGTAAACAAAAATACTTGTGAAGAAAAAGGTGAAAAAGGAGTGTTATGAGAGGTACTCAGAGCAAAATACACTGTTGCCAAGTCCAGACTTTATCTTGAAGGGTTGTGGCAGAAGTAAAAGGTGGCAAGTGTGTAGCTCAGAAGGCTGATGGTAAGCTAGAAAATCTTGCACTTACAGGTCACTAGCACAAATCCAACCTTAAACAGAAGTGGCTGAAAATTTGTACTATGCTTCTTTTGACCTGATAGAGAGTTACAACAGGAACATTGCAGGTTGTGTCCATTAAGGAAAAACTGGTTATATAGTCAGGTATCTGTGATTGAACTGATCTTACTTTAAATGTTCCTTGAATGCAGAAGAAATCAGTAGAACAACAGACTGCTTTTTCAATGTACAGTTCCTTGTCTTATCTTACTCTGTCCCAGCACTTGGAAGTGCTGTATCGCAGAGCTCCTGTACCTGTTTCTGGTATCTTCTATCACCTGTGGTCTTTTTGTTTTTCAATAGACAGACAAATCTTGAAAAAGCAACTTCCAGTAAAACTAGCCCTGCAGTTTGAGCCCTTAGGGAGCTTTTGTTTTTGTTGAGACATGGACCTTCATTAAGGAGGGGGGTTGATATTATTTCAGTTATTGGTTACGTAAACAAGCTTCATACAATGTCATACAATGACTCTAAAGGAACTGTATATTGATTTCCCCCATCCTCTGCCTGAGGTTTAGCCCTGTTCATAGCTATTAGTATCCACTAAGTGTCTTGTGTATGGAGTTTGCTCTTCTCAGTGTTGAGAACAGGTACCCACATAACAAAGGATGCTGCTTCTATGGGCAACATAAACAAAGAAATTATAACAAATACTCTTGACAGTTTGTATCTGCCCTAGGAATACTCTGTAGGGAATCTGCTAAAAGATCGAATTTTAGACCCTGCAGTTGCCAGATGTAGGGTACTTATATGTTTAAACGTAGGATACTACTTTTAAGCCTAGGAATGGAAATACTGAGAGAGCTCAGAGAGAATAGGTGCCAGATCTGAAATCATACTTACACACATCCACTCTGCCTGAGCTCTTACTGCAGTTGTACAAGGCATCTTCTCAACAAGCCTGACAGATCAACTGCAGGAGATCTGAAGTTCCCTGATTCTCTTTGGAACAGAGGCCTTGATCCTCATATGACAAATGCAATGGAAATAATATATTTTCCCCCTTATACGCAAAAGTTTTCAGCGCAGATCTCAGGTTTTCAAACAGGCACACACATAGGTGGCAGTGACAGAGCTGAATCTCAGTTCATCCTGCCCTAAGTCTTCTGATATGTTTAAAAAACGATGGGTCCAGGTCTTCAGACTGGCATCTAATGATCAGCTGGCCAAAGGTGCTCAAGTTTGTTAAACCATCTGTCCTTCCATCTAACGCAATTCCCGGCATGAGGAGGCTCAGTCTGTATTACGGCCTCTAGCCAGGAGGTGGCTCTGCCTAGAAGCCTGAGGAACCAGCAGTGTTTACGGGTGTTCAGTACCTCCGGGAGGGAGGACCTGTGCGACTGGCAAGACCTTCATCTCATGCGTTTTACAGTAGTGCTGCCTGCCCAGAAAATTATAAAATATCTACTTCTTTTTTCCGTATGGTTAATTATAAGCTCTTCTCACCCCCCACCCAAGTCAGCTGGCAGGGATATCTGTGTCTTGCTTTGGTTTCTCAGCTCCTTAAATGCTTGAAATAATCAAATTCAATGTCAACATCTTTCTGCTCTGCATGAAGCAAGAACACTCAACTTTCCCATTAATATCTTTTATAATTATAATATTATTAATAAAACAACATTTGCTGGAGATAATCCTGCCTCTGCCAGCAAGTGCCAGGCCTGGATGCGGGCACAGGCCAGCCGTGCTGACAGGTACTGTGCCACAACTCATACACTGTCACCTCCCTTCGAAGCATCTTTGTCCTTGTCCCTGTTACCTGCCCTGTTGTTTTCGTCTTAGGCTACCAGTTTTGTACTAATCGACTTCCAGTGGGCCAGAAACTTGATTTCCAGTGAGCGTAACTGCATTGGCTGAAATTTGCAGTGGAGGCCGTTCTGCAACATGATCTGTTACAACTTCGTATCTTGTGACTGAGGTTTTGAAGAAGTGGCAAACTCTGACTGAAAAATATACCACTGCTGGGGGATTCCTAATTGTTCTTTTTGGCATGGATTCCTTCCAGCAGGCAGAGAGCTTACACCGTGGCATTTTCCCCAGAAGGGAAATTCAGCTCTCTGTCCCAAGTGCAGAGGTGCCCATGGGCCCGCAGGGAGGTCTGGCTCCCAGTGCCTTGCAGAGCCCTGGGCAGGCAGAACCACCACATGCACCAGGCTTCTTCAAAGCCTGACTGCAAAATGTGTGTGCTGCAGATCTGTGGGGCAGGTTGGAGAGGAGGCAGGGCTTGCAGCCCTTGCTTCTTATTTCAAGATAATAATAGAAGGGCACAGAGTATTTCTTTCCTGCCTTCAGCCACATAGTTTCACAGACCTTACAGGAGCCCGATTCTCTCTTTTGGAGCCTTCCATCCCCTCTGTGCAATCTGAGAGAAAAATTAATTAAAATGTTATGAGTAAGGGCACTCACACACACAGGGTTTGACTGCCTTGCTTCTTCAGAAAAGCAGGCTAAAGCCAGAGTTGCACAGGCTTACACCAACTGAACCTGCTGCGTTCCCTTTGTCTTGTACGTCTACCTAGGTGTGTAACAGAAAATAGTATCCTTTATTGCAACACCCTCCTGGTTTACATGGTTAAGCTTTTATTTGGTAATAGATAAAGGGTCCAGTTTACTAAGGCTGTGGTTAGCAGTAAGCAGTGAGACTACTTGTGGGAAAGAGTTGTCAGAGCAGAATTGAGCTGCTCATCCATCTCACAGGCTTGTACCCCACTGAACACTCCTTTTAGAAAAAGCCATTTGGTTTGTTTAAGCTTATAATAAGTATTCCGTTTTGTATTTGTTTACAACTGACCATTTTCTAGATATTTAAAAAATAATTCACAGCAGAGATTTGATTATTTTTGATGTGCAGAATCTGTTAAAGAAAGATTGTTCCCTTTATATATCTAAGTAACTGATTTGACCTGTCTTTTTTTAAATTAGAAAGCTTGTTCCTTTGAGTTTGTTGTATCTGATACAAGCAAGTGTATGCTGATAAAATTTTATATGTATTTGAAGGATCATTTGAAGGCAGTAATAAATATTTGTTGCTATTGAGGTTTTGTTACTGAATTAAATATAATATGTTAAATATAGAACTGTCTTTCTTTAAGGGGATTCCTGTCCCATAATGCCATCAGTTCTGGTAATCTCTTATCCTTCTGCTCAGATTCCTGAGTGGGTCATTCTTATTCATACTGTTAAAGCCTAGTATTTAATTAGAAACTACTCCACTGTAGTACCCTTTTCCCCCTATCATTTTTCTTCACAGCTCTCTGATTTGGGGAAAGCATTGGCATTTTTACATCCCACTAATGAAAAATATTGCTCATTGCATTCTAATGGAATCCTGCCATTGCTCAGCTGTACTGTGCCATACCAGGTTTGCCTCTCAGGACTCATGAGTTACATTTGAAGAGCTGACAGTTGTATAAACTGTGCAAGAGGACTGGAGATGCTCGGGGTGGAAGCAGATGTGACTCCCCTAGCCCACGAGCCAGGCTGGGCAGAGCGATGCCAGATCGGCGCCGGAAGCCGCAGAGCCGCATTAGCGCGGCTTTGTGCCCAAGCTCCTACAGGAAGGACTAATGTGGCTCCGTGGCTTCCGGACCGGCCTCGGAAGCTCAGAGCAGAGGCAGAGCAAGTTCATGTCTGTCTGCAGTGGTCTGTTTTACTACTTAAGGTTGCCATTTGTTAGGGATGAAAAATTTGACTCCAACACTCAGAGGCTGGTACTGAAATTTGCCATCTAAGTCTTCTACTGTGATTGTAAATCAGTGCCTGAGGAGGTCAATAAACCGTCTGTTCAGAAGGAAAAGACAGATCACCAAAAGGCTATGAAATCTACCTTTTTTCTTACTTATAATTAAATTTAAACCAAGAGGACAACCAAAATTAATTCTCTCAATAATACTGGTTTTGCATCAATAACAATATGTGCATTACTATTTCTTCTAATCTATTCCTGGTACTGAGAGATACTTTCTATGTTGTCTTGAGAAATTCAGAATTTAACTGAAGACAGAATGGGAAAGGATGGAGAGCATAAGCTTCTGGTCAGTTTTGACTTGGTCTTTTCTGCTATGTATGAGTTAAACTATTCCCTCTGGTCATTCATTCCTAAATACCAGTAACTCTGCTTTTATGCTTGTATAGCTGCCAAGATGGGGCATAATCAAGTGCAATCAAATTATGTGCTGTATTATCTAGTGAGGTGTTGAGGAGCAGCTGCAAAATGCTGCCTAAAGCTCTCTGAGGAGCCTGCTCAGAACAAGGTTTTATAATGTACCAAAGAAGATGTATTTTCCTGTAGAATTAAAGTGCTCTTGGAAACACAGGGCTTTTTCTTCACATTATTAGACTCTGGATTTTTCCCTCTATTTCACCTCTGCTGCCTTGCCAATAGAAAAATATTGGCACTTGGGAACAGGTCTTCCCCAACAGAGAAGGACAAACCTTCTGCTGGGCTAGAATGGGAAAATCTGTGGGGTACATGAATGATAACTTAAAGTATGTCTAATGTCCTATTTCTGAACTACCTGTCAGGTGTATCACTGTAATGTAAATCCTAATAAAACACACATTTCACCCCAGTGAGAACACTGAGCTGTTAGCCTTTCCCTATGATACACAATCTACAGTCTTTATTGTGGAGAAAGTCAGTCTAGAGATACGAACTTTAAGGAGATGACTAGAGGGGATAGATATATTTACTTTCAGAGTGAAAAGCAAAACTGTACTTGGATGAAACTGAAAGGAAAGGATTACCCAAGGGTAAGAAGAACTAGTTAGAGAGCAATCTCACTCAACACTCTTATATTACTTTCAGATATCCATATTGCTATTATCTTGCAGAACTCATGTCAGATGACCCTCAAAGTTCTCCAAAGGATGCTTTGAGATTGCTTGAGCTTGTAGACAAAAATTCCATTCTGCCTTCTTAGGAAACCTTATTAAGAATTCTTCCTCTGCACCTCAGACATCTTCAGAGGTTTCACTACCTCATCATCTGTAACATTATCAATGTTCTTAGCTCTATTTAGGACTATGGAGTCTAACGTTCAGATCCCATACTATTTTCCAGTGTTTTCTTTTGCTTATGCAACATAGAGGTCCAAACTGTTCCAGTGAAAAATGACATGTTGCAGAGTTATACGTGACATAATGACAAAATTGGATCAACTCAGTACAAATTATTTAGGCAGTGTCAGTAGGGATCAAGTGATGTGCAACAGAAATCTATGGTCACAAAGTGAATAGGTGTGGAAAGCACTGAAGTCATTACAAATGGGGTATGAGCAGTTTGTGACCTGACAGAATTTTTCTGTAGTCCTTAAAATACTTAGTATCTCACAAAAGAAATGGCAATGACATGTGAAGCTTGAGGAGCTGGCTGGATTCCCTCCATTTCCTTAGGATACAAACATGTGTGAACTATCAACAGTTGAATAAATCTGACATTTGTTGATACAAATTAGTGTTTCAAATCCTTTTGCCCTTTTCTGAATCTAAAAACACTTGAAAGGACTGACAGAACAGAAAATCATGTATTATTAAGATTCTTGGCTCTTTCTGCAGATGTGAAAGATAATAGATAATTAAATATTTAATAGATAATTTGTTTTCATTTGCATCCTGACCTTTTAATTTAGGAAATACTTTTTTTTTATATATATAAGCAGAACAGCTAAAATCAAAATGCCAGCCTGAATTCTGTGTGAGCTTGACTACAGTATCTCTGATCTCTTTTATCAGTCAGTGACTAAAGGTTGCTTGCTGTTCATCCCTTCCAGCATTCCTAGATGTGTCACAGCAGCCTCACAGATTGGACTGTCTGGGAGGAAGCAGTGACAGAATAGCCATTGGACATTGGTCTTCACCATGTGGTGTACAAAGTCCTGCCTTGTTTCCATTAGTCCATAAAAAGAGGTTTCCTGTTGCACGCTAAGAAGATACAATGCACAATGTGAATTTCTGGCAGGATTTTTGCTGTGTGTGTCAGTTTATCATTATCAATTACAAGTATTAGATAGTAAGCAAAACCAGAGCTTAATATTTTAGCTAAAAAATAAAACTCTTACTGTTTTATAAAGCATTATTTTAAAAGGCAGAATCTCAAAAAGCTGCATGTTATGATGTATTAGAAATGTAGATTTGGTTTATTTTGTAGATTTCATTTTCTTTTCCAGCAGGTTAGCTGTAAAATTAAACACAATCAGTGCAAAGAGCGTATTGCAGACAGTGAGGTCTTCTAACATATTGTTCATTGTTTGAAGATCAAGAGACAGCTTTTCCATGGTAGCAATGGTACCTCCATGGAAGTGAAGCAGCCTGTCATGAAAGCACAGATAGCTGTGCACAGATGAGGGAAAATCTGATGGTCTGCTGCAATACAGAGATCACTTCAGGCATATCTTTCTTCACTGCTAATTGTTTGTCTTTAAATTATTTAAAATGCCTTAATTTCTCTGTTTCTTTGTCTGTAAAATGGAGATAATGCCTTCCTTTATGATAGTAGGTTATATTAGTAAAGCATTTAAAGATGACTAAATGGCTTGTGCTATGGAAGTGGAGATTATTACAGTGTTGAAACTTGAAGGCACTGACCTTGACAAAAAGGTAAGCGACAGCCTGCCCTGCATGATCAAGCAGCATTAGTGAAGCCAGCACTTCACTTTCATGATGCTCAACTGTAATGCAATCATCTCTAATGTAGCTGTTAGAGGAGCTTCCCAGCCCCGCGGGGAGAACTTGCTCAGGGGGTCTTCTCTATGGCATGCAATTACAAAATGAGAATGCAGGGGAGGGTAGGGGTGAATGAAAACAAACATGATTCTAGGAGCAACTGTTGGTGGTTAATACTTGACCATTACTTCTTGACAGGATTAATGTCTTTCTAATCACACTAATCTCCTCTGATAACTTTATCCATAATCCATCTATTTCAAAGCAACATCCAGATGGCTTCTGGTGGAGAGGAAGACAAAATAAATGTGCAGAATGGGGTCTTAACAGCAGCTTCTTCTGTTTTCCCTTTTTAGGGTTATAGGTTTTGATCTTGAAACAGGTCAAAATATGCGCTTTTTATCAGAGGACAATTTAAAAAACTATAGAATTGAAGAGAAGATAGTAAGTTCTGTTTTGATTTTTAAATAAAGTATTTCATAAGTACTCTGATGCTTATCAGTGACAGCCAGAAAAGCCTAGAGGTGCCTCATAAGGGCTTAGCTGCTTGTTTGTATGGGACTTATTAGATTTCCAAGATATTGAAAGAATTCTCTTCCTCATTTTGTCAAAATTGCTATTGTAATTTGGGGGGTTTTATGCAGATTTCTCTCAAAGCAGACATGAAACTTATTACTTAATAGTTTCATTGATTTGTGCTATTACCAATATTTAAAACAACCTAGTAACTGGCTGGACATTTTTAATGATTTACATATAAGAATAATTCCTGGAGTTATTGAGATCTTCTTTTTCCCTTCTAGTTTTCCCCTAAAAGCTTAATCTAGATTTCATTAGATCATCCACTGATCCTGGCTCCATTCTTCACCTTCCTCACTCAACAAGGACCCCATAAAGAAATAATTTATTGTAACCTCTCATAAATCACATGGAGACTGTCCAAAAAGAAGTAAACAAACTTTTATCGATCCACTCTGGATAAAATAATTTAGCTAAGGTTTTTTTACTAACAATCCACGATGAAACAACTGAAGTCTTAGTTAAATAATTGTCTTAAATATTTGTCCCACAAAAATTCTGCAAGTAAATAAACTTTTTTGAATTATTGGCCATATCCAAGTTTTGATTAAAATGCTGCTATTTGATTTACTGGCTTTTTAACTTTCTTTCTCCAATTAAATGGGGTAGGTAGTTCAGAGAATTGACAAGACAGATTTGGCTGGATCAGAACAACTTATTTCCCATAAAACAAAGCAGAGTAGATTTAGAATTACCGAAGTCCTAATAAAAAAGCCAAATATCTTTTACTTTTTAAGAATAAAATAGAAACCTTACAAAGATTGTAAACCTGAAAATATTGTGGATCATATTGTGTAGAGATCTTCGGATTATCAACTCACGACTTTGAAGAGGCTTGACAGCCACAAACATATAAGGACCATAGGACAGATACTTGCAGATATACAGCAGATACAACAATTTTCGAGGCTATTCTTCAAATCATGTGTAATCTCTGAGAGTACACAGTTTCATTCAAGATTTGTTGGGTAAACAAGATAGAATGAGGAAATGACTTCTGCTAGACAGCAGAAGGAAAAGCCATAGGAAGATAATTTTTACATGTAATTGGAACACTCTTTGCAGGAGATAAAGAGGTCATGGGGCTACTTATTTTATTATGATGTCTGTTTAATATCCAGCACCAGATGTTTCAAAGCAAGGTGCAAGAAACCTCTTAAATCATAGTAATCAGAGATTTCACTTAAATTCTGCACTACAAGATTTAATATATCATTCAAAACTCATTAACACATATTTTAGAAGATGTAGGCTTGACATAGTTTTTTTTTTCTATGCAAACTAAGAAATGGTGCCTGAACACAAAATTGCACTTCAGTGGAAATGGTTTTTTGCCAGACTGTTTGTATGAGTGAGATGTAGTGTAATTATTCAGAAAAGCCACAGTCTGTTTTTCATTGTTTTAATCCTGTTTGGTCCACTTTGAAATCCTTAAAACATATCATGGAAGCTTCATATGAAACACATGTGGAAGCTACTTAGCTACATACTAAGTCAAATTATTTTAATTTATGAATCAAATACATGTCCTGTTATTCCAAGCCTAACCAGATTCTGAGGCTTGACAAGAATTAAATGTACACTATTTTTCATTCCATTGTATTTCATGAAAGTCTCATAGTGGAGAGCATGGAAACATCTTTGCTCAGTCTTAGAAAGAGCTTGGGAAATGGTTGGGGAGGGTTTTATGTAGCCAGGAGTGTCTCATGAAAATTAGATTTAAAGGGAAAATCTGAACATGATACAGTTAACTTTAAGTTAAACCATCTGGAAGCTCATTCCTCCTGACTTCCATTTTCCCTAGGACATAAGAAAAGTACTTTTTCTTGTCATTCTTTGGCTACATTATATGAATGTTGGAGCTCTAGAGATCAACAGTGAGGAACTCCTGTAGTGTAACTGTGTATTACTTTATACACTAACTGTGATGATCAACAAGTCTCTTAATCTTTGTATCTTCTGTCCTGTTCCATCTGACACCAAAGATGAAGCCAAATGAAAAATAGTTAATGAGTTACAGTTAAATAGTTAATGAGTGATTACTGTCTCAAACTAGTATTTCTTTCTGAAAAGTATTCTGAAATTTTAAGCTTAAAATGGCATGACCAGAGTTACTCCACAGCCTTTGGAGAATTGCTTCCACTGGTTCCTTCTTAAAACTGAGCATTGCAGGCCATGCAAAACGCAGGGCTGTGTCTGAACCCAGACCATGGTTCATGCTTCTGTCACACCACAGTTACCCCGTTGCACCTCCATAGTTAATTACTTTTGAGGACTTTCTCATCACAGCGTGAACTGAGCATGACTTTATCTGGTAGCAGGATAATCTCATTACAGATGATGATCTTGTTAATGAATATCCCCAAGACAGAGCAATCTCATTATTAGCCCCCTCAGGATTTGTCACCTAAGAGCCAATATATGATTAGATTCTAGGTGCACGACATCCTCCTAGATCCTAGGGGCCCAATGTATTGAGGCTGAGGTAGCACTCCCAAAGGCAAATGAACCACTGGACATATTTAATTAGGATTTTTGTCCCTAAGTACTTCTGGACATACTTCTCAGGTGAACAATCAAGGCAGCTCAAGTGCTATGTGCAGGGCTCATCTCCCCATTGTTCTGTAGAACAAACACAGCACAGCAGCATCAAGGACAACAGAAGCAGTGGGGCTTTACCACATTGGTAGTGGCTTCAGGGCAGTACCAGGAAGAGAAGTGTCTGTCTGTCCCCTCAGTAGTGCCCTCTCCAATAGTCACTCTGCGTGTGGCCTACCTACAGGTTACAGATCTGCTGGTCAACTGTCAGGCCTTCATACCACTGATGTCTGTTTCCCTGCATAATATAACTATAAAGAACACTGAAAATAATGATAATGAAAAACACCCAGCTACTTAAAAATCAACCTGATCTTCCTCTTTTGTCTCTTTTTTTTCTGGGAATTTTGGGGAAGGAGTGGAACAGTGCTGAAGTCTAGTACAACACAGGTATCTCCTTAGGGCATGAATGAGCTGTTGAACTGGGTCAGTGACCTGTGAAACCTCAGCCTGTGAGAAGAGTTCAGTCCTAGAAATCTTATAACAACATTGAGATTGTTTTACAAAAAAACCTGACACGTTAATTTGAGATAAATGTATTTAAGTCAACTGCTTTATCAAAGCAATGTTTTAGAATATTTACTCTTCCATATGGACCTGTCCAAGGGAAATGCCAAGGAACTGAGTATTGTTGCTGCTACTGTTTCTTTAATATGTAGTGCTGTGTTTGCACACACTGCTTTACAGACACACCGAAAGGTGGAGTTTTTATCAAAGACAATGATAAAAGAGAGGGAAGAACAATGGTTACAAGAGTGAGAGTTATCGAGATGCCCCTTTGCTAAATGATCCATATTACAGTGCAATGAATGTTTCCCCTTGCTCCTGTAGAGTTAACAAAACCCATGCTAGATGAGAGACTGGCAATGCAGAAAAGCAATACATTTTCTTAATTAATCTAGTGGTTAGCAGGAACCTGAGCACTAAATCCCACCAATTTGATTTCATTAAATTGACTATAAAGGTTAAGCTGCACTTTAGCATTGGCTCTAGACAACCTTACTCAGCAGGGTGAGGTCAAGGAGATCTCATTTAAGGAGGTGCAGCTTAGTAAATTACTATCTATGAGGAAAGCCCTGATAAAACGCTTTTATTTTTATGAGAAAACTAGGCAGTGGGGGCACACCAAACAGCAAATGTGTTTTATTTTACCTGCAGTTTCCCTGAGATGTGTGCTTTTAAGAGTTTATAGAGAATTATTCATAGAATTAGAGAATCATTTAAGTTAGAAAGGATTATTGAGTCCAACCATAAACTCAACACTGCCAAGTTCACCACTAAACCATGTCCCTAAGCACCATGTTTACACATCTCTTAAATACTCCCAGGGTTGGTGACACCACCACTTCCCTAGGAAGCCTGTTCCAGTGCCTGACAATCCTTTTCTCAATAGCCAATCTAAACCTCCCCTGGTGCAACCTGGGCATTTCCTCTTGTCCTATCACTGGTTACTTGGGAGAAGAGGCTGATACCCACCTCGTTACAGCCCTCTTTTGGGTAATTGTAGAGGGTGAGAAGGTCTCCCCTCAGCCTCCTTTTCTCTAGGCTAAAATACCCCAGTTCCCTCAGCTGCTCCTTATAACACTTCTGCTCTAGTCCCTTCACCAGCTTTGTTGCCTTTCTATGGATGCATTCCAGAACCTCAATGTCCTTGCAATGAGGGGCCCAAACCTGAACACAGTATTTCAGGTGTGGCCCCACCAGTGCCAAGTACAGGGAGATGATCACTTTCCTAGTCCTGCTGGCCACACTACTGCTGATGCAAGCCAGAAGCCCCAGGCAACACTGGTGTCACTGGAAATTCAAACCTCAGCCTTGGATCAGTGTCTATGTCAGAGCAGCATGGAGCAAGCTCAGGGACCATCAGTGCCCAGCCAAATTTGCCTGTAAAAGAGGGCCAGTGGGAGCTAAAGCACTTGGCAGAGAGTTGTATAGCTTAGTAGAGGCAAGCTATAGAAGCAAGAGGATGACTACTGGTCATCTGCTGGCAGTGATGGGCAGGGATTTAAAGGGGAAAGAAAAGGGTAAAGCAACCACAGCATTTTTTTTGCTCACCTGTGCAGCCACACCTGCCCATGAGGGAGTTTCCTCTGCACACTAGATGGTCTCCACTTTGGGTGGAGGTACATTGAAGCACAGTCTGCTGCCCAATGTACCCCCGGTAAAGCAAAAATTTATTGTGCTTTGTATTGATTTAGAAAGACAACAAAGTTATTATTTTACATAAAAAATGGACTAAAAGATAAATTTTCCTCTTACTGTTTTTCATTTTAAAGTTCTGGTCTGGCTTCACACAGGAAGTTCATGCTCCTGTGAACTGAGTCATCACACATGCAGGTTATGTAAAATTACCCCCTGAACTTCAGGGAACAGTCAGTAGGATTCAGTCTCCATGTGTGCAGCCCGAGGTTGCAAGTCCATTCAAGTAACCAAGACCTCACATGGAAATTGGGAAAGATCCCTTTAGACACAGAGGCTTCACCAACAAGCTTCTAAAAACACTGATATGCAGGCAATTCTGAGAGAAGCAGGTGAACTGGAATAATTAGGAAATTAGGTTTTCAGTCACATTAGTGTTATACAAAAGATACTATATATGTTGTGTTTTCTTTCCACAGCTTAATGTCTGGGCTAGCAGCCCTGGATGCCAAGACTTCCAGTCGATTAGGTATCATAACTGTCACTTACTACCTGTGGACAACATTTGTGGCTGTGGTTGTGGGAATAATTATGGTCTCCATTATCCATCCTGGTGGAGCAGCACAGAAGGAGAGCACTGAAGAGGGCGGAAAGCCCATCATGAGCTCTGCAGATGCACTGCTTGACTTAATCAGGTAACTACATTCATTCTTTCTGCTTTCTGAAGGTAACATTTTGTACATAAATGCATGAGAAACTGTGGCCTGAGGAGAAGTTCTGAACCTAAGCAGGAACATTTTGTCTAAATCAAGAAAAAGAATCAAGAAAATTTCAGATTATTTTCAAGTTATTAGATGTTTATACTGGCTGTTTCTAGCAAAATTTAAATGAATGGCCACCAAATGTATCAGTACTAACAACAGTGGGGTAGGTTTGGGTTTTTTAACCCCACAGAATCACACATAGCCTGTGGACCTCATAATGAAATCTATTATTAAGGCAAAGACTGTACTGCAATTTAATTTTAATGTAAATAAGGGCAGACAGTTGTTATAAGTAAAACCTTAAACATAAAAGCTGAAATCCACATTTTTCAGGAAATATTCTGAACAGTGCTGTTACAATTGCTCATATAAACTCTCAGATGAACCACACAATGAGCAAGACCACTATTGTGATATTTTTATTCCTTATTTTTATCAGATTGTTCTGCTTTGTGGCTTTTTCTTGTTTTACTTTGTTTGGCAGAAAGGAGGGTTGTTCTTTCAGAGCAGCATTAGAGCACTGATGGCATTTTTATAGCCTTGCCTGAATATCCCTCTTCGTCTCAACATTTCAGGTGCTAGTGGGATTAGTTTCCTGACTGAACATATTACGTGCCTCAGATTTATTTTTCCTCATGGAGGAAGACCAAGTTTTGCCTTTCTTTGGTAGCTTCTCAAGCTGGTGATCTCATCCCATACTGGGCAGGGGCATCTAGGCTCAATGTGTATCTAAACCATGAAGAGTTCTCTTTGGAACTTGACTTAATAAAAGTTAAAATGTTGCACAGTTTGTCTTTCAAAAAACCCAAATTCTTGACCCTGACATGGCATCAGCACACCAAGTACTATAATTAGAGTTACTGGAGTCTCAAATCAGAATAAATTGGGATTAAAAGCTTATAAAAATATCTTTTTTTTCTTCTCTTTTCTTCTCTTTTTCTTCTCCACTGAACCAAGCCATTTGAAACCCACGTTTTTCTATTGTGTCAAGAGAGAATGGGCCAAGGTGTATCAGTCCTGGAGCAGCAGCTGAGCACACTCTCTTTGGTAGCTTTCCACAAAACCATCTTCACCTGCAATGGGAAGATGCTCACTTCATGGCATCATATGTCCCCAGTGACTTTGCTGGGAACTCAAGTGTGTGTTTGTGACATAATGTTAAGTCACATTATTCTGTTTCTGCTGCATAAAGGACTATTCCTACACCCAGAGGAAGGAACTGGGCAAGTTACTGCAGCTTTGAATCCTGTAGTACAGCAGAGTAGTGTAAGAAGTAAAAGAAAATCTTTGAAAACTCTGATGTTAATTATCTTCATAGTGGTAGTGTCTGGAAACCCTTCCTGGCATGCCGAGATGTTCCAAAGGCCTGGGTCTTAGACAAATAAATATAGGCATAATGAGACATATGGTGCAATGTTACATCCCAGCTGACCTCACAGCTGCCTCTGGAAAGGGTCTTCCTTGCCATAGGTTCCATCCCCTTCCTCCCACCAGCCCGGTTGCTTTTTGAGACACAGAGTAAGCGACTTCATGGAGATGAGTCAGATTTAAATTCAAATTCAGTTCTGTAGGATTACATGTTCATAGAACAACTTAATGTCTTTATCTCTTCTTGGCTGGTCCCTGTATACCACAGGTTTAGTGGTGAGGTTTAGGAACACACTATTCTGCTGAGCTTCATTGCAGGTAAAATGCTGTGACCTGCTCTAAACATTTGCAAGTATCATCTATAATTCCACTTCCTACAAACATTTACCTGAGCAAATTATACTAGTTTGCATGCATATTTCAGGTATTCATGTTTCCAACCAGGCATGAGCTTTTAGTCTGCAAAACCTTGAAGTCTTCACTGGTTTGGGCAGGTGTCACCAACAACAGGCCAATGAGCCACTCTCACTACCAAGGCTTAAAAAGAGAGAATAAAGCTCTCTCCTTTTGCTGTGCTAAGCAGTAGTCACAGCTGCAGCCTTTCTGCCCCAAGTGCACAAACTGATGGTTTTTATTCCTCCACTACAGAAATAACCACATTTACTAAATAAATAAATAAGAATAACACAACTGTGGAGAATGGGCTTTCAGCCTAGGCAAACACTATGGGTGAAATCCTGGCTCTGCTGAAGTCACTTGTAAAACTCCTAAATATCTGTGTGGAAGTCTGGATTAAATGTAATGATGTATCTGCTGGTTTGAGCTAGAAAAGCTGATCCTTTAGCTCAATGATAAATCACTTCCATTCACAGCTGGAGACCATCCTTCTTTTAGGCCCAGATTGGCTTATCTTCTCAATTCATTAATTTCCTCTCAATTTATCAATTGCATGTGTGCACAGAAGTTTACACAGGAAACATCTGGCATTCTGCAAATGAAGAATTCTAAATGTACAAGTGGAGAGATGATATATGGGACATAACTGTGGGGTTTATTTTAAAAGCATGAATCTTGGCATGGTGACACATGTATTTACCCTCACTAATTTCAGACTTGTACCCACTTTGAAATGATGAAATACATTATTGTTTCTTGGGATGTTATATATGATATTGTCAGGTCTGTAAATTTTTTTGGCAGGGAGGATATTGCTAGAAATTGAATTTCTGGAATTCGTCGGTGAGGATTTTGCTTTTAGAAGTGGTTTTAATCAGAAATTAAAGAATGTACTGACTTAGCAGTAAATGAAACCAAGAATGGCTGCAGAGCCTTATGTAAACACCTGCAACATTAATCACCAATCACATTATTATTCTGCATCCTTTTGCAGGTGGTGCTTCCCCTGTACATTTGTCTGCTATGTAGAAAAAAAAAAACCACAGCAATAAAACCTCCAGTGTATATGACTTGATTAGGACATAACTGTGACACTGTACTACAGAATTCTGAAATGGCTCTAAGCCTCACATCAAGCAGGACACACAAAATCTCATCAACATGCTGAATTTCGTGCTTCAAAAATTGTGTCCACAAGTTAAGCATTTTTGCCATGCTAAACAGAAGTACATGTAAGACTTCCTTTCTAAAGGGAACCCCAAGAGACTGGGGACAAGATCTGTGGATGCGAATCTGTCCTTACTCATGTCCTCCTAGGTTCAATCTGGACAGAGAGTCCACTGAATGCAGCATAGTAGAAGTGTTTTCAACAGTCAATTAGTCTTTGTACCAAAAATCTTTAGTGTTGCTTCAGCCTTAAGTAATTCAGACTTTCAAAGGGGCAAAAGAGGACATACTTACTAGAATAGCATTCAATTTTAAATATCAGGTTTGTTTAATTCTGCAACAAATTCACCTAACAAGAAGAATAGAAAATGCCTATAATTTGGGGATGAACATTTGCCAGACAAGCTGTATGACTCAGGACCACACTGGTTACACTAGCAGTTAATATTTCCAACACATCCTGCTGCTGTGATCAAAATATCTCTGATTTAGACGGGTAAATCTTGTTGCAACTTAAATCATGCTACTTGCTTTTGTCACCAAGGGAAACAGAATTTGGCTGATGAGATAAAAACAAACAAGCAAACACCATAAACATTCACATGAGGAAACAAGTCCCAGCCAAACTGGGGGTTTAGCCTCCTGTTTTATAAAAGGCTGCCTGGATGTGCAAACCTGGGCACCAGCAAGTGCAAGGTTCACATAGGTCTTTAGTCTCTCTCAAGTCTGACCAGGCCACATGAGATCACAAGCTTATCCACTTCAAAAGCTCCAAATAAAACAAATCAGTGCACACAGTCAGGATCAAATCATGCCTCAACCCACAACACACAAATTTGTACATTTCTGAAGTTTACTGGAAGGATAAGTCGGAGCATTTTACCACTAATATTCAGGATTGCATCCAGTTTAATAGCAGGTACTGGGAAACTCAATTTGGCTTAACCAAGAGAGGGTTTTTTTTAATACCATTAATAGTTAGAAGAGGATTTGAACACTGTAGAGGATTTATGTTTTTGTGGGAATCCTGAGCAATCTTTAAAATAATTTCCTTTCCCTCTTTCAATCTAAGGGCTATATTCTGTTTTATAGAAATTGTGTTTCTTGAAAAGAGGGCAGGAGAAACCCAGTATCTGCTGTAGTTCAGAACAAGTCCAGGCTGTGCAGAACCAGGTATCACATTTTAAAATTCAGTTTACCACTGAAGACTGAATTGAATATACACACAGCATTTAAGGCTGCATGAAATGATCCAGGGTTTAAACTACAACATAACTTTTTAAGTAACTTTGCCCTACATTTGTGTATCTTTTGCCAAAAGCCACTGTATATGATGATAGAAATATTTATCTGTCCCCTATGGCAAACTACAGTTTTTACTCATTTCAGATTGCCAGTTTTCTTTTTATCTCACAAAACCACCCTGGTGCCAGCACTGTTCTGCACTGTATGTGCAGATGTTTGCTTCTGGTTAATTTTTAAGCAGTTCAAGCTGCACAGAAGCCCAAACCTCACGTATTTACAAAGGACTCTGAAGCCCCTAAATGTGTGGTTCCTATTTGGCACAAAAGGAAACCAACATGGAAAAAGGATAATTCTGTGATGAAAAAAATGCTGGGGAGATGGACCACGAAGCAGTTTCTGCTTTCTGGTCAGGAGGCCTTAGTCACAGAGGGGGAGGTGCATGGAGGTCGGGAGTTAAAACTGCACTAGGAAAGCTTCAGCCCTACAGAGGAATAAATAATCCATCTTCCTGACAATTGGCCTGGACATCTTCCAGTGCAAACATACACTTTTTATGAAATAACTTTGCCTTGCTGGAACCATAGTGGAAATGAGTAGGGCATGTCATTCTATCTTTGATATGATTCAGCCTTTTCAAGATGCCTAAAGATGTACTTGTGCTTCCACTTTAAGGAATTATTTTCTCAGAAAGCCATAGCCCTGTTGGGCCTGTGTCAGGACATTTTCTTTCAGAAGAAGCAGGGTAAGGAGGTTCACCTCCAGATCCCTTACTGGAACTGAAAGGCCATGCAACAGTGTCTCCCTCAGCATAGATAAAAAGTCCATGTTTGGCAAAATGATTCCACAATACGAGTTCTGCTCTGATCTACAAAAAGACAAGCAAGACAAAATGACTTAGACCAGATTAATGCTTTTTGCATTCTGTTAGTATCTTTTACCACAATAATGAGGATTTAAATGCCTCATTAATTCTGCAAAAGCCTTCTTTTGTCCTTTTAGCAGGAGGTAATAAGATTGACACTGAGAAATGTGATGAGACACTGGCAGTGACTACTGATGTGCAAGATGCAGCCTCCCGTGGGCCCTGAAATAGGTCATTTGTTCAGTTTTGCTGAATTAATTTTTGCCCTTGATTTCAGGAGTCCAAACCCTGATGGAGCCCACTGGCACTAACAGGAAGGTTTTCCAGATCTGTACCCATATGATAAAGGACAGGACTGGTGGCTCATGTGGTACAATAAAGTAGTCAGGTGGCTACACAGCTGATGATGAAACCATGCAGGGGACAGCAAAAGCCAACAAACATTGGAAATTAAGATAATGTCACTGAGAAGGATCTCAGCCAATAGTACAGGAACCACAGTACTGTTCATTCTTGGGCACAGCTGTAAAACCTGGAAACTTTATAGTTGTCATGTCAAGCTACTGGGACTCCATTTTTACTCCCTCTGTACCCTAGCTCTGTAGAATGACAGAGTAAGATCTCAGACACTGAAGCATTACAATAGTGTCAAATACCTAGTCTTAAAATAATGTTCTTGCAAGCTCAGCTGTGTTAGTTCAAATTTGAGAGCAGAGTGACCAAAGCTGTTTTGTGCCCCGTGCAAATACAGGCCAATAAAATGTTATGAGGACACAGATGTAGGAAAAGCCCAGACTGGTGGCTTTAATTCCTCGGCGTGGGAGACTACAGCCAAAGACTGTCTGGGGTGGCTGGGATTAGGTACTGATAACATCAAAGTCTGAGAGCAAAACCAGATTGCTGCTGCAGAGCACAGAATGCCCCAGAAGGGCATTCATCAGAGTTGTTCCTTAGGCCAGGTACTGTAAATATTTGATACAAATCTTCAGGATTTTCTTCAAATATCATGGCTATTGAACTGCAGAACACATGTTGCCTTAGTCATCCATACACATTTCTAGCTCAATACATTCTGATGTCCAAATCCTCTTATCCCATAAAGAATCAGGGAAGGACTCCAAAATTTGCTAGCAAAATGAACCAGCCTGTGCACCACAGCAGGATGTAGTCAAAGAAGGTGTTTAGTAGGTCATGGTGTGTGTGTGCTGCCATCCCAGCAAGTGCAGGCCAGGCCAGCTGTGCCAGGGGTGGCTCAATAGCTCAGGGGCTGTAGAAGGTTCTCTCATATGATTTTGAAGTTTGATGCACTCTCACTCTTTTAGCCTGTGTTGAACGTTCCTGCCCTGACAGAATTCCTGAAGCAGAAGATGCTCTGGGAAATGTTTTTCCTCAGGGTAAACTGTATTTAGCTCTTTATTTTTTTATGTAACCAGAAACCGGATGTCTCAGTCTCTGTTTTACAATCATATCCTTGTCTTAGGCTTAAATTTATCTGTTCCACACCAGTCTCACTCAATGTTATTCACTGTATTTAATTCCCTATTATTATGTGAAATTATTTTTGCTAGGAATGTTGAGTTGTGCCACTGAGGTTGGAGAAAATGTTGCTTGTACTAGAGAAATGAGTTCCAGATCACTTTCAGTTTCCCAAATTATTGTGTCCTGTATCTTGTAAGCAATCTGAAAGTAATGCTGGAAATTTAGAAGTCTTTTATCTGCTTAGCTCTCTTGTTTGAATAAACACAACAGCATTTATAGGTGGTGACAGCAGTCAGTAGCTCAGCTTGAATTATTACTTCCTAAGTACCGACAGTGTCTTTAATTTAATATATGTCAGTGACAAGCACAGCACTTGCTCTGAGGAGAGAGACAGGCTCATTTCATGACCCTGATACCAGATCCATGTGGGTAGATCTTTATCTTGCCCAGAATTGCAGTAAAGCTAGTAGAGATCTGCAGGGGCCAGTCTGATTGCAGGCTGGATACCTGGCAGATAGGTGTGAAGCACAAGATCAACAGGCTGCAACACCCTGCCACTAGTTTTATAACATGTTTGGGCAAATTCAAGCGTCTGGATTTTGTGCTAGACTGAAGCTCTTACCACAGCTTGCATCCCCCAAAGCTCAGGTTTGGTGGGACAGAGACCTCCAGGCAGTGATGGGGATCCTGCCAGCCTTCCTCCTCCCAGTTCCATGGTAAAAAGGCAATTACCCCATGACCAGTCTCACTTCAGCCTCTTGCACTGAAACATTCCCAGGAGATCCCTGCCAAACATCCAGCTCATGGCTGGAAATATCAACATGCAGCAAAACATGCCCCAACAGTGAGAATTTCTCAAGTGTTTCTGAAGAGGCCTGACTGAACCAACAAACACTCCAAGTCATCCTCCAGTTCTAGGTGACAGTTTGATACTTTCTTCTCATTATTTATGCATTAGAGTTCTCATCCACAAACTGCTCTCTTGAATGTTTTTAATTATCAAAACAAAATTTTGGCTAATACTGGATTTTTTCAATCCAAGTAAACCAGCTAAAAATAAAAAATAAGCCGAAGCTCTGGCAAACACATTCAGGTCAGCCTTTCACTAGATAAATTGTGTAACTTTGGTAAGGCTAGTCTCAAAGACTGGATCACAGTGCATAATATATTAAAAAATATTGGGAGAATTCCAGCATCCAGTATTAAGTGGGTAGTTGTAATTCCTGCAGGATAAAGAATGATAAAGAAACACAATGCTTTAATCCTCCACAAATTTGTCTAACATTTAATCTAGCTACTAACCATATGATATTTCCTTTCTCGAGCACTCTTAATTTGTTACTAATTCTACTAATTAGGACTATAAAACTAAGGGAGAAAGTGAAAAACGTCAGCAATTAAATTCAGATTTCTTTGTCAAGCTACAGCTCATATGTGACATTTGTATTCAGAGCTGTGCAGGAATCCTCAGTGTGGATCTCTGCTTTCAGAATAATTTGCCTTCACACAGCAGGTCAGAGCACACTCATCACATTAACACTGTGCACTCCTGGAGCACCTTTCATCTGATCATCTCAAATCACAAAACAAAGACAATTGAATACTAATGAAGCTTTTAACAACCTGGAAGCAGAATTCCCAGAGGAGGCATTATAAGGCAGTAACCATTTTTTCTCACCAGTGCTTCCCCCTCCTATAAACATCCTCTCCATCTTCCCAGGTCCAGCTCCATCCAGCTGTTCTTCAGTTAGTCCTGTGTCAGCCAAGCCCCGGGGGCTCAGGCAGAAGGTTGTGTCTGCATCTGATAGGAGAGCGATGCACAGCTGGCTGGTGTCTGTGTCTTGCTTTGGCTACAGGTTTGACATCTGAACCAGACAGCCATCAGCTTTATGGATAATTTGCAGAGATAACCCAAGGCTTTGTGCTGTTACTACTGGGGTGACAGCTCTGCTGATGACAGCACAGTACTCAGGCATACAGCACGGCTTAGAATGCTGTGATCAGAGCTGCTCATCACTAACCATATCACTACACAGTGTCTTAAGTATCTTAAGCTAAATCACTCCAATTAAATTAAAGTGTGTACAAAGGAACTGCAATATTTTAACTAACCTTGCTAACTTCTTATAACTTCCTTATGTGGAAAGATGGACTAGAAGACCTTTAAAGGTCCCTTGCAAACCCAAACCATTTTGTGATTCTGTATGGCCCAAGCTGCTGTCCTCTATCACATACTGGAGTGCACAGCCCTCTCAAGCAGGGTTGGTAAAATGGAAGGAGGTGTTGCAGTGTATGGTGTAAGAATTCTTATTCTTATTCTTTGGAATAAGAATGGGCTTTTCACATGTACTTAGGTGTTGTCCTGTCCTAGGGATTGAGCTGGACATTGAATGAAAAGTCTTTTGGATAGAGAATTCAGGAGTTTCTCCTTGCATAAATTTACATCCGTGAAAGTATACAATTGTGTCACAGGCTGTCAGTGTCTTTTGCCCATAGGTTCAGAATTTTGAGCTGAAAACAAAGCAGTTCTGAAAATGATCCTATTAGAGTCATCACACAAATCCTGATTCCTAAATGCTACACAGAAATTACTTTTTGCCCAACTATATGCTATGATTACTCTTTGAAGCCTGTAGAGGGTGTGCTCTCCATTTCAAATTAGGATTGAATGTCTTTCTGCAAAGTAGTAATCTAGCTCAAACAGAAGTTATAAATTAGCAGAAAGTCAGAAAAGATGACAAGAAGAGTCCCTCTTGGAATGAAAAATCTATTGGTCTCACTGCAGATCATGGCCATTGCCTTTGTAACTCAGTGGTGAGCAAAGATGAAGCTGTTGGCCTCATTCCAGACTCTTGTTCTGAAGCCTTGGGAACCATATTAAAATAAAATACAGCAGAGACTGTGCAGCTCTAATCTCAATTCTTTTAATTAAGAATGAGATCCTCCTTTTGAAAAGAAAATTGTTCTTGACCAAACCACCGCAAAGTCTACATCACTTAAAATTTTAGTGATGAAAGCATGTCATACTAAAGCTTTTGAGTCATCTCACAGGAGTACTTGGAAATCCCAAAGTAGATTACAGCACCCAAAAGCCTCAGGAGTACATGCCTGAACAGAGACTTTGTCTTCAAGAGCTCATTATCTAAGTAAGAAGACAAAATATGGAATAAGGGAATAATTTCTCCCCAGTTAGCAGATGGGAAAGGGAATGGTAGAAGTTATGTTGCCCCAGTTATGACATTGAGACCGTGGCAGAGCCAGAAACTGAAACTAGAGCTCCTGGGTCTCACTCCAGGTATTTAGAAGCAAGTCCCAAAACTTTAATTCTGAGTAACTATCTGTCTGTTGAGCCTTGCTCAGTCAGGAACAGCTGTATGGCATGAGTGGGAAGACCCAAGACACAGCAAACAGAAGTTGTTTTCAGTTCTATAGAAATTATTCTTTTATTTGTTCATTTTTAGGAACATGTTTCCAGCCAATCTTGTTGAGGCCACATTCAAGCAGGTAAGTGGCTATATTCCTTTTACCACTGATGAAAGAGATAAGCCAGCATCACATAAAACATGTATCTTTGTAAAACAGGATCCAGATACAGACATTGCATTTTACTCCAGGTACTGATGGTACCTTCAGCAGTCACCTATATTCACCTGGGGGAATATTTCATGGAAACCTTATCTCTGGTGAGACAGATAGAAGGGCACTCAGAACCTCCAGGGAGTCACTCCTGATAATGTCTTATAGGAAAGTAGCTCTATCAGGAGAAAATGTGTCTGCTGCACAAGGGTCTGAATATAGGAAACTGATTTTGTTAAGCTTTTCTAAAAATTCCACCATTTTTACAGATGTTAGCAGCACAGGGACAGGAGTTGTCATTCTTCTTTTCATGCTTGTCCCTTTAATATGCAGCCCTGTTGAAACAGAGCCCTTAGGAGGTCTCATTAAGCTATTAATTCCTGCTGAGATACTATAATAAGAACTACTTTGTTTTCTTTCAGTATCGCACCAAGAGTATTCCCATCATTAAATCCAACAAAGTATCATCCGACAGCACAACTCATCGCATTATAATATATGGAGTCCAGGATGAGAACGGATCCAATGTCCAGAATTTTGCCTTGGATATCACTCCCCCTCCTGAAGTGATTTACAAGTCAGAACCGGGCACTAGTGATGGCATGAATGTGCTAGGGATTGTGATATTCTCTGCTACAATGGGTAGGTTTCAGACATGTTTGGTTTGTAATGATCTGAGCATCCATTTAAGAGAAAAATGTAGGCTTTGTGTTGTTTGGCTTCTTTATTCACCTTTTTTAACCACTTCTATCTAAACTTTGTGGGGAAAAAACAGACGAGACTTGTACAGAGCTCTTCTCCCAACCTTTTGAAGATAAATCTTCAAAATTGAAGATAAATCTTCAAAATCCTTAGTGACTTTTTTCCATGCAGTTCTGTTTTCTGTGTGCCTTCACTTACATTCTTTTTGTCTAATTTTTTTCTGGATTATTTTAACCTTTTATTTATGAAGTATTTTTCCCTGGCTGTAAGAAACACTAATACAGTGTGCTCAGAGGAGGTAGGAATTACTATACCAGCTCAGACCCTGCCAATCATAGAATCATAGAATGTCTTGGGTTGGAAGAGACCCCTAAAGGTCATCTAGTCCAACCCCCCTACAATAAGCAGGGACATCTCACACTAGAACAGATTGCTCAGAGCCCCATCAAGCCTTACCTTCAATGTCTCCAGAGACGGGACCCCCACCACCCCTCTAGGCAACCTGTTCCAGTGATCCACCACCCTCATATTAAAGAACTTATTCCACTGTCAATATAATTAATGAAGATATTAAACAACACTGGTCCCAGTACAGACCCCTGAGGGACACCATTTGTCACCGTTTTCCATCTGGACATCGAGCCATTGACTGCTACCCTCTGGATGCGACCATCCAGCCAACTCCTTATCCACTGAACCTTATGCATATCCACCCATCAAACCCACATCTCTTCAACTTAGAGAGAAGGATGTTGTGAGGGAATGTGTCAAAGGCCTTGCAGAAGTCCAGATGGATGACATCCATAGGTCTTCCCTTGTCCACTGATGCAGTCCCTCCATTGTAGAAAGCCACTAGGTTGGTTGGGCAGGATTTGCCCCTAGTAAAGCCATGCTGGCTGTCCTGTATCACATCCCTGTCCTCCATGGGCCTTGGCACGTCTTCTAGGAGGATCTGTTCTGTGATCTTCCAGGCACACAGGTGAGGCTGACAGGTTGGTAGTTCCCAGGGTCCTCCTCTCTACCCTTTTTAAAAATGGGCGTAATGTTTCCTTTCTTCCAGTCACTGGGGACTTCACCTGACTGCCATGACTTTTCAAATACCATGGAGAGTGGCTTGGCAACTACATCAGCTAATTCCTTCAGGACACTGGGATGCATCTCATCAGGTCCCATGGACTTGTGTATGTTCAGGTTCCTCAGATGGTCATGAATCTTGTCGTCACTTATGGTGGGAGGTACTTTGTCTCCCTGGTCTCTGTCGTGTGGGCCATCAACTTGAGAGCCATGAGGAGAGGGGTTGCCAGTGAAGACTGAGGCAAAAAAGTTGTTGAGAATCTCAGCCTTCTCCTCATCTGTTGTTACTAATTCACCACCGTTGCTCATCAGGGGGTATGCTTTCTTTACCCTTCCTTTTCTGGTTTACATACCTGTAGAAGCCATTCTTGTTTTTCTTTACTTCCCTTGCCAAGTTCAGCTCCAGCTGTGCCTTGGCCTTCCTGACCTCGTCCCTACATGACCAGGCAACATCCCTATACTCTCTCCAGGATACCTGTCCTCACTTCCACTGCCTGTGTGGTTCCATCTTGCCCTTTAGTTTGACCAGCAGGTCTCGACTCAGCCATGCTGGTCTCTTGCCTCCCTTGCCTGATTTCCTACACCTGGGGATTGAGATCTCTTGTGCTCTATGGAAAGCACCCTTAAAGATATTCTGCTTCACTCTCTGGCCAGTAGCAGAAATCCCAGAGAAGGTTTCAAGAAATTCTGAACTAAACAAATCTATAGCAGACTTTCTTTCCAAATCCCAGGAAGTTGGTACAATTCTAATGCCCAGAGTTTCGCGTGTTCTATTACAGGAACAAAGCACTCCTCTTGGCTCAGGAGGCATCATGCTGGGATGCTGCTGGCTCTCACAGCCAGACATTTCACCCCTGCAGCTGGAAGTCCAAGAAAAACCTGCTCCCAGATCAACTCCTTTGCTAAAATTCACCCTACGAGGCAGAAAATTACCTTAGCCCTGGAATCATCACTGTCTGTTGTTCTTGCCCAATCTTAGTCACATTTTACCGCATTATTAGTGTAAAATATAACTGTCAGTTATCTATGTAAGAGCAGAATTCAGGTAATATATTCAGTAATATCTTGAATAAGTGAGCTACAAAGGCATATTGTTTTATCAGCTTTAAATCTGTGGAACTTCTTTTTGATTGAAACCTCTTGATTTTACTTCTGCCATCCTGCAGTGCTGTTAGTTATATACCATCTAGCAGCTTATCCCAGTGGACCCCAAGAGCTTCTAACTCTGGTTAATTTATTCAATTCCACATGCTGGAGGAACTCATTGGTGCCATGTGCGTTTGTGGATTTGGAAGAAGGAATTCAAACAAACGTGCCCTAGTTAATCATAGATTTCTGATTATTTTTACAAGAAAATGCTGATGAAATTTTCCTTACCTAAAGTTATTCTTGGGAGTTAATCTGGTCAGCAGAGGTAGTTCCAAAAAATATCTTTTACTATATTTAGTATATTATGGTTCATACCAGCACAAGAGGTAAAATATCAAGTCTGGAATTAGCAGATTTGTCTCTTTTATTTAATTTCTGCAGAGAGTGGTATTCCACATATAACACTGCTGGAAACTGGCCTTCCCACAGTTTGTAGTATTTTATAGTCAATTCCCAGAGTACAATGCCACAGCAAACACTATTCCAGCCAAAAATCATTGGACATGAATGAATTAATAAAGTGCACTTATTAGGATCTAGGGCAATTTTATACTTCTGAGCACAGAGGATCATTCATTGCTTTCCCAGAACTGAATGTATTACTTTTATTATGCCCCTCAGTCTTGCTGGCCTGGGGCTCAAGAGATGGAAGCTGAGAGCTGATTTCTTCCTGGCTAATGTACAGAAAATGTACTGCCAGCACTGCCATGGACAACATAGCTCCAGCTGCTGCCTCAGCTGTGGATGTATCAGCCATGAACAAACCTGTGACACTAAACCCTCAAAATTTGTCTTTTGCTGGTGATTATTTCAGGCTGCTGTTTTGAACACAGGATAGAGCCAAGCATTATCACATTGTTCAGCCTTCTGCACCCCCCCAAAAAAATATTGGGAGCAATGAAACAGACTTGTGGCTTGAATATCTATGAAAGAAGAGCATCCTTCCAAAGTTTGTATTTATTGCAAAAAAAGTAGACAGGCCTTGGTGCTTTGTAACAGTTTTGCTCACTTTGACTGAATCTTATTTGCAGAAAGGTCTTTTTACACCTCTTTGGCATAGAAGAACAGCATTAAGGTGGATATGAGTTCTTACTACAGCTCCTTTATGGTCTTTGAACAGCATCAGAATAGCACAAAGGGACAAGAATTTAGGCTTGAGCTGTCTTTTACTTTTCCTAACGTGGGAGCTGAACTGCTTAGTCATCTCAGTCCAGGAATAATTCCTGTGCATGAATGACTGGACTTCTTTGTCAGGCATGCATTAAAATGGGCAACATTTGACAGGCAGAGTGTGAGGTCAAGACACATGAAGAACACTGTTGCTGGGCTCAGCTGTGACTAACTGCATTACCTCTTCTCACACAGCATGCTGGAATTTCTGTTGGAGATTATCACAAGTAGCTAAGTGTTGAGACATCTGATTTATTTTTTTTTTTCTTGAAGGAGCATGCATTATTTATCCTCTACAAGGAAAATGTTTGCACCAAAATGGAACTTGATACACCAGGGCTGCAGACAGAAGGCCCCAGTCCTGCCTGCTCCCCTGTCTGTCCCCACCAATAGCCACATGCTTAGGTAGGACAGTTTTAAAGAGCAAATGTCATTTGGTCCTGAAAGTGAAAAATAAGGCATTTCTTCTTTTTGGCATTATGCAGAATTAGAAGCCAAACTTGTGTAAAACTGCCATCGACCAGGCTGGAAGAGCTGAACTATATTTAATGTCCCGTTACCAAAGATGAGCAACATGCTTAATGAAAAAGTGTTGTTTTCTGACCTAAAAGTTATGGGTTAGATGCATATAAACAAGTTTACAAGCTCACATACTGAACGCACTGGTGCTGTGAAATCCCTGGATAAAACAGCTGACAATCTCTGGGGAATATATAGTTGCATAGCACATCCTACAGATGTATTCTTTTCCCTTCTGAGCACTGAGTGCACAGAAATGGGCTTTCTTAGCTTTCTTCTTTGCTGGTTAGTCTGTTTACCCATTTGGCTTTTCTTCACATGAACTTGCATTTCCTTATCTCCTCCAAGTTTGCAAAACCTGACTCATTATGAGGGTTGGTTGTTATTATGTAGACAGGTATCTACTAAAAATAGGATAGAGACCCCCCCATATTAACTCCGTGTTACCAGAACAAACCTTGGTACTGGCTTTGCCCCAGGAACATCTATGGATGCTGCCCAGTTGTATGCACAGCAAAGCAGTAAGGCTGACTGCTGGCAGAGACAGCTTCCTTCATTAGAAAAGTGTTTATCAGCTTGTCTTCTATGGGTCCCTCAGAGCAGGTAAATCCACCTCAGGGCTCTATGGAAGACAGGTAAGGAAACAGGCTTGCTACTATGGGGGATAAATCTACAGCACAAAAGTCTGTGCTGCCACAGGGAAACTTTCAGGGAACTGCAAATGAAAAACCCCAAGCTAGGGGACAGTGCCCCGTGTGGAGCCAAAGCACAAGGCTGTGGCCTGGCTGCCCCACACTCAGCTTTGTTTGTATGTCTAAAGGTGAGATGTTCAGATACCACATCTCTTTATACAGCATGAAGATCTATATTCTTCCAGTTGTCTCCCACGTATATACTTTGAACCATAGCAGAGAGGAAGAACACTGAGCTTTGCATGAAGGCACCTGAGAAATTGAACCTGAATGCTTTTGTTTGCAGGTATAATGTTGGGAAGAATGGGGAACAGTGGTGTTCCTTTGGTCAGCTTTTGCCAATGTTTAAATGAATCTGTCATGAAGATAGTGGCAGTTGCTGTTTGGTAAGTAACTGTTTCAGTAAGAAAATCAGTGGTTTTTATAAACAGTAAGAAAATTTCAACAGAAGAGGATATACAGAAATGTCATAAACTTATTTCCAGGGAAATAAATGAGGGTGAACAATTCTTAGCTTTGTAGGGCCTCAGCATCTGAAGGAATATAAATACACAAATACACAGACACCCTGTCCTGGGCTTGTGCTGTCGTTTTGACAGAGGCACCCTAGAGATTACTCCCAAATAATGAAATGTGGTACAGCTGGGTGGGTGCTGTATGCACTTGGGGCACTGCCAATCCTCGGGCATGCCAAAAGGGATTACAATACATCCAGCCCACACAAGGAAGGAGCATGATGAGATGCTAAAACTGATATTTCCGTCCCTTACATCACTGCTCCACTAGAAATACCAGCTGAGGAGTACCCACATAAAAGACTGTTTTAACCCAGTGCTTTAGGCACATGCCTCAGGTGTGAGAAAGAGGGGCTTAGTCTGATAAAACAACAGAACCCATCTGTGCCACTTCCAGCCAGGCTGCTCTTACTGCACTGCTACTGGCAGTACAAGGCTTTCCCAGTTAGCTGTCTCCTAATAATGACTCTCTTTCTTTTTACTCAGGTACTTTCCATTTGGAATTGTGTTCCTAATTGCTGGTAAAATCTTAGAAATGGATGACCCTTCAGCCATTGGGAAGAAACTGGGTTTCTATGCCATTACAGTGGTTTGTGGCCTGGTGGTGCATGGGCTCTTTATTCTGCCAATGATGTACTTCTTTATCACCAAGAAGAATCCCATCGTCTTCATCAGGGGGATTCTTCAAGCCTTGCTCATTGCTCTGGCCACATCCTCCAGGTATTAGAGAGTTTCTAGAAGGACAGATGCACCAAAGTACTTGCTAGATCCTTACTCCAGCTTTCTCTTGGGAGCAGCACACTGTAGCTGGACTGGAGCAGTTATCTTTGTTTCTGAACAATGGCCTGTGTCAAATTCAGTGGTATATTTGTAAAAGATGTGTCTCTCAACATTTGGAAGTTATGCATGGGAGCCAGTTGATGATAATGTTTGTCACATTGTTTTTCCTAAATTTAGAAAATATTGGACAAAAATTGTTTTTCTTAGAGGACTAGAATGGATATAAGGGTATTTTTCCATAAAAACAAATATTGTGCTTCTACAAAGTTAAGAGATATATATATATATATGGGGACAGACAGTCCAGACTTCATTTTTGGTGTTAGTGGAGAACCTCCTAGTTCAGTCATATGGAAACGTTTTACCCTTTCTACTCTTCTTAGTCTTTGTTTCTTAGTACATTAAGAAAAGGCTGTGGTTGCAAGTTATTGTCCAGGACTGGGAAAGTATTTAGATGTTCTGCTCAAGGAATGATATTTTTTGCATCCTTTTTAGGGAAGATGTACAATGAGTTTTAACCATAGCTGAACAAAGGTACAGTGAAAATGGGAAACAGCTTGTGAACTGAAAATTACTCCCAACATGGATAAACTGGTGGGTGAGAAGTGATTGAAAGTGGCTGGAACTGACTTGCATGGAGTGGAACCAGGAATGACAACTAAGTAACACCATGGCATCTGTGGCTGGCAGCTTGTCACTTTGAGGCAACCAGAGAGGCTCTACCTGCCACTTTCCATGCAGTAATACAAGCCACAGTACAAGTGGAAAATGCCTATTAAATAGGTCTCTTTAGCACATCTTATATATTTATTATTTCTACTGTCAGCTGTAAGGAAAGAGGGCTAAAGAAAGGAAAAGATACCTTTCTTTTATATAATTTTGGCTTTTGGATGTTTAAAGTTGTTCTTTGACAGAGAGACTGGAAAATACTAAATTCTTATTAACATTTTGAAATTATGACAGCTAGTGACAAACAGCTACTTCTATCTGCCTTATTTAGACTTCAAGTTAGTAATTAGTACAAAATCAATTATAAATTTGGAACATCTATTTTTAAAGAAACCTAATGAAAAATTAACAGGCTTTATTAATTCCAAAATATTTCTTCTTATTAACAATAATGACTGAGGTGTACTTCATGCAGTTATACTTAAACACTGATTCCTTCTTCCATCGTCTAATAATTTCTGTAATAAATTGAGCTCTGATGACTAATATATCCTTTCAGGCAATAGTATTGTACCAACTTCTTATCCTTTGTGCCTCTAATCTTACTTTTCTCGATAATTTCCCAAGTTCCTTGAGCAATAATTTGCATAATCTCTCCTACAGTAGAGTGACCCACTTAGAAATAAAGTGCATTTCTAATTGGTGTGATTACAGAAGGAAAAGGCAGGAATGACATATAGATAAAAAGTTCTGGGAAAGCAGCCAAACAAAGATTGATATAAATAACTTCTTTTTAATAATAGTCTAATAAGAGTTGTTATGTAATCAGTGCATATGGCTTTGCATAGGACATGATTACTGATAAATAATGATGTGAGCTTTGCAGAAACCTGGACCTCTTCTGCAAATTATCTAAGTAAATAAATACACAGAGAAGTAACATGTATAATTTCCCTGAACTCAGATGAGTTGATGTCATTCATTTTTGCTACAATCTTTGTCAAAACTTATTTTTGTTACAAAACATAACTTTGCACTGCAGTAACTACCATCAGTGTGGAAAGAGAAATAATTTCTGTTCTACTGAAGGAACAGTGAAAAAGATAAAAATTAAGTTGTATGAAATCTGTACGAGATTTGGGAAAAGAGCCTGAAACTTTTATCCCAGCCTGTTGGCCTGATTATAGTTCTAGCAAGGTCTGAGAAGGTAATTTGGGGCAGGAAAGTCAAATGCAGATGGCTATTTCTCTCATAAATATATGTACAGTAGTTAGGGCAGGAATAAACAGAGCAGAAGGAATATATAGGAGTTAAAAGAAACCTGAGGAGGTATTCCAGTACAGTTGGAAGGTATTGGCTTTCCACCGTGTTTCATTTTACAAGGTGTTTTAATATCTAACAGCTTGCTCCAAAGTTACCTGTCAAGAGCAACGTACTGTGAAATACAAAGTCAAGAAAAATCTATGTGCTGGGTGGTGTTTTAAACTCTTATTGGGCTCAAATAATTAAAGGTAGTTTTTTTATTAGAACATAAAAAGTCTGTAGCTTCATATGTTGTCACATCCCCAGATTAAACTAAGATGCTAATTTTGCGCTCAAATATGTTAGTGTTGGAAAAGGCTCATGAGGTTCACATTTGACATACTTGACTATCTGCCCTACTCTTCTAAGAATTGTGTTTCTGAAGAACTCTGTTGCTGACAGCTCAGGTTTTTTAATCTGTGACATTCCATTAATTTTCTTTTTCCAGAAAAAGATATTTTTCTTAAAAATCTAATCTGAATTTTTCTCTTTTTAGGAAAAAAAGTCTAGAAAATTTTGTCCCTCATTTTACCTTTACCATCAATAGGAGAGTTTTTCTCTTCTTTTCCTTTATAACCAACAAAAATAGTCAACTTTTTCACCAATACAGATCCCTTTATCAAGGGAGGTTTAATCAAGACCTAAAAGATCAGCACATATTCCACTATTTTCAAAACCAAATTACTTTTCTTATTTTTTTTCCTTATTTTGCATGAGCATTGAATTTTGATTTTATAATCAATTTACTAGCCCTTCACTGGTCTGGAAACTTCTAGGCCTTTGAGGTTGTTTCTTCACTGGATCTCATCTCCTTGCTCTGCCTCTAGGTCTGGGAGTATCAAGCCACTTTACAATAAAGAAGGACTCTCTTTGCAGTACATAATATATTCAGGTCCAGGTTACTTTGTGGTATATTTTGAGGTTAGAAATTTTCCAATGCCAATATCATCAATCGTAGTAATACAACAACAATTCAGACATGATATGTAGTAACCAAAATACATAACCTGATCTACAACAGTATGCAGGGGTTTTGATTCTCCTGTTTTACATGACTGCCTAAGTTGTATTACTACTTGGAGAAAGTCCAACAATGGTTAGTCTGCGAATTCTTAGCTCAGGGTTTTATTTTCCTCAATTACTTGTAGAAGCATAAGGAAAGAACATGCATGCTTTCTAGCAAATGTGAGCTAGCTCTTTTTAAAGACATGCATGTCACAGTGATTGTCATTGCAAAGCTTAACTTTTGGCAAATTTCAACCGTGTAGGATTTCTATGGTTCATCTAGGAACTCAGCTCCTCATGAGGAGACTTGGGCTCCTGGGAAAGAGCCCCAAAAGGCAGCGTGGTAAGGAGAGCCAGGCAGGCATCAGGCATAGCTAGGTAGCAAAACTCCCAGCCTACAGAACTGTTGAGAGAGGTGTCTCTCTGCTGAGACTGTCCAAGGGAAACCAGTCCTTACTCGAAGTTTTTCTTAGCACCATTTCCTCACACCAACCTGGTATGAGTGTGCTCAATGACTGTGGGGAATACACAGGGATTCAGCTTCCTAAACCTGAGCTGACTTTGGCTCTCCTTGGCTCTGACTCCCAGGAGAGAGCCCCTCTTCTGGGGATATCAACTCCTTTGAGACAGCACTCTCTCCCCTTCACCTGTGCAAGGGACAATTACATATTTATAGGCCCAGAGAGGAGCAGTGTGGGAACAGAGCAGGACTTGCTACCAGAAAAGATTTACTATCTTTACTATCAGAAGCTAATGTGCCACCAAAGCTAAGGTGAGTCCTGAGGAAAGGCTCTGAATTTACAGATTTGGGTGTTGGACATGTTTGATGGATTTGGCACTGTTTGCCCCTTCTATCTATAGATGCCCCAGCATCTATCTCTCACAAATCCAACACAGGCCTGACATGGGCTTTAATGGTTTTCTGCTCAAATAGCAGTGCCTTGTCTAGAGATAGCTGAACTTTTCACCTTCGTTACGCTGAAAGGAATGGATATTTCACATAACTGAGCTGTTGCCAAAAGAACATGCACAAATAATTGGGGCTGGATAGGAGAGCTGCTTCTCCTGACAGTCAACACATCTGCATTTGGTTAAACAATACTTGCCACAGGGGCATTATGTAACACTCATCATGTGGGTATTGGATTTTCAGATCATCTTAGAGGAGAACAAAGAGTTGGTTTTAAGCGTACTGATGTGTTTCTTGCAGATGTTTCTGTGTCAGTTCATGTCTACATTTAAAGATAGAAAGAAAACCACACATCAGTGTTCTGATATTCATTCCAGCTAGCCTGCACCTGTGGAAAGCTTTCTTTTTAAACTAAAAGTCAAACTGCAAGAATCAAAAGCAATACCACATACAAAACTCAAGAATGTAACACAAGGGAATCTGAAAACCACTAAGCAGCTGTTTCATGGCAATGATTTTATTGAATCTGGACATTATTTCAACCCATTTCCCTTTAATGAAAGTTTCTACACCCCATTCTCAATCCCTTTATATTTCTCCTAAAATCCCAATGGCAGCAATAATTTGCTTTGTACAGACATTACTGGAGAGGCAGCGACAGGGAAGAAGGAGATCTCTTATTCCTTTGGCACATCATTTAGGACGCAATGAACTCGATCCCTACCAAGTCCCTGCAGCAGTCCCCTGGCCAGCTAGCCCCTGAAGCCAAACCCTTGCCCCCTGGCTGGGCTGGCTTTGCCAGCAGGCACCCGTAGGGATGCACACAGCAGCTCTTTACAGCAGCTGGGAGGTGTCTGCAGCACATGCTGTCACTGCCCACCTTGCTCTGCCCTGCGGTGTTTCGCCTGCAGAGCTGTGGATTTCTGCCTTTCTTCCCCTCCCACTTTCTTCCCCCCTGGTCTTGTCACCTCTGACTGTACTGAAAAAGCAGTATTTGGCCTACAGGGAAAAGTCCTCTTCATTTTAGATTTCCTTGTTCCAACGGCATGAGGGAATGCTATGTTTCTAGGTCATCTATCCATATTATTGATGAATTAAAGCAGCATCTTCTCTGTGATACATCCTATCAAAAGAAGCAATTTTCATCTTCTCTGAAGTCAAATGATAAATTGAGTTTTTTCAAGGGCTTTTCTGCTTATGAAACACTACAAACTTGGCTATTGCACAGTGTAAATTAAAGGCAGATTTAGCAAAAGGGAGATGAGATCAGTTTGTTGATTTTTTGGAGCAAATATCAAAATGCATTTGAATGATAAGCTAAACAGAGCAGGCTGAACAGCTGTTCTTCCACAGTGACTAGCTGTCTTTGTGGCTCACTAGTGAGAGCTTGGCCTGATCCAGCATCAGCTTATGCTCAGTCTCTGCAGCTGCAGCATTTTATCCCCAAATTGAGATAAGACTCTAAAAATCTATTTTTAATTGTTAGAGTTGGTTCTGGGGGATACCTCTCCTCTTAGCTGAAAGCTTTCAGAAAGTTTTTTAAAGACTTAACAGATTAAGATCCGTGCTTTAGAGCATTTTTTTACTCCTAATAAATGTTACATGTTGCCAATGTATTCCTGCAAACTTGCGGTTATGATTTCAGAGCTCTCAGAATATCTCTGTGATTTTATAGGTCATATGTGACAACTGAGAAAGAATCTGTAGATCAAATGTGTTATACTTCCATTAAGGACAGATAATGGTAGGCAGATCAGAGCCACATTGCTGATGTGAGGCTCACACCACACAGTGACTGAGCAATCTGAACTGCCCAAACTACTGGAAAGACACCTACATTTCATGACTCAGGGCACATTGATCACAAAAGAACAGAACCTTAGAAAGACCTTAGTATTATGATACCAGTATTTCCCCTGTAACTACCTATCTCTTTAAAGAGGCAGCTTTGGAATAATTTTGAAGGAGTATACTATTTTACCTCTATTTAAATAGTCTCAGATATTGAGCAGTATATCAAAATGAGTATCATAATAAGGAAAATATTCTGCCATTTCTGTACAAGATGACATGCTGTAAAAAATACCCCCTCACTCACTTGAAAGCAGTTTAATTACTCATGACATGTTAGTGAAGTGACACTGTATGGTAAAATGCAGAATGTTACAAACAGACTGATAAAATATAAAGATAGACATGATTAGGTGTGTTACTATTAAAAAGTGCATACAACTTAGTGCAAATGAGGAAATTCACAATCAGATAATTTGATTGTCTCAGTAAATGAAAACAAAAATAAGAATTTTTTTTTAGACAGTACAAAATTGTGGGTTACAGTTTGGAAGGGGTCAAGCTCATTTTAAAATGAGTACCTGTCAAACAGTCTTATACCATTCCAATCCATTCCATACCATTCCACACACATACATATTTATACTTAATTTACACACATACACACTATTATATGATCTGCAATTAATGTGCTTGCTGTATGATGACACAAGTGACATGGGCAGGTCTGTCTGAGAGAGGAAAGAGGATTGTATATTCCTTAATACAGGAGCTTGGTCTGCAGCTTTTCTTTTCAGGCATGCTGTTGGTAAGACCTTTGCCCAAACCCCTGCAGAAATAAGAAATTGCTTATGTATGAGGTGGAATGTTACTGCACTAATGCATTCTGTGGCAAAAGGAGTGATTTCTTGGTCAGAGATGTTGCCCATTGGGATGTTTTAGAATTTAACCCAAACAGCATTCCTGTCTCTCATAAGCTCTCACTACTATTATAATTCATTGCCTAATTAATGTCCATATATGTTAAGAACTGGAACAATCCATAAGGGCATTTATATAGCATTTCCTTACAGTGAGTTAAGAGCCTTTCTTGCTTTATACCTTTCCTTGGTCTTTATGGTTACTCTTGCTGTTTAAAAATGGCTTTCTATTTTGGAAGGCATGGAAGGGAACTTTCTTAGAAACCATGAGTGCACAACAGGTTTCTGAGATTTCAGCAGTAAGCTTCACAGGGTGTTTTCTCCTCTTTTGCATTTGACTGTACAATACTGCTTCTGAGGGATTTCTGCCCCTTTTTATTCAGAAAGAGGGAAAGAGAGAACAACATTTTTAATTTGAGGGAAGCAAAATTTGCACTAAATTCATACATGTAACTGTCTTTATGCCCCCTCAAGCAAAGGAGTGAGTTACACTGCAAGTGTCACATGTGTGGACCAAGGAATGGGAAGCAGTACTCAGATGGTTACTGTAAAATTTGCCCTGCCTGGAGAAGGTTTGCTACAATTCGTTCTATTTCCCAGAAATAAAAATAATTCAATGCCTACTTCTCTCTGCTGTTTTGCAGCTCAGCCACACTGCCTATCACTTTCAAGTGCTTGTTGGAGAATAATCATGTGGACAGGAGGATTGCCAGGTTTGTGCTGCCTGTGGGAGCCACCATCAACATGGATGGGACAGCACTCTACGAGGCGGTGGCTGCCATCTTTATTGCACAAGTAAACAACTATGAGCTGGACTTTGGGCAGATTATTACTATAAGGTATAAACCTCAAATTCCACATGCTGCAATTTGCTTGTCTTGTTGAGTCTGACACTCTTACAATTCTTGTATGTAGCAATCTTCAGAACAAAACTCATCTTGACTATTGTCAAAGGATGCATTCTTCAAAGGATGGTTATTTTTAAGTAACACAGAGATCAGGGGCTGTACAAAGAGAAATTTTACTGATACTGTTCAACAGAAACACATGGACACCAGGAAATTCGTTTCTGTTTGGGGATAACTGCCTAATTTTTACTTTTAGGCAACCCATTGATCCTTTACTAGGATTGGAACATTTTACCATTATTGGTGTTGAAAGCACTATTTTAAACGTCTGAATCATTTTCACCTTTAACTCTGGTTTGCATCTTTAAATGAGAAGAAAAGGCTAAAAAAAACCCCAAATTAGAAGTCCTGCATTGGATACAGGGAATAGTGTATGTTAGGAAGCTCTTTGTCAAACCTTGGAGGAGTAGGGGAACAGGGAAGGAGGACAGATGCTACTATCAGGGCAGGTTTTCATCAAGATGTTGTATCACTCCGGTATTTATAAATGTCTTCTCTGCTGCTTGTTAAAGCAGAAAACTTCATAAACAACCATGGTGTCAGTGGGTAGAGTGTGCTAGAGCTGCATACTCCATCCTTGAAAGGTCTGTAATGGATCCAAAAGACTAGAAGATCCAGCTGAACAATTACTGCCAGAATAACTCGAGTGACTGCCAAAGAATGCCTCAGGGACTGAAACCTGCAGGCTTCCAGCAGGGAACAAATTATTAGAAAAACATTCCTCATAGTCAGTCTTGTGCAACGTACTTGAGATCTTCTTACCTACCCACCCAGTGACCTCACCACTGCTCTGTTTACACTCCTGGGCCTTGCCCATCTTCTGCTGGACTTCAAAACCTTCATGACAAAAGGAGGAGAGTCCTGAAACTAACCACGGATGACAGCATGACAGCTGAGGTTTGATAATTGATTTCTGGCACGATCTGGTTAGATGAGAAGCAGAAGAAATAAATTGTGCCCATGTGAGCTCTTGCTTCAGGCTCTCTCTCTCTCTGAAAATTAATTGGAATGACCCAGTGCTAAAATTTAGTCCTTTGTGATTTTGAATTTGGGGATGTTTTTAGAATGTGGTCCCAAAATATGGCACAGAGAGCACAGTCAGTCCTTACATACACCTTGAAGTAGACAATATTGATTTGAAAATCAAGGAGAAGGAAGGTGATGCTAAATGGATAGGAGTTAGGTTCTAACTTTCTCTTAGCAGAATCCTATTTTATCTCTTCATTTTCTCTGTCATTATTAAGTGCTAGTACATAAGAACCAGACAAAAGTAAAGAGAGCAGAAGGAAAATACAAATGAAGATTATACAAATCCAAGAAAGGAAAAGAAATAGAAAGACTGGCTTACAAAAGAAGGGGGTAAGAAGGAAATCACAAGGATTCAGTACCTTGAATATCTGAGGCCAAATTCTAACTATATTCAATGGACCAAACCCGTCCCAGATCTTGATACTTTTGGATCTGGAGATCTGAAATTCAGAGGTTCTTGACTGCCAGGACATTTTTGCCAGAGGAGAAAAATTGTTAGAGAAATAATCCGTCCACTTTGCTCGTAATTTGTAAAATCCAGGTTGACAGTTTATGTCAGTGTGATTATACAAACCTAGATGTAGCAGAAAAAGATAATAAAGATCCTATTTCCATCCATTGAGCATGTTACAGGAAGAAACATCTACATTAAGGTAAAATTAAAAGGAATGGCAGAGGAACTTGCCTGTACAATCTTAATTAAACATTCCTATTTTTACTCCAAATTAAATCATGAGACTTTCTGGCCTGAACTCTCTTAGGAGGCAGAAGCAGCCCTAGTCAGCTAGCCAGTTTCTAGCACTAGCTGGAGAAACTTATCATATTAATTATATATATATATCTTATTCAACTACTGAGCTTCTGTCTCTTCCTTTCTATCTATACCCTGCCTATTACAAGGCTATTAAGATGCTGTACAAGTTAACTCTTTCAAAACATAGTTTTAAAATCTTTCTTGTTCCCCATCACACCCACATGCAAATGTATTTTTTTTATTGCAGGAAAGGGGTCTAGTTATAATTACTGATGCTGCTCTACTGGTACTCTGTACAGCTGTGAGCAAGATAGTGGATATCTCTGTGTCTCACTCTCCCTATGGATTAATACTGTTACCCTCATTTTCCATCCTAGGAGGTCAAGACTTCACTGCTTGCCAAAAGCTCTGAAATTCTGGATTGATGAATGCAGTGGATTATCAGTGTATATGCTTTAAGTCATCCTTTTACAATTATCAACATTCTTTTTTTGTCTTTCTGCTGTATGGCCTAGCTCTTGAAAGTGGCCAGATGGGTGGAAATAAATTTCCTCCTGGAAAAGGGAATGAAACCCCTCCTCTAAAAATAGCATTATGAAAAAAATGTTCAGCCTGCCAGGTCCACTCTTGCCCTGGTCTGGCATTCATTTCTGCTTGCCTGGCTGAAAAATTGGTGTGAAGGTCAAGTAAAAGTACTTTCCAGAAACTGAAGAGGTACACCCACATTCACAGTTGCTTCACATTTAGATCTAAGTATGCACAGCCATGCACTATGCAAGGACTTCACCCTTGGCCCAGCCTCTTTACCCTTGGCCCAGCCTCCTTGTGGTGGATTGACATTAAAAGCCCCAGCCAGAGCCTGCCATGGATTTGCCTGGCACAGGAACTGCGGATGATGACTCAGAGATGTCTGCTGGGAGCTCTGCTGCCAAGGGTGAAGCGGCGGTGAGGACTGCTGGCAGATTGTGGCACACAGGGGTGTGTGGTGCCATGAGCAAGGAGAAGCTGACAGCTCAGAGAAGCCCACAGCCTGGCTGCCCCCTTTTCTCTGCACTTGTGATATTAGGAGATGACCCTGAACTGCCCCACATGCGCTAAGGCTGCAGAGGTAGAGGGTGGGAGTTTAGCACTGGCAGACACTTCTGCCTGTTCTTGCTCTTTGACCTGGCTTCTGTCCACAAAACACTGGCACTTCTGTGCAGTGGCTTGTGTAAGAAGGATTCTGGTTTCCTGTAGAAATATGGTGTGGTTTCTTGCAGAGCCGTCTGCCTCTGATAAAGCTTATTCCTTTCTTTCTTTGTTAAAGTATCACAGCAACAGCTGCCAGCATAGGTGCTGCAGGTATCCCACAAGCTGGCCTGGTGACAATGGTCATTGTTCTGACCTCGGTTGGGCTCCCGACAGATGACATCACATTGATCATTGCTGTCGACTGGGCACTGTAAGTAACATCCAGCTTCGGAGGTTTCCAGTGTGGTAATATTGCTAAAAAGGCAAATAGTGTCCAAGGGTATAGTAATACAAATACAGGTTCAAGTATATTTGAAGTAACTATTCTGCTTGAAACAAGGCTAATGTGGCCTCAGACAAAATATGCTGCTGAAGTGGGCATTATGCTGAAGAAAGACATAGACAAATGAGAGAGAGTCTAGGTGAGACTTGGGCAATATGACCTACATGGAGAAGTTGAAGAGGAGTTTTTTTAGTCTAAAACCAAAACCAGAGCAGGCTGAAAGATGGCACCACAGTGGTTTTTCATATATCTAAGATTGTCCTGATGAGGACAGGGATCAATTGTTCTTCACATTCATGGGAAGGGAGGATGAAAACCAAGTAACTACCTTAAGTCAGATCCTAGGAAAACCTAAGAAAATTTCTGTCTAGAAGGATAGTAAAGCAATAGAAGTGGTTGCATCTAGCCAGGTGGAATGATCACCTTCATGAGAAGTTTCAAGGCCAGGCCAGACAAATGTCCATCAGGTGCAACTCTGGGACCTTGCTTTGGACAAGGAAAAGGGGCTGACGTTCCTAGAGAGAATCACCCATGAGAACAGCCACCTGAAAAATTCATAAGAAGGGGTTTATTTGAGCTCTTAACTTTTATGTAGATGTCTATAAATCAATTGAACAATTTTGAATAATCTAGTGAGACGAATGGTAAAATACTGATCCCTAGCTCATTAGCATTTCAGCTACCTAACTAATTAATGTATGCATCCACAAGGACACCATCCAAATTATTTTCATTTAAGCTATATAAAATACATCTCCATTGATAGAGTGGAGTTTCATTGCATCAAGGTTCTGGGTAAAAATGTATTACAAGTCCATTCTATTAGAGTTCCTATTGTATTCAACCATGAGCCACTGATTTGTTCTACAAAGAATTGTGAGAATAAATTATTTAATTTCCTGCTCAGTGTAGTAGATTATTATTATTAAAAATAATAAGAGCAATGAGTGTTGTGTTGTATGGATATTTTAAGTTATATATTGTTTTAGGAATATCAGGAATATTCTTCTGGGAAGGACAAATAATATCTGCTGTGGGCACCTACATTTGGGAATGGCAGTTCAGTTTTTAATAAAGCAGCATTTCTAATGGTAGTCACTAAAGCTCAATAGTTACTGAAACACAACAAAATCAAAGTATTTTAAGCTGTATTACAAAAACCTTCTTCTTCTATATTGCTCAGTTTTTGTCTAGCTCTTGCAACATCAACATTTGTTTTTCCAATAAGTCTTCCAGCATATATAAGAATTATGCTTCTCTTTGTCTTACAAAATTATTCAAAACAACAGAAAAAGACCCTTATTCAGTCTGTAGTTCCAGATGGTTTAAAAAGTGAGCAAGGAACAGACCCAGTTTTCTGTCTTTTGCAGATGACCTTTCATACAAAAATATATTTCTGTATTTCGGCACTTGGTGGTTTCAAGAGCCTGCAGATGCAAAGTGTCAACATGGTTGACATGATGAATATTTTCAATATTAGTTTTGGAAGTACTGGAGTATGAAGAATGCTTAAAGAAGGCTGGTTAGATGATCTCACAAGACTGAAATACCCATTACAATGCACTGCAGGTATTACAAGTCATTTAGGTGGCCATAACATGTATGTGAAGTTCATACCTTTAGCTAGTGCCTAGAGACATAAGGAGGAAAATAAAAACGTTTCTCAGCTAATTTATTAAACACAAGGTAAAAGTTTTGAATCTTTAATTTTGCATCTTTAATAATATCATCTAAAGCTAAAATACCAGTTCAACACCTGACTCCAGTGTTTGCACTGAAAGAAATGCCACTTGCAGCAGGTTGGCCTTTTAGTGGAGAAATGTCAGTGATATGCAATGTGGTTCTCCTCATGTATAGTGCAGACTACTCCGTACACACAGAGATGTGGAATAAAACTGGTCAAACAACATGCCAGGCAATATAATTTCTTCAGAGTTTCAGTGTGGTGCACTGTTTCCTCAGAAAAATCCTGTCTTCAGAAGAGATGCTAATCAGAACTCAAAAGGGAGTGTGAACTCTTTAGCTCTGCTTACGCAGCTTCTTCTCCACCACAGCTGCCTCTGCACAATCCAAAATTAACAGCTGGGAATATCTTTTCAAGAATCAAACTCTGATGATCAACCAAGGAAAAAAAAAAGTCTATGTGCAACAGGAACATCTATTAATATGTGCTGTAACAGTATTTTTCCCTGCTTAACCCATTCTTTTGGGAATTTTCCTCAAGGCAAGACCCAAAATCAGAACAGCAGGAATCAATAAAATGGATTCAGCAATCAATAAAATGGATTCAGCAATCAAGTGTAGGACTGGGTCCTGGAGTCAAAAACCACATTGAGGTGTAGGCTGTGGAATATTATTGCTGAAGTTACGTGCAATTGCATGTACAGTTTGGGTAACTGCACGTGCAAATAACCTTTCATGCAGGAACTTTCATCCTAATTAGGCAAGCAACTGCATAAACATTTGCATGCACTTGTACATGCCTAAAATAGCCGAACAAAAAAAATCAGCACAGAGTTTCAATTCTTTTCTATATTAAGATACAGAATCAGAAAACTGGGCAGTGTTTATATTGGACTGTTGACTGACTTCAATGGGCCAAACATCTGGAGATTTCTGAACCTCCATTTTATAACCCACATTTATAAATTAAGTTACCAATATAACACGGTTTTCAGATGTGCATGTTTTTCTTGGAAAATATGTGATCTATTTCAGACTTGAAAGCTATATTTGAAATCTTGTCAGTTTTAACTAACAGATTCTAAGTTGTTTCAATTGTAACACTTGTCAATGACAACCACCTACTTTTGTGTATTTACAGTCTGCATTTTAATAGCTTTATGTTTCAAACAGTGGGTAGAAGGTGTAAACAAGGAAGACATGACCCTATAAATGAATAAATGAAAAACAGTGAAACTATATATATACAAAGTACTGCCAAGGATATAAATTTAAATTGGAAATGATGGTAACTGAAACTGAAGAATCTTTAAGAGCCACTAGTGGCCATAGAAAACATAATTTTTTCAGAAGTGTACATGATTTAAATATGGTCAGTGCCTGTTTAGTTTGGGTAGCTCTCTTCTGAATAATTTTAATAGTATTCTACACATTCTATCGATACAATAATCTTCTTAACCAGCACTGTGGTTGCTGAGATTGGAACCTTGGTAACTAACACCAGGTACTAGTGGTACTGGCTGCCCTCTGCTTTTATTGAATTAAGGCATTTGCAACATTAGCCTCTCAATCAGGCCATAATACTGGACCTTAACATAAAAATTCAGACATAAATCTGCTGTGTTAAACCTTTTTAGTGCTGAATCAGCTTGCATGCATAAAGAGGCATAGCTGCTCCAGTTAGCTCAGTTACAAATTGAAGTATGTGGCAGCACAGGGCACTGAGTTCTGAAAAGGCTGGAAAACCCAACTGAGCTGCCCAGTAACTAGTGGCTGTCCTGTGCCAAACTCCTTGCTACCATTTCTACACTTGTTAGCTCATAAAAACAGGCAAACTGGTCCTCAACTATAATTACTGCAGTGATGAAAGCATACGCATGTACCCAAAGAGCCAACAACTTATCATTACTATTTAATTTTCCAGAGACAGGTTTAGAACAATGATCAATGTCCTGGGAGATGCACTGGCTGCTGGGATCATGGCCCATGTTTGCCGGAAGGAGTTCATCAAGGATGGTGATGAGGTAACAACACCATGAGCCAGGGTGTGCCAGCATGTGCCATATTACAGCAGAGAACTGTGAGCTCGTAGCCTCCCGCATCTGTTTAATCTAGTGTATAGAAGGTGTTGCAGAGAGAGGACAGAATTGGGCAATGCACTGCTTAGCCAGATGGGGTGGAGAGGTCCTTCATGCAAAAAGCCACTCAAGTTCAAAGCTTGCCAGCCGTGTCTGGCACGCTGGGGCTGGGAGCAGAAGCAGCTGCATTGTCCTGCAAATGCATGAGGTGCTGGAACTGCAAGTCTCACACTCAGTACCCAAGTCCTGACTGGCCAGTAAGTTGTCCTAAAATTGTGACCAGCAACCAAGCAGGGTGACAAAGGTACCTAGGAGTGTGTACATGCATAATCAATAAGCTCACAACAAAAGCAACTACCCTGGGTGTTTCAGGCCTCAGTGTTATAGCATCATTTGAAGCCACTATTGGAATAATTTCTTTTCTGGACTAGCACAAGCACATTGCTCCATTCTTGACCTCATTCTCAGGCACCTTCATGCCTTCTAGATTTAGTACAAGTCCTCCTTCTTCATTTTTTCCTTCTCTATATATTATTCCGTACACCACACATAACTGTGTATTCTGCCTCCCTCCACTCCTATATTTTTTTCTTTACTCCTTGGCATGCATCATTCAGTCTTTCCTTATAGCAGGAACTCCTTCCCATGCTCTTCCTTTAAATCCTTGACAAATGAGATTCCTAATTCCATGAGCCCATCATGCTTGGAGGCACTAATCTCCAACCATTTCAGCTCATGGCAGATTCTCACTACCATTCTTCCACAAAGACAAAATAGTTTAAGTAGAAAAGTTTCCTTATCAGGCCTGATTTTCACAAGGCATGTTTCATTTCTGGGCATAATTTGTAGTATCCTACAAAGAACGACAATATTAATAGCAAAGTTTTATTGCTATTATTATTTCTCCTACTTTACAGACAGTCTTTCTGATAAATCCCATTCTCATGCCTTCCTTCAACATGCATTTAAAATTCTCTCAAGTTCTATACAGAAAGACAGGCCTTATCCTCCAAGGTACTTAGCACCTACAGTAATTACTGATGACAGGATTAGGCCTGAATATATGGGCTACATTTGTAGCTACAGGAAAACTAAACATATAGCCTAATGGTAAGCTTTGTCATCTGTTACAAATCCAGAAGTTCCTGCAGAACACAGACCTCCTGACATTTCATTGCTGCATTTAGAACTCAGAACTCAAGAAGAGATGTTTCAAGAATATAAAATCCCTCCTCAGGGATTATTTAGTCATCTGTGAGGAGATTTTTCTCTGCATCGTGGACTATAATTATATTCAAATATACCATTAGTCTGCCATATGTTTTGGCTGCATGATTTGTGGAGTTAGTAATGTATACCCAAAGGCCAAATTTTCTCAGCTGCAAGCCCACCTCTTTTCTCTGCCAGTATTTACGTCTTATTTTCCTCATCAGAACTTCTAGTGTGATTTAAAGGACACTTCAATATTTAACTTATGAATCAGTCAACAAAATTGTCTTTATTTCTTTTAAAACAGTGCAAACTGAAAAGATAGGTGTTAACTTATTGGGTTAGAAGAAAGGTAGAAGACAACAACAAATACTTGCTGGTCTATGTAATTGCACTGTGCAGGTGCACAGAACTCAGACCACTGCTCATTGAGAGTTCATATCCTTTGAACTTAGCCCTGTAATTCTAGGTTTTATTTACCCTACTTATATCGCTTCTCTGCTGCAAGCAGTTATAACTGTAGGTATACATTAACTTAGAATTGTGACAGAATTGACATTTTTACATACTTAGAGACACCTTCACTTTATCTAGATGGTGCAAAGATGCTTTAGTGTATATGAGAAACAGGTCCTGGAGGTCTACGGAGGCCCTAGATAATCCTGGTGAATATAAAGCAGGCTACAGGCTCTAGAAGTAAAAATTCCTTTTCTTTTATACAGGAAACAGTGGCAGTATTTGAAATCTTAATGCTTTTCACATAGGTGCCATTGATCTGTGAAACTAAGCCTATGAACATCCATCAGATTGTGGCTTACCAGAGGAATGGCTGTGTGAAGACCATGAATGAATCTCATGGACCAGAAACAGTGAAAGAGTTTCAGCAGCACATACCCGTGCAAGTGGAACAAGAAGAAAGTCCAGTGGAGAATCACACTAAGAAATCCAACAGTAAAGACCACTGCACTATTGAAATAAATGAACTTGAAACAAATGTGTAACTGCTGCACTCAGTGGTATCTCATACCCCAGTGACCTGATACAGAATCTCTACCTCACAGCTGGAAGAGGGACTCTCTGCCTTGAACAGGAAAACGTGGAATTATCGCCACCCTGCTTGTCCTGGAGGTAGGAGACCAGCTGTGAATGTCAGGAAAGGCACACAGCTTGCAAGAGACATGGGCTTCTTTAGGTGGAAGATTTTAATACTGAAAAATTAACTAATGGACAACTACTGTTTTCTTCTGCACTCATGTGACTCCAAGATAGTATTTCACACTACTTTGGCTTCTTTTTTTTAAAGTTTTTTTATTTGACCCTTTTTGATTTTCTAACCAAAGCCTTTTTTTTTTTTTTCTGTGAATCTCAGTAATTATTAACATTGTATTTATGTAGGTTTTTTGCTACGTGAAAATGTCTCACCAAAACTGCTAAAGCTCTTAATTTTGTCTAATGTTCGCTAAATACAGAGTTTGTGTTTAGTTTTAGAACAGCAGTAAGAAAATCACACAGATTTCCTGATGTCAAGGGGCTACATATACTGCTAAATAACACTTCAAGCACAGGAGAAGCAAAGCATGCATTTTTTGTAAGAAAGCACATTAAGGTAATTCTGATGGGCAGCCTTCAGAAACAGGCATTCAGGTGTGATACATAACACAAAGAATTCCTAGGTCACTGCAGAGCACAGTTTGCCTTCCAAGTGCCAGATTTATTAACTTTTTTTAACCTAACTCTTCAGTAGAGTCAGTACCACGTACATGCAGGGGCAGAGGTGATGTGAGCCCTAATCCATAAGCATTGGTGCTAATGTGTCCTCTCCTGTAATCTGTAGGTTGTTCTGTTGTAAATGTGTATAAACCCCAAGCTCGTGAACCATTCACTTCATCTTCAGGGCAGACTGAACGCAAACAGGAACCTGATGTCACCGAGTAACCTTGGGGTTTTGTGAGGAATTTGCTGTGGAAACTGGCCCATTATTTCTTATAATTCAGTGCTTGATCTATATCAACAGTTACTCCCTTTCCACCATCTACTGAATCTTTCAGTTACAATAAAATCTGCCGCGTATGTTTCCAATGTTTGTGATAGAGAACATTTTTAATAAACTTGCCATTTCAAAAACAGGCTGTCTATGCACTTCTGCTGTTAGCGTCTTCTTTTATCTCTGCCAAAACAGAGAGTGGAAGTGAGGAGACCTTTTGAAAAGCTGGGACTCGATCCAGAGATTACACACTAGTTCATACCAATGCACTTGACATATTCTGTTTAGCTACTTGTGGTGTATCAGTTTCAGATAACATGTGCCTGTTACGTGCTGCTCTCATCTGCAGAGAAAAAATAACCCAGTCAAAAAGGACAATTTCTGCCAGAAATTTCTGTGGCTTCATCAGAAGAGCTTCATGCACATGATTAATGGTTTTCCTGGGATATGCATAATCACCTCTTCTTTCAGTGCTCCTTTTCAGACTATTTCTTTTGTCATGCACTAATTAGTTGCCTCAGAGGGCTGTAGTATAGGTAGTTTGAATATCAAGTGATAAAGCCAGAAAGAACAAACATACATCTTCTTTGCCTATAATTCCTCAGAAATGAGAGCTGAGACGGGTCCGTGCCTCTCTGAATGGGCAGAAACTCTAGCTTGTCAAACACAGCATCTGGTACTTCCATCTCTGCAGCACTGGCAGCTCCAGCAGGTTCCCTTCATCCTTCCCCAGCTGTCCATTCCTCCCCACACTGCCTCCCCTCCCAGCTGCACAGACCCAATTATTTATGAGGCCAGATGAAGTATCAGATGAGAAGTATTTTTAATTCAAACCAGTTCACATATGTTTTTAGCACATTCCTAACAAACAGTTGTGTCAACAGGAGTGAAGGAGTGACACAGGGACAAGAACAAGCACGCAGGCATGAGACAGTGTAAGTGCATGTGGAGTGGGCAGGATCCCTGCATGTTGACTTTACCAGCAACAGAAACATAACATAAAGTTTCAACTTTACACAGTCAATTACAGCTATGTGAAGTGAGAGTAAAATCCTGCCAGTCATCTGTCACTTTACCATCACTTTGCATAGATAAAAACGATGAAGAAAGAAGCCAAGTAGATCCAAGATTTGGAATTAGTAGTTCCAACCTAAGTGGTCTTGGATGAGTGGGCCCACACAGCATGCCAAGGTGCCTTGGTCTGCCAAGCAGAAAGTGCTGCTAGCCTTACCACCATCACCTTCTTCTCCATCCACCTACAACCTCTGGCTAACTACAAAGTGCCAATCCTTTTGCCTGCTTGCCTGAGACAGCTTACTTTGTCTGACACTCTTCAGCTTAAGTCATGTCTCAAGAGGTCTAAGCCAACTTCAATGCTAAGAAACTGCAACTTCTACAAGGAGAACTTCAGATGAGATAAAGCATCAAAGACCAGAAGAAGCAGCCAGCTGAGCTACACAAGTCCTACACAAAGAAAACCACAATTTTGCCCTTTACACTCTGTTCAGCAAGGAGGGAATGTGGAAGTCTCATGTGTGAAGGAATATTTTTATGGAATCATCAGGCTGTTTTAAATTAGCCTATTCACACCCTATTCATAGACTCTGCAGTTTTGCTTTGCAAGTTTGATATGTTGGGGGATGTTTTACATTATACTGTCCAGGTCTTTATATTCTGGGTTTTATACCAATATATGCCTCCCATTCACCCTAAAAATTATACCAGTAATAACTCACCATTATCTTTGTGAGTCACTGTCTCTTGTAGTTTGAAGCTATTGTTTGGCATTTTACGTTTTGTTTTACAAACACTTTTCAGGGCAAGTTTCTTTTCTGCTGATGTTGCACCACAGCAGCAGCTGCAGTGTGATCCAGCTGGGAGCAACACAGTGGTCCCGTTTCTCACCTGATCTCTATCATTTGTGGTATCAAATACTGCTAATTAGAGGCCAACAGCACTTTAGTTCTGTGTTCTGTAAATAGACATTGCTTGGTGTAGTATGACCTTGGCTGGAGCAATTGACTCTGCTACAGTTATTCTGTACTAAAGAATGCAAAACACCACTGTTAACTGTGGAGAGATAAACACTGAGGTTGAAATAATTTTTAAGGTAAGCTATTTTCTGTGTCTCATGATGTTGTCAAGCAGCTTGACACATGGTGCAATTAAGCTAGCAGTAGTTTCCATATAATATTTGCATGTATGGATCTGTTCACATTTTCCAGCTATGATCACACTTCCAACAAAAATAATGAAGCTGTTGATTATCAAGCTAGAGTGCAAGCTTTGTGTTGGTAAATATGTTTCTTCTACTTTCAGAGCATAAAAACAAAGATGTGACCTTTACAGTCTCAAAACTTTTATATTTAAAAATCAATCAATCAATCATATACTTTCACATATATGTGGAAAGAACATATTTCTTAACTGGCAACACTCAACCTTATTTTGAAGTTGCCTCCCCCTGCTAAAAAGCAAGGGAACTTGGCCAATTAAAGTATGCTCAAGACACACTAGGAGAGTATTGAGGAGGGAGAGAAGATAATTAAGATGCCTGGTGCATTGTATACAGCTATGGAAGAAATACTTTGGGAAGTAGCCCAAATTAATACATACTTATCAGAGACAGTCATTTTATGCTGGTTAATTTGCTACTGCATTGCTCTAGAGGCCGAAAGGAAAGAAGACACTGCAGATTGGTGTGGCATAAAATATCATTAAAGACTTCTTAAAGCAGATTCTTGAGGATTTTACCAATGCCAAGGAAGTTTTGAAAGGTTGAAATGCTGTAATAAATCCTTGTGCGAGAATTACAACTGGGAGAAAGTGACACAACCAGAGCATTTACACATCCCACTAACTCCCAAGAGCTTTTGGCTGCCAACTCAAATATAGAAGTTTATGGAACTAATACCATTACTCATATTCTCAGCTAGTCTTGATGACACTTAAATGACTTAATTGCAGCTAAGCTTATTTGTGTCTCCTGAACGTGTAACCCAACATAAGAGTATCTAAGTAATTAACCGAAACACATCGTAGACTCCCTCCATGCTACACTAGCAATTTTAAAGCTCTTAGAAAATACAGTAAACTCTGTAACATCACCATTTGATGAGCTCTCTCCTCTCTAAATTCTACAACATTAATTTCAGTCCCTTTTAACAACAGTGAACTGATTTTTAATACTTTCAAAGCAGAATGAAAGCTTCAAGCCAGATGGATCGTCTTGGAAATTACCTCAGTCCTTTTTTGTGCTTTCCATAAAAAATGAGGTAACTACTAGCAGAAGCTGGTTGATGGGTGCAAGCAAAATGTGTAACCTGGGAAATTAATTGAATCTGGAAAACTCAGGCTGCCTTTGATCTTGCCCAATGCTAAGTACTCCTGTGTCTGTCTCTCTGCTGAGTGACCAGGTGCATTTTTACATCAAGACAGCCATCCTTCATTACAGGCACATTGGCAATGAGGAATTATTGGTTTTCTCCTCCAGGCACTGAGCTGGCTGAGATCACAGCCCTCCAGCTGAGGAATAAATACAGTGAGGAGAGAAAGCAATGTAGGTCTTTTCACAGGGATGCTACTGCTGCCTGTCTTGCAGTGAGGGAGCACGTCTTTTGCAATTATAAAAGCTAGAAAATACCTGACTATACTGCATTTGGAAAAGAGGCCACAGAACAGCCAAATGTAATAATATAAATACAGGTATTATATTTCTCACTTTAGCCTATGATTTCACATACAACTATGGAGACAATATATGCTCAAAATGGCATTCCTCATTAACTATTTTGGACCACACTGATTGATTCTTCTGGAATTTATAAGAGAGTTTGTCCCACAGAACCCAAAGTGGATTAAATCAACAGGACAGGAAGGCTGGTCAGTGCTTCAGTTCATTATTCACTATCTCAGAGTTCTCATCTGATCTCATGGTCAAGTGACCACAAGAATGCAGGGTTTGCTTCCCATCTATAAACAGAGTAAAGTAGTTTTATAGTTCAACAGCGTGTTGCATGGTAAGGATAAGTCAGCTGAACACAGAGACAGTTACATAACACTTTCAAGGGGACTCATATGATTAACTTGGATTAGCCATGTCTGTCTGGAAGCACAGGATCACTACCCACAATATTCACAGGAATCGTTAGGCTCCTGTTTTAAGTGACAAAAGCTCAGATTCCAGCATTTATAAAGTAGCAACAGTTGCACCTCATAGCCTAGATGATGATATATGGGAATGGATTTGGCACAACTGAGATATTTGGCGGATTTGTGTCACAGGATATTTCAGATATTTTGCAGGCTGTCAAAATAAAATCATAGCAGTCTGCTACTTAGAGAGTGGTATTTTGGGGAAGGAATAAAGAAGGCTTCAGGAAGACAAGATGGTGTGTATTGTGAGGTGAAGAAGCAGAGTGTTTAGTCACTTCTGCTTCTGCAATAGAATCAAACCTCCTTTCCTTGCTAGCTCCAAGATGAGAGGGTACCAACAGCTGGAGGTGTAGGGACAAAACAAGCCACCCCTCTTCTTGCAAAGCATCTGCTTGCTGACAGCCTCTAAAGACAAAGCAGACAGGTCTGCAGGGATCCACAACCATCTGTGACTCACTGGTCACCCCTTGACAGCTAATTCTTGGCCACCTCTCATGCACTGAAAACTCGTTCCAGTAACTGCATAGACTTTTCCACAACTCATTTTCTTCTACTTGTGATACAATGAAAACTTATTTGGACTCCCACAAAGACTTTGGGTGGTAGGGCATGCTGTCCTTCCTTCCAAGCTACCATACAGCATGCAGCCCAGCACAAGAACAAACACTGTTGCTGAAGTGCTTTCAGTTCAGTAATTACAAAACCCTAGACTTCCCACACTCAGGTTAGATCACAGTTCTGCTTATCAGGTTCCATCACAGGAGCTTTTATTCTGCTTTAGAAGAAGTCATCTTTCATCACAAAGAGGTATCCGCATTTCATTTAGGAACTCAACGTATGCTTGTGTCTACATACAATGCTAGCTAAAACCAGGATTTCACCCACCACATGAAACTTACTGTAGTTAACTGTTGCTTTTAAACTTTCCTAATAAGGATATAATATCGCTAGCTTTCCTTTTTCCCCCAAAGAAGGGTATTTTAATAAGATGGAAAAAGCAGGGGAAGCAAAACAAGAAGTGTTTTATGTTCACAGATACCTCACATTACATCTGTTACAAATATTGTATGGGCTAGATGGCAAAACCAAAAGAAAAACAAGACTGACCTTGAGATGTTTCATTACGATTTCATTGCTTCTAGTGGTTTTATTGGTTTTTACCACTAGGCTATTAAAAACGTGGAAATTATACAGAACTAAGTCAAACTGAGTATTTTCAACCTTAATGTTCCATCTTCTTTTCCATTTAAATACTTCAAATACTTCTTTTATATTTCATGAGTTTTCTTGAAAACAAACTCAAAGTACAGAGATTTGGGTTGTCTATATTTTATGGATTGTTTAATCAGTAAATGTGTGATCTTTGTCTTAGAATACATAATCGAATCTTCTGGGTTTTTTTTAATAGAAGAAAGCATTTCTCTGACACAAAATCCTTCCTGACTAAATATCTGGGGAAGGAAGAATCAGAATGGATACGAAGGTATCAGTCCAGCAGTGTGGTTGGAGCTAGCTCTAGCAGAAAGTTCAGAAGGCAGTCTCAAAGCTCTCTGATGGAGAGAATTTCCATGGTGACTGCTCATTCTCAGTTCTTATCCCACTGGTGCTGTGCACAGGACTAACGTACAGCTCCACACTGTGCTTTCTGTGCAAGCAATCCACAGGTCTCCAGAGTAAATTTCACAAAAGGTATTAGAGTTTATCTGCATCCCAGACATTTTGTTCATTCCCTCTCTGAAAGCAGGTGGGAACAACCTGGAAGAATCACTTTCTTTGTTCCTGCCTGGTTTGGCATTGCAAGATTCACTTTGGTTGTTCCTACCTGCTTTACAGAGAGGATAGGAACAACCAAAGTGAATTTTCCATTGCCAGATCTTTTAAGGTGTGGATAGTAATGATGCCTCATGGTGTAGCAACTCTAGTGTCTTCAGCACATTGGTAAAGTGCTTTGTGTTTTATCTCACTGCTGCATTTCACTTAGCCCCAAAAAGAGAGGTCCATCACAAAGAAAAGGAGAGATCTAGAGTGTCTATATAAGTAATCATAGTTCATTTCAATCCTGGAGAAAATATATACCCTAAGTTATTAAAGCTAATTTCATCGATAACTGTCAACAGACATGCAATTATGTCCTAAGTAATAAAAGCATGAGACTCATTCATTTCTTGTCTGCAGCTGGAGCTGAGAATATTGCAAATCAATCTGAACTTTTTATCAGAAGCAACGTTCTCGACAGTATCATAATTATATGCTAAAAACAGATTCTGGAACTACCTTGGGGAAAACTTGAGATAGCCTGTACAACTGTGCATTAAAACAGCCTTTGCCTGGTTCAAAACCATTTGAAGAAAAGACTTTATTGATGGACTGTTTAATGTCCTTGGATACTAGTGAAGAATTTTTATGGAAACATTTTGTATACTGGATTATTAGAACACATTTATCATCCACTGCCTCCATATATATCTCACAGCTGGCTGACTTTACAATAGCAGTATGAATCAGAGCTACAGGGTACACCAATATTTTCCTCACTAAAGGAAATGGAGTTCTTTAGGGAGTTTACTTGCTGTTCTTATATTAGCAACATAATAAAGCAATTACAATGATCTCCACAAATTATTCCCATTAGAGAGGGAAATACATTAAAAAAACAAGGCTAAATTTGTATTATATAAAACTCTATACATGTAAAAATATTTGTGAACTCAGTCAACGTGGTGACAAACAGCACTGCAAACTTAACTCTTATTCAGGATCAGGAACCATTGTCAAAACAAAAACTGTGAAGCTTTGATCAGACCCCTCTTGTGCCCCCCTCTCCATGGACCACAGAGGAGCAGAAGAAATGGCAGGTGGGTCTCAGGAAGGACCCTTCCCATTCTCATCCCCTTTGTTAATACAGGTCCACAGCCTCCCTCCTGAATATAGCTAACTCCTGCTACTGCAGATCCTCAGCCTTTTCAGGAAAAAGTCCCCTCTATTCCTCTTGCAAAGCAGCAGAAGAGGAGGAGGGGATTTGCACCACAGATGCCTTAGGAGCCAGCCTGCCAGCCTGACTCCAGCACCTGCAGGAGCTGGAGGATCCTTTCCCCAACAGATTTTTTAATGGACAATCCTGTAGTATTTATGGGAATGAGCTAATGAAAATAACCTCCAAGTCCCCAGAGCTCAGACAATACAGCAGATCTTCACCCCAGCATGGCTGTCTGACTCAGAGATGGCTGTGAGGAGGGTGGCTGGCAACTAAGCAGGAGCCCTGCAGAGATGCTGCACCCTTGGCAGAAGTCTGCAGGTGGTAGTTTGTTAGGAAGCAGCCACCACTCCCTCGAAGGAGCACTTTGCAGCCTTCCTCCTACTCCACCACATACCCATTCAAATTTGGTCAAAAGTTTTCCTTTGGAGGGTTGTTTTTTTATTTTCTTAACTCATTTTTCCTTATAAGAGTATCTTATAAGGAAAGCACTTCTTTGTCATTAAATGTAACTCTTAAACACCAAATACCACAGAGGGGTGTGGTGAGGCCCTCAAGGCAGAGCAGGAGGCCCCTCAGCACACCACAGAAATGCTTCGCCCCACAGGCCCTCACCCTTCCTCCCTCCCTGGCAGCATGGCTGCTGGTGTCTCCCACAACTCACCCCTCCTGCCAGATGAGGCTGGGGACTGCTGGTCACCCAGGAGGTCTTGCTGTCCCTCGTGGAAAGGCTCACCAGGCGCCATGTTGGAGGAGGGAAGGCCTCGGCCTCCTGCCACCACCCTCCCCACAGAGGAGCCGCCACGGCCAGGGCCTCTCCTCTCCTCACAGTAGGCGGGATGGCGCCAGCTCCTTTGTGGGGCTTGTTAGGGCAGGAGAAGCCCTCCACTTCAGTAAACGTGGAGAGCAGAGGGAAACAGGCTCCCCGGGACCCACTCTGATCCCCAGCACCTCAGTCTGGGCCCTATGGCCCCTCCTGGCATCCAGGGAGGGAAAAGGGGCATAACCTCCTAGCAGGGAGATAACATCTCTGGGGAAGATACAATTATCTTTGGCCTTTTTTTTCCAGAAGCCCCCAAATAATGAGGCCCCAGGGTTACCTGGAAGGAAGCAGTACACGGCAGGAGCGAGGGGAGGATGTGCAGAGGTGGGAGCAGGGAGGAGGGTGTCCACATCCTCAGGAGGGGATGTCCGTGAGGGCAGGGAGCCTGAAGGAATGTGGACGAGGGGGAGAACGGCTGCAGAACAGCCCGTCCACATTGCAGATGCAGCCAGGCTGCGTACCCACTGTCTGAAATTAAAAGCTTATTATCCAGAGGCTGTTTTTGGCAACTGTTGGAATACCTTATAGCCCACGTGTTGGCATTTGTACTCCTGTTGCTGGGAAAAATCATATCCAAACTCAGAAAAATTGCCTTTTCCCATTTAGCGCAGTATCCTCTGTAATGAGGAAACATTAAAAGAATTTATTTAAAAAGAAAACCAGAAAGTGAACTTGTACCTCAGTTTGCATACAGACCACACGAGTAACAAGTACCTGTAACTGAATACTTAGGGATAAAGTTGCCAACTGAATGTTTTAAACTTAAAATTTTCATTTTCCATGCATCTATGTCAGCCTTAAAAACTTTCTATGAGTCTCCCAAATGCAAGCAATTCAAAGGAACAAAGTTACAAGAAAATAAGTTATGTTGTCTCTTTCCAGCCCAACCTTGAGAGGCTGACTTCCCAACTCTTCACATTTTCACTGAAGGGAATGATAAAGTTAGACTCTGTTTCTGGATCCTGCTCCAGGCAAGGTCTGGGCTGGACCTTGGGGTTACAGGTGCCACCCACAGAGAAGAAAAATATGCAGGCTTTGTCCTGTGGACTTCTGACTCTTCCTCATCATCAGGCATGAAGCCTCTATTCCTTTGAATGAAATAACCTACCATTTTGGTTGGTCAGTGTTATATCCAATGTCGTAGGTGCTGATGATACCAGATAAGCAAGGAATTGAGCCTGTGTTTCTATTTGTTTCTGCCTCATCAACCTCTTACTTGACAATTAAAAGAGATTCCTACTGAGGGGGGTTGAGACATTTGTTGGGGGGGAAAGGGAGTTTCGTTATGTTTTTTTTTTCATGCTGGGAAACATTGACCCCTTCACATGACAGATACAGTGTACAATTTTGAAACAAGCTCAGAAAAGGGTTTCCTAACTCTGCTGATCTACAGGGTATTTCCCTTTGACTGTAAAGGGGCAAAGGCTGATGCTTGGTTTAAGGAGTTTAACAGTGTATGTATCATCCTGAATTTTTGGGCCTGATTCTACAAGGTGCTAATATGCTCCTTCACCTCTGCATTGACCACATCAAACTCTAAAGGGATTCAAGGGAGTATGGAGTATCAGACTTTCCACAGAATCACAGTGTAAGACTGAAATTTAATGATAATTAAGAGAGTTCTCCATGAAATGGTATAAATCTGCATATTCTCAGCTTGGTCAGAAGTATAATAAATTGGTCTATTTCACCAAGGACTAGCAAAACTTCCACTGGGGTTTGCTGGAGATAGCTAACTGATTTGAGATATATTCTGTAAACATTTTACCTAGAAATCTACCCCAAAAGTCAGTTGGAAGGCTATTTTATTGCTCAGCTGTATAGCTGATGCTAAAAAATGTGGGGTTTTGCAATTTTTAGGGCCAAGCTTTTATTTTTTTCCAGGAAGCAAACTTTCCTTCTATGATTCATAATTGTGTTGAATTGTCTAAGGTAGGAAATAGCTTGAAATTACTGTCATGTGCTTATGGGAACCCCAAGGGAAAGTGTGGAACTAGATCTTCTCCAGCAGGAAAAAACAGCTGCTAAAAAATTAAGCCAACTCTGTTTCCAAGTAAATCCTGGAATGCAGTATGCAAAACAACACGTGTTCAATCAGTAATCCTCAAAAGACCATTTTCTCAAGCAGATTAGCTACCTCAGATGAAGGACATTATAATTAAACAGGCAGCTTGCCATCCAGGTACCTCTGTAAGTCGTCTTTTCCTTGGTTTCCTTATTTTCCATGTTTCCAACAGGAGGTGAGAATACTCAGTACCATGAAACAGGTGATGCTTTAAGAAAGTATGACAGCATGCAGTGTGTCTCCAGGCTTGAACTAAACAAAGACATTTCTCTTGATGCTTAACAGTTTTCTCCTAAGACAGCTCACACTCACTCACCTCTTTTGCTTCGTTAGTCCCACTTCTGACTCTTCATGGGAACGATACACGAGATGTGAAAATTTCTACCACGTATGTTAAGCTCCATAAGGTTTCTCAATCTTCTGGACATACCTTCAGAGACATCCCACACAACTGCCCCATGGGCAAACAACACCCCAAACAAAGACAGAAACTTTACCAAAGCTCTGGAAGCCAGACATACACAATTTTATATATATATTCAACAAGAGCAATTGTTTTATCTTAAAATCTTTTTTAAGCATATACTGCGGGCTTTGGCAGTATAGATAAAATATTATGGGATCCAGCCTTACTTTGTTTTCTCATCCAAATATACACATTGTTATAACAGAGGAATAGTTGCATCCAGAATTATTACTGCTGCTTGACCACCAAAATGCCTCACATAGTGCTCCACACATGAAACTACTGCAAATATCCATCTTGCCTGACCGACAACAGCTTCTTTGGGGTGGAGGAAAAGAAAAGAAGCATATATATGGTTCACTTAAAATGCAGTGACAAAAACAGCATTTGAAGGCATGTGTTCAAAACAGTCCCATATTGTTATTACAGATGGAAACAGTGAAGGAAGAGAAACAGAAGAAACAAAAGCCAGCTTTTGTGAGTTCCAGAGCAATCCCTTATGATCCTGGGTCTTGTATAAGATGATTTGGAAGCTTTGGAAAGGCATTCAGGGTCTCTCCCTGAATAAGGCACTGTAACACACTGTCTTCCATGAGCCTGGCCCAGTGCCACAACAGCTTCTGCATAATTCATTGCACGTTTTGCTAAGTGTTCTCTGTATATCTATATGGATATATACACATAGACATATATGTCATTTTCCATACGCTTTCCTGCAAAACTACAGAAAAATAAAATCAATTACATGATGGAATACAGAATTCAGAATATGCTAAACTTAGTACCTGCTGAAATATCGCAGATGCCTGAAACTAAACCACAGATGAAGTTCTATGTCCTCTAAGTCTGTAGATACACATTATTTCTTCCCTCACAAAGCTTTCTTAGAGCCTGACCAGGAGGTCTAATGTTTGACTTTCCAAGTAGCTTTGGCCCTTTCCAAAGCCCATCATCTTTTCAGCACATTATCACTATTCCTAGTAATTACCTGTGTCATTACCATGACAAAATGTTGATGAGGGACAAAACTAAACATTTTTTTTCAAGTCTTTGGGTTTAGATCTCCAAAAGCAGAGAGCAGTGTCTTGAACCACATCATCTTTCAACATAAAATGCTTAAAAGATGTATTAAGCATATGCCTATTTTTCTTATGGAAAAATGCATATTCTTCAAACGTCATTCACTCATCTTTTCTTCTGCAGTCTAATTTTTTTAATCCATTTTCAGCTCGCATGTCTTCTGCATCACTAAGCTTCAGTTTGTTTTTTGTTTTCCTTTTGAACTAGTTCCTTAAAAATACCACAAAATACCTTTTCAATTTTTGCTATCAGAACTGGTCAATAGTGACCTTCAAGTTTACCTGTCAGAAGCCACTGCAAACTGTCCACTGTCCATGATAAAACACTGATATATACTGACTATTTCATTGTACAAAATAATGTATTTTCAACCCTTTTTGATTCTGCAATTCCCAGTCATGTTTTAGTCAAATTCTAGGGCTCAGACAGCCACTTGTTATGTTTCAATCACCCTTGTAAATGGGAATTATTTACACAAGGGTCTGAGAATGGAGTCCTTGATTTAGCTAAACTACAGTTGTTACCTCCCACATGATGTGCCTGTGTGAGTTCACATTTATCTCAGTTCTTCTTCCTCCTCTTCATCTTCCATTTCTTCTTCTGAGTCATCCTTATTCTTTGAATTGTTGCTAAATTCAAGGTTCCCTTCAATATCCAGTACCTGCAAGTGCTTTAGGTTTTGGAAGGTACTTTCCTTCAGTGCTCCAACTGCAATCTTATTAAACCTTTAACAAAACAAAAAGGCCTTCCTGTTAAAATAAACCCATTTTTATATCCAACAGAGAAATGAGACAAGGAGGAAAACATTCTGCAGAGTTACCCTGACTTACACTGACCCAAGGCACCCCAACTTTACACTGATCCACAACAGCATTCTAGGAATACTGACTCCTCTGGGTGGAAAAAGAAAGGGAAAACAGGTACTGATTAGCAAGCAGGCAAATGCAGTGGCTGGACAAAGTTTGCTGACAGCACTCTGTATCATCACAAAGGATCTTGCAGGAAAATATTGGGAAACGTTCCATATCTCACTCTGAGCTCAAGTTCACTGACCAAGCTCTCAAAAAACTTCTACTTTTCTCCACCTCAGCCCCTCTTCCCCCTTCTGTTAACTGTATTCTACAAGGGAAAAGATCATAATATTGGAATTCCTCCCCCACAAATTCTTTCTCTTGGAATTCTGCTTTCCCCTTCCCAGAGAGTAAAGGCATCTGCTCCATAGCCCACGTTTCAAAGTGTAACCTGCTTTTTCATGCAATCTGTGTCAGCCCTTGATAGTTTAATTCTTCTCGCACAAAACTCAAAATACTGGTACAAAGTATTGCTTTAGAAAAAAAGCAACATGCAATAGCTGTTCATCTGTTATTTGGGTTTCCAATAATAAAAATAAACAAACCTGCAATTTAAGAACCTCTCACATATACTGCTTGGTCTGATACTCTCCAACACACTTAGAATCGTATTCTGTCTAATATTCCAGATGTATATTACTGTTTCACAACACTGCAGTGATTAACTGCCTCCCATTCACAAATACAACACAGCTTGGGTGGAGTTGCCTCCTAAATATGTTAGCAAAACAGTTTTGCAAATTCCTTTTTTCTCTTTATATAGTAATATAGAATGTGGTATGTAGCTTCTGGTTTGTATCCAAGCATTCACTAAAATCTCATAAATGTGAGCAGCTGAATAGACAGACTGCTCTAATTTACACCAGACTTTGTAATTTTATTTCCTTGGTATGGAATAATTCATCCAAAAAGGTATGATTCAGAACTAGTCAGAACTACAGAACACTTTAGTTGCATACAGACAAAATAAAGCCATATTTAGTCTTGTGCAGCAGGCAGTCTAGGCCTTTTGAACACATCCTTTGGATTAGCTTAATCAAATAATCTGTAGGGGTTCACAAATTACTTCTAAGCAATCTTCCCAATCATGTTGCAACAGAAGAAAATTGAATATATTACTGGGCCAGATTCTTGCTGCATTTCTTGAGGTATAAATCTCTCCTTAAATCAGTTACATTACTGTGAGTTTACATGGTATGTAAAAAAGGTTAGTACCTGTCACCTGTAAAAACAAAGTCCTCAACCAACTGATAGAGTAGGGAAAATAAAACAGAAAAGTTTCTAAATGTAGTTACATAACTGTCACAGTTGTAACTTGTCATCTCTTTCTGACAAAGCCATCAAGGGAATGTGCACAACTTCAAGATTAGTCACACATTAGTCACAAGAGGGGGATTTTTTTTCAAAATCCAGGGCCTACTGACACAGGCAAAGCTGCAGTCCTGTAAGTGGACTGTAAACTATTAGGTAGTAGATGAATATTGGAAAATGACATAATGTTAAGCAGTAACTTCCCAGAATTTTTGACATCTCTAATCCATTTTAATAAGCACAGAAAGGACAAACTCTCTGAACAGAAAGTGCTTATCATGTGTATCTGTGTCTTATTCTGAGCAGATGAACATAGTTTTATCACACACTACTATAAAACAAAGTTGCTTATTTAGAAGGTTAGGACCTAAAATGTAAGCAATTGTAAAGGATGAAGAAGAAAAAAAACTTGTGTGTGTTGAAGGGGAAACTTGACCTTACCTGAGGTAAATGCCCTTTATTTTGGGTGTGGATTCAAAAGCATCCTCTGAAACCGTTGTGATCTTGTTGTTCTGAAGATACAGATACTCTAGAGATTCTGGCAGGCCTGATGGGATAGCAGTCAGCTGGTTGCCAGCCATGTCTAGTGACTGCAAGACAGACACAACAAGGGTCAAACAAATAATTTCAGTATTATCAGCACTCCAAAAAGAGATTTAAGTTTGATAACAAATGAGCTTCCAAAGGCTGGCTCTACACATGCATACCCCTCCTTTGGAACTTGATGCATTGTCTTTTTATACATATACAGATAAGCCTATTAAAAAATTAAAAAATATATATGTTCTTATAAAAAACTAAGTATGCTAACAGTGCAGAAGTGAGATGTTTATGCAGAGCTTAACTAGGATTTGTTGTGCTTAAAAATCATCTGGAAACGGGCTCTATTTTCAGATGGTACTTTGGTGAGTCTGCTTCAGAACCTCCCTCCCTTCAGTGAGGTCAGAAAAAATTACAAACACCATGTGTCCAGTGGAAATTGTAAGTTGTCAGCCATGCAGAAAAGTGCAGTTTATGGTGGAAAATTAAAGTGATATTTACTGTAGCATAAACTGATTTAATCTGTCTCTAATTTGCATCAAGGAGAGTGTAGCCATGACACAATTCTGCTCTCTTACACTACCATTTAGCATCATGATTTCACATGAAACATCATTCAGGAGTCCCAACATTTCTTTCTCTCTCTCCCTAGGCTTTAGCCCATGCCTACTTAAAGTGAATTAAAAGCAGGCTGGGTTTCAGATATGCATGGGAATTCCTTGGAAGCTGCTCCTGCAAACACTTCACTAGCTAAGGATACATTTGTTAAGAGTTCCAAATGACAACACCTGGAAGTATTCTAAGATGGATCAATGTATGAAGACATCATGACTAAAGGCCATGATAATTTCTCAGATAAATTTTAAAGAAGGAAAAGGATAAAAATAAGTGTTTTGTTATCCTGTATTGTAGCATTTTCACTGCACCAAGCTGACATACTAGGCACCCATTATTCAGAGCTACACTTTTGCAAACAATTGTCATGTTTTCTGTGGGTTTATTCTCCACCTAATCCCAGTCTGGCAAACAATTATATAAATGTCTAGCTTTGCAATTGCAGACAGTGTTCCATGGTTTCCATGGAAACAGGCTGGACTGAAGCATGTGCTACATACATGCACCATCAGGATCTTATGTGATCACTATATGTCCAATCCATTCCAGTGCACCAACTCCTAAACCAACTGCACCCATGTACAACCTTTGCCTGTACCTAACCACATGCACCACTGATGGTTGCCAGAGGACACAGGTAACACCTTTTGTTGCAGGAAGAAGGCTGCTGCCTAAAAGGAAATGCAGACAAATCCTTCAGCCAGCAGAACAATTCTGAAAGGCCATTTTGCACAGCACAAATCTGATTGTTCCTGCCTGCCTATGGTTTAACTTTCTCCAACAATTAAGCAAATGAGAAGACTGCTGATTGAATCCAGACCTCCTAGCTGCTATCCAGGTGCCTTAGCCAGCTGAGCTGCTAAATCCTACTTGGCCTGTCTGACTCTAAGCTGATGTGGGGGCTTTGAGAATTAAGAGTGTTTTTGTTTATGCATTCCTTCCTCCTGCTGTTTCTCTTCAGAGCTGATTTGAGAGGCAAAATTTCAGTTTTAATGACAACGTTCACTAATGTTTATCTGAAAATACAGGACACCGTTAGGGTTCAGAAATAAAGATGTCTTTAAATTCCCCAGAATTAGCAGTACATGGTGGACCACCACCCTGGTCAGCAGTGGGAGGTACCCAGCTCTGGCACCACAGAACATCATTTCTACTCCAGAAACAGAGGGTGTAGCACAATGCAAGCCCACAATATGAGGACTGAGTGCACCTAGAACTGGTGCTATACAGACTGGCTTAGGCAGACAGATGAGGACATCAGCATTACCAAAACAATCAGAGAAGGTGATGTTTCTACCTGGAGACTGCTGAGTTCTCTCCATGCTCTTGAATAAATGGAATTTATTTTCAGTTTATTGTTGCTCAAGTACAGTTCCCGCAGCTTTGTCATCCCAGACAAAGTCCCTTTTGGGATGATGCTTATCTCATTCTCTTTCAGCTTCAGAATCTGCAAGTTCTTTGGAAAGCCAAAGGGCACTGTGTGGAGATTGTTTCCAGACAGATCCAAGGACTTTAGTTGCCTCAGTTTACGGAAGGCCTCCCGATGGATCTGGGGACTTTTGATCTTATTGTAGCTCAGGTTCAGCTCCTCAAGGAAGTAAGTGGTAGCAAAGTCATTCCTGTTAATCTCTGATATCTGGTTATGAAGGATCATAAGAGTTTTCACCCGGCGGGGGAGCCCACTGGGAATCCTTTCCAGCATGTTGTTGTACAGGTGGACAGTGTGCAGCTTCTTTAAGCCCTGGAAGGCTAAAGGGTGAATACCTCGGGCTTTTAATTTGTTGTTGTGGAGCAGAAGGTACTCCAGGTTCTTAATTTGGGTCAAGACATCTCTGCCAATCACCTTAATTGCATTCTTCTCCAGGTGGAGGAGGACGATGTTTCGAGGTAAACCACTTGGGATTTGTGATAGGTTATTGCTGGACAAATCCAGATATTCAAGACTAGACAATTTCCTTGGGAAAGAAAACACACCATTTAGAATCTGCAAGATGAAACAATAACTATCTTCCCCTACGATTTTACAATCTTTGCTGTAGAGTCTTTCTCCCCAGCAGCTCCCATTACACAGCTCCCATTACTGCCCACAGGGATTAGGACTAGGTGCCACTGTTGCTCCCTGCCACACTAGCCAGAGAACCTGCTGGAGTCCACAGACATCCAAAGTGCCACGGGGCTGAGACCTGACATCAGTTTTGCAGTCCACTGTTCTCTCATTTGACACCACAGGTAGCAACACATGAGCAATTTCAGTGAACAAATACCACAAGAAAGATGCCATGGAAGCACCATCAGAACACAGAGTTTAGCTCTGTTTCACAGAAAAGTAGCCTGAGCATGAGTAATTCCTGTCTCTCTGAAAGTGTATTATTGAAACTGAAAAGCAGGCCTGTTTTTTAGATTATTAAATATTACTCTTATAAAAAGCAGAAATGCTAATTCAGTGTCCTAGGCTAAGGTAGTGAACTTCTCCTGACCCTCCAGCATTATGGAACTGAGTCAGGGCTAGAGCTGCTTTGTGTAAGCTACTGAATCTGGATTCCATGGACTCAGTTGAAACTGAAATAAATCCTCAGACCAGCCACTTATACCAACTGGATGTGGATCAATGGCATAATATGCCAGGACTGAGGAGCCTTCTATTCCCTCGTATTTCAAGTCTGTTTCTCAGTACAAATGAGACTTCTATTCTGCATGGCACTACATAACCCACTGCAGATGACTATCAAGTTTTCAGGAAATGCAAGAACTAATGCATTACAGACCTTACTTACTGGTTACTACACTGCTATTCACAGCTATCCAAGCATGCTCTGAATCAGCAAATACACTCTCTGGGTAAAGCACTTCATTGCTGCAAACTGTAACACTTCCCCAGCTTGGGTACATCTCAAAAGCACTATGCTGTGCTCTACAGACAGTATCACCAGAGCAAGGAGGAACATCCACCCCCACCTGCTGACTGTGACTGGTGCCTTAGCTATAGCCACCTTGCTCATCAAAATCTTAACAGAAATGATACGTCCAACATGACCTGGAGGCAGACACAGCACAGCTATGGTAAATTACTAAGGGAGGTTCCTGGGAGTGGAATGTGGAAAAGGAAATCCCACTTTGATACATATTCATGCCTGGAGATCAGAAAAATTTGCAGAATTAAGTTACAAGGCAGGACAGATTATGTGATCTGGATTTTCAGATAGAACGAGGGTAACACTCACAGTGCAAGCAGAGACACAAATGTTAACACTTTGAAGTGCTACATCCCAGGCTAAATTTAGGACAGCCAAAGGCTATTTTCCATTGCACCAGTTTGTAGCAAAGCTTCTGCAGCCATCTGGCTATTGAGCAGGACCATTGCATCCCCTCCTACTCCAGCAATCCCTCTGCACTGGGACACAGCTGTGCCAGATGAATTCACAACTGTGTATCTGTGGCTGTGTTCAAGTCACCTTCACAGAAACAGAAGTGGCTTTAGCACAGATGTTAGTCTCGCCTTAACTTGCAGCAAGCTGCCCTTGAAACCAGGAAGCCCCAAGTAGCCTCACTTTTGACTGGTTTGGAAGAACAGAGACCAGCTTGCAACATCATTCCTGGTGGCCTTTTCCCAGTAGGCATTTAGTACCTGTGTGATTTGGTCTGTGGCAATCAGGGAGTGATGCAGCCTGATGTTGTGTTTCGCCTTCTGTATAGAAGCATTTTGTGGTGTGAATGCAAACCACTCACCTGACCTTTGCTTTTGAATGGCAGCATCTGAATCAGTCTTTTTATACAGACTACGCAGAGAAATGCATAACATCATGCAGCTTTTAATAAATGTACTTTTTAAGCTGTACCTTTTTGAGTAGACATACTACCATACAAGAAGAGACAGTCAGACTCAAACAGAGGTGCAAACTACAGATCTCAGTCTCACCAGAAAGTTTCATTGTCCATTCCTTCATTAGTCAAATAGTTATTCTGTAAATACAGCTCCCGCAGCCCTGCAAGTTCACTGAAGGCTCCTTTGGGAATCTTCTCTAGCTTGTTGTTCTAGAGTCACCAGAAGCACAAAGCACATTTTTTGGCATTAAACAACATAGGACATTCAGGTTCTGCTCAACTAACACCAGGCAATTAAACTTCAAAAGGGCTAGACATAAGGTATTTCAGGAGACTGAAATAATTCTGTAATTCTGCTTAAGAAACAAATATAAATACTACACTGCAACATTACAACCTATTTTTATTGATTCCCCATGGAATCTGTGGGCTAAGCAGTTAAGACTTATCCCCCTGCCCCCATCCTTGCTCTGGATGGTTCATTTTGTATCCAAAGTCCTTCTACCCATGTGCAAATGTATAATGTAATTTAGGCAACTATGTCTGGAGTTTACTCAAAATTTCTGGATTTTGTAAGACAGATTTCACCATAAAGAAGAATTAGATTGGGAACTGGGAACCAGCCTTTCTTCCAGAATTAATGGCCTTCCAAAAGGTACAGTTCCTGCAACGTACATTCTGAAACAATTACTCCTATTGCCTTAGTGTTGCTTTGGAGTGGCTAGCAGGCAGACATGAACAAAATATAAAACCACATTCCACTTAGAAATTCCATACAGCAACTGTAGGAATTATAAAAGGATATATAAAACACGAGGAATTATAAAAGGATATATAAAACACTGACACTGCATTTGTTAAACTTCCCACAATCCACGTACACACAATAACATGATGAACAAACTGGACTAGATTTATGTGCCAACTAACATAACATGGGTACCACCACAGACAGATTTGTCTATGAAAGACAAGAAAAGATCTGTCCCATCTAAAGTACACCCTTTGGACTCTTCTGGTCCACTGTTGGCTGTCTCTCATTTCTCATTGTCCTGTTGGGGTTTTTTTTGGTCAAAATGACAAGGTAAATGTAACTACTGACAGGCAGAGGACTTGAAAACAAAATGCTCATTTCCCACTTCAGCTCCTTTGCCCTTAGCACAGCTGGTGACAGCAGGGAAGGATACGAGTTCAAAGTGTAATTCTCAAAGTCTGAGACCCCTTTGGGAGATAATGATCACCTATAAATGACAATAAAATGCAGGGAATTGGTAACCACACTTTGCGGAGAAATGTCAGCAATTGAAAGGATCAGACTGTTTGCCTTCACTTTTCTTCAAGCTGGAGGAGCCTGTTTTCTAGAAGACTTTAATGGGAATTAGCAGTGAAACCTTCAAGGGAAAAGAAAGCTGGGAAGCAACACAGAACTGCCTAAGTCCAGGGGCTGATAACAGACTCCAGTCTACACACGTCCAAGGAGCTGTCAACACTAGGAACAAGCAGAACCAGGATTCCCCACCAGTGCAGCTCTCCCACTGCTAACGAGGCTGAGATCTCTAGCACAGACATGATGAAGTGTTTTTATCAAAGTCAGATGACATGGAATTAAAAGTGCTGGAGACTAGTTAATAGCACAACTTCTGCTATTGCACTACTGCTGAAGAAGCTGAGGCAGTAAAGAATCACCGATCCAAACTTTCTCTGTGTTGTCTGAATTGCCAGTTCAGCAGCAAACAGAACTCACTGATGCTGGGAAACAGTAGTCCATGTAAAATGAGTTAGTGAGCAAAGCCAGTACAGAGTGGGTAAGCACCTGTCAGGAAAAACAGTGGGAAAACTGGGAAGCCAGTCACTGGATGGCCATGGAGAATGATCTGCCTTCTTGTACTAATATGCACTCGTATCATTATATGCAGGAAAAGGACCAACAGTGCTACCACACAGGCATTTGAATACACTCCCCTGAAAACACAGAAAAAGCATTTTTGTCCCGTGAGCATTTTGGTGCTTTGCAAAAACACAGTTAGTTATGGACAAAAAAGTAAGGACGTGGGAGACAGCTACTGCTGAGGATACAGCAAAGACACTACAGTGGGCCTGGGAATGTTTCCAAGTGCACTGAAATGGCTTGGCTGTGTAGCCTGATTCCCATACAAACATAGTACTTGGTCACAATCAGAAAGGAACACAACACCTTGCTGTTGTTACCTTTAGGTGTAATTTATACAGTGCTGGAGGGAGATTCTTTGGAACATACTTCAAGAAATTGCTGGACATGATGAGTATCTCCACATTATCAGAGCCATTGAACATATTATCAGGTAACCCAGCATCTGAAAGTTTGTTGTTATGAAGATACACAGATCTGTTGGAAGCAGAATAAAAGATTAAGTTAAACAGATAGTGAGATCTGGGTTTTTTGTTTACCAAGCTGTTTGAAAACTGTATTTCAATCTTTTCTTCTTTCCTGGAGACAATTACATTTGGTTTTAGAACGTGCCCCTTTACTTTAGCAAAGTATATAGATACAAAACCAGTTGGTCCAAGTACCCTCTGAAATTTAAGTCTGTTCAAAATACAAACCTGCATGTGGATACAAATTTCACAAGCAGCCTTATCTTCTTAACAAGAAGCTGAGTGCAAACCTGGGATGGTGCAGGGCTTTGAAACAAAGAACATGGGTGTGGTGACCTCACTGCAGAGGATTAGAACTCACAGCTGATTAATAGACATGCCCCCTATTTTAATTTCTATTTGGAATCAAATCTAGGCTTCTTGGGCTTGCAAAATCAACCTGTAGATCTCTTAAGACAGGGCCCTCTCTCACTTCTCCATTCTGTTTCCATGAAGGCTGGAAATACCCCAGGAAACAGTTTCTCTCCTACTCCTAGAACTCAGAAAGACAGAGTACTGACAGAAATAACAGATTTATTCAGTCTGGAAGAATTTTGGTTTTTAATGAACCTTTGGGATGAAGAAAAATAGGGGGTTTATTCTCCCTTGGCCCTTCTTCCTTTTAATGTTTAATATTCACAGAAGAGGTTCTACAATCAGATTTTTAAAAATGGATTAATTCTTTCTTACACAGGTTTTAATTCTGTATAAAACAATTGCCCCCTATGAGGTTATTCCTGCTTTTCACTGGCTTAACTACTAAATTAATTAATTTTACTTCTTTTTAACATCAGAAATTATAGGATTTTATTGGCTTTGATTAGCCCTTTCTCTCCTGTGTTTAGCCCAAGATGCAGCAGCTAAAATCGTTGAGACAGGTTAAAACTGCAGAAGAGCAGAGTCACAGTGTCCTTTTTAAACTTGTTCTTGGATTCTCTACCAGTCGTAGAGAACTTGGCAACATCTTTCTGGAAGGAAGGAAAGGCTCAGTATGGAAACACAATCGTGTGATCACACACTCCAGGGAGTTCAGAGCCACACTGAAAGTATTGTTCACCCTGCATGGTCAGCTGTACTTTTAACTCACAAATATTTGCCTTTCTTAAAACCTTGCTTTCCAAATAATCAGGCCGAGACCATGAACTCTGCTGGGGACAACTGTGTTAGGATTTTGTATCAGCAATCTCAGAAAACAATGAGTTACTAGTCTGACTAAAATTCGTGTCATTATAGTAGATGGTGACAATCACTTCAGAAGAGTGCAAGAATTTTCGTATGAAATCAAACCACAGCAGCTTCTGCAACTCAGATGAAGGAAGAACACATGTATAAATCTAGCTTCTTTCATGATGAGATATTGCCAGAACTCAGTGAGTGACTCAGCCTTTCCAGCTACCAACAGCCTAGGAGACTAGTGGCCTAGTAAGAACAGAGTAGCTTCAGCTCTCAAGGAATTTAGTGGGAGCAGAGAGTTCTTCAGTTCATGACAACCCTGGGCTCCAGGACCTCAACCGGCTCAGATTGTTAACGGCTTCCAAACTTGGATGTGTAAATTGCTACCAACAGAGTTTGAGCTGGATTGCAGGAGTTTGCAGGATGTAGATACTGCAGTGTCCATCCAGATTACTCAAAGTGCCTTTGGTAAAGACTGTGTCTCCCAGGAGGTGGTCTATGTTCATCTGAATCTGAGATAGGCCAATGTGCTGCACTGGATCCAGCTGAGAAAATCACAACCTGACACTAGCAGAGAACTTTGAAACCTGACCTGAGGGTATGAACCACTTCTGAAGGTGCTAAAGTGCTTAGCTTTAATACAGCTGAGTTACACTCAGCTGCAGCCACTGCTGTACCCTCAATCTAATTATTTTCTTTTTAATGAATGGACTATAATAAAACTAGGGATTTCTAAACAGTTAAATCTCCATTTTGAGAAACAAAAGCTGTTCCTTTCAACTCCTAACTGATACACAAATAAAATTGGGACAATTTAATTTTTATCTATGCAAAAGTGTCTGGCAGCTGGTAAAAGCCCTTGGAATGTCTTTTGTCTGAGAGATTATTTTATCTTTCATGCTGAGAATAACAGCTTCTTTCCAAAAAACCTAAGTAGGCAGTAACATTGTGTAGTCAGGTAAGTTTCTTATCACTCACCAACTCCCTCCAAGCAGTGGCAGAACACTATTATTGTTTTACTTCCCAATCCCTTACCTCAAGTTTGGTTTCTGTCCAAATGTGAGCCCATATATCTTGGTGAGATAATTGGCTGCAAAATCTGCACTGATCAAGGTATTCGGTAGGAACTTTGGAGCCACTGTTAGCTGTGAAAGAAATACACAGAGGAATTCTATTTAAAGGCAACCAATGTTTTAACTGAGTATTAGACCAGCAGCAAAACACTTGCAAATTTATTTTCTCTAATCAGGCAAAAATAAATGAAACTGAACACAGATTGCATATACAAAAACAAATTGTCCTCACTCACTAATCTCTCCAGGAAGGAGACAGACTTTAGCTCCAAGATATGGGAATGTTTGTTTTGGTTGGAAAAGTCCTGTCTCTTTTTGATGGAAAAAAATCAAGAAATTGTTATTCAGAGAGCAAACACATTGCTTATTATTGTTCCTAATTCCTCAGTCTCCTGTGCCAAAAAATATCCAACCCACCTCACAGTTGCCTACTACTTACTCCCACATGGAAGTACACTGAGGGGGGGGGGAAGTGTCACTTCATATGTCTGTTCCAACATTGCACCCATTTATTATGGTCTTTTCAACAGGGGATTCAGGTTCCCAAAGGACAGGGATGCTTCTGAATCAAATGATGGAATATCAAGTGGGACTTCAAAGCAAAGACCTACTGTACAACAATACCTTGTTCATTAAACAAGGGATGTGTCAGAAACAAAGTACAGAAAGGTCCTGTCTCCAAACTTTATAGTTGACAAGAGGTGTTTGCTATTTTTATTGGTGGTTTGAAAAAATAATGCTAGGAACAGTGAAAACTAATGATTAAAAAGCTCAGTTTTACAGAGCATCCAGATAATACAATAGCTAGGTTCACTGAGTGGCTGCTAACAGCCAAGCCATTCACCTAGAAATCAAGAGAATAGGTCACAAAACAGACTGGAGGACAGTTTTCTGGAAAACATAAACCCAGAAGACTTATGCATCAAGACTAAGCCCTTAGGTAACAAATTCTTAAGACAGTGCTGTAGTAGATGTGATCCTTGAGTTCATGTGCAGAAGATTGCTGAGCTGCAGCAGCAGGTGCAGTCGCTGTGGGTACAGATGCTAATGACAGTACTAACAAGGCCACCCTCACAATATTTCATGTACATTCTGAAAGGCTCTGGTGAGAACATCTTTAGTAGGGAGATACTTAAGTCTTCGTCATCTAAAGCTTTGAGATCTGCATGAGAAACTCAAGGCAATGAAAGAGATCTGCCTTGACATTCTTTGAATCTGCAAAGCTTCTTCCTCACAGCAGTTTTGTGTGAAGGATGAGCTAGTCCTTACAGCCAGCTAGGCACAGCAAGACCCACATGATGTGAAAACATATTTTTTTAATTTTTTATTACAATAAAACTGCAATTGTTATCAAAACTAACGTAAAAGAACCCAAACTTAAAAGACAAAAAATGTGTGAGAAAGCAGACACTTCACTGGGTAACTGCCTAACCCAAGCCTTAAACTATGTATTTACCTAAGGGTGCACACATCTCTCTCCACTAGCTTGTCAAGTGTGCACTGATATCCACGAACTTGCAATTTACTGGACTCATAATACAAGTCCTATTTTTGAAAAGATGAAACTACATGATTTACTGTTTCTCATTTTCACCTGCTGACCTAGGAGATAGATTTCAGGGAAGTGGATAAAGGCACTCATCTCTGACTAAGAAGGTCTGACAATGTCTCAGAAAGAAGTAAGTCTCTATCATAACATAAAACTGAGAATTCAGACACAGGAAATGGACATAAACCACTTTCATACTCGGTGGCACATTAAAGCTTTTCTCCTGAAACATGGTCTATTAGGTCATAACTTTTATAAAAAGCAGAGGGCATGGCTCAGATATGTGAAATGAAAGCCATCAAACCACAAGAAAGAGGAAAGAGAAGTTTCATCCAAAAAGAGTTTTCACTTGCTGAGGACTTTGCTTTGGCATTTCAGCACTTAGTCATGAGACTAATTGATCTCTGTTGGTTGACTGAGGGATTAATGCTGAATCGTTGGAACTGTTGGCAAAAATAAAGCTGGCTGAGTTGCTTTGTCTTGGATATTGCCTGGGAAGTAGCAACCTGCATTTCTCCAGCTGCAATTTTCTTGCAGCTTAACTGCTGGATCTTCCTTTCCATATGGCAGAAAGTGTTTCTCCACTATTGAGTTAACCAGTGAACTCAGAAGGATTATACCAAAGTTATTACCAGTTTTGGAACAAGTCTTCTTGCTTACAACAAGCTTTGCTGTAAGCAGAAGTACTAGATCCAGGTGAACCCCTTACTGCTTTGCAGACACTGGGAAATGTTATGACCAAAATCACCTGATTATAGTAAATAATAATGACAACTCAGGATCTGGTCTACAGTTTGGTGGAAGAGATTTCTGTTACTAACAAGGCTCCCTGTGGATACCACGTGATACATACAAATTATGAGAGTGGAGTGAAAAATTAAAAAGGAAACTACAGCATGCATTCTTTACTTAAAGTACTTGCTACTCACAGGCCACAGGAGGCTTTTAGCCTACTCTATTTCCTTTTTCCAACCAACTGCACTAGTCTAACAAAAGATAGTTTAGCTGCATCTGATGGGATCACACTTGAAGATAAAGCAGCATTAAAATAATCCCCAGAACAAGGAGCAAACTACCAGCAAATCCCTGCTCTCCTCCAGACACCACCATTACTTGATCTGCAGTGTTTCCTGCTGCAGAGTGGATGCAGTTTGAAGCCAATCTGGTTTGTCCTGACTTGTGATTTATAAAGAAATGTGTTATTTTTGTGGGTCCACAACTTCTCACTGTAACTAGTTCTGACATTCGCTGATGTTTGCATTTTCTTTTGGGATCCTTTTCTTTCTGCAGTAAAGCCAGAAAAACCAAACACTTTGTTTTGTCACACAGGGAAAGTTGGAGTGCAAAGTTCTGGAATATTAGTCACAGTCTGGCTTGCTCCTTTTTATGGAGTTATTAACTGCCAAGACTGTTATATGGAAATGGTCCTTGAAAGGGAGAAAAGAACACAATGTTACTGTACTAAGGAATGGGTTCTACTCTCAACCACTCATCTATGGAGTGACTCTGGATATGCCCTGGCCTGACTGAAACCTCGATGTGGCCACATCTATATAAACAAAACATCAAAAGGTCACAGATTTTAAGAGGATAATAAAATATATATTAAGACCTGCATGTAACTATTATATATATATATAGAGAGAGAGCGGGCGGGATGGAAGGGCAAGGGTTTTGTAGACACAAGAAGCTCTGCCTGATGTTTAACTTTCTGTAGCATCCCAGTTCCATCTGTAGCAAATATTTGTGGACAATCACAGGGGAAGAAGAAAGCCATAATGGAAACCACCCAGATTTAAGATTGTGTGAGAAGTTATTTCATTTCCTAGCCTTGGCAGGAAAGATGTGCTTCTGTCATGACATCCAACTTGGGTCATTAATGGGAAAGCACCTAGGATCTTCTGCATTAGAAAAGCAGTTTGGCTCCTACCACTGCAGATAAAAGAATCAATTAATTACTTGCTCACATATCCCCCTACATCAAAGCTAGTGAGTATGGGAGTCAGGGAAAATTGGGATAGCTTTTTACAGATCTTGATGGCTCAAACACAGGCATTAGGATGCATTTGTTCACAAAGTTTTCAACCAACCTCATCTGATGAGATGTGGAGCTTTTCACATCATTACCCCACAGCTCATTTGCATACAGGCAAGCTACCAAATCTGCAAGCAGCTGAACCAAAGACAGTGGTAATTTATAAAAGCAGCGGCCCTCTGTACCTCCCTACACACACAAGGGAAACCTTTCACCAGCTGCACAAATAAATAAGTGTTCAAAATAGACTGGCATGTGAATGCTCTGATTGTCTAGCATTTTGAATTTCTCAACCTTAGATGAACCAGCATAATAGTATCACTTTAGCACAATTTTACATGTGTAGGATATCTATTTTAAAAGAATTGAAGACTTGCTTGTTTAACTTTCAGAAGACTATTAGAAAATAACTCTGAAAGCTTTGTGAGCCTCTTACCTTATTGTTTGCCAGGTACAGGTAATTCAGATTCTCCAGATGCTCAAATGCTTCTTCTGGCAACCCTTAAAAACAGGAACAACCCATCAGTGACACTGGCACCTTATTGCCTCTCTGAGTGAAAACACCAGAGGGTAGCTGCCTCTCTCAGATTAATATCTTTAATGTGAGATTTAAAGATTTTTCACTGCCACTGAAACAATCTGACTCAGACCTACTGTTCTCTTAGGGTTTTTTTCTTAACTTAAAAAAACCCCAAAAACACAAACTGTTGAGAGAATGGAAGAGGATTAAAAATCCTAAGCATGCAAGGCTTGTGGCCAGCCCCACTGGCAAGGGTCAGGTACAGAGCTGTGTAGACTTGCTGTACAAAAGAAACTTCTCAGTACGGTTACTGTGAGTACCAATGAGTAACCATGCTGAGAAGTTTCTTTTGTCACTTGCTCATGAATCTATAAATAATTTTTCTTGGAATGACACAATCTGAGGTTGCTTAATGATCAGATCAATCTATGGTCAGATCTATGACCACGATGTTGCCAAAATAACCCTCCCCATGTTCTTCTCCCTAACAACCCAGATAGCTATGCAGTAACCAGTTCAGACAGCCAATCCAACCCGGAGCTCACCCTCCCACAATAATTATTAATTTTCAGTTGAATCTCCCCACATCCAGCTGATCACACAAGCACAATTGCTGTCACAATGGAAAGGCTGCAAATAACATCTCCACCTGGCACTTAGATAACCATAAGTCAAAGGTGAAGCTATTTCCCATGTCAAAACATACTGGAAACTCAGGCCTGCACGGAAGCTTGTAAAAGAAACATCAAGCCCCAAAAGTAATAAATTTCAAAGTCTGAATCTATTAAGGCCAGCCTTCCCTGTGCTATGTAAGAGGGCTATGTTTGGGTCTCATGCATAATATACTCACATTCTCAGTAAAGGCTGTTCTGCATCATTGGAACAAGGATAGCAACAGCCTTTAGAGCAAGTGGGTAACACACAAGTTAACAACATCTACATCTCTTGTACTGCGCATCCTCCTCTCTTACTATTTCCTCCAATTCCTGTTTCTTTTGCTTTCCTTTCTAACTCCTTGTCAAGTTTCTCCAATAAGCATATGACTTGCAAGCAAAACCTGCCTACAAGAATCAAAATGGCTTTAGAAGAGTAGCAGAAGTTGTCTTATTTGTAATACATTTTATTCATATTTATATTAAACTCAACAAGGACTGAACCGGACTAAGCTGCACCGAGTGACTAGACTGAACTGAACGAGTGGATTAAGAAACAAGGTCAGTCAGAAGGAAATCATTCAGCATGTAGACATTTCTGGTTGTCGTGTGCATTGCATTGATGTGCCTGTGGGAGCAGAGGGAGTTTCCTGGATGAGATGATCTCAGGCCACAATACAGTGCTGCTGCCAGGTCTCCTCCACTGGTTCAGTAAGGCTGCATTCTAATACACTGACTATTATGTTTCAGATGACAAAGTGCTGCCATCATCCGTGTGATGGCCAAAGGAGTGAGACTCATAGCTACCCACTCCAAACAAGTCAGTCCATCACTCTGTGGCTTTCCTTACCAGCTGTTACCGGCCTCACTGCAGGACCTGGTGCTGTCAAGGCACAGCCTCTGGCCATTTCACAGCTCTGCTGGCTTACCTTTTGAAGTTAACCTGTTGTTTTGCAAATTGAGAGTTTCCAATCTGTAAAGACGAGCAAGCTCTTCTGGAAAGATTTCTTCTATCTGGTTATTCTAAGAAAATGGAGAATATTAATCATCAGCAAAGTGATCCAAGAAGGATCCCAATCAACCCAGACTGTGAACTGCAATAAAATTTGAAAATCAACCCACCATGTCAAATCGTTGTCAACAGATTTCTCTCTGTAATGTGCCCAACTCAGATACCAAAACCAACACATCCAAACCCAGCAGCATTGGAAAGCTTGACCCAAGTTTTGTAGCATGTGCTCATCTCCAGAAATACACAGCTGGTAGCACACAGAGTCTGATTATGCCTGGCAAGGCCTATAATCCATCTGCCACAGCCAAACCTCATAGCTGCTGCAAAGCATTTGCTACAAGGTTGGCGTTGTGGATTTCCAAGTTTATTACTTCTCTTATTTATGTGTTGTTTTAAAAGCAGCTTGTCTAGGGCAGGGAGAGTCAAACTGAGCTGACTTTCTCTGGTTTTACTCTTAGGGGTGACTGCCATCCAATTCTCATTAACATGCTGACTAACATTTAGACCATTGATGAGTGATTCCAGTGTTTTAGCATCTAGGGGACTAGTCAAGCACCCACTATGCTGGAAGCCAAGCCAATACACAGAAAGTGACAGCTGCTGCTCAACAAAGCTTCTTTGCTTTTGGCAATAGAGGAAGGAGTCATGGCTAGCACATGCCTGGGACACATCCGCTGAAGGAAGTGCCAGCTTACATTAGAGTTTTTTCTAACTATGCTGCACTTGGATAGAAAGCTCTGAACAAAATCTACAATTCAACCTTTGAACCAAGCTAGAAAATGGGAGCAATAAACAAAACACAGTTGGTTAAGGCCCAAAGAAGCATTATGCCTGGAACCACTGCAACCTCTCAGAGGAGGAACGGCAACAGGGCTGCCACACTCCAGCCCTGCCCATGTCCTCAGGTGTCAGAGCACAGGCAGGGAAGGGATGCCTGCCCAGATGCTGGTCATAGGGATCACTTAACTAACAGCAGCACATGGAAAGCTGCTGACAGACTGTTGGACTGTTGCTTCCACCTGAAGTTTGAATCTCACATTCTTATGTGCCCTTGTCCTGACAAGACATAACATCTCTGCATGCATGATCGTAGTTTCCTAGGTAAAATGACCCAAGAGTCTCCCGACTACAGGCAGCCCAGCAAGCTTGGCACCAGCTGTCTGGGTGTCACAGGCAATGCCTCAAAGTGTGACACCTGCTCCTCTCTGAGTCCATGTGCTGCAGGGAGAGCGCTTGAGGGAGGTAGGACTTGGAGGGACACTGGCTGGGGCCATGTCTGGAGTGCTGCACCATGTTTATGGCACTCTAGCTAACACGTAGTGCTGCTAGAAAATTTCTCATTAATGAAGGCATTTAGCTCATGCTCCTCAAAGACACCTCAAAATGAAAGGCCTTCACCAGAAACAGTAATTAATACTCTGGATAAAAATTCTTCTCCTGGAGCGGGGGAGAGAATAAGAAGAAAAGTTTCCTCTTTTTTCCTCCCAGTGGGCAAGAAAACAGATGCCGATAACCAGGTGTGTTTGTTCAGCACAGGCGCTGGGCCTGTGGCACCTCCTGCCTCCCAGGCGAAGCCCAGGAGCAGCTGAAGGCAGAGGGAAGGAGCCCGGAGCGGGCCAGGCCAGGGCCCTGCGCAGCGCCGGGAGACGCCGGGGCCGTGTGTGGGAGCGAAGTGTTCCCCGCCGGTGCTCAGCCCCCTTACCTGCAGGGAGAGGTGGTTGGTCAGCTCGGGCAGCAGGAGCGGGAACTCCTTTAGGTCGATGCCGCCGCAGTCCACGACGCCCTCCTGGCTGCAGCCGCAGTCGCGGGGGCAGGCGGGGGCCGGGGCCGGCCGCCGCGGGGCGAGCCCTTCGGGGGAGTCGTTGCGGGCGGCGCAGCCCAGCGCCAGCAGCCCCAGCGCCAGCAGCGCCCGGCTGCCGCCCGGCATCGCCCCTGCAACGAGAGCGCGGGGTCAGGGCCCGGCGGGAACGGGCGGCAGCGCCGGGCCCCTACCGTCCCGCCTTCCCTAGGTGCCTCCATGTGCTCTCAAGGCCGTGTGGGGACAGGGATAAAGCCGAACAGCGCTGCCCGGGCCCGGTCCGCCTGCCCCGGCACTGCCCCTGTGGCGGGTCCCTGGCTGCAGCCAGCAGCCAGGCAGCATCCCCCACACCGCCCCCGACTCCTCATCTATTTACAACTTATTTGTAAGTTATAAATAACTTACACAGTGTCTTATTCCTGATAAACAATATGCACTGTGAGTTACTGAAAAAGAGCAAACTGGCCCAGAAAAATGGCTCGCATTATTTCCTGTAAGGAAAAGTCTAATGTTTGGAGGAAAAAAAGCCAACAACAACAAAAAAACCCTTCCAAGAACAAAACTTATTGTTTTGTTCATCATCTGAAGTGAGCTTTTCTTTGTGGGGCTCAATGTGCCCAACTGTTCTGTAACAGAAGTAGGAAAAGCTCTGCCTAACTGCAGGCAATGGTTGGATGCAAGGCAATGGTGCTGATTATATTGCCTTACACAATTGCTGTGGCTCCTGTGTGCTTGGCCCTGCTGTGGCCTGCAGGTTCCCAACCTTATTTTCCAACATCTTCCCCACCACCCCTGACTCCTTGAGTTATTTATTGCTTTCTTCATATTGAGAAACACCAGATCCCAGAGGTTTATAGAGGAGGTTATGCAATGTTATTTCTATGTAACTGTTGGTCATACTGTTCCTCACAATTTTGCATAGGGAAGAAACTCTTATTGCTAATGTAAACAAAGTATGCTGGAAAAGAGTGACACACACTGTCAGGATGTCTCTCGGAGGGGCTGCCTCATGAGCATCAAACAATAACAAAACTTCATGGCTACTGAAAACAAAATGGGCTTCCTATTGATATTGGACTGTGCTGATCTAAACCTCAGAGGCCTGGCTAATGTTCAGCTTTTATCTTTCTGGCAGCAGGTTAAAATAATTCAAACAGCAGTTGAATATCTACTGGACCAGCCAGCTGGTCCTAATCCAGCCCCCTCCGTCTCGTTTGTTGCCCTTCTCAGATTTCATACATAATGATTTGCAGTAAGGGCCAGTAACGGCTTGGCTTTTATCCTTTCAGCAATTCTTCTCACAAGTATTTGCCAGTGATGAGAAATTCTTACCTAGCCGATCTTTTAAGGTGAAAAAGCAGAATGGATTCATGACCTTAGTATGAAATAAGTGCTCTGTTCACCTCTGCCAGCCCAGGTTCCCTCTTTGCATTGGAAACAAGACCCTCCCAGAGCCAGACTGGCAGCTGTCAGACTGGTGCATCTCTATTTACATCCACGGGGCTTTGCTGCTTTGCACCAGCTGAAACTCTCTGGGGGTCTCACAGTTTGGGTGCTTGGGAGGCACTGTACAAGTCCTGCTCTCGGTCAGAGTCAAGAAAACCTTACATAACTTCTTTAAACACTGACTGACACCTGGGGAAATGGGAGAAGCTGGGACTACAGGACAGACCATCCCAAGGTATGGATGGTTTTGCTCTGGTCCTGGTCTTTGCTACAAACATGTTGGGTGATTTTAAGCATTTAGCATTGTTTGCTTGATCCCTCTTTCCCCTGCTCCACTATTCCACTGCTTCCATATCTGTAAATTCCATATTATCTCCTTTATAAAACATTCCAGAGATCTGATGGTGTTCCTTATATGGCAGCTGGATATTAATAGTGAGATCAAAATTGGCCATATGAGTATGCCAACACTGGATTAGTAAAATCCTCAGTATTTGGTGACCTAATCTCAGACAATATTTCTGAAATCTTACAGAAAATAATCTCAGCAAATACCATTTATAAGATCTCTAACAGTCCTATATTTCAGATTATTCTTATAGATACTTACAAAAGAAACTAAAGAAAACAATATCCAGCTCACAACCAGCCCCGCTGTGACAATACCAACACTGTTCCCATACCAGTTACCTCATGGTTGGTATTGGGCTCTATAGATTTGCAACATGCTGACTTTTCCACATACATAGATGAAAATATGTTTAGAAATTAACATGAAATATCGTTATCTGTTGCTCACTAAAATTTCTGAGGTGATCTCACCCCATTGTCATCAATATACATGCTTCTGCTACTATCCCTTTGAAGTGAATGCTGCTCTGGTACCACAGGGAGACACTTTGGAATCAGAAACATCTCCTTGCATCTGGAGCACAGGCAGTAAAACCAGGCACGATTTTGATTTTTAGTTCAAAGAAAGTCTGAAGTAAGTCACTGCATTTAAGCTCATTCTCATGGGCCTGATCCAAAACCTTATTAAGAAAGTCTACTAAAGGAGTAGCTCAAAATCCACTACAAGAGGTCCTTCTTTCCTTGCTGTCAGTGGGCTTTGAATCAGGTCCTTCCACCCAGAGACTGAAGTTACACTGAAACCAGTTCAGGACTTTCTGGTTGCATCTTTCTAAGTCCCAGGAGAACCCCCACTGATTTCTGCACTTTGCTGCCACACAGCACCAGAGGCAGAGTGCTACAAAAGGCACCATCTCAAGAAGTAAGCTGAAGTTTCAGGAGTTACTGTGCACTTCTCAGTGACTGCATCTACCTCAGTGAACAACAGAATCACATTCAAAATATCTGATCTCTGTATCTGTTACTCTCCACACACATCCTCACAGGACACACACACACAGATGGAAAAACATGCTATCCTTCAGTATCAAGATGTTTACTGAGTTTGTTACTTACATTGAATATCCTTTCTAAAAGTTGCAGCTGAAAGGCAGGCTGCTGGATGTTGTCTGATAATCCAGCTTTTAAAAAAAATAAAGTGCTGAAAAACTCACCTTTGCTGTCAGTAATCAGATGAATGGAGAAGAACATTTTTCTTGCCCCCACAGGCTCTCTCAGCTCATGCCATGTCAGTTACATGCGCTGAGCTCAGAGTGAGTCTCCCCTTTCCAAGCCAGATCCTTTCCAGATGTGAGCAGCAGAATTAGAGAGTAATAGGCAACCCTCTACCAACAAGAGTTTCCTGAACTTCCCAACAAAACCAGAGAGGAATTTTCCAAAGTCACCATATGGGAAAATGTGAGCAGGAAAGAGGAAACAGCTATAGCCTTAATATAAAGACTTGGGGAAGAAACAATCTCCCATTGCTTTCTGTCCATCAGGTTTGCAAGATCCCTGAGTGATGCCAAAAGCCAGCATGCTGGAACTGACAGAAGAGAAGCAGAGACAGCGTGTGCTTCAGCGTTTCATTGCAGGATACCAGAGCTGCACTGTCTGTTACTAGATCTTTAATGTTAGCCACATCCAACACAAAATCTGAATTCCAAATGGGAATGTCCTCCCATTCCCTGGGGGTCTGGTTCAAATTAGCCAGGAATAGACAGATCAGCAGTTTTTCCTGAATTTCATCTCCCTCCCCTTTAACCCCCTGGTTTTCAACCCATCAACTAATCTTTAGGGACCAGACATAGATAGGCTGAAACTACAACTGCCTCAGAGGCAAAGTCTCCAGATTTGATATAACACCTCATCTACCCCATCTCTTTTTTAACTTCTAAGCCACATATGACAGCACTAAACATCAAAACAACCCCCCCACCACATACACACACTCCAGCCCTGGTCACGTTTAGCACAGGAGCCTCACATTCCTTATTTCTCCTCTCTTGGTAAAAAAAAAAAAAAAGAGAGGAACATGCTGTTTATAACACAGTACGCTCCAGGCGCAGCAAAACTTCCAAGAAAGCAACACAGCTTTTTGTCACTGACAGCAGAGTTACTATTTTAAATATAAAGCCACCTGTTTTGTGAATGCTCCGCAGCGCTCCGTACAGTACCCCCAAAAATCTGCTGAGGATCTGTCCTCACCAAGAACACGACCTTCTTGCTGAATTCCAAAACAGGGACACTGATTCTTTCTTCTCGACTCCAGCTGAACTAAAGTCTAAGGCAATTAAGTTATTTCCTCCCTCTCTTCTTCCAGGCTCATATCAACTGGAACTGATCCCCCTCTGTGCCACGTGTAAGTTTCAAAAGTTAGTGTGGGAAGTGTTTTTTTACTAAAACAAAAATAAAACCAAAACAAAACTGGCTGCTTTTTCTCAGTGATTCAGAGATGCAGGATACATTTGCCTGCTACCCTTTCTATATTAGAGTACCCTGAGTCCATACAACAAAATTTACAGTGTTTTCAGGCAGGAGAGAGAAACTGTGCTTAAGTTGGAGGACCACTCCATCTTACCCCAGCCTGCCAAGAGAAGAAGTAGGGTGATTACCTGGCTCATTGTTAATGTCAGAGCAGCCCACAAGGGAAAGGAAGAACGCAGGACTTACCCTTCCCCAGAAGGGCATTTTTATCTGTTTTTGTTGTACAAGTATAGTATGTAGCATCTAGAGGTACTGTATTATAAAAAGAGGGGCATTATGCCTCCTTTAGTGGGGAAATGGAGGCACACGAGTGCCATAACCAGCCCAGGATTATCCAGCAGGACAGAACCAGTACCAGAAACCAGATACCCCAAGTGCAGAGGTAACACACCCTCACACTATGCTACAGATTACCTATATAGACTTTTTCCCAAGCATTTACTTTCTCCACATCTTACCTTCTTACACCAACATATCCCAAGCTTGCAACTCCTACCTTCAGGCCCAGTGCTGCACTTCCATCATTGGAAACCCCAGGAAAACCAGAGGTGGAGTCAAACCTATCTAAAGGTTTCCTGACCCACCCCTAAACCAAAGGCTATTCCCAAGCATGGTATATAGACTCAGGCAACCACTGTTTCCATCACTATAGCTTTCTGGTGCTTTCAGAGGAAAAAACTTCCACTGCGAGACTCACAACCTAGAATTAGTTGCAGGAAACCCTTCCAGTCAAACTCGAGTCTTTGCACTTTTTCCTGTTCCCTGCTGATGGATGGCAGTGGTGGTTGCAGCCTAAATGAACAAACACTTTCAGGTTTAAAAACTGAAGCTGAAGACACAGTTTAAACCACGTGATGGCACACCAGAGTGCTTTTGCAATGGGCCTGGCACACAGGGCACAGTGCAAGACCCAACCTTCTGCACCAGCTCCAGCAGAATAATGTCCCAGTGGTGGTCAAAAACCAGACTTTGCTAACTTGAGCCCTTGTTTTTCCAAGACACTCCTGCAGAGCTCAGTGTAAGGACACATCAAGGGCCAAGCTGCAGTACACTATATTCCACTGCTGTAACTGAGAAAGCCAGACAACTTACCTGAGTTACACCAAGGCTGCACAGAGGATCAGAAGAGCACAGAAGATCAAACCCATGAGACCTGCTCAGCTGTGACTTTGTGAGTACTGTCACTGTCCTGAAGAGATTCTAGATTAAATTTAGATGTGATACGATAAACTCAAGTAAGACACCCCAGTCAAGCAGCAACATGGCAGAGAACAAAAGGTATAAGTAGACCTATTGAAGCATGAGCTCCAAAAACAGTGGTCCTACAGGCATCAGCTCACTTGTGATCAGCATGGAGTGAGGCATGAAGCATTCAGATGTAACTTTTAGTTCTATCTTTCAAGGTAGTAAAACATTCTTTATTCTCCCATGTATCTAATTTAAATAAGATTCTACAGAAATACTGGCATTCCTGAAGTGTCCACTGCTATGTGCTGACGCTGTGGCTTTATTTGAAATGAGGGAAAAAAGCCCATTAAAATTCTTTCAAGTAACTTGCCGTGATTTGCTTCAAAAAAAATGAATAATCAAAACACAGATAGTAAAAGGCTTTTTTGTCTCCGAAGCAGGAAGGGAAGTATTTTTCAAACCTAAGTATGCACAACAGAGCCTGGCCATGAGCCTATTGGCATATGTGTGTTGATCTGAATGAACTTTAAGATGTCTGCTCTCCCACGGGACATGTACTGTTGAAAAAAAGAAGTAAAATCCTTGACTGCTTTTATTCCACCTGAAATATAAGATACAGACAGAGCGTATTTTGTACTTGCTTTACACTATTCATGTTCCTTTCAGCCTGCTGCAGCATTATTAGGATATTTCTGTTTCTCTACCACAGTATATAACCAACATTTCCCAGAGAACTCACCCAGGGCCATATAAAGCCATCTGCTCTTAAGTTAGCAGTGATTTCTTCTTACAGAGACAGGGTACAGAACAGCTCACACTGTCACTCCAACAAATTACGCTGCTGTTTATTTAAGTAATAAAGGAATTTGTTCCTAACAGTTGGGTTTTTTTCCAGCATTTGTTCTCCACATGTGTTTTGCTTCCTCAAGTGTTGATTTTTTCATAGTTAAGAGACTTTTTCCTGCCTTTTATCCACCAGGCTAATTGCATTATTTTTCTTTTCTGTCTAACAAGAGCTGACATCCAGCTCCGTGCTCTGTAAAACAGGAAGCAATGTAGTTCCTGCTCCAAGGACAGAAGAGTTTCAACTGACCTCAGATGAATTGGACATAGGGGAAATTGACAAATCCAGCCTTGTGTGTATTTGAATTTCTTTCTATTGAGAGGGGAGAGGTAGTCAAGTGCCTTTGTCCTGACTGCCCACATCCTGAAACGATCTCTCACCCAAAATAGCCCCTTAGCCCAGCTGCCACAAACCATGCTCACCTGTTCACAACCCCCTCACCTGAGCAAGCTGATCTCTCTCTGCTCCTTACCAAAGGGAACCCAGATTACTTCCTACTAGGAGGGCTTGCTTTACACAAATAAAGCTACAATGAGCTCCCTGCCAGATTCTCCATTCCCCTTCTAACACCTGCACTAGGCACTCTGTGTCACACACCCCCATGATGTTACTCAAGAGGACAGTTCAGCCTCATACAACACACAGCTGCACTGCCTCCCCCCTAGACTGCCTCATCTGCCCATGGATATGCCCTCATTTATCCAGAGAGCTCTCTTGGCAAATATCCCAAATTCAGAATGTCATCACAAGTTGCTATTAGTTATTCTAATCAATTCAGGAACTAAGGTTTCCTGAAGTAGCATTGCTCTTTCCTTAAGGAAAGGAGCCATATTCTGACCATCAGCACCTCTTCTAATGACTCTAATTATAAGAAAAGCAACAATCACTCTTAAAAAAGCCTATGTTATAATGTGTGTAAGTGTAATGTACTGCATTGTGCCTATTTCTGACTGGGTAAAGCAGCAGGACTGAAACACAAAACTCGTTTAAAAAGCAAACCTGTGCTCCAAAACCAAAGCATTCACTTAAATTCCCACAAGCCAGATCTGCTGAGTCAAGTGTTGCTTTGAGCACTGGCTCCAACTCTTACAGTTCTGTTTCTCTTACAGCAAGAAAACCTGCTTTACTTTATTACAAAAATTCAAATCTGAAAGTTACATTGATTTTACTAGAGAAAGTAAAAGTAAGATATACCTGCCAACCTGACATCATCTCTGCCTGTGAATTTAACAACATATTTATCATAGCTGGTAAAAAAACAAAACAAAGCACAAAAACGCAACAAACAATAACTACAAAGAGTCCATGAAGAAAGAACAACCCTCCTGAGCATTTTTAATGCCTAAAACTGAATTTCCTCTCCTGTGAACTGGGAGTCTGAGAACACTGAACACTCTGCCTAGAGGATTGTTATTTTTTTCTTTACACAAGGCCTTTGAAAACAAAAATTCCAACTTTGCAATGTTCAGTGACCAGCCACCTCTTGGTACCTCCTAGCTACCTTTCTCATTTTGCCCTCAAGGAATCAAGTTAACATAAGAGTTTCAATAACACAAACTCCAGAAGAAAAGCTGATCTGAAATCACAGAGGGTTTGTAGCTGGAGAAGAGGTGTTTAATGCTGCTTGGTCAAGAGAGCAGAAATGAAAGAAATGAGGCCCAAGTTTTATGAGATCTAAGAAAACATCAGTTCAAAACTAACAGAGGAAACTCTCAACTACAGAAAATAAAAGCAGAAAATGCTCTTTTATCTTCAAAGCCTTTCAACATAGGGCAATAGGAATGCAGCAACAAGAAAGATACATGCGTGGCCAAAAAGTTGTAAGGTCCTTTCCACATGATGGTTAAATAGAATATCCTCTTCTTTAAGCTATGAAGCCTGAAGGGGATAGGGCAGGACTATAAATACCAGGAGTGCTTCAAAGCTGTTAAGTTTCTTCCAGTAAAAAAAAACCCAAAAACAACAGAAACCCAACAACACCCCCCCAACCCCCCCCCCCCCCAAAAAAAAACAGCACACAAAAAAAAGCAACTAAGAGGTATAAAATAAAACTGCAATGTACAAAAATGAATGACTAAATTCAATTCCACATGATGTGTAGGTAAGCTACAGAAATTCTTGACTTATGCTAAAGTGCTATTGAGGATTCAAAAAGGGACTGGCCAATCTCATGAAATGCTATTCACAGAGAGCTGTAGATAAGGACATGTAATTTCTGGTTCAAATTTGTCAGCTGGAAAAAAAAAAAACACCACACTGGCAGCTAGGAAAGTATTCTGAGTTAAGCAGATGTTTGGACAATCTTAATATTCCTTCCAAGATATCAACAGTCAGAAAATGTAGTGGGCTAGGAGGATTTTTGGTCAGCTATTCTTACTGCTCAGCAATCTGCTAAACTTCACACCAGATAAGCAGAGTGACTGGCTTGAAATAGCTCATTTTTATTATGATTTTAGTCAAAGCAGGGAAGTGAAAGTTTATGCATGGAGTTCCTCACTCAGGGCCAGCACACGTGAGGATGTGAGGTGTATATACTGGGCTGAGATGTAGTTTTTGGAGTATCTACTGACAACTCCTGAGGAGGAAAAAATGAAGGACTGCAGGAGCCCTTCAAGACAATTTGTATAAAACGAAGCATTAACATGGAATTAATGATTACAAATCCGAAGCAGCATCAGACAGAAGAACAGGAAAAGTATCTTTAATTTTCTATTAAACTTCCAACCAGAATACATTTTCCCAAAACAAAAGTTAAAGCTCTTACATTACTGACAAGAATTTAATAATTATCAACACCGGATTTTCTCAGGAGAGAACAGGCAAAATGTTGGTTATACTCCCTCTGCTCTCCCAGAGAACCTAGTCTTTTTTCAAGGTGAAGTATTATCAAATTCTGTGAATCTCAAAGCAACATTCTGATTCCTGCTTAGTTCTGGGTGTTTTATTTTTTAATTCCAAAGTAGTAATAACAAAAGTATTTTATAGCAAATTCCTAAAGCCTATTCTAAAAACATGTTGTTAGAGATCCCCTTTAAAAGACCATTTTAATTTAACCAGCAGCAAATTTGTTAGAATGGAAGTCTGAAAGCATTTGTATGACCTGCTATTACAGCTTTTTTAAAAAACACAAATCATTTAATTGATATGTCAAACTATTTATCATCTTCCTCAGTCTCTTCCCAACTAAGCTGAGCAGCAGCCTCATTCAACTCTAAGCTTTGAAAAATTTTTCACATTAATTAAAACTAAAATTGTCACAAATACCTGCCATATACCATTTGTTAGAGTTAGTGCCTCAAGCTTAGCCTAAAAATATCTGCCATAGACAAACTGGTGGAATATACTAAGAGAATTAAAGGTCTCTAACCACAGAATTTAGGTGAGAGAGGTCCAATCGAACCCAGCCTGTGCCATATTATTGATAAAGTTTAGTTTCATTCTACTACTTTGTCAAGAATATCAAGTACTGACTGTTTACTCTAATGAGCTCAAAGTTTAGCTTTGCCTGGCTGAAGCTGGAGATTCTGAAGTTTCATTGCCATGCCCATGTTCCCAGAAATCTTCAATTTGCCTTGAAAGAATGCCTGAAAAAAGAAAGAAAGATTCCTTTTGAAATGGAATACAACTTATTACCCCTAAATGCACCCCTCCCAAAAGTTATGGGCTATTTTGTTAGTGCAGGTCCTGTCCTGCAGTTTTATGAGTCCAACAATTCCAGCAGACATCCCACATCCATCAACTAATATATTTTTGGACACTAGAAGGTAGAAAAGTAATCTGAAGAAGCTGTATATTTATTGTATTTGTGATACCTGAAGCTAATTAAGTCAGTATTGCATGTTTCTTGCACTACCATAATGATGGATGTGTACACAAAGCAGGGCAGAATACCCACTGGTTTGGTGATGACAGTTCACAAAATAAAAGCTCAGTATTCCAACTGAAGGCAGGCAATAAAACAATGGTGGACATACAGCAGATGCCACAACTGATTTCTTGTTCAAATCCCCCCTGGCCATTACTGGTTTTGTTACTGTTTGAGAAGCAGATGTGCTGAAGACCAGGTTTTTACCTCTAGGCCTTGTAAAAAGATGAGCTGCATGCACTGAAATATCTGAACTGTAGATGTAACATTGTAATTGCTTCTGAATTTCCTACATGTACATTACAACATTTCTATCATACATTTTACCTTCAAATTTCTCCTAGACATACTTTAGTTTGTGGAAGTTCTTACTTGCAATGAGCTTACTAGATCAAAAACTTAAAATATGGCTACCCAGAGCATTTCAAATTTAGAAGTACAGAACAGGCACTTGAAATTAACTTAAACATGTGGTTTACTTGTACACTATGGCTGTTCTGACACACTGAGGAATAAAAAAAACCCCAATAATCACAGGCATTCAGTGGATGCTCAGCTCAATTTCCATTTTTTAGTATCAAGTTTACTCTCTACACTCAGGCCAGCTATAAGCAAAAAGCCCTCCAAAGAGAGGACCAACATTCCTCCTTTCTTAAGTCACACTGCAAACACTATAGTTTCCCCCTCTTCTCTGCAAACCAAGCACTATTATACCCCCTCCTGGATCACCTACAGGATGCCTGAGATAATATGTGACTGTTCAGAAGAGTAGACACTGTCTTTCTTGATTAATCTTACTTTGGCCTATTTCTTCAGACAGAGTCAAGAATTGTGATTTTTCAGATCAACCATGGCAGTTTTGGAAGAGGGGTTTTATTTAAATGATTTCAACTTAAAAACACACTCAAACCAACCAAACTAGTCAATCCTCTTATCACCTCATCTCTGCCATACTTACTGTCTGAGGATTCATTTTGCCAGTCATGAGAGCTAACAGGTCAGTGTCAGCCATTGTGATTGTACAATCTGCCTTCTTATCTGTAAGACAGAGTTAACTGTGAAGTCTCAGAGAGATGAAACAGTAATAGAGGCTGCAACTCCATGAAGAATCTGTCCAGACTACAGGTTAGCAGAATGGTACCTTAAGTACCTACAAGTAAGGGGCCATTAGAAAATACCAGAAGAGTTCATCCAACAGCCAACAGGCACCTGTGCCACCTTGTAGCACAGACCATCCCAACACTGCAGAGAGGTGCACCTTCCTGAAAGGTGCTAAGCAAATTAATTCCCTGAAAAGAACTAATAATCTACCTGTAATCAGACAGAATGCTAATTACAAGCACCGACAATCATCTTAAATTGTATCAAGCTTAATTTTGCTAGTATTACCTCAAAATAAATGTGTTTTCCCCTGTGACACACTCTGAAAATGCTCATCGCTGAAACTTTAGGCATTTCCTGCCCTCTCCTTCAATGGGAACAACATGTGCACTCTAAAAGCACTCACTTGAATTAATTTAAATCCAGGAGTTTTTAGGGTCTCCTTACCAGAAATAAACTGAAAGCTCTGATAAAACTGTTTATACATAAAGGGCTAAAAACTGCACACATCTTCTCCAACGCTCATATTATTGAACGCTAACTCTTTGATAAAATGTTCATACAACAGAAAACAATGCTTTTATTTTTGTAATTGAGTTAGATCAATGAATTCCAAATCAAATCCCCTGCCATGTTTTTAATTAAAAGCTTTATGGAGCAGGTTCATGGATATATGAGATTCTGAGGACAGACTGTTGTCTTTAGCTTTTTCTTTACATTACTAGATGCATGACTTCAGATACAAGACAAGACATTTTCATGGCAAGGGTACAAATCCTTTGCTTCCAATACTTCTACAGGGTTCCCCACCACCACCCAGTCTCTGTCTCATTTATGTCTGCCTTTTTTAAAATGGAACTTTATGCCAGCTGGTACAGTATTGAAATAAGTCAAGTTCTATTGCTTAACTAGCTGCAGAGAAGTAACATGACCAGATAGACCAGCTTACTGCCTGCCAGCATCTCCAACAAAGCAACTGAAGAAACAGCTACAAATTACATTTCTGGCACAAATTTAACAAACCCTCTTAGTCTTTTTTTTTATTATTATGATACCTGTAAAAGTCATATGACAGATCTGTCTGGAGCCTCTAAGAAAACATGCAATTATCTAGATAGAATTCAGAGTAGAAGCCATTTAATTCCTGGTCCGAAACATCACAGATTAAAGTTTCAGTAATAAGAAAAGTTTAAAATTAAGGTAGCTCTACATCACTTTTGCTCAAGGTCACTGTAGCTTAAACAGAATATGAATTTATAATATTTTCATTACTTCTATGTGTTTTCTGCAATGACTTAATAAAATAGCACTGACCTGAATTAACTGCCACAGAGCCTTTACCATTTTTCACATCTACTACCCAAGTTGCTTCTTTCCCACCAGGACCATCTTTTATTTTGAAGGCAAAGACTCCACCAATTTTCTTGACATATTGTTCTCCTTCCTATAATGACCACAGAACGTGCTAATTATTAACTTGCTTCAAAATAATTTCAAAATAGATTTAATTAAACATGAAGTAATTTTAGAAATCTTTACCCTTTCTACTAACATCCATTTCCCTCTGTTAGGCTTTATTTAAACAACCATAAAAAAACCCCACACACAAACAGAAACTATGACTATCTATATTAAAATCTATCAACTAAGAAAAATGACCACTGTCATAACAGTCTTATCTTGAGGTAAGTGACAAAAAGTTATTTCTTCTTTTAATCACATTTACAAAGCAAGCAAGCAACGAAGTTTCTTACGTCAGTTAGCAAGTGCCTCACATACAACCTGAACTTGCCTTTACTCCAGATACCCCTATGGAGGTGGGAACTGTCTGAAACAAGTAATTGAAAATCATGGCACAGCACAGAAAGATTTCTGACACAGTGGAATTCAGAGTTGTAACATTTGTACCAATGAGCAGTGCTGAGGAAGTGACTGAAGCTACTATATTCCCACCGGGTTTCATACACCTTCTATCACAAATTAAAATCCTGTTGTAGGTAAAAGTAGTCAAATACCTCTTCGAGCTTCTTTTCAATCTCTTTGAAGACCAAATGTGACTTAAACCCATCAACAGCTGCACTGAGAGGCACAGCAGCAACACGGCCGGCGCTGAAAGGAAAAACCCATTCATTTACACACCTTTAATCACATTTTCAGCATTTCCAGATTATCATGACTAGGCCTAACACCAGTGAGAAGAGCCACGCTGGAACACTTTACCAGTATGGAGCAACTACATGGTATCACAGCAGAGCTTACTCTGATGGGCTTGACAGCTCCAATTACCTAACTCTTCATTTCTGCAAAGACACCCAGAGCCAAGGTCAGTATAGCCATTTCCAAAGAAATGGCAATTCCAGCAGCAGGAAAAAACTACCATCTCTTGGCAGCAGAATTCAAAACTGAGGTCAAGTTTGATTTTGCTAAAGTGACAGAACTGCTTGAGAAACACTGCTAGAACTTATTTGTGTGGTACCAACACTAGCCTATAGATAGATGTATGCTAGGGCAGTGACCGTGGAACTGCCTCATCTGGAGAAAACACATCAATTTTGCTAATAAACTCAAGGCTGTACTAACAGAATGTAAAATTGTAAGGTGTCAAAAAAACCCAAAAAACCAAAAAAGCAGAGCTGTTTCCAAAATGGATCAATTCCTGCTGTCATTTACCTTGATGTGCATTCTTGGCAGCTATTACTACAGCCACTAATTACAGCCTGGATCTGAATCCAGTGATTAGGTCTAAGTGCACAGGTAGGAAAAAAATGGTATAAGCAGCTTCATAAACATGAAATGTCACCACCTTAATTACACAATATGCAACATCATTCAATTACACAAGTGGTGTCTGAACAGATTAGCCCCACTGTTTCATTCCAAAGTCTGACATACACGGGTGCAACACATTGCATCAGGTATTGCCCAATCAAAAAAGTCTCTGCTGAAATGTTGGTGTATTTATACATTTTAAGTGTTATAATTCCTGTCCACCCTAGCAGCTTGCAAGATAGCTCCATAGCAGTGTTCTCCTCTCACTCTTAAGTATGCTACAATTTCAAGTGCAAATTCTTTAGCTAGGACTGGACAACTACCATGCCTGAATGCTAATGATACTTAGAATAGCACACGTAACAGGTACAGCTGAGAGCAATTCTCTGTGAAAACAAACTAGTAACAATTTTAGCAGTGGGTATCTATCTCTATCCCCATGGACATCTTGCTTTTTTTGGCAAGTTCTTAATTTCAATTAATTCATTTGAACGTGGCCTGTTTTGTTCTTGGCTTTTTGCTGTTGTTGTTGGGCTTTTTTCCCCTCCAAACATTAACCTTTTCCTTACAGGAAATCATGCGAGCCATTTTTATGGGCAAGTTTGCTCTTTTAAATAGCTTGTAACTCACAGTGCACATTGTTTATCAGGATTAAGACACTGTGTAAATTATAATTTCTGTATATGCCTCCAGTGTTTTAGCTACACAACAGTCCCAACTGCTGAGAAGTGCAAGTCTACAGTGCAATTTCTTCCTTGCACAGCAGCAAACTAATTCCTAAAAAAAAAAAAACACCAAACATTTTGAAACCCCAAGATATGGGAGCACAGCCAAAGTGAGCTTAGTTGACACCACTCCTGAACCCACAGTTCAAGTTTCCACTGACAGCACACCAAGACTTGCACACGAATGCTGGACACGCCGTGCATTTATTTTGTGCTCTACAGACCCAGTCCGAACGGTGACTACTTTGTAAGGTCCTTCAGCACACACTGCGGCCTTTTTTTCCTCCTCAAGAACTCGGCTCAGGCCGAGGGCAGCCCCTCAGCTGCTTCTCCCAGGGCACCAGGCGGTGAGATCGGCCCCCCTGGCCTCGCTGCATCGCGGCGGGCGGCCCCAGCCCCGCAGGGCTCTCACCTGCCGGCTCTGGGGAAGCCCATTCCGTAGAGGGTCACCACCACGGCGCCGCCGAGGCCCAAGTTGTGCTGCAGCGCGACCTTTGCCCCGGGGACCTGCCGCCTCCCGGCCAGGCCGCGCAGCTGCCAGCAGAGCTCGGTGCACTGCGCCAGGCCTGAAAAATCGAGCACAGAGCGGAGCTGGTGAAACGCAGACAGGACCGAGGGACGGCGTGTTCCTCAAACCGCCTTCCCAGCAAGACCGCGAGTGAACGCAGGCAACAGGGCTTGAGAAAGCTAATTCTTGAAAGCTCGGATCACTAGGAACATACTTTCTTGGGAGGCTCAAAATGAAGGTGAATCCCTTGCCACTACAGCCCCCACTATCACATTTTCCCTGTCTCCCCATACCCCTCCACCAACTCTTTCTGCAGTTCCACCCCAAACGGATTCCCTTCTTCCCTCCACCACCTACATCCCTTCCTCTCCCTTCCCCCGTACAACTGTGTCGGCATTTGGGCAAGGCAGAGGAGGAATCTGCATTTGATGCCCCCCGTTTTGCACGTTGCCAAGTGAAACATCACCAAGACAACGAGCAAAAAGTTTTATCATTCCAGTCGTACATGAGAATGAACAGGTTCCATTTACACTCCCTCAGCCTCAAGGAGAGAATGTGTGTTGTGGTGCATCCCACTCTGGAATGGTTTGGAAATTTAACGTGCTGATATGACCTCTGATGAGTATCACCCAAAGTTTCCTAACACTGCCCCCCTCACTAACTGCAGATTATCAGGCTGGTTTTTCGTTTTACAAGTACTCCTCCAGTTTTCTGACAACCTCTCATTTCCAAGCAAGGAAGGTGAATTCTCTTCCCAAATCCAAATACATTTTATCCACAAGCATTTATCCACACTTCCATTTGGAAGCAAGCTTTGCAGTTTAACAAAAAAACACACCAACAGACACAACAAAAAAAGGAAAACCTGTGTTGCTGGGAAAGAGTGACTGAGCTCCTGTTGTAAACATCAGATAAATATTTTGACATCCAGCGCTTAGCAGAAATAGCTTTTGTTACAGCTAACAAGGGTACAGGCTATTCAAATGCACTAAAAATCTCCAAAATCTTAAAGAATGACAGCATATAAAAATGGTTATTCAAATTACATTCATCAGAAATTGTACTGCTGAACAGTTATTTAGGAACAAAGCTAAGCTGTTTTGCATTAAATACGTGCTAATGATCAAATTCACACTGCAATTCTTTCAGTTTGAGCCATCCTGCATGGTCAACCTGCCCTAAATACATTAGCTGGAAATGAGAATCCTCTCCAGAGCTGCCTTCCCTCTCAGGGAGCCCTCATGGCTGTCCCAGACAAATCCAGGTGGGAAGCATCTGCCTGCAGAAGAGCTGGATCTCCTATCTAACCAGCACTACGAAGGGAAATGGTTTGGCATACCTGTAGCACCAAGTGGATGTCCCTTTGAAATCAGGCCACCACTAGGATTAACAACCCATTTTCCTCCATAGGTATTGTCTCCTCTGTCGATCAGGTCACATGCTTTTCCTATAAAAGAGTATTTATAAAAGAAAAATGTTCCTTTCTTTGTTTTTAAGTGATTTTGCAATTTTACTGTCACTTACTCCAAAAATCCTGCGTGTCAGTCAAAACCTAGGAAATGCTACATCATGGATTTTTACATAGAGCAGATTGAAATTAGCCAAACTATATTAATGAGACTTCCTTATGCCCGTGGAAAAAGGGTAACATGGAAAAGAAGTAAAAGTGCTAGTGCTTGATGCAAAAGCTTTTAAAAATGTGCTGGTTTGTTCACACACGGTTTTATGATATAATTAATATAATGAAGTTGTTCATGATTTTATTAATGAAACTGCAGTGGTAACTACGTTTTTTGTAAAAGAGAGGTTAGTTGTAATTTGTGAGCCCCAGGACATGAGGGTCCCAGTGGACACCAAGTTGAACATGAGCCAACAACATGCCCTGGCCCCTGGGCTGCATTAAGACAGTAAATAAAACCACTCCTAAGACTAACACTTAGAATTACTTATCTTTCCAGACTACTAGTTCCCATGCCTTTGGCAGGCAGCTCTCCCCTAACCAGTCCCTTACTGCTCTATTGTACCAGCTCCTTCTGTCTATGTTATTAATATCTAAGTCTAAAAATGAGCTGCCACATTTCCTGTATTTGTAACTTAACCTCTCCCATTAAATGCAAATACCAGGTTAGTCTTGAACATCTAAATCTACAGTGTGGTTTATGCCACTGCACTAATCTCTGTGTCTAAGTAGTCTACCATCCCAAGTTTCACACACTATTAAGGTCAGACTGAGTGAAAGGTGGTGAGAATTCCACTGTTAAATTACCACACAGAGGACTTAATGGTCAAACAGAAAAGTACCATCAGGATTCTTCCTAATCTCCAATTAAAGGACTGAAGCTAAAAAGCTTAATGTACTTATGTAAATAGTGTCAAACTTTTACCATTTTTACTGCAGATACCCCAAAAACGTGGCAAAGGAACCAGAAAAAGCAAGCATGCAGAGGCAAATATTTGAAGACCTACAAACACATAAGAAGTCTTCCTGAAGACCTATGAACATCCCTGTCCCAGTGAGAAAGCTTAGCCTTAATACAATACACCATCTAGTGACAGAGTATGAGATTTTTCTCAAAAATAGTTAAAAACAAATTGGAGAAAGATTATATCAGATTATTTATGCAAAGCAAGGATATGTTTAGAGTTTAAATCTATCAAATACTGAAGTAGCAGCTGATGCACTATTTATTTGAAAACAAACAAAAGCCTCTTCAGTAGAAAATTTTAATGGTTTGACTTATATTTTTAGAAGTAAATAGGCCTTTAGCCTGTTGTAAATCCACTCACTTCAACAAAATTAAACTAATCTGGACAGACTATGCATTGTTATACAGCTGACACTAGAGGCATGTTCACAACTTGCTGACAACTCCATACTTTCAAAGGCAAAGATGTTTCAGGATTTTGAAAAAGACACCTGCACAAGCCAGCCATATGATTTCATATATTTGTCCAATACTTTAATATCCTTTGTGTACTCTTCACAATTCACAGTTACATGCTTATTTGTTAAACTAATTCTAGAGTTTTCAGGTCTTCTTTATGTTACTACAGCGCTAACTGGCTTCTTCCTCTCACGAGGCTAGCTAGGAAGACTGTCAAATATAGAAGATCTGTCCAGTAGACAAAGTTCTAATTGCATTAACAGATAAAAAAAGGTATTTTTAATGCTTTCTGTTTCAATGAAACCATGATCTGCATTGATGCTATTACCTTCTGGACAGAGTCCCAGAGCTTCGTAGGTAATGAACTCATTAACTGAGAAACAGTCATGGAGTTCAATCACATCAACATCTGTAGGTTTCAGGCCAGCTTTTTCAAAACATTTTTCTGCAGCTTTTTTAGTCATATCATAGCCAACCTGCAACAAGAAGAAACTGCAAGTTAAAATATCAATAAAGAAACATAGCTAGCAGTTTGCAGGAGGTGGCATTCCGATTTATTTTAATGCCTCACATATTATAGTTTTTAATACCTTAGGAATTGTACAGGAGAAAATAATACATTCTAAATCTCATTGTTGGCACGTGGAAGCTTTTCTGGGGCATATCCTCTATTTTCTCAAGCTTGCACACAAGCCAGATTGCTTCTTTGCATGACTCAGACCAACTGCCTTGAAACAAAACAAATCCTCAAACTGTCTTGCTACCTTTTTCTAACAGTCATCTGACTAGAACTGTATTTGCAACCCAAAAAGAACATGACTGCAGTAGAAACTATTGGGTATTCTAATGGACTTAATTGGGAATTCTAATTGACTTAATATCCAATTATTTTAGTCAATTTGCATTGAGACCCAAATTTTGCAGTTCATGCCTTTCCCTTCCTTCTACTTAAGAAAGTAATGATGACTTTACATGATTTCAGCTTCAGTATTTCAGTATTACAGACACAAGTAAAATTGCTTTAAGTTTCATCACTCTTATAAACAGAAAAATTAAAGGAATGGGTTCACATGAGACAGATTACATTTCTTCCTGTTCAAACTGATAAATGCCTACAGCATCATTAGGACCTGCGGGTATTAAACCACAAACAAACCCTAGGGAGTATCAGGGAACACAGAAGTGTAAACTTACCATCTTCATACAACTGTTTTCTTCAAATGTGCTTGGATAATCAGTAGCCATCACCTGGGCAAGAATTTCCACAGCTTGTGGCTGCAATTTATGCCTTTTCACAAACTCCTCACTAGCCAAAATCGCAGCTGCAGCACCATTTGATGTTGGACTGATTGAAAGAAAAACAACATCATCATTCTAAATTATTCATGTCAATCTTCCATAGCATTACCTTTTAAACAAACAAAAACCAAACAGACAAACAAAAAAAACCTCCACACTTTCTTTTGAAAAAAAGAAACTGAAACTACAAATTCCATGGGTGCTTGCTGGGCACTTTCAGTTTTTAATGCTGTCCATTTCAGTCATATTTGTAGTAGACATTTGAACGGCATGACATCAAAATAGATGTGTATGATTAGAGTTTTTCAATTTAGAAAAAATCAAAATATTTCCCTGGTTATCACAACAAGCCTTTCAGGAGTGTACAGAAAAGGCTGAAGAGAAGAATTAACACTTAGCAACAGTGGAGGCAAACTGGTACAAGATACAGAAAGACCTGAGAGCTCCACAAACCAAGCAGTATTCAGCTTACTGTATTACACTGTGAACATCCAGATAGTTTTTGGTCAAGACAGAGAATCCCCACGTGTTTTATTTATAAGAAGGTTTACTTAACGTCATCTGAAACTTAACTTACAAGCAAGCAGACTTTTATTTAAATAGACATCCTACCACCTTTGTCTCAGCATTGTGAAATAAATGTTGATGTTAAGTCCTTTCCTTACCAACACTGTAAGACAGTCAAGAAATCAAAAATTTTGCGAGACTGCAGAACTTCATCTAACGTGTACTCCTTCTGGAACTGGGAATACCTGTGGAAAACATACAGATGCCACCTTGGTTTTAGTGCAGCCCTTAGCAGCAGACATACTAATATCACACTATCCAGCAGGTTTAAAGCTGTTTTTACTAAGCACAAGGTACTGGATATAGAATTTATGGTGGGTATAATGCTAAAAAAAACCCAAACAGTCAGTTTTCATGGATTTTGTAGCAGCAATAATGTGCAAAACGGAGGCAGGCAGAGTACGTTACTCACGGGTTGTTAGTTGAATGCTTATGGTTCTTCCATCCAATTTTTGCAAAGTACTCTGGATTTGTCCCTGGAAGGAGAAGGGAAGCTGTGCTGAAATACTTGGTTTACTCAAACAGTGCTAACCTAACATTTTCAATGTTGTGTCATCAGAATTGGACCTTTACAAGCGACTCACTGTTAGCAAAACTTTCTTTAGAATTCAACTTAGGTCTAAACATTAAAGACTACTAAAACTGTTTGAGTTTTTGCTAACAGAACATCCCATTTGCATATTTAGTATTAACATAAATAAAATAAGTGCATTTTATTTGAGGTATTACCATATTGCTGGAACTTGAGCTCTCATTTTCCTATCTACAAAACAGCTACACTGAAATACTGGGAGTTTAAAATTTTTCCACAAGCTAGTCTAGAACCAAGTGCAAATGAAAGATGCTCAGGGGGCTGGAGTGCTGTCTTGGAAGCAAGTCCCTTGCCTGGCAAGGGGGGAAAAAACAGCAGTGCTGGCAGCACAGTACTATACATTGAACCACATACCCAGAAGCTTTTGTCAAACAATTCAGTCCCAAGTCTACCTACCCATCCTAAGGTACAAAGGAAAAAAATCCAGGAAATTACACCACCTTATCACCCAGACCTTACAGAAGCACAAAACATAACATCAGTGTGACTACCAGAAACTCTGGATCACTGCCTTGATTTTCTCTCCTGATGGCTTTGTTTGCTTACACATCACCAACTTTCTGTAGAAAACTCTTTACCCAAATGTACTCCTGTGTCCATTAGCTGTAGATGTTGCAGTTGTAATACGTGGTAGAAGAAAGGACACAGAATGCTCTTTTTTAAAAACAAAACCCCAACATATATTCTTTCAAATCACTTCATTAAGATAAGACAATGACAAAATGTATTTTAACATACCATATTTCTCCATATGCTCTTTCCCAGCATTTGCAAACATCTGAGGTGCTACTGGAGCACTTGCTAAGCCATATTTATTTATCATAATTTCCAAATGCTTGTCCATTGGATTAGTTCTGTCTGAAAACTAAAAAGATAAATAGTTACAAAGCAAGTAATAACTTCCCCTTCTTTTCAACATCACCACAAAAGTGCTGGATTTCAAGCAAAACAGAGGGTTTTCTGACATTTTACCAATTCCACTGGATAGTATGTTACACTTCAGTGACACGTTTTGAAGAATTCATAATTTCCCAACTATAAGAAACAGTAAATAAGCACAAAAATGCTTAACATTAGAATCACTGCACTCATTCATGGCAAGGACCACCCCTTTGTGATTCCTATCACAGTCACTATTTTCAGCAGAGGACTTCAGGTATTTTCCAACTCACCTTAAAATCCTACAGTTAATATAGTTCCAAGTTATAAAGTCAATACTGTATTAGTATTTTCAAAGAAGCTTAGATGAAATATCATAAAGCATGTTAAGTATAACTCTTACTCATTTCAGTCAGTTGTCAAATTTAACATTTCTCTCCCAAACTTCTGCATATATTATGAAATTTGGCAGAGCTGTAGTTAAAAGACACATGGGCTCTAGTAATGCTTGCTGTAAGGCAAAATACAAACAAAATCCCCACATTTCTCCAGCAAAAACAAAGAAGAGACAAGAAAGAGAGGTTTACAGAAGCCCTCAGTTTTTGGGGAAGTGTGTTAACTGAGTAAGCATCAAGCCAAAAGCCAGAAGACCCAGGCTCTTTCTTTGATTTGCTGTGTCATTTTGAGAAAGAGACTTGAATTGCTCAATGCTTCCATATTCTACCTGGTATTTTCATTATTCTCTGTTAACCTTGCCTTTATCCTAAAAGGATGACATACCATGTAAAACTAATTTTAAAATATTCCATGCAAAATTTGTATATCAGAATCATTAAACTCATTAAAAGTTTCTGTGGATCAAATTCATGGTTTATTTTGTAATCACCTACAGCAACATCTTAAGGCAGCTGAAGCATATACAATGAAGCATATAAAGTATTTCAGACACTTACACCTGAAGCAAGGGATCCTTTTGCCATCCTCTCAAATCCAAGTGCCAGAACACAATCTACCAAACCTTAAAATAAAATTTGTGGCTATTTAAAACACAATGTAACTACAAATGGGATTATGTACTAACAACAATTCAATTTCTAGAAATACACATATAGACCTAACAGCTGCTCCTTCTCTCTTCTTCATTTTTGAAAGTGACAAATCAGGATGGGAATGGTATTGATACAAACATACTGATACTGAAGAATAAGAGATCACTAGAGGGTTTGGGCTAATTTTTAAACTGTTTAAGTGCAATTATCTTAGATGACCAAGCACCTACGTCTCTGCTGCAAATACTGAAATAATCATACAGAATGTTTATAGTTTTCATTATAGAAATATCAGTATGTAAGTGCAAGAAAGAATCAGTCCATGAAGGAACTGCAGAAACAGAAGGAAACACTCATCTGTCAGTTGCAAGCACAGTCTGTCACAAGGCCTTTCTCTCTTCCCCTCCCTTCCAAAAGTGCTGTAGTCAAACACTTGTTTAACTTCAAGTTAAAAACAGAGAAAAAAACTAAGCTCTTTAGCAGGTTCTTCTCTCCTTTTCATCCTGCAGTCTAGTGTTTTGCAGTACTTGTTCTGCACTACTCCAAACAGTTCTTTCAGAAAATACTTCACTGGCTTACTACTTACTAGGTTCATACAACTAAGGACACAGGAAGGGACATTTATAGCCATACACACCATCTTACTGCATCTCCAACAGTCTCTCAGGTGCACACAAATGCTGTAGTTCATAGTGACACATTCTTTTAAGTGTTTGGTCTTGTATTTGTATATACAGCTAACCAAACTTTTTAGCTGAGTGAGGCAGGAAACAGAATTTGCCTCTAAGGACAGGATATTTACAGCTGAGTACTCACACATTCACTAGGCCCATTCTTCATTTAAGTTATATTTATAGACAAACAGAATACATATTGCTCAGTCTCAGAGCAAAACTACTCACCTCCTTCTACTAGTTGCCTGGCCATGAACAAAGCAGTTGATCCAGTAGCACAGTTGTTGTTAACATTAATGATAGGAATGCCAGTTAAACCCAAACCATGATAGATAGCCCGCTGTCCACAGGTGGAGTCACCTTCGTACAGACACACAACATTAAAATAAGGTATAGATTCAAACTTCACTAGCAAAAAGAAAACCCACCGTGTATGTGCAATGCTACCACTTAAACTGTAAACTTGAACTTTTGAGCTGTCATCTTGAGTATCTCTCGAGTGTCCACAGTACAAGAACCTCAGAAACAAGACAAAAATCCTCCGATTGTAGAAACCGGTATTTGTCCTGCTTCTGTGCTAACAGGCCGTGACTCAGAGGGTAACTGGACTGCACAGAAATATCCCAGAGGTGTTGCTTGGATAAATATACAACCTGATCTTGTTGAAAGAGCTACTAAAACACATTTGCAAGACACAATTTTATGGGAGTCTTTCCATACCCGTGACTTGAACTTTAAGCTCCACACGGAAACAGACACATATCTGTGATCACTAAAAACAGTAATTTTTAAAAAGTTTAAGACAGTTCCACCAACTGACTCATGATTAAATATAATAACCCAAAGTTTATGGGATCCCCAACTAATTTATCCACACAGACAGGGATAAACTTTATCCACTTAGATGTCTGCAAATGTCACAGATTCCACAACCCAGTCAAATTCTATTACTCACCATAAACATAACCCACACATGCCTGCTTCACTGCTGAATAAGGAATCCCAGCATCAGCTAAAGCCTTCTGGCCTAAAAGAAGTGTTTTAAAAGTTTACAAGTTGAAGAAAAACAGCAGCAGCTCTCACAACCATAACAAGCAAACCTAGCTTAGTAAGTATGATTCCTGTATTCACGAAGTAGAGAAAGAGCTGTCAAAATTCCTTACTATAAGATGCCTCTGGTCAATATAGTCCCACATCTTAATTCTCTTAAGGACAGTTTTGCAGTTTTTGGAATGCTGAACAAGCTCCAGAGAATTTAATACAATCAATTGACTTTATGCACAAAGGTTCTTCGTCCCAAACAAAGTATGTCTGAATAATATAGGTAGGTAAGAAAGGATTTAGATGTCAAATTCAATTTTAAGCTATTCTTTTGACTTCAGTACTGGAAGACAGTGACCTGAACAGTTACAGATTTTATGAAAGTGTTCTTTTTATATCAGTTTTAGATTTGCTTTTTATATGTATTTATTAATTTATTATTAAATTACCTGCCTCCTTAGCCAAGTCAGGATAATCAATGCTCTTCTCGTCAGGCTTTGTGAACTGACAAGAAAGAAAGGAGAAAAAAAAAACCAAAACAAAGCCACAAGAACAAATAATAGTGAGATTTAATACATCTTTTGCTCAAGCTGATATATTTGAAAGATTTATCTTTAACTTAGAAACAGATTTTTAAATAATCAGTTTTAAACAATGCAAACAATTTAATTGACCCAGAAGTGTATGCACTACATCTGCACAATTCCCCAGTGCTACTGCCAGGCCCTGTGATTGCTATGAAAATAGTGCAACTTTATGGAAGCTGAGGATCATTTTTGCTCACTGTTAAAGAGGATCCATGACTTGTATGGAGATGGACAATAATCCTGTCCAAAATCTGTGGGTGTGACAGAGAGTAACTGTCATCTTCACAGATTCATTACAATACATGACAATCTTCACTCAGGCTTTGATAAATACTTCCCTTCCACTTTATTTTGTAAAAAGAAAATGCCTGTTCTTTGTACGGAACTTAATTCTACACAAGCCTCCCTTTCCCGAGCCTTATTCCAATTAGTTACAAATCATATTGTACCTTTCTCCTCTCCACTAGAATAGAGGTGGTATTTCTGTTTTCTTTGTAGTATGACTTATTAAGTCCACCAACAGATACGTGTTTTGCATATTTATACCATTAACAAAAGTTAATGCTAAAAAAAATCCTCTTACCAACTACTTACAGCTCTACAAATCATTTTACTTTCACTGTATGAAAACCTTCATACTGAAGGCCATGAGAAAAATCAGTCAGTGAACTGATCACTGTAAATGTATGTAAGAGTGACTGGTGTTACCTGGGCTAACAGAGATGGAAAAAGAGTATTGACAGTTTCTCAGATCACACTAAACTGGTAACTGGTATGATCCATTTTCTGAAAATGTAAGGCATGGTCTATGGAACTGAAAATTACATACAAAGGAAACACAGGTTTTTGTTTGGAGAAGATATGTAATATCTGCTACAAATTGGTATAATTAAGATTAACAAAAGAGATACAATCCTAGAAGGCTTAAAAACACTTAAGATACAATAGACTGACAACTTTGAGTTGTCTCTTCCATGCTGTTCCTTCCTCGAGCATATCACAAACACATGAGGTCCTATTACTTCTAAAATTACATTTTGTGATGCAGTACTATAAACACAATTGTCAGACTGAAGTATTTTACTTCCCCCCCCCCCAAATCGCATCACATGCTGGAGAAATACAAAAATAAAAGTTATTTAAAAAGAAGAGGGAGGTCTGACTACTCTGCCAAGTACTGAAGTAATCTAAAGTTTCATCCACCAAGATAAAGAGGTTTCCTTTAGCTTTTGCTCCCCTGAGAACGTGCAATGTTGCGTGAACCCAGTGTTGACAACCGGTCAGGTACAGCCAGGCACTGGGCACCCGCTCCGCGCCGCCAGCTCTCCCCGAGCCCACCGGCACCCCCCAGCCCTTCAGAGCCGGGGGCCGAGCCGTCGGCCAGAGGTGGCAGTGACACAGGGACACACTCTGGCCGTCACAAGTCTGTTCTATCGACCTGCTGAACGGAGCTCCAAAGCGTTTAACCTGGCCGCTGGATCGGCCCTCCCCGACACACTGACCAAAGGTGAACTCAGCGCGGAGCTGCAACGGCCCAGGCCTGGCCCGCAAGCTCCGGCTGGCATCACACGCCTCTCCTCATTCTGCGAGGGGTCTTATCCCCATCTGGAGAGGGAGCCCACAGCTCCCACAACATCACCGGCACAGCCGCCCACATGGGACACGCGAAGTGGAGACGCCTCAGGAGCACAGCCCAGACAAGACCCGCTCGGGCCGACCCCCCCTACATACACACGGGCGCCAAGTTTCCCTCAGGCCGGCGGAGCGGGGGACAGCCCCGTACCTTGGTCATACCAACGCCCACCACGAACACCCGGCGCTGCATGATGGTGCCGGGCAACGCGCGCACCCTCCGTGCCGCTGCCGCTTCACTCCGGCCCAGACCCCTCACGCGGGCAGCGGCGCGCGACAGCTGAGGGAAAGGGCGGGACGGGCGTGCGGGGGGAGCCACCTCCCCTCCTTCTTAAAGGCGCAGCGCCCCGTCCGCCAGCCGCAGCCCTGCCCCTGGCTGCCCGTACCCGCCCCGCTGGGGCCGGGACTGGGACCGAGGCGCGGAGCCCGGGAAGCGGCGCCATGATGCGGCTGGGGCGGGCGGGGCGCGGGGTGCTGCGCTGGGGGGGCGGCGGGCCACTCGCGGCCGCCGCGCGGCGGGGCGCGGAGGTGCTGGTGGGCGCCGCCGGCGGGGAGCGCAGTGGTGAGTGCGGCCGTTCCCGCCCGCGGCTCCGGGGGCACGGGGGCCGCAGCGGCCGGGGGTAGGCCCTGGCGTCCGAGGGGACTGTGGAGCTGATCGAGTGCCAGAGCCCCTTTTCTGGCGCTCAAGGAGGGGGAGAAGCCTGTTGATCAGTTTAGTTTTACCAGTTCTTGGGTAAAGCACAGCAGCTCCCGGCCCGCCGCAAGCGGGACCCGTGTGTGTGTTCCCAGCCCCTACCGGGACCTCGGCTCTGCAAGGCCCTGCCGTCCGTCAGGCAGGCCCTGGGGAACACTCGCGCTGTCTCGCCAGCACTGCCCGGACACCTTGTCCTGGCTTCGGGGGTCCCGAGGCTGCCGAGCCTTCCCTTGCTCTGACGCCCCCGTAGCCCAAAGAGATCGCTAGGAGTCTTTTAAGTTATGTGTGCAGGAGAAGGCAATACAAGAAGTTCTGGTTTGCACAGCTTATGTTTTTCTGGTATCAGTAATGTACAGTGCTAAAGGCAGGACAGGACCAGGGCATGTCTGTGCATATTGATGCATGAGAGTCACTGAACAATTTGAGTTTTGGTTCAGATCGCCAATGGAATTGCTTTCTGGTAAAGGTAACTATTGCAAGAGCTCATAAACAGTTCTTGGTACTTTTGCTAGTTACATAAACGTGAATGTAGTTACCTGAATTGTGAATTGCCATTGTTTGCTGCTGTTACATGTGTCTTTGTTCCTCTACAAGACATCTCTTGTTCACTGACTAGCCACTGGCATGGGCAGAGGAATAAGGACAGAGACCTTCTAGCAGGGCAGAAGGACCAGCTATGACAGACACAAGGTGCATCTATCCACCTACAGCAGCAGAACCAGCTTCTTGGAATGTTAAGGCCTGGGAAGGGAGCTAAAGTCCAGCCAAGGAAACAGGAGATGTTTTTTCTCACCAAAGCGTACAGAAACCATTGAATAACAATGTACAAAACAAGGAAGAAGTAGGCAGATGTAGTCCTATTTTTCTTCTAGGACTTAGGAACTTTAAGTGAAGTCCTTTCCACTGATGAGCTTATTAACTCTAAATTAAAAGGAGCTACAGTTTCAAAACGGTTCTAGAACACAAACTGAGTGACCAGTTTGTGCTATTCTCATGCAATCAGCTATCCCAAGAGGATGGTTTTCTTCATTAAGGAATGTACTTGAACACAGGAAGACTGTAAAATAAAAACAGAATTGAAACAGAATTGAAACATTTGAAACAGAAATCTAACATAGATTATTTGGGTCTTTTCCATTCCTGCAGTGATTCCAAGACATATATTCTTATAAGTCATGTTCATTTTTTTAAATTCTGCTTATTTATATTATTCACAGTGTTACTGAACTTTACACTCGACCTGCATAACTGGGTTTTTGTAGACATGGTCTGCCACCTCCACTTGTAAAATAAATGATTGTTTTAGAATATACTTTATCTGCATTTTCAGGGAAGAGCAGGTGCAGCATATGCAGATATTGTTCCCAGTTGAATTACTGTGTCAGAGAGTTAAATGAAGTATAACTGAAATTGTCTCCTATTACTAAGGTATTGCTGAAATCCTAATGAACCGACCCCACGCAAGAAATTCATTGGGAAAAGTATTTGTAAATGAAGTGAGTATGGGCCTGGCCTGTAAAAGTGTTTGGAATCATGATCAATAACTAACTGCAATAAGAATAGTTGTGGGAAATCTGAAGCAAAAACTTAATCTCTTGCTGAAGATCAGTGGGAGACTGCACTGGGGCAAGGCAGGTTAGCCTGAAGAAGAAGATTGTGATATGTCCATACTGCAATAACTTCAGGTGCAGACTGGACAGAGACAGTGGAGTTATTTAAGTTAGCTAACCTGGATGCAAGTTTATGTCCTCACTTATGTGATTACAACAAAAACATACTTGTTGTCAGGCCTTAGCAGATGATCTGTTAAAGGTTGATATATGCTAGAGAAAGTCTGGCTCATGCCTGGACAGGAAGGGGAGTTTAAGGTACAGCAAAGGTTCATCCATGATTGGAATAAAAAAAGGTATGGGGAAATGTGTCATTCTGAGAAAATTCCTGGCAACTGCAGGGGAAAAAAAAAACAAAGAATGTTTATCATAGTTTAGGAGCTTGCTATAATTTAGGTATATACATCCATATGCTTAAAGTTTTTCTTCTCTTGTTTATACTCCCTCCCTTATAGCTGTTCAGTGCTCTGGAACAACTCCGCTTTGATGAGAAGGTTCGGGTGGTGGTGTTCAAGAGTGAGGTGAAAGGTGTATTTTGTGCTGGTAGGTAGCAAAGCTCTGTGAACTATGATTAAAGAATTTGATGGCTCTTAGGGCTGTGGCTGATCAGATCGTGCAGAAAAGCAGTTGGAAATGCCTGCTAAAAGGAAAATGAGATGGCTTTTTTTGCCCCTGAGAGGGACAGGAGGCAAGACAGTTCAGTTGTCTTTTCCCTGTTCCTGGATTCTAAACTTTTTCTCCCTGTTTAGGAGCAGACTTAAAGGAACGCGCAAAGATGGATGATGAAGAAGTTGGACACTTTGTTAAAAGGCTGAGAAATCTCATGGATGAAATAGGTAAATTATTGTCTCAGTTGGAGAATTTGTCCTAGACTGCCTGTACTGAGACACTTAGAAGTGCTGCAGGAGGAGAAGGATGCCAGCCCCAGCAGGTTATCCATTTAGGAGTAGCTTCCCAAATTATTCCAGCTTATGTCTGATACAAAGATCTGATTAGAATTAAACACCAACTATCCTGCTGCCACTCCAAGGACAAGATGCACACTGCCTTTTCCATGATGAAGAGCTGCACAGACACATGCATGTAATAAGTACCTGCTATAAAAAAGCATTTTATATGCTCTTTTGTGTAATCTTTGGGAGGCAGTGCTAGACAAAACGAGCTATGTTGGTTGTCCCACTTTCAGTACATGCTCAGAAACATTCATGATGCAGCCACGAGCTAAGAATGTGGATTTGATCTCTGAATGTCAGGGGGTTTGTACCTACAACCTTTCTCCCCCATTTTTTTTTTCTGAAAGGAATATGGACTTCTGCAATTTATTTTCTTCTCCTATTTATGAATTATTCTGCTGTCACTAGGGAGGAATACCAAAGTGAAATCTGACTAAAATACCAATCAGAATTGCAGTAATTAAAAACCAGAGAATGTAGAGAGAATGACCCTGTCTCACAAACCACAGAAGCAGTTGGGGTAGGGGGTAGATACAGCACAGAACTAGCACACGGTTCTGAAGTCTGCTTCCAGTCCCCTGAGTATTTAAAAAAGTATTTGATCAAGCAGCTGATCTCCAGGTTCCTCAACTAGGAGGTGACAACAGTGTTTACCCAATGCAGGAGCCTTGGCTAACAAAAGCACCAGAAAACCTAATCCTGGTAACAATGAGGAGGGATGGTGTCTTTGTTTTGACTGTTTAACTGCAACAGCTGGATATTCACATCCTAAATTTGCAAGGAGACAATTCATCCTGTTTCTGCATTGTAGTACTTTGTATTTGCATGCTTCTTTGTGTCTAAGGAGAATGTTTTGCATTTGTTCCAAGTGAGTGGAACAGAACTTCTGGAACATAACTATATAACCCATCTTGTCTTCTCTAGCTGCCCTGCCAGTACCTACAATTGCTGCAATAGATGGCTATGCACTGGGTGGTGGGCTGGAACTGGCCTTGGCGTGTGACCTTCGAGTAGCAGGTTTGTGTGATGCTTTAACACAGCATTCTTCTTGTAATTGGTGACTACATTTTATAGAGAACTTTATAGGTAACACATGGTATCACATGAGAGCTGACTCTTAATGGAATCCCATAGGCTAAGAGAGGAACTTAAACACACAGTTCCAGAAATGAGTAGGCATTTGACCAGAAATTGTTACATTTAGTTACTACTGGGAAAGCAGTTTTGTTGCTTAAAAATAAAGCCTATTTTTATAAAAGATTAGAATTCCTTCAAAAAACTATTTATTGGTAGAATTAAATAGTTATTATGTAATAGTGGATCAGCATTTTGGCTAAATCTAACCTTCCCTACTTAAATCAGTTTGGACTGGAAGACTTCTGTCTTCCGTTTCGATGCATCCACCTATGACATTTCATCTAGTATGGACCTAAGGTTTATTTTTCTAGATAAAATGGCTACATTAGGGGTAAGCAGCCACACTACACATCCCTCATCTGTCTTGAGATGGATATTGATTAAGCACGTTCAGATTCAAACTTTATAGCTACCTGGAGAAATGGAGTTCTAGTTCAGTATTGATAGTTTTGTAGTTTCATTGATCAGTATGGAAAATTTATAGTTACACAGATTAAAAAAAACCTAAACTCTATTTTTTTAAATAGCTTCATCAGCTAAAATGGGCCTTATTGAGACCACAAGAGGGCTTCTTCCTGGAGCAGGTAACCTTCATTAAATCTTCAGTCTCTTATGTTCTCAGCTGTGTAGTAAATATTTTGCCATTACAGCACTTGAACTGTTTTGAATGTAAATGAGAAGTAGCACCTTATAGTGACCCAAGAGGTCTATGAATCCAGAGTTCTGTTCCAAGCTCTGTCTTGGACTTGCTGTGAATTTAGGGAAATCCCTTTATACCTTTTCCTGTTTATCAAAATACTCAAAAGGGTGCTGAAGCCTTTCAGATGCCTTGCAAAATGGTGACATATTCAGCTAGTTGTTATTAAAGAAATTGTCCCTTTATTTTCCAAACCTCCTTTTTACATATGGAGACAAAATACTATTGCTTTTTTGGGCATTTCTCAGAAATGGAAAATGGTGGTTTTGCTGTTGTCATAAGGTGGAACCCAGCGCCTGCCCAGATGTGTTGGAATAGGTCTGGCAAAGGAACTAATTTTCACTGGCAGACAGATTGATGGACAACAAGCCTTCTCAATGGGATTAGTAAATCACACAGTGCCACAGAACAGTGAGGGAGATGCAGCTTACCAGAGAGCATTAGCTTTGGCTAAGGAAATCCTTCCTCAGGTAAGTATCATTCATGTGGTCAATGTAAAGAAGGCATTTCTGCTTCCCCTAAGAGAGAGCAAACACAACTGAAATTCCTTCCTATGAAATATTAAAGTCTTGGTCCCAGATGTTTAAGTCTCTGAACTCTGTCCTTTTTTGGGAATGCCACTTCTGTAGGAATGAGTGTTAACATCCAGCTGCTTAACCCCTCTGTCAGTTTAACCTCTAAGCTGTGGCTATGCAGACCTGCAGGACACACTGACACCTTGCACCGTGCACATCTGTTAACTGTAGATAACATCAAAGTATTTTTTAAATTACTTATTAACTTACTGCAAATTTCCATAGACTAAAGGTCATTTGGAGGCAAGATAAAATTAACAACTACAGTATTATAAACTGATGTGGCTTTAATTATTTTTAAATGTGGCTTTGTTTTTTAATAAAGGCTCCATTTGCTGTGAAGATGGGAAAACTGGCAATAAACAGAGGAATGGAGGTAATTATTTTTTTAATGCTGAGGTAAATTAAGCAGACAGGCAGCTCTTACAAATTACTGCAGTAAAAATGTTTAGAACAGATGAGTCATAATCCTTGTTTAGACAAGGCATTTAAGACCATTTCAGGGGTTTTAACATTTTTCTTTAAAGACAAAATTAATACAACAGGACTTTTTCTCTACTGTTGCTAACACTGTCGTTCTAACACAGGAGTGAAGGTCACTCACTACAAGTGAATGTTTATTGCTTTGAGGGCTACAAAGTAGTTTTGAGGACTATACTTCAGCCAAATCTCACTCCTTCCTTCTTATCCCCAGGTTGACATTGCATCAGGGATGGCTATTGAGGGGATGTGTTATGCCCAGGTAGGTGACCTTCAGAATAGTTTCCTGAAAGTAACAGCTGTACATTTTTCTAAAGCCAGATATTCACAGTATAGACATTCAATTCCTCTTCTATTTTCCTCTCTAAAAGGGAACGCAAACAGCTAAATCCAAAGCTTTGAGAACATACTCAAGTGCAGTTCCAGATTTGTATTTCAGAATGTTAACTGTTGTGTCATGCAGAGCTGCCTCTCAGCCTGCCTGAGACCAAAGTCCTTCCTTAAACATCCTTTGTTTAAAGGAATTGTATATTCTTAGTTTCAACAGTATGTTAATTACAGGATGAGCTTTAGAAATGGTTTTAGGTTTAACTGATTGAAAAAATATTGTTCTGTAGTCATTTTTTCTGACAAGCTTTGAGAGCTAATGGAACAATGTAACTGCTGTGCCTCTCAGGGTATTTTAAGATGGAAGTATTAAATTTATGGACAATTGTTTTCCTGTATAGTTCTCTCTGGTCTTTGTCTTAGATGCTTTGCTTGTGATTTACACTGGGACTTAGTGTGTCATTGAAAGAAAAGCTATCTTTGACTTAGACCACTACTGCCAAATAAGTCAGTACTTAAAAACACACCAGACTTGTAAATAAAAAAAACACACTTTTTTTTTTTTAAATGTAGAATATTCCCACAAGAGACCGTCAGGAAGGGATGGCTGCCTTCAGGGAGAAACGACCACCTCAGTTTACTGGCAAATAATGCTTCCCAACTTCCCCTTTATTCTTTGAAGATAAAGGAGGACTTAAGAGGACCCACTGATTTCTTGGGATTATTTTTATGACTGCATTCTGTCTACTTGCTTCTTGCCTTGGACTGCGGTTCTGAATAACCCACTGGTTTGTTTTGCTGTAAGAATTCCCAAATAAAGATTTAACTTTGTAGAGCTGATCTTTTTAAAAAGCATATGTATTAAGTCAGTGGTTGTGGCTCTCACACAGAGGTCAAGTATGGAGTATATAGAAGCTTTGGCTCACCATAAGCAAATTTAAAAAAAACAAACCCAGAGTATCAGTGCTGTTCCAACTAATCAGACAGAACAGTATTAACACAGAGCAATTTCACCCCAGATCTGCTGTGAATAGTGCAAAACACTGAGCTGTCACTCCAGCCCCCTGACCTTAGGTCCCTTTGGTATCAGTGCTTGAGGAAATGCAGTGCCTGTAAGTGCATGTATAGATGGCCACCACATCAGCCTATGCCAGACATCTTGGCATGTCACCTCTCTCTCTGCCATCACCTGTACTCTGTTGCCTGACTGGAAGTTGAAGTTTTTTTTCTCCTTCTGCTCAGAGGTTCTCCAGCACTGAGACGTACCATATGATTTAGCTCTACAGCTTCTTACTTCCCTAGACTGGGGCTTTCAAGCAAAAGTAAATTAGTATAGTTAGAGGAATGTACTTTAGTAAATACTTCCTAGCTTATAAAAATATACTTACAATATGTGGCTTAGCACACTGGAGCTGGGCATCACTTCTTGCTATCACAGACTCAAGCAAACCACAATTTCACTTGTGCCAGAAGTCAACCACACCATTCTGTGGGTGAGGTAACCTCACCACATGATACAAGTTTCCTGTGTAAAGATCTGCAAAGGTAAAGCAGAGTCAGGATCTTCAGCCTTCACAAAAAAGATGGTAAATGCCCCAGGTGAAATACAAGTTTAAAAAGTTGCTTCCAGAATTACTCTATCCTGGCAGAAACAGATGTACAGGAATGTCAAAAGACCCTTCTGTAACTGGCCCATGCTGGCATTCATACTTTTCAACTTTAAAGAGTTCTGCTGTTTGCCTGAAGCATGTGGGAACAAAACAAGGGTATGGAAAAATCATTCACAATCTCTCTGCTTGCTGGTTGCAAAACTTCATCAAGTGACACATCTTTATCATCTGGACTGATTCCTGTGTCACATTAATTTTGTGCTGCATGCAGTAGTAGACTTCTTTCCCCACAGTTTTAGTTAAGATGCTTCAGCAAGTTCTCCTGTTTTTAGGAAAAAAAAAGAGTACTGGAATGAGAGTTATCATCTTTATTTTAAAATCTGGTAGCAATTGATTTATATCCATTCTATTAACACCAATTTTGACAAGTTTTGTGTTCCATTTCATGTAACAGAAATTTCTCAGCAGAAGACCAATAGCAGACATCTCAGAAGGGTGGTGGGTAAAGGCTTGCAGGCCATTTTTCTTTTTTTCATCCACCTTCATAATTCAAAGCTACAACCACTTTGAATTCTTTCTGAATCAAGAAAACTGTATATAACCAGATACACACATGGAAATGATTCTTGCCAAATTATACCTTCATACAAAATGCAATCACACAACATTGATTAAGTTATTGGATCAGTACCTTTTGAAGTTTTGAAGTTGCTGAAATACAGAGTAACTAGATAATTGAAGATTAGAGGAGATGTTTTTATTTGAAGGATGGGAGTTGGGAGAGGGAAGGAGTTAAAAATAATAAAACATGGTCATCATGAAGAAGCCATCCCTGCTAGTAATCTACCAAGCTTTCTTTTTAAACTCAATTACCAATATATTTACAGAAGAAGCTCTGACTGTTGTTGCCATGGAAATATGGAGACTAACCAGAAAACAAAAACAATACTTGAAGTAAAACTGAATTTGAACAGACATGCAGTTTGCTTCCATCACTTGTATTTTATCAGGCATCTGTATGCTGTGCAATATGTTTCATTCAACGCAGCATCTGAAACTCATGGATAACCAAGAAAGAAGTTGTTACAATTATAATCTTTATGTAAAATTTCACACTCCACAAAACAATGCAATTGACACAGGGCTTACATAGAACATTGGGTGATATTTTGCACTGTGATGACTTGGAAATAAAATTCACTGCACGATACTGACAGAATATTTACAGAAAACAGGGCAATCATTAGTCTCTTATAAATAAGGTGACCAAATATCCTGAGCCTCCTGTCAAGACATGCGATCCCCTTCATGATGAAGACAACTCAGTATTTTACTCTAATGAGCCTTCTCCTTTCCCTATCAGTATTCTAAATAAACAAAAGAGAGATTATCACACACAACCGAAAGTAGTCAAACAACAACAAAACCCTCTCTTATTACAAAGATTAAAATCTCAACCTTAGTTCATCCTTATAGTATTGTGTCTCCTTTTAATCCTGTGTCTATTGCTTTACTCTAGCAGGTTTCTCCTTTCCCTGATGCAATGTTTGTCTCCGCCTTGCTAAGAGTAGGGAGGACTCAGGAGAGCTGAACTGCAAAAAGGTATTGTTCTAGCAGCAAGGAAAACAAAAGAACACAGCTTGCAGGCAAAAGGAAAAGGAGGTTGAAGACCCCATTTGTGTTTAGAAGGGTTATAAGACAATGGACATTTTGGTTGCCTTAGTTACAAGTCCCATTGTAACCTGCATGCATGTAACTTTTGTTTTGTTCTGTAAAAGTGTTGAATCTCACAACCACACACAGTTCTATTCAAACACCAAACTGGTAAACAGTGTTATGAAGAGCAACCATAGGGATGAAATAACTTTCTGTCCCAAAAGTCACAAAATAAGATACTCCTACGAGTCTTTTTTTCAGATGTGCATATTGATCTGTACAAGTCCCATCTCTCTGTAGCCAGCAGTAATCTCACAGGTGTGACCAGCTGAGGCAGTGACCCTTTCCAAGTTGCATATGCCGTGGCCATTAAAGCTGACGTGCACCAGAGGTTACTGCGCATGGTTCCGGGTACCACGGTTACCAGCAAATCCCTTGAATGGTGACCACTATTTTACAAATTATTCCAACTACACACACATCAGGAAGGATTATTACAGAGACAATACTTTACATTCCTATACCTGCAGCTTTCAGTTTGTTTTGTTTTGTTGCTGTTTTCTACACGGAGGTGGTCTCCCATGACGCATAATGTGTTTTTCCAAACTGTCTAGGATGGCAATAGCAATCCTTTGGACATGTGGATCAGTCTGGACATTTTCCTTGATGTTGTATAAGTGCTGTAAACCACCTTCTTCTATTAACATGCTGCAGTACCTGGCAGCTGTAATAAGATTTAAAAAATGGAATGAAAAACCCCCCCACATATCTAGGGTAAACGTAGCAGATACTGTAAACACTGATTTAAATCCACTTTAATCTCCTGGAGCAGGCAGCATTTAGGACACTCCCTGAAGTGTCTACAGAAGCATATTTGTACTTCAACAAGTGACAACAGAAGAGTTGTTTGGATAGGACTCTAATTGTAATCAAGTCTGTTTCCATGTCTGTCTTAGCTGACTGGGAAGTCCCTTGTAATACACACAGTATTCCCTCTCTCCCTCCACAAATACATACATTTCAAGATATGGGAATCAGAAGTATTATAGAATCTATGAGTGCCCAGGTAAAAAATACCACCTTACTATGAACCTCGGTACAGAACAGTTCCCAAAACATGGTATCAAACATACCACATGATTTGTACAGGCTTGTAGAGTGAACAGGAACTAGATCCTTCAAAACCCATTTGCCAAATACTATTGATGGCAGCCTTTCACTAGTTATAAGTTGCTCTGAATGCCTTTTCAGGGGTAAAATTACACTTTTCTTTCTAGTTTCATTATCAATATTAAAAAGCTGAAAGCAAGCCTACATCAGCTCCAGTGTTATTACCTGCATGGACCAGCTATAAAGAGAGACACGTTTACTTAACGTGCAAGCTTCAAAAGTTGTTACAAGAAGGTCAGGATGACTGTAATGCAATCCACAGAGTGTTGCCTCAGATGTGCCCAATTTCACCATCTCAGTGAAGCAACCCAAGAGTTGTTTAAATGCTGACATTAGGCATTTCACTGGGATCACATTTACTGCAGTGCTGCTAATATTTTAGTTAAGTGAGTTCATTGGGGTGGATATGATACAGAGAAACAGCAAAAGGAGAAAACCATCCTCATCTGAGAGAGAAGGTCAAAATAAAATCCATCTCCTCTGCAGGACAAAAAGCCTTCTTGGTGCCAGGCACAAAAAGCTCAAGATTTTACCCCCAAATAAACTTCTGTATTTCAGAATTAAACATTTTTTTCCTTCATAGTAGGTTATTACATCTGCTACCAAACATTTGGTTTCTCTGCAGTTTTGTCAAAAAGCTTCTGGCACTAACTACCATCAGAACTAAACTTTAGGAATACTGTCCTGATCTCAAATGAGGAGCATGCCATCCAAGTATTTCCAGCCTCTCCATTCTACAGAGCAGTTACTCACTGTCAATACAAACCTCCATGGCATGTTGAGAGCCCAGAGGTTAGGGCAGCACAAAATAAACACTAAAAATAGATAGAACAAATAGCACCATACTAAGTTAACAGGGCTGAGGCACAAATTGGGCAAGAAATCTTGCTCTAATTTCATTAATATAGAATTACAGGGTCTTAATAAAAAAAAAACCAAACTGTTATCCAGAGTCTAACCAGTAAACCAGTTTTGTCAGAACAGTTCTGCTTCAACATGGGAGAAGTCCTTACAGGTTTCTGGATGGTGTACCCTGGGAACAGTGTCTCATTACAGTTACAAGCTCTATAAAGAGCAGTATTCCATGTGCAGTTACATACTTTGCCATGTTATTGTTTGGACCTGAATAGATGTCTTTTCACTGTAGAAATAGTGATTTATGGGATAGGGATAAACAAGCAGTTAGTGACAGCACACATGTTCACATAATACAAATTTATGTTAAAAAAGAAAGCATTAAAAGCCAGGGAAGTTTGTTCAGTCTTACATTTAATTATTATATATTTCCTTTCCCAACACTTGTGCATTTCATCACACACTCTCAAATAATTTTACAGACAGATTAAGAAACTGGCCTTCATGATACAGCAAGTTACTGCAAAAAGGTGGTAAGAGACAAGGATTACCTAAAGATTCTGTTCTGCTAATAAGAAAAAGCTACCTGCTACAATAATTGTTCTTAATTTAATAGAAACTTATTGCCCATTATTATTTTCATTTCTGACCAAAAAACACCTGGGAGATGCAAACATGTAGTTAATCTTAACACATGTCCACATTTTGTATTTAACATTGTGCATTGTACAGTAAAATTCCCATAAATAAAAAGGATTATAAAAAACTTATTGCTCTCTTTTCCTGCCCTATTTAGCCAAAGCCTAAATGTGGTTTCTCTGGGTGATTGGGAGCGAATACCTTAGGAATTCTTATTTTTCCCCACTTCTTGCCAGTGAATAATATGCTAAGAAATAGGAGTTTTAAGAGTAATATTATCTTAATACATACGATTTTTGCTGCAGACGTGCTGCATGGCCCACACTGCCCATAACTGGACACCAGGTGTCATGAAACAGCCAAGTAGTGGAAAAAATGGATTGAAAGACCTATAAAAAGGAACAGCAACTCACTTTACTACTAGATAGTATTACTTCACAGGTCACTTGTTTACTTATTCAGCTACAGGTTTAACTAGATGAGACACACGATAAACTACAGTTTTAGCTGCAGCAGGCAAGCCTTTTAATGTTTGAGACAATTACTAGCAAAAGTCATATAAATTGGCTATGTGGTATGCTTTTCCCATAGCACTTGCATGCCTCCTGGTCCTTAAAAACAGCCAAAAATAGTGGAAATCATAAAGATTAGATAGACAGCAAGTATTTAATAGCACTTTTTGGCCTCAAGCTTCTTAATCTAGTGCTAGCCAATGCAACCTTGCTGGTTAATCTTTGTGTCTAAGTCTTTTAGACATGCAGCTGAATACCTTTAATAGAAAAGCAGGCAGAACAACCATTATTTTTCTTTTACAGGAGTCCCTAATCTTCTTTGGTCACAGCAGGAAAATAAACACACTGTATATTTTGAGCTGATAGGGTGTTTTTGCACTGCAGAAAACCATATCTGGCCAGCAGCTCACTCTGCTTTAGGAACAAGTTTTAAGTCTACTTCAGTTTATTTTCCAAACTCTAAATCAAACCAATAAGTTACCTGTAAGCCACCATCTCACATTCCGGGGTTGGCCAATTCAAAATAGCAGAATGCTGCAAAATACAGAACCAAGAACACTCACTGTTAAATACAAACACTGAAAAAAGACTGAAGAGTATGATAAAATTCACCATCATTTCTGTACCAGCTGTTCAAGGAGAGATGTCCTCTGGCTGCGACTTAATGTCCAGGCCTGCTCTCCTCGAGATATCAAATGAGCAATAATCCCTGCTGCAAAGTAGCTAACTTCCACCTCCACACTGTGCAATAATTTACTGATGTGGTCTATGAAGTCCTTCCACATTAGTTCAGAATGGAGTTCTTTAACTTCAGCAATGTTATTCTGCAGGAGGGGAAAAAAAATAGAAGGGAGAATATCAACAGAAAGAATATGAGGGAGATAAACATATAAACTTGAACTGTGTTGTGTAAGTAAACACATATTAACACCCAAATGAAATCTTCACACATCCAGGTGACCACCAGATGCTAAAATACTACTTTTGCTTTTGAAAACTTTCCCATTCTAATTCAGGGATTTGCCTCAAAACAAAGGTTTTCTCAGAAGTAATTTTAGGCCACTAGCATGCAGATTACACTAAATTAAAGGCTAGTTTTAACATCCTCAAACACACTCAACTTCTGTAAACTTCAGCAGTGCAGAATTCTGAATTCTACTGATTTTCAACCTACTTTTTGCATTTGGACTCATCTAAAGCCTCGCTCACTACCCTTTCTTAAAAGCTGCTCTTTGTTTACTGTAACCATTAATTTAAATATAACCAGTGCTTTTGGAGCACTGTCCAAAACAATGTCAATGTGAGTAATTAATCCTATAAAGATTATAAAGACTCATACTATAAAGATTGAAGAAGAATGTAAAAATATTAGGCAAGTTTTCAGATTAATATGAGGTTAAAAAAATAGTAAATTTTAAAAAGTATATATTTCGGGCTTTTTTTTTTCCTTCTTCATCTCACCAGAAGTCCAAGAACTTTCTGTTGGATGGATGATTCTGACGGAAAAGACTGTGGAAAAAAGAAACAAACTATAGGTAACCATTTGTGCTTACTCTTGAAACAAAGTTAATTATAAACTTATGTTGCTAATCCACCACCAAAACTGTACTCCTCACCTCTAATACTCTCATGAAAAGTTCTAGCCCTTGGTTTTCAATGAAGTGTCGACATGTTGTTGGGGATTCATCAGTGAGGTTCCAAAGTGCACTCAATGTGAACTTGAGGGTAGTATCTACAAGATTCTGATTTGTTTTCTGTTTAACTATTTGTAGAAGTTGCTAGGAAAAAAAAAAAATCCCAGTTATGACTGCATATAAAAAAAAAGTGTTAGCTTCTCTGCTTCTTTCTGCACTGACTGGGATAATGCACAGCTATCATTTATTTGCAGAGTAAAGATCTAAATGTTCAGGGTCAAACCATACAAAATAAATCAGCTATTAAACTTTTTTCCTCCCTTTTGAACATGGTTGCCTGCTAGAGGAATTTATTTTGTTTTCACCATCATTACATGTGTAGTGCTACTAGAAACAGCACAAAGCCATCCGCAGAACTCTGATCTCCACGTGGATGTTGAGAGCACTAACCATTTACTTCAAATACTCTGTTTTGAGCATCTTTCACCTTAAACAATAGGTTTCAAATCAAGAGATTTCTTGCTATTTTCCTTTGTCTTAACTGTGTCAAGTTTTCCCACTTGGGCTTCTTTTCATCTATGCTATTGTGTCTCATTGCCACCCTCTCCGATAATCTGTAACAAACTCTCTAGGCTTTTCTGTCCTAAAGATCTTTCCAATGAATACACCTTAATGTGCTCTTAGAACTCCATCTCCTTATGTTTACTTTGCATCTTTAGGAATACTGTTAGCATGAATAGCTGGAGAGGATGGGATTTTTGACTGCCAGGAAAGTATCTGACTTACCCTGACAATGAAGAGCTCTGCACCAAGTTGAGCTGTTTGCTCTGTTGAAAGCTGTAAACAAACAAAACCACATCAGCAATTTTTTAGACTTTATAAACATTGTATGATCATCTCAAAGGTTAAATTTTGTACCTTTGCAGCAAGAATGGAAATTATGGCTACAGCCATCCTTTGCATGTTTTGATCTTCATGATTACACAGCCACTGCATAACAATTTTGGCTGCTTCAAACCTGGAAGTTAAAAATAACTTTAATTTTCAGCATTCTCGTAAGCCTGAGTAAAACAAAGATGTACACAGATGACACATCAGACAGAAACGCAACACAAAAGAAACCAAGAGAACCATGCCTTGTACCAAAAAGGTACACAGTGGAATTACAGGTATGGCACGAGCCTCAGTCAGCTTTGAGCTGTCTGCATAAGGTCTCTTAATTGTAATTACCTACCAAAGTGCACAGGAATTGCTTCCAATGAAGGAAGACAAATTTGGCACAATCTTCTGAAACACCTGACCAACACACTTCAAAGCATTTGGACAAAACATTTAGGTGGAAAAATAATTGTTTTCCAGAGAAAACCTGACTTTTGTTACATGCTAGACCCATCCAGGTGAAGTAAAAAATACCTGCATACCAAAGGATGTTTTTCAGACCTACATTCAAAACAGTTGTGAATTACAGGCCCAAAATACCCTAGGTCAGACAAATTCAGCACATTGTAATTATTTAAACTGAGCAAAACTGAGAACCTAAACAAACATTCTGGAGGATCATCAAGTCTTTAGGGTAGCCGTGACTTTTCAAAGGTCAAGAAATCATAAGCATATTTCATTACTAAAGAGACAAAAAGAGTATTCTGCAATGCACCTTATTTTAACCAATGTAGAAAACTTGCCTGTTAAATGGAACATCCTGAAGGATTCTGTCACTGCATAGTGAAAGAAGGCAATTTTTTTGCAGCTATGAGAAATGAAAAAGAATTACTTAATCAGAGACATAAATATTTCAGATTTATACTGAAATACTTTCTTGCTATGAATCATTAAACAATTCCATGAGTTGTACTGAAAACAATCAAAAAATAAAATCTCTCTCGAATGCAAATTAAGGCACCTCAAAATGAATTACACAGTTCTGAAAATGCCAGTTTTCTTCAAACGTATATCCCAAATAGAGTAGAAGCCCCACTACAGTTGAATGTGAACACTGAAAAAATTAATTAAACTTTAAGAAAATGACCAAAACATTTAATAGGAAATATTGTCTAGAACTGTAGCTGTAGCTATAGATATGAAGAGATACCAAGTCAGGGCTCATTTACCTCCTATTACTTAACCTTAAAAACTGATGTTTTCAATAGTGACACTTGCCTAAATCACACAATGCCAAGTAGTAGCTTTGTCCAAGTAGATGAGCCTTTTCCAAAAGCCAGTAACATCACATGCTATACTAATAATGATCATCCAGAAATGCACTCAGTAATTGGAGACAAAGAATCTACACGTGGACTCCCTGAAGGACGCATGTTCCTTCAATGCATCAGTCATTCTTATCAAGCCCAAATCTTTGAATAATCCTAAGGAAATAACTTGCACTCACATATCCAGCATTTGTCAGGAGAGATTTAAGACAGGACAGAGTAACTACTGTGCACATCTACTCAATCCTGCCTGGTTCTATCAGGATAAAAATAATCATTTTGTCAGATAGCCAACAGCACCATCTCTTGGTTTCTATCTTTCTTCTGTTTTGCCTGGGAGGGCTGGGTGGGATGTTTGCCATTCTTCTGAGCAAAATTACCTCTAACTACAACTGACTCACACAACAAAAATTTTCTACTTAATTCATTATTTTAATTTCATGGAAGTCCTCTAAGGCAGGAAGCACAAAAGGAAACAGCCTTTACTTAAACCCGCACAAACACATCTGTGTGAGTATTTGCTTACAGCTGCTCTTGAGGTTGTAAGATGTTGGAGAAAGCTTTCGTAAGAGCCACAAGACCAAGAAACCTACAGAAAACAAAGAAATGTTGTCTTTTACCTGCTGATGATTTGGGAATTGTTCCATGGCCTTCAGCAGCAAGTGAGTGACATCGGCCAGCAGGCGCACAGGCATGCCCGCCGCCAAGTCTTGCTTGGTTAGGTTAAAGACGCAGGCGCTGGCTGCCAACTGCACAGGCAAGTTCGAGGGGTGATTTCTCATTCCAATAACCACAAGCTGAAATGCAGGAGTTTTGCCCACATTAGTTACTTACACGTTTGGGCCCATGCTCCAAGAGCAATCCACTGTTGCTTGAGGCAACAACAATGACTCACAGCACCCAGTTTCTGCCTCCCTTTTACTTCAGTGAAAAATCCATCTGATGTGATTTTAATTCCCAGCAAGAATATTTCCTTCTGCTCAGTGATTCAAAACTGACAACTTCTATTTCTCCACATCCTCTAGCACTGGTTGTGGCAGCCTCTCAAAGGAGATGCTGCATGGAATGCAAGAGATTCCTAGAAAGATCCAGGGTTTGCTTTACACATTGGGATAAAAATCCCCAAACCCTTTCAGAGATGAAAGAGGTAGGACAGAGTTTCTACAGTGCAACGGTACTAAAGTAGTGGCTTCTTGTTTGGTGACTAGCCATTTAGGATCCCATCCTAAGCTGCTAAGTCAGGATGTATTTTTCACAGCTTCTTCCTGAATTATGTTTTTGGTTATGTTAATTGTGATCTCACTTAAGAAAGTATTTTGCTTGTTGATTATTGACCACCAAAGTCTTTTTGATATTGAAGCCAACAAAATCAAGGTCAGTTGCTCAACTTCAAAGAGCATAGGAAAAACAAATCTGTCCTACTGATGCCTCTTTTTATGATCACAGTAAAAATCACCATCTCTGGTGTTCTAGACATGGAAATCCACAGCCTAGAATGGATTTCAAGGGAAGTGTCTAGGATTTTCCAAGTTAGAGCCCAGTATGTAACACTTGTTATGATACTGGAAGGTGACAGTAGAGAGAAATACCACTGAATGTCTTCCTTGTTATCACTGCTTTGTGACCATCAGCAGAAGACACTATGGTACCTAGGAAATAAGACTAAACAGAGCTCTGATTTGATCCAGTACAGATATGTTCTAATGATACAATCCATCATCCAATAAAACCTTCATATTCAAAATTACATTAAAAAATTCATTTAGATGCTACTAAAATTAGGTACTATACCTTAGTCCAGATCAATTTAACATAATAGAAAACTCTACAGGACATCTTCTACACCACTGCTGTTTAAACAACTGTTAATTTTTATCAAACAACACTATTTTAATCTTAAAAAACACAACAAAAAAATTAAAAGTGTATAAAATAATTTATACCAGGGTTTTGGGGATGGATTAAGGAACAATGCATGGCAATCATCAAAACTCTATTGCTTCACCTTTAAAATTTCAGGCTTTGTTTTTTCCATTACATGTGTCAGGCTGAATAAATGGAAGAGTGCTTCTCTCACAAAGAAGGCTCGTTCACTGTAACGCTTCAGTGCTTCAGAAATCTGAGTTTCATTTGCTTCTCCTGACACCTACTAACACAGAAAAAATCTTTAGTTCACTGTCCTCAAACCAGGACATTCACAATGTCATCAGTTCACTTTAAAAATTTCTTTCTTAAAAAGTTTTGAAGGTGGTAATATTTTTAGCCAAATCTTTCAGTAAGCAAATAATTCCTCTGGCCATATTAATCCAGAACTACACGATATTGAAACATTCTTCACAAAGAAGAATCCACACTATAAGCCCAAACTAGGCTTCAGTCATGTCTTTAAGCAGAACTATATGAAACCACTAAGTAAAAGTAGCTCTTCTTAACTAACAAAAGCTGCTTATGATGCACCAAATGCCTAAAAGGACTATCCTTGACTGAATGCTCTGTCAAATGCAGTAGATAAACTGGTGAAGATTGCATTTTGGCTGCAATTTTTCGGCTCTGGGGTCTAGCTCTACCAATAAAATCAGATTTCATCCTTTGCATCAAATTTCCTATAAGCTGCACCTGTAACAATAGCTTTCCAGCACCATATTAAAGAACTAACTCATGCTCTCTGCAGAGGAAGTAATTCCTAAAAACAGACTTTAATTATGTGTGAAAACTAAACACTGAGTTAATTTAGGTGAAGACTGTATTAGCAGCTATGAGCTGTTCAGTAATATGAGCTTAAGTTAAGAATATTAAATCAGCAACTAGCTGAAAATTTTTCCACTTCTCAATCTGCTTTATTTTCTATTTAAGATTTTTTTTTCCACTATATAACTGTACATTGTATAACTGTAGATGCTTTTTCCTCAGTCCTACTATTTAAGGAATCATTGCTGCAACCACTGTTGGTTTGTTGTTTTTTTTTTTTAATTCTTTAGGAAGCATGCAGAACTTGTTCTACCTAATGTGACACATAAGGGAAAGCAAACGTTCATAGATTGAAGTGTCACATTCTGTGCATCCTGAGCCAAATTTTTTGAAACTTGCTAGATCAGGAATATATTACAGCCTCGAGAGAGCTGACACCATTTTGGATTTTGTTTTATCTTCTCTACTGATTTGAACAGGGCAATCATCATTATTGACATGTTTTGCAGCCAGTTATACACTACATGAAGAATTTTCAGGCACCTTCATGTTGTCAACTACAATGTCTGCCTAGTGTTTAATCTTTCAAGAATTTTCTCTAATCAAATTTCACAGGAATGCTGTAAATAGAGTAACATTTTACTTTTGCTGTCTCTGTCAGTGCTGTGTCTTGTTTATTCTTTAGCAGTATCTCTACTAAGCAGCTCAATATTTCAGTATAGTCACTAACTAATTTCAGGTAAAAAAAAAGTAGTTATGTTATGCTACACATGAGGTATAATTTCCTGATGCCATTAATCTTGCCAAATAGGAACTTGCTTTGCCCAACAACGCATTTCAAGTGCTCAGAGCCAGGCTGGATGGGACTTTGAGCAACCTGGTCTACGAAGTTTTTCCATCCTAATGCATTGCTTCTGACATGTTCATCACCAGAAGACCTTTCAAGGTGGGTAGAAATATTGTGATAAGAAACAGAAGTCGTGATGGAGTACAACACAGCTCAGTTATTAAGTTTTATTGTATCTGCCGTGTTAATCATGAACTGCTCAAAGGTTATACAAATTGTACCTCCACCTCTTACATATTGCTGCTTTATGCTAGATACTGTGCTGGAATCCAGAGAATATTCTTTCAGTAAATTACTTCAGATTAAACAAAGTGCAGCTCTCTTAGATCTGATATATTAAACTGGGATCTAAGGCTCACTGAAAAGACAAAGAAAGTAAGTGCTTCTTACAATATTCTAACATAAATTTAGCAGTTTCCATGCCAGAATTAAGCAGGAATTTGACATAAAGTCAGTAATTACAATCAATGGTTAAATAAATGAATCGACAGCCTCCCTCTGAAACACCCACATACATTTGTTACAAATGATTAGTACTATTTTTCCTGCACATTTTAATCTTTCAGTAAAATTAATTCCCCCACTTAACCTTTAGGTTTCCTTCTCCTGTTAGGAACTCCGAGTAGCCGGCATCAGTAGCTAGCAGTCCTACAAACTGCATTGTGGGCCGTTGCTGAATAAATGCTTCTACAGCTTTATCCGTGACGTGTTTTCTTCCAGAAATGTCCAATGACACCAGGTTAGGCAAGATATCTTTCTGTTCCAGTAAACGAAGTGCTATGTCTGATGTGAACTGTTTGTCATCTGAAATATCAAGGTGATTCAGGTATTTTAGTTCTCTTATAACATCCAGAATCTGGGTTGTGGTCATTTTCAAGCATTTCAGGTGGTGCATGGTCAGGGACTTGAGTCGGTCTTTGCAGGTGAGGAGTGCTGTGATGTCAGTGACAGAGGTGTTCGATATATCCAGACTTTCTAATCTAGGAAGTGAAGCAACATCTGCCAAGTCCTCATTGTAGAACTGAACGTTGGTAATGCTCAACGCACGAAGCCCAGACAACTGACTCAAACACCTCTCATATGGGTCTTCCAAAGAAAGAGTTAGTGAGTTCAGCACAAGGCATTGCAGCTTTTGCTGGATCCATTTATTGCTGATAAGTCCACTTATAATGTCAGTGATTGTTATATCAGCGTTCACCCCAGTAGCATCAAGTTCTACCAGCTTGTGATGGCAGAATGCTTTCCGGAAAGCCACAGCAGAGATTTTTGCTTTCCTGATACAAGCTCTTTTCAAACGCATCTGGTTGCCCCGGAAGATGCCCACAGTTCCATCATTCAGAAGCCCTGTGGGAAAACAGCATTAGTGCTTGGCTCTGGGTACAAAACATTAACAAAGAAAATTAATTGCAAAGTGGCTTGTCTTGGATCATTATACCACTGACCCCAAAATTTTGGATTTGAAATTCCACTTTTAAAAATCACAGTCTCACTTTCAGAAAATGCTAGGTTTAAAAACAGGGCAGATAAATTAAGATGCACTATATATACATTTCATGTTTCGTTCAGAACATGGAACATGCAATAAATAAAATATGGATGCGATTCAAAAATATTCAAACTACTGCCTGCATTTTCTGCATTTTCCCACTCAACTGTCTAGATATGTGCTAAAACCAGAAGATCAACATTTCTGAAAGCTGTTCTTCCCTGGTCACAGTTTGTTAATCTCAAGATAGTACCAGCAATCAATGACCAGTTCTCATCTTGCTTTAACTCAATGGAACAAGCTAGCATTTGATGGAATTCATAAGTAGGACCAATATACTAAACTGAGCTAATTAAGTTCTTCTGTACATTCCCTATGAAGAAGGTAGGAGTGTTGCTCAGAAACAAGCCGAATGTGAGAAGGAAACCTAAAAAGTGATTCAAAGGGGAAAAAGAGGAGGACAAGGAAAGGGTGGGAAGGAGAGAAAGACAGCAATGAAAAAAGGAAATGCAATCTTGTTGGAGATTATATTTTTGCTCTGTAGCAAGGAAATTGCATAAGTAGTCTTCTCTTGCAGTATACTGGCAATATCCAAAACATAACGAAACCATCAAGATTTCTTATTTGTATCTTATCAACAGAAGGATTACTGTTTTATAGAAAGCCATATGAGAAGGGTATGGTTGCACAAGCATGCACACAAAGGAGTAGGAAGAGCACGTCCTCCTAGCTTTACTCCAGATGGTTATCAATGTCAACACTCCATTTTTTATCTCCTATCTTCAAGTATACTGAACATAGAAAATAAACTGATAATGCAATATACTTGAATAAAAGCATCATTGTCACTACAGTTTGGATTTAAGCAATGAACTAGGAACTGCCTCTGTGACAAAGACAAATTAGTATTTGTAGGCCTTTCTAAAGAGCAAATGGATTGGGCATTTCTGACCACATAGTTGGGTCATTCCTCTTTTGCAGAGAAAAGCAAAAACATGGGGTGAAACAGCTGGTACCCAGTAGAAAAATTACATGTGATAAATAATTAGAATTTGGTTAAAGTACCATTAAATTACTTCTTATTTTTTGCTAGCCTACCTTGGCCCTTAAATGAAAAGGTTTTCTCACTGGCCTACCTGAGCTACACCCTGTTTACCTGGCATGCACTTTTTGGAAATCCTGAACTCTGACACAGCGATCTTTTGGTGCCTGGAACTGCCTTCACCACTACTAGCACTGGTAAGAAGTTTCTGGAAATTCAGTTTCCCTGAATTTAATTTCTTGAGACTACTCTACATAATCACTTACCAGAAGTTACGTATGTTGAAGATTAAGAGGTTTTTTTTGAGTTTGCTTTTCTTTAAAGGACTATTACTTCTGTTTTATCTGACTAGAACTTGACAGAACTAGAACACCAGGATTTTCACAGTAGGACCCAATCAAATCTGCACCTATAGCACAGGGTGATTGGTCTGTTTAAAGTACTTTTTCTCCACGATCTCCAGGAAGGGGTCTCCTGCTTCTTCTCTAGGGTAATCTATACATTCACTTTTTTCATGCTACGAAGATTTTATTGACACGACATTTTCCTTTGTGACACTGAAAGCAAGCAAAGGAGAGGGAAGCCCTCTCCTCAAAATGTGCTGCTGGGGAACATGACAGGCCAGCACCTAAAATGCAAGAACACTAGAGTGTGGTTTTCACAGATGTTTGTACTGCTCTTGAAACTGACTGCTTTTGAGCAAATCCACTTCGACAAAAGTGCCACAAGAGATGAGAGACTATTTTAATGAAAATCATAAGACTATTTCCTAGTTTAATCACAAGGGGACACAGTAAAGAAAATTCAATTAATTGCTCTGCAGTAGATACTAAAATATTTGAGTGCTGCTAGTAGTAGAATCAAATAAGTATTTTTTTAAAAAAGTAATTGAAAGAAGATGTATTAAATAATATTCAACTAAAAGAACATTAAATTAAAATCATAAACCCAAGACAAAGAACTTTCCATTTAGAACTATCTATATGGCAATGCAACATTCAGCTGAAAAATGCAAAAATAACACAAATTCTTCTGCTGGAAAAGCCCAAATAACACAAATTCTCTATTCAGAGATTAAGGAACACAGTTTTAATAGCTGCAATAGCAGATTCTACCAGAAAACACACCAGAACTGCAGTGTCACAGTCCAGTAAGATATTTGCACTGATGACCACAAATAATAGTTTTTACCATGAAATGCCATCGTCTGCAGCAATCGATCAGCCACTTCTTGAGGAAAAATTCCTGGCTCCTGCAAGCATAGCGTTCCATCTTGCCTTTCTGTGCAAAACTTCTCTAGGTTGGCAGTCAGGAAATTCAAACAGAGATCAAGTAAAGAATAAGGAGAAGCTTCCTCCTGTCGTATGCAAAACAAAACGGAATGAGATTTAGTCAAACCTTTCTCTCTGTCTGACTCTTCCATTCCTCTATGATGTTCGTTTTAGACAAATCAATATTTCTTGTTAGTCTAATTCTCATTGGAACAGGCAGATACTACAAAAGGAGACACCCCTAGAGCCATGCAACCATCCAAGTCTGGCCACACAATAAACAAGTGGCCAAATTGATGGGCAGCCTCCTCCCACAGCCACCCCCAACCACATCCAGGCTGGTCTGTTGTGCTTGAGCCCTGCTGGCACGCACAGAGAAAGAAAAGTAATTCCTGATGAGATTATTTGAATTTATAAAGTCTACTGGGAATTAAGCAAGCAAGACAGACTGAAAGAAGATTTAAATCAAATTTTACTCCTTGATTTAAACTATTTTAATCTTTCATTTATGTCACATTTGAAGTCTACTACCAGCCTATATGAGAAACGTGGATAAGTTTCATATATTGTTCAGAGCAATTTTTTGATACTAAATAGAGCAGGTAGAGCTTTAGATCAAAAAAGGAAACTCAAAAAGAACTATTATATCGCTGCACAAAATCTGGAATTAAAGTAACAACTATTACGGTATTCCTTCTGATTATGGATACAAGTTTCCTCCTTTTTATGCTAAGCACCTGGAAATCACCTATAGTAGAACCCTGAGTACAAAGGACAAGGCAGAATATAAACAAACTCTTCCTTCAGGGTTTAGACTGTACATTGATATAGGAAAATTTCAAACGTTGGGGTTTTTTTTATTCAATGTTTAATAATAGCCTACTGTTTTCTGTCACACAGATTAATCAACATAAAGAATGACTGGCAGAACTGTGAATCATCCCCAGCACTACACAAAAGAAGGCCAAGTGACTGGTACATACTCCCCCAGACAATTTTGAAAATAACAGCATCAACTGCAGCCAGATCTCATCTGTAGGAAAAACTGTAGCTTGTCTTTTATGCTGGAAGTTCCGGATAATTTCACCTTTCTTTCCTCCTCATTTAACTTGTCTTTTGTTGATTCATTTGCCTAATATGCTCATCACAGAAGTACAGAAATATATAAAAGGTTATAGAGAAAAAACAAAGAAAATTACATAAGTCTTCTAGAAAAAGGTGCATATATTTAAGACTGGGAGGTACCACATTAAGGCACAGATGGAATGGAGCTTATCTTTAATGAATTACATATTGACAATGACAGACTGGGTGTTAGCTCATGAAGACTTAAGTACATGTCTGGGAACCAGAAACTCCAAATCATTCCAATGCAAGCCCTTTCTGCAGCTTTTGACACACAACTTTCAACTCCTTTGACTCAATTTCACTAAGTGCTTATTTTTTTTTAAAGCTTGACTGTTACATTTTATTGTTGAAGAAACAGGAGTTATTTTGTGATACAACTTGCTCATATTACCAGAAAACAGCAATTTTGGCTGCCTCCAATATTAAACCGATATCAAAAGGAAGGAAAGAATTTGGAACTGTTAACATCTTTTGTTTCTTTATAATGTACAACAATGCCTGAAATACTTCTAAAGAGAAAAAAAAAACAACTAATTACTTTAAAATAGTACATTTTTTGAAGAAAAGGGGAAAATTTTCTTTTTAGCCTGAAATTAATACACACGCCTAGGACTTATATGACAGCTGCAGATTGAAACAAAAATCAGAATCCTTACACCAAGGCACATGAAAATTATTCCCATTGAAGGAAAGACATCCTCTCCTCCCAGTAGATTTTGTGCTTCAAATTTGATGCTTAAATATGACAAAATGAGAATACTGGCTCTCTTCATTCCTTCTGGCAGTACTCTGTAAGTTCTGCCAGAAAATCTAACACAATTTGATGTATCAGTAAGCAAACTCCAATAAGAATTTTTAGCTTTACAGATTGGCTACTTCACAAAACTATTTTTTTTCAATCAGCACTTTTAACTGGCTCATTTATAATTTGGAGATATTATTTGAGGTTGTGCATAAAGTAAATCACTTTAGAAGTCCACACGGGACATATCCGTACAATAAAGCAACAAATTCCACAAGCACAGATGAATTACAGTTGCAAGCTGCACACTATCATTTTTATTAACTCCACTTATATAGTTACAGAAGACGTTTGTAATGTTCCTTCAACTTGCTGAAAAAAGGCTGAAGACACACACCTAATGAAGGCTCCTGAGGTAACCTGGGAAGACAGGCAAAACATTTTTATCTATAGCTAAGAAAGTCCCTTGACAAGCATCATAAAAGCTGTTTCCTAGACTGACTGCTACTGAAACAGAACAGCCTGAATGCAGCCTGTAAACCTTTCATTGTGAGCCAGTGGCATTCCTTCTCAACTCCTCTTTACTTAAAGAGAAGAACATTGCCCACTTAAAGATCTCACAGTAAAAGTCTTCAGTTGTATTTAAGCTCCTACAAGGTTAAGGATTTCAATGGTTCCTTTCTCTAGCTTTTCAATATCAACTTGAAAACAAACCTGGCATTTCTTACCAGCTCGTTTCTCTTTCTGGTTCTAATACTGTAATGAGACACTGTAAAAGTGTGTTAACTACTGAGCAGGATTGTTTTTTTTAATTTAACAAAGATAATTCAGAAATAATTGAGTAGAACTTTTAAGATATATATTTGATTTTTTCATAGTCATCTGAAACTTCCATGTAATCTCACAGCTTCTTTCATGCTAGCAAACTCATTCAGTGGTCAGAATATAAAAATAAAGTCCCCAAACCAGAGAATTATGCATAACATGGTGCAAGTGTGGGTGTCTTCATTAGTTAAAAGCATTAATAAGAGTAATGTGACACATCTAAAATCAACTACCTTATGGAAGAGTAAAAAAAATAATAGTAGAATAATTCCATTTAGATGGGCATTTCAATCCTTATTCCAATAATTTATTTTTTTTAATATAACTTTATAAGTGCTTAATAAAACCAAGGCAAACAAAGTGTCCAGAGGGGTGACAGGGGACAGGGGAGTCCCCTGCACAGCTACTGGCTCCCAACAGTAATCCAATACACTCATGGACTGAAACACAATACCAGCTCCAGTGTGATGTTACCTACTTCAGCTTGTAGCTCATACACTAGTGCAGTGGGAAAGGTTCTCATGCAGAACACTTATCCTCCACGTTTTCTTCTAAAAACTCTTTGCTAGAATCTATTTACCCTACATTTCAAAATGCAGCCAAAAAGAGAAAATGGGCTTAAGGGGACATCTCAAAGTACCTGGAATAAGTTCGAGAATCTTAAACCCAACAGTATGCTTAGATTAACTGGCTGAGTGTGATACAAAACCAAAATCCTGTTCCCTCAGGGAATCATCACCACGCAACCACCTGCTTATACAACTAAAAAAAAACAAAGACAGGTTTAACTGATGTTTTCCATCAGTAATTGCAATCTAACAGCAAAAAATTAAATTCCACTGCTGTGTGGGCCTTTTTCACTACAGATACTGCAATTGTACCAACTACAGCCTGAAAGATACAATTCCTTCTGACTGTCTCTGAGACTCATTAGAAATAAGATCTTTTTTCCACAGGTAGGTTTTTTTTGTCTCCCTCACCCCATCCTTAATAAACCAGCACAAAACACTGCAAGACAAATACCAATTTCAGCTCTAACAGAACAACTTCTGTGACGTATTCCCCAATTTTTATACCTGCTTGGAGACTCAAGTGTGACAAAACTCGAATGTGTAAGGTCTCTGTATTCCAGGCCCATCTGCTTTTTCCTCTTTGAAATCTCAAGGAGGGAGATGGAGTACAAGATAAGGCTGTGGCTGTTATTTCCCTCAAAAAGTTAATAGGAAATAAGAGGTAATTTCAAGCGTTAATCTTTGGTCTTAGACATACCATGTTTCTCACTGTTTCCACCTCTCCACAGCCTCAACACTTCACTTACTTTCTTAAAATGAACATTCTCAAAACAATCAAGAAATAGCAACTCAAGTAATGGCAATCAAAATTCTTCTGAGCACTAATGAAGGAGGGGAAAGGCAGTGAAAAATAAACAGTTCTGTGATTTATGTTAGAAAGAAGCTTTGTGATTATCCTACTTAAATTAAATGGAATGACACAGGAGTAGACAATTTATTAAACCAGACTCCAGGAAGGATTATGCTCAAAACTCAGTATTAACTATTCTGGCAGAACAAGTAGTAGCACACTGGTTAAAGTTGCTGGTGATACAAAGTCGGCAGAGATTGTGAGAGGTCTAAAATTAAATGGTGCCACATTAAAACTACATAGTAAGGCCAAGTATTTCAAGATTAATATCAAGAACTCCAAATAGGAGTTCACCAGTTAGAAATCACTGGACAGGAGAACCCCAACAGTTTGCTCAATCACAAAAAACCAACATGAGTCACCCAAAGAACATATCAGGAGAAGCATCAAGCAAAGATAAGGAAGTGTTAGGTCATTTTCAAGACACTATGAGATCTCAAGGAGCTATTGATGTTAAGAGACACATGCATCATTTCAGTTTAAACACAGCAGCTACTAGAATACACTGGGGAAAAAAAAAAAGTACATTGAGAATAGGAAACAAAACCAGCTTTTCTTAGCTTAAGAGATCAAAAGGTGAGAGATACAAATGCTGCCTAAAAATACAGCACAGTGAACAAAAACTAGAAGGAAAAATGCTGTTAAGGTGAAGTTCAGGGCTAGCACAGCAACAAAGGTGCACAGAAATGCCATGACTTAGAATTTTGCCATAAACTCAGATGTCAGTACATAGCTCCAAAATATCGAACAATTACATTCTACCCTAGTCCACTGAATAGAACAGCAGGCACAAAACGTACCTACTTTAAAAATAAAGATCAAAAACTTAGAAGGAGATTAAATTACGCTATGAATAAAAAGGGATGAGACTAGATAACTCGGGAAGTTTCTGCTAGTCCTTTAAAAGCAAATATGCACACTCATCTCTCAAACAGAGGAGCAATCAAAACAGCACCCATATGTTCTGCTCCGAGGCCTGTCTTCAGCAGAGCAGGGCTGCGTTTCTCCACCTGCCAGCTCCGGCCTGTGAGAGCACACATTGCACAGACCAGCAAGGCCCACGTACCCTGCATGCCACAACACCTTTCGGTGGCACGGCTTTTTTCCAGGCAGCCCCTGGACAAAGAAAGCCCCAGCGGGAAAAGTGCTGTTTGAGGGTTGGACTGCACCCAGACTGGGAGGGCAGGAGCTGGAGCAGGCAGTGATGGCTGTCCTATCCTGCTCTGCCCTTCATGCCAGCCAGCTGAGGGACTCTACCTCCCGCTGCTGTGTGGCCGCAGCCGACGGTCCTCGGCCCCACAAGGTGCTGTGGGAGGAGCTGGTCAATGGCAGCGAGGCCGGGCCGGCCATCACCCTCGCAGCGCTGTGGGAGATGGCGGGGCGCACCGGGCAAGGCTGCCACTGTCCCTTCGCACCGCTTCGGGGCGTGAAGCTCCCCTCTGCCGGGTCTCGATCGCCTTTTTATATAAGCTGTAGGGTGGCAGCCGCAGAGGTTACACAACAGAGAAGGCAGCGAGGGCTGCCGACCCGGCTCCGGGGAGAGGAACGGGAGCGGACGGAGCTACCGAGGCCCCGGCGGGTCGCTCCCGCCTCAGCCCCTCAGCGGCGGCGAGGGGAAGGCGGGGGGGGGGGGGGAAGAGGCGCGCGCCCAGAGCCTTGCCTCGCCCTCGCTCCAGCCCACGGCCTCACCTGCCTGACAGAGCGAGGCGCGCGGCGCTGCCATAACGGCCCCTTCCCCGAGGCGGCTTCACCTCAGCCCCGCTCCGCCGGGCTCTATCACCCCGGGGCCGGGGGCAGCCTGCCCGCGCCCACCAGCGCCAACGCGACCCCCACGCATCATCTGCTCAGCCCCCCAGCGCTCACTCACCATAGCGGCGCTGGGTGCCGCAGGCGAGCGCCCAGCGAGCCGGGTCCTGGAGCTTAGCTCCTCTTTTTTTTTTTTTCCTTTCCCTCCCCCTGTTTTTTACCCCCCCCGACCTGGAAGTGAATGTGCCTCAGCCGGCCGGGAAGCCGCGCCAAGCCCGCCTCCCTTAAAGGGACCGCACCAGACAAACTCCGGGTGAGTGGGAACCTCAAAATCGAGGTCTTAGGATAAAAATCGTGAAGTGTCAGCAGGAGGGTCTGTTACTCATCGAAGCGCATCGGCCTCGCGTGTTTCGGTGTGTGTGAGACTTTCCCTGACGCTGAGTTGCCTTCATCCCGGAGCAGGGGTGAAGCAAGGCCGAGCGCGGGTGAGCCCGTCCGAGCAGGGGCTGCTGGGGCCTGGAGCGGTTCTACAGAAGGTCCTTGGCTTTGGGTAACCTCTGACAACCAGGAATTCAACCTCAGCGTTATCCCTGTCGCTCACAGATTAACCTCTGTAATTTAAATGTTTCCTGCCCGAACTAGTTTCTTCTGGAAATATGAATAATAGGCTCCAGACAATAGGTTTTTGCACCTGCTTCGAAGTTGGAGAAGAGTTTTGCCATAAGCTTTTATACTTGACTTCAGTAGTAGTGATGAAAACCTGTCTCCCAACAAATACATACTACAGTCTGTTGTTGCTAAAGAGAATAGAGTTATTTTTTGTTTCAGGATGCAAAGCAAAGAGTTGAAACAGTTACCTTGTCCTCCAAGGAAAATGAAATCATAAAGAGTTTACTGATAAACCTTTTAAGTTTAAACCTTTTAAGTTTAAATTCTAATTTAAGACTTGCTGATTTTACGTACAGCAGCTTTAAATAATACTTGTTTTCAAAGCAGCAAAATACTTAAATAAACCTTAAGGAACAATTGCTGAAATTATTTGTTTCCATCATTAGAAGATGACAAACATTGTCAAACACAATTTTGCCTGTTAAAAGACTACATAACAAAGGTTATAGTCCCAGTTATTTAGATTAGGATGTTGACATAGAGAAAACGAATTACATGCTCAGGATCTGACAAGAAAAGAATCAAAAGTCCTTGTGTTTGGAATTTAACCACTTGGGGTGCCCTATACAGGGACAGGAGTTGGACTCAATGATCCTGATGGGTCCCTTCCAACTCAGCATATTCTATGATTCTATGATTCGAAAAAAATCTAATCTGCTTAGAAGAAATAATTTCTATAATTATGGATAGATAAGTAAAGAGATGGACTAGTACAGTTATTCTTAGTCCATATTTCCTCCATTCATCTTCCAAAAGCCATCTCCAGAACAGAGGACTACATGCAAAAATTCTCAGCAGTCGGTGTGACCCAAACTACGTATCTTATTACTTGCCCTCTCACAGACATGTCAGTGGTTTTGGTTGATATATTTTGAAAACGAGATTTTAGGGGTTACGGTTTTAAACTGAAAGAGGGGAGATTTAAGTTAGACATCAGGAAGAAATTCTTCAACATGAGGGTTGTAAGGTGCTGGAATAGGTTGCCCAGGGAAGTTGTGGAAGCCCCTCCCTGGAGGTGTTCAAGGGCAGGTTGGATGAGGCTTTGTGCAGCCTGGTCTGGTGGGAGGTGTCCCTGCTCATAGCAGGGAGGTTGGAACCTGATGATCTTTAAGGTCCCTTCCAACCTTAACCATTCTATGATTCTATGATAACTCCAACCAAAATACTGAAAATTGTTTTAAGGAAACACTTAACAGAAGTTGTCACTGGCATTTCGACAGCAGGCCCTGCAGGTGGTGCCACCAGTCCAAGCAGCAACGGGTTGTCTCAATTAGCTCTAGCCATTAATAGACAATCAGGTTTCTTCCTATGGGAGCCTATGCACAGGGTTTGAATTTCATTCATCCAAAAAGCTTGGCAGGCTGGCGTCGTGTTACTGAAATAATTTGGAATAAAGCATTCTCAAATGCTGATTGAAATTAATTTTAACTCTAAGCAACCTGTTATGTACATTTCTAACGTGCTGCTGCTGAACTCCCAGAAAATTCTGTTTGTGCTCAAAACGGCTGGAATTGGATAGTGTGCCATATTTTGTGTACGTATCCTAACCACATCTGGCTTAAATTCACCCGTAACTAGAGAACTAGGGTTTGTTGCATGTTGTTAATTGCTTACCTGTCTCCAGGTGTTTCCAGCAACCCTGGCACTGTCTGCTGGGACAGACTGGACACAGAATTTCCATCTCTTTTATTGTACCACAAAAAGAGTGGTCGCTGGTAATAGTCACTAGCAGTAGTTCCCCCGTTCTAAAAATTAGTTTTAAATGATTTTGCTGTTAATCCGAGGCAAAAACACGCAGGAAGCAAGTTGGGGCATTGGTAAAGCAGCCCTGGCTTCTAGGCCACGTGAAGGGCATTAGTGTTATACAGTCATGTTTCGGCTTGGGGATTTGATTGTGCTGAATAATTGTCCTCAGAAATATGTTATCCTAGTGGCGCAAAACTCAGAGAGTAAAATGCTAACAATATTTCTTGCTTAAAACTTCTGAATTGTCAGTCTCTGCTGATCCCGAGAGGGAGAGACCGGGCACTGCCGGCGAAGGCGGGCACTCGTACCGCCGATCGGGGCGGGTGGCCCTGGCCGCTTCCTTGCCAGCGGCGGCAGGAGGAGCCGGGGGGGCGGGCAGGAGGAGCCGGGGGGGCGGGCAGGAGGAGCCGGGGGGGCGGGCAGGAGGAGCCGGGGGGGCGGGCAGGAGGAGCCGGGGGGGCGGGCAGGAGGAGCCGGGGGGGCGGGCAGGAGGAGCCGGGGGGGCGGGCAGGAGGAGCCGGGGGGGCGGGCAGGAGGAGCCGGGGGGGCGGGCAGGAGGAGCCGGGGGGGCGCGCTCGGGCTCGGGCACGGCGGGCGGCGCCGCATCGATCGCTCGGCGCTGTCGGAAGGCGGCGTATCGCTCTTTCGGAGCTCGCAGTCCGCCCTGGCGGCTCCGGCATGGCGGGGTTCGTCAACTTCGAGGATGAGGAGGAGGTGAGGGCCTACCTGGAGAACCTGCACGTGGAGTACAGCTACCAGTGCTTCAAGGAGAAGGACCCGGATGGTAAGGAGCTCCTGTGCGGCCCCCTGCCCGCCGCCCCGGGGCCGGCGGGAGCCTCAACCCCCTCACCGGTGTCTTGCAGGCTGCCAGAGTCTCGCCGACTATCTGGAAGCCGTGAAGAAAGACTTCGTGGCGGCGGCACGGGTCCTGCGCGACAACTGCGAGGCGCACGGGCACAGCGAGAGCTGCTACAAGCTGGGGGCCTACCAGGCCATCGGCAAAGGTGAGCCGGTGGTGGGCGGTCCTGGCTATCGTGTCGCTGCCCCCACTTTCCCGCCGCCCCGGTGCCCCCCGGGGCTCCCTTTCCTGCCCTCTAAGCCCCTCCTTTCTGTTGCCCGTCACACGCGTGCCTGAGCCGCTGGTGCTTGGCACGGTTGGGGGTGTCGCGGGTTGTTCTACGGAGGACACCGGCCTGCGGTGTCTCCCCCGGCATCGTGATCTCCTCTGTACGGGCACCGGGGCGGGGAGGGCGCCTGATGGCTGCGAGGACACGGCTCCTGCTTCTGCAAAGGTGCCGAACGCTTGCATTTCCTCCTGACCTTGGAAACTGCCCCTCCTGCCTCTTTTATGGTCGCATAATAAAAGCTGGGGAAGGGTGGAAAACCTTAAATTGTTCTTTCTGAAGAATCAACTTTAGGTTAACCACGTGTGTTTTTATAATTGTGTTTGTATAAGTATATCCAGTGCAGAATCTTGTCGTGTGTCCTGTTCTTACAATTTGGATTTCCTCTTAACCTGCATGTTCTTTTTTAGAGAAAGTAAGGAAGACATAAACTTACAGACTGTAACAACTCTTACAGACAGATTAATAGGCACCAAGTCTGCCCAAAATATATCTACTGGTACAGTAATAGGAAGCAGTTAAACTAGTGAGTCTTCTTCCCACTGACAGTCCTAGGAAGGAAGATATTTTTACTCCAGTTAAAAACTAGTAACCATCTCAGTGCACCTGTAGGTAAACTGGCAAAAGAGTACTTTGTCTAGTGAACCAGTAAGGAATATGTGGATGCAGTAGTGGAAAGAGCATTTGGGCTTTTTTTGTCTGTGTAAGGTGTTGTGATTCCTGGGGAGTGGAGGAGGGCTTCCTAACTTGAAGACATTAACAAAACCTTTGCAACTGAGACAACCATAGTGCCTCTCAAGTCCTAAATTGTGTCTGTAGCATCTGAAGTGAGGGATGCTGCATTTCCCACAGAGCACTGGGAAGCATGTTGGAAAGCAGAGAGCTTCCATGTGTTTTAGTGTCCTTCCAGTAATCTTTTGGTTTCTTGGCTGACAGGTGGACTCGACCCAGATTTGAAAGCTGCCTACAACTCTTTTATGAAGTCATGTGAGAAAGGAGGGAAGAAGTCAGTAAACGCGTGCCACAATGTTGGGCTGTTGGCCCATGATGGGAGAATAAATGATGATAAACCCGATCCTGTTGTCGCTAGAGACTATTACACAAAAGCCTGTGATGGCAGTTTTGCTCCTAGCTGCTTCAACCTCAGTGTAATATACCTCCAGGGGGCACCTGGGGTCCCTAAGGACATGAACCGTGCTCTGAAGTACTCGCTGAAAGGGTGTGAGCTGGGTCACATATGGGCCTGTGCCAATGCCAGCCGAATGTACAAACTGGGAGATGGCATTGAGAAGGATGATGCCAAGGCAGAGGATTTGAAAAACAGGGCAAAAAAGTTGCATAAAGAACAGAAAGAAGCCCCAAATTCTTTAACATTTGGGGAGTAAGACTGTCAGGTGCAGTTACTGAGACTGCAGTTTTAAATAGCAAGTGAACTTGTTATTTAAATCGTGAGCATACAGTTTTTGCTTACAATAAAGAAATATCCTGTAAGTATTTGCATATGCAAATAAACATATTTTTGTGGATATAACAAACAACTAACTCTGGCGTGCCTTTCTACATATTTGAGTACACAAGTTCCTAAGTGCATTGCTTAGATCCCTCCTCCTCTTTATAGAAGACAAAACTTGTGGCCTTTTGGAAGTTTGTCACCATAGTTTCAGACAAAAGGCTCTCTCCTGTGTCTAGCACTTCAGTGTAGTGCATATTTAGATATTTTGTCATCATACCATCCAAATGGCATTTGTAACTAGGAGAAAAAAAGAGAGGACTTTTATAGGGAGAAATAATAATTTGATAACTTGCTGATGTTTAGATTATATATTTAAGGTCATCATTTCATTTGAGAAGTTTTTATTTCTTAATTCAGTCTGTAAGTTTTACAGGCTGTTAGTGTAATTATTTAATTTGTGCAAATGTTTATTATTATGGAGTTCTTTTGTATACTTTGATTTTATGAATAATTAAGCATTCAGCTGGAGCCAAGTTTTATGTGTATAAATACATGCAAAGTTTGTGATGTGTGTGTATGTTTTGCTGCAAATTTGCTGCTTATTTACAACATGCATGCTCTCCGTGGTCTGAATAAAGATACAAACTTACTGTTGAAGTAAATTAAGTGGGAGAAAAAACAACACCAACTTGGGTATTGCCACAATTGAAAGCAGAATTGTTAGAATTTTCTGTCTCCACGCAGAGCACGTATGAATTAAAGCACTTATTCCAACTTAAGTGCCCTTCTGACAGAATGAAAACTCCAGCAGCACAGCGCAGTGGTGAGATGGACACGCTGTAACCGCAGGTGGCAGCATCTACAAACCACCCGAGCCTACCGGGGATGGAAGGCCCATGGCTCTTGTTTTCAGCAGCCTGCAAAAAAAATAATTATAAAAATTGCAGTGGTGACAAAAGTGAGACTAATTTTTCTGTTACCACGGCTAATATTTTATGGCAGTTCAAGAAGGTAAAGCTCTTCTAGAGGAACACACTTGGGAAAGGTAAGTAAATGCTACCTCTGTGGAGTGTAACAGCCCAGTAATAAAAGAGTTTGGAAGCCACGTGTGCAGAATTACAGGTGGCTCAAGGTGTTGGAGAATTGGGTGACATTTTAAGCCCTGATCTTTGTTTTTGGAGCTTGTTAATGCTTGCTGTCTCCGAGTGGCTTGTTCAGATCCTCAGTCCAAATGAACCTGCTGCACTAGAGCAGGCTTTCTTCCACCAGGACTGATGACTGCCAGTGATCCCTGGGGAACTTCCAGCCGACACAGCAAATGGGCAGCTGGGAACATCCTCAATAATGGTGACACACATTGCAGATAATTAAAGCCACATATAAAGTGCAGGGAGGTTGTTTCATAGCACTTGAGAACTCAGAGACTTGCAGAGTTTAAATATTATGAAATTAACAATTCTCATAAAAGCTGTTAAGTGTGTTGGTACAGATAAGTTTATGAAGTATCATCCAATTTTGTACCACTGGTTGAAAAAGCAAACCCAAATTAAGGAAGGCTCTTTTGTTACACTAAAACACCATCAAAATCAGTGTAAAGTGTTTTCAGGCTATCTGTGAACAGGTTGCTGCCTGTTTTATAATAGAATAAAACCACCTATCTTTTATCACACAGTGATGATGATGTAGCAGATGCATTAGATGGGCAAGGCCGTCTCCTATTTGACTATTTTCCCTCCAAAGTGACAAAGCATAAAAAAAAAATAAATCAGCCAGTCTCATTTCAACACACTGTAAATTTATGTGGTTAATGCAGTCTGTAGCAGAGACTACAGATTCTACTAATAGCAGACTGTGCTCAGCCTAGAGAGTATTTTCAGGAGATGTAATCAAAATCTGTAAGAGGTGAAAATTGTACTGCAAATCTTGGCTTATAAACATCTTACTCTGCTATTATGATGGTATTACCAAAAAGCTGATAGCTTCCTGCTCTTTCTTTTTACTTGATGTCAGAAAGGCTATATTTTATGTCCTCTTGGGAAGAAAATTGTTCCTCCAAAGCCTCTGAGGTCATAAAGAAAGAGTGATAGATATGTGATCATAATAGTATATGTGGAGATTTGGAAGACCTGTTGATTTCTTCAGGATTAGTGGATTGTATAAGAAATAAAAGGGTTTATCTCAGCTTCCCAGCTCCTGAACCACTGTCTGCTTTCTCTTTCGTTTGTATTGATCTGAGCATACAGCTGCTCTCCTTTAATAAAGCAGCAATGTGCTTCAGAAGGAATGCTGACCAACTCTAATTCATTACACAGAGTTATGAATACATGGCTTTCAATGATGGCTTTTGGATGCTTTCTGCAGCTGTGAAAAGATTACCAGAGGAGTGCTGGTTTTGTTCTGAGATGTAAACAACACTGACACCATCATGTTGTGTTGCTACGTATAATTTAGATTAATTCTGGACAAAAGATGCTGTTGGGTAGAGGAACCACATGATGTAGAAAAGAGAAAACCAGACTCTTCTGTTTCTGTGTTACATTGTAATAAAATGAGTTTTGCAGCATGCCTAGCTGTTCCTCAGCTGTCAGTGACAACTCCTCTCTGCCATGTATGTGTGAAGGCAGGTCTTGTAGCTGAACACACCTGCCTAGATGGACAGTCTGGGAGACTTCATATGTGTCATTGTCACACCAGGAAAGCAAAATAAAGTGTGAAAAGAAATTCACTCTGTGCAATTTTTCCCTTCCTCATGTATGAGAGAACTCTCCCAGGTAGATCTTCTCCTCCTTTGGTAGCTGGAGAAGGAAGATTTCATCCTTTCCTTGTGCTTCCCAGCATCTCATCCACTAGACCTCAGATCGAGATCGTTCTGCTCATGGTCGGGCTTTTTCTGGCGTGAAGCAAGAAGGCAGAGGGAGGAAAAGGAGTCATGGCACAGCAAGAAACAGATCAGAAAATAAGTATGAGATCCAGCTGTATTATTATTGCAATAGTTTCTGCTGGGGTAACACCCAGGGATTCAGTTCAGGTCCTAATATTAGGCTATTTGTGTGGACCCATAATGACATCCCCAATCCAGAGACCCACAATCTGAGATTCAGGATTGTACAAAGTCCCTAGTACATATTCCACTATCGAACACTAGAATCCTGCTTGGATTTTCCAGACACCATATCAACAATATGGCCCAGAATCCACACACACACACAAAAGATTTCTCCAAGACTCTTAAGATTTTATTCTGGGCCAAATTTTGGATGTCTAATTTCCTATGCCATATCTGTAGCCTCCCAGTGCTTTCATTTTTCAGTATCCACACTTGAAGCAAACATAATAACCAAAACACAATAATTACACTAATTTCAGTCTATATCATATTTATAATTTGTTGTTATTGCCCTGTACTCTTAGTTACAATTACCAATAGTATATTTTTTCCAAATATGATGTTTTATACTTCTTACATACACACTTTGTTTTACAGTCTTGTTTGTAATATGTTTTTGTAATACAGTCTCTTTTGTAATCCTTATATTCCCCTAGATCAACTAGTAAGAAATCTGTGTGATATGCAATTCTAAAATTAAGGCCACTTTGGAGTGGTGGTTTCAGATGGGGATGTGTGAACAGCACAAGTGTAATACATACATGTGCTCCAATTCATGAGTGTGGTGGGAGTTCTGCAAGATCTCATTCTCTCTGTGCAAAACTGAAATCCAGTGCTTTAAGCATCCTCTGGAGAGTTTTTCTCAGCTACTGAGAGGCTTCTGGTGAAACAGAAGACAGAAGATGAAAACCCCACGTTTATACAGCACTTGTCACCCGCAGCATTCTAGTGCACTTCACCCAGTGAATTACAAGAAAAACAGAGTTGCTTTTCAGCTCACGAAACTGTTACAATAGGGAGTTGGGGTAAGAAAGCCATGGAAGAAAAATGTTGTTTGGCCATGATGTAATTTTGTAACTTGAAGAGGAGGCTAATCTGCATTTATGTTAGAAGCTCCTTATCCTGACAGTCCTCCTTCGACATGGCCAGCAGGGCCAAGGAGGTGATTCTGCCCCTCTACTCTGCTCTGGTGAGACCACACCTGGAGTACTGAGTACAGCTCTGGAGCCCTCAGCACAAGAAAGACATGGAGCTGTTGGAGAGGGTCCAGAGAAGGGCCACGAAGATGATTAAAGGGCTGGAGCACCTCTGCTATGGAGACAGGCTGAGAGAGTTGGGGCTGTACAGCCTGGAGAAGAGAAGGCTCAGGGGAGACCTTAGAGCACCTTCCAGTGCTGAAGGGGCTACAGGAAAGCTGGGAGGGACTTTTCACCAGAGAAGATAGCGATAGGACAAGAGGTAATGGTTTTAAAGTGAAAGAGGGGAGATCTAGGTTAGACATCAGGAAGAAATTCTTCAACATGAGGGTTGTAAGGTGCTGGAATAGGTTGCCCAGGGAAGTTGTGGAAGCCCCTCCCTGGAGGTGTTCAAGGCCAGGTTGGAAGGGGCTGTGTACAGCCTAGTCTTGTGGGAAGTGTCCTTGCTCATAGCAGGGATGTTGGATCCTGATGATCTTTAAGGTCCCTTCCAACCTTAACCATTCTATGATTCTATGACATTTAATTGCCTGGTCTGAGTGTTTCCATTGTCTCACAGAAAACATTAAAAAGAAATGAGCTGGTTTTCTTCCAGCTCTCCTGAGACTGGAAGCATGCCATGTTCCTATAGAGCTTCCTGCCCAGGAAACTCTCTTTGCTTTGCAGCAACCTTTTCTGCAAACTCCTGAGGAGGACACCTGTATTATCTCTATCATTCAGGAAAGGAGGACAAGGCACTGAATGGCTATTTGACTTATTTCAGGTTACATGATGTCAGTAGGAGCCCAAACTGATTATTCTCCAAACAATATTTAGCATGGCAAGGACTTGCCAATTCTTTACAAGCCAAGAGACACTAAGATGGGAAACTGGCCTTTGAATGTTATTTTGATAATATTTGTGGAGTATTATTCTGGAAAGATAAAAAGCCACCTCATCACAAGTGTTATTAGTAACTGCTGAAGAGAAAATAAGAAGCTGTGACACTGTCAATGCTGCAAGCAGTCACCCTGAGTTGCCTTCAGGGAAGTTATTTTGTGTGCCTTCTTGAGTGGAACGTTTTCTCTATGGAATTGTTTTGCTTATTTGTTCTGCAGTTGGTACAAAGGAAACGTATCACATCTTACTTGTCAGGCAGGTTAGAGACAGTCCAACACTGGCTGTCACAGGGACCAGACCTGCCTCCGACTGGCAGTTCACACACTGTGGGATTTTTGATGAACAGACACTGGCCCTCAGAGAGATTACATATCATTTTAGGTTAAAACCTTTAGATTTTTTTGAAGCTCTGAGCTTATTTCAAGTTCTTTTCTGATGGGTTTTATGAGTTTTACACATTCCTCAGAGCCGAGGGGCTGATACCAGAGGATGCTGGGGACTGACATGGTTGCAAAAGCCACAGAATGTGTAAGCAAATTCAATCCAAGGGATGGTTTCTAGAGGAGCAGCACAAAGGTATTGTCACAGCAAGCAGTAAAAACCCATTTAACCCAAATGTCTCTGTCTCTACTTGGCTTTGTAATTTCTGTTTTCTGTGTATTACAGCATGAAACCCTTGAGTGTGATGTTTGCTGACTGCTCTGCCCATTGCTCCCACAACAGCCTATGGACATTTCCAGATCTCACTATCACTCTGTAGTGACAGTGCTGAGCCATTGATGGTTTAAACTGCAACACAAATTAAAAGCTAGTTAGTACAGTTCTATAGATTACAGGAGATAGGGGAGCCCTACAGTGATCAGTTTTAATTCTCGATGAACTTTCTTTCCAAATCTAATGCCATCCTAATACTTGTGTTAAACTAAAGCCTGCAGTCACAATGTATTTCCTTATGCAGTACCTGTATGTGTCCCTAGTGACTTTTAAGTAAGGCTGTAAAGCATTCAGTCCTTTCAAATGCAGGATGATTTTGCCTTAGACATGATGCAGTTGACAAGGTTCAACCTCAGGCTGTATTTATACCATACCAGAGCCTGAAAACATTTTATATATATGCTCTTTTCCCCATTATAATCTTTGGGGAACAATTTCAATAAAGGATTTTGAGCTACAATTTGAATAAATAAATAACCTCTTCTTGATTTCAAATGAATATTTCCCTTCAGCTTTCTGCAGTACTGTGCCAGGATACTTGCTGTCATTCCACAAGATGAGAACTTCAAGCCAGATTGTGGAAAAGTTTTACAGCTTAGAAGCACCAGTCGAAATGTTGCACTCTGGAGAGGCAAAGGTGAGGTCTTTTGCCAGAGTGTGATGCCAGCATGGTGCACACAACCTGGGAAGATGGCACATGGAGGCAAGCAAAGACACCTGGTGCTCAGGAGCCTACTGCTAACACTGCTGAGGAGCAGCAAGCTTCGGGCTGCTCACACTTCACTTAGTGCTCTGAAAAGCATGTTAATGTTGCCTGGGACATTCATTAGGTGACAGAAAGGAAGTCAGTAATATCTCTTCATGTTTAAGTACAAAAGAACAGAGCTTTTTGATTCAGTTCCTGTTCACTAGGCCGAATCAGAGTTACTGTGAGACTGGGAAACAGATATAACCTTGAAAACTAATTGCATTGAATCTTAACACTGGAAAATTTTCTTTCAGAAAGGTCCTTGTGCAGTCTGAGATACGGGATATATCTCTGCTTTTGTCATGACACTGCAAATTGATAAAATGAATGTGTGGAGAGGAATTGATTGTGCTTGAAGGTTGGAACTAATAAGTGACAAACACAAATGCTGTTTCTTGTTAGAAATTGCTATGTGCAACACTGCTCAGCCTATGAATACAGTTAAAACCAAAGGGACTCTGCACACTTGCTGCAGCACATCAAGCATCAGCTTCCTTCAGCTGGGACCTAGGTAATTGTTTTAAAGGACTAGCTGGAGTGTAACTTACCCTGCCCAAACACTTCAAGATAGTTCATAGTGGAGCTGCTGATGAAAAACAGGATCAAAATACTAGAGAGTCTGAAAAGAAAGATGGCTTCACAGCAAAAATGAGCTGGAATAAGTTGCATAGCAGAGGAATTATTTCTAGCTAGGACTTACCTGTCCTTATACAAAATGAGATCAACTGACTCAAGAATTCAAATAGAATTCAAAATGAATTCTATTTTTTCTCATTTCTCAATCAGTAAAAGAACAAATAATTCAATTTGACTCTTGAAGCATCTCCTGATCCCAAGAAAACATCCTGTCAAACTGCTTTCTTCCCTCCTGCTTTCAGAATGCAGCAAGGGCTACAGTAACACTGTGTGCAACAGAGAGTCTGCTAGGGCTCCCTATGGATGCTAAACTACCTTGTTTAGCTCTGGAGTTAAATAAATTATGATTTCCAGACCTTGGTCCCAGGTATGTATGTTTCTAAAGGAAATAATCACAATCCAAAGCCTAAATCACTAATTTAACAAAGGAACCAGATCCAGATCATGCATATTCTGATCAGGTCTTTCCTGAAATATAATCCTAAATCAGGCCAAATTAGCTCTCAGATATCTGCAAAGTGTCTAGACAACCTGAAACCGAAACCATTCACCAGTTCATGATCTCCTCTTTTAACTCCTCTACAATCCAAATGGGGTGAAATTCCCAGTGGGAATATGCCCCTAAAGCCCCAACACATGGCTGTTATTGTGCATCTATTAGATACTGGCCTGCACAGAGTTAAAACCCCTGCAGGGCAGAGGGAGTGAAGAAATGTGGTCTTTCATCACAAGCTCCTTCACTTTCTGCCTGTAGCCAAAAGCTGAACCAAAGGGCAGGTGCACACACACACACAGAGGTCTGATTTTTGGAAGCTGAGCCAGTTTTTAGTTCAGATCCAGCTGTGCATTTGTTTGATGGGATTGCAATAGCTCTCTGAAGCATTTCCAGAACCCACTACAGGCTGAAGAGCGCCCCAGCACTTCAGATTGCAGGCGGTCTAAGAGCTCAGAGTGGATAGACTATTAGAACTAGCCATCTATATTTAAAAAAAGAAACCCTAACCCCACAACAAAACCCAAATGTTCTCTTGCTCTGGAGAGCCTTTTGTGTGCTGTCCTCTCTCCATGCTGTTCAGCTGTGTTTTTCTTATTTTCCTGCAGGAGGACTGTTCCCTTGGATACCAGGGCTGGTCCCTAATGGTTGGCACTTGGGCACTCAGAGTTAACTGGATGAAAACATCTCTGTTTTTCTTTCATTCCTGCAGGAGCACAGGGAACACAACTGGACAGGTTTCTGGTAGGCAACAGCTCCAGGTGATACCACTGCATCAAGTTACAAGATTTCACCCTTTTGCACCTTTCCCTTCCAGGTGCTGCTCTGATAGATCCCTGTATTTCTGCTGGTCACTGCCTTGTTAGAGAAGTGCTAACAGGAGGTGAGGTTTGGGGCTTGTTTCTCTGCCCTCCTGCACAGGACATAGCACAGGCTACCTTCAGCTGCTCCAGCCTGGAATGTTTCTTTTTAGCCGTGTGCATCATCATCATCATCATCATCATCACGTCATGAAGCGTAACATGCACAGCCAGTCTCATGCCAACAGGAGGGGCAGGTCACAGCAGACACAGCTAATGCCTGGGAGCTGTAATCACTGTCTCTTAATCTTTCTGGCTTTCTGTATTAAGGACATTATTGCTTTTGCATTAGAGGACTAAGAATAGTCTTGTCTCCTCCAGACCTCAAGGTCCCACCTCCATTTGCCATCAAGTGCTCCATGAAACTCACTTTCATGAAAGCCTCTGCACAGTGACCTTTGCACAATAACCTGATCTTTGTACTCCCTCCAGAGTCTGAGGCTGTTCTCATTGGAATTACTGTTATGCTGAGGGGATCAAAGGCATCTTTTTCTGCACTTAAGTGCCTGGAGCACATTAATGTCCTTCTACAATCATGAACATAACAAAGGGACCCTGATTCAGAAGGCAAGGTGAGGCTTGCAGTCTCTATGGAAACTGGAGACCAACCTAATGACAGGGCAGATGAGCAAGCAAGAACACAAGGTTTCAGATGAACAGAAACCATTGGATTGTTCTTAGTCGGTGGAGCGATTTGTCTGGTTAATTCCGATAACGAAGGAGACTCTGGCATGCTAACTAGTTACGCGACCCCCGAGCGGTCGGCGTCCAACTCCTTGGAGGGACAAGTGGTGTTCATCCACCCGAGATTGAGCCATAACAGGTCTGTGATGCCCTTAGATGTCCAGGGCCGCACGCGCTCTGCACTGACTGGCTCAGCTTGCGCCCACCCTCCGCCGGCAGGCGCGGGTAACCCGCTGAACCCCATTCGTGGTGGGGATCCGGGATTGAAATTCTTCCCCGTGAACGAGGAATTCCCAGTAAGTGCGGGTCATAAGCTCGCGCTTGTTAAGTCTTTTTTGGCAGATGCAGTTGCTAAGCCTCTGTCCATCATATTTGAGAGGTCACGGAGGTCTGGCGAGGTTCCCGTTGATTGGAAAAAAGGGAACATAGCCCCTGTTTTTAAAAAGGGGAAAAAGGAAGACCTAGGGAACTACAGGCCGGTCAGTCTCACCTCTGTGCCTGCAAGATCGTGGAGCAGATCCTCCCGGAAAATCTGCTAAGGCACATGGAAAATAAGGTGATTGGTGACAGCCAACATGGCTTCACTAAGGGCAAGTCGTGCCTGACCAATTTGGTGGCCTTCTACAACAAGGTAACAGAGAGGGTGGATGGTGGCAGAGCAACTGATCATCTACCAGGATTTGTGCAAGGCATTTGACACTGTCCCACATGACATCCTGGTCTCCAAACTGAAAAGGCATGGATTTGACAAATGGACCACTCAGTGGATAAGTAATTGGCTGGATGGCCACACCCAGTGAGTTGTGGTCAATGGCTAAATGTCCAAATGGAGGCAGGTGACGAGTAGTGTCCCTCAGGGGTCAGTATTGGGACCAGTGCTGTTTAACATCTTTGTTGGAGACATGGACAGTGGGATTGAGTGTATCCTCAGCAAGTTTGCTGATGATACTGAACTGTGTGGTGTGGGTGACACCCTAGAGGGAAGGGATGCCATCCCTTGACAGGCTAGAGAGGTGGGCAAATGCCAACCCCATGAAGTTCAACAAGGCCAAGTGCAAGGTCCTGAACCTGGGTCGGCACAACCCCAGGCACAAATACAGGCTGGGGGCTGAATGGCTAGAGAGCAGTTCTGATGAGAAGGTAGTAGATGAGAAGCTCAACATGAGCAGCTGGAGAACTGCGAGGTGTGCACTGCCTTGTTGTGAAAGGACTCACAAAGCTTCTCCTTCTTGGCACACACTGGGCAGCCTCTGGGAGCAGGGGCACAGGCGACTAAGGCTGCCTGTTCAAAGCGCACCAGGACCACACTTGGTGTCTCCACAGGGACACTCGTGGCAAGCAGGAGGGAGGACTTGTACTTCTGAGAACTTACCTACCTCCAGTGCCCAGCTGAAGCACTTTCTGTCCTAGCATCACTGCCTTGGGGCTCTTACCAGGGTCTCTCCTTTCACCCCCTAGTAAATGCTGTCTTGGCAAATCAGCTGTGGTGACAACTTTGCTGCACGTTTGGCCAAGTGCCACCCACAAGCAGAAGCACAGGAGGCTGCAGCAGTGCTCTTCTTACAGAGAGGAGGCAAACTGACATGGTTACACCCATACCTCATTATATGCCAGCTGTGATATCACTAAGTATATCAACACATTTTGCATTATATACTCTGTATAAAAATACATTGCATCTACTTGAACATGCTTTATCTAAAATCAGTTTTTACTCTCTGCAAACTCAGTGGGAGTCAAGATAAGACCACTCATTTTAACCCCTGAGACTAATGTTGCTTTCCCCTTTCATTGCCAAGAGTTCATCTCCCTCTCACTTGAACAGGAAACACATCAGCCCTGAAGTTTGATTAGTGGTAATCAGAAAACATCTACACCTCCAGGTAGGCAGTGGGAGGCTTTCAATTAAAAACAGATTTTTAAGAACAAATGTCTCTGTTTTGAAATTACAAATGCATCTTTCAAGGTTTATGAGATATAAAATTCATTTATGTATTGTGTTTCTTCTAGGATAGTAAGGATATTAAAGAATGATGTGTCTTAATCATTGAAGGAATTAAATTCTGCTTTCTGGAACTAAATATATTCAACATCACTAAAGAAGTACTGGAGAGTTTTTGGAAGGTTGGATGATAGAACAGCCAGTGCTTATCATTTGTCCAAAAACAGGTCCCTTTTTTCTTGCTCAGTTTAGGTTTAAAACACAGGTCCAGGGGCTGTGGTGTGTGGACCTGCACCTCAGGAACTCCTGAACCAGGGCTGTGCATGGAGAAGCAGGGTGATTACTTCTGAAGAAAGCAGAATGGCAAGGAAGCAGTGCCTAACTGAGATAAGTGGGTTTTATTCATTCTGTTTCCAAGTCCTTACTGTCTTTAATGCCTGTTGAAATAAAACATTTGGAAGAAAAATCCTCCCTGGCAGTTTAACTGTCTCACCTTTCAGTTAAATTCTGAGGATGTTTCTGCTCCTTGTTTGTCAAGTTCCCAGTAAAGCCAGAGGAAAGCCAGATTCAACATTCCTGTTACACCAAAATGGAAGTTGTAAGCAGAATTATAAACATCTACAAGCCTCCTTCATATGCTATAGAAGAGCTTAGAAAAGTACATCTGTGCACTTCTGTTTCCTTTTCATACTATCTTTCATCTCTCTGCTGCTATTTCCCTAAATAGAAAGATAATAGTATTAATCTATTCCTTGGGGCTCTTGTAAAGGTTCTCAGTTAATATTTATACAGCAAAATGGAGTAAGTGCTGTACAAGTGCTCAGCATCATTATTGTTCTCTCCCTCTTCATTAGCACATCATGTACATCCCAAGAAGACCACCAGATAAATACAGAAATCAACTGTCCTCAATGCAAGGCAAGTGAGAAAGGTAACATGACTGCTAGAGCCACTAATTAAAAATGTTTGCTGTGGGTGATGTCTGTGTCTAACAAAACAACACACTAAATTTTAAAGACTTAAATATATTTCTTTACTCACTTGAGCATGTTCTGTTTGCAGTGAAGAAGCTCTGATAATATGTCCAAATTAAATATGCTGCATATTTCCATGTGAGCTGTGCTTTGGAAACCACACACAGAGTAATAAACACAGTAAATAAAGGAGATCTGCAAAGAATCACTGAGGAGGTTGCCAGATTTTGGAATGCAAAACATACTTGCTGCTTCAGCTGGATTCCCGCTTAAGAAGCAGCTGCTGTGGGAGAGGACAGCCACTGAGGAGGAGAGGGACAGCTCTGCTCTAGAGCTCTGTGCTGGGAAACACCCTGTGCTGGAAGAGGAAAACCAGAAAGACAAAATCAGATCAAAGACAGATTCCAGGAAAGATGTCCAGTGGACAGCACCGTGGCTGTGGATGGAAGAGCAGAGGCAATCAACAACACACCCTGTTTGGCTGGGTGAGCCCTCCAGCCCTCAGGTGTGCAGCACCCAGGGCACACAACACCCACCACATGTGGGGACCCTCACCCCACAGCTCCTGGCAAAAGGGAGCAGGCCTAGGAGCCCCCTACACTGGAAAAACCACTATCTGCTCTCTCTATCCCACTTGCACTTACATGCTGACTCCCTCTCCCCTTTTTTTTTTATTACCAACAAAAATAATCCTTCATTGCCCCAACCTTTGCTCACCACGTACCTTACCTCAGCCAGCACCATCTTTAGAACTACTGTCATGATTAACCCCTGTTTCCACAGGTTTTTTACTGCAGGAATTTAGACTAGTCCCAACATGATTGGGACTTCTCATTTGTCCATCTCCACAGCTTTTCATTTGGTCCATCTCAAAGCTCAGCTGGTGGTTGTGTTTTTACAGCTGTCCAGAATATGTCGAATTTTGCTGTTGGAACCCCTTCTCTTGATGTAGGAATTGTTCATGATGCAGCACGGTGCTGTCTTCTAGCCCAGGCTGGCACGAATGGTGCACCAGTACCTAAGCTGAAATAGTCTAACAGAAATAGGCTTTTTTATACTGCATCATAGCCTGAGATAGAAAATTGCTGCCCTTCTCTTATCAAAATGTTGCAGGGCTGTAATCATAGCTCCTGCCTGCTCAACCATGCAGCAGTGCCCAGCTGGGTATGTCAGCAAAGGTGCCAGGGGAAAAAGAGAACTTCCTACAGAGGTTGTTGCAATCAACATCCCTAGTTTGGGAAATTAAAAACACATATGGGACTAAACCCAGGCTCTGAAACCAAATTTACTTTTATTTTCCAGAAATAACACTTCATAATAGCATTCTGCTGGATGTGGCCTTCAGTGTAGGGGAAGAGACTTTTATTCCTGCTTATGCAGATGGAGAGTTGAAGCACCCATCCATGGAAACCCCACAGCCATTTCAGAGTGGGTTTACTCAAGGGACTAAACCCTTAACTCCAGGATGGAGCAGCTGAGCCCTCTGCAAAAGCAGCTCTTCCCTGCATCCCTCTACATCCCAACAGCCTCTTGTCCCACTCTTCCAACCTCCAGCTAAAGCTGCTTCCTCTCGGGGTGAACTGGAGGTGGATGACTTGGAACGTGGCAAACCTTGTCCCTGAAGGATGTGAAGTGTCACAGTTCTGTGGGTTTTGTTCATCAAGGAGCACCTCCCAAAAGCCTGCAACCAGGGAAGGAGTTAAGATTGTGGAAGAAAACCAGCTTTCACAGCATCTGGAATTTAGGGATTTGGCCTTTCAGTTGGTCAAACTGAAGCCCCATTTTACTGAGTTACAGTATTTTAATTATTACAGTATTAAAGCCCAAGACTCCTTCTCAGTCACCTTGCACCTGTGGTTCAGGGTACTGCACAGACTCAGTGAAGAGCTGGTCCTGCATAAAGCACTTGTCCTTTGGGAACACCAAGATGGGACAGCCCATGCATCAGGGCTAATGCTAAGAAAGGATGTGTCAGTAAGGACATTTCTTGAAACCCGGTGTGCTGTACCCAACGTGTCTATCCTGACTCTCCCAGAAGGCTTCACATAGTGCTGTTCTCATGCACAGCATTCTCCAGCAACAAGTCCCTTTTGTCCATTATCACAGATAATAAGAATGGTCCTTACCTTAAGTAAGGGAAAGATGAAAGAGATGCAAAAGACTCTGCTTCCAGGCATAAATCAGTTCCCAAAATGTACTAACTTCCTCTGAGTCTCCCAGGACTGTCTTCTTTGTATTAGTCCTCTTAGATGGAGCTAATCCCACCTGCTTTCAGAGCCAGACCTCTGGAGCATATGAACCACTGTTCTGAGAAAGCACAACAACTCCCGTGTCCCTGCTGAGAAGAAATAATAGCAAGCTCTTTGCTACAGCACCATGGTGTAGTAATTCTGCACTTTTTAAAAAATATTAAAATCTCTGTAATGAGATTAAGCATGGAGAAGCTTGGCTTTGTCAGAACACTCCGTGGAGCTGCCTGGTGGCAGCTGTGAGTGGCTGAGCTGCTGAAAACCTGCCTGCTCCACACCAGCACTGGTGGGTAAGCAGTCCTCACAGGCAAGGTTCAAGTCACTAGAATCGTGGAGGAAGAAAAAAAACCCTTCAGAGCGTAAATGGTATTAAAGTGCACCAAGGGAAATATGAACTTTTTAAGTTTGCAGAGGCCTGACACTCAGGAATAATACAATCTTTGTTTCCCACATCTGCTACAGATGTCTTACATGATTCCTTTACTTGTAGCTCTGTTTTATCTCCTGTCCTACATGGGAAATGTACCTTCTCTCACAGTGGAGAAGAAGGTTGAGAAAGGTTGAGCACTGCCAAGGTGCCTTCCCAGGCCTGCTCTTGCTTGAGTCCCTTGGGCAGCACCACATTAACCTGCCTCAAATCGATACCCCTGCTGCTTCCTTCTGTGTGTAATTCTTCTGTTACAGAATGCCAGGATTCAGGATTATGATGGAATTCTGTCATCTGGGAGGAGGAGATGCTGGACTGCAAAGCAGGAGCAGACATGCCCTTCACAGCAAGAAGGTTTCACAGTGATAACCTACCTGTTCCATTGGCTCAGATTTCATTGCAACACAATTGCCCTTGTTCATGAAGTGCTGCCTCTTTCACATTAGTCTTTGTGTTAAACCCATGACCTATTTTCATTCTGTGGCTTTAGAAAATACTTCACATGCTGCAAATTTTGAATTATTGAAGACAAATTGATAGTTTAAGTAAGGGTCCACAAACTGTACTTATACAGTGGATGCTGATCCCCCCCTTTCTCATTCAAATCCAGTCTCTGACCTAATGGAATCTGGCTCACTGGTTGTGCTTTGAGTCAGAAAATACAAACTCATTTAATGCATCTTAAATGCAAGAGTCCAGTCTATCTGGGAGGAAAGTCAATGCCAGCTACCAATCTTTTATTCTGTCATATTACCAGACTGTGTGCTACAAAATCCAAGCCAGATGTGTTTATTAATAACAAAGATTTTCCCTCTTGGAGTACATGGCTACCTGATGGAGTCTAATTAACCCTGACACAGAAAGCTGTCCTAAGGAGTATTGAACCATTTCTGTTCCCATCATTTGCTAATGTCCTGAAGGAAAAGGAAGAAGGATTTATGGCAAATGCTGCCCATTAATTTGCCTGATCTTTTTCTTTCAAGAGGAATAATAACCAATGAGGAGAAGTGAAAGCTGCAGATGGCATGTAAGAATAAGTGCAATGTGCATCTATAAAACAAAACATCCATGATTTGCCATGGACAAGAGCTAGTAAAAGAAACTCGGTGAGGCAGGCCGGTTTTGCTCAGAGGAGTTGCTCTGATCAACATGGTCAGAATCTGACTGCCAGAAGACAAAATGTTCTTTCTTTGAGCAGACCATTACACAGCTTTTTACATGCTCTGTGCATCTCAGAACACTCCTTAAAGCAGCCTGAACTTCTGGGGAGTTCAAAACGTTTCCAGATAAGCAGAGAGACTCAGCCTGAGGCACCTCCATATATAACACACTTTCATTATACTCTGACATGCAGTGATGTCATCCCACCCCTCTGGTAGGATGTCACACACTGCTTGTGCTTTAAATGTAAAATACCTCCCCCTGCTACTCTCAGTTAGAGGGGCACTCATGTACCAGAGCCACCACCCTCCTGGCATGGGGCAAATGTTTGCTGGCTTTGTTGGAGAGCCGTGGGAGCAAGGAGAGCATCATAAGGCAAAGGTACCAGCAGTGTTCATGATGGATAGTTTTGGATCCCTGCTGACGCTTATCAGTACCAATGGATGTTTGCTTGTTTGTTTTTCTGCTGATTTCAGTGATGTAGGATCAATACACTGTATTTATCAAAGTGCGAGCTGATCTGCAATTGATATCTTGCAGAAACATTTGTGGGAACTGTGGGAGATGGACAAAATCTTTATGCATTTCTCTGCTTTTCAGAATTTACCTATTGTTAATAATAAGCTCACTGCAGTCTTGCTGTTTGGGATTGATCTCATCTGCCTGTAAGTATCCAAAAGGCAGGCCTGTGCTCCAGCACAGCCACCTGGGTCCCTTCCAACAGCAAATGGCAGGAACACATGTTGGTACAGGGTAAAATACTTCTCCTGGGTCAGGATGAATTGCCAGTTGCTGCTTGCTGTCTGTTATCTCCATTGGCTACAGAACAGATGTGGACAAATAGCTGAAACTAGCTCATTTATTGGTGGTCAAAACAAGGTGAGATAAATCTACCCTTTGCAGCTGCTTTTTTTGCTTTGCTTTTAAAAGATCTGCTTGGTTTTACAAAACATATGCAAGATTCTTGCTTTCAGGACAAAGCCAAGAAGATTAAAAGAAGAAACTTCCTTCCTTCATTGGCACAGTGTTATTCTTCCCTAGCCATCTACTGCTGTTTATTTTAACCTCCTTTTTGCAAAGCAGGTAGCGGGCACCCTGAAGCAGCTGCTGGATTGAAATAACAGAATCATAGAATCATAGAATGGTTTGAATTGGAAGGGACCTTAACAATCATCTAGTTCCAACCCCCCTGCATGGGACACTTCCCAGTAGACCAGGTTGCCCCAGGCCCCATCCAACCTGGCCTTGAATGCTTCCAGGAATGGGGCTTCCACAACTTCCCTGGGCAACCTGTTCTAGTGTCTCACCACCCTCATAGTGAAGAATTTCCTTCTAATGTCTAACCTAAATCTCCCCTCTTCCAATTTTGATCCATTACCCCTTGTCCTCTCACTACAAGCCCTTGAAAAAAGCCCCTCCCCAGCTTTTCTGTAGCCCCTCCAGGTACTGGAAGGCTGCTGTGATGTCTCCCTGGTGCCTTCTCTTCTCCAGGCTGAACAGCCCCAACTCTCTCAGCATGTCACTGTCACTACCACGCATTGTGCAGCTGACATGTGGGGTAGCAGAGAACTGAAAGCACCTGAAAGAACACACTATCAATACATAGTTCTTGCTGCCATTTCATCTTTTGGCCTTGCTTTCATGCAGGCTGTAGTGCAAGATCTGATGTTTGAAATGAATACTGAATCATGCACAGGCACACTGCTGAAAAGTTTACATTTATCTATTCCTTGCCCTTCATCAATTACTGGTTTGAAAGAACATCATCTCTTCCACCCATCTACATGGCAGGAAGCCAGAGTAAAACTGGTGCTCTGCTGTTTTTCCTTTGACTGGCTTTTCCTTTTAACAGAGCCAAGGGGATGCAAACCCCTATTCCTAGTGCTCTGTGCAACAATCCACAGCAATCCTTAACTAGATCTGCTAACTGAAAGGAGGCCCCAGCAATTAACATCATTGCTACCAATTATGCAGTGAAGGAGAAAAGCCCTGGCCTTTTAAAAACGGGGGACTAATTGTAGCAGTAGTTGTTAACTGCAGTTAATTTTCAGGACTCTCAGAGGAATCCATAATGGAAAGGCAAATGTAACAGTACACACCTGATAATGGAGAGACATTGCTATTAACACCTATTTGCTGTGTTGTAACTATTTTGCTTGTACAGCCAGGTTTGGAGTGGGGGGAATTGTTTTTTTTTTTCCTATGTAAACTTAAATTAACCTAGTTTCGTTTTTTGTTGTTGTTTTTTTTTTGTTATTTAACCTAGAACATCGTATGATTCCACCTTATCTTCTCACTTGTATTTACTTCCTTCTGGCTGAAGGCAGGTGAAGGGACCTGAGGAGCAGACCAGGAGGGGGACAGGTATGCATGCATGCCAGGGCTGTTTTCTGCTGGAGAGAAGTGACAGTCAGAACTGCTCAAGTGTTCTGTTGGCTCCCAGCTGAACAGTGTGATTAAAGTATTCCAAGAGGAACGACAGGGAATGAAAAGACCACTGAGGCTGACAGATCCACCGGGCCAACCCATGGAAATGACTACAAAAAACTAAATGAGCAAGTCCATGGACAAACATGGTTAAGCAGGAGATTGTCGGTGTAGCACTCATAGAGAGAAGTGTCCTCCCAGATCTATGTAAGCTCCTGGGAGACAAACCATGGCAAAACATTTAGTAATCATCTTACCCAGCCTTGTCACTAATGTGAAAAACAGTCAAATGTGCTTTAAGACCAGGAAGGAGCATGGCAGGTGAGTGGTGCCAGAAACCAATGGGCTGGGGTGGAAGTGAGGGAGGACTCACAGCAGGCACAGTGCTTAGGCAGTAAGTCTAGTGCCAAAAGCAAGAAGGTGGGAAGAGGAGGATTCCCAGAAGAGACTGGGAGCAGGATTGCATAATAAGGTTACCACAAGGATATGATGAAATAATTAAAAGCCACAGAGATCATGCTGAAGAAACTGGAATAGTGAACTTGGTTCTTAAGCTTCTTAATGTGATCTTAACTATCCCACTATCACTGATGCTCATATGCATAAAAAGATGCTTATATTTTATAGCAATAAATGCTTTGTTGGCTAGCCTCCTCATCTGCTCCCTGGTCATTTAGATTTAGGCACTTATGTCTTTTCTCTAAATAAACGGTGACTGCAGTTTTCCCATGGTGCCCCAAAAAAGATACCTATTGTTCTTCATGCTAATACTGTAATTTTTAAAAGTCTGAGCTGTTTGTTTTTAATTCACTTGAACAGGGAACATGAATAGCAAAAGTGAATTATATTTGCATTGCATAAAATAAAGATGAAATCACTTTTGTGGAGTCTTGAGATACACTTAGCAAGCATTTTTAAATTCCCAATTTCCCAAAATGTACATGTACACATTAAGGATCAGTAGCTTGTTCAAAGGATAATTTACTTCATTATTATTTATACTGTTTGGCTACTGAAATTCTATGCTTTCTTCTCCTTCCAGTAAGATTCTGGGTAACCTTAAAGGATCATAGTCAGATGTTAGTTCTTGTAACTTACTAGTCATCCAGTATTAAAAGCTTTCTTGTGCCTTTCTCCTAGAGGATAAGAACTTTATGCCAAACATCAAAGATGGTCACATTTTCAGCATAACTTGCAACAGCTCAGTCTTTATCTTTGGAGGGTAGCAGAGGAGTCCCACGGGAGGACTGCACATGGTCCTGCACAAACACCCTGGCAGATGCATCAAATCCTGTTAATTAGAGCTACATTCAGGAATAAAGTAGCCTACTGCCTGATTAGCCCTGCAATACTAGGCATAGCAGCTTACCCACCATTTGTGCTTCAAGTTCTTTATCTCATTCTGGTGATGAAGCCCCCAGTGGTGACCGGAAATCTCCGCAAACGTAGAGAGTTTAGGCACCAGGAGCCAGTGGGCTGGTGTATGCAGGGAGGCAGCTGGAGAGCAGTTGTACATGGTGGGTTTGCATGAGGCAATGGCACTACCAAGGCTCTACAGCCAGAGGCCTCCTCTTGCAATGCTAGCTCTTCTTATCAGTGGTGAAATGGAGAGATGATCTGGTTTGTTAATTATCTGGGAAGAGGAAAAAAACCCAACACTGCCACAATTTTGTGGAACAATTTGGTTTTTATGATCTGCATATCTGTGTTGCTAATTAATTCGGATTCCCAGCTGTCCTTCACATTCCCTGTGAATTTATTGCACTCTAATAATACAGTACCTTTTAAAATTTGACTTGAATGAAGCACTTTTTTTCTCAACTAATTCTGCTTGTTTCTAATTTGGGAACCAGATACAGCTTAGACCGTCGCTAATATCCCTCAACACTTCAGTATTCATTAGACCACAGGGGAATACTTAAGTGGCTGAATGTCAGGTTTGAATTACCTGGCTTTGTTGGAAAAGCTGGTTTATTTCAGTCCTTTACCCTTATGAGGCACATAAAACTGGAAAACTGAACTGCTATTTAAAAAATGGGTATTGGAAGACAACATGCATCCAGTAGCAGTTCACATACTTTTTGTACCACTTCAACATCACATGCTGCCCAAACCTGCAGACTCAAAATCATTAGGATCATATTCTGGAATTGTGCTGAGGAAATAGTGATACAGCTTCTCTGATAATTGCTATGCATAATTAGGTTATATTTCATTTAAAGAAAGCATCTAGCAAGATTAATTCTGATTCCAATCACATTAATTCACATTAAACAAGATTTTTAATTACATTCAGGGATCTGGAGATGCAGCAAAGTGCTTAATTCACCTGGCTTGGTGGAGAAGTAAGCTACAGTCTGATCTATAAACTTCAACTTCCTTAAGAACTGGTCCATCTTTCTTTTCCCTTCATCTCTCTCCTCTGCTCTCCCAGCCTGTGTTTCAGGCTGTCTCTGAGCCATATGGCTATGACAGAACAGTCCTGAAGCTGAGCAAGTGCAGATACCTGCACAGAGTCAGGGCTCTGCTAACCCACTGTTTGGAGATACTATTTTCCTAGCAAGCACAGAGTGAAATCGTGTCTGCTCATAAAAATGTGCAGGCAGACCATTAGGTATCAAGGTAATGTCAATTATTCCTCCAAATTGCTGGCACATAGGGTGAAGCAGAGATTAAAAGCAAATCTGGCCTTAACAGTCTGTTGATGCATTGTGCTGCTCAGGGCCCAGCCAGTGTTCTCAGCCAGCAAACCCACGGGGAATCCACTTTGTCTGACTATCAGGCCTGGGACCATAAATCACTGGACTAGAAAAATAAGTAGCAGTGGAAAACATCAACGTTATTTAACATTGTAGAGCTCTTTCAGCAGAGAGAATGCAGCTGCTAGAGGGATGAAACACAGTTTATGGATTTGGGATTTACTTGTGTTATGGGCCACCAGGTTCTGTACATACTGAAGATTTTAGTCAGTCAACTTAGCAGGAGCTCCCTGTCATTTTCTCAGCCTGCTGTGCTGACTTCAGCCTCCAGCTATGGATTGTACTTCTCTGGAGTCCCTGAAGAGCACTTCTGAGCGTTGAAGCTTGGTGGGAAACAGAGCATTGATTCTTATCGATCCTCCATCTACACCTTCATCCTGGCCAGATGAAAGCTTCCCTCCCAGCAGTACCCTTGGGTATCTTCCAGTGCTGGTCTTGCACTGGAGAGCACAAACACAGCAGAAAATGCCATCCATCCTTCTTTGCACAAAACAAGGACAAAACGTTTTCCAGTTTACTGATGTGAACAGCACAGCACCTTGATAATCAGTAGTTTGGAGATTTCTCATTCTGGCAGGTTTAATGAGTATCAGTGATGTTGAGGAACACTGCTGTGAACAGCCAGACACGGCTGCAGTTGTTTATCAACAAACAGTTTCAATCTAGGTCAGGCACAGTGGATTAAAAAAAGGCAGTTTAGCAAGAAGTACTGGATAAAATACAAGTCTTGCTTAAAAAACAAAAGGAACACAGGGGAAAGCTAGTACCCGAAATAATTTTATCTTTAGACATAATTTAATGTCTTTTAGAGGCATTCTATAAGAACATTTTAAAACTCTGAATGCCACAGTATTTGATCAGTTTGCACAGTAACAACCATGTTAACACAGCAAACAGTTTTGCCCTGTAATGTCTTCCCCTAAGATTTTCTCCTAAATCTATATGCACATAGGTACCCTCCTTTGAAGTCTTTTGATAGGAAAGTAACAGCAACATAGTGGATTTTCTCAAATAAAAAGCAACCAGGTCCTAGTTTTGACACAGATTTGAGCCTTTTCCCAGGTCCTGTTAATTTGTATTGTTATCTACACCAATCCACCAACCACAAATAAAAAGCAGTCCTAAGCCAGCCCTGACAATACAGTGACATTACAAAAATACATACAAAAATAATGAGATTTTTAAGTACCTGTTTATGTCCTTGGGGTTTGGCAAGGGAGAAGACCCTAGCATGCAGATTTGCAAGCCCTCCTCACCAAAGAGCAAGCAGTTATCTGTTCTTTTTGGGTTTCCAGAAAAAAGTTTGTTCTAAATCTGGGATTAAGGCCAGGTGTGGTCAAATCTGGGAATTAATTGTTATTTGCTGAAAGTAATTGCCTCCTGTTATGATTACCATAACAATTAATGTAATTGTCTATAATACTCTTGGGAATAATAAAGTTACTGGAGAAGAACAGTAAACAAATACCTTTGTCTACTCTAGAAAGCAGATTAGTACACAACCTGGTTTGTTACATGGACAGCAGGAGAGCTGCACTGTCACTTTCTTGCTTTTAAAAATGCTTGGCTTAGTCCAAGTTATGAGAATCAATTAGGTTGTTGTCACTTAGCAACCATAACTGGGTTCAGGAGCAGACAGCACTTGACTACTAAACACCACCACTACAGCATACCTAGGACTTCTGTTTAGAAATGGGGAGACTAGGGCACAGAAAAACAATCAAAGTACCTTTTAAAAATGTTCACATCCAATTTTTCAAGCTTCTAGAAGAGCTTTATCTTGCTCTAATTTCACACTACCCCATCACCCATACAGATGGGTTTCTGAAGAAATGTTTGAGATGGTTAAGGGCACAGGGAAGGCCCCGAGGGTGTCTCAAGGCATCTAGGTGCTAATGTCACCAAAGTCAAGTGCAGCGAAGCACTTCATACTGTGGATGTCCCAGTGGACCTCTCCATTTGTTCCGTCACAGGCATCAATGAGGTGCTTCTGAGTTTCAAGTAGGAATTTCGGAATGAAAGGTTAAGATTCAGGGCCTAATTCTGAGATAGTTTAGAGCCATTCATATCAGAGGCTCTGGAAGGACCAACTTATACCAGTGCCTATGAGGGCAGCACCAGGCCCCTTCTGCTCCCAGCTGTGAGCTGACCAAAGCACTCTTGAGCCACAGATGCAGAGCGGGAGGCTCAGGGTCATACAGCATTGTCCAAGAGTGAGTCAAGTGTGTATTTTCCTAGGAGTTCAAACACAGACTTGAAAAATGTTTGGCAGATATTACAGGAGCTCCCAATGGATGTAGAAGCTCTTCTCAGAGCACTAATGGATGAGGAGGCTTTTGCTTGGATATTCCAACATCCAGCTAAACCATTTGGTTCTGGAAGAGTGAATAGATGTAGCTTAAAATACCAGTTGCCAAGTATTTCTCATTACTTTTTGCAGCTGAAAATGCTGTGGAAATGGAGGAAATTTATTTGGCTGGGGTATGCAATGCTTGCATGGCACTCCTTAAGTATTTTGTTCAGTACACAGGAAAGAAAAAGGTCTGAATATATTCAGTGAGGGACCAGCTCTCGTCTTGTCACACGAGGCAGCAAAGCTGTGACTGGCTGGAGTGTGCTGCTGCTGCTGGCTGGGGAAGAGCAGCTCTCCCTTGCTACCCCACCTTGCCCAATCTATGGCACCAGTCACCTGCTTATTGACCATTCCCCAGGGGTTCAGCTTTACAGACATCATCTGCCAGGGGTGCAGGTAGGCAGCAGAAAGAGAGTCAACAGATTTGAAGTGGAACCTGCAGCTATGGGACCTTGGCAGCTGAAGAGCAACTGCCTCCTCTCACAGCAGCTCAAAGCAGTAAGATGAAGGGATCCACAGGAAAAGCCAGATTCCTTCCATTGTGACAGCAATATCACAAAAGCCTACATTTCCCTGAATCCCTCATTACATCAGCTCTGACCCTCTGTCCAGCCAAGGTCCTGGTTACACACCAGCTACTTGCACCTTTCATGTGTATTTTCCTTCTTTACTACCCATCCACAGCTATTGCACCGAGCTGCCCTGTGCTGCTAGGGATCTTTTTCCATGTCGAGAGGCCTGTGCACTTCCACTAGCTTTGCAACTCAATGTCTCTTTATGGAGCAAAGGATTTTGAAGTGCAGAATCAGCACAGACAGCAGAAGTCTAAGAAACACTTATAGTCCTGTCTGATAGCACTTTCAAGCTTCAGAAAATGATGTTCAGAGCTCCAGGTGACTGCAATCATAGCAGAAGCAGTGAGATGAGATGGGATCATTTCAATGCAAACAAGTGATATTCTGTAAAACTGCTAACACTGAGAGTTAGTGGCTACTTACTGTTTCAAGGTTTCCATGTCTAAATTTCTTGTGTTTTGAAAATTAATTAGTTAGTAGTACAAGTTCCAGCAACATTCTTGGTGTATTATATAGGTATTATGTTCTACAGAGAAATAAGATTACATTTAAAATTGCTTCTAATAATGTAATTGCAGCATGAAATTCCTATACTTCCTTATGCTAAAATAAGAAACAATTATTGTAATTATATTTTTGCTTTATTAAGAGATACTGCTCTTTTTAAACTTACACTCCTCATTAGCACAAAATAATGGATAAGTACTGATCTAATTCTCAGGCTCAATTTACGCTTAACAATATGTTAAGTCTGCTCCATAACTGCCAGAGAAATGTGTGCTTCTGGGTGCTTCCTTCCTGTTTCTTTTTTAAGCATGTGCTGCACTCATGCCTCCTAAAAACTTGTTCTATAAAAAGGCTGTTCTGTGTTTTTGATGCCGTGGGACCCTGTTCTTCCTAGTCATTAGACTGGAAAGCCTGTGTGTTACCCAAACATTTGTTAAAATGCTCATATTCAAAATCAGTTTCAAGATGTACCTTAAAAAAACTCTGAAGGGTTTAGATTTCAAAAGCTAGAAGGGATTAGTCTAACATCTTCCAGTCAAACCTGAGTTTTAGGTACTGAACTGAACATAGTGTTCCTGAAAGAGAAGGACAAATTGGAAAAGTATGAATGTTAGGGATGGTATGAGCCAGAAGCCAAAGCTCTAAATACTCCTCCCTGAATCATCTTATTCTGTGAGTCTTAAAATCTGCACGAACACTGTTCCCTCCTGAGGCAGAAACAAGGAAGAATTTCAAATCTGTAAGGCTGAAAATAACTTTCCCAAAAACCTCTCTCACACTTCTGTTGCCACATTAGACACCAGATAAAGTGCAGAAGCGTGTGAACGTTTGGATGTGAAAGCCTGACGATGTGTCACGCTGTTGTGTACCTGCCATTAAAAGCAGGTCACCAGGGTGACTGTAAGTTGCTGAGTACCACAGTGTGAGCCTTGGCAGTTGCACAACAATAAGATCAAAGCAGCTTGCACTGAATTATTTTGCTACAGCTGTGCATCCACACCCCCTCTGAATCAAGAAGCCCTGGGTGGAGGATCTTTTTGTCTCACCTGGTCCTTCTTTTCCTCTTTCTTTAGGAGCTTTTCAAATTGCACAAGAAAACAGATGGGGTAGCCCTGGCATTGTGCCTCACAACTCTGTCCCAAACGAGCCAGAACCACAGAATTTTTTTGCAGATTATGAAAAAGCTGGACCTGGGTGTCTATTGCCCACTGTCCTTGATGGGACATATCAACACAATTGCACAGATTTTATCTCTGGTGTAAATGACCAGACAGTCCAATGCCTTCCACAGGTTTTCTGTCATCTAATATATGCTCTAAAAAGAGTCCTTTCTGACTTCATTCTTCCCTACTGTGCATTCTTGTTGCTCCTCTACTTCCCTTTTGCTTTTCCTGTATGTTACCATGTGGGATTAGCAATGGATGCTGAGCACCATTCAGACACAGCCCAACAATCCAACAGTGATTTCCCTCCATGGGTGTTTGAATTTCCCAAGTGTAACTCCCATATTTAATTTAGTCCCACTCTATCACTGAGACAGAGTTCTGCACTTGCATTATTCTCTGTCCTGGGATATTTTATGCTTCCTCATGCTATTCCAAAAATACGTGCAAGCAGCTGCACAAAGCATCATGTTTTCTGATGGTTTTAGTTTTGGCTGGCTCATAATTAACAGTTACCTGGTGACTTAGAGTATTATTTCACAGCCCTTTCTAACACTAGAGAGTGACTGCTCAGTGCAACCACTTCACCACCACTTTTTTTTTTTAATTATTTGAGGTATTGTGGTATTCTGAGTAAGTTAGAAAATTACTTTATTGAAATGTTCCTGCTACCACTGAGGACTCTTCAGCTTCCCATACCATTTACTGTTGCCAAGCTGATAAATATGAAACATTGCCTGTAGATAACCTGCAAGGAATACTGTTTTCCTCAAGTGGAACAAGCTCTCCAGTTGTGACGTGTTGAAGGGATCTTTACTGCAACTGTCACTCACTAGTGTGCTAATCAGCAGCAAAGCTTAGAGTCAGAGCCAAAACTACAAACCCCAAAACTCACCAAAACTTGAAGGAAATCCCTTCATGTTACTCACCGGTAAGGCTGGCATAGATTTGCTGTGACTTCATGATCTTTTTGTTTTTTCTCCACAGAGCAGATGACATTTATGTAAGAGATATTTTCCATACCGACTTGGGTGCTTTAAATCCATATATAGAAGGAAGAATAACAACAGACAATGGTGAATCACCACTCATGAATGGAAAGTGGAGTCATGGGGGAAGGGGGTGTAAGAATTAGACATGATCCCTGCAGTCCCAGGATGTCAGCTCCTACATCCCTTTCACCTTCCTCCCCTCCGCCCAGGCCAAATCACTGTCAATAATTAACCCAAACTTTCACTCTGCTTTCCCATGAGTGATCTAGACTCCCTCCCCTCCCTAAATGCTCTGATCACTCCACCTTCTAAAAATGCAGTTAATACTCCTGAAAATAGTCCATTATCATTTGACACACGCAGCATGCCAGCATTGTCCCTCTCTATGGGCCCTTGCTGGCTGAATGCATTCTCAAATATCTGCCTATTCCAAGTTCCAAGGTCTGCCAAGGCAGTGTGTGTATCTGAGTTGGCCAAACACAAGGTCACACGAGTCAGACTCCATGAAGGTTTATAGAGACTTATTTTCCTCAAAGTCTCATCCTTTCTATTACTGTATTAATGTTGGAGGTGGGGCTTTGCTGCAGGTTTGGGATTCGTATTCACATCTGAGAGGGAAAGGTTTCTGTATCTGAAGTGGTAGTTTAACTCCTCAGGGGTGGAAGGTTAAGCTTTCAGAGGGGATTTGGTTGACACTCAGAATTTCTTTCAGTCCCAGCTTTGCTGCTATTGAAAAGGGACAGATGTGCTTTGGTATGCACTATGAGCAATTACTCTGCATCAAATAAAGCAAATTATGTCTTAGGCAATTAAATACAGTGGAGATTTTAAAGAGTTTTCACATTCTCAGATTGAATCCTCAGATTTCTTACCTGGAAAAAATGAGATGACAAATGCAATTTGTGCATGCCATTTTCGTCTCTTACACAACATGAACATCTCTAATATGTTGGCTTAGCTGCATTTACCTCCACATTTTCTCAGCATGAGTGTAACTTAGGTGCAGGCATGTACCCAAGGGTGACTTCTTGCTGACTGCTCTTTAGATCTCCATCCTGGAGAGGGCTGAGTGCTCTCAAGTCTTCATCTAGTCAATGAGAAGGAAAGTCACTTAACACATTATAGATCGTATCTTAAAAACTCTGTCTGCTATACAATCACCTTGTGTGAATTCTGGCATTTTTTCTCCAGGTAACCAACATGAAAATTGTTGCCAGGACATGACTGAAAGACAAGAGCTGCCACAAAGCAGTTTGGGTTGGTTTTACCCTGCTGGGGGCTGAGTTGACAACGTGGCAAGATAAGATATGGGATAAGAAGTGGGTATTCCCAGCAGTAGTTACATCTATTTCCTCAGTTCTAGCACAAAACCAGGCACTTCCTTTGCATCTGTGCTCCTCACAGATTCACTTACACTGTTTTCATCAACAGGGTCATGGTGTGTGGTTGTCAGACTCCTGAGACTGAGAACAGTGGAAAGGTGGACTGGGCTGAAATCTTCATGATGCTGATACCAAACAAGTGTCTCACTGCTCCCACATCCTTCAGTACTATTTTCAGCTTTTGAAGAAGAGGTCAGTAGAAATTCAGAGGACTTTCTTTGCAGCCAATCCCACTGGAGGACAGGGATCATCCATGATAAACTGCAAAACCTATCAGAGGGAGACAATGCACTTGCTGGGACCTCCTCCAGCTTGCAGAGTTACTTTTCAGCATACAGGATTCCCTGTATCATATGGACACATCATGATAGTGTATATATATCTTTAAAATCATAGTCCTACCACAGTATTGTTGTACCAGCTTGTGCTCAGGCTCAGTGTGTTCATCCTCAGGTGCAGAGGGAAGGATCTGTAGGACAGATGTACTACTTCACCCAGCTCTTCAAAAGATTTAACCAGACCTTATGACCTTTGCTTTACCAGCTCCTGCCTTCTCATGGCAACAGAGAAAATCAAACATAGGAAATATTCACAAATTACAGGATTTAATAACTTGTCCTTTAGAAGAATCACATTACTCAGAGCTGATCTGTACATGTTAGAGCCAATAACTTTAGTCACTGATTTCCCAACTGTGGCTAAAACTATTATTACTGCTTTTAAAAAACAATGCATTGCATGAATATAAAATGTATTTCTTGAAGTTAATTAATGTCTCCCATTAATTGTGGAGAAATTCTGAATTTGTTGCCTTCATCATAAATAAAGCAATTTATTTCACTGGCAATATCTGGCTTTTCATCCAATATGAAGCACTCAATGTCATGTGACATTAAAGTCACTGCATCTTATCTCTCAGTGTCATTAAAATAAGGAATAAGGAATAATAATCTATAGTTATAAGGAAAAAAATAAGGAATAATTATCTGCTTAAAATGCAAAGAAAAATTATTCAGCTGTGATATTGTAGAAAGGATTTTGGAGTGACTGATCTTTTTTAACAGTGGCAAAATGCAACACGATATTGCATTGAAAAAATAACAAGTTCCTTTACTTTTTTAAAAATCCAAATGCATGAATTCTGATTGTTTCTTTTCATCCCCTCACTTCTTTGCACCTTAAAAATCTCTTGAGCAAAACCAGTAACAGACTGAAGGGTGCAACCAGTCCATAAAGCCCAGATGGGGTGAAAAATTGGATTTTAAAATTTTGCAAACAAGTTATTCAGAGTCAATTTTTCAATAGCTGAATCTATGCTCTTGTCTGTTCTCATTTCCCACAGGTAGTTATGGCACTGGCAATTTGAAGTATTTCATAAATAACTCGCTGGTATTCAGTATGTTGCTTTATTTCCTCTGCTATAATTGAGTTGTGCTGGTTTGACATTTTGATTCAGCACTGTAAAAAGAGCAGACTCAATTTACTGAAATGTCTGTGGTTGATGCATTTAGGGAAACTACTGATTCCATTTGGCAATGCATTCATGAAGGGAAATGCACTTACCTTACATTTGTTTGCAGAATCAAGTAGTCACTCATCAAGAACAAGAGGAACATCTCGCTCTCCTCCCTGGGGTGACAACTTTGGGCAGGGATGGTTCTGACCCAAATCCTGGTTTCCACAAAGCTTTTCTGGTTTCCCAGATGGAGTCCAGTCCCATGGCTACTTGAAAGCTAGCTGCAGAGCCATTTTGGTACTCTCTCGACCTTACATGAACATCTGAAGGGTTTCCATTTGCTATACGCTCTGTGAAAGAAGAAGGAGAACTCAGAGATAATGAAAAAGGACCATGACATTGCAAGGTGTTATCTGTGGAATGCAGGTCATCATAGTAAACATGAGAATTGACAACAGATACTAATCAGCTGTCTGCTGTCCCCTGCTGTTTCCCTCTAATTCTAGGGGCAAACCCTGGGTCGTGCTGCTGCACACCCTTTTGGAATTGATACAGATTTGCCTGAATGGGGGCTCAGGGGGCTCAAGATGTTGTCCCATCAACGCCTCCATGCCCCTCTGCAGAAGTCCATGCACAGCCAACAAAAGCCTGAACACCCCATTTTCTCCCAAAACCTCTAGGCAACACTGCTTGGCCCACCTGGTGTAATGCTCAGGACAGCTGATGGAAGAGAGAAAAAAAAAACATGGTCCTTAACATCAGCCACCCCTCCCACCCCCTATTCTAACAGCTTCTTTTTGCCAGGGGGAAAGGAAAGCTGTGGTTTTGTAAGATACTCTTCAGCTAGAGTATCCTGAAACATCAGCTGCAAAAAAAGGTGCATGTGTGCAGCTCTTTGTACTTGCACTGTTTCCACTAACCAATTTCAACACTTTGTGTTGCTGGTGCCATCAGTGTACCCTTCGTTGTATAAGATAGGCTCTTCAACAGGTTTTTTTAATGTTTTGTGTTGCTGTTGCCATTAAAATATACTCTTCTGCTACAAAGCAAGGATCTTCAACAGTTTTTCTAAAGGATGTGGATTGGGGAAAAGCATTGGAGTAATGGAGAAGATGTTTTTAAAAATATGTTTTTGAGTAGCGAGTGGGTAACATAACGAAAATCTAAATTTGAGCATATTGGTCAGAGACTTAAGGATTCAGAGATACCTGGATAGATTCTTCCCATACAAAGGCATTTTTTACAAATGTGCTATAGACACACACATCTATAAATCACCTCTACCTGTAGACCACACTCTCATGGTCCCTAAGGAATAACAGAATGACAGAAAACAGCAGCTAAGTGCAATAATCCTTTTGACCACTAGAAACCAGCACAGCACCCTGTTCCCAATGGAATCCATAGCAGAATTCTCTCATCCTCTGCTTTTAATGCAATACATTAATGGATCTTTATCCAACTCTTCATTACCTGTTAAAATATGAAGTCTAGTTACATTTTTTCTTGACTTTCTAAACTTCTAAACAAATGGCTAAGAAAAGAGCAAGTAGATCTTCCATGCACATCTACTAATTGACCAATCCTCTGACTTTATTGCTATAATTCCTTCTAAATCTATTCAATAAAACTTCTAATTTCTTACCTCAAGTTAAGAGAGATGGGATTTCCATGAGCTCCAGGCTAACTTAAAAGCTTCTCATTTTTATTTCTAGGAAGTAACTGAATCTTTACATTTTCCTTCCTTGCATTTTCCAAAACTTGAGAGATGGAACAATCTTGAGGATCTCTAGTACTTGTCATGTTAGAAAAACAGTTAAAACAGACATTATTTTCATTCAGTAAAACTGTGACTTTTCTTTGGCCTTTCTCCCATAATTTAGAAATTGCAAAGGCCAAAGCCTTCAGGATTTACACTTAAATAAGGTGATTAATTAGGAAAGTCAGTAAGTACTTGATTGATATCATGGGAACATTGATATAGTATTCCTACTAGGACCCAAAGGCAGATTAAAAATTGCAAGTGAACAGCCAGTTATTAATATTGAAGTACCTAGAAAATGACAGGGGTTAAGAAGGGCAGATCACTTTGGAGTGAGCTGCCACTTCTGCCAGTCTGACTCCAAACTAAAATGCAGCTAGTCCCAGAACTACCAGTGGGACCCAGCCAGTCTGGTCCCCACGGAATCAACCAAGGATTCTGCTGCCTGTGCTGCCCTGCTAGTATCTATAAATGTACAGAGACCAAGCACACTCTGTGGCCCACAGTTTGTGAGGCCTCTTGCATAATATTACACAAGTTGTCATCTTCTGCCTGCATGATTAGAGAAATTCCCCAACTTTGAAAAACAGTAAAAATTGCACATAGCACTCCTGAGAGTTGTATTAGATTCTGTAGAGCTGATGGTAGTAGAACAGCCCTGTGTTTGCTTTACTATGGTCACACAAACAACTTAAGCTCAAAATGTTCCCAGGGTAAAAATTAGGGCTATGCCTAACAAGTGCATTAAGCCTTATTAGGGCTACTAAGCACAGGGAGCCACATTTGAAAGCTGTTCTGGGCAGTGTACTGAATCCCCTGATCAAACCTGCCTGGAAGGGCCTTTTTTTGTTACATTTAGAAACCCTCAATTACATAAAATAACTAGCTAAAAGGGCAAAGAAATGGATTTTCCTAACGCAGTACCAGAAAACATAAACAGGCATTAGATGTAGGCAAAGAACTGGAGACTTGTTTTGCATTCTGGTTTTACTTCTGTCACTTTGGTATCTTAAGATACTCAAAATTAATAAAAAGCCTGATCTCTGAAGGAAAAAAAAACCTCATCACTTGATGAATCAAACATTTAGAAATTGTCCAAAAGCCAAAAATCAAAGATATTTTTATTTGGAACATGCAAACTAGAATAGAATATCTTTTACTTTACAATTTTAAAATTGCTGGTTCAAGTTTGTATGAAGTTAAAAAATAAAAAGATTGTTATTTCATGTTTTTCAAGTCTTTTGTTGGTGGATTAAAATGAAACATACACTTCCAGAAGTGTATCTTGGGGCTGGGATCCTCCAAGGAAACCAGATGCCAAAAAATCATAAATCTTTTTCCCTTCTGCTCTTTCACAGTCCCAATCAGGAAAGTTATGAGGCTGGAAGATCAGGTTTATTATGTTCTATTGTTATAAAACCATTTCTTCATGCATCCAAAGTGGTTTTAATTTTCAAGAAGTAGCAAATGCCAGTTTAGTGAATAGTATATTGAAACAGCTATAGCAATAACATCCTCTCTCTTCTGGAGACACTAGTGTGTTATTTCACACAAGTAATGTGACTTAAGAGTACCTGACACTGGAAACACTTGGGGTTTTTTGGTAAGACTGGATAGCTGTGAAAAAGTTTAAATTTCAAGCACTTCCATGCACAGTTACCACTTCCAAACAGTAGACAGGGATCTGGTCTTTGAAAGTTGAAGTATAAGCAGAGACAGAACTGGTACAAGTAGGTAAATATTTCAGGCTTCATCTGCAAATGGAAGATACAATCTGTCTACTGCCTTCACATAAACAGCATGGTTAAATATTTTAGAAATCCTTTTGATCACTGATCTTAAAGAACACTCACAAGATCACCATTAATGTTCATGATGTACAGTTTGAAAGACTTGAAAGCTCAATTATGGCAGTTAAGACAATGTTGGTTGATCCTAAGACTTCTGAGGAAATAAGATGTGATTAAAGCTCTTTTGATTACCTGAAAGAAGCTCAACACTTCAGAAATTAATGCTCCAACCTGGAACACTACTGGAAAATTTTTCAAGTTTGCTTCAAAATAAATATTCCACCATATTTTGATGTAGAATCTACAAAATATTTGAGGATGTTTATTTCAATTAACTTGTTTACTGTTCCTATGAAAGCAACTATTGAAACCAAGACTTTCATACAGAAATTCATTTTTTACTAACTTCTTTTTTGTTGGAAAATTCTTCCATTAAAGTAACTTCAACACCCACAAGAATCTTCTGAGCACACAAAGGTGAGGGAAAAGGATAAATTAAGAAAACTACAACACAAATGCCAGATTTTATTGACTGCAGTCACATGTTTGTGTCCTGAACAATCACATTTGGCTAAAGACAACCATATTCATGACATGAAGGCACCACATTGAGGTGACACACAGGGAAAGCTTAAAATAAAGCTTGGTCAACATGGCTTGCCAAATTCTGCTCTGCTTGACAACTGTGTTATCTCACTGAAATTGCACAGGGTAAAGAGAGCAGTTTGCATGACAATGACTAGCAGCAGTAGCTGGTACATGCAAATCAAAGTATCCTACTTCTCAGTACAGTAGCCATACACAAATACATAATCCTGGCACAGCTTCAGATTGGCCCCTGGTTATCAACAGTGGTTGCAATAGTCAGGAAACCTCTGGAAGAGTGAGTCAGGTTCTTGTGGCTCACAGTCACAGTTCATCCTTGTGGCTCACGAAATCATTGAAGCCACTTGGCTTTGTCAACAGCTTGCTTCAGTGGGGGCCTTATGAAGGATGCAGCTCTGCATCTGCAAAATAACAATCATGGTTAAGAATTAGACTGAACAGGAGAAGGTTTTTCTCCCTTTGCTGCACAGCAGAGTTGTGCAGGAGATCCTACAAACAAATCCAGAACAATCCACACAGCTCAATCCATTTCACTAAGATTACTTCTTTCCAAGCATCTCATTATATTCTTAACTTTTATCATGTGAAGAATTACACCTCTGAAGGACACCACTTCAGCTATGAAACACTAAATGCCTCCTCTGGGGATGTGTAGCTCTGCTGTTGCTCCTCTGCTGTGCAAGTAAGGATTTTACCTTGCATAGGACAAAGGCTCAAGGCACAACAGTGCTAAAACAAAACAGGCTTAGCAGATAGTGTCATTCATCCAATATGTCCATGCAGTGCCTCTTGGAAAATACACCATTAATATCTACATTAAACTGCACATTTCATTTTTTATGACATGCTTGCAATGTGTACCTTTAACCCTGAAGGATACCAAAATATATTCCCAACTGCACTTGAAGACTTTCTGTACCACTAAATTAGTCTACTCTTCTTCAGAAAAGGATTGCTTCTGAGGTGAAGTACAACACCTGTTGGTGCAGCTGGGTTTTGAAGCAGATGTTTCTCTGGATATGCAAAAAAGAATGGACATGCACTGAAGTCTGGCCAGAAAATCTCAGCTAATTCAGCTACTGACAGAAGTTCTGAAGTGTGAAGTCTTGAATTTCAAGGCAGATGGCAAATAGCAGCAAAGAGCATCCTAACCAGCAAAGAACACCACTTCAGTGTCAGTTAGAGAAGAACTACATTTATCTGAGTTATGTGATACTTTTTGTAGATTCTAGATTTTCTTCTGCTTAAGGCCCTGAGGATGGTTCTACACTCCTGACCAACTTAAATCAAAATGTGTGACATGCAAACTTAGATTTGAACCCTCCCCCAGTATTGCCATCTGGCAACAGGCAGCCCAACCTGAGTCAGCAGTGTGCCCAGGCAGCCAAGAGAGCAAACCCCATCAAGGGGTGCATCAAACACTGTATAACCAGCCCCTCAAGAGGGGATTATCTTGCTGCATTTAGCCTCCATGCAGCCTCACCTTGAATACTGCATGCAGTTCTGGGCCTCACAATTGAAGGATGTGAAGGTACTTTAATATATCCAGAGGTGGGCAAGAAAGCTGTTGAAAGGGCTGGAAGGCATGTCCCATGAGGAAGAGCTGAGGATTCTGGCCTTGTCCAATTTGGAGAAAAGGAGGCAGAGGGACAACATCAGTGCTCTCTACAGCTTCCTGAGAGGGGGGAGTGGAGAGGGAGGTGCTGAGCCCTTTTCCTGGGTAACCAGGGATAGGATGCATGGGAATAATTCAAAGTTGCACCAAGGGAGGTTTAGACAGGACATTAGGAAGCATTTATTTACTGAGAGTGTGGTCAAACACTGCACCAGGCTTCCTAGAGAGGTGGTCAATGCACCTGTGCCCAGTGTTCAAGAGGCACTTGGACAATGCCCTTAATAATGTGCTTCAACTTTTGGTCAGCCCTGAAGTGGTCAGGCAGTTGGATTGCATGATCATTTTAGGTCTCTTTCAATGGAAATAGTCTATTCTACCTCCACATCCAGTATTTAATCAGAAATGCTGTATCAGAAGCAGCTCAGATGTTGCTATTATGTCCACCACTTTTACTCCAGACTAGGAGGCAGACCCCCACACACCCTGACACTGCATCCAAGGCTGTCTCTACTCAGAGCAGCTTGACAGATACTGCCTTCCCAGCTCTGGTCCAGTATTACTTCTAGCCTTATAGTCAGGAATATTTTTCTGCTACTACATCTGGATTTACTTCCATATGAAATTCAGCATATCACTTACCCTGCCAGCCACAAACATGGAAAATAATCAGTTCTATTTTATATAATACTGTCATTCATTTTACTTTCCAGCTTAAGCCTGTTCTACTGTTCCAAAACCTGTAATTTTCTGTTTTCTCTCTTCTTCAGTATGTCAACACCTAAGAGCATCACTGTAACAGAGGCACTGCCAGAACTAATGAAAACAAATTATTACCTTACATTCTATATACAGTTCCCTATTTTAGTATGTCAAAGAGCCCAGAACATCTACTCTGTTTATGGCATACTGTAAACCCCCAGAAATTTTTTCCCCACATTACTTAATTATTCTCCCTTAGGTATATTTGAGGATTTGATTGCTCCTTTTTAAGTATAGTACTTTGCTTTTACCTTTATTAAATTTTACCTGTTTGATTTCAGACCATTTCTCCAGGGCACTGAGTCAATTCTGAGCAGAATCTTGCAGCCCTTCCCAGGGTGGTATAATCCATAAATTTTATGCACATGCTCTTTACTCCTTCAGCCAAGCTCTTACTACTCAACTGGAATAGAATTCTGAGACATCCTTCCCCCCAAAAATGTGTTTGAGAATGAGACACTAAAAACTTCAACTACATTTTCATAAAGAGCTGTTAAGTCACAGCCACTTGTTCCTGTTTACCTGACAGGCAAAATTACCCTGAGAGAAATTAGACTGATTTGTCATTATTAGTCTTCATGAAATCTGTGTCAGATTTTTCTTGTACTTAGCCTGATCGTTTGCTACTTTGCTCTATTATCACTCCAAGCTAAGTGATGCCTCCAGCTGCCTAGTTCCTCTCCTTTCCCTTTCTAAAGCTGAGAGCTGTGTTTGCCCTTTTGCTGGAAAAGAGCATGCAAACAAGCTTGAACTGTATATGCTGAACTACATTAGTTGCAGTGGTGTAGGGAGTCCTGTTCTTAATTAAAACCCAGTGAAGTTGGCAGAAAAAAGTATGCATGCTAAATCAAAATGAATTGCTAACATGCTGCTGCTTTCTCACAGCAGCAGAAGGTTCTGCAGCCACTGATGGACTCCCTGGGTTACCACTGCACTGTGAAGGGCTCCCCATAACAGGTGAGGGCAAGACATCTGCAACAAGCAGACAATACAAAAAGCAAAGGACAAAAAACAATTAGAGACCTGGAATTTCCACCAACATTTAACCAGATTATCTGTTGAAGATCAGAACAGATCCTTGCCACCCTTATTTTCACAGAAAGTTCCCAGCTCCTCCCTCTGGATCTGGAAGCAGAAAGGCTTACAGACTAAGGGTTTCCTGGTTTTAGCCCAAAAAGAGGTCTCAAGTATTTTGAGTCTTCATGATAATGCCAGCCCTGTTTTGCCAACAAAAAGAATTGTGTAATTAATCCACAAAAAAGCTTCTACATTATTTGGTCTTTATATAATGCATGCATTCAAACCCTACAGAAAAGTTTTTTGCAGCTAGCCTTTTAACTCTCCTCCTCTCTCTCTTCCTGTAAGCAACAGTGGTTAGCAGGCTACACTTGAGAGCACCCCATAAACATTAGTCTCTATAACATGGTGAAAGGCAGGCCAAGTGAAGCATGAGGAAACGGGAGGCTCGTGGCCTTCAGAAAGCAATGCCACATTCACAGACCTGAAACCAAGGTCTCACTTCTGTACTTAGCACCTGCCTGCCTCAGATATTTTTGCATCTTCTCACTACAGACTGCTTTCTGACTGCATGATCCTTTTTAGTCTTCCCATGGCATTTTTTTCCCACCAGCCATTTAATTTGCAACAGCAGGAAAAAAAATGTGTGGAGGTGGTTAGGAGTTCAAAATTAGTTTTGTTACACTGAAGTATTTTCATGAGGACAATCAGCCCAAACCAACCTGTTATGCTGATAATAAAGGACAATGAGAAAGATGCATGTGCACTTAGAAGGCACTGGATGGCTTTTTTTTAAGGGTACAACAGAAAATACATGAAGCAGGGAACTGACACATTTATTTTCCTGCTGATCTAAGTATAACTGCTGAGCAAACAGGCCTACTTTTCTGTGACAGACATGGCTATTCTCACATTCTGCAGCTGTTTGGCCATGAGCTTTCACCCCCTACAGAAAGTAAATTGCATATTTCATGCCATCTGAAGTCTTTTGCATTATTCATAAGTTCCTCTTAAGTCTGAAGTACAGTACAGTTTAAAATGTACTGGCATGTGTTTTAAATTTTGCCTGGTTTGTGCCATAGACAGTTTGACCTTTAAGCATTATTTCAGCATAAAAATAAAGTCAGCATATGAGACTTCATTTTTTGCAAGATAACCCTCTTCAGTTGTCTATCAGACTTGACTAGACACTCATAGGGAGCATTTTCAAGAAGCAGATTATGATTGAACTACCCACCAGATACTTCACTGCTTTTACCCTTTGTCACACAGGAGCCTTTCTAGCTGCTCATCACTAGAGGATTTATTTTGAATGGTAAGTTACAATGGCTGCCTCCTTAGTAAGCTCTGATGCACCCTGAACAGCATCAGGGAAAGGACAACAGCATAAAGGGAACATAATCTCCTCTGGCACACAACCGTGAAGGAATATTCATGTGCAAGTAAATCAAAAAGAAATTTCTCTGTGGAAGGGCTCTGCTCAAGTCTCTGGACACCTCCCTGTGAAAGGGCAGCCTCAGGGCAACACCTAAGTGAATCAAGCAGGCAGTTTGCTAGTGTTTTTCAGAGAGCTAAAAACCCACAAAGATTCATGGCATTTTGAGAAATGCTTATCATATCCGCATCTCTACCTGTAAAGCAGAACAGAGGGTATACAAATACAATAAAGATGAAATGTTCTCACTGTACCTATTTTAATTACAGCATTGGTAGAATCCATCCAGTACCTCTTTTTTAACATATGGAACTCCCTCTAGCCTCACTGTCTGTAAAACAGAAGCATTTTTAGTAAAACTAACAGTATTATTCTTCATTTAATTGCAAGTAGTAATACAACAATGTGCCCACTGCACTAGGAAGAACAGTTCCTGGAATCTTCCTCCACAATCTTTAGATGATCAGATACCCCAGAGCTGTTCCACTTTCCATTCCTGAGCCTATAGGAGGCTGCAATTACTAATTTAGTTGTGTTAAAAAAGAATAAGCATCAAGATGAAGAACAGGTTAAGGCAGCAGCACTGTGGTATAGGTAGGACTTACAGCAGAAAATCAGAGAGTCTCCTAAATGAAATGGCAGAAAAATCTCCTACATTCAGATGGGGAATCTCAAACTTTCACCCCTCTCTAAATGTGATCAGTCACTGTTGTCTTCCCTGCACCTTCCACCTAGTGATCCCAAAGCACTGTATGAGGGGAGGCTCACAGTACTTTGTTTTTCAGAGAGATTGAAGAGACAACAGGAACAAACAAAGCAATTTTTATCTAGGCATTTCACCAGTTACCCCAGAAAATCTTAAGTTCTTGCATCTCCCATCTTCTGAGTGCTTGGTTTTGAAGCTTAGTAGCATTTGAATATTGGTTTTTAGAACACAACTTTATAGGTTAAATACTACTTCATTAAAATTCTACCAGGTAACTGATAGACCTGCTTGGACTGGAGGGGCTGGAATCTTTAGATTCAGTGCAGACAATTTGATTTTGCCCAAACTGATCAGAATAACCAAAGCAAAAGCAGTCTGCAGTGGGTCACTGTCAGGAAGGGAGAAGAGAGGTACTCTGCCAGTGTTTTTCCCTGATACCTGCTGACAGCAGAGGAAGCAAAACTCTAAAGGAAAGACTTTCTGATCATACTTCGATATTCCTTTCTTTTCTTACTTCATACGAATTCTTTAACTCCCTTCCCACTTTCCTCACTCTGTTTCCAGTCCTAATTTTCTGCTACTATGCTTCCCATGCTAGTCCCCATCTCCACAAACAAGCTCAGCTCATATTTTGAGTCCCTATCTTTTCTGTCCTAAATCTCTAGTTGCTTGCACCAGTGACTGAACTGATTTTTCTTCACATTCAGTTTTCAGATTCAAATGCTAGTTTTTGCCAGGGCTAACATGCACAGCTAACTCAGGAACTCTATCTGTAATGTCTGTATCCATGCTATGAAGACCACTGGTTCCAGACTAAATAGAGGCAAAATTCCAGCTGACCCACCTTTGGCAGAATCAGAAGCTTTAACAGAGCACACATCCTGTTTATCATCAGATTTTTGATCAAACCTGAAATAATTTTTTGTAAAAATCTAGCAATTTCACTTCTATATTTGGATAAGGGCACAGAACAATGACCAACTTTGACTGTTACATGAGGGAAGGAAGGCATACAATAACCAATTTATGTTTAATGAATTACAAAACTCCAACTGAGCTGATATATTATGAGTGAAATTGAAAACTATAAGAAATACTGCTTTCATGAGTGCTCTCTGAATGCTCTAAGGGTACAGCAGTTGCACAACACCTAATGTGTTACACAGCCTTCATCTTAAGGCAAAATTATGCTAGTTCAGAAAAAGCAGGGCTGAACTGAGTTCACAGTTAGAGCTCAGTCCTCAGGCCTAAAATTGTCTGAAGCTTCTAAAAACTGGGTTTTTTTTATTTTGTTTTTCTTGCCTACATATGATTATGCTCAAATCTTAGAAGAACTGAAAGAATTTGCATGAATTCCATGCAAAAGAAACCCTAGTGTGATGAAGATAAACACTCAGGCTTGTCATTGAAAACCTTCAACATTTTCAAAGATCTCTCAACCTTGCCAAAGCAACCGGCTTTCAGTTTCTGACAGCACACCTCATCAACAGCTAAAGCTATCAGAATTTACATGTGAAATAATTGTCATTCAGAGCAGCAGAATAATAAAAGTGAAAAACACAGGATGAGAGCAAAGTCAAAACAGCATTTAAACACAAAACAATGCAGTCTATATAAAGCACAGAACAACACAAGCAGGAGATAGAAAAAAAGCAAAGTTTTCTCAGCTTCCTGGAGTCATTACACCTGGAATCATGAGAGACAGGATGGTTAAGTCAACACTGGATCATCAGTGGGGAGCCTGGGATGCTGTTCACCTCATGATAGGAAGAGAGGAACAACCTCTACTGGGAAAGCAGGATGGGGTTTTGCAGCAGGGTTTGAGTCTGTAGAGAAAGATGGAATCACTTGGCAGCAGTGGTGCCATTGCACCTGCCTCCTTCCCAGTTCCCCCACATGCCAAACATGTCTGGCACAAAAATACAAAGTATGAGAAAAACAGCACTGCTGTCCTGGCAATGGATTAAGAGCTGATGCTGTAGCAGGAAAACCTGAGGGAAGAAGTTAAACACAGCATAATGCCAGTTTATAATTAGAACACAACCATCTTGTAGAAGACTACTAGACATTTTGTTCATCCTACCCAAGAGTTTATTTAGACTGTTCTAGGTAGCAGGTCTTATTCCCACTCTCTCACTCCATGACAGGTGTCAAGTTTCCCATTTGCAGATTAGTAGCAGTTTGCTGAATGTGTGACTGACTTTGGCAGCTTGCTCAGCTTATGTAGCTCCAAAAGAAGGCTTTGCACTTGCTGACAGCCCTATAAACCACTTTTAGACCAAAGCCTGCATCCTCTGGAGAGCAGAACAAGATGAAGGAAGCTTCTCATGAAGGGGACTGAGTTAACTAGATGCTCAGGAGAGGGCTAACTGCTGTATATTAGGCTATTACAGTAACTCATTGGTCCTTTATTGCCATGCAGGTATGGAAGCATTTTAAAAACTACTAAAAAAAAGATTGAGGTGAGAATTATTCCAGGAGTTATTCCCCTTCTTCAACTTGTTCAACTTTCAAGGCCTAAATAAGTACAATGAGACCAAGCACAACATGCCCTTTACTTCCTACAACTCTGAGTTTTGAGAGCAGGATGGGGTGTGGTAAGTTCACCCATTGTCTTGACTTCTAAAATGTTAAAGTGTTGCTTCAGTAGTTCAACAGTAATCAGATTTCACAAACATAGTGAATGTAGTAGCAGCCACAGGTTTTCCCATGCCAGTGGGCCAGCTACACACTGTTCTGCAGGCATCTGCCAATGCAGTTCAGGCACAAAGGTACAGACTACTGGGACTGAAGCAGAGTCTTAGATTTCAAAGACTCAGCTCCATGTCAGGAAGAAAAAAACCCAAACAATTCTGTCACAAGTAAACACACCTAAATCTCTTTTGAGATTCTTGTTCCTAGAATGATGTCATTACTATATGTTTATGTACTCTTAACAGGGAATCCAGAGCACCAATTCAATAAGCCTCCACCTGATAAAGGGACTTATTTCTTACACTCTTATTCCATATTGTGAAGTTTTACAACCCTCCTACTATTAAATAAATGAGCTAGGGCCAAATTTTTTCATATGAGTTTGTTACAGGTTTCCTTCAGAAGGTAAAACAGCAGGATAGCTTGACTACATCTTGAGGTCCCCATCAGAAAGAAAATACACACTGATTCCTCCACATCCATTTAAGGACAAAAAAGGCTTTTCCTCTACAGGAGATAAAGTATGAGAATGACAACTGGCCTTACCTGCCATCTGTAAGCTTAAACCAGTATCCAGTTTGCTGCGTGGCTTCGTGCTGATGAACAAGTAACAGAGAACACACACAGTGATGATAAAAGCAAAGAGAACCACTGCTGCTATCGACAGGCCCACAAGTGCTCCAACACTAAGAGAGAAAAACAGAGAAATTAAGTGCACAAACAGCCTGGGATACCCACTACAAGAGTCAGGATGATGTCTGGAGGTTATTGGTACTCAGACGGGGGAGTGACTGTGTATTTTACTATACAAAAGTTTAGAGCTCAATACTTAAGTTGCATAAACTGGAATTATTTCATTGCCCTCAAAAGCATTAATGTCATTACACAGCAGTTGAGTATCTGGCCCTCAGTGACATTTCCTGTTACCTCTACATACCACTGAGTGATTTAAACTGTTTCTGAAAATCAGAAACAACTTCACGTAGTAACTGACACCAGTGAGATCAAAAACCTCTCCAATGTAGTGCATATTCCCAGATAAGCAAAATATCACAAATACCATATTGTGCACAGAGAGGAATTCCAGAGCTTCAGGCAGCCCATGCAAACTCCTTTTTCTTAAACACAACTATGAAAGCTGTATTTTGTCTGAAATGCCACTTTTATAGCAAGAACCACCTAGAAGAGCACTTTAGGCAAAGCACACATTTGTCATGGACTTCTTACCATGGATGACATGCCTGTAAAAAACAGGATTAAAACGCATGCAAGTCATGTTACTCAATTCTGTTAGCAGCTCTCTAGAGCAGGGTAAACACTGTTGTACCTTTGTGTTAATGCAATACATCCCCAATCAAGACTGGAGAAGATCTTCCATGATCTTTGTCAGGGTAAAACAAAAACTAAAGATTAATTAATTTACACACAATATGAAAGGCATCAAAGGAGCAATAACTAAATATTCAGAAGGCCAAATGTACAGCAGAATATGCAGATTTTATCAAGATATTACTTCTACAGAACAGAAGCTACTTTACACTTCTTCCATAAACAGTCAGTGAGATAGTATATGTATATACAGAAATCCGTTAAGTAGTTTCCTTATTTCCAACCCTTCAGGTCTTTTCCTGATACAAAATTCCATGATGAAATAAAGGACTGACTGCAGTACAGTCTAGCTACTATTTACTACCATCTCGTCAGCCATTTGGTGCCTTCAGGGTTCCAGTCATCTATTCTACAGTCCAAGCCAAAGACACTGACTTCTGGTGAAATTAAACAGCAGTCTTTTGGTCACAGATGAAGAGTCTGAGGATTGAGAATCCTTATATTACTACTCTGGTATATTTATAATTTTGACAGATGTAAAAACAGACAGATGAAAGATTAACATCTTCAATTTGATGAATTCCACCCTCTAGTGTTAAAAATACCTTTATATTATCACTGCTATCAGCAAGAAGTCACTTCTACTGTGACCTTGCAAGGAAATAAGAACTTGGGATGTTTGTATTTTACATTCAATCCACTCCAAAGCTCCTCTACAAGCTCCCATAACACCTGTAGACAGGTATGTGCATAGGAGAAGCTCTTAAGATCAGCAGGAAGAGAAGAGCAGGTATCAGTATAACTTTAAGATGCAGTTCTCATTAGTTACTGGTCAGATCCATTAATTGAGTGCGTGCAACATTTAGCTCCATGCACAAGTAAAATCAGGATTCATTCTGGAAAGAATAGGTTTGCCCTTATGAAGATTCTTCATGGTATTTATCATCTGCTTCAACTAGTGTCCTTAATGTTTGTGTATATACACATGTATTAAGCAAATTTTTTCCTTACCTTTTTTTGGCTCAAACAAAACTTACAGGCAAGCAATATTCTCTTTACTATGGAATTTTACTATGTCCTTACAGCCAGAGATCTCACCTGGGTTCTGGTCTCATTTTTGCATTTTTACTTGGAACACTTTGACCCAAATGGACAAAACAGAAGAAATACACCATAGGAGGCTGAGCAGTCAAACCAAGAATGATCTCCACAGCTGAATCTATTTGAAGTCATAATACAAACCCAAAGGCTCTTCAGAAGCAGGTATTTGTGCTTTTTTGTTATATCAGTATTAGCCCCATTTGAAGATTCCATTTAAATAACAGTCTGCAATGCAGGACAAAGGAGGTTGCTCACCATTATCCTAACATTAAGCAGAGTCAGCTGTCCTAAAGCTGAATATCAAGTACATATTAATGATTTTCTTTTTCTTCTACTCAGGCATCTATTACTTGTCAGTTGTAGCTCTCTTTCATGCAGTTGTAGATGATGACATTAACAATACAGGTGTGCATGGTGCAGCACAATGCATCATCAGTATTACTACATAACTCATGTAAGATGCTTTGAGAGTTACAAATGGCAAATGTAGAAAAGCAGTTCCTGAGGAACTCTTCAGTGTTTCCTACTACAGGTCAAAGACTTACCATAGGTTATATGCTACTACAGACATTTGTGAAGAGATTTTGCCCAACATATTGACACCAGCATCACAAAACTAAAATCAGAAATTAAGATTCAGTCTGCATGTACTCTTTTTAAATATAATGTTTCAATACCAGATTTTTCTCAATGTGCCGAAGCCACCAACCCTGTTAGAATGTATGGTTAGTTTCTTTGAGGATAATTTTGGGTTAAAGTCCAGGGGTGTGGGGTTGTTCTGCAATTCATTGAATTAATTCAGAGGAATTCCGTATGCCTTCCATAGCTCTGAACACTGAAGTGTCTTAACCAGAGCACAATCTTTTTTTTTTTATATAGTTAAAATAGTTAATTGGAAATAAAATACCAAAATAGCTATTATTGATCATGTTTATGATCACCCTCCTCTGAAAATAAATATGGCCCTTCAACACATCCCCTAGATTCCACAGCAATTTCTGTGGCACTCCATGTCCATCTAGAATAGCCCTTGCTAGGAACATTTTGCTGTCTTCCCATCACCTTAAACAGTAGGTGTTTAAAGTCTGCCCAGCACTTCACATAATAACTGCCTACAGGCCTCAGTGTATGTCTTCAAGATCAGTCTTCTGACTGCACAGACAAACAAGCAAACTAAAAAGTCACTCTTGCCCAAAGCTGTGGCCTCATTAGCAAAGAAAAACCTCTGCATTAATAACCCACCTACCCCAAAATGATGATCTAGCATAAGAACAGCAACAAAGACCTTGGTGTAACCCTGGCAGCATTTATACAGTTCTTTGAACATGAGCAAGACTGAGTTTGGTAGAAGATCCACAGACCAAATGGAACTCTCCCAAGTTCCTTTCTGCATACAATAAAGATACAGCCATAGCACCTATTCCACTGACCACCACAGAAACCTGCAGTGCTGCCACACACCTCTGAACAGCCAAAGGCTCTACTGAGCTGAGAGCCTCCACTCTGTCAGGGCTCCCCATGCTGCTGTCCAAAGAGCTGCTTAGTGGGTCATTGATGTTTTCGTTGGTGATGTTTTTGTTGGTTCAGCTTCACACACCTACAGTTATTTTTAGTCCATAAATTTAGTCCACCCACACCAACAACAGCTAGGAAAAATTTAAATAGTGGCTAGGCAGATGCAGTATGTCCACTGATAGATTAAAGGAAGCTCATGAGTCATCTGGACCTGAGTGAATCAAATGTTCCTAATGCCATCACTGCAGTGACACACTGTACGTAGCATTTGAAAACCAAGCAGATAAGTATTCTCAGGAGACTGGAAGAATAGACATATATTAAGAGATTTGTCATTTTGGAAAGCAAAAACATACACCTGGAGATCTGCACAGCTAAGCAAAGCTCAGCTGGAGCATTAGGTCACCATGCTTCTATGGGTATTAGTTATTAAAGCATTTTGAATAAAAGCTATAGTTGGCCTGCCAGGGTTTTAATAAAAAATGTGATACTACATTAAACTTCTAGAAGGTATGGATTTGGAACAGATACTGTAATTCCATTTGAGCCTGAAAGAAGCAATTACATTTGCAAAAGAAAACTTAATTGAACAGTGACAAGGATAATTCTAAGATATTTTAAAACAATGAGAAACAAAAAAGGTGTGACTGAACCTATCTGCATTACAATTTAGTACAAATACTACATCCTCAGCATTTCTCCCCTTCCACTCAACTTTGGAGGTAGAGTGGATGTCATGACAACTGCATGAACACAGCCCACAGCTCTGAAGGGTCAGTGTTTTGCTCACTAGTGTTGTATAGTATCTGTGTTTTGTACTTTCAAAAGCTGCATAACCTTCTGGTGAATTTTATACACCCCTGACTTTTACTAATATTCCCTTCCCTGTTCCACAGGCTACTGACTGCTATAAGAGATAAAATCCATATACTTCACTCCTCTTTGTGGAGGTCAAGAAATAGAGTAGCCTAGGTTCCCTTTTCATAACAACAAAAAATATACTATACTATTCAAGTGCCAGCAAAAAAAAAAGGACAAGTGGGAAAATAGGTTGCCCAGGGAGGTTGTGGAAGCCCCCTCCTGGAGGTGTTCAAGGCCAGGCTGGATGAGGCTTTGTGCAGCCTGGTCTAGTGGGAGGTGTCCCTGCTTGTAGCAGGGAGGTTGGAACCTGATGATCTTTAAGGTCCCTTCCAACCTTAACCATTCTATGATTCTATGAAATGTGTCAGAGTTGCTCAAAGGTCAAATACTTGTCCAGCAGCTCCTATTACAATGGGTGTTGGGATGCACTTGTCAAATACAGCAGTTTTTGTAGGAGTGGGAGGGGAAAGTTGGTTCCATTCTGCTAAGGGATAATGGAGTGTATAGCTCTAAAGCACAGGCAGTAGTGATTTGGCAAAAAAAGAATAGCATAGGCCTGCAAACAACCACTGCTTCAGATTGCCTAGGCTGCTGGTTCATGAACTGCTTCCATCAGGGCTAGCTGCCAAATTGTCTGGCAACACATCTCCCACAGCAGGAAAAAACACAAGAGAAGTGTGCAATAGCTTCCTGAAATTCTACCTGGTGCATCACCAAATAGATCTAATCTCTGAGATACCACCAGCCACTTGGTGGTCCATTCAGTCACTGCTTTCAAATTAATGGGGAGAGTCAACGAAATGAAGATTTAGGATGAGATATTTAAAGCTCTGGAGTAAAGCAAAATCTGCAACAATTTCCCCAGAGCTTGCAACTTCTTTCCTTTCCTTAGTATGTTCTATCTCCTTGGCTGGGTTGCCTAACTCTTGAATAGTCTTAAGGGTTTCAAGTATTAAAACTGTGTCCTCAAAAGGATTATTTTAACATATGGCTGTTACATACTGATATAAGTAACAGCCTGAGACAAAGACAAGTGAGGCAGTGATCACCAAAACATTCTGATAAACCAGACAATGTGATTTTTATGTTTTCTTCAAACTCCTAATGGAACTATCATGTGCAAATGTATACAGTTTTCAAAGTGCTTGTAATACCTAAGTGTTTCCAGTGTGTTAGTTACTAAAAACTGATTTGCTACTGGAAAACCCTTCTGAAAACAGAAATTTAAATTATAACCCCTCAGTAACTTTGCTTAGAGATAAACTGTATTTATTCACCTTTTCTCTACAATGGATGTAATCAGAAGTTAAGCACAACCAAAACCCCAACTGCAATTTCCTCAGATCCTTTCAGCTGCTTGGGGCCACCAAAGAAAGGAAAAATAAAAAAGAACAAATCCTTAAGTTTCAAAATATTGGCCCAAATTTCTGGCCTAGGTTGAGGCTAAGCAGTCACACCTCTCAGACCCTAGAAAATCTTTGCAAAGGAAGATCCTTCAGAGAGATGCCTCATTAAAGCTTCTCATGGGATTTAATTCTTTGAAACACTTCCTGAAATTATTAAGCTTTAACAGTCTTCACTACAACATCACATCCAGATGCAAAAGCAAAACTATCTCAGTCTTTCAGTAGTTCTGCCATCTTGAGAAGGCTACCTGTGACCAAAACAGTCAAAGATTATGCCAAAAAATCATGTAACATTAAAACAATATGGGTACCTGATGAGGAGAGTGTAAAAAGGCACTTTGGGATGACTTCACAGAAGTCAAGTAATTCTGGGTCAGTCACAGCTGCAGATGGCTGGGAGATTCCCATATTCAACCTACTACTTGTACCAGACAAGCTACATTTTAAATAATTACACACTAAATATTAGACAAGATAAATTAAATAAGAGTAAGCCCACAGTACTGGATAGCACTCACCCAACAGCCCTGAAGGAACATGTGACACTAAAAAACTGCTGGCCAAGGCATGCAAACCAACATAACCTTAGGCCACTCTGCCAGAGGCCTGGTAGGCTCCAACCTAAAACAGGGCTCTAGAGGGGAACCCAGGAATTACAGACTAGCAAATCTGAATTCCATCCCTGGCAAGACAAAAAGGAACAGCATCACTAAGTCAAGAGATAAATACAATGTCCAGGCACTAGTGTCTCTGGGTTGCACAGAGCTGCATCTGACCCAGGCTATTATCCCCAAGGCACGATGCCCAGGGTCCTTCAATGGTGAAGCTACTAACCTCATCCAATTCATTAGCATGTCCTGCCCTCAGGAAGCTGCTGGCACTTGCTTCTTCCTGACAAAATCTTTCATTGAAGAGTCAGCGTTACTATGAGGGGAAAACACTGCCTTGTTAAACTGCTGGAGTCCATGAGGTGTCAGTAAGTAGATGGGTAAAGGAACTCAGACAGATTTTTCAAAATGCCTTTGGCAAAGCCCATACCTGAAAGGGGGGCTAAGAAGACTGAACTGACACAGGATTACAGAAAAGGTTCTGTTACAGATTCAAGGCTTCTTAAAAGCATAAGGAGAAAAGCATAGGGCTAAGTGGTCTTTTTCCTGCACAAAGAAGTCAAAGATCAGAGCTGAAACCATTTTTATTCAGTGTCTTCATCTATGATTTGGAGATAGAATTCTGAGTTTCTGATTATCCTAAGCCCCTACAAGCAATCAAACGATCTGAGGATAACAAATGCTAGAAGACCTGTGGAAAACTGAGTGAGCAGGTAAAAGTGATGTAGATGAGCATCAATGTACATAATGTAATGTATAAACAAACAAAACCAAGCCTGCATGACAACAAACTCAGAACTGGTAGTTCTGAACTCAAGTTTTAAAGTCATCAGCAACAGCTCACTGAAATCACCGAGTTAATGTGCACCAGCAGCCAAACACTTCAACAAAGCACTGGCCACCGACAAGGTGGGATTTTGGGAACAAGACTGAAGGCAGCTTTTTGTCATGGTGTAAAACCTTGCCATACCCCTATCTTGAACACAGCTCCAGATTATGCACCTCTAAGAGCAGAGCTGTGGAGTGAAAAATACTACAGATGAGAGGCAACAGGAACAGTTAGTGGGGCATAGCATGTGACTCAACAATAATCCAAAAGGACCAACACAGTTTGGAGAGGTGAAAGCTGAGAACGGATGCACCAAACAAGATTTAGAACACTCTGCATAAACCGCACATGCAATTGTTTTTCACCAAATCCCACAGTACTAATGCTAGAGGGCACTCCAGAACACTAGTAGGAAACAGTATAAAACAGATAAAAGGATGCATCTTCAAACAGCAGGTAGTCACTGCTGCCACTGGGGCTGCAGAAGCAGACAGTAGAAGCCATCCCAAAAAGAGATTATACGAAATCCGGCATAACAAGTCCATAAAAAGATAGTGAAAGCACCACACAGAGATGCACTAACAGCCAGCATGGATGCTGAAGAGCCCGAGGGGGACCAGGCACAGAAAGCAACCAGGCTGTGTGCGGCTCACTGCTGGAGATCCAGTCGGAGCTAAACAGACGTCTATACCGACCCAGAAGGGCACAGGTCTGATGATAATCTGCTGTGTTCCAAGCGGAAGCTTAGGTAGTGCTTGACCTTACTACACACACAGAAAAGTAGCACAAGTCACTGGGAACTTTATCCACGCAGCATGATACACACTTAGGCCCCCCGACAGTCATTCCCCTCACACAAAAGGACGCCCCGGGTCCCCTGTACACAGCCGCTGAGCGTTTCCCAGCGCTTCCTCGCGAAGACCACGAGTTACTCCTTTCAGAAATCCACCCTGGCACAAGTAGAAGTCTCTCTGGGCAGCAGCTACAGCTCTACCACTACTCTCAGCGGGACAAAGATCGCCTGAAAGCGCCCGGCTACAAGTACCTCAGAAACACAAACCCGCAAGCAAGCTGGGGCTATCACGGACGGGTCTCCCGCAACCGGGGCCGCCGAACCTCGCCCGCCCGGAGCTTCCCCACCGCCCGCCATGCGGGACCGGGAGGTACCGCCGCTCCCCTTACCTGAGCCACCACATGTAGCTGTGCTCGTAGGGGAAGAAGCTGTGGGGGTCATCGCAGCAGTACTTGACGTCCTGGAAGCCGCAGCAGTACACGGCGCGGGCGTCGCCGCCCGTCCGCGGGCAGCTGAACCCGCTCACCAGCACCTTTTCGGCGTTGAGGTAACTGCTGCACTCAGCGCTCATGGTGGGGCTGCCCGGCGCCTCGGCTCCGGCGGCACCCGGCGGGAGGTGGGGCGGCGAGCAGGCGGAGCTCAGGCGGGCAGGGGGCTGCGCTGGCGGCGGCGAAGAGCAGGGCAAGCGACTGGCGGGTTCCGCTGTGTCCCCTTACCCCAGGGGTCGCCGCAGGGCGGGGAACGGCGGGAGCCGCCCGTGGCCTGAGGTGAGGGAGAAAGCGGGAGCCTCCTGCTCTTCGGAAGGGAGAGAGAGGCGTGTGGGGCTGGCTGCCCCCGGAGCGGCTCACCTCAGAGACAGCTGGAGCTTGGTTTTCCCTCAGCGCTCGATCTCCCATCCAGGAGAGACTGAGAGGTATTTTAGACCCCTTATTAAAAAAAAAGTTTTTTTAGAAAAGGGTTTGTTTGCTTAAAAAAACCTGTGTCCCAGAGAGTCATGTTACCTGTATGGAAGAGCCTCTTCTGTGGGGAAGGTGGGCAGATTTCAGCTCAAGATAACACACATGCATTTGGTGTGCACCTCTGCACGTGATTTGGCTCATAGAAGGATAAAAGCTTCCAGGAGAGGAATGGGGAGGCACTCACCCCCTCGAAGGAGCTGGTCCTCAGTCAGTCTCCTCTCCAGATTACAAGAGGCTGGATCAAGTGCTTTGCCATGCAAGTGACCTCCTCAAGGAAAAGTTCCGGTTTTAGATAGGAAGGAGAGTTATGTAATATCAATAGAGCTTGACTTGAATTAGTTAAGACCACTTTAATTCACTAACACTTTACATTCCCATTTCAGGTCTTACCTTGAGATGAACTCCAGGCAAGTGGGAGTTCCATATCTCTTCAACTGTCAGGCAGCAGGAAGAGCCAGGAATGATGGCAGGTTAAGGGGGGGGCAGTGTCCTCACCAAGCAGAGCACAGTCCTGCATGGTCTGAACAGGGTCAGGCTGGTGAGAGTGACAGGCAGCATCCATAGTCCAGGCTAGGTAAGGTACTGAGTCAAGTCCAGGGTCCATCCAGGGGACAGAGCAGGAGGCAAGTTACATACAGCATAGGTCTAAAGTTCATCCAGGAGGACCAGCAAGCAATCCAGGCCAGCAGCAGACAGGACTGAGCACAGGCATACCTCCAGCATAGCTTAGGGAAGCTTATGCTGTCCGGGCAGGAGCTTAAATGTGGCTCCTGGGCCAATGAGCAGAGGTTGAGGGTGTGGTGAGGACCCAGGTGATGCTGGTCAAAGCCTGTTAGTGATCACTTAGAGCCCCAACACTGGTATTTTCCACATACAGTCCTCCCTACATTAGGGTGTTTGATTGTGCTTGCCAAAAAATATAAATATACTTCAGTTGTATAGATGTATATATGATAGCCAGGAAAGATTCAAATTGTTCAACTGTTGGGTGCCTGAAGCTTGAACATTTTGAGAATTTGACTTTAAGGGCCTCAAAAACAGGCTCAACGCTTGATGTTGCAGTACACAAGTGAGAGGATGAATGACAGTGATGTGGCTGGAGCAAAGACTCCAGAAAAAAGGAGACCAGGAGAAATCAATGAGTATTGAACATTAACAAAGGAAAAGGCCAGATTACTACTGAGATTTTATTGAAGTTGTAATTTCATCACCCGTTTTGTTCAGATGAAATCAGATTTAACCAGATCAATTGTTTTATGATAAAATAGATTATTAACTTATTCAGAATATATACAGGAAAATGGTTACCAAAGACCAGAAGGCAGCTTTTTTACCTCAGTTATATCAGTAGTGTCACTAAGTGTTAGGATTTAATAATGACTTTTGTGATACTTGAGGTCTTTTTTAGAGACCAATCTCCTCATCTGATTCAGAGCAAGTTTCATTTTACACAGTAACTTAGTCTTTCCAAGGCATGGGGACTGTGTTTCTGTGATTGAGGAAAGAGCCTCTAGTGAGGGAAAGATGGATGAATCTCAGCTCAAAAGGCATCAGTTTGTTGGCCAGATGGTGTGTATGCATCAATCAGCATTATGGGATGTGGTTGAAATGGATTCAAAATTTATTACTGAAGGATTGACAGACCCACAGACAGCATAGCTCTATACACCTTGTTCTCTAACTAAGTTAGGTTTAAGCAGAAGACATGCAAGAAAAAAAAAACAACAAACCCAACCCAAATACAGTGGTAAAAGTCATGGTTTTGGAGGCTGATTCAAGACTTTGTGAGGTTGTCAATTCTATGTTCAAAAGGGAGACCTCATGTAAGTCCTACAACTTCTTAGGATGGAGGAACATCTAGTCTAATAGGTATATGTCTTTTGAAATATCTTTATGGACCTTGTTCAGTTGCTAGTAGCTGTTTTCTTCCAAAAGCTGAATTTTCCATCCTCGTTTTTCTTTCTGCCTCTCTTTATCCCTCTGGGTGGTTTTTTTTGCCCATCTTATCCTTTCTCTGTTTCCATCGAGGTTTTGTTCAGAACCATTGAGGTTCAGAATTCAACAACCATGGCAAAAAGAGATCTATCAGAGAATCCAATCCAGGAGTGGTTCAATTCACCTTTTCAAATGAGTATTCTCAAACAAGTGTTCAAGAGATGTTTAGGAATATAGAACAATATTAGTTATTTTTGTATTTCATATTGTTATTTTACCTTTGGAGATTTTTCTCTTATTATTTAGAGGTCAGATAACAATTTTCTACTCAGAAATGTTGCAACACTAACTTGGAACAAACAAAATTACTTATCACAGGTTTATGCTCAGTCTTTCACAATCTTCCACTTGTACTTAATGAATATAGAGCAAATCTGAGTTGGAGATAGAGGGTCAATTCTTTCTCCAAACCTAATGAAGTTTGTCTGCAAAGAAGGCTGAAATGTTATAAAGTGGTAAAATATTATTTTTATCAATCAGTAAACTCATTTATATCATGCAATGAATTTGTACTTGCCATGATTCTTGAGAGATAATAATTAGCACTCTCTGTTGTTCCAATTATTTGGCATTATTTATATGAAACATCAGAAACTTTGAGTTTTCTACCTGAATTAACTGATGTGACTGAATTAACAATGTAATTGCTGGATGACTGAAATTTAAAAAAAACATTCTCTTTTGATGAGACATTTAGGAAAAGGACTTGAATTGGGAGCAGAATGCTCTTCACTGACCAGTGGATCATCATGTGCATACTCTTTTATGTCAGAAGAAAACCACATCAACTTGTTCTCCCATTCCAATTACAAAACACAGACCTCTTCTAGTAAGAGCTAGTGGCTTGGACCTCAACAAACATGTTGCCCTCTCTCTCTCACTCCCCCCTATTGCCAATATCAATTGAAGTTACTACACAGGTGCCTGCAACAGTTCTTTCTGCTGAGTGAGGAGTGTGTTTCATCCTACAATAAGGTCATTCAGCCTTCAGAAAAAAGAACACTTAACTATTGTCCTTGTGAAAATGAGTCTCTTCTGTAGTGAAGTTCTAGCTCTACTATGTTTGGTAAAACCTGCCAACTTCCTCGGACGTCTGCAACTGAGACTCTTCTGCAAATCTTTAACTGACTTACTGGCACTGATTTTGGCTTCCAAGAGATTGTTTTCACTGTACTTAGAGCCCTTTTTCAAAATACTTGGTGCCATGGGACTGCATCTTTGGCTTTCTATTTCTTATAGCTGTTTTCAAGCCTTCCCAATGAAGTAATAAACACAAATGTAGGTATGCTGTACTACGCAATAATTAGAACAGTAGCAATTCTTGTAATCATTAAAAATGATTGTAATTTTCATGTAAACTACAATTACTGTGAAGAGCATACAGTCTCTTATTTAATTATGCTGACTCCACAATATACTGGCCAGCTGAACTGGGCTGGTTTAATTTTCCAGCAAATTAAAAGGGTTTCTCTGACTGAATACAGCTTAGAGCAAAGAGGTCTTGAGGAAGAAGCTAAACATTCTGATTCAGCCATTTGTTTTGGAGACAACTCAGAGTGAATTGAGTACCTCTGCACTGACTGCTACTTAAAAGCTGCCAACAAACATTCATACCAACAGTTACAGGATACATTTCTACCAGCCAGGCTTCTAAGAAGCAGAAAATTAATTATGAACTATCATTAGAGCTGCCTGGATCAGCATGAATCCTCAGATATACGTGGAATGTTTTTCCTTCAGAGCATAATCTAATCATGAATAGGCAAACAGCTTCATAAATTACCTTCAAAAGTAATCTGGTGGCAAATCATACAATTTAACAGTATTGTCATGTCAAGATGGTGTAACTAGTCCTGACTAGGAGTGACAGCTCAAACTGACATCAGGGTTAGTGTTAGGCAATGTTTTACCACACACGAGTAGCAGGTACTTCAAGAAGGCATAAGGTTTGAAACTGAAAGGGGAACAGAAGTTTAAGGGGTGCATGCTTGCAGTACAGTGAGATGCTGTCACTCAGAGGACAGAAAAGAAGGACTAGTGCTAGGAGCATCATAAAGAGGAGTATCTGCTTTTGCACTCTGTTATTTGACTCTTGCTCATTAGTGAAGGACTGAAATCTGTCAAGAGGATGTGATACACCTTGGGTTCTGCTCTCAATTCAGCTGATGTACAGCTGTAAGCAAATCCCTTTCCCAGTGTGTGCTTCAGTTTAACTCTCTACATTTCTGATAATGGTGGAGTTGTCTGACACTTGTTTGCAGAAGTGTTTGTGTTTTGAGACCCTCTCTGTGAAAGTGAACACATGTATAAGTATCATTGTGATTTTTTTCTTGTCACTCTAGAGGCTACCAATTTTACTAGCTATTTTAACTGTCTTTCATACACATTATTCTTTAATTCCTCCAGTCAACAGATAGTACAGATTTTGCCTATATACTGTCTATTCTTTGCTTTACAGAGCTAAATAATGAAGAAGGAGAAAGTAATTTTAAACATCAAGAAATAAGAAGAGGTTTCAGTCAAAATTTAAAGGAAGAGGGAGAATCACTGAAACAGTGGAGTAGGAAGATTTAGTGTTGACACTAGTAATTTTGAGGTGAGGATGGAGCTCTGAAAAGTAGTTTGTGTTTGTGTATGTAATGGCCTCAGTATCTACAGTTTTTATATCCAGTTATTGGTAAGTATTTCAGAATAATGGCTCATTTAAGCTAATTTTACCCTTTCACACTTACTTGTCTATCTAGAAATAGAATAATAAGATAATATAGTTTCCAATAGTGAACCTAGCAAAACAGTCTTGACTGAAATTTGTCTTCATGAAATGGTTTTAATTTCTTTTTCCTTTTCAGAAGGGAAGATTCTTTGTACTCAGCTGAGCTTTAGGCACAGAAATGACATGCGCCTCACTTACCAAGCATTTACAATGTGACACTGGCTCAGTCATTTGACTTTGCTTCTACTTACTCTGCTTGTAAAATATAATGATTTGTAATTTTAGAGGTAAAATGAAATGTTGTAATGCAATTTCTACTTTAATAGGAGGACACAAACTTTAAAGGACTCTAGTAAGTATGTACTTTCTGCATGTAGGGATGACTGTGGAGATAATTTTGAAACTGAGTTACTCAATTGCAAGGAAGTTAAAAATGTTTGACCTATTATTTCAGACCATTTAAGCTAGATATCAGAGGTATCATCAGAGATAGCACTTGTAAAATGTTTAAGTTGTTTGACCTTTTCAGCATTGATTCTACATCTATTTTGCAGATACAGTATTTATTGCATACCTGTCTCTTTTACCTGACTCCAGAGGCACAGACAACTATTGCATGTCTCAATAGTTTGTCTTCTGGTAGGAAAGCTGAGGAGATATATTTGTCATTTGTAAAATGCCTGAGATCTTTGAGCAGAAATGTATAGGAAAGTTCAAAGATTGCTTCTAATTTGCTACAACATTTTATTGACATGCAAAAACATGAGGGGACTTTTCTGTCTCTCACTTGGCTGACGTCTGGAATGCGTTTTCCCTCTGCATTTAAAAATGCATTTTAGAAGTGTTCTCATTCCAAAAAAAGTCAAGATACTGCAAAATTCCATAAGCAATCAGAATCATAATACATGTGTCAGTTCAACCTCATTATTGATGGCAGTGCTCTAAATTTGGTAGGGATGAAGTCACGTAGTGAATTCCTTCGTGGTCCATGTGTGACATGTATTTACAGGAAGATGTGTGTTTGGACTTTTCACTCCTGATACCGTTGTGTTAGTCACAAGCAATTACATGCCTTTCTTAGCAATTGTTTTCTTGACAGAGCTTCCATTTTATTTTCTAGCTGGAAAAGCTCAACTTTTATTCCTCTTTTCTAATGCTGAAAGTGAGCTTGTTTTCCATCTTTGGAGCACTACTTGCTTTGAAGATGCTGTAAAGAGAATCAGTGTCTATAGCCTTTCTGCCTTTGACTGAACTTTGGAAGCCTTATTCAGTTTCAAATCCATTTTCATTTCAGCAGCTGTCCAACATAAGCTGATAATCCAAAGGAAAGATAAAAAGTATATTCTTGTTATGAACACCTAACGTAGCCTTTGATTTGGTAAGATGATTCATAACATTAAACAAAAACAGGCTTGTATGTCTTCAAGACCCATAACAGTTATTAAGATGCAACTGAGGCATGTGATTGTTACCTCTTATTCTTGTGTGTCCCTCATTAGAGCACGTGGTCACCATGTGTAATGGATGGAATTATTGCAAGGGATAGACTAGGCCTTTTGAAGCTGGGCTGCCAGGTGAGCTATCGGTCAGATCTGGTTTGGTGAAATGGTCACCAGTTACATCTCAGCTGAGTGATTAATTTGATCTTTAATCTTAGTAGTCAGATGTTCTCTTAGAAACTGGTCGATACAATAAGACCTATTATATCTGTTCATCCTAACCATCTTCTAGATATTACTGTCTACTGCAACCAGTTGGTGGAACAGCCTGAGCATGCTTCAGCACTGCCTCAGTACACAACTTGTCCTCTTAATTCAAATTAAGGCTTTTTAATTAAGGCTCTTAATTTGAATTAGGCTTTTTAATATGTCAGGTGGCTTTGTGTTGGTTTGGATGAGGAATGCTCACGTGCCTTCATAGGGAGCTCTTTTCTATGGGGAAGAAAATAAATAAATTGCAACAATTTCTTAAGCTCCTTGCTATTTTATAATTTAACTGCATTTTATATTTCATATTCAAAAGGCTCAGACCAAGACACAAACACTGATCTCCCTATTCCAAAGGAAATTTGAATTTTTATCTCATTGTAGGTCTAAAATTCCAAATTCTGATTGCACTACATGTTTTTATATCAGAAGCTCCCACACTAAATTGTAATCTAATTTCTGCTTCAGAATGATTCCTGGAGGAAATCTGCGATGTTTCTATATTACTGCAGTTTGTTCTCAGAAGGTCTGACAACTTCTTGTTAAAAAAAAAAGAAAAAAAAGACATGGAAGAATTGTGGTTGTATAAAAAAATAAAACCAGACCCCTACGTAAGGGCAAACATAAATGGTAATCCTCCTAACCTTTAAGGCTTTCCACTTTGTCTCTTGGGTGCAGAAATTTTGAAAGCCTAGTGATAGCACAAAGGTAGCCCTTATCTTTGGAAATTCTTCAGGTTTTGGGACAGAATGTGAATGAGATATCAGCAGTATGGAAATATACGCCCTTAAGTGTTAAAGAACCTTGTGGACTTTCTTTCAAAATAATGCAGCATTGCCTCATTGCTTGTATTTAAGTCTGATAACAATTGTTATAATAACTTTAAAAGCAGTCATTTCCCACATGAGAATGTAAAAGGAAGAGAAATAGCAAGTGTGCTGGTTCACTGCTGCAGCTTAAGCCAAAAGCAAACCCAGCTGACAGGAGAGTGCTGAGTATTTCATTACTTTCCTGGAAATAATGGATGCTTTAGTGCTGCCAGTCTGTTCCGTTTAGAAAGCAAACCATTCCACTCATAAATCAAGAGCTGAAATTTATTTAGAATAATGGTAATAAAGTCAGTCCTCCACCAGGAAGTCACTTTCCAATGAGTCACCTTCTAGTCTCAGAGGTGTCATCCTACTATTCACAACAGGTCATTAATGCAAACAGGAAAGGGGACCAGTAAGTGGAATACTAATGATAAGAGTTTGTATATATATTGAGGGGTTTTAAACTTATTTTGGAAGCTACTCAGGTATACGAACTAAGATTGCTAACCAAACTATGTTCATAGTGAGGTGCAAAAGCACAACTGGCAGTTTTTTGAAACGTTTTTTACTTCATTATTCCCTAGTTGCTGTGGCTCAAGATGATTTTGCTTCCTGAGAACAGCTGGTTTACTGCATTTCTGCCAGTCGAGCTGATTGAGAGTGGCAAGACAGTGAGTTTATAACTGACCATTAGTCATGTAATACACAAAAAAGGCTAAATCTTTATTGATGCTAGGCACTCAGCCCTTCCAACGCATCTGTGTAGCTATTGCTAGTATACAGCTTTGTTAGATTTTTGGTTTATGAATTCAGTTCATATTATATTGTATTTTTTGAGCACCAGCCTCCATGTAGGATGCTATTTCATGCACTCGGTAATTAACTCACAAATATTTTGCATGGTACTATCAACTGTATTAAATGAGAGGAGAGTAAGATTATAGACTGATTAATTCACAGTATCAGAAAGGCAACATTTACAATGTAAGAAGCAAAGGCCAACACTGATAGTACCTGATCTGGACATCACATGATGCAGGAACCTGCAGCAGGTTTTTCACATGCAGTACTTTAGTGCACACATAATGGTTTCAGAAGGAAGAAAAATAATTATGTGTGTCATTGAGAATGCATCACGTTTCCAACAAGGAGTTCAGAGTATAGCTTGTTTGGAAGGACCAGGTGCCTTTCAGCCTCGTAGATAGTATTTTAAACAAGGATTCTTCAGTGGGATTTTCAATAAATGTTAAAGTGCTTAGAAATGATATTTTGAAAGATATAAAATAAACAGAGACAAGGATTCTCGGTAAGATTGCGCAGTAAACTCAGGTCGTTTTTGTTTGTTGATGCTGTCATCAGTAGCAGTTACAGAGCTCGTGTGCCTAGTACAGAGCATCTTAGGGCAGACTCATGAGAAATTGTTTTACCTTGATCCTGGACAACTAAATTTCAGCTACATCAGTGCTCTTGTACTTCTCTTACTTCTTCCTTTTAGTCTGTCTTCCACGGCCCCCCCCCCCCCCCCCCCCCCTTTTTTTTTTTTTACCAAAATACCTTACTCTCAGCTTATTTCAGGCAAATTGAATTTTGTGCACTACTCATCTCTGCCCTTCAGAGTCTTTCTGCAAATCCTGAAGGACTTCTAGCTCATACTTCCTTAGAACGTGCATAGAATGAGTCCCAGTAGCTGTTCAAGCATGGGAACTCTAACATACTCTAGGATCAGTCCTTTTATTTCCAATAGTTCTTCAGTACTCTTCTTTCCCCTCTTATTTTGCAAGCCAGTGCATGCCATAATACTTGCCTTTGATTACAACTAGTGCCTGCTTGGATACTAAAGAGCTATAATGGCAGTGATGAGTTGGAAAAAGTACTTACCATGGTCAGGTCAATTAAAGCTTATTTGTACACTTGGGCACCAGCAACTATATGGACAAATATTGTTTGTTCTGCTTTTAAAGGCATTACAAAGCAAGCAAAAAGCTTTCACTCATCAATAATACTGCAATTGGACAAGACTAGATTCCTCTCAAAGCATCCCAGGGTTAAGAGCAGGGGACCTGTACATTGTGTTTTTGATGAGACAGAAAGAGCTCTTGCTGACAAGATTTTCAAAGGTTTCTGTCAAAGAACAACGATGCTGTGGTTGTTACTGTTATCATTTTAGTGTGAGCTAAGAAGTTCTGCAGGCTGAAGTCTGAGTCGGTGCCCAGTTGCTACATTTGAAAAAGGTGCCATCAACTGTAACATCAATTCGGTATTAAACAGTGTAACATTATGCAACAATTAAACATTTGAAAAATTATTCCCATGGAAGAATGTTCATTCTCTAGTGTTTATTTGTACATGATGTTATAAACCAAAAAATAAATTTAACATCAGTTGTATGAGGCAAGAGTAATTATTCTAAGGCAAAATGCTAACGGAAGACAGAAATAGCCATTTCTATAGGCTCTGGTCCTACAGATGTTTTAATGGCTATTTAAACATTGCCTGATAATCTTTATTGGGTAAAAAAAAATGTAGAAATTCTTCTCATAGTTTTTGGAGAATTTTTACAGATACTTTGTTGACACATTTCTTTCATTTAAGTTTTATAGAAGTCTTTTCCCTATGCTCTTCTTAACTGACTTTCTAGGCAGGTGAAATTAAATTTATGTGGTCTTGGAAACTAGAAGCACATGTATCTTTGCCTGCCTGGTTTGAAGGCATCTGTTTTGGCCCTCTCCCTAGCACATGCCTTAATTCCACCATGCACTTTTTATTCTTTATTTTTTCATTCACTTCACGATCAAAATATGACAATGGAATTGTAGATGTCAGCGAGATCCCCATCAGGAAATTCTCATTATTCTGAACCTTCTTCCTAGAGATACATTAATTGACTTCCTACGGTGTCACCAACAATTAATAATTTGAATTGGGAAAGAAACAATTGCTGGTGAGTCCTTCTTTCCCAGAATGGTCAAATTGAATTCAGTTGGAGAAAAGATTTAAATTACTTTGATAGCTTGCTTTATTTCAACATTCTTAGGATCATGAATATAGATTCTACTGGTCATGGTTTCCCTTCCCCATGTACTCTCTTTTGGAATGTGAAAAGACCAACTCCAGCTCTAATTCTCAATAAAGATGTGATTGGCATGCTGGGATTTTTGGAAGTCATAATTCATCTTTCTTCTTCAGGATGATTTTCCTTACAAGTTCTGTAACATAAGGTCTTATTTCTTCAACAGAGACAGTAGAGTCCCAGGCCTTTACTACTTTTCCATTGGGGTCCACCAGGTATTTCCAGAAGTTCCAGGTTGGTTCTTCTCCTGTAGAATCTACAGGCAAAGAAAAAAGAAAAAAAAAAAAAAGGAAACTTAGAAGAGAAAATCCCATTAGCCAATTCCTGACATTTGTTCATGTCAATTTGATGATTACCCTCTCAGAGGAAGCAAGAATGTAAAATTAAGAGGGAGTTCTGACTGAATAATAAGATTAATTTTCTTACCAACAGGGAGATTTAACTAGGCAGTAGCTCCCTAGAGACTAAAGGAAACAGTCAAACTTGAGACAGATGGACAGGAGGAAGGACTATAATCAGAGTTAAAGTGTGTGTGTGTGTCTCTATGCTATAGAGGTAAACTGAAACTGTTGAACACTGATAGGAAAATGGAATGTGGCATAACAACATAGCTGCAGCAGGACTGATTATTTGCTTCCTTATCCAGAATTTTTCCTCCAAAAGCACACAGTATCATGTGCTTCAGAATAATGTTTCAGTAACTGCTACATGATGAAATAGCAAAGTTCCAGGAGGTTTCCTCCTAATCCTCATCTACTACAGTTTTTCCCTCCATGATCACATACTCATTTTACAGGAGTTGCATTCTTATCCTTTACTATTCTGCTACGTGACTAACAACATTTTTAGGAACTGCAATCAGACCAGGAGCCTCATCCCACTAATAGCAAAAGTACAGATGCTACTGACAAATTAGCATATTTTTCCATTGATCATATGTCGGGCAAAATCTCATAAGGAATCAGAAGATATTTTAAAGTAATCAAGACACAGCCAGACCTACACTGTTCACTGTCTTGTAATCATGCTGCATAAATATGTCTCCAGCATCCTCCCTTTGCACATGGACCAACAGGGAAACAGGAGTTTCACAAGTTTCATGCAACACGTCTGCAGTAACAACCCCGCTGGGCAAAACAAATGGAAGGATATGAAGAGGATTGAAGTGATGTTTGGCTAGCAGGAAGATCCATTACAGACACCTGGAAGGAGTTGTGCTTGGGATAGCCAAAAATAGTACTGCAAACACTCCTTTAAATTCAGTGGTATGTGGGAGAACACTGTGGTGCTGGAGAAAAGAAGCAGCAGCAATATGGTCCTTGCAGAATGATGTAGCTGAAGTGGTACCATGTCATATTGGGCTTTATTATATGGAAGACATTTTCTTCACATCAGACAAAGACTGACGTTTTAGCATTGAAGTGGTATTTAGAGCATTCATTCAGTGCAAGAAAACTATTGCCTTGGTAGAGAAAGTAGTACCTTGATAGAGAATATTGGGCTTTACTGTGTATTTTGTCAGCTATCTGCTAAGAACCAGTGAAACCTCTTCAGGTGTCAGTACTAGCTATAATGTGGATTAGAAGTGGAGGAACTGTATGGTATGGCTGTTCCAGTGCTTGGCAAGGAACGCAGAAGGGAGTATTCAAACACATCTCTTAGTGTCTGTTTTCACTTTTTGATTATTGAAGTAAATTATGTAGGTGCTTTGCTTCCACTCATCCTACAGCTCTTGAGATGAATCTTATACATCCAACCCACAGCAGTTGTGTCACAGGAGAAGCACTTATGAGACTGTAAAGTGGAAAGAAGAGAATATTTCAAGACCTGTATTCCATGTCAAGGTTTATTAGACTAGCTGTTACAGGGCATCTGTTATCAGGAGATGAGGAGATCTTTTTAGGTTAGACAAAGCTGTCAGGGGTGACATAGAGAGAATTCCTGCCTTGTGCAGGAGGATGGACTGCATGACTTCTGACCTCTTTGAGCCTTACAATTCTGTGCTGTTTCTGTGAACACAGCCATAGATTTTTATTTTTTTTTTTCTGTTTTATCTGGGTTTTTTTCTGTATTTTGTCAGAGGAATTCTACACTGGGGAAACAACCCTCCAATGTTCCAGATTACTCACCAATTAAGTACTTGAAGGCAGGAATTGCACCGGCTCCGCTGACTGTGATTTTGCTGAACATGGGAAAGGAGGCACCATAAGTCTTTCGTGCAAAACTTTCAATTTCTTTGTTGGTGTCTGGTTCTTGCTGCCCAAACTGGTTGCAGGGGAACGCCAGCACATTGAAATGATAGGGGCCAAGATCCCTCTGTAACTGTTGCAGGGCCTTGTAGTGGCTGTCTGTGTACCCACACTCACTGGCAACGTTGACCACTAGTGACACCTGAAGAACAGGAGAGATTAAAAAATGTGCTGCAGGTCAGTTTTCCAGCAGGGAGGCTGGGATGCAGATTATTTTCAAAAAATGAGAACGTCTAGAGCACTGTGACTGAACACTTACGTTTGAAACTACATTGAGTTCTGTTCACAATAGGAAGACTTTATCATTCTTTTTATTTTTTGTTTATTTCCCATTTGGCAATCATGAAGCTAAATCAATAAGCTGCTAAGCAATCTTAATTCTTATTTACAGAAAATCTGTGTTTCTCCATTCTGCCTTTTGGATAGTTTCTAAGCATATTTAAGAAAAGACCATCCAGCTAAGATATACCAAGTTGCATGAAACTTGCAAATGAATGTATTTTTGGTAGTTTATTTCTGTTGTGAAGCGTCTGTTCTGCAGTATCTTTCCTTGTACAGAATTCAGTACTCATACAGAATTGGCTAATCCATTTATCAGTGCTAGAGTAGATGTCTTGACTTGTAAGTTCATAGAAGTAATTACAGGATTTTGGGTTGGTCTATGCAGTATGGACTGTAAAATTTCCACCATTTCTAGAGTAAATCTAGTCAGTTGTGACGACATCAGTTTTTGCATACAGGTTTACTGCCTCAAAAAGAAGTAAAGACTGCTCAGTATCCTCTAAAGTCATTCTTGTAGCTGATCTTCTTCATGTGTCATTCAGCCATTACCACCAGGCATGTATCTGCCTGTGCAGATCCAGCAGAGAGGAAGGTGCCAAACACAGTTGAGCTCTACAGGAAAATAGAGGTGTGTGTAAGAACACATGGTGGAACATATTCTGCCAAGAATTTGTTGGGGAAGTAAGTGACCTAACCCTAGGCTGGCACATATTACACAGTTTCTCAAGGCCTTGAAGAGTTGTTACTTGTTTTTTGAGGTATTTTGTCCTTAAATAACTACAAGAATTTATTTTTAAACTTACTGTTTTTATTATTCTTACTAATTTTGTAAGTCTGAGTTGCCAGTTCTACACATAATGAGTCCATTCTAATATTTTGAGAGTGGATTAAAGCTGAATGTCATATCTTTTAGATACAATATGCTTTCATTAATAAAAATAGCATTATGCACTTTATAGTGATGTTTCTTTTACATATAACTACATTCTATTCCTTTTTTCAGACTGATTTGTAAGACCCATAAAGCAATATAAATATTATAACACTAAAAATGTTTCTACCCACCTAGATTAAAACCAGTGCAGAAAAAGCATCATGATTTGGGAACTGAAATTCTACCTGGTTTACGCTAAGTCCAGTGGGTTTCTACAGATGATACATCAGACCAGAAGCTGGTCCTTCATTCTCAAATCACAAAAAAAGTTGTGATTCAATCAAATTAGCCAACACGTTCCCCAGTGCTAGTACAACAGCAGCTATTTACATGGGATCATTCTGCAAGAGTCTGAAAGTTTCACAGAAGCTGTGATGCTGGTTTCACTTGTCAGTGTGGGGCAGAAATGTTGAAGGGCCCAGTGCTGCAAGATGAAAGCCTGAAGCTTGGACAGGTTAATTGACCTGATCAAATTACACAGCAAGTAGCTGCAGGGTAAGGAAAGGAAGTAAAAAATCCTGACTCCAGGTCTCATACTCTTGTGTGAGTCTTCCAAACATTCTCCCACAAAATAGGAGGAAACTACACGCAGCATTTCTTAGAATGGCAAACACATTATGCTTCTCCCTTTTCCTTAGAAAAATTCCTGCTGTTACTGGACTCCATAATTTAATAGTGCAAACCTCCTAAAAGTACAACTAACACATATAACAAATCTTTCAGGATTTCTTAGGATTTCATACAGAATGTTTAAAATGATTGTTTAAAAATCTTTACCAAGTTATCTTTCAAGTGTCTGGTACCAGAAGTGATTAAATGTGGTCATTTTTTTTGGTGTCTGTGTTTCAATTTTAATAAATAACAGCCACTTTTTTTTTGTTCTCGTAAGAGGCTGTACTTTGACTTCTTACAGCTACTCAGGATTTAAATTTAAGTTCAATATGCTTCTTGACTGCCTTTAGGCTCTGAGTGTACAAGTCAAGTACACCACCTAGTGTGCAGTGCAAACAATTCATTGTGGACCTTACAGAAATTAATTTAAGCTGAATTCTGGATTATCTGGTGTCTGACCTCTTAATACTATCCTTTCCTTCCCTTGGCTTGGAAAACCCATACACTGCAAAAATATTTCTCAGTTTACTTAATGTTTACACCAGTGTACCTCCTTGAGGAAAAGAACCCCGGACAGATGTATGAATCTGCTGTCAGCTTCAAGTAACCCTTTGTGGATCTTTTAGCAGAGACAGTAGATACTTGGGTTTTTAGACCTTCAGATTCTTAACTGGCTCCATCTCAACGATGCAAGAACCAGCCACAGGTGTCAGTTTACAGCAACTCACAGAGCTGCTACTTAATGGGAAAAAATAGCAATACTTTGTATGGTAATTAAGTAGCTATACCCTGTATTTCTACACGTTCAGAAATACTAGGTTCCTGGATTGCAGAGAGCTGTGATGCAAAGTGCCTAGCATTACTTTCAACAGTAAAATAATACTTTACATTGTTAGAGTGCTTTTACACTCTATGCTTTCACATTATTATAGTACCTTTAGTTCAAGGTTTCCAATGCATTGCACTAACACTGCTTAATTAGACCTCAGCAGCACACTGTACCTAGCTGTGTGGTAGGCAGGCAGGCAGGCAGGCAGGCAGGTAGGTACTATTATATTTAGATAGGTATCAATACAGCAGGGAACAGCTGATGCTTGGGAGTTCTGACTCCCAGATAGATACTATTTTTGATAAAAATCAATCATAGAATCATAGAATGGGTTGGGTTGGAAGGGACCTAGAAGGTCATCTAGTTCCAACCCCTCTGCATGGGCAGGGACACCTCCAACTAGATCAGGTTGCTCAAAGCCCCATCCAACCTGGCCTTGAACACCTCCAGGGAAGAGCATCCACAACCTCCCTGGACAACCTGTGCCAGTGTCTCACCACCCTCACAGTAAAGAATTTCTTCCTACTGTCTAACCTAAATCTACCCTCTTCCAGTTTAAAACCATTACCCCTCATCCTATCACTACACACCCTGGTAAAAAGTCCCTCCCCAGCTTTTCTGTAGCCCCTTCAGGTACTGGAAGGTCACTGTAAGGTCTCCTCAGAGACTTCTCCAGGCTGAACAGCCCCAACTCTCTCAGCCTGTCTTCAGAGCAGAGGCGCTCCAGCCCTCAGATCATCTTCGTGACCCTCCTCTGGACTTGCTCCAAGAGCTCCTTTCTATGTTGAGGACTCCACAACTGGACACAGCACTCCAGGTGGGGTCTCACAAGTGTGGAGCACAGGGCAGGATCACCTCCTTTGACCTGTTGGCCACCCTTCTTTTGATGCAGCCCAGGACGTGGTAGGATTTCTGGGTTGCAAGTGCACATTGCTGACTCATGTTGAGCTTTTCATTGGCCATACTGCCTCTTACATTGTTTCTGATAGGAATAATAAAATAAAATATAAGCTTTATTGAATTAGACAGGTAGATAGATTTGACAGAAAACTTAGCTTAAAAAAACCTAAAAACTAAATCCTGTTGATTCTTTTTCAACGACACATCACTGTTCTCCACTTTTAATGCAGATGGGTCAACATCAGTATGGTAGCCTGGAAAAAATCAGAGGAGGATGGCCTTGCACAGCACAGTGAAACAGACAGCTTTTTGAGCAATTTCATTTCTGGTACTCTTTTTTTCAGTTGTAATAGTCTTCCCTTTCTCTGCTTTCAGGTAGATGTAATACCACACTTGATTTTGTAGCATGTATACGAAATTTTTAGCATTCTGGCAATATAATTTCTGATGCCCCCATAAAAAGGGAGTACTCTCTCGCGTATCTTTGATATTTTTATTAAAGTGGAGGATAGGTTATGTCTGTGCACACCTTTTTCAGGAAAAAAAAAAATCTGTTCCTTAATTTTTTCATTTTTGTTATTTCAGAATTGTTGGTACATTCCTTATTTACTATATAATGGAAGGTACTTGTGATTTGTATCAAGATGCACTTGAATGGAAAATTAAATAATAGCAATCAGTCTTACCTTTTTCTTACAAAGAAAAATTATCTCAATTATCTGAATGCAGAATTTATATTAATAATAGTTATTTAAGAAAGATTCTGTGAGTCATGAGTTGCACTGATTGTCTCTACTTTGCATGGCTCTTGTGTTTTTAGAATTAGCACCTTTTCTTTTTTTAATACTCTGAAAGCTTTTGGATTTAATTCCCAGTTAGTTTCTTGACTACAAATTAAGTAGTTATTTAACTAAATTAGTTGAGTGAGTGAATTGAAGAAAATGTTTTCTCTACATGTGCCAGAAAGCTTAAGGCTGTTAAAATCAGGTTTAGCAATTAGCAGACTATAGTTCCAGGGGCTAACTAGTGACTCACTTTCTTTAAAACATCAGCAGCACGTATGTAGTACTTCTATATTATTTGCTTTCTTCTAATAGCTTTAAAACCATACAACAAACCTACATCTTAACATTACTTATCTAATTGCAGATTAATTGGTTTTATTTTAAGAAATAAATGGGAGTTTCAATTAACATTTGTCTACGTTGATATTGAGCTCTGACAACATAACGACAGAAAGGAATGTGTTTTATTGCTGTCATTTTCTTTAAAATTGTGCACATGCATTCTCAAACAGCAGCTAGCCTGAACATTGGTAGGTTCTCTGAAGGCAAATCCTTTTGTTCCATGCAGAAGCTGGTCATACTTTTTTGCAATAAACTATTCCATATGGGCTAGCAGAGAACAAGGAGTGTGACCCTTCCCAAGGTCTGTCTGGCTCTAGAGCTCTCCCTTACGAAACCAGTCACTCCTCAGTCCACCTGGTACCATAGCACCACTGGAGACAGACACACACCCCTAACCTGGCATCTTGGTGGGATACCAGAGCAGGCTCTACAGCTTGTTCCAGAGGGGATGAACACCCTCAGCTCTCTGCAGGGTGGCTGTAGAGAATTCTTTTGTGTTCCTGACCTTTTGTCCTTTCTAAGTGGATTCTGGCCCTAAGGTAGAGAAGCTAAAGGTGGTATTTGCTTATTTAGACAGATTTGCAGATGATCTGCAGACAAAACATGCCCCAGTAACAGGGTTTGTTGACAGAGCCTTTGGAAGGAAGTCCTAAAAAAAGCAAATATTGCTTAATACTAAATAGGTTTCATGTTTTTTTTCCAATATAGATATCTGAGTGTGCATTGGACCAGTTCTGCTCTATCTGAATTGCGAATGGAGGGGGAGGAGTACTTTGACCAGATAATATTCAGACATCCCACTTGGTCCAAATCTACCAGTATCCCTTTCTACTGAGCTCAGGAAAATTTATTTCTCCTCCCTTGGGCCTTTTCTACCTTCTTGCCAATGTTTTAGTGACCTGCTGTTGTGGACTAGTGAGCTCAGACACCTCAGCGAAGTACCTGAGGAAGTGGAAAAGGAAGGTGGAAACACAAAGCTGGAGAATAAGGATGAAAAAGGGAGAAGTGGTGCCTGCAACAGCTAAACTGTTGGACTGCCTGGGCATATCACAGGAGATGTGTCACTTGAGCACTGAGGGTGGCACTTGTGGGCTTTATGTTGATTTTAGCTCCTGTAATTTGTAAACGTGGCTATGAGAGCTTATAGCATTATGCACCCCATGTGCTAACTTCCCTTTTGATTCTTCCACAGATTCTGACCATTTTTCCTAGATGGTCAAGCCACTAAAAAAAAAAATAATTAAAAAAATCAGGTTACATTCCCGTTCTTAAAACGGGAAGGAAAGCTCTGCCTAGAACTCCTGAACGTAATATGTAAATGAAATGTAAAAGGTATCCTGAAAGTATACCTGTCTACATGTTTGTATTGCTCTGTCACACAAAAAAGTGACAACTGGAATAGCATGATGTTGCTGCAATTTCCCTATACACTGATATTAAAGTAACTTAATAATGTCTTTCAATTTTTTACTAATTATGATTAAATCTGTTAACTCCACTAGCCACTGATTAAATACCATCTTCTTGGGCTTTTTTTTTTTTAAATGCAGAACATTAAAAAGGAATGGGATTTAGGTAAAAACAATTTACTAAAAGTCATGCAGTTACGAGGCAGAAATAAGCTCCAAAAGTAAGTTATACAAAGGTACAAATTTCCTGAGCTTCTAATTTAACAGCCACAACGCAGCGCGATTCACCCTGCTGAAGGAAAGGCAGGGACATTGGCATTCCCTGCCTGCCACGTCTACAGGCAGCACAAGGAAAAGACGCGGACACACACACACACGGAGGTTAGACTGCAAGGGTTTTATTTAAGGAGTGTAGAGACCTATGGAGCGGGACCAAGGGAAGCATGCAGGCAACGCTCCAGGTGGGTTAAAGAAGAGTCCTAAGCCCAAACCCATCTGCATGCGAGCACCGAGTTAATGTGCAATCTCTCCACCCCCAACTGGTTTTCGCAAGCATGCAAAGACGGGCTGGTTAGTGAGTCCGGGCGAGTGCTGCCCATCTCCGCGCAGACTTACCGAGCCCCTGTATTTCTCCAGAGAAACTAGTTTGCCCCTGATGTTTACAACTTTGAAAGTGTAAAAATCGGGCTCTTTCTGCTGCGTAGCGGAAAATGCTAAGAGCAGGAGTGCTGCAATTGCAAGGAGCATGGCTAGAGGGATGAGGAGAACTTTGGGGAAGGAAGAGGAAGGCTTGTGCTCCACACTGCCCTCAGGATCCAGCATGCTGCACGGCCGGGCTGCAGAGCCCCTTGCCACGATGGGAAAGCGCTGCCGCAAAGGACGGACTGCTGCAAACGGAGCTTTTGCAACAGTCTGGCTGCTGCGGAGGGTTTGTGTCCATAGCAGACCTCAGGAAGATGTACTTCGGAAGGGTTCCGATACTCTAAAAAGGAGTATTTCATGGTGGTTGTGGTGTAGTAAGCAAAGCCACTTATGGGTAAAGGGCAAATGAAAGTACTAGTTGGCTCAATGGTAGTAATACAGTCTGTCTGTGGGATACCAGTCACATCTGCTTTAACCAGGAAAATAAAGGATACAGTTTTGGTGATTTTTTATGGATTTGCCAGTACCTGTTGTTACTATACTAACTATAGCATCTAGTAATTATGGTGTAATGTCAAAGGATACCAGTGGCTTGGTTGCTAGTGGTTACTGATGCAAGTGCTCTGAACAAGAGTCACAGCTCACAGTCAGCAAAAACAGAATTACAAACACGCCAGGCACAGTGTCATCTGAAATGGAGCACTATTAACCAGGCCTGCAGGAAATCCTTCACAGCACACACCTGGTTGGCAACATAGGCAACAAGTTAGTGGCCAGACTGCTCGTCTTGACAGTTTGATCTGGGAGAAACCACATCACCAAAAGGTTTTTAAGAAAGAAAGAGGCACTATGCATCAGGAACTGAATCTGGTAAAAAAGCCAAACCACTGCTTCAGTGCACTGATGCCATTCTTGGATTGTCTGCAAGAAAAAATAGCCATTGGTACCACTTGCTACTACACCTGCTGGAAGAAAAGGATTTGTCTAAATAAAGTAACAACAATAGAAAGCATTTGATGGTCATTGATTTCTTCTTGGACCGCAAAACTGGTCTTCCATGCCTATGACTCTGATAATTCTTGGCACAATGTAGTGATTTACAGAAAACAATTAAGTAGCACATCCAAGATGTATTGGAAATGTATCTTTTGAAGAGCAAATTATATTTTACAATCTCACTTTGTGATTTTTTTTTTAAATCTGAATTCTGGTAATCTTTGATGTCTTGATTAAATTTGGTTAGGCAATTCAAGCATAAGAGGCGTTAATCTAAGTGAAGAACCCATGTGTAACTAGTTGAAAAATTTAATTGTTGTTTTTAAACATTTCAGATTTTTCTTGTTTTTATGTATTTCAGCTTAAGTAGACATCCAGCATTGAGGAATAATGCAATATGCTATAAAAATACACAGATGGAAAATCTTATACCAAGCTGTCTATGGGGAAGATACGCTGTACTAAGAATCTGAAGTCCTCATCTCATCTTCACAGGTAAGTGCTGTCTTTCTGTATACTTTCCTGGCTGTAGTATTGACCAAGAACCTTTCCTTTAGAACACAGTCAAGTATGATTTTGTCATTTGATAAATAAGTTACCTATGAAGCTTTAGAGTTTCTTCAGACACAGGTGGAGACAGAATAGAGCTTCAGTAGAACATACACATTTGAATAAATATTTAAAAACCTAGTGAATCCCAAAAATAATTTTAAAAAATCATTCCAATGGTGAAAATAATTCAACAAAAGCATTATTTAACAGAAAATTAAAAATAAACCTACAATATACTTTTACATTTTTTAAGGCATAATGATATAATAGTTTGGGTATGGGACTAAAAATTAAGTATCTTGCTGCAACATGAGACAGGCAAGGTTTTGCTCTATAAAAGGACTTTGTAAAATCTGCCTCCTACAGCTTTATGATTATTGTCTCTGATTTCTAGATAAAATGTTGAGGCTTTCAGAATGATATTATCTTCTAGAAACTGAGCCCAGAATCTGAAAGTTTTTGATCACTGGCACTGAACTGAGAATTCTTTAAATAATGGCCAGCTGGCAGTGGAATTCAGCTTCCTGTTCTACTCCCGTGATGCTATATTGCTCCCTGCAATAAAACATTCTTTAACATCAGCGAAAAAGGAAGAATTGTCTCTGAATACACACAGAAAGACACTATGTCAAAGACTGTTGGGTTTGTAGTGATTTGAGTTTTCAGAGCTGAACTCCACGAACATTTCATATGAAAGTCTATCCAACTATTTGAACTAAATCTGATACATTCTAATACATTTCAGCTTGCAGGAAAAATGCCAGTCAGGTTTGCAAACTGGTGTGTGTTTGCTCACTAGCGTGTGTAAATGTTGATCAAGGAGGACTGTATCCAGAAGCAAGTATAATTTAGTTCCTTTTGCAATTTACTCTTTGGCCTACTAGACCTAATAAAAATCTTTGTCAAATAGGACTGGACTGGACAGAAGCCACCCCCCAGCTGTCCCCAGACAGGATCGAAGCACTGCAGTTTCTCAGTTTCTGTCACTGCTGACCTGGATTGGACTGGCCCATGTCCCTAAAGGCGAAAGCTGGTCCCATTAGCAATACCCTGAGCTATCCAATCCTAATTTTGTAAAATGTGAACTTCGAGTGAACCACAGAAAAGCAGATTAGCTCTAAGGATCACACTGACTTGACAGTACTTTCAGAAGTACTTCTTGCCAGTATGTATAGAATACAGTATCACAGATTTTACAACTTTTGTTTACCTATAGCTACATAGACTCTCTGAGGTTGTGTTTCCAGCACTATTGCGCACATTGTTTTTAATACTTTCCTTTGAATCCTTTTATTAGTTCAACATTCATCTTTTATGCTCCTTGTTTTTCTGGAAAGGCTTCCTTGCCTGGGCTAGGATGTGCCAACTTGACATTTCGGTGCCAAGACAGGGAAGTACTGTACGGGATCACACAGAGATTTGCCTTACTCAAGCACCTGCCAATTCCTTTAGGTCACCCTCCAGCACTCCAAGAGGCAGACGGGCCGGCTTTTTCCTCCCCCCACCCCGCCCCCAGACCTGCGAAACTGCCAGCAGACACGCTAGCCAAGATGCTGTCCTTAGCTGCAGCTGGGGCCAGCTTCATAGCCAAGGTCAGGCAGCCAGGAGCCATTTCCCCCAGCGTCTGCTTTGTGTGGAGCGCACCCGCCCTGCAGCGCCGGGAGCACACGAAGTGACGGGGATAAAGCCGTGGGGAAGGAGCGGAACAAGGCCCAGCCTGCGGCATGGGGCAGGCCCTCCAAGTTGGCCCTAATCCTGCGCCACAGACCCTGGGGCATAGCGTGTGTGGGGAGAGGCCTGGGATCATAAATGGAAAGAAAAACTGGGAAAAAAATGGAGTGGCTCTAGGGGGGGGTTAAGTCAAAAACGGAGCTGCTTATTATGTTATGTTTATTATGTATCCTGCCGTGGCGCTGGGGCAGAGAGGCCGAGAAGGCCGGGGGAAATGGGAAGGAGGGCATGTCCCCCGCCTACCCCGCAGCCGAGTTCTGAGGCGCAGGGGGAGCTCCCCCGGCGGCCGGTACCGATCCGAGCAGGGCCGGGCCGGCGTAGCCCTCTGCCCGCCCGCCCCCGAGGCTCCCCCTCCCGCCCTCGCCCCACAATGCATCGCGCGGCGCGGCTGACATGGCGGCCGGGCCGGACTGAGCCGCTGGCGTCGGGGCCTCCAGCAGCTGGAGCCGGGCATGGCGGGGGCGCAGCCCCGGCACCCCTAGCGCCACAGCCAGGTACCGGGCTACAGGGGCCGGGGGAGCCCCGTCCAGCTCCGGGGGCCTGCCCCGAGCGGTGGGGGTGGCTGGGCGCGCTCTGCTCTCCCCCGCAGCGGAGCGGGGGGAGGCGGGCTCGGGGGGGCCTGTCCGCGCCGGCGCCCCCCTTCTCAGCTCCGCCCTGCCCTGGCCCTCCTGCCCGCGCCCCGCTTCAGGGGCCCATCGGGTCTTCCCGATATCGTGCCCGGGCAGGGTGGTGACGCCGGGGCTGCCCCGCACACCCGGCCGGGGCGCCCGGTTATGGCCCAGGGGATGGCGGGGGGAGCGGCGGCCCCAAGGTCATGGGGGAACTGGGGCCGGCTCCACGGCCGCATCCAGGCGGGCAGCCGTCCTGAGGGCAGTGCCCGGCTGCGCGCCTGCCGCTGTCTGCCGGGCTGCAGCTGGATGCATGTTGTTCTCCCGCCCAATGGAATTGAATATGAGGCGGGGGGGGAGAAGGACGACGACACACACTGTTGCAGTTGGTGAAGCCCCCTGGGAAAATGCTGCCCTGTCCTGGGCTGTCCTCACGAGCTGTGCCCACCTCCACTGTTTCTCGCCAAAGAGAGAGGTTCTCCTTTCTGTGGGTTGTGATGTGCCTGAAATGACACACAGGCATCCTGTGTGTTTGTGCTCCTTTGTTGGCTTACCTTGTATACAAATACAGCTGAACGACTTTTCTGCTTTTGCAATGTGTTGTAATTTGCCAGTTGGCTGAATGTGTCATATTACCTGAGGCCTTCTTGCTTTTGAGGTTGGTGCTGGATATATCAAAGGAGGACAACCTTGTAACATGCAGAGAAACAATACAGTCAGGGTTAGGCTAAGGTAGGGATTATCACATTAAACTTGTATCTAAGTATTTAATACTTCTTTTTTTTTTTTTTGGTATTCATGCCACCTCCATGTCATTTAGCTTCCTGAGCACTGTACTTTGGATTTGAGAGTCATTGCATTTGTTTGAAAATAGAGAATACATGTTGTTTCTAGTTTTGTTTGACTTGTGCTCCCAGTTTCGGTAGGTGCTTTTTGGATAGTGTGACCTCAGATAGTAATGACGTAATTATTTCCGTGACAAGAAAAGTAAACCAGCCATAGAATTATGACTTAATTACAGTTATCTTGCAGGAGACGCTCTATTAGGAGGGATGGGTCTCCTTTACAAACACCAGTTTTGCAGTGAGCTTTTAAAATAATTTTTCTGCTTTCGTGAAAATACCTTCATAAAATTAATTTTGGGATGAAATCACCATTTCCCACCGTGTATGTGTTGGAATATATTCCCAGAAAATAGGTACAGAGGGATCAGAAAATTCCTTCTGTTCTTGCACAGAAGGCAGCTGGGACTTTTCTCTCATACCTTATCTAGCAGTGGAAAAGAAGCTGCCAGATGCCACAGGACACCTGCATGATGCGGGATATTTACCTGGTTCTTCCTGAGAAGGGAGCTGCTGCTACAGGGAGAAATAAAAAGGATTTCCCTGTGTCCTACTTGAAAGCAAGCTATCCCTGGGGAGCTCCTCTTAAATGCCTTGTGGATCTGTTTGTCAGAGCAATGGGTTTTGGATTGTGTATTCATATTGATACCAAAAGGCAGTTCAAAATTTTGCCCAGCTGAAAGTATTATCCTGTTTTCTAGTTGTAATGCTTGCTTTTGAAATTTTACAAAGTATTTCTACTAAATTAACTTTACTCTTGCCTCGATCTTAATGAAATAACTTAATACTGATACTGACTTGTACTGAGAACTGGTAGAAAGAAGGACCTTGAAATTTGTTTAGTGTGTTAATTTGCAGAATGGAAGCAATCCAGGGGAAGTCAACATTTCTGATGCTTTTGGCACATTAAGACTATGTTGTCTATTGCTTGATAAATTGTTTAATTGAACATAGATGATCAATCAGTAACTTTTTTAACTTAAAAGTACAAAAAACTTATTAACTGAATTTAGTAATAATGCACATGGACCTCATTTTTACTTCTTTTTTGACCAGTGGTGCATGCATATGTGTATATGTACTCATACTGTATCCCTGGTTCATAATTTTTGTTCTGATGTTACGGCAAATATTTGGAAAAAAACATTTATCAGATGCTCTTAGGTTTTTATGTTTTATTTCTGTTGATGTATGACACAATATTTCCAGCAAGAGGCAACGTTCAGATTTTAGTTTTCAGTGTCAGCAAAGCTTGACTTGGGAGGCTGGAATCAGTTTTGTGTTACAAACTGTTTTGAGTCAGCCTGTGTGCCAGCTGTATGGATGTATTCTTGACAACTTTTTCTACAGTACTGGTTTTCAGCATATTTCTTTCAATGGTGAAAGTGCTGGATCATGGTAAAAGATCAGTTTTCTTTAGGTGTAGTTTGTGAACTAGTTTGCAACTGGTACAAGGAAAGTAAATATACAACCCTGTTACAGGTTATAAATATACACACACACACTTGTTCAACTAGAGATCACTCTTGGGAAGTTTTCAGTCCTTCACGTTTTAAATGGAACATCAGAGCTTCCTCCTGGGTTATGTATCTTCACTAAGGCCAGAGTGCTAAGTTTTGTTGCACCCTGTTTTATGTGTTAAGTTTTGCATGTGCTGCAGTGGCTTTCCTCTAGGTAGATTTTGGTACTAGTATGCTTACTGGCCTGAATTCAGTAGCCTGTAGAAACAGGAAGATCCAAAACCCTGTAGAGCATATATATTTGTTACTAAGAATACCTATGGGTTTGTTGCTGGTGGAACCTGAGGCCAGTAATCTCTGATAGTTTTAGTTTTAAGTACTTTGGAAAAACATCAAGGATTTATAGTAGTTTGTACTAAGTCATGTCTTGTTCATCATAAAACAAACATAAATGTGTGATAACTTTTTTAAACTCTTGGCATCCAACATAGAAGAAACCTGAATGATTTGTAGAAGCTCTCAGACACATAGATGGGCCTAAGACTGTAAATGGTCCAGAAAAGAGACATCCCCCCAGCACATTAGGAGACCTGTGCTGCAATCTGAGCAGAGTGTAAAGACAACCTTTTTTTTTGTTCCTGTCTGTGGCTGTAACCTTTGTTTGCTGAATTTCCTTTTATTTCTGTTGAGGAAGTTCAGCTGGGCTATACTGGTAATCAGCTGGGGGGAAATGAGGTTAATCACCCCACTGACTGTTGGTAGGCTGGCTGGGGAGATTTGAGCTTAAGGGACAGTCATAATGGAACAGATAAAAGCAGGTCTCAGATAAAGTGCAGGTCTCTCTATCTCAAAGGAGGGAGTGCTTTATAGAAACAGGGTGATAACAATTATGTTTGTAGTACTTTTGTTGTTTCTATTTAATCTAGTACTCCCTGGGGAAACAAAATTTACCACACTGTTCTCTTTTCCTTTAGTTGCTCTTCTCTGTTCTTGATACTTTTGGACATTTCAGCCAGTTGGGACCAAATTTTAGAACGTATTTGAAGTAATGTCAGAAGATTGTTGAGTTACTGTATGTTTTCTGGAAAAGTCATGCCTGAGTAGAGGAGGGGTTTCTGCTGAGGGGAAAGCAGGAGGAAGCTACGTTTCCTCTAAAAGAGCAGCTAAGAACCAGTCAGCCATGTGTGTTTCTTCAGCTATATGACGTCTCCCCTGCTTACCCAACAGGTTGTGAGCGAGGGTGGGACAGAGGAGCACAAAATGAATGTAGAGGAAATGAGGTATATTCAGTTCTGCTGCTAATGAAATCATTGAGAGATGTTTTGCAAATGAGGAACTCGCAATGCAAGAGCTCACAATTCAACTTTGGCCTTCATCTTTGAAGAGGCCCTATTATGGCCAAGTCTGACCCAAAATGTGTGCTTTTGAAGGCGTTAAATACAGTTTAACAACTTGAAAGAAAGGAGTAGAAGGGCAAGTGGGTAGAAGGAACCTCGTGTAAGTGGTTTGGTTTTTTCCTGTTTGGAAGTAAGTCTTACCCTGAATTTTTGCTATTCAAATGTAGAATTTTCTAATGCTAGTATGAGAAAGGGAGGAAACAAAACAAACTGGCAGAAATGAAAGTGAAACAATCTTTTTCCTTCTTTTTCCTTGTTCCGTGAGCCTAAAATGAATTCTACAGTGGTGAAATCAAAGTTGATTTTAAAAATTCTTAATTTGATCATTGTAGGTGTGCATAGGCTGAATAATTTTATAGAATTTGAGGTCAGATGGTATCTTGCCTGACTTCAAGCTGCTGTATTTCAAGCAGATTATTTTTCTACAAGTGCCAGGAGTTGAGCGAGGTTGCAGAGGAGTTGCTGGCACTGTGCATTCTGGAAGTAGGGGGAAGCAAGTCCCCTGTAACACCAGGATATTGAATAAATGAAATATGATGAAATTATTTAAACAGGTGAATCATGCCCAGTTTGCAGACGCAGGTGAAAAACTGTTTTTGTTGCCAGCCTGCCCAGAAGAAAACTCTTATTTGATTCAATATCTTGCAATTTGGTATGAGCCTGAGCTTGTAAGACATGCCATCCAGGTTTCTAAAAAGATGCCACCTCAGCACTGATTCACTCCACTCTAGTGTTTTGTTTCCAACCATGTTACTCTTTTTGGAGGCACTCCCCTCCCTCCTCCCATTTCCCTCTCTCCCCTCTCTCAAATGTAGGTGCCAATACCTGACAAAGAAGGAAGGCTGTTTTTGAGACTGTCTTTGGTTTAATAGTGGCCTCTTTTTTTTGTTTTGCATGTTAAGTTTCATTAGTTGGTTTACTTTGCAGTTCTTTGTGAGATGGTACTTTGGTTACTGTTGAGTCCATTGAAGCAGTTTAGATTGGTTTTTGTTCAGTAAGTCAGTATTAAAGAACAAAAGAAAAAAGAGGAAGCAAAAAAAAAAAGCCAGAGATTTCAGATTTCAACACTTGCATTTCAGATTCCAAATTTCATTTTGGAACTCTGTTTTGTACAAAATATTATTGTCTAAGGAAATTTCCTGATGAATCTTTATTCATGTTTCTCAGGCATAAAGAATATATTTGTGCCTTTTAACCTTAACTACTTGCATTTGATTGCATGCATTCTATTAATATGTAATGTTATCACAGTACTCAATTTATTAGTTGAGTTACAAAGATAGTTTTTATTAGCAGTTTTCTCAGTTGTTTTCCCATCACATTTGTACATTTGATTAAAGCTTATACAATGTCTTTGCATATATAATGGTGTATTTTATTGAATGGATGAGATCAAATCATTTGAGCCTACAGTAGAATTTTTGTGGATTTTTTTTTTAATCCCCTTTGCAAAATATGAATCTAACCATTTGACACTTAAAAAACCCAACAAAATGAAGCCCACTTTTCCTCCAATGCTGGAGTTGCATGGTAGCTTTAACCTGGAAGTGGTGCCACGAGAAGTTGTCCCTGCCCTACTAGTTGTTGTTGATCAGCTCCTGCTCCTCCTCATCCTCCTCCCTTGTGCCAGCTTTATGTTAAGGTGGATTGGTTTTCCAGTTTGGTTCACTGCAGAACTGCACAAGGGAGGGAGCAGCCAGAGGAGTGGGAGGAAGTAGCCAGGGTTGGAGTAAGGGTGTTATTGCTCCTGTTGGAGTTGGTGCTGACCCACGATGCTCTTCAGTGAACATGGAAGTGTGACCTTGTTGTGCCCCAGCCCGGAGTTGAAGAGGGGCATGGATATTAGGAACAAACCAGAAATGAAAGTGGAACTGATGTGTGTGGTGGGTTGTTTTTTTTTTGTTGTTTGGTTTTTTTTTTTCCCCCTTTTCAGGTTGAGCAACTAAAACATAAGGAATAGTTGAGAGTTTGAAAAACCCTACTCCCTCGTTTGGTTCCATAGAAAAACTTAATGGCAGAGTACAATTTAAAGGTACCAACATCCTGTGTGTAGCTATAACATCTCACCAGTCTACAGAGCAGTGCTTTATACTGGTCGTCAGAGGCTGGAATAATTAACCAACCTGTGGGGACCCTGGGCTGTTCTTGCTGCACTGGGGCTGGAGCAGCACTGGTACAGGTGGGAAATAGTTGCAGCTGCTGAGCTGGTAAGAATTGCTAGGGGAAAGAATGATTGCAATCCAAAGGCAAATAGTATTTCATAGTTTTGATTTTTGATCTTTAACTTTTGATCTAGAAGTAAGAGCCAGGTGTAATCAGGATTTAATAGAAAGTACTTGTAACATTAACTAAATATATTTGTGAGATAACATACTTAGCCGTTGGAATGCATTGAGCAATACAGATTTCTTTTTCTTTTACTGAGGACTGTGAAGCTAACATTAACTTCACAAAAATTCTTGTGCATTTTCTTGTCTTTTTTTTTTTTCATTTTTGATAGATAATATGTATTTCTAATGATGTCAATAGAGGCTTAAGAACCATTTTAAATGTGTCCTTTGTGTCCTGATTTGTGTCTCCTTAAAGTGACAGAGAGTTAGCATGGAAAAAAACTCCTGTCCTTTATACTGATAATATTCAGAAAGTTGGAGTTTTTTTAACCAGACATTTTAATTTGATCCTTCCTTCTGGTTCTTATTATTTAAGTACAAAAGTACATTGTGATACTTCTAATAGTTGTAACTCACTGATTTGTCTATTATTCCTGTTCTTCACTGCATTATAAGCTATTTATTTTGATGGGTTATGGATCATGCTTTTACTAACCAAATATGTTGGTGGACAGCAAAGAGAGAAACTCTCTGTTCCTGAACTCCATATCTTCCTATAGTCCTTTATAATTGATTTTCTTCTATGTCTAATACTTCATTCTAAAAATTTTTTATTGCCATCTCAAGGTTATTAAAAAAAAAGTAAATAAAAGTTCGTGTTATAGATTCCCTCTTTATTTTCTATATTAGTAAGAGTAATTCCTTACAAACAGACCCACTTATCCATGGTTAGCTTCCCATTGGCAAAACAATCTTTGAGTTGTCTCCACCATAAAGCCCAGATGATATACCACCTTAAGGACTGAGGCTTAGATAAGTAAACTTAAAATGCAGCTATACAAAAATATTTACTGTTTGTGGTTTTGTGGGTAAGGAAAATCTTAGGTATTTGATGGCAGTTAAATTGTAGGAGAATTTTATGTGTCAGAAATAGCTTAAGTATCTGTGGATACAGGTGATAGGTCAGGTTTATTAATACTTTGAGTTTTATCTCTAAATACTTTTAAAAATCAGTTGATGCAATGGAGCTTGCTTGGTGGAAACTGAATTAGTTTTCTCAAGTGGCTAATTGGAATGGTATGCTTATTGAGTGGTATTTTTTTGGTGTGTTAAATTTTTTATTATTTTTTTTCCCCCAATGTAGTTGCAGACATCTTGGTTCTTGGCTTTTTTTTCGGGAAGCCAAAAATAGGAAGGAAAGGAAAAAGCAAGCTGTTGGCAGGTTTATCACTTGAGTGTTTTTTACCACGTTCTGCGATTTTCTTGTCTCTTCATATCTTCCCCGTTAAATAGAAGTCAAAATTATAAAATTTTTTATTAGTTTTATTTCGGTGCAGAATGTATTATGACAATTCATTTATGCCTGTGGGGGGAACATCCTTCCTGTGATAATTTGTAGTTACACTTTTCTTAGGAGAGGTTTATTTTAACGTGTGGTCTGCATAGAGGTCTGATATTTTTCCTTCATTTAAAAAAAATTTCTGTGATTATTTCTTCAGTAGACAATCAGCTACGATCCTTGCCTGCACAGTGGATTTAAAATCAACTGCAAATTGCTGAAGAATTGCACTTCAGGTGGTCTCAAGAGACAGGAGAAGCAGGTCTTCACTATAATGGAAGAGGCCAAGAGCTCAAAGAACGGAAATCATGACCCAAGGAAGTCTGTCCGTCTTGTTTGTGAGGAAGGCAAAGCAGTCAAAGTTACAAATAATCAAAATTATAAACATAATAGAAATGACAAGTCTGTGAAGGATGTTGGGAGAAGTTCTCCAAGTGGGAATAGCAACAAAAAAGGTAAACAAAATGATGCTTGTTCTGAAAAACAAGGAGAAAATAAATCATGCAAAGTAAATAGTTGTATGCCTGGAACTAAAGATATGGGCTCAAACGTCCAGGATCGAAGTCATGGAAAAACAAAAAAAATTTCTAATTTATCATCAGCAGTGGAAAACCTGAAACAGACAAAAACTCAACCAGTGGGAGAAAACTTTCCAGGCTCCCAAGTTTCAGGGAATGGGATCAGTACGGAAAGCTTAACAGCTACACAGAAAGGGAAACTGATGTTGGAAAACCCAGTGGGAGTTCAGAGTTCGAAGACTAGTGTTGATCAGACTGGTGATCCTGGTAAGACTGCTTCAGATCAAAGAAAAATGGAGCATAAGCCTGATGACTTCAGTGAGTATTATTCAACACTGCTTTATGCCATTTTCTTCTGGTAAAATTGTGAACAGTCTAAAATGGGCTTTGAAATGTTTCTGTTTGTGTTTTTTCACATCTAGTAAGTTGCTGATTGCATTTAGAGAGCACATACTGTTAATATGAGCATATTACTTAGACAATAAGAGATTATGATAAAAGCTGCCCTTTTTTCTCATGCCTGAGACCTACACATCTTTGCAAGATACTTAATGTGTGTGGGCTTCAGGCAATTTTGTGAATGTAGTGTCTTGGGAGAGGGGACCCCTTCATAATGCCACTGGCACTTAGGGAAATGCCAGCATTTCAGAAAGATCAGGGGAAAAATCTGCAAGGAAAGGTTATTTTTATAGGTGGGGGGAAAGATTTATCTTTTTTTCCCCTGTGATTGTTGTGCTATTTTTGTTAATAAAAATATTTAAAATATGTTTTGACAGGTGGCTTTTCAATTTAGGGAGCTGCGGAATATGTACCATCCATCCGTGGTTACCCTTATAAGTTTATTCTTACATGTATTTTTCAATTTCAGAATTAAATATACAGATCAGGCTTTGTCTCACTTCAGGTTAACTGACTAGTTCAGGATTTGTCACACTTCTTCAAAATGCAGTTTTTCTAATACAGATGCTGTTTTAAGATGGCATGCCAGTGCAGATCATATATTTGAAGTCTTTGCCTCTATTGCAACAGCTACAGCAGTTGCTTGTGTGGAAATACTAGGAAAATATTAAAGTATGTATTTTTTTTAGTTATCTTAATGAAATTTAACAGGAAAAACAAGTTGAAATGGCAGCATCCTGTGATCATTCAGCTCTTTGTAGACCACCATCATGTACTGTAAGGACCATCTGTTGCAGAGAAACCGGGACTTGGAAACTTGCTCTGTTTTGATTCCTAGCTAATCTGAGAGCACAGATCTCATTTGAAAGAAAAAATAAAAAAATCAAAACGTGAATAACCCTCACTAATGCTGACGTAAAAGCTACTGGAATAATTTAAGAGTGGATGTTTGTACACATTAGTGTACTATGAACAATCCATAGGCATGTGGAGGAACTGGCCTGTGTGTGTGTCAGTAGCAGCGTTCCAGAGCTCTGTGGTTGGCTAGACGTGGGTGGCAAGGTGTCATCTGTCTTCAGATGCAGCTCCAGCAGCCTTCTACATCGAGGGCTTGAAATGCCTGATGGCTGCCTCTGGAGGAGCATTTGGGTGCATGTCTCTCCAAAATACTGGCTGACATACTGGAAAGATTCTGACGTTTCAGGTGATTTTGGCCAGCCTTTGGACAAGAAGACTGGAATGTCGCACTAATTTGTGTCTGGTTCCTTAGTGAGGTGCTTTTAACTGCTCTGTACTTTCACTTTTCCTCTCCTTGAGTTACTCTGACCAAAATAACTGACTCTTTCTCTAGGTAAAATAAAGAATTCTGAATCAACTAAAGAACATACTTTGGAAGCTGATTATTTAGAAAGCACCGCTACTATTGATGAATCTAATCTGACAGTTGAACAGCAACTAGGATTGAAACAAGCTGAAGAACGTCTGGAAAGAGATTATATCTCCCGACTTGAAAAAGTAGGTTGACTTATTTATCAGATAAAAAAGAAAATGGGTGTCTTCTTTCATTGTCATCACCATATTTCTGGTTGGGTGGTATTTCTACTAGAGCCTGTCGTCTCTCTTTCTTTCTTCTTTATAATTGAATCACTGTAGCGATCTAAGATACTACCCCTAGTAGTTGACTAGTCAGTCATTGTGGCAGATGATGTGGATTGAAAATCTAGTGTTCTTTTTGTGGCACACGTAGCCTTTGTAGAACAGTATTGTTTAATTCTATAGACCCAAAGGTTCTATTACTTAAGATTTTCTAGAATGTCTGGTTACCTGGAAACTCAGAATGCAGGATAGAAGGGAACCTTGCACTCTCTTAGGTATTTTAGCCTTCCCCCAGTCAGAGTCACCCTATATTGAAGGTGACTCCTTAAAAGTGTTTGTCTACACTGTTCTTAATTATCTTAATTATCTCCAGTGAAACATATTTCAAACTCAGTATAGGCAACCCAGAAGTTTTTCTTAATGTCTAATATGTCTCTTCCAGCGTTTTAATCCCTTATATGTTGTCTTCAGAAAATAAGCATAGGTTTATTACTTTTTACATCAACTTCCTACACATTTGAAGATCATAACTATTCCTGCAGTCTTACCTTCTTTAGACTTGCTCTTTGCTCTTTGGTTTGAGGGTTTTTTTCAGTTCTTGGTTCCTTCTTGTTGCTTTTGTGTAGGCATCTGGCATGTAACTGTTGGACAAGCATTTCAGCTGAGGTCTTGTAAAGATTCCTCATGTAAAGAGGAAAGCAGACTTCATCTGCCTGAAATACAGTGTTTGTGTTTAAGATACCTGCTTTTTTAGCAGCAACAAGATGTTGGCTTGTAGTTTGACCAGCAGTGATCCCTCTGTCTATTTCTGAAGAAATTCCCAACCAGGTGTTTCCAGCCCTGTATTTTTTGCAGTTGATAACACCTGAGGAGGAATAGTACTTTGCTCTGATATTATTTAATTGCAGCTTATTTATTTCTCTGATTTTTTGTGTTCACTAAACTTTTGTCATCTTAAATCTTCTGTAACCTTTCCCAACTTGATATCTTTCACATTGGTAGTCAGCACACCCTCTATTGCATTTCCTAAGTCTTCAACACAAACATGAATGTTTCTGACCCCAGAAGGACCCATGTTGAAAACTAATTTGCACGTGCTTTTAGACTGGTGGTGAACCAAAGTAGGTATGTGTGCTCTTGAGTTTCCTGTTCATTTTTGCTCCCACCTTACAGTTCTTTATTTGGATCTAGTTTCCTTTTGAGACTGATACTATGACAAGTGAAAAAATTTTGTAAAATTCAGTATGCAACATCTGCTGCTGCTTCTTCAAGCCCTATGATTTTATCTTTAAAAATTGGTTTAGTGCAGTTTGTTTATAGCAGATGAGTTTGTCACTAATGACCTGTTTTTATGTGCTTATTAATAATTTATTACAATATTTTTCTATGTGCTAATTCTGACTGGTCTGTAATTCCTTGGGTCACCCTCTTTAACCTTTTAAAGATATTCTTAAGTTTCTCTTTCCAAATGATCTGAAACATTCCCATTCTCTGTGAGTTCTTGAAAATATGGCAGGCTCTGGGATGCTCCCTGAATATCTTAAGCACAAATTTCATGAGGCCCGGCTTGTTTGCATACATCTGTCTTAAGTAGTAGTCTGTAGCTTTTTCTTTGTCTTGCTGTTTGGAGTTTTTGCCCTTTTCATTGGTGTTAAGGATAACTAGATGATTAAAAAAGGCTTTACAATAAAGGTAAAATAAAAGATGTTGCATGATTCAAGCATTCTGGCAACATCTGACATAATATTGCAGATCAATATTGTAAAGAAATACCCAATTTGAAAAAGTAGTGTTATTGCTGATATTCATTCAGTTTTAGAAGAGTGGTAAAATATTCTTCATTTACTTCAATCATCAGGTATCAAATTCTTGAAACCTCTGAGCTAGCCAAGTGTAACCATCTACAAGTTGTTTCCCAAATGGATATTTAATTTCATCTTACTAGGTATCTCTCTCATAGGAAATAAGGATGAAGATAATTAGCAATAAAAGCATACTGACCGTGCTATTTTAAAGATATTTGCCCTGCTGTTGGATGGTATCAGACCTTTTTTTTTTTTTTCCAAAAGCAGAAGATCAGACACAGTCAGTGGAAAAACTTGCCCAAATTTAGCAGTGGTTTAGGTTTCTGTTTAGTGAGTCAAATTTGTTTAACTGATCTATAGTCCACCTTAGTGTCTTAAAATGGTGTTCTCTGTTCATTCATTGTTATATCACTGTTTAAACATCTGGTGTTTTCAGTATACTTTTAGGTTTTAGCAAATATAGATGTATTAGAATTGGGATGAAAATGTTAAGTAGGGTTTTTTCTCTCCCAGTTATAACTGATAGCGGTTATTGGAAAAATGCTGGCATGTCTGGAGAAAAACTAAGGGTTTTGTTGGGGCCCTTTTGTCTTTGCAGTGAGCATACCAAAAGGTTTCCAATGTCTATAGCTGTGTTTTATAAGAGTGCAGAATGAGACAGATTGAATGAAGTGTGCAGTGTTTGTGGACAGCCCCTCATCTTTGCAGCAGTGGTTCTTTCTGCCTTTTGGTCTAGTAGTTCTTGGTGGTTTCCTGGTTGAATAAACCCCACACTATGCTCTGTTGAACCCTAGGAAAACAGTGATTTCCACCTCCACCCCCATCATCTTTTGAGGCTTGGCTGCTGCTTGCAGACTCCCAGAGGTCTCCCAGGTGGCAGCTCTCCATTTGCGTACTCATCTCTCCCAGCCTGTCTGTACAAAAAGAGACTTGTTCTGTGTGTTTCTCCAATTCTGAACATCCCAAATTGCTCATCAAAATGGAATAATCTTACCCCTTGCCAGAGCATTCCACCTTATCCAGATTAGCATGTTAGAAACTGGCTATCTTCCTCCTTGTTGGCCAGCTGCACCCTTTTTCATAGAACAAAAAATGCAGTACTTGCTCAGTACGCTGTGAATATGCTAGCCAAACACCACCACCATCTGTCATAACATCTATAGTAGATAATATGATGAATACTTCCCATTTTCTCATCAGAGAAAGGAGGATAGATGCTGAGATTTAATAAATCCCCATAGTTATTAAAAGCTTGAGCTGACAAGGGAATGGCTTACTGGTGGTTTACTGGCCTTCAGGTCAGCCTTAAGAGGCATAAACTCATCAGTCTTAATCTTGCCTCACTAAAATTTGAGAAGTGTAATACTCAAGTCATCTTGCTTCCTTTCCTTGTTTTTCCCACTTGTCATACAGGTAAAAATCCATTTCCACTTTTTTTTTGAAGATTACTTAATTTTTGCAAAGCACCTTGACATTACAAACAGTACCTAATTGTTAAGTATCGTTTATTAAAATAATTGAGTTTTTCAGACACTGTTGGCAGAAACATTTTCTTTTAATCTATGGCCATTTTTCCTCAGCGCTCCCCAGAATACACCAACTGTCAGTACCTATGCAAGCTCTGCTTAGTTCACATTGAAAATATCCAGGGAGCTCACAAGCATATTAAAGAAAAACGTCATAAGAAAAATATAATGGTAAGTTAACAAATAAAATTTTCACTGTTTGGTGTGTTGTTTTTTTTTATGGTATGTTTTCTTTGGTCATCATAAATTCTGCGCTTAAGCAGAGATCCACAAATTTCTGTTGCTTGTTTTCTGTTTGAGAGGAAGGGCTTGATGATTTGTCCAGGCAGAGAGGAAAGAACAATTTTGGTCATTGCTCCTGAACTAGAGTCTCTGAGTAGGGGGCAGTTCATCATACTTTTAGTACCAGAATGCAAGGTAACTTAGGTAAGAAAACTCTTCAGTTTTTTGGTTTCTTCCAAAAATATTCTCATTGGTAGCAAGACCTCCAGGGACTGGAGGTGGGGTTGGGGATGTTGGGTTTTTTCTGCTTTTTCTCTTTGTCTGGCCTGTGAAGTTTTTATCTACATCCTTTCTGTCATGGGTAACTGGAGGGGATAGTATGTCTAGACAAAAAAAAGAAGTTTAGGGAGGGTTTCAGTTTATGAAGTCACTCATTATCTCCCTGCATTTATGTGTATGTTCAATATGAAAAACAGTTCTAAGGCTTTCAAAGGGAAAAAGTTTCCTTAGCAGATACCATGGTGTTACTGTTTGCTTTGCTTTAAAGAACCATTACATGCATGAAATCCAGTAAAACTGAGGTGTTTTAGGGCCAGGTTGGATGGGGCTTTGTGCAGCCTGGTCTAGTGGGAGGTGTCCCTGCTCATAGCAGAGAGGTTGGAACCTGATGATCTTTAAGGTCCCTTCCAACCTTAACCATTCTGTGAAAATGTGCACAGATTTTCTTGCCAACCCATTAATGTAAATGCTGATAAAAAGTTAAAAATTCCCAAGTGTGTAGGGTTTTGTGATTCAGCTGGTTAAAATTACTCTTCCTACAACCATTCCCCAAAATTCAGTCCGTTACTTTTGTGTCCATGTATTTCTTACCCTACTTCTGTTTGTGATTAACTCTAATTCTATCAGATATGCAAGCCATCACCTGGAATACTCCAAATGCCATAAATCTGTTCCGTCCCAGAAAGTGAAATTGGTTTAGTATGTTCAGTTATTATTTGTAAATTACTCTGGTTCTCTTGCTCTCTGCTAAATTGCATCATGGAGGAAAAAAGAACAAAACAGCAACAAACCAGTCCTGTGTTTGATATGGAAACACTTTCATAGCATGCTTTTTATCTGAGCATAGAGATAAGAATTGAGGAATGAGGTTTCTTTACAACTGAGTGGAAATGCTAGAGGACTGGGAGCAGTTTCAGTTTTTAACACTTGTCTTCAAATAGCTTTATGTTGTGTGCCACGTTACAGTGATATTTACAGCTCCATGAGATGACTTCAAATAAGCCTAGCAGCAGCTGTGGCTTTCCCACTAAATCAGTGACATTAAAAAAAAAAAACTACAGCCCTTTAAATATGCACATATTTCTGATGTTAAATTTGTTAAAATAAGAATAGAAGAGTTGAGAGATGCAGCCTAGAACTAAGCAAACATTTTCATACTGGACTGGGTTTTCTTAGTGCATGGTTGTTTTCTGGTTAGTATTTATTTCAGTCGTTAGTCACAGATTTCATTGAGTTGATGGATTTGAAGAACAAGTGGTTGTTGTGCTTACTCCCAGATGACTTCATGCATCTGACATATTTCTTGCTGATCGATTAAATTGATCATAATTTGATGCACTAAAAATAGAACATTCTGGCATCAGCTGTTTAGGCGGCAATGGGGCTGAACTTATCAAAGTTTCTTGGAGCTAGGAATGCTTTTTCTGTCTCTGGTATCTTCCCTTCAAGTACAGTCCACTCAGAAGAAATCTGTGTGACTCTAGGAAAACTTTCTCAGCTCAGTTACTTTTATTATGTAGGAACAACTACAGCTTTTTTAATTTCCTTGGATGAATTCTGTTTCAGAGCAGTCAGAAAATGTGGTTCAGGAAGGTAACATAGGAGATTTTCTTCCCAGTTGCCAGCTGTGAAGCAACATGTTCTCTTTTAAACGCTGAACATCTCCTGCCATTTCTGTGAGCCACATGAGTACAGTTGCCAGTTAGGCCAGGCAGAGTTCCTGTCTTTGTAAGTGTCTGGTCAGGACACCACGTAAGTAGAAGAACACAGACAGCAAACAGTGTGTTCTGATATCATGCTATAGTAGGAGATGATATTTTTCTCTTAAAATACCTGTTTTTAATTTTATCATCCAACAATTATTCAGGAAAAACAAGAAGAAAACGAGCTGCGTGCCCTCCCACCTCCCTCTCCTGCACAGCTGGCTGCTCTGAGTTTTACACTCATTGAGGCAGCCAATGAACAAGGTATATCAGATGATGACTTCAGAATTCGTCAAGAAATTGTAAACGAGATGGAGAAAATTATTCAACAGCCCTTACCAGGTATTCATCGTATACTCCATTTTCTTTAGGTGAAATATCTTTTTGGTCTTTATTTTTACACAGATTTTAATACCTTCATTTGGGGTTAAATTATCTTTATAATACACAATATTAATATGTACAGGCATTTTAATACAGACTGGCAGTTGATTTAGAAGGAGCTAACAAACCTACAGAAGGAGGAAAAATATGGTTGTGCTTATTTTTGCTTCTTTTTGATATGCATTTATTGAAGCTATTGGTTCTCTTTAAAGTGATGATTCTAATGGAGATTGGAAATTCCTGGGGCACGAAATATTTCCTTCCTGGACCTGTTTAAAGGCTCAGCCACTGAGGATCTCCCTCAGGCTCTAGTCCTATAAACTTTTCCACCTCCACCTTGCCTAACATTACTGAATATCCTTGGCTGTTACAGTTGAATTTTTTTTTTTCAAGTGTAATTAATTAAACTAATATAAAGATAGCAGGAAGGGAAAGTGAGAAGGGGTTTGAAATGTTTTGTTTGTTTTTTTCTACAAATCCTTCAATTGTTATAATGTCTTTCAGGGCAGATAAAAGTTGCATGAGGCAATTTTTTTTTTAAAGCATAGTTTTAGGAAAAAAAAAATAGACCTTGGCTATGAGTCATTTTCGTAAGCATATGAGGCATTTTCAGTTCTTAATTGTGATCTGAAATACCTACAGGTGTTAATCAGTAACTGTTCATTAAAACAAGTAATTAAAATCAACAAGGTTATTGTTTAACAGATACTACTTTTCGTTTTTATTTATGGTTAATGGGTCCTAAAATGAGAAGAGGCATACTTTGAGATCAACTATAGCTTCCCAAAGTCTCTGGAATTGTCTTAAATAGATCAAAATATTAAATATACTCATCTGCCTTTTTTATGGAATGTTTTAGGTTGATTAAAAGGAATTGGCAACAAATAATTTTATAATTGGCTACCTGCTGCAATGAAATCAAGCTGTGGTTAAGAAAAGCTGTTAAATGAAATTCTGCACTGAGATAGTGACAGTTATTGCCATTTTATATTTAATTTATATTAAGAGCAAACAAAATTAAGGCTGCACTGCAAGAATACTTTAAAACAACCTGAAAAAATCTGGATGTTTGGTGATTACTGTTTGAATTATCCATTTTCCTGTTGATGCCATGTTATGGGAATGACTAGCCTTGACAAGAGAAAGTGGTTCAATATTCCTTAATCTGGGAGTACCACTTGGGAGGTAAGGTATCTAAAGGAAGGTATGCATTATCCATTAAAGAGTAGTTTATTTACCAACTATTAAATAGTTGTTTGTTTCTCTTGCAGACTGTTCCCTGAGGATGTATGGCTCCTGTTTAACTAGATTTGCTTTTAAGACCAGCGATGTTAACATTGATATCAAATTCCCCCCTAAGGTGAGTAGATGTGATCTTGTATTAACTAGTACAACTGGCTTGTATTAACAATCTTGTGCTAGTCTTTTTTTTTTTTTTTGAGTAAGCTTTGAAGCAATATGAGAAGAGTTGGCTCTGGATAAGTGGGCTTTATGGTTCAGACAGCAAGATCTTTTAGGTCTTCATTCCCCCTCCCTTCCCCTTTTAAAAGTGGGGCTAAAATTTACAATTTCCCTTTTATGTTTTAGTCGCTTGCAAGTTGATGTCACATCTCAGTTTAGAGTTCACTGTGGTACAGAATTCCTGAAAAGCAGTATAACTGCCCTTTAAACATTGAAGTCGTTGGTTCATGTTTATGTGGTATTAGCAGCACATTCTTGTAAGAGGCACAACTGCTGAACTTGCCCTTTTTTCGTCTCTATGTGTTACAGTGAAATTGAAGATACCTGTTTTGGGTACATAGCTACATGTAGCATTTTGGAGTGGTACTGCTGCTATGAAGCAAAACTGAGCCCTTTTGCAAACAATTGCATGTAGATCATTGCATGTCACTTTTTCACTGAGGCTCAACGGTGGTGCTAATTTTTAGCTTTCCTTTGAACTGTTCACATGTTATCTTTGAAACATCACTTAAATTGATTTCTGGGCAGAAAACATGTTTTAAAATTAAAACCTTTAAAACCCTTGGGATAGTGCTGACAAATTCTGTACTGTTATACATTTCTTGTGACATATGTTGACATTGAAATTGTTGAATATATCAGAAGTATTTTGTTTTGACTTTATGGAGTGTGTTAATATGGAACTAGAACAGAAGTATTAATTACAATAACTTTAGGCTACAAGAAAGCTGGCTGATGTGTTTACTAGTACCTGTTTTCATGATGTGGACAGAGTTAACTTTTTCAGTAATACTGACACATTATTTCACTTTTGTGAAAGAACATAGTGTTACTAGTGGAACCTGAGTAGCTTTAACTAAAGTACAAAATAAAGTAGATTAGTCTGAATAATGTAGCCTGCTCTAATTTTTTCATTTTAGATGAGTCAACCAGATGTTCTGATACAGGTGCTTGAAATCTTGAAGAACAGTGGTGAGTATTAGTTTTATCTGTTATTTAGTTAACATTCCAACTGCTGTTCAATTGTTTTTATCATGGTATAAATGTAATAGTTTTAAAGACATAATGGGGAAAACTGTAAAAGGCTTGCATTCATAATGTATGGTTTTTTTCTCCTTGCTTAGCTGTCTACTCAGATGTGGAGTCAGATTTCCATGCCAAAGTTCCTGTTGTCTTTTGCAAAGATGTTAAAAGGTACATGTCATTGAAAAGGATTTTTAATGAGATACCAATTTCTACTATAGTTGTTCATAGCAGCTGCTTGCCTGCACTCCTGGCAAGAAGTACTACTGTAACATTTAGTTAACATTCATGTTGAAAGGGAATTGCTCATACATGATAATACAATCTAGAAAGAAAGCTTAGCTTTGTTTTTGTGCCTCATCTTGCTCATTAATTGTAGGAGTCTGAAAATACCAGTTCTACTTTTAGTTAACTAGGGGAAAAGCAGAATGGTTTTCAGTTGATACTTAAAATTTCTGCTAGCAGTTTAATGCAAAGCTTTAAAGATTCACATTACCAGTAAGGACACATCATTTGACATTTCCAGTAAATTCCTAAGCAGTAGCAACCTCTAAAACGTGGTTGCTGTATGATGTCCACATTGCTTTGACTGGCTAGATTGAAGCTCTGGTAAAGGCAACAAGGGCAGGCATATTTTTTCCTGTGTTTATAGATTATGCAAATGCCTTGTAGGTACTAAGAGAATAGAAATAATTAATCTGAGAAGCAAACAAAAAGTTTTTACAGCAGCTGTTTTGTGGACCTACCACAAATATGCAGCAGGCCTGGGGGATTTATTTATTTGCTTGGAATGTGGAAGAGATACATAGAGTTGTGTTAAGATTGCACAATTAAGTATTGGCAGACTTAGAGTGAATTCTTAATGCTGTTTTATGTTTTTAGTTGTAATGAACTTACTCTTAAGTTCTAGAGCCAACTGATGAGTTAATAGTAATTAAAACGTGATTACATTCTGTAGCTTTTGTTTAAAAAGTTCGAGTTCTTACATAGGGAGACACTGAGGCACACGTTTTTATCACGGTGGATGTGATGCCCCATCTCTCCCCTGCCCCAGGCACCATCTGTGTGAACAAGGTGATAACTCTTTTTATCTGTTTGTAATTTGCAGTGGTTTGACGTGTAAAGTAAGTGCTAGAAACGATGTGGCTTGCCTTACAACTGACCTGCTGGCTGCACTTGGTAAACTGGAGCCTGTCCTTATTCCCTTGGTTTTGGCTTTCCGCTACTGGGCTAGAGTAAGTTGATAGATGTTGAGGATAATTACATATGTTTATTTTCTCTTTTTAAGTAGACTACAATGTAATGCATAGAATGTAATATATAAATATACCACAGATATGTTTGTGGAAAAGCACTTCGTGCCACAAGTTCACCTCTTACCTTAACAAGCCAGAATAAACCTGAAGATTTTGATGTGAAACTGTAAATACACATGAAGCTTCCACTGTTCTGTTAGCAAGCTATTACACTAGCTCCTTAAAAATAGTTAATTGACCCTGGAAAACCACCTCAAAAGAGCAATTGGGTCTTGCAAACTTTCTGCTATTGAGGTCACATTAAAAAAGTTAACTTGCTCAAAAAAGTATCTGTCATCATACTCTGCTGTATGTCTTACAGACATCAACAGTGATCACAGGAACCAACTGATAATGTTCACAAACAGTGTTTAACTGTCTTGTAATTCACTCCTGAAATTGCTGCCAGGCCCTGCTTGACTTACAATGTCTTGGCTTTATTGAAAAATCTGTACTTGAGATATTGCACAATAACAAAAACCTGGTAGTTGACTGAAATTCTAGATAGGAACATGAATGTGCCTCACAATCGCGAAATGTGATGAAACTGAAGAGAATGACACATAATAAAATGGTATCACTTAAGGCACTGTACAAATTACTGTAATTTGCATTTTGTCTGTACGTGGCATGGCTTTATGACTGCAATTCCTGAGATAAAGCATTTCCTGTTTCACTTTAATATGCATCTCACACTTCCTTAATATTTATCCTTTTATAGTAGATTTTAAATTAAAATGCTGATGTTACATCAGAAGAGTAATGATTTATTCTCTTACAGCTCTGTCACATTGACTGTCAGGCTGAAGGTGGGATTCCGTCGTATTCCTTTGCCTTAATGGTGATATTTTTTCTTCAACAAAGAAAACCACGTATTTTACCATCCTATTTGGGCAACTGGGTAAGTGCTTTGCTAACACAGTAACCTTATTGTTGAATTGTTGACCTTATTTCTGTGCTTTGCAAGGTTATAAAATACGCAGATATTTTTTTGCCTAAGAAATTTGTAAATAAAATGCATTGGTACCTAATCTTCACACAGTTTGATGCCTGATGATCCTGATGACTGTTTAAAACAAGTAACCTGTGAAAATATTTTTTGAATAGCCCATGCAGTTATGTCATGCTGCATTTTGGAGATAAGGCAAATATTTTCTTTAATTTTCTGAATTTATTTCTCTGCTATCAGTAATTCTTGAGGGGGATAAATACCACAATTGTCAGTGTTACCTTTGGTGAAAGCTTCTGGTTGTGCATATTATATGCAGTCTTGTTTCAGAGCTACTTTAATTGTTGTTAGATTGAAGGCTTTGATTCGAAGAGGCCAGATGACCACCAGCTGAAAGGTATAGAAGAGGAATTTGTACGGTGGGAGTACAAACCACCAACAAATGGTGCAGCAAAAAACTCGGTTGGAGCAGAAAGTAAAGCTAAAGTTGAACAACAAAAAGGTGGTGGGAAAAAGATAAGTTCAGAAGTGGACAACCAAAGTAATGCAAAGGAGAAACATGGCAATGTAAGTCATGGTTTTATTTCATTGAAAATTATAATTACCTCTTATCCCTGTTTTTTATCTGTAAACATTAATATTGGATGGAACTAGGAAAAAAATGAGAGTTTCATTTCTGGTTGCAGTTGAGCATTCTTGTCCATGTGTTTCAGTCTCTCTTAGCATTCAAAACCCCTCACCAAGTTTCACTGGGGCAACTGTGGTTAGAACTGTTGAAGTTTTACACACTGGAATTTGCTTTGGAGGAATATGTCATCAGCATACGGGTACAAGAGCTCTTAACCAGAGAGAATAAAAACTGGCCTAAAAGGCGAATAGCCATTGAAGGTAGGATAATACCCCTTTCTAGTTCTGTAGTCATCCTGCATTATTATCTTCATTTGCCTAATACTTAGAGGTCTGTCACAGGAAGTCTGAACAAGAAAATACATCAGTAATTGGGGGAGAAATTGAATTGGTATATTTTGACAGCTGTTTAAAGGCAAATCTTGTTCATTACTACTTCGCGACTTTGCTCATTAAAGTACAAAGTGTAAACTAGTCTCACTGTTTCCTACCATTCATCCTTACCACTCTCTGTTTCATTCTTTCTATAAGCTATTATTTATTCCTTTTCAATAATTCTGATACTACGATTTTTCAGCACCTTGCTGCATTTCCAAAAACCACAACGTATTTTGAGTGTTACCAGCTATCAGCTTGTTTCCTCTGACACCAATTGGGCACAGAGGTTAGCTCTGATCAGAGGGAACTGGATCCAAACCTGTCAGAGTAACACCCCCACACAGAGAGCACCTTCCATTGGAAATGCTACCAACAGGGACAGGGACATACTGTGAAACTGAGTGGCATGTCATAGCCTGTGCTTCAGGGCCTGAATCTCCTGCTAAGGGAAGTGCTTTTTTCAGGGAGTGAGACCATATGAATGTAGTGATAACACATACCCCAAGTTACATAGTTGGGGAGAGAAAGACAGAAAATAATTTTGTCTGTTAGTTCTTTGTACCTGGAAGATATCTTTATTTCTGTCCTCAACTCAGAAAAAGGTGTAAACGGTACTTAACAGGGAAATTCACAGAGCAGTGCATGGCATTCTGAATTGGCCTTAAAAACTGAGAAACTGGGTATTGGTGGAAGGTTAAGAAACCATTTAAGGTGATGTTTTTATTAGAGCATAAACAAAGAATTTTGGACACTTTCTACAGATGTTTTCTGTAACAGGTGAGGTGATGGAGAGGACAAGGAGTATTAGGTGAAGAGAATTATAAAGACAGAGGAAGTTACTGAAGGTGTGTCAAAGGAGAAGTTAGTAAGGTACAAAAACAGCAAGAAGGAAAAGTAAATAGGAGACAAACAAGCAGTGAATTTTTGAGGCACACGTTGAGTAGTGAGTCTTGAGACCACTCCTGTGGCTTAATTTCCCCTTCCAGTTCTTTTCTGCAGTCACTTTCGTCTAGAGAGTTTTAAAACTAGACTAGTGTTTATTCAGCATGCAGGAAAATAAAACCTGTAAGGTAAAAGGGCAAAATATTGAGGAAGAAACAGGAAATAATTTCAAAAAAGAGATTGCATTCTCGTTCTGATACCTGCTAGTGTTGGTCTTTTTATGTTGTTTTTTGTTTGTTTTATTTTTCTTTAATGTTAAATTTGTAACTGAAATTATGAGGTGACAGAGTCTCAGTTTGATACTATCTTCCCAGGCAAACTTATAGCAACTATGCAAGTTCTCTTTATACTTGAAAAACATGTTTGATCTAGAAATTGCTAGGAAGGACTAAGAATGAAACCTGGTGAGATTGGTTCATATAATCCTTTTAACCTTAATTTTACTCTTGGAGAAATTAATTTCTTAGGCGAAATGCAAATCCTTCTTCAGTGAAGGAAAAAGAGTTCAGGCAGGCCTATGTTTTTTTTTGCCTTTGTATGTTTATTTTCATTTCTAGTTTAAAAATTGACCATAATATAAGGGTACAATGTACTTATGCTTTTCTTTTAAAATAACACTATTTAGAACAGTTTATGGTAGCCAACCATTCATGGCCACATATGTGTTGTATTTTGTATGGAAGAAGTCCAAAAACCCTTGTGGGCCCTATGTTCTCAAAGTACATCCAAATACAATTCTGTATTCTAAGGGTCTTTTCTTAACTGCTGCATCATAACATAAGTATTTAACCTTTCTTAGTGAAATGTAGAAACTAAAGATTACTAAAGAAATTGTTCTTTTTCTTCCCAGATCCTTTTGCACTAAAGAGGAATGTTGCACGAAGTCTAAATAGCCAGATGGTATTTGAGTACATCCTGGAGCGATTTAGGACAGCGTATAAATATTTTGCATGTCCACAAAGTAAAGATGGGATTAAATCCAAGCCAGATACCAAGAAAAAAGAAAAAGGGAAAATGAATAATAAGAAATCCTCGAGATCTGAAGAGCCTGTAGCCAACTGTTGCCTTCAACAAGGGGAAGAAGTTGTAGATAAACAAAATATAGGAAGTGGATGCAACATGCCAGAGAATGAACTTGAATGTAATGAAGTGGTAGAAGCTGTAGCCAAAAGAGGTACTTCCAAGGACATGGACTCTTTGCTACTTTCAACATTGGACTCTAGTTACGATGAAGACAAAGAAGAAGCTTTATCCCTTATTTCTAATGAATGCTGTGAATTTAAGCAAAAATCACTTAAAGAGAGGGATGATTTAGACATTTCAGTTTGTATAACTGAAGGTGAGCTGAGCCCCCACTGTAACTGCAGTGAACATCAGCCCTACGACACAAATTCTAGTAACGAATTTTCTGATGCTGAAAGTAGGCAGAGTTTGGTAACAGAGTCTTCTCAGAAGAGTAAGTGCACTGGCACACCAGCTACCTCGCCCAACTGCAAAGCAATGGTGGAAGCTCATGATCTCAAAGATGAAGGCAGACTCTCTACAGAAGAAATGCATTATGTGTTTGATAAATTTATTTTGACTTCAGGAAAGGTAAGCTGTGTATGCGCTGGTCATGGATCAGTGGGCTATTGCTTTTAAATCACTAAAACTAAGGGTGGATGGATGACAGGATTCTCCCAGGGGTTGTTTCAGGCTCTGTTATGCATGGTAGCTCTACCCTTTGTAGAGTGCCTGTTGTTCAGGACTGGAAAACACCAAACACGTGTGCCATTTGGGTGAGATGGTCTGTTGCCCCCATCTTACGCAAAGATTTCTGATTTCTACAAAACCAAAAAAATCCTGGGTTTTGTTCTCTGGTTTGTTTGTGGTTTTTTTCCCCCCTTTCTCCTACTTTCTTGTAGCATTTCTGGGTGCTTTTATGCACTGTGAGAACTAAATGCAGCCTGTTGAGAGATGATGTTCTGTTCTTTGTAGAGACTCTTTTCCTGTTCAGATGGGAAGTGTTCTTGGTTGCATGACTCTGATGGAATTGTTAGGCCTGTTGAACTATCTTAAAAGTAAAATTGCATTTGTGCACTTTTTTTTAATTTGTCCCCAAGCCACCAACTATAGTATGCAGCATCTGCAAACGGGATGGACATTCCAAAAATGACTGCCCAGAGGATTTCAAGAAAATTGATCTAAAACCACTACCACCGATGACAGACAGATTTCGGGAAATACTTGATATAGTGTGTAAAAGATGTTTTGGTAAGTTTGAAAAGGGTTAAATGAGTTATTCCAGTAAATTCAGTGGGAAGAAGCTCTTCCAGGTACCCTGGGCTACAAATTCACCAGTGTTTTTTATTTTCATATAACCCATGCTTGTGATATCAAATGCTTATAACAGATTTGAGAAACTAATACTATACAGGATTTCTCACTGGGTTTGTAAGAAGTTACTAGTGCTCCCAGAAATTGGGTTCTGGGAAAAAGTAGTTTTTGTGTTTTTTGAATTCTGTGGCTTCTTTTGGAAAAGCCCCTTTTGGGTGCTATGGTGGGTTAACCTTGACTGGACACCAGGTGTCCACCAAGCTGCTCTGTGTTTGAATAATTTTAGAAAAAACAGACATCTGAAATAAAATGCTAGCAACTGTAATGATATCATTAAAAACCACATATTCAAGGAAAGTATATTAAAAAAAAAGGTATCCAATACTTCTAATTAGCTGAGAGATTTTTGAGGTAGCTGTATGTCACATCTGATTCTGTTTTAACTTGTTTTTACTTAGATGAATTATCCCCTCCTTTATCTGAGCAACAAAACAGAGAACAAATTCTGGCAAGTTTGGAAAGATTTATTCGAAAAGAATATAATGGTATGTAACAGTAGGTAGTGATTCTTGGTAATGCTTTCTTCATTCATGTTGTCCAGAGCATGAAGAAGTAATTTGTCTCATTATTCCTCATTTTCCATGCCCAAAGCAGTGGCTTGTCTTTTCCCTCTGTATGTAAAGCTATCTTGCAGACTTAGGAACAGAACATCTCACAGTGCTGTTCCATGGAAATCTCCCTCGAGTAGAGGAATAGCTGCAAGAGTAATAATGCAGAAAAAGGACTGTTGCAGTCAAGACAAAAAGGAAGTTTGAATAGACCTTGGCCAGTTGGGTTTGGTGTTGTCTGGGTCATGGGCCAAGTACTTTTGTTGCCTAATCACCAGTGTTTAAGTATCTTAGAAATCTTAATGAGTTTGTTATCTGAACCTTGCTTTTATAAAATAGGCAAAAGTATCTTACTAGAATGGTGGAGATCAAGGCAGAGAGATGCAAAATTATTTCTTTTGTAGGTGTTGTAGACCAGTGCTAGAGCCAGGTACCAAACCCAGGTCTCCTGAATTCCAGGCCATTGCTTTACACAGAAGGCCATCCGTTCTGCTGTAGCTGGCCTGTGATCAAGGAACTGGGAATTGCACTTCCATCCACCAGCTCTGCCCTCCACTGACTGGCAGCAGCTGAGGATTGAGACCTGTTACAGAACCTTGAAAGCTTAAAGATATCCAATTCCATTAAAGGTTAGGAAAAAGCTGTGAATAGGGGGTATGTGTATTTTCCTAGCATTGATTTCTGTTGAACAGATAAATATATTCTTTTCAGTTAGGAAGAAACTGGTTCCTCTCGGTTACATAATTTTGCTCTCCTTTACAAGAATGAAAACACAATATTGTGTTTCAAACAAAAATGTAAACAAACCAATTGGGAAAGAATGTTCCATTAAGTATATTAATCTTATCACTTGTATCTTCTTGAACAGTATGTTATGGTTACAGAAACTTACTGGTGGACCACATTTACCTAGTCACAGGAGTAAAAGGCAACTTGGATAAAGTATGAGTGGAATCAGAAATACTGCTTGGACTGAATTAAGAGTAGCTCTGTCTTATCTGTGGAGTAAAGCTGTACTGGTGACTGGGTTTGCACATTATTTTGATTTATTTAAAACAGGAAAGTGCAGTTGCATACCACAGAACATTCCAACCACGTTTAGAGATGCCATTTTGTGGTTATAGTAACTCTGTAGCATACCTCATTCAGACAAATTACATGGGCCTTATCCTGCTGTACTTTCTAGAAGGAATTTTTAAAGTATTGAGCCAGCAATGTGCCCTTGTGGCCAGGAAGGCCAATGGCATTCTGGGGTGCATTAGAAAGGGTGTGGTTAGTAGGTCAAGAGAGGTTCTCCTCCCCCTCTATTCTGCATTGGTGAGGCCGCATCTGGAGTATTGGGCCCCTCAGTTTTGGGCCCCTCAGTTCAAGAAGGACAGGGAACTGCTTGAAAGAGTCCAGCACAGAGCCACAAAGATGATTGAGGGAATGGAACATCTCCCTTATGAGGAAAGGCTGAGGGAGCTGGGTCTCTTTAGCTTGGAGAAGAGGAGACTGAGGGGCGACCTCATCAAAGTTTACAAATATGTTAAGGGGGAGTGTCAGGATGATGGAGCCAGGCTTTTTTCAGTGACGTCCAGTGATAGGACAAGGGGCAATGGGTGCAAACTGGAGCATAGGAGGTTCCATGTAAATATCAGAAAAAACTTCTTTACTGTGAGAGTGACAGAGCACTGGAACAGGCTGCCCAGAGAGGTTGTGGAGTCTCCTTCACTGGAGACATTCAAACCCCACCTGGATGCGTTCCTATGTGATGTGCTCTAGGTGACCCTGCCTGGCAGGGGGGTTGGACTAGATGATCTTTCAAGGTCCCTTCCAACCCCTAGAATTCTATGATTCTGTGATTCCTTCTTTATCAAAGGTGAAGCCTTAGGAGTGACACTGTAAGCTCTCTCTTAAAACTCCTCCATTATGGGCACCTACGCATCTCAGTTAAGCAGTATTCCATAGTAAGCACTTTACTATTCAGCTGTAAAAGAATTTATCCTTTTTTTGGTCTACTCTTTTGATCAGACAAAGCCAGACTTTGCTTGTTTGGCTCTTCAAAGAATGGATTTGGGTTTCGGGACAGCGACCTGGATATCTGCATGACATTGGAGGGCCATGAAAACGCAGAGGTAAGAGTTTTGAAATGGATAAAATCTACTATTTCAAATTCAAGAAGTCTCTAAGGTTTTTTTAATTTGGTTAAGTACACAGAAAAGGTAGGATTTTGCTGGTGACATGTTGGCTTGTTGTGCTCTGCACAACTGAAGCAAGATGCAGCCTATTTTAATGCCCTGTAGACACCTTTAGAGTACTGCAGATGTCTACATAGAGATTATGAGTCACCACTTCACATAAATTCATGTATTGGCTTATTGCTTACTTCTTTTACGTAGACTCTTCTCCTATGAAATGTATGTAGTAAATCTGTAGTAAATGTGCTTGTTGGGGTAGGATCCACGTTTTAACATCTGAAGTTGTGACATTTGTTTTTCCTAGAAATTAAACTGTAAAGAAATAATAGAAGGTTTGGCAAAAGTTCTTAAGAAGCATCCAGGTAAGTGTTTTAAAGTATTAATTGTTCTGTATTTACATTTACTATGTATGCAGTTAATGGAAATGTTTTATGTACTAAAGTGTTGCTTCCCCAGGTTTGAGAAACATCTTGCCTATAACAACAGCCAAAGTGCCTATAGTAAAATTTGAACATAGACGAAGTGGATTAGAAGGAGATATCAGTTTATACAACACACTGGTAAGCCTCTGTTTGTGTTGGGTTTTGTCTTCCAGGAAAGCTTTTTAATTCATTGTAACTCAATCATTTGAGGGAATAATTTTGAAAACAGAATTAAAATGCTTTTGTGTGTTTGGGTTGGTTTTTTTTTCTACGTTATTTAAGTTTAGTGGCCCACACTCTCAGCCCAGCCCAAGTAGCTGTATAACCTGATGGCAGAGCAGTGTCATGGGACAGAAAGCATTCTTGTAAATGCTCCTGAAATGCTGTTGGTGCCACTTGCACTGTGGCCTCTCTGCCATCAAGAGTAGTGCCTCTCATCCCAGCTTACATCTAGCACAATGAAATTGCATGGTTTCCTATGTAATGAGCTCACATTCACTTGTGAAGAAGATGCAATTTGTGGAATTTGTTCCAATGTGAGTCATGCTTCTTTGCTGGTATTTTCCAGGGTTCTTATTAGTACTGTGTTAATACTGTCCTGATTACACCTTTCAGTGATGTTTTCCAGGAAATGTTACGTTAATTTTACAGAATACTGTTCTGATTTTTTTTGCCCTCCAATTGTATTATGCACCTCCTGTGTTTGAACTGCAGACTATACTTACAGTTAACTATTAATTACACTGAAACAGCAGTTTGATATTTTTTTTCCCCTTTTCCCAGGCGCAGCACAACACAAGAATGCTGGCTACATATGCAGCTATTGATCCTAGAGTGCAATATCTGGGCTATACAATGAAAGTTTTTGCAAAGGTAATACAAAAAGAAAGTGCTTATTTGTATAATACAGTGTTTTCTGATACAGCCACTGAGTTTACCTTTTGCTAATACCAACTGGAAAGGACACAGTAGAATGCTATAAAGATGAAGTGCACTTTGTTAAGGTGACTATGCTCCATGTGATTGTGAGTGTCAGAATCAAGTTCTTACCATGTTTCAGTCATCAAAGGCCACATAGTAGAATGTTTATTCAAGCTACACTATTAAATACACTCCCCAAATACATCCAAAGAGTTTAGTGAAACTGAAGCAAATAAGAAATGAGTTACAGAGAGTGTATCATGCTACCAGATGTTAATGTAATAAAATGTGTCAAGATGGATAAAATGAATTTGTTCCAGAATGGAACGGGCATGTTCATTATACTGTCACTGAGACTAGTAATGATTTTTTTTTTTGGTGTGGTCACAGTAGTGCAGAATTTTGCCATGTCTCTTCTGTGTCCAGATTAAAAATGCCTTGTGTTGATACTAATTAATCTTACCTTTTATTTTGGTGTTATTGCATACTATTGTAGACATCCTAAAAATTGTTCTTTAAAGACTTAATTTTCCAAGTTGTGGGAGGTACACTCTTGAATGTTTATGTATGGAGGTGACTTCATAGCTACACAAATACTCCGTGTTTAGGCAAAATGCTTCTTTCTCTGCATTGACAGCAAAACCAGGAGCAGCTGTCACTGCTGCTGCTGATGTGAAAGTAATTTGTGAATAGTTGTTATTTCCAGACCTAGGAGGTTAAAAATGTGTTGTTATGACACAGGCTTGAAGCAAAGCGTATTTTAGAAGCAGCTGCTGTAGAAAGTTTAAACTGTACTAATATTTTCAAGCATAGTAAGGTAATTCACTGATGTTTATTTTATGCTGTGTTGTGCAGGCTGGGCCATGGTTTAATTAGGTATGTGTATGTATGCTAGCAAAATGCCAGGTGTTGCCTAAGTTGTCAGTATGACATGGAAATACTTGCCTATTAATTAATTATTATTAATTTAGAAAAAGGAAGGGAACCAAAAAAAAAAAAGGAATCTTAGAAATAGCTCTAAGTAACATGAGCTGAGGTAAATTAAATTTTACAATATTGAAACCTAGACTTCAGATGTGGAGGTTTTTCGGGATTTCTGGTTTGGGGGATTTTGATTTGTTTTTTTCAATTTGGCACCTTGTAAACTAAAAAAATCCAAACATTTGTCTATGAGAAGCTCTTCTGTTTCTGTGTTAGTCAAAGTATACTCTGGATTTGCCAGATGGCACTTCACTCTAAGGACATTTATTTTTCAGGCTCCATAAAACAATATTTAATTCTGAGATGAATGAGCTTTCTGTTACTGGTGGGGTTTCTGTTTGCTCTCTGACATAGTTGTTCGTCTTGAATGATAAAATCTTAAGTTGAGTATTTTGTTTAAAATGTGTTTTTCAGCGCTGCGATATTGGAGATGCATCCCGTGGTAGTCTGTCTTCATATGCCTATATTCTTATGGTTTTATACTTCCTACAGCAGAGAAATCCACCCGTTATTCCAGTTCTTCAGGAGGTAGGTTTTCAGAAAAAGAGGCTACAAAAGTTGATGCACTGTGTCTTCAAGCCAAGTGTGAGAAACCTGGGCTTTTAGGATCCAGGGATCTGAAAGAATTATGCAGCCTGTCTGCGTTATCAGGATCCTAATGCTAGCTTGGTGTTAGTGGGTAAAACTTACCAAGAAAATTACAACACAATTAGCAATCTGTTGGACCTAAGTCCTGCTGTTACATTTACTTTGGGATTTTGGTCTTGTTATGATATTTATATGCTGAACAAATAGGGAAAAAATTGGCTGGTGTCATGGAGAGAAGGGAGTTGTAATTATGAGACTGTGCCAGATACTCTTGAGATGCAAGTCCAGCTTTTCCATCAGTTCTTGTCAGAAGTAGGAATTATTGCTCAACACCTTATCTGTAAGAGAAAAAGCTGATTTGATGATTTGATGGGGGGGAAAAAGATAACTAATGTTTTGGTACAACTTTAAATATACTATTTTACATGTGCCAGGAAACTTTATTAAGAGCGTAACATTCTGTACCACCATTGCATGGGTGTGGAAAGCATAATTAGTCAGCTGTCTGCCTTTTCCTGAATCCACTTTGGAACTCCCAAGTACTTCTGAAAATTATCCCCTTCTGACTTTTTTGTTGCCTGCTTGCAAGAGGAATATTGGCTTAAGCACTGCAGTTGAGACTCAGACTTTCTTGCTGATACTTCGATAGTGGTTGGGGGCTGTTATTTTATTGCTACCCTGAGAGTGCATTTAAATAACAGTGGAATTTCCCTTTGGCTTTGATGAAGTCAGAATGTAATAAGAGTCATATAAAGTCTCCTTAGAGATTTTTTGGGCAAGAGAGACGTCGGAATCTTGATGAGGTAATTCAGTCATGTTTTCTTAGTTGCAAAGAACAAGTGAAAATAAAGTATCCAAACAATTTGAGAGAGGCGTAGCAATAATGCAGAAATATTTTCAGACTTTTTACCAATGGGAAATCCTGTCTATATAAGAAGTAATTGTTAAAATGTTTTTATTTTTGTACTATTTCTTACTAACAAAACTTCAGATCTTTTCTGGTGACTTTGAATTAGAGTGGTAACTGTGTTCCTCTCTGTTTTGGCAGATATTTGATGGAAAACAGATTCCACAAAGAATGGTGGATGGATGGAATGCCTTTTTCTTTGATGACATGGAAGAATTGGTAATATTCTAATTCCAGAAGAGTCATTAAAACTTAAAGTTTGTTTTTATGGGAAAGTAGTAGAATCATAGAATGGTTAAGGTTGGAAGGGACCTTAAAGATCATCAGGTTCCAACCTCCCTGCTAGGAGTAGGGACACCTCCCACTAGACTGTTTCTAACAGTGTAGTATATGAAATAGTGGCTAAATTTCCATATCCATATTATTGTGACTTCCTAAATGAGTCCTGTTTTGCCAAAATGTATGTCTGCTTTTTTCTTGGTTTTATTTTAAATCATTCCTAAATAACATAAATCAGGAAAAACACCTTTTACTCTTGATAAACAGTCCGTGATTGGGGTAGTGTTAACTGTAGTGACAAAACCAAGTGTAACTGTTCATGGTAGACAAACTCCTCACGAGAGAGGTAGCTCAGGAGAAGTGCTTCACTAGCTTTAGCTGAATAAATTGCATCTTCAATTGCATGCAGAAGAAGCGTCTGCCTTCTCTTGGGAAGAACACTGAGTCACTTGGAGAACTCTGGCTGGGGTTGCTGCGATTCTACACTGAAGAGTTTGACTTCAAGGAGTATGTGATCAGCATCCGGCAGAAGAAGCTGTTAACTACGTTTGAGAAACAGTGGACGTCCAAATGTATTGCCATCGAAGGTACTTGTGTGCTGAATTCTTGCTCCATTGATGAGGGAGTGATGAACACTGTTGCTGGAGGATCTGTTCTCCTTGTTGCACAGGATCTTTCTGTGAGGAAGCTACCATCAGTGTTTAAAAAAAGCATTGTTTGCAAGTTCTACAGCTTACAAAAAGAGATTAGACTCCTAACTTCCTAGTATACATCAGTTAATTATTCTTACTTTATTATGGTTAGTCACATATTTTTGAAACACTCAGCACTGCTTTGTGATCATCTGCTCTGTGAGTGCATTTAAAATTGAATTCTGTGTTAGAAAAAAAAAACACAGCGTTAGAATAAAAAAAAAAAATCGTTGCATCATATTTTTTCCAGCTCTGATTTTCTTTTCACCCTCTTTTACACAGATCCTTTTGACTTGAATCACAATCTTGGTGCTGGAGTCTCTAGGAAAAGTAAGCTATTAATGTCTACTAATTACTAATATTCACTGATTTCCATAGTGTTGTGCATTTTCTGTTGTTTTCCAATAACTTTGTCTTTCTTCAATAGTGACCAATTTCATAATGAAGGCATTTATCAATGGGAGAAAATTATTTGGTACCCCATTCTACCCAACTGTTGGAAGAGAAGCTGTAAGTTTTCATAGTTCTAGTGTGGTTTTCACTTTTCTTCATCCACTGAATTGATGCATCCAAATAAAACATCTTGCATGTATTAATGAGTTTGGTATGCACAGTGTATGTAATTGTACATCATCTGTGCAAAACATACAGCTTAGTGTTGGGCTCCTGCTATATACAATTCAAAGGAGTAGTTGGATGGGTGGCAGGTATTTTGGGCAGGTTGGGGGAAAGTAAGCTTCTTTTGGTTTTTATAGAACTTTTCGTTGTGTGACATGAAGTATTGCAGAAAAGTGCAAAATTGGCTATAAAACCCAGAAAGAGCTTTAGGAACTTTTCTAGCTATCCATGGAGCTAAAGAAAACAGACTCAAGAGATGTTAGATTTTGCTTATTTTGCCAGTTGGTGGGGAAAGTAAGGATTGCTGCTTAAGGAAGGGAAAGGATTATGATCAACTGTTTCTTTTTATTAGTTGACCTTCAAAATTTGCAGTGAGTCAGGGTCAGGTCAGGAATGTGTTCATGCAACATCATATTAGAGAAAGTGCTCCTCTGTGCTACAGGGTCCAGTCATCAGAACCGTTGGGTTTTTTTTTAATATGGACAAACAAAATCAGCTAGAATTAATACTTTTAACACCTACTTAGAAAAAAGTTTTCTAAGACAGTTTAGAACACGGTTGTCCCAATGGCTTTCAACAGGGTCTGTGTTACTGAGACTTTGAAAAGCTTTTTATTTCCTCATATCCTTCCCTGTCTTTTTCCACTTGCTTACTTTATCTGTGTTTTTTCTGAGTTTTTGTTAAGTGTTCTTTGATGCAGTCACAGTGCTCTGTGTTGTGCTGTGCCTAATAAAATTGGACATATTTTTATTGGGGCTTTCAAATGCTGTGATACAAATAGTAATGAATTACAGTGTAGATGTAGTTATCTATAACTAACAAATATGTGAGCATGTGTCATAACTATTGCTAATTAGGGTGGGTTTTTTTAGTTGTTTGCATACATGTTCAACGCAAGGCTGCAGTGCTTCTGGCAAGCATATACTATGTGTTTGTGTATGTGGTTGGTTGTGTTGTTCTGCCTTATCTCAGATTTTCCCTGGACATTTTATATAAGGATAAAAGGCAAGGCAGCCTTAGCCTGCAGATGAGCTGTCTCTTATGTGAAGGAAGCAATGCCAGTAGTACTACATAGCATTTTAATTCTCCAGAATGCTTAACAAAGAAAAGAGTTCTCAATATCCTTCCTAAGCCAATGCCCTGTGTTGCAGCTTAGTGGTACAGAGAGGAAACTGAACAAAAAGGTTGAGTACAGGGCTTTGCTCCTGAGCTGGGGTTAGAACATTTCTGTTTGTGCCTCTATTTCAGTCTTTCAGGCAAGATGTTTGTGTTGCTCAGAGGCTGTACATGGTGGCCTTTGTGCTGACACACATCAGAACTGCAGCTGTCCTTACCAAATTCCAGGGGAAGAGGTCAGTGTGCAGATGCTCCATCTGCTTCCCACCTGAGTTTTGTTCTGTCTGGGGGGATATAATCAGGTCATTTGGGAAGGGACTTAGGCTGCTTCGGAAAGCGTACAAGTGGTGACTCAGATACCAAAATAGATCATAAACAGAAAGTTGCCCTCTGAAGAGCCTTTGGCAAAGTGGAAGGTGGGCAGGAGACTGGAGCATGAATAAGCTGTTCTGCAAATTCAGCCTCTGGCCCTGAGACTAAATACCCCTTTTTAGCCCAAACTGCTGCACATCTTTAAAAAGCTACTGTTATCTAGAGGAAGAAAAAGACTGGGTGTCATCTAAGAAGTAGTGAAATTTAGGGAACAATAGGAGATGTAAGCTGTCCATTTGGCTTTCATTTCATAGTCTTGTAAGTGAGTGGTTTAATATATTGTAACTGTCTGATGTGTTTTGGTAGGAATACTTTTTTGACTCAAAAGTGCTGACAGATGGGGAATTGGCACCCAATGACAGATGTTGTCGTGTTTGTGGAAAGATTGGTCACTACATGAAAGACTGTCCGAAGAGGAGGAGGTAAGGAGTACACAAAGCTAATGTAAAATCTCAGAGATGAAGTCAGGAGAGATTTGGATATTTGAAATTTTAATGAAAATTAGGAATATGCTCAATTGCAGATAAAATCAAAGCTTCCTATCTGATCCTCAACTTCCCATCGTATTTTTGCTTCCTTAAAGCTATTTCTGGTCATCTTGTTAAGTCTTAGAGTGCTTATGTGAGCACACACAGCGGAAAATCAACAGTCTATGGTACATTAATAGTTTTTGTTCATTATCTATCTGTAGTTACAGCTTACCTTAAAATTTAGATCACTAAATTATCTTCTTATAGTGTAAACATTCAGATGGAGACCATTTTACCTGACTGCACAATGAATAAAGTATTAAATTTGATTTTGTGTAGTGATCATGTTCAGAAGACAGTGTTGAATTTGAATTGTTTGCTAGATCTGATAATGTACCTCTGCAAGGCAGGTAAAATCAGTTTATTAAAATCTAGGAGTACAAAATGTACATTGTTATGGTGCATTTCTGTAACATCATACTAATGGCAGTCACTTAGTGATCTTGCGTGTGTACATTAATTGCTATTAAAGAGTTTTGGATCCAGCAGTCCTGCAAAAAGGGTCCCTAGTACATGCAGGTCAATGTCTCCAAAGACAGTTTAGCAGGAATTGACAGAGAATGTACACTCCTCACCAGCTCTTTATCACATTTAAATAGTTGGCTTTTTAATGACCCATTCAATGTAGGTTGTCTGACTCCTCCTAAAGCCTGGTGAAACCCGTAGAATGTAGATTTAAGTCTGGGCTTTTTCATTTACACTTTACATTCATTTATGCGCTCCATAGTTCTTCAGCCTGTTCTTAGTCTCTTCTTGCTACAAAGTCCTTATTTACAGCCTCTTGTTGAGTCAGCAGAGTTCAGGATATATGAAACTGGACTAGAACCTGAGGTCACAGGTTGACTGTTTCTTTCAGCCCCTCACATAACATCCTCCTCACAAGCCCATGCTGAATTGCTTCCCCTCTTTCCCAACATCTGCCTCAGGAAAAGAAGTTGTGATCTGCTCTTTATACGAACTGCTACTACAGCACAGCCACACAGACTCTCCCTCAAATTGTATATACACCTCGCATAATAGTATTAATATTTAACAATCTTACAGATACATGGAAAAAGACCTTTATTCCTTGTCTTTGTTCCTGATCACTAGCTCTTGTGTTTGTTTTACTCATGCTGAGTGTTGGAAAGAGCCTGAGTGCTTTCTTTCACATCGTGTCTAGGCTCAGGATAATAATACAGTCTTATACAAGGCTTCACTGCAGATACAGCTCTGCTCTAATACAGTCAGATAGCTCCTGGGCAATTCTGGGGAGCTTCTAAGTTTAAGTTTATACAAACAGGTTGTTAACCAGCCCAGATTCTGAAAGTGTTTTTCTGGGATTCTCAAGATATTTGTATTCAAGTAAAGCTGCTGGTTATGTAACCATTTCCTTTGAATCTACCAATATAAGAACTCTACAGAGATAATTTTTTTGGTGGCTTTTTATATTGCTAATAAAAATTATTATTCAGGTTGAAGAAAAAGGAGAATGAAAAAGATGATGAAAAGGAAGTGAAAGAAGATGATAGAGAAACAAGAGAGAAAAGGTGTTTCATCTGTGGGGATGTGGGTCATGTTAGAAGAGATTGTCCTGAATTCAAACAGACCCGTCAGAGAAATAATAACGTGCCAGGTCAGTCAGTTTATATGTTTTGAGACTAATCTGAAAGTTCTGAGATACCTTCTCTCTAGGTTTCCATACAGACCTGATAATAATCTTAGAAAATTCTGCAACTAATTATTTCAGCCATTGAAAATACTGCTTTTGGTCTAAGTCTTGCTTTTCTTCAAGGGGAGTAATGCCTCCTGAGGTACAGTCATTGCATGGGTGGTAAAAATGTACTCAGCAGTAAGTATAGTGTACTTCAGAGTATTGCATTGTCTCCACTCACAATGGGTGCATTTAGGAGTGGTAATAATAGTAATAATTGAATGCATTTCCTCTTCCAAATGTTTCTCAAATGTTTAGCTAACTCTTCATCATCTGTGAGAGGTAAGTAAATGTATTTTCACCAAAAATGAGTGGTCTTAAAGGAACACTTCCAATACCATACAGATGCATTAGGAAGCCAGACCCAGTTTTCAAATTACTGTTAGTAATTAGAGACAAGTCTAATTTCACAGTCATTCAAATTAGGCCCTTAGGTGCCTGCAGTATTTGAATAAGTAGAGAAAGCAATCATAAATGAACTGCAGAGAGAGCCTTGCTGCTTCTCTGTATTTCTATTTTTGTTTTGTTTTTGTTCCTGCTCTTGCTATTGAAAATCCCACTGCTTACAGCAGTAGCATGGAAACCTGTATAAAGTAGCACTCCCACCTGATAGCAAAGTGAGCTTTGTCCATGCCAGAAATTGTGTTACTCAGATTTTGGGTTTAGCTGCTATACCTATTAATGCCTGATGTTTCCCATGGAGGGAAACCTTTCCACTTAGAAGAGAGGTTACAGTGATGTACTACTGTGTGTCACATGAGAATGAAGGTATTGCTGACTCCCAGTTCTGTGTTTGTTATTCTGTCATCCATAACCCTGTGTGTTTTATTAACATCTTTGTTCCTTGATTAGGCACCCAGTTGGTCCGAAGCATGGTAAATTCACAGCTAGTGGCTGTGAGTCAGCAGCAAGTGGAACGACCCTTGCGCACTAGACAGTCATCAGAATGTGTAAGTTCCAATTAGCTGTAGTATTGAAGTAATCCTGAGCCATGCTAGGAACAGGTTTGCACAGGTTTTTTCTCAACAGATTCTGGACTTCATAATGATAATATTGCACTGTGACAGTTAATTAAGTTTGATTTATAATGTAGTGTGTCTGAGGGAGCGTTTATGGTCTTTCAGGGACGTAGTCATATTTCATATGAGATAGCTTGCAGTTTTGAAAGACCAGCTTCACTGTCTGAGATTTAAGCCAGGATGCCTTTTGAAGTCTTGTGCTTAGTTACTCTGGTGATGTTTTGGTGTTACTAAGGGAAGTAAAGCATAGCTCATCATTGACATGCTGGAAACATAGGTTTGTGACTATGATGATTCTCTGTGGTTTAAGAGAACTGTCTTAAGGGACTGTCACGAACAGGCAGGGAACACAGATAAATGTTGCTTCAATTCAGATGTGATACAGGGAAAATTTCTTCCAAGAGCAGACTAGAAGGACAAACAGAATAATAGGGAAATTTTTGGTGTTTTCTTTTAGAATAGATGAAAGATGTCTGACCTGCTTCTAAGTGGAGATAGATAGCAGAGACTATTTGAGCAAATACAGCTGTTGGCATTTAATGTTTTCTGAGTACAGAATACAGCAGAAATTCATTAATTTTAAGGTATTAGTCTGAGAAACATGTGCCTGCTAATGAGGCTGGCAAGTAAGCAAATAGAGTGATCAGGGCTGCTGATCACTAATGCTCTTTGTGCAGTTTACTCCTTTAGGGTATGGAGCAAGTGTTTATTTGAACATTTGCTTCAGTAACAGAGACTTGATGACGTTATTTTTACTATTATAATATGGTCTTAAGAAGGGACTGATACAGTCCTAATCTAAGTGAAGGACTGAGCTTGCCACCATGCTATCCCATGACACAGGAGTATCTTTTTAGGATCCTTGTATTTCTGCTTGGGAAATTGAAGCTGGAAGTATGTGTGCACACACAGGCACATCATGCACACTGGACCTACTGCATGTGCACATTCTTGTGTCATCTGGATGTCGTGGATCCTCTGTGTGTGTTGCATGGTTGTCCTTTGGCCAGGATTTCTTGGTGAATATGTGCTATCCAGGGATTGTTTAACTGTTAAACTAGTTGTTGTCTTTCAAATCCCAGGTTTTACTTTCCCTTCCTGGTTTGATAGAAAGGCATAGGAGGCACTCATACAGGAACAGCCGGAATAGCAGCAGGGAGTTATCCCAGCGTCTGGGCTTCAGCTTTTGTGCAAAGACCCAGAGTGCTGCTGTAAGGCACACTGAAAGGCTGGATGGGGAAGTCCTGCAGACCTCTGTTTATTGAAGAAGAAAGACTGCCAATTTAAACAGACAGGCAAGCAGTCATGGATAGTGACAAGCTGCAGAGATGTTTGACAGCAGCTGAGTTACTTGGAACTGACTGCTAAAGCATATGGAGGGAGACAATTCCAGGGGGAGATAGGGATCTGAGATTCAGGTAGTCCTCTCTCGTTTAGGTAGCTGTCTGTCATTTGAATTTTTCTTTGGAGGTAGCTATCTCATCATCACCATCTTGTCTCAGTGCTTAAAACCAGATTAGGTTAATCCAGACACTGCTAAAAATTTTTGGCAGATAAACTGGGGAACTCTTTTCCCAGCCACCCCAGTTCTTGAAGTGCTTCTCTACTTAGTTGCAATACCAAATGGGTGAAAGAGGCTCATGTTTGTTGCTGATGAAAGGGAAAGCTCTGTAAAGGCTGTAATAATTTCTACTTCTGTGCCTTCAGCCATGGCCTCACATCAGGATTGAAATTGGGCTTTTTGAGTTTGAACTTCTTGTTTAGCAATTTAAGTAAAAATTAAAGAAATACTAGGCGCTTACTTTGGGATTACTTTTAAAAGTGTCTGTAGTAATAAGAACTGCTCTATTTACAAGTAAGTTATAATGAGATTCTGGGCTGTAAATAAGTAGGGTGGGGAGGACTGATTAAAAATCAGAAACGTGTGAGGAGTCTAATGAAGAGCTTGGGGCTAATGTTTGCTCAGAATTATGTTTCTGGTGGTGGGACGTGCCACATTAGCAGACTGAATTTTCTGATGGTTAAAATCAGTGTCAGTTGAACTACACTTATTCTATACCATCAGGAAGTTGGGCACAGTATTTGGGGTGTTGCTGGGTAGTGCTTTGCCTTTTTAATGAATAATGTAATACAGTGGGTGCTTATTAAAGGGAAGCACCATTAAATAGCTAGTGAACTAATCAGAAATACATCCTTTTTTTTCCCCTCCAGTCTGATTCGCATCAGTCATCTTACTCTCCACAACCTCAACAATTTACACAGAATTCCTCTCAGCCAGCCTCCATTAACCAGACTCAGCCACAACCAATATCCCAGTCTAAGCACATTCCGCCACCGCAGCAGGGTGCACAGCCACCCCATCAGGTCCAGCTGCCTTTGTTTAACTTTCCCCAATCTCCCCCAGGTCAGTATTCCACCTTGCATAACCTGGGACTACTTCAGATGCACCATCACCACCAAATTCAGCTTCCCAACACTTCTTGGCCTATTCATGGGCCTGTAATTCACTCTGCACCGGGTAACCCTCATCATTCTACAAATGTTCCATTTTCTATGAGATCTGGCAGCAGCAGCACCACAAATAACCAGAGCAGTGTAAGCTTGAATGATCCCAGTATCATCTTTGCACAGCCTGCTGCCAGGCCCATGGGAATCCCCAGCACTTCTCATGAGGGACACTGGCACAATCCTGTGACTCCAAACTCACTGGTGAACAATGGCACTGTGGGGAATTCAGGTAACTCTTCTCTGTTGTATCAAACCTCTCGCACTTTGTGTACAAATGTTAAGTGTTACAGAAACAGCTAACTCTTTCAACTTGATTTATATTAAAAATGCAATGCTTAAGAAACTAAGTCATTACTTTCACTGTCTTAATATTTTCATAGGAAAAGAAAAACAAGGCAAGTTGGATTGTTGTAACTTGAAGGTATTGGTCCTATGTGCCATAAATGGCTGGCAGATGAGAAATCATGCATTCAACTGAGAAATGTTCTAATAATTGTTTGAGTCAAAAGCACATTTCCGTGAATATGCTTACAAAATACAGTTTCCATTTATCTTCTTTTGTAGTTTATTCAGTGAATGCTGAAACTGCAACTACAAACACAGAGACTGGCAGAATTATGGTTGTGCAAGTTGAATATTGCTTCCTTGCATTAAGTGCAATATGACATGATCTTATGCATTCTTTTTTCCTGTAGTTTATCCTGTCACATTTAACTTCCTTATCTCATAATCATTGCCTGAAAATACTTCATAAAGATTTCCCCTGCAACAAGAAGGCAACAGCCTTGTGCCTCATACCAAAGCCAAGCACATTTGTATGTTTGAAGCTGAGAGAAACAGTGTACAGTAATGAGGGCCCATGCAGTTTGCTGTGCAACATGAACTGTCGCAGCCCCTAAATTTTAATTCATCTTTTAAATCATGATAATGGTCTTTTGATGTATTCTGTGCATGGAACTCCTATGTATAAAAAATGTATCCATCAAACAATATGCTGATGCAGTATTCATCACAAGATGGATATTTTGCATCTCCTGCACACCCTTTCTCTGCACGAATAAGGAGATTGACAGCAGCAGTAGATTTTAAGCTGAGTCAACAGTGTTGGATGAGGATTCACCAGTGAGTTTCAGGTATTTGTTGAGGTGCTGGAGATGCATGTTTTTCTCTTCAGCGGTGTGTTTTCTGTGCCTTCAGGGTGCTTTGTCCTGACCTCTCCATTTCTGATCTTAATTCTCTGACCAGGCTTGCCTGTCCCTTCCTCCATGTTCACCCCAGCTCTGACTTTTTCTCAAGCAGCTCCTTCCAATCCAAGTCTTCTTACCCAGGTAGCTGCATTCTTTCAGACAAGCTCCCCAAGTCCTAGTTTCTGCTCCATTCTCCCTTAACGAGTCCCGTTTCTCATTGTGTAGTCAGTCAGCTCCTGTCTTCAGTCTTCTTCCTTTCACTCTCTCTCTGTTTGCTTCCACTCTCATCGTGCCTCCACGGAAGCTTTCCCGGTTTTCTTGTGCTGTCACTCAGTGTTTTTTTTCCCCTTCCCTCAACTTCCATGTGTTTCCTATCTCATCACACTGCTTCTCCTTGGTCCCAGAGCTAGTATTTTTCCTCTTTGTGTTTTAATCAGTTTTGCTTCCTTTTTGGCTTAGATGCCATTAAGGTGGGGTCACTGGGTCAGTGCACAGTAGAGATGAGCTGTCTGCTCTCTGTTTGAAGCCTGACTTTTTACTTGCTTGGGACAATTTGGGAACACTGAGTTCATGGAGACTTTGTCTTGGCTCACGTAACTTTGAGTTGGAAGGAGTGACCTTACTTTCTTCTCAGCAGACAATTGATCAGAAGTAGGACTGTTAGAAGTTTCAGGCAGACAACTTTTCATGGTTACTCCAGAGCCACGCTTCATGTTTTATTGTATAAAAGTTACTGTTGTTTTTAAACACACAGCTTTTATTTAATGAAAGTCTGTCTGCTTGGTTTTTTATGATGAGTCTGAAGGGGAACTGATCTACTGAGAAGGGTAGTTACTTAAATTTATTTATTTTTAAATGTACATCGATCAAGTTTTTAAAACAGCAGGCATTGCTGTGTCTTATAAATAAAAGTGGGAGCTACAAACAAGAAGAGAAGAATAATAATACAGCATTGGGCATCAACTGATGTGTGTCCTGTCTCCTTGGATGCTTGATTTCTCATCCTTAATGCTGCAGTAATACTGGATTTGTAAATGGAATAACTTACAACTAGTGTACTTACTTCAAAAGTTTCTGGTTTTCTCTCTAAAAATCCATTTGAACTTGGTCCAGTGATCTAGATATCAAGTTTCTTAAGCATACAAGTATTAGTGGAATTCCAGTGTACATCTGAGAATTAGTTCTTCAAGTAGTATAATAGCTTTCATGTCAGAGCTGTGTCAGTGATAGTGAATATCTGTGTGGGGTCAGGTATTAGTAACAATGTTCAGGCCTTGTATTTTCATAATGAGAGTTACATAGGAATGGTGAAATTGTAGGTCTTGTTTTTAATACTGATTCATCCTCTGTCTTGCTCCCCAATAAATTCAACTACAGTGAATAATGAAGTAATTTGGGTGGTAATTTTTAAGGATGTATATTGAAAAAAAAAGAGAGTAGCACATCAGACTAATCGTGTTAAGTCCCCTGCAAACTGTTATTTAAGATGTAAATTGTGTTTGTGACTTACTGTTTAATTATTTCAACTTGCAATGTGCTTTTCCCTTTCAATTGAAAAATAGATCAGGGTTTCCAAGGACAGTTTGGTAAAATGAACCCTCCTTCTGTCCCTTGGGACCATGGGACCCCTACCCATTTTCCTCTCCTCCGAGGAGCGTGGCCTTACAATATGCCTCAGAACTACATGCAGCAGGGAAATGCCAGCTACCCACCGAACAAACCTTTCTACCCTCAAGGTACTAGAACTAGTATGTGAATCAACAGCTCATGCAACATGTCTCTTTACTGTCTCAAAGGCTTTAAAAGCCAAGGAATCATGTTTCACTTGCTAGGCTCCCTGGAACCATAATGAATCCAAGAGTCAGATCAACACTTCAGCTTCCTGTATGGATGGATGAAAAATCTTTGCGGGCGGGGAGGGGTTAAATCATATTCTGGAATCTGAGCAAATTTGCAGTCTGTTGCACTTCTAGCTGCTTCTTCACTGCTGCTGTCTCAACTGTAGATCCACCTCTGCCTCAATAGAGGTCAAGATGGTTTGCCCATCAATGCATTAAGAATATGAAGACATTTTTGTCCTAATTAATTTTATTTGGCTTTTGTACCTTACCTCATTAAATTATTTACATAGGTAAAAGCTTGACCATAGAATAATTCAGGTTGGAAGGGGCCTCTGGAGGTTATCTAGACCAACCCGTCTGCAGTCAAAGCAGCACCAACTTCCAAGTTAGATCAGGTTCAGTTGAAGGACTGGCTTTATCTAGGCTTTTTCTGATGCTAGAGGATGGTAAGTTAGTTGTTCAGCATCTGGCAGGAGTGGGAAAAGCTGTAGGAAAAAAAATCTTTGGCTCCACTAATAAAGAAACTGCACCCAAATTTTACTTGGAGGTTTTGCAATTCTGGTGTTGCTGGGTCACCTAGTTTAAAACGAGATAAAGGCACCAAATCCTGTTTTCAAAATGCCATCTATTTGCTGCAACAGAGTTTCCAGGTGAGACCCATAGCTAAAAATCCTGAGATTGTTTTTGTTAACTAAATCAATGCAACAACATGATGATTGTGAGGAAATTTTGGAGGTAGGCTTAACGTAACAGTGAATCGTCCCATTAAATGGGGTGGTTATACAGATAATGTTTGTGTCAGTCTAGGCTTTATTTCTAAGATTAATACATTGAATATAGCCAAGCACTGTTAAATATATTGAATTTGCTGAAGTAATTCTAATCCATTTTCTTTTAGCTGGTCCACTGATGCAGAGTAACCAGCGGTTCTCGCTTCTGTCTCAAGGACACCCACACTTGAATCTGAATTACATTCAACAGAAAAAGTGAAATTGAATGGGATTGCGAGGGGGGGTGGGCAGGGGGGGGTGGGGGAGGAAAATAAATCAGGTTCTGATTTAAAATCTTAATGCAACATGTTTAGATACAAGATTATTTAAGACTGTTTTTAAACTGTATCATTTGTACATAGATATGAAGTATAGTTTTTACTAGTATCACAAAACTGAGTGATACAAATTTCATCTATTTTATTACCCTATTTTTAAGGGGAATTGTGTTTTGTTTTATCTTGATAAATTGTAAAGAGAGAGAATTTTTAAAATTAAGTTCTTTATTTTCTATTAGCTGTATTCATACTTTGGTTGCTTCAGACTTTATATATATTGTTCTAAAAAAAATAAAATTAGAAGGGGATTTCATGTGTTTAAAAATTTGTCACTTCTATTCTTTACAGAACTATGTAGTGCCAAAAAACTTTTTAAAAGAAAAATAAAACTGCAAAAAAAGGACATAAGACTTCTTCCTCTTCCCTATTCGTATGCATGCTTGCATTTAACTGTAATTAGGAAACCATAATAATAAAATCTGCTTTAATTTTGGTATCTTGAAGAGATGCAAGATGAGCAGCTTTAAGAAATCATGCAGTCAGTATAACCTGTTTTTCCCCATGCTGTTGTCATTGCATGTGCTGTTCACAGCCCATGTGTCTTACAAATACTTGATTTGAGGGAAGAGCATGCCTGCTTTGCTGTTCAAGAGCTTTGCAAAATAATATGAAAATACTATAGAAAAAACAGGTTCTACTATGAAGTGATTTTAAAGAGGGTTTTCCATAAATTCACTGGGCACTCTTTTTCTGTTGTCAACACCCATGGGGCAGTATGTGGAAGTAAATGCAGTGTTCAGGAGATAAACCTGTCAACCCCTGCTCCTGAAGCAAGACAATGGGATGGTACACAAGGGGTTTAACACAATTGATTTCCTGTGTGTTATAAAATTAAATGTACTAAGATGAGAACTGTAACTTGAGTAAGAGCTTAATTGTTCTTTGTTTGAAAAACAGGGACTTGGTGAACACTGACTTCATCCAGAGAAGGTAGAGCTGAGCATAACTGTCACGAGTCAGACTTAGGCCACAAACTACATACGAAGTAGCAGGTTGCTGTCTTTAAATGTGCTGAGCAACTTCTTGCCAGAATAGAATTGAAGCTTTGTACTGCTTCAAGTTCTTAGCTGTCTGATGGTAGCATCAGAAGCAGCATATCATGAGACCTAAGGATGATTCTTACAAAGGAACCAGTAACAGCTGTGTGTTGGAGAGCTGGTTTAAGTTAGCTCTTGCTTCTAGTAAATGCATCAAGTTACCATAGTCTTACTTCCCATCCTGGAGGTTTGAGACAGACCAGGCTCATGGTTTTTAACTCTTTGTAACTCAAACATACTCTTACTTTGGCAACTGAATGCAGTGGCAGTTTGTCAAAATGACACCCTGATTTGAGAATAAAGATAGCTTCAACCAGAAGTCAAGTATTATTAAAGAAACAGCAAGAAGCCTTTAAAGACAAACTCACCCCCCTTTTTTCTTTATTGCTCTTCACCAGTTTTTACAGGCCTTGAAAAAAACAATTTTCAAATCCTACCACAACGACAAGTAACTACATAAAAAGTATCCTTAGCTTTCTTTGAATTAAAAAAGAAACAAGCAAGACTTTTACAAGAGAAGAAGGAGTAAAGAAATGGACTGCTAAAGCAGCCAGTACATGTCCACCTGTCCTGCAAAGCAAACAGGACAGTATCAGACTGCAGTTCAAGGTTCCTAAACAGTGTGCTGGGTTTAATTTCTTATTCATTCCCTCGACGACTCTTCTTGTGACTTTTCTTAGATCTGAAACAGACAAACAAAAACCCCTGCAACAGCACTAGTAACTGTTTTGAAAGACCAAAGTGATTGGTAGCAGTAAGTGGTTATCTATGGTCAAACACGGATAGCATGATTGGACTACAACAGCACTGAGGGACAGTGTGACATATTTGATCTCCAACATTGTAAAAAGAGCTACCATCCCCAAGAGTAAGTTACAAGAAAGAGCTCCTACAGCAGTACAGACACCCTTGAGAAACACGACAAGCCTTTACCTTTCAGGTGATTTGGAATGACTTCTGTGTCTGTGACTACGATGATGCCCTACGACATAAAAAGGTAACAGTTACTTCCATAGACCATGGAATTATTTTTTGTTTTGCTAATGTAATCTGCTTCTGGTGACCAAGTGTCCTAGATAATGCCAGAACAACTCTAGCCTTAATTAGGCACTCAAATTAGCCTCCTGGCAAATATCTGAAAAACATACTCAGGGCAATTTTGTGTGTATTAAAGGAGTTCTCCAGTTGTGCATTCATATAACTAACAGTTTTATGAGCCAGATTAAGCACCTATGCTACCTTCTTGAGACCGTGACATGGATTTTTCTTGCAGTGGATGTTCTGTGGATAAAAGCCTTGCCAGAGTTAATCTGTAAATGACAAAAATACCTGGAGATTTAGATCTTGATCTGTGGCGCCTCTCCCTGGATCTGCTCCGGTGTCGTCTTGGGCTTTTGCTGCGATGCCTCTCCCGGCGTGGTGATGGACTGAGAGAAAGGAAGCTTTTAAGACAGACATAATAAAAACACTCACATTTAAAGATTAGATAATAGAATGAAAGACTACCTTCTTCTCTTTGGAGAGCGGCTTCGTCTGTAATTGGGGGGAGAGAAGAAAAAGTTACTGAAAATCATGAGCAGAACCAGCTCTTTAATTTCCTGTCTTCTCCAGCAACAGCACCAGGGTTTCTTCTGAACTCCCCCATGACTGCCCTGTGTCCCCGGCTCACATAGTGAGCCAGTCATGTTAGTAATGAGTTTTTCCTGGCTTATTTATTACTTGGTTCTCCTCAGTATCTTCACATATTGTCAAATTTGGGTGAAGTTGGCAAGCAAGTTCAAGCATTACTGAAGGACTAGACAAACAGGCAGATGGGTTTGACAGTGGCTGTGCACTGCAACTTCTTAGTTGAGAAAGTGGCTAAAGGAACTGGGAGGTGTAAGAGATTCTAGATAAATTGTCATCTTTGCTTCTGTGCCCTGCTCCAGCCATCTGCAGTACAATAGGTAAAAATACTGCTCAAGAAGAGCCATGTCACCTTCTTGGAGACCTGCTTCGGCTGCGCCTGTATCGCACAGCTGGAGATCTGCGAGGTTTGTCAAGGTCTCTGTAGCCTCTTCTGCGGTGGTCAGGAGAGGGTGCTCGCTCCAGCTGGACACAAGAGGGGGGGAGAGGTTCTCTTAAGTCTTGTTTCATCAAGGTTTTTATCTATCAGTAAGGATCTCTGAACAGTTAATATAAATTACAGAAGTCATGCTATCAAAGTCTCCCCATCCAAGTATTTCATAGTCAGAAATGAGTGCCTATGCTTGCCAATTGGAAATGTAAGTGGCCACATCTGATACTGTTGATTCTTAAGAAGTACAGCAGAGTTGACAATGACAGTTGTCATAATCTCCATCATCACCTGTAGTTCTCTCCATTATATATATACATAAAACAATTTATCTGAAATACGATTAACACGGAATGGGTCCAGATCTGTGAATTTCAGCAGACAGAAAAGCTTGATGAACACAGAGCAGTTGAGAACTGGTTCAGGGTCTAACAAGTTATCACAAGCTGCTTATATGAAAATACGTTAAGGGAGAAGAGTCACAAGCAGGCTCCTGGTTCCTCTCCTCAGATATTTTTCATAGGCCATGAAGTGTTCTGCCATAGTTCAGCAGCAGCTTTAACTATACCTTTGAAAAACAGTTCACCAACCTTTTCATCTTCCTCCTCCTCCTCCTCACTAGATTCTACATCATCCATGTCTTCTTCCAAAGCACTAACACGAGGCTCAAGTTGCTCGGCTTCTTCCAGAACGTATCGTTTCTAGGAGAAATTATAACTTGATCTTACACAACCCAAGAAAGAACAAACACCCAAGGAGGTGTCTCATGTGCCAGACGGGCCCGTGTCATTGCTTGATGCAACAAGCCAGCAGCTGACAGAGCTACTGAATCTGATGCAGTTAAGAATTCAACAACTATCCACTTTTCCAAACCTGTAATCGAGGCAGAATGATATCGCATACACGTTCCTCGTGGAGTAGTTCATCAATAAATTCATCCACATGCATCAGTTCAAATTCTGGGGGGAGGGGGAAAATAGCATTTAGAAGGCAAGAGGATGAGCACTGGTGGCTAGAGTAAAGATGAAACACTTCAGACAATTTATGTCAAGTGTGCTGGACAAACAACAGTTCTAAAATAATTCTCACAGATGAGGAAAATCATTAGGCCTGTCTTGCAAAAAGAGCAAATTACTGCACAGCTGGGATTAGCAAATTCACTGTGCTTAAACCAGCACTCAAGTGTCTCTCTGGTATTTATGGAACTGCTTTTCATTACCCAACAAAAAAGAGAAGCACTTGGGGATGGCAACATAAGCAAAGCAGTTTTCATTTGTACAAGTTAGCAAGACCAGCAACAGACTATCCAGAGGATGAATGAGTAACAGTAAGGTTTAAAAAAAAAGGCTATGCTATCATATTACTAAACAGAGTATGATGCAGTGATAGGACAAGGGGCAATGGGTGCAAACTGGAGCATAGGAGGTTCCATGTAAATTTCAGAAAAAACTTCTTCACTGTGAGAGTGACAGAGCCCTGGAACAGGCTGCCCAAAGAGGTGGTGGAGTCTCCTTCGCTGGAGACATTCAAAACCCACCTGGACAAGTTCCTGTGTGATGTGCTCTGGGTGACCCTGCCTGGCAGGGGGGGTTGAACTAGATGACCTTTCGAGGTCCCTTCCAACCCCTAGGATTCTGTGATTCTGTGAATTTTTTCAACAAAAGGTCATCTATGAGGTACTGAGAAACCACAACTAAGTAAGACTGCTTACCCCCATTTCGGTTCTGACTTTTTATTTTCCGATAGTCATTGTACAGTGGTTCAAGATACTTGTAGCAGTCAATGGCAGTGCCTGTCAGTCTCATGTACAATGCACCAAGCATTCGGACATACCTGGAAAGTAAACCATTCATGTATCTGAGCTTTTCACATAGTAATTTAGATAAAACAGTTTTTTCCTGAAAGCTTCTGAGGAAAATCAGTACACTAAAATAAACAGACTAACTGACCATTTAGACTTCCTACTTCAGCTACTTAAGTATAATGTCCATCATCTCTCTATAGGTTGCTCATGCATACAGGAACTGCATCATCACTCACAAAGATCAAAGAAATCCTGAAGAAAAAGTAAGATTAAAATGGCTCCCTGAGGTCACCTCGTTCTAAGTACTTCAGGCAGATATGTATTATCACAGAGAGCCGTTGCCACAAAGGCAAGCAGTTCCAATAGCCCAATTGACAAGAAGGCTTTTGAAAGCAGAAGAAGGACGTGGTTTTTAACGAGAGTCTAGCATGGCCCACTGAAAGCTAAACCCTGCATAGAGGCTTCCCTGGCTGTTTTGGACATCCACGTTTCATTCAGTACAAGCAAACGACCAGGAAAACAAACAAATGTACTACAACTTACTTGAAGTCCTCGTTTTTTATGAACTCCACGATGATGTCCTTTTCCGGCTGGATCTGCAGCATCTTCAGCGTCAGGCACAAGAAGGGCGTAGGCTTAATGTTCCCGCCATAGACACCCCCCACGTACTTCAGCTCCATGGCCTTGTCCACCACCAGCTCGGCTAGGAGAGGGACGGGCCGTCAGCGCGGGCTCCATGCAGGGCCCCTCCCGCCCCGCCCGCCCTGCCATACCCGTCAGGCCGAAGCACTCCTCCTTCCAGTACTTGGACTCGTAGATGCGGGTGCGGATGATCTTCTCCACCAGGTACTGCGGGTTGGTGCCGTGGATGCTGTGCGCATCCTTCACCGTCCGGTTTGCCATGGCCGCCGCTAGACAGCTCCGCTCCCCTCACCTCCCCTCTCCTCCGCCAGCGGCTGCTGCACCTTCCGCTTCCGGGGCGCCGCCGCCGGCCGCCATCTTATCTTCGGGCCGTGACATCCCTTCCGCCAGCGGCTTCAGGATGCCAGGTGCAAAGATGGCGGAAACACGACGCAGGTACTGTGCGGCCTCCTTCCCCTCCCACCTCCCTGTGCGCGCGCCGCCGAGGGGGCGGGCCTCCGGGTGGGCTTTGGCGCGAAATTCTATCCCAGCTCTGGCCGGAGCTTGAGCTGCCGCCGCACACGGGGATCGCTGGGACGCTGCGGTGAGTCGGCCTCGGGCCCGCCGGCCGTGAGAGGAGTGGGCGGCTTAGAGGCTCTAGGAGGGAGGGTGGTCGGTGGGTCGGTTGTTCGGTCTCTCTGTGGGTCCGACTCGACGGCGCTGATGGCCCCTTCTGACGGCCATGTCCTCGCAGGCTGCCTGGGAAGAGGGCTCCGTGAGGCATAGCCCTGCTGGAGCTCTCTGCTGCCTCGTCTAAACTGGCGGGCTGAGGTTGGCGATGGGGAACAGCACTGGTGCGCGTGTGTGGCGTTCTCCTGAGCCCCGCGGCTTGTTTCCTGAGGGAAAATTCTTATTTAGGAAAAAAAAAAATACACTAAAAATCGAGCCTAAGCGAAACGCTCGTGAGGGACTCATCGGCCTGGTCGCAGTGAGGTCTGGATGAAAAACAGGCAGGCGAAGTCTTAAAGCGGCCGGCAGAATGCCCCGGCCCCATATGGCGGCGGGCCCGGGGCGAGCGGGAGAATAGCTGATAACCTTCACTCTGATGAAGCAAAGTAGCCAGTAACAAGGGACTCGTGTGTTTGACAGGTGCGTTAGTCAAGCGCTGGATGTGAATAAAAGGAGCTGCAGAACACTCCACTGCTGAACACCCTCCCTTTATCCTCCTCCCTGCGGAGAGAGGCGCCTGGAGGCTTTGGCCGGGGCAGGCTCCTTGGAATACAGTGGGGCATGCCCCGGTCTTCATGCGACATTGAAAGAACTGATGGCGTTTCTATGTATTTGACCATCTTGAGTCTTTCCCCTGCTTTTATTTTTCAATAATAATTTTTTAAAAATGTGTTTGTTTGTTTTAGCTTTTTCTTAGGAGCATGAACACCCGGCAGCAAAGCAAAATTACTTACTCCTGGTATGGAAAGCCCACGAACTCAGACAGAAAGCTGAGGACTTTGCAGTACAAGTAAATAACATTTCTTTCTGGCTTGCTCAGGGAAACTTAATAATTGAAGGCTTGTTTGTCTTTCTGACATGGTTTAGGTTAATGTGGCAATCAGTGAGAATATTATTAAGGTTTCGAGCATTGTGTCGTGGCACTTGTGTATAACAAAAATGTCACAAAGCTCTTGAATGATAAATTATGTAATGTATAAACAAAAACACTTAATTAATTCTGTGAATAACTCTTGACTTTGAAATATACATTAAATATATTAAAGCTTTTAATCGGGAAACTCAGTTGCAGGCTTTGCAAGAGGGAGCATAACCAGCTGTAAGACTGACAGGCCATCAGCTTTAATAATATGTGAATTAAGAATATGAAATCCTGCTAATCTGCATATGTGCATCACTTTCTAGGGGAATCCTTATAAAAGCAGAAAGAAGCAGAACAGAAACCTGTATACAACTTGGCCAATTTATTTTAGTAGAAGGGGAGAATGCAGACCAACCTTTTGTGGCACAACTCCTGGATTTATATGAAGATGGTAAGAGAAATAAAAATTTACCTCCCGTCTGAGAAATCTGAAAATGTTTTAAAGATACCTATTTCATGGGGATGTATTTAGCCCATAACTAAATTTGATAGATAAACAGAGAGCTTAAAGACATTGAATTCTTACAGCCTTTTTGCTGAGTTGTGTCATTTAAAATAAATGGTTCTTGAGGAAGACATTGTGACCTTATGCTTTATTTAGAGAACTGGAGAATCCAAAGGGAGCAAGAGCCCTGGAACTTTCATCTTACTAGACATCAGGGAATTTAGCAATAAGGTACAAGGCTGAATAAACGAGGCTCATTACTTTTGTCCCTTGTAGAATTAGATAGGAAATTAGATTGTTTATAGATAAAGGTAGATATTAAAAGATAAATCATGGAATGTGAGTGATACAAAGACTATGTCCAAGTCTGAACTAGAAGCTACTTGTTAGCTAAGTCTCATTTCTTTGAACAGCTTCTTTTTGTTTGTTTTTGGGACATCCTAATAATGTTTTGAGGTTTTTTAAATTCTTTTTAAAAATGTAAGTACATATCACTCCAGCTTATTTATTTACTAATGCAGATTTATTGTAATATAACTGAACTTTCTCTTCATGCTGGAATGAAATCTGTGAACCATCCTTGAAAGCAAGATTTTCCTTTTGTTATAGATCTTGGATAAATTTGTTAAAGATGCGTGGCTTTGTTTTTCATTTGAAGATGAACACCTTAAAATGGGGAGAGAAACTTTAATATTCAGTTGTAGTATGTTTCAAATGTTTCTTTTAACTCTCCTTGCTGAAGCTGTTTGTGGTGTTTATTTAGACTTTCTTCTGGACATTTAAGCAGCAGGATTCTCTGGTTTCTTAGGCAGTTAATAAATGTGTTTCTGGTTTGCCTCTAATACAATATCGAAATTGCAAATACTGTTCTGAAATTTCTCACTTCTTTTATGTCACTATTTTCAGTTAGTGGGGTCTGATTAGATCATGTTTATGCAAATAAGGAACCTCTTCATTTGTGACAGTAAACTGGTGGATTGACTGGTCTGCAGGCATTTTGTGATTGATACATACGTGGTATCTTGGTCCTTAAAAGTCTCAACTCAAATATTTTTAGTTTGACTTGGAAAATGGGAATTGCAGTCTCTTGCCAGTTGCTTTCTCACCTGTATCCAGGGAGGATGTCTCTCCTTGATGGCATTTCAGCTAAAGTAATTGAGGTCTGGTAATCACTCTCTGTGATACAATAAAATTCTTGACTGACTTTTTTCCATTGCTACAGGTTCTCATCAGAAACATGCAGTTGTGCAGTGGTTCTCTCACATCACAGAGATACCTCCAAATAAACGGAAGCTGATTAAAAGACACCTTTGTCCCCAGGAGGTGTTTTTTGATCAAGTTTCTGGCTATGACACTGATATACTCGTGGAGACCATTATTAAAAGCGTCAAGGTATGTAGTGCAACCCCCTCTACACATAGAGGGAAGAAAGAAACAGAAAATTTGAAAAGCATAATAGAACAGTGCAGCTAGTTTACTGCCTCCCAAACCAAATGTGTGATGCATATTTGTTAATGCAGTTAACGTAGGATGGGATTGCTGAAAACTGCTGATACTCTGTCTTTCCTCCATCCCAAAGTGACTTTGGTGGTTGGCAGCCAGCTCATTTAGAGGCTTGTGTGGAAAGAAGCAATGTGATGGGAGTCCTGTACTGCAATAAACTTACACTGGTGTAAATGTGGGTTGAAGGTGTTGTCCTGTGCGTGAGTTCCAGTAATAAGATCTGTGAACAGAAAATAGTTGAATGCTAAATTAACAGCAAATATGGAGGTGTTTGTGTTTTGGTATTTTCTGTTTTTACAGGTAGTACCACTACATCTTGGGGAGGAACCACCTATTATATTCAACAAGGAACAAATTTTCTTTGTAAAGCAGTCTTGGGATGGGAAGTGCTTTAAGGCTTTGTCCCCTGACACATTCTCTAAGCTGAAAGAAGCTAATAAGAAAGGAGGTGGCATCCCAGACTCTTCAAACTCGTTTATTCCTTCGGACATTGTTACCCCCTTGAAGAAAGACAGAGAGAGAGTTGTTCGGAGTGCTACAAAACCAAAAAATGTTGAGTTGGAAATAGAATCAAAACATTCTGCTTCTAAGTCTTCCATCGCTAAGGAGAGACATTCACAAAGAATGGCTAATGGCATCAAAACTCCAACAGCAAGGAAGAAGTTAGAGTTAAACAGTATGTATATGGCAATATTCTGTCCGTGGAGTAGTTTGGCATGTAATATGGTTTGTGCCTCTTCATTTTGGGTCATTCAAACCATGGTAATATTCAATATCAGTATTTTTAGCTACCTTATTCAGGCTTTGGGGTTAGCCCAAGCCTTTTGGGCACATCAGTTGTTTGTCTTATGCCTGTTATTTCAAGCAGCTGTACTGCTTATATCCACCTGCAGTCACAGATGTTTGATGTGTAACTGGTAAGTTTAAGTGCTTGTTGGCTGAAGTGCTGTCAATCAGCCTAACTTGACTGTAGAATGTCTCACTTTAATATTCTGACTAGTGGTGCACCTGGGTGTTTACACTGGTTGAATAAGCACATTAATCCTACGTAACATGCTGTATTTTCAAACTGGAGCCTGTGCAAAGTTGTAAATAATGGAGGTGGGTTAGAAAACTGAAAAAATCAGTATGTATTCTATTTAGTCCTCTTTTTAGAGCAAGTGTGTGCCTTCTGTACGTATTTAGTTCCTTGTTCCTGGAGTCTAGTGCCATTGCCTTTCATTTAAATGACAGCCACTGAGCCAGTTGTACCACGTCTTCTGAAAGTTAACCAAACCATTCATATTAAAGCTTGACAAAAGTTTGTTTTGCTCTTGACTCCTAGGTCCCACCAGATCTCCTCAAAGCAGGCTCCTGGGATGTGAAGTTTTGGACCTTTTGGATGATAAGTGTGATGCTGTAGCACCGTTAGAAGCATCAGCTACTAAAAGAAAAGTGAAATTCAGTGGCATTTTAGGCTCACCACCAAAAATACCTTGTGCCAAGGATAAGTTAAAGTCAGTGTTTGATCCTTCAGAGGACTGGCAGAGTTTTAGTGATACAATAAGATTATCTCCCTATAGTAAGGGCAAAGACTGCAGTGAGGAAGCCAAGAGCCTTAATACAGATGATGACACTGTAGGGTAAGGGATAGCCTTTTTATAATTATCTTCTTATGGGATTTCTCTTTGTATGTAGTGCTCTTAAAGCATGTTAATGGAAGACTTCCTGAGAGAAAAGCAGGTGAAGCCTCTGTGTACCACGTTTTGCCTGTTGAGATCACTGAGAAAAAGGGGGGATAGCTTAAATAGCTACCAGTGTGCTGTGGTGAAGCTCTGGTAGGTGTGCTGCTTGGAGGTGAATGAGTGATTGGGGAGATCCTTGGGGGAGTTGACTTTAAAGATGGGCACCAGCTGTTTATTGTTACAGGAACAGAAAGAGGGTGTTGGGAATGGGAATGGTAGGATGATGGAAAGGAAATGGAAGCCATATTGATCATTATGGTTTATATTCATCAACATAGAATAAACTTTTCCTGCAGTACATGGGTCTTACAGACTTAAATGTGCCCTACTTGTGACAGCCCTTGAGATATTCTGAACTGTAGAAAGGAACACAATTTGCCTCATGAGAGTTCTCATGATAATTGTATACTTTTGTGCTCAATTTTATGTAGAGAAGAAATCAAAACTCAAAAAGCATAATTATGTAAGTGTATCTTCATGCAGCCTTTAAAAATGGCATTAATGTGAGGCAGGAAGAGGATAGATCAGAGACTTCCTTGTTTTTGTCTTGCAACACTTTATACAAGTCATGTTTCTCCTTTCAAAGACTAAAGATGTGGGTACAACACTTGGTGGATCTTCAGCCCATTTTTTCACTTATTGTAAAGCAAAAAAAAATTATTTGTAAGATACTGACAGTTCAGTGGTATTTATAAATCTAAAAAGAATTCTGAGAGCTGTCTACAGATAAAGTAATTCATCTCATTGTGTCCTTTGAACTAATAGGAAAGTTGTATTAACAGAAAAGTGTTTCAGTGGTAGGGATGAAGAAGTGCCCAGGAAGGCAACCAAGGAATCTCACAAACAGAAGAATCTGCTCCAAAGGGCAGATGAAAGAGATGCCCTAAAGGAGATCATATTTGTCTTCTTTTTGTCTTGAAAGGAACCAAAACCCAAGCAACCCCAAATCAAAGAACTGACTCCCCACAACCAAACAAAACCACAACTGTTCTGAGCCCCTGTCACTTCAGTTTAGCAGTGTTATATTTGCAAAATAATTTGAGGAAATACAAATAGCTTTGTGTTCTTTCCTTACAGTTTAATTGGACAGCAGGATTTGGATAGTCAGAGCATTGTACTGACCCCTCGTTCTCGTAGATTATGTGCACAGAAGACAAGTGCTCTCATTGCAGAGCAGATCAGGTAAACTTTTGCTTTCATGGTATCTTATTTAGATTGCTGTTGATAGCTTGAAGCCTTGATAGTTACTTTAGCTTAATATTCAAATGCAAATGGTTCTAGAGGTAAAGTGTAATTGCAGCGTGAGTAAAAACTGACATGTTCAGAAATGGAGTTCACCAGAAAACTGACTTCCTTTAAAGCAGTCTGTCAAATAACCACAGGAAATTAACAGCTCAAGTGGAAAGCATGTTGGCTTGCTGCTTATGCTAACTACAGAAAAAGCTGAAAATGTATCAAATTATACTCTCTAGTGTGTAGAGTTGTTTGTTGGGTATTTTTTAACTCATGTAATTTCTGCTTCTTGTAGCATATTAAATACACTAGAACAGAACAAGGAAGAGGATTCTCTGTCTAGCTCGGATAGTTCTTACTCTTCAAGTAGTGAGGAAGAGGAGAGTGATGTACTCTGTACACCAGAAAAGAAAACTAGATCAAACGGAACACTGAGCACCCCAAAATCTTCAAGGAGGTCTTCAGTCCACACTCCTGCTAAGACCCTGAAGAAAACGGTAAGATTCCATTTAAAAGAGCTATTTTTAATATTTCAAAGCCAATTATTTGAATGTTTGATGGCTGTGTAGCAAAGTTAAGAATATGAACCTCTGAGCTTTTATTGAAATGTTATCTTGATTCATATGAACTTTGGTATGAGTAGGTTATGCAAATGTGTAAACCACGTGAATGTTATGACAGTGTTAATCAGAAAACTCTAGCCTAAACAGGGAAAAAGGCTGGGTTAGGCTGGAGCTGAACAAACTGATGAACTCATTTATGGCCACCACTCTTCCTTTCATTGTAAGCTGTGCACTGAGACATTTTTAGTTCTATTTCTGAGCAGTCTATTAAGTGCAGTCAGTATATGTAGAATGAAGCCCTCCTGCCAAACACAGCGTTGGTCTTAGAGCTGTGCTGAGTGTTGAAGGCTTACCACTGTGTGAATGCTTACCCACCCAAAAGGGATGACCTGCAGTGCTCGTGGCCACACCAAGAGTGTGACCAGCAGTGCCTCGTAGTGTCATGGCTGCTGGTGGAGATAGAGTACCAGGATACCTGGATCTTAGGCCTGACTCATTAAGACAGTTTTCAGCACCACAACCCGGTACCTACTGTCAATGTCTGATTTTAATTTTATGTTTATGAGATGTTTAACTCAGAAATCCTAGCTAACTAGAACTCCTTAGCACAAGGAAGAATAATTCAGACATCATACAGAGGTTTTTTTGTTTGGACAATGACATTCAGATCAATTTCTGGTTGCTTGCTGCTTCTTAAGGACTGAATTGCTGTGTAACAGAGCACTTTGGTAGGGCATAAACAATTGAGAAATTCTTCAGACAGTTAAAAGATGTAGTTGTCTGCATCACCACTCCCCTTCCAGTTTCTTTTTTTTCCCTTAGGAAGAAAAGAGCATGAGTCTTGTTTGGTAATTCCCTTTGTAGACTGTTTCTCTTTTCATCTTTCTACTCTGGCATACCTGGGTAGTCTTTGTGCACAAGTGAGGTTTGGGAAACCTGCATGAATGATCGGTCTCCAATAGCAAGTGCTGTCTGTAAAAAAAACAAAACAAAACAAAAACAACCAAAAAACATCTTTTTGAGGTTGTACCTTTTTTTGCAGCCTTTACCAGGAACACCAAAGACACCCCAGAATGCAACTCCTGCGATTCCCAGGCGCAACCATGCAGCAAAGAAACCAGCCAGCATATTAGAGGAAGCCAGATTAAGGTAATGTGTGCTCAGGGGAGGAAATAATCTGTTTAGCATTAGGTATGCATAGCAGTAGGCTATGCTGAAATAGGGAAATGTCATCTTTACTGTGTTGAATGTGGTAAAAATGCATGGTGTTTTGATACCAGAAGAGCACTTACTATTTACAGTATGATGCTAGATTTACAAATACTAGTAGCATTTACAGTACTACTTCTGCTATTTCAAATCATTATAACCAGTCCATGCTAAGTTCTTCAGAATTAGGTATCTGTCTATATATTACAAAACTGAGTTTGAGTTTTTTCAGCTTCCTATAAGAAGTCTTCCTTGTTTCATCCTATCTCTACTTTCACTTAGAATCTTTTTGTGAATAAAACCAGCTAGATCTTTATTGCTGGCTTGGTCTGGAGGGTTTTGGTAGCAGGGAAGGGGCCTCAGGGATGTCTCCTTTAAGAAGCTGAAAAAGCTTCCCCTACTCCAAAAAATGTGGCCACACCTCTGGCCAAGGCCTTAACAGACAATGGATGTGCCTCTGCGATTAACATATGAAATAAGGGGAGGGAGCAGAGGTGCAGCGAGGTCGGTGAGGGAAGAGAGGGAGGAGGTGCCCCGGCGGAAATTCCCGTGGAGCCCATGGTGAGGTGGTAGGCTGTCCCCCTGCAACCCGTGGAGGAGCATGGTGGAGCAGATGTGGACCTGCAGCTTGTGGACGTGGACTTCCAGCCATGGAGGACCCTGCACCAGGAGAGGTGGCTGTTCCCAAAGCAGCTCGTGACTCTGCGGGCAGCCTGTGCTGGAGCAGTCTGTTCTGAGGGACTGCACCTCGTGGGAGGGACTTATGTCAGAGGGGTTCCTAAAGGACTCTTTCCCATGGGAGGGACCCCCTGAGGAAACATGGAGAAGACTGTGAGGAATCCTCCTCCCTGAGGAGGAAGGAGTGGCAGAGCACAGCATGTAACACACTGACTCTAAACCCCATCCCTTGTCACCCCGTGCTGCTGGGGGGAAGGAGGTAGAGAAATTGGAAACAAATAAATTTGGACCCAGGAAGAAGGGAGGGGCGGAGTAAAGTATTTAAGCTCTAGTTTTTGTTTTGTCTTTGTCCTGTGTGTATCTGGTTCGTGATAAATAAAATCAATATGTTTTTCTCAAAGTTGACTCTGTTTTGCCTGTGATCATAACTGGTGAGTGAACACTCCTTGTCTTTGTCTTCACCCACGAGCTTCGAGTTGGATTTTGTCCTCCCCATCCCGCAGTGGGGGTAGGGGTGGGGGTGGGGGAGGTGGGTGAGCAGCCACGTGGTTCTTTGTTGTTGATTAGGCCCACACCACGACAGTTTACCAAGATGGCTGTTCAGCCCTCTTAAAAGCACATACAGAGAGACTAGGCTATTTCTTTTGGGATACTTGACAGTGGTGTTCAAATTTAAAGCATATAAGAGAGATCTGAAAAACTGCACACAACTGTGAAAGGTTCTGGCTGTTTGTTTTCTTCAGGCTGTTCAGATAGAACTGTGAAAATGCAAACCTTGGACCTCCTATTTCAATTTTCTTTTTCTTTTTTTAATCAAAGGCTGCATGTTTCTGCTGTCCCAGAATCCCTGCCTTGTCGTGAGGAAGAATTCCAGGATGTCTATAACTTTGTGGAAAGCAAACTTATTGATGGTACAGGAGGGTAAGTTTGTTGGTGAGACTGTAACTGAGATCACATTTACCTATGGCGTAACAGCAGTCAGACAATCAAAACTGCTTTTATTTTTAAAGTTATAATTTGTCTGAATTACAGTTCCTAGTTTAATTTTCCTGTTATTTTTCTTCCTTAAGAAGGGTTCTGCGTAGAAATAACATGGGCTCCTGTATTGTACAGACTCCAATTACAGACCAGAATTTAACTAGTCAATTGTAGATGTCTGGGAAGACATTTTATTTTTTTTAAAGATGTAAATTACATTTCTAAAGTATTTTAGGTTGTTAATTGTTTCAGTAATAATAAAAGTCCTCATGATGCTCCAATGTGCTGTATGTCCCAGTTTGCAAATAAAGTAATTGAAATCCTCAGGGTGTTACAGTTTTGCTCAGGCTGCTGAAGAGGTGTCCTCCTTTTGTAGGTGCATGTACATTTCTGGAGTGCCTGGAACAGGTAAAACTGCAACTGTTCATGAAGTAGTTCGCTGCCTTCAGCAGGCTGCAGAAAATGGTGACCTACCATCATTCCAGTTTGTAGAGATCAATGGCATGAAGCTGACTGACCCTCACCAAGCTTACGTGCAGATACTAGAGGTAAGTGAAGCCTCTTTAGTGGCTCTCTGGTTTGAAAGAAATCAGATCATGGATGTGTTACAGTATTCAAGGCATTTAAGGTATCATTACTTCCCTCCCAGAGGCTGTATGCTTTTATCTCTGAGCAGGTTAAAAAATAATTGACTTCAGGTCATGGCTGACTTCTCAAACTACTTTGCTTTCAGCTGCAAAAGGGCAGTGGCTGGGAAATAGCCTGATTTCTTACATCCACTCAGGGTTTTGTAAAAAAAATTTACACCAGATTCTTCTTATATTTCCCCCTTCTATAATTTTTTCTGCACATGTATGCTTAGTTACCCAGATTACAACACTGGAAGTCAGTGTAGCAGTAGAATAATTACTAAGGGGGTCTTAATGGTCATAGCAATCAGCTAAAGAGGGACCATCTATGGCAACAATGCTGTATTTCAGTTTTCCATGACAAACTAGTCACAAGTATCTCTTCTGGGACTACTGACTGTGCTTGTGTTTGTAGTGATGGGAATTTACCCAAGCACTGGATTAAGATCACTCATATGGGCATAAGAGAGTAACTGCTCAAGACCTCTGTCACTTTTGGCTAACTTTAAGGCAGTGATCTGGAAATTTAAATTATGAAGCATCTATTCAATTTTCTTACAGACTTCTGCTCCATTTATTTAAGTTTGACAGCTTCTACCAGAGCAGTAAGTGACATATATTGTTCTAATATCCCTGTCCTCATAGTTGGGAGTTAAATTTACAAATTTGCATCCTTTCCTCAAATAAGCATAGACTGTTTTGCTGAGGGATTTGTTGTAGCCAGGTCACAGTGTTTCTGTAGCATAGTGAAAAGCTTTGTGACAGTTACCTCATTTCATGGTAGTGTCCATGTATTTAACACTCTTATTTCCTATTCTGTTCAGCATAAAAATTAAAATTAATAAAGAATAGGCCTTTGGAAGTAAAATCTGTTGCTTCCCACCGGCCCTGTACTCTTTAAAGTAGCCCAGTTAAATATCCTTCAGGGGAGCATGTAGTCAAATGAACCATTTATTTCTCTTGATTCCTTCTACCTCAGCTGTTACCCAAGTACCCTAGCTAGGCTGCTGCAGCAGGAGATGCAGCCATCAGAAAAGCAGCAGGTCAGTCTCAAACTCCAGTTTGCAGATGTTTCTTTGTGTAACTGAAGCAAATTCTGGAGTGTTCACTACTGCAGTTATCTCGCTGTCATGGGAAAGCTTATAGAGAAGGGACAGGGACCAGAAGGCCTGGACACATGAGAGAGAAGGTTAAACACCTTGGGTACAGCAAGTGTGCCAATTCTACCACAGCAAACAGAGCTCTGTGCTATATTGCATGCCAGGTTCCAGAGCTGCAGAATCAGGATCATACAGTGTAATTTTGAAATGTCATGCTTTAATTTCTGTGTATCTGTGGACCTGCAAGGGAAGAGTAATGTACAGTCAGCTCATCTGTTTTGCCACATAGAATATTGCAGAAGCAGTGCTTGTTGAAGGTTTTGGGTTGGTGTTTTTTTGTAAGCTTGGAGTTGAATAAATTATTTAGTTCTAGATCTTGCTAATGATTCGTCAATATGTTAATGGAAATCCAAGATTACTGAAGTCAGGCTATTCTTGTCAACTGACTTAGGTGTTCAGTAGGACTTCTGTGTTCAGAGGCACCCTTGAGGTATGCTAGGTTTAGAGTCTTCCTGAGACTGAGTTCAGGATTTTTGTAATGCATCTCTATTTAAGACAAATTGCAGGAAATTCTAATGGCCTTTCTTTCTAGTTATGTATTGTTTTGTTTCCATTCTTTATGGACAGTTTCTGGTACATGTGAGTATTTTATGAGCTACTTTTTCTTTTACTGTTCCCCCCTGTGGGGAAAAAAAATCCAGATGCTTGGTGTTGATTGTTAGGGAAAAGTTAAAACCGAATAGGAGTTAAACATCCTATTTCCAGAGTTTTGGTGTGATTAATCTGCACTATTCAATCCTTGTGCAGTTACTGACGGGTCAGAAGGTGACAGCAACCCATGCTGCAGAACTGTTGGCAAAATTGTTCAACACGCCTGGACCGAAGAGGATGACCACAGTGCTGATGGTGGATGAGGTGAGACAAAGAATCCTTTGTTCTCTTTCCTTGAAGTATTGTAACAAATGAGCTTTTGGAGAATGGAAAAAGACAAATTATACATGCTTAGAGTATATCATATGTGGTCTGAAAGGAATAGACCTAGGAGAGAAGACACACATAGTTTCTTAATAAGGCTAAGAGGAACTGAATTTAAATGGGCAAGTATCCTGTTGCCTTATTGTTCTCTGCCTTGGATTTCACAATGATTTTCTGTTTTGTTTTTGTCCAAATCATGAAATGAGTTGTGCTGTCCAAGTCCTAAATACCATAAAATTCAACTGTATTTTGTCTGGAAGCTGCTGCTTTTCCAGTGAGAGAACTCATGGTAAAATAAGTAATACGCAATTTTGAAACTTGTTGAATGTGCTATGTTCAGTAACAAACAAATGCACACTTTCTTGTTGTAAGCTAATTCAAGTTCTCACATGGAGGGTCTTTTAATCTTATTAGATGTATTACTATCACAGTGGTGGTTAAGAACTCCAGCTGTTTAATCACTCTACTGTCATTAATGCAGTTCAAACATCAAGTAGACTGTGCTTTTCCAAGAGCGATTAGAGCCCTAATTCAGAAAATGCAGTCCTTCCTATTAGTAGATGGACAAAGGAAACACAACAGAGACAGCTTGTTCAGAATCATGTAAGAAGTCTTCTATGTCAGAACTAGCTCTCAAACCCCCATCAGGTGTTGTAAAGGCCATTCTTTATCAGTCTGATTCTTCTCTTTGTATCTCTGCAGCTTGATCTTCTGTGGACCCGGAAACAGAATGTGATGTACAATTTATTTGACTGGCCAACTCAAAAGCACTCCAAGTTAATAATATTGGCCATTGCTAACACCATGGACTTGCCAGAGAGAATAATGATCAACAGAGTAGCTAGCAGGCTGGTATGTCCTAGCAGTTTTGTTGCTGTGCTATAAAATGAGAAGAGATTAAAAACTGTGTGTAATCAAAAGTAGCCAGGGGAAAGGTAGTGTTGGTTACATCAGCAGTTAAACAATGCTTCTACAATTCCTTCTGTACACTGTGTTCTTCTAAGAATGAATTAAGAATACAGATGTCTTTTTAAACATACTAAGATCTGGATAATCAAATGCCATGCTTCATGGTTAAGCTGCTTACTCTGGAGTTCAGAGGAATTCTCTTCTGGTTTCTCATCCTCTTTCCCCTTTCATCCAGGCACTTACTTCTCTCTGCCATCATCAGCTGGTAGATTTTCTTTGTTGGATTCCTTTGGATGGAAAGTTGGATGCACTGTACACCTTTGTACATTTTCCTAGGTCATCTCTTCATCGCTGCTCTAAAAGTGATTTTCAGAAGCAGTGTTCTGTGCCTTCATGCTTCTGTGACTCAAAAATAGTTCCACAGAGTGTGAATTGCTTCCCCCCACGTACTAAACCTGCAGATCAGCTGAGTCCATATTGTCACCAAGAGAGAATTTTGCATCAGAAATGTGTAACTCGGGCCTCCTCCTGTAAGATATGAAAGGCAGTGCACCATCTATAACATTGTCCTTCTCATCTGAAAGCAGTTTTTATTAGCTTGAGCCAGAAGAGAGTTTTTAATTCTTGGCTGATTGCAAAGGTGAAGACAATAGTATGACTATACATGTGTACACATTTGCTAAAGGAGAGGTTAATATTTTTTCATAGCTTGTGTTCATTAATAAAATGTAAACAGTTATAAGCAAAATATGAAAATATTAGTTGGCTCTGATTTGTTTACAAGTTTTGTAAGAGAAATGTGAATTCTAATAGCAGCAGCACTTGCTTCTCAGGCCTTTCAGTGGGGAGGTCCAACCAGTGGCCCTCAGTTCCAGTTTTGTGGATTTGCACGTTTATTTTGCAATATGAAGAACTGATGAAAGCATATAACTTGGAGAGGAAGGGTATGAAAGAGAGTGCTCCTGCCAGAGAAGATCAAAGTACTAACTATAGAGGCTGTGCTAAAGGTTTGTTCCCAAGCACTACAAACACTGCTCACAGTGATGTGTTATTTACTACAGGGCCTCACCAGAATGTCCTTTCAGCCTTACACCTACAAGCAGCTACAGCAAATTATTTCATCCAGACTGAACAGCGTGAAGGCATTTGAAGAGGATGCAATTCAGCTGGTTTGCAGAAAGGTAAGCTCAGTACAGGTGTGTGTCCTTTGTGTTGTGCTAGGTAAAGGGGGGGAGGGCAGTGGGGGAGCAGTTTGTAACAGGAGTCACATTTGGTTCTGTGGTTATGGGCTCTGTATTGGAGGCAAAGTGGAGCACAAGTAGTGGGTCATATATTGTGCTCTCTGTAATTATACAGGGTATTTTTGCAGGACTCATTGCTAAAGCAGTGTCCTTGCTTTTTCCACCCACTTCAAGAAGGCAGCAATGTATTCCAAGAGCTGGAGGCATGACAACAAGTTGTGATAATGCAGAATGATAACATGTCAGCTTTCTCCACTGTTTGGCATAATATGAGTCACTGGATGATCTTGGAAAAAAACCTAGTGTGCCAGTGGAAATATCCACGTTAATTTTCTTTCTCAACAAGGCCAAGTGTAAGGTCCTGCACCTAGGTCAGCACAACCCCAGGCACAAAATGGGTAAAGAGCAGTCCTGAGGAGAAGGACTTGGGGGTGGTAGTAGATGAGAAGCTCAACATGAGCCACCAGTGTGTGCTCGCAGCCCAGAGAGCCAACCACATCCTGGGCTGCATCAAAAGAAGTGTGGTCAGCAGGGCCAGGGAGGTGATTCTGCCCCTCTACTCTGCTCTGGTGAGACCACACCTGGAGTACTGAGTACAGCTCTGGAGCCCTCAGCACAAGAAAGATATGGACCTGTTGGAGAGGGTCAAAAGAAGGGCCACCAAGATGATCAAAGGCCTGGATCACCTCTGCTATGAAGACAGGCTAAGAGAATTGGGGCTGTTCAGCCTAGAGAAGAGAAGGCTCCAAGGAGATCTTATAGCAGCCTTCCAGTACTTGAAAGGGGCCTGCCTACAGGATAGCTGGGGAGGAGCTTTTCCTCAGAGAAGATAGTGATAGGACAAGAGGTAATGGTTTTAAACTGAGAGAGGGGAGATTTAGATTAGATATTAGGAAGAAATTCTTCACTATAAGGGTGGTGAGGAACTGGAATGGGTTGCCCAGGGAGGTTGTTGATGCCCCATCCCTGGAGGCTTTTAAGGCCAGGTTGGACGAGGTTTTGTGCAACCTGGTCTAGTGGTAGGAAAAAGTGAGTTACATTTATTTTCTCCCTGCATGAGCCTGGCTTGTGGTAGGGTCTTTATTGATAACATTTCTGAAAATGTTTGATGTTGAACTGAACTGCTCACATAGAATTTCCTGACTTCTGTGGTTATAGAAGAAAGTTCAGAGTCTTGAATTTGTGATGAATGGGTTGGAGTGGAGGTGTTAGTGGGTTGCTTCCATTGTTTTTTGGGATTCTAGTAACATAATTCACTCTCCTGGTTTGCGGTGGGTTGTTTGTTTGTTGGTTTGGTTTTTTTTTTTGGTCTGTTGATTCTTGCTAAACCCTTTTTTCAGCTTGCAGGAACTAGTGCTACAAACCTGTCATGTTTACTTTCAGGTGGCGGCGCTGTCTGGTGATGCAAGGCGTTGCCTTGATATCTGCAGAAGGGCCACTGAGATCTGTGAGTTTGCTAGCCAAAAGAGAACCCCTGAAATAGTCAGGATGGCCCACGTAACAGAAGCCATAGATGAAATGTTTTCATCACCATATATAAACGCAATCAGGTAAAAACATTTATCAGAGGAATTGCTTTTGTGTCTTTTTCACTGAGCTATATTTTCAAAAAGATTCATTCTGTCCTCACCACCCTCTGGGAGCATGTGCAGTGAATGCATTGTGCTTTGTTGGAGTATGATGCAAAACAAACCTTGCAACACAGGTAGGAGAGAGAGGTACAAAACAGGAATTAAAGATGGGAAACCAAGGCATGGAAATCACTTGTGCAAGTTTATACAGCATGTTTCCATATTGGTGTGTTAGCTCAGACAGGAGGTGGCTTTTGAAATCTCCTGATTGTCCCTGCTCACTGTGCATTGGTTTCACTGAACAGCAGTTTCCACATACGTACATTTGAATGCCTTCCAGTTGGAACTATATCTGGAAGATATGCTCAGGAGTCCACAACTACAAACACTACTGGTCCTTCAGCATGCTGGACCAGACTTTTAGCTAGACTGAAGGAAAAACCTCTCAGATGTGCATTTTGTGGGCACTGGCTCCTCAAGAGTCAACTGTTCCCCTCTACATATCTGCTTGTATTATGCCACTGTCTTTGCTCCCTTGGATGCAGCCACAGATGTCTGAGCAGAATGCAAGACTTTCCCATTTGAACTGGTTTCTTTAATGTAAATAGACTCTGTTAGGACTTGCAAAATGTTTCCTGAGGAAATATATATGAGGAATTCTGTTGCCCTTCGCAAGCTGGTCAAAAAGGAAGAGAATCTGCTTCATCAAAGGGGGGGACTAAGGAGTGCAAATGTGATATTTTGTGGGATATGTAGGTACTGCTTTTACTGTGCTGTTTGTGCCTGAAAACCTGAATGTTAATTCATAAATGTAAGTTGACCATAACACGCTGCAGAACATGTATGGAATGAAATGTTGTGTTCAGATACATGGGAAGAGAGGTGAGGTGAAGTGAAATGCAGTGTATTGTGGTGCCAGAGTTCCATGCTGTAATAATGCCTAGTTGACATAAGAATACCCTGCATTTAAATATGTGTTTACCAAACAGATTTCCTTCCAGACTTCTTCCTGATGTCCTGCAAGTTCTAAATTACACAGACTGTTTTTTGTCTGTTTTGTTTTGATATTTAGGAATGCCTCATGGCATGAACAAATCTTTTTGAGAGCAATTTTAGCAGAGTTTCGCAGGGCAGGAGTTGAGGAGGCAACAGTTCAACAGGTATGTTTGTGTTTCAGAGAACTCTGTTGTTTCTCTTAGAGAAGAGGAGGGGTAATGTCAAAATTACCAAGCAAAAGTGTAAATATAATATTTGGCAGTTTTATATTCTTAAAATTTGATGGAAGAGACAGTATGATGGCAGTGTAAATTGGGGCATGTCTGTCTAGGCCAGGTGTAAAGCCTAATTGAACATTACCACCTGTTTTTCAGTGGGACTAAATAAATACTTAGAATTTAAAACACCTGCTGTTGTGTTCATGTTACCAGTGGTCTAGATCACAATTATTTTTTTGGTCTGCATCTGAAAATATTGCATGTCTCCACCTAACATGCTTTAAAACAAGGGAAAAAAAAAAAGAGACTGAAAATACCAGGCAACATAATTCAAGGTGGAAACCTAAAAGTCTATTGAACTTCTGTATCACTGTCTCATTAGAGGCAGGTGTATCACTAGTAGCTTCAATTTTTTAGTAGAACCATAAAATACTTGGCACCAGCAGAGCTGTGAAGACTGCACAGACTCCATGTTACATGGAGTTACTTCACAGTATGCAAGCTAAATATTAATACTTATAAAAAATGTTTAGAACTATATATTTATATATAAAATACCTTGCAGTTTTATCTGGTTCTACAGATTTGGAAGTAAGCAGTTGTAATTGCATTTTCTGTTGTTGGCTTGTGAATCTGCATCAGTTGAGTTCATAGATACACTGGGCAATTGGTTCTTGAACTTGAAATAATATGTTATACTGATTTGTTTTTCCCTTAGTTTTCTTCTAATGCCCACTGATCCTTGTTACTGATTTACTAGTTTTCATAATTTGTGACAAGTGCATTCTCCTCTGCTTAAAGGTGCCTCGTGGCTCTATGAGTTGTGGTCTTTCATGTTTGTAGTCAGGGTAACTTGTGCTTTCTCCTCATTGAGCCTGAGGATCACTTCTGAGCAGATGGATGTGTAATTAGTTGCGTGTGTCAGCTCTTAATCTTCTGGATAAGTTTTAGTGCACATAGTCCAGGTGAGAATCACAGAATCACTTAGGTTGGAAAAGACCTTCAAGATCATCAAGTCCAACCATTAACCCTGCTCTCCCAAGTCCAGCACTGAGCCATGTCCCCAAGCACCACATCTAGATGACTTTTGAATACATCTAGGGATGGTGACTCAACCACCTCCCTGGGCAGAAGAGGTGTAGTAACAGGTAAAATGATCTAGTTAAAGGATTGCAGACAAAGTAGATTGCTAATTGTTTTGCTTTTTGACTATACAAAAAAAGGATAGTTTGGGATTCTTCCTTTCTTGACAAGGTCCTGACAGTCATTCACCTTGGCCTATTCAGTTGCAGCAGGAGGTAGTGGTGACCTGTGTCCTTTTCTCATTCTTTTTAATAGGTCTATCATCAACACATAGCACTGTGTAGAATTGAAGGCATGCAGAGTCCTACAATATCAGAAATGATGGCCATTTGTTCCAGACTTGGTGCCTGCAGGCTCTTGCTACTGGAGTCCAGCAATAAGTATCTTCACATGCGGGTGCGCCTTAATATCAGCCAGGATGATGTGATGTATGCACTGAAGGATGAATAAGGCAATAGAGGTTTTATTTTTTTAATACGTATAAATATTTTAAATATTGTGTATTTTTGAGATTTTTTAATTGATAAATGGAAATAGTTAGGTGTATTTTTTCTAAATAGTTGGCTTAAGTGTTTGTATTAAAGCATTTTTATATAATAAAGAATTAGCTTCAAAGCATTTTAAATATTTGTAATCAAACAGTTTTGTTAAAGTATTTTAATGTGCTGGTAACTGATCCCCTTTCAGCTGAGGTGTATGGACTTGAAATTGTTTACTTGCATCACTTGCTAATGCTGAGGAGCTTTTTTATCAAGACTAGCAGTGTCTTTTTGGCATTGCAGTTTATGTAGTTCTTCTTAATTGACTTTTGTTAAGTTATAAAAGACATTGTTAAAAACTGCTTAAACTTAATGATGTAATGAAAAGGAACTTTCAGTTTGCAATCAAGGCTGAAGATTTGAATTGAGGAGCCTGCTACTGGGAAAGTAAAAATACAAGAAGAAATGTTCGTTCAAGTAACTGACTTTGGTTTCTTGATTGATTGATATCAAGGATTGCTTCAGTGCAGGTCTGTTGAAATCTTCCTTTGTAATTGAGCTGTTCCCCAGAATGCATTAGTCATCGTTAAGAAACACTTTTAAAAAATTGTGGCTGTGGAACAGGCTCCAAAAATTGTTCTTGGTGTTAGTAAATAAAAAATGGAAGTTGGTGTTACTGATGCTGTAAGGGGGCTGCAGATATACAGCCAGTCACCACCTTCATACCGGCTTCAGGAAACTGTAAAACTGGATGGTAATAGAGCTGCCTCTCAGAAAAAAATTAATGACTGCAGCTATGGGGTTTTCTGGGGGGCAGCGGGGGTAACTGTACCCCACGAGTGCTGTACCTGGCGGAGCCAGCGCCTCCCCCGCGTCGCGCCTCCTGGCCCCGCCCCCGCGCAGGCGCAGTGCTGCCCCGGAGCCGCGGCGTTCCCGGGCCGGGCGGGCTGCGCTTCGCGGGGTTTCGCTTCACCAGGCGCCTCCGTACGGACGGTGGGAGGCCGAGGTGAGCCGGGGATTGCCCGCCGCGGGCCGGTGGGTCGCGGTAGTCCTTGCGGCCCCGCGGCGGTTATTTACACGGCGCTCAGCCTATCGCCTCTGCCGGCTCCTCCCTGCGCCGGGGAGGGGAGGGATCCGCGGGGGTACGGGCCGGGCTGTGGGGGTGGGGGAGCGGCGGGTGCGATCGCCTCAGGCGGAGGGAGGGGTGCGGCTGGGCCGGGCCGGGCTCCCGGCGGCTGCGGGGCCGTGGGGAAGGGTGAGCTGGCGGATCTGGGCCCCGGGGAGTGCGTGGCATGGTGTGTGCCCCCGCCTTGCCCTCACGGTAGTGCCCGGTGCCGGTAAGAGCTGCAGGTCTGCTGCTCCGTGCTGCCTACCTTCGTCTAGTTTGCCGTGTGTGGAGGCGGGTGAAGATACTGACATTGAATTTCGTGTGCTCTCAGTCCCTTAGAGACACAATCCTCTGAAATTCATGAACCAGCATGCTTGGCAGAAGACCTAAAAAAAGCCCTCAGGCAAAGGGCCAGGGAGCTGCAGTTGCAAAGCAGGTAAGGAAGGCAAAGGGCCAGGGAGATGTGGTTGCAGAGCAGGTAGGGAAACCTACTTTTCTTTAGGGTAGTCTCCTTTAGAGCTCTTGCTGTTTTCTTGCTAGAATTTCCTATGCTCTAATAAGATACTGCGGGACCATGGAAATACTTAAATTGTCCGGTGCCTGTTAATCCTGCTTTTTCCTTTATTGCATTCTTCTTAAAGTAAATATCTGCTATGCAGCAGTGGAGGTCTTGCAGGGAAAACACAATGTTGTAATGCTGTAATCTTTGCATGAGACCTCATGACTCATGCTTGTTGTAGTTTCCTACCTCAGCTATGTTGAGATTTAATAATAAGTTCAGTAGCTGTATTGAAGTTTTTCTTAACACCTCTGAGAAAGCAGAAATAAGACCAGAATATCAACTGGCAAATTCAGGAGCACATATGGGAGAGACCCTTAATTTTAATTTCTCTCTGTATGGTGTGTTTTTCATGTGACAGATAGATTTACAAAGCCTATATCCATTCCTTATAGCTAAAAGTGAGTTTAGATGTGTCCATGTATTGGTGATTTTTTCCATACTCTACCTTTGGATGTAGTTTCAGAAACTTTGAGGACAGGAACATGATTTAGTTGTGGTTGGCAGGTGGTGGAAGTGTCAAAACTAGAAATACAGCCAAGGCAAAATTCTAGGTAGAGTAGTGGAAGAAAAACAGAGATAAAGAACGTATTGGAACAAGAATGTAACTTCAGAAACCTTTGAAGGTAGAATAAAGGCAAATTATGTCTGAAGTAACTGATATGCAGATAAGGAAGTAAGAAAAGAGATTAGGGTATAAGAATAGAGGAAATAGGTAAGATACCATCTTTTGGTGATTTCTTAGGAACCAGTACTGTCATACTGGAGGCAGAATGGTTTCGTTAGACATACATAGTGTCGCTGTTGCTCTAATATGAAAGTTTGCATTTCTCAGAGAGGTAGTTATTTAGTTAATTTAGTTCATTAGGAAGAAGATAAAAGGTGAAAATATCTTTCCCCTTCCACAAAAAAGAAAGCAAAATCTAAAAAGATAAGGAGTAAATAATGGATCTGATTAACATATTTTACTAATTTCTAATTAAATACAATTAGTTCAGCCTGTCTTACAGCATGAAGGATTGTTTCCTGAAACAAACACATTAATGGCTTGTTCACTTGCAGATTAACTCAATTTGAACTGTTCTTGTGCTGTGTAGTATATCAACTGCAAGGTTTTTATAACCTCTTTTTTACTGTCTTATTAAACGTTTGCTTAATACTATTAATTTCATCAGAAATGTGCCTTACTGAAGAGACCTAGAATTGAGGGATTCTGTTCTTCATTCATTATTACACTTGCTTCACTGTCTACACTTGCAGTGCAGCAATGAACAGATTGCTGTGCTTCTGGCCCGTTTTGCACATTGATAAAGGTGCACATATGTTCCGTAGAACCTGAATGCCTACATCACCTTTATAAATATTTACTAATTAAGTCTTGTTCTGACCTTTTTTTCCCATTCTGTCCAAGGCAGTAGGCACCATTACCTCAGTCCCTAAGGGTTAAAAGAAAGAAAAAAAGTTGTTATTACTGACTCACACTAGTTGATAAACTGACGGGCAGATTCAGCTTCTGGCAGCACTTGAGATTCTCCAAGGCAGGAGGAGGTTGTTAACCCTTGTAGTATGGAATCATGGAATTGTCAGAGTTGGAAGGGACCTCTAGAGATGATCTAGTCCAACTCCCCACTAAAGCAGGATTCCCTGGAGCACATGACCCAGGCCTGCATCCAGGTGGGTCTTGAATATCTCCAGAGAAGGGGACTCCACAACCCCCCTGGGCAGCCTGTTCCAGAGCTCTGTCACCCTCACCTCAAAGTTGTTCCTTCTCATGTATAAGTGGAACTTCCTATGTTCCAGTTTGTGCCTGTTGCCCCGCATCCTGTCACTGGGAACTGCTGAAAAGAGTCTGGCTCCATCCTCCTTGCGCCCATCCTTTAGATACTTACAGGCATTAATAAGGTCTCCCCCTCAGCCTTCTTTTCTCCAGGCTAAAGAGTCCCAGCTCTCTCAGCCTGTCCTCAAAAGGGAGATGCTCCAGTCCCCCAGTCATCTTTGTTGCCCTCCGCTGGACTCTCTCTAGTCATTCCCTGTCTCTCTTGAACTGGGAAACCCAGAACTGGATGCTGATAACTGATTTTTATTCCTCTGCTTGAAAGGAGCTGAGCTCTTGCCTGCTTGTCTGTGTGAAGACCACTAAGTCAAAAGGGGCTTGTGCTCTGAAAAAGTTTGAGGAAAACTCCACCTACCTCACAAGATGAGTCTGATGCAGTTAATTCATGTTCATAAAAAAGCTTATCATACTTTGAATAAAAGATTTCTGGTGCAGTTAGTATCTTAACCAGCAATATAAAAATAATGATAAAATGACAGAAGAATACCTTACAGACTGAGACCTCAGAGAATTCTCTGATACTTATGTCCTTTGGCATGTTTTACAACAATTGAGTGATATACCCCACTACTTGGTCAAATTCTGGTTACTGTTATGAATAATGCTCCCCGAGGTGCTGTTGCTTGGCTGATGGTCTGTTCCAGGCAGTTGATTTTCTCCAGTGCAGTGTAGGCAAAGCTGGGTTTGTAATGGCAGTGTTTCTCTGTGTGTGTGCCTGCGCTTTCCATGTGTTTATGTTTTACAAACTGAGGTAGTGAGAAGTACAGGACAGTTCTGTTTATGTAAATATAGCTTCTTCAGAGAGATAAGGGTGAAATTGCTGCAGTTTATGCATGTCAGACTTGTATTGTGGGAACGATGATTAAATACTTCTTAGCTTAGCTGTTCCAGAAACTTCCCTGATGATATCTGCTTCATGAGGATCACCATAACAGACAAAATTAGATTTTACCTTGTTATGTCAGACAGTTAGCCTTGATTTTAAGAAATCATTGATTGTATAGAGTTTTAGAGGGAGTATTTGTGGCTTCTTAAGATTTATGTACCTTGTGTCAGCTGTGGGTGCCTGGAATGCACTGTTTTGGTAACAGAAGTGGTATGGTAGTGGGCTTTAAAAAACATGAACAGAATCCAGAATGCAGTGTGATGTTTTTAGGTGTCATCTCTGTTCTAACTGCAGTATTTTTAAAAATATTTTTAATTTTCCTTTGCTCCAGCTGGGGCTGTTTGTAGATTTCAACCCAGAAGAGGTGCTGTTGGGTGCAGAGGAAGGTGGGGATGATGGGGACCTAGAAGCAGAGCTTGCTGCCATCACAGGAGTGAAGGTGAAAGAAGAGAAATCAAAACCGAAAGGGAAAAGTAAGTTAAAGTATCGGGATTTTATTTACTAACAACCTGAATAGTTTATTAATGATACCTATTTACATAACACTGATTTATCTAAAATGTTTTTAGTCACTGATAGAAACTGAAATTGCAACTGTTCTTTCCTTTACTTTGAAAGGTTTAAGTTGCTACTCCACAAAAAAGGGTAAGAGCTTTTTTATCTATGCTCTTGTAGACATTGGAACAAAGATATATGATGGCTGGCCAACTTAATGACTAAATTGAGACATGCTTTTCTACTATATGAAGTCATAAAAAGGTGTAGCAGGTGTTAGATGAATTCAAAATGGAAAATGTATTTCTTGTGGAGGGTTGGTTATTTGCTGTTTGGCTGCTGTTCTGTTTTTGTTTAAAGCCTGAATGTACTGAATGAGCATTACATTTTTAGTTAATGGAGTCTGTAACCAAAATTGAATACCCTTTTAAGAGGGAAATCCTGGAACTGATGGAATTACTGGGGGAATCCTATAGCTTGTGTTACGCAGGAGGTTAGAGTGCCTCTTGGAATGGATCATTACTATTCTTATTATTTTAAGCATCTATTAATTTTGTCTGGTAGTGTTTGCATGCAGCTATGCAGTGTTGTACAGAGTTACTGTAATCTACTGTGAATGAAGGCTGCTGCTGAGAGGGGCAGTCTCCAGTGAGCATGTTCTGCCTCTGAGCTGCTGTGCATATTTATGGAGCTGTGGGATGAGCTGATTCAGGAAACTGATCTATAAAAGTGAACTGCTGTTGTTGTGCTAGGTTTTCAGCTGAATCAGTTCCTTGATCTGGTTTGCTACCTGCCTGTTTGAATGCTGCTGTGGCTGCAAGGGAGGGGTGGCAGCAAGTGGTTGAGGTAGGACAAGGAGAATAGGACCTACCCTTGCTACAGGTGTGTGAGCAGATGCTGGAAAGATGAGTCAATTTTCTCCAGCTCTGCAGTAATCTGTCTATAATATTTGAAGGGTCTTTCACACAGAGTAGCAGGGGAATGAAGAATTTTGAAATATATAAACTTTCTGAACACAGTAGTTGATGACAGAGAAAGTTTTTTAATCTAAATTTTAAATAATTTCCACTGTCCAGATTTCAAGATTGTAGTAAACTCTTTAATGCTAATTAGCACAATTGTGCTGATATTCACAGCAGCAGAACTTCTGCCACTGGACATAGGTTACTCATGGTTAAAACATGTAGTAAAGTGTTCTGAGGATGAATTTAGATGTCAGGAGCTCTGGAATTGTTGTCAGCTTCTCAGATGCTGACTTCATTCCAGCCCTGATCATGTCACTTGATGGTGTTTTTTCAGTCTCTTTATTCATAAGAGGGAAATGAAATTTCAGACAGTGCAACATTTACTGTGCTTTCTGAAGGTATGTGTCATGGCTCATAAAACTATTTGCCAAAATCATTTACAACTATTCTGTTTTCCTGGTAGAACTGGAAGTATATAGATGAGAAAATGGTGGAAAATTAACAACTGGACAGCTGGTACTGGGGACTCATGGGACCTGGTACAGTGTAGTGGTGGGGACAGGATGCAGGCTGGCACTTGGGAAGGAGGAGGGTACAGTACGGACAGGGGAAAAACAGATCCTGTTTGGAGAAAGACAGGAAAAAAAGGACCCAGTATGTTCTCTCCCTCTAACTTGGAGAAGCAGGCAGCAAAAGCTGTACTGTTGCAACATCTTAAGTACACAGATCTCTGCTATCAGTGATGGATGAATGCCAGTTGGTCAGCCACCTGGATGTCTGAAATCATAACCTTGACTTGTCATACTGGATTAGAGCTGAACCAACCATCCAAGGAGGCTCAGGTGGCTTTTTTGCCTCTAGTGTGGCTTCATGTAAGGGACACCCTGACCCCTACAGCACAGCCGGTTGCCTTTGGATATGTCCTACTCTCCGAGCTGCAGAGTTTTGCTAAAGGTCAAATACATGAGCAACATGTTTGGTATGGGTACTGAAGCACTGATGTGGTAAATTAGATTATTTGAACAGGAACAGCTTTGTACCTGGGTTAATTTCAGCTGTTTCTGCAAATGCAGGGGAAGGATGTGAACCGTTTTAAGAGTCACAGAGTGGTCAGGGTTGGAAGGGACCTCTGAAGATCATCTAGTCCAACCCACCTGGTAGAGCAGGGTCATCTACAGTAGATCACACAGGAACATGTCCAGATGGGTTTTGAATGAATCCAGAGGAGGAACCTTTCTGGGCAGCCTGTTCCAGGGCTCTGTTACCCTCACAGTAAAGAACTTTTTCCTTATGTTTAGCTTGAAAAAGTCATTTACAGTCATTTAAATTGGCTGTAAAACTCTGTCCTGAAGGTCTGTATTCAACATTTTCTAACACTGGTGAGTCACAGTTCTATGTCTGCATAGGAGAGTGTCAGAGGCATTTAGGTGGACAGTTGGGATTTGTGTGCAAGTAACTTTACCTTTGAGAGTGTGTGGAGGAAGTTGATGGTTAAGGAAGATGTGGTTGGCACAGCATGAAGTAGATGTGAGACATCAGCGAGGAGGAGTTAAGTAGAGTTTTCAGGGTGAAAACCAGAAACTTGAGAAATTGCAAGACGAAGTAGCCAAGAAAGATTTGGAAAAGGGGAAATCTCTTGGGCATGAGACAGCAATGCAGAAAATGCAGAAGTGTAGTTAGTGAGGCAGAAGAAACAGCACTTTTTCTGATTTGCTTAGCAGATCTCTATGCCAGCATTCTGCTGCTGCTCTTGGGATCAGGACAAATATGATGCCTTGATTTGGAGCATTGTATTTGTGTATGCCAAGTGTGACTTTGCAGTAGTGTTTGGTGTATAAAACAAGTAGCTTTTCAAGGTAGATATTCTTGTCTTCCTTTCTTGCTGTCTTTGAACATATGGATAGTTTCTGTGCCTCTGTGTCTGTCCTTTTAACAACCAGTAGTTGGGCTCATGGCTTATATTGTTCAGTATGTCTCTAGAATTGATGGTCATGTGCATCACCACAAATTTGTACCCAGTTTAGTAAGAGATGGAGAGAGACATTCTTGTGCTTAAAGACTGCAGATGGAGAAAAAAAGATACCTCCTAGTCTGTCACAGTGCTTATGGTTTTGACATTCAGGGTCCTTGTATTAGTAAACAGGCATTATATCTCCCTGAGATCTAGTTTCTGAGCAAGGTTGTGGGATGCAGTTATTTTCCTTGTCTTACTGCCTGCTGTCACTGTCAGTCTGAGAAAGACTAGTAATGCTTTTTCTTCCTGCATGTTTACTTCCCCAGTCTTTGTCTTTTCTCCATGAATAAATATATCTTCATTTACCTCTGACACTATCTGATGAAGGGAAAAGAAGTCGCTGCTTTTTTATAGCTGGTAGCAGCTTCTTTAGAATTTGTATCCAGTGTCTCTGTAACTTTTACTTAGGGTTTATGGCTCCTTGTGGATTCTTTTTTGCAGCTCCTCTGCCTATGGATCATATTGAAAAGATGGCTGCGGAGTGTATGAAAGACCTTGATGAAGATGAGGAGGAAGAAGCAGATGATGAAGACCTGGAGAAAGATACAGACCTGTTGGTATGCATACCTTTGTTAGCAAGAGGTTTTAGTATGTCTTTGGTTCTTTCGTGTTTTGAACTGCATTTAGCAAAAATATCTGTTAGCTTTGCAGTGAGAAGTTATAAATATAAATATAAGGCTTTGCAGGATCCAACCCTCTGCACACCAGTGCAAGAGTTTCCTGGCTGACATTCATACATGTGAGGGTCTTGGAGAAGTGGGGGAACTGCAGGGATCCCATTCCATGTCAGCTGGTGAAACACAGCAAGGGACATTCTCCTTAAAGTGATCTCTTGTCACCATTTTGCTACTGCTTTGAGTCATGCTTGACCTGACAGAATCTCCCAAATAATTCTGTCATTTCAGTGAGTGGTCTAGTTGGCAGGCTTTAAGGAAGGAGTTTTAAGCAGTGTTTTTGACCTCCATTGTTAATAGATGCTTTTTGGTCATTTGAAATTTGGGGGTTGAATGATCTTTGTAAAATACTGTACTTCTGTGAACTTCTCCAGCTTCAGATCTCTAATCACAAACTTACTTGGTGATCCTGGAGCTGCAGTGGGGCTTCCTGTTGTGGATACAAGTGGAGCCAGTGGAAGCAGTTTCATTTAAAAAAATAAAAGTTACCAGGATGTAAGATGTTTAAGACTCTTTGTTTGGGTTCAGGGTCCATCCAAAGGTTTTGGAGCTTGAGACTTGATTTTATTTCGTCTTTCGAGGAAGTTGAAGTTTTTGAGGAAGAGCCTTTTGTTGGCTTTTACTTTAGGCAGAATTACAAGAAGTTCTGGGCGTGGAAGGTGAGACAGGAAGCTGTGAGGATGAAACAATAGCAATGGAGCCATCCACAGCTGAACCAGAAAATGAGCAACCTGAACTGCAACCACAGGTAGGAAAGAGCTTCATGTCCTCACAGTTTTGCTGAATCACTGTTGTCATGCAGCTTATATGAGGGTCACAAAAAAGGATCTAGAGAGGTCTTCTTGTCCTCCAAGGAAGGAAAAACTGCACTATTGCTGTCTTCTCTGTGCATAGCAATGCTGTATTGAAATAGGTGGATTTTTTGCTTTGTTCAGAGGCTGATTTTTAATGGTAGCAGAGAATTGAGGAGATAAACAGTTGGAATCAAGCGTGTCATGTCCCTCAAACATATGAGCATGCAGATTTCAGTTCAGGCTTCCAGAGGTCCTGTCTTCCCCCTCAGAGTACTGAGTGGTGTGCTGAAATGGTGACACTTGTTGTAACTCAGCATCTTTGACATCTTTGTGGAATTCTTCTCAGTAGCATTAGCTTTCTCAACTTAATTTGTGAAGCCTCATGCAGTCAGATCCTTTATTCGGTTACTGCGGTGTTTCTGTTGTGTACTTCAGGATTCCAGTGCCCTTGTATATTGGTCCCATTAATAAATAGGCATGGGAGCATTTCTATAGAAATAATGGCAATAATGACATCAGTCACTGTCTGAACAGTCTCTGGAGCTGTGCAGGGTTTGTAAGTAGGTACTCATAACTTTGTTCAGGCTGCTTTTGTCACTAAACTAATTCCATGCTGTAGGAGGAGGAAAAAGAGCTCTTGTAGTAAAACCAGGTTGAAGAAGCCTGGAAGGGAATAAACTAGCATCTTTTAAAAATAAGAAAAGGAAAAGTCAATATTTGTGCCAAAATACCTCTTCACACCCTCTGTTGTGTGGCGTTTGAGAGGCCTTACTGTTCTCTTCACCTACTCCCATACCACATGGCTCCAATTACTCTGTGACTGGGAGTTTTCTAAATGTCTCCACCCATTCTTCTCTGTTAGGCCTTTGAGAGAGAGCCCAGAGGTGGATCCTGGGGCCGTTAGCACAGCACAAGTGCTCCTCTGTTTCAGAGACTGTTTCTTTTCACTCTTGACTAATGGGAGTATGTGGAGAAGAGGAGTATTTGTTTTTCAGTGCTGTGGGAAAACCTGTATAGTTGGATGAAATAAGTTTTCTTGATTTGTTCTATTATTTTTTCTGAGACCACCTCACTTCCTGCTGTTACCAGTGAGCTGCGACAGACAATAGAGACAAGAATTGCTAATTATTGGGCAGCAATTTCTAATGCAAAGGAGGCAGGTGAGAGCTCCAAAATACGTCGATACGAAAGAGGCCTTAAGGTAAGCTGGGTTCATCAGGTATGGGAATAAGAGGAAATTCTGGGGTGTAGTTCAGGGTCTTTCCAAAAGTGTCCGTTTGTTCAAAGGGGAAAGAAATTGCATGCTGCCTTGAGTTACTTTAAAAATATTTTTTGTTACTACGAAGCTGATGTAGCAAATACACAGATAAAGTGTAACGTCAAATGCCTTTTGTGCTTTGGCTTTGTGTCTGTTGAATGTGGCTAGTGGTAGCTGGAGGCAGTGTTTGTGGTAAATGCTGATGTTAAACCCACCTGTCTAGATCTGAATTTGAGCTGTGGTGGCTGTTAAGTGTTAGCTTAAAGCAAATTTTAGCAGCTTTCCTAGCACATAAACCTTCCAGCTCATCACTGATGCCTTCCTTTAGATGCTAACCTTCCACTCAGTTCTGTGAGGTGAGGGAAGGTGTTACCTTTCCCTGAGTGTGTTGGCTGTGCTTGAAAATGAATCGAGCAGGATTTTGCATTAAGGCAATTACAACTTGCAGCGAGGAGTGGTTTCGTCAGCTTTGCATCTTTTCAGCCAGGTGGCGTGCTTGTAGTGAGTTGGTGCTCGCTGATACTGCTGTGCAGAGTGCCTTTCTTTCTCTGGTTGCTTCATCTGGTCTCCTGCTTCACCTCAGCTAGCAGCCAGCTCTGTCTTACTGAGCAAAGCTTTATAGCTCAGCACTCTCCACTGCAGGAAGAATGTGATGTCTCACTAGCTACCAGGTGTCTTAGGGTACATAGGGAACAACTGAAGCCAAGCCCAGGGGACTAAAAGCACAAGTAAGGACATGTCTGTACGTGTCCATGGCCTCCTGGCTCTGAAAGGAATGTGCATGAAACCGCCTGACCTTTCAGAGAGAAAGAGGAACAGGCAAACCAGCTTGTTGCATCCAGCAACAAAGATGAGTGCACTGTTTTGCCACCTCCTTTATTTTTCAAAGTAGGGAGTTTCCCTGTGCCTTAGCAGTGTAACTAAGGATAATAGACTAGATCTCACTTCACAGCTCACAGTTCCTTAATTAGCAAAATGACATGCCAACAAATGGTGTACAGTTATCTCTTGTACTTACTTCTTGGAACTGTGAACTTTAATCTCAGCTTTTAATTCCGTTTCGAGTAAGTCTGCCATCCCACACGTGGAGGAGAGAGAGCTGTGTGTGGGTTGCTGTACTGGTCTGAACCCCAATCTTGCATGCAGTCAGAACCAAAGTATCTCTACCATGGTTGCTTAATAGGTCAACCAGTGTCATGGCTAACCAAAAATAGCAGTGATTCTGGCACCGATAAGATTCGGTTGTTGTAGTTGCCTTTCTGTGCTTCCATTTCAGTTTCTGTGCAAGATTAAAGAAGTAAAGCTTATGTTTTAGCTTAAAGTGCTTGGTGGTCTTCTGTCTGAACCTTAAATAAAAAAAATAATACTGAGGCAGGTAACATCTGTGGTGGAGAAAGCAATTTAAAAAAATGAGCAGTACCTAACATTTTACAGGAGGTGAGATCTTGCCATAGAGCACCAACTGAAGCTCCATTTCCTTTTTTATGGCTTCTCTCATTAACTAGGTATGCAGACTCCTTCCTTCCCTGAATTCACATAGGCAGTGATCTTTCATAGTGGTGTGTTTTATTTTGTTTTAAAGACATAAAGTGCATCTACAGCTGGTATAAATGGCTTAATTGGTGACTTTATGTGACAAAGCTGAGTGGACCACATTAGCTATCCAGCAGTTCTAGGTTTTGAGGTACTTGCAATTATGCAGTTTGGGTAACAAGTCGTTGTTGCTCTGATAGTTAGGTACCTTTCACTAGCACTGAAGTTGGCCTTGGAGAAAAACAGGGAGCTAAAGGGCAGGAATCTGTAGTGGTGTGTATAATAGATCCCATAATGGATAAGGGAATGAATTTATGTTTCAATTATTTTATTCTAGTAATATGTTTGAAAATGCCTGTTGACTTCGCTGTTCTATCTCTGCCAGACACTGGAAACCATGCTGGCTGCAGTGAAGAAAGGCAAAAAAATCAATGAGGAAGAAATACCACCTCCTGTTGCAACAGGAAAGAGTTCTTCTCACTCACCTCAAGCCACGGGAGTGGAACCAGATAATTCAGGAGATTCAGTCAGTGTCCTACCAGAGAATAAAGCTGAGTCTGCTGCAGGTGATGAGCAGAAGACCTCTGATGAGGCAGTGCAACATTTGGAATCAGAGTCTTTACAGGGTCATGCTGCTTCTAGTCCAACTGTGGAAACAGGTACCATGATCTGAGGGGGTAGGCAGTTGCAACACTGTTTTAATGCTGCCTCTTTCTTGATATTTATGTTGTATGGCAGAGCCCTGCTTATGTGGGAACTTCCCTGTGGAATGTTTCAGAGAGGGTTGTCTGTGGGATGCTGAGTTCCTGGCAGTGGAATCAGTTATTGTTATCGAGCTCTTTTAGGCACTGAGTCAGTAACTTTCCCTGTGCCTCAGTTTCTCCTTCAGTATTGTGAAGTGGAATTCCAAGCTTTAAAGAGTTTTGACATATTGACTAAAAGACTTTCTGTTTTTGTTTTGTTTTATTGGGAAAAGTGGGATTGCTATGGCTGGTAGGACTTCTGAAGGCTGGAGGAAGAAGGGCTGTTGTAAGATGATGCGTGATTCAGAGCAAAATAAGTCTAGTGCAGGTTTGGATAGATGGACATAGCAAGGAGTGGGTATCTTGCGTGCCCTGTGTAAGTCTCAACGTTGTTTCATTCTCACAGATCTCCAGAGCAGCAGCACACGAGCACTATTACTTAGGAGACAGAGGGAGTATAAATTAGCAGCTCTAAAAGCCAAGCAGCAAGGGAACCTGGAGAAAGCAAAGGAATACATGAAGGCAGGCAAGGTATGTACACAAGAAATCCTAAATGCGAAACATACCCTATGCTGTACCCACATGTGCTGAGTATCACATTTTCATTGTGGTGGTCTTGGACATACTAGTGTAAATTTTCTGTTTTCTTTTTTCTCTGCATTAGAAATTTAACATGGTCTTGGAAGCTTTGGATAGCGGGCAGCCAATAGACCTCCAGAATATGCCTCCATCTCCTCAGGGTAAGGCTTCTCTTACAAAAGCCCTTTTAGAAGTCTCTCTATGCTGTAATGGAATGATTCTGAATTTGATTGCAAAACTGTAAGAATAGTTGAAGAGGACTTAGGCCTGAGGCTTACTGCAAATTCAAACTGTAGTCAAGACCAGTGAAGAGAAGTTGAGGTATCATTATTTATATTGAAGTTACTCTCTGTGAATTACAAGTTCAAGTAGGCGTTGATGTCTAATATTCCTATTTTTGTAGCTTTTAGTAGCAGCCAGGTTATGAAGTGGAAAGAAGGAAATGGCACATTTTTCAAGGTTACTGTAATGTTTGATGGTGGTGTATTTCAACTGAAGTCCATAATGTTCAGATTAAGAGATTACCAAACAGATTGCAGTGCAGTAAAGTCTAAATCTTAAAGCAAGTTACCAATATTAAAGATACTTTGATAAGGGAGAGGTATCACCACCACCAATTCATATTTCATCTGTGCAGCTCTGTGTTTTAAACGACTTTATTAGATTATTTATTCTAAGAAACTAATGACAGATTATCTTATTTCAATAAATCATAGGAGTTATGACTCCTTAAGTTATAAACTGACCACCAAATGGCATTAAAGAGAACCTTCACCCATGATACAATCTTGCCTTAAAAAGTGCAAGATTATTGCAATGAATATTTTTGTAGTTTTCTGAAATAACCACAGTTACACAATGCCAGAAACTTGGGTGTCTGAATAAATGGTATTAAGTGCTTCCCTTTATTCAGCACATCTTTTGTTACTAGGATATTTTAGTCAATTAGCAATCTTATTCACTCTTCCCATCTGCCAAGATACCAAGGTATATTCTGGGGAGAGAATTCTTGGAATACTTGAACTGGTTTTACTTTTTTTTTCTTTTTCTCTTTTCTCTCAAGCAGCAGTAGCCTAAATTAAATCAGCATTTGAGATTTTCTATTATAAAGCATTTTCTCTGAATAATGGGAACCTTAGACTTACCCAGCCATGCAGATAAGCAGCCATTCAATCTTCTGAAGCCAAAAAGCTTTTAGGAAGATGATGTGACCAAATTGATGGTTTTCTGAGTTACATTGGTTGACTTGCTGTTTCTGACACACACTGTGAAATCTCCTGCTTTTCTTGCTTTGCAGATCTTGAAAAACTAGGAAGTGTACAGGGTACGTCCAAGCAAAAGGTACCAGCTCCAGTGGGAAGTTATCAGGATCTTCCAACTCCTGAACACCAGACCCAAGAAGCTTCAGGTAGGACTTTCAGATTTCTCTAGCAAAACATAAAAACAGCAGAGCTGGAAGATCTTCCCTATCCCACTGAACTCCAGCAGGATTGAATAAACCTAGCTATTGTTCCTGGATATTGTTTGCTGCTGATCCTATCTCTACTTTGTTCTGGATCAGTAATGGAAGTAGAAGTTAATAAACTTTGTTTAGAAGAGCTGTATTCATGAGACTTTGAAATGATGTTTTTGTCTCTGCAGAAGGTAAGGAAGGGGAGGAAAAAGGCAGCTCATGTTTTGAAATCTGAATCATGTGGCATTTCATTGTCTGTCTTATTTCAAGCTTCCCTGCAGCAGCCAAAAACGGTGCTGGAAGCGTTGCAGCAAAGGCTGGAGAAGTACAAGTCAGCAGCAGCACAGGCTAAAGCCAGCGGGGATGATCGGAAGGGCAGGATGCACGAGAGGATAGCCAAGGTAAAACAAAAGTGGAACGAGCTGCTGGCATCCAGCAAAGCCATTTGAATTAGTTCTCTCACTGAAAACATTTTCAAGTCTGAAATAATGTGTGCAATATCCTTCTGTTGGAAACAAGTTCCAGTAAGGAAGCTGGAAAACATTTGGAGGAAGGAGAAATAGGGACGATGCACATATTATGCGTATTCTGCAAGGTTTATGCTGGTTAAATAGAGATGATTGCTAATTTATAGTCCACTTCATTTATGTCTTACTGAGTGCCCTTGGTTACAGCAATACCAGGATGCCATAAGAGCCCATAAAGCAGGGAGAAAAGTGAATTTTTCAGAGCTACCTGTTCCTCCTGGTAAGTGTGAATATAAAATGTCCTGATACCAACTTTTGTATATCTACTGGGCTCTGAAAGAAATGTGTAGATGTTGCCTCCTCATCCTGTGGAACAACTTCTTCTTTTTCTCAGTGAGCAGGCTGGCCTTGCTGTTTGATGCTATTGTGAAACTGTTTATTAGTATGCTCCCAAACTTTCACACTGATTAATATTCCAGACTACTGACTGCCTGTTTGACAGCATTGGAACTTGAAACTGGCCCTATTTGAAGAGTTAAACAACTTAACCACAGGCAGGTGATGAAAATGTCACCTGTCTGTCCTCTGTGCCAGCCCTCCTAGCAGAAAAAGTAAACTGGAGTTTACTGCAAGGAGATTTTTTTAAGCTGAAAAAACGTGCCTGATGTTTCCAGTTCTGTGATTCCCAGCAGGAGCCTCAGAACTGTAATCAATCATCTTCTTGCAAAACCTCACAAGTCAGATCAGTGTTGCAGCTCTCATGGCTAGTAAAAGTAATCCACAGAGATGAAGCAAATCATGCCCATAGTCACACTGAGACAGTGACAGAGGCAGAAACTGAACATGCTTCTTGAGACACTCCAGGTCCTTTTTATCTTCTTCAGCTCGTGTAGTTCTGCGTTTGTAAAAGTTTGGGCAAGGTCCTCTATGAATGTTCCACCTCTGGTTTGCATGATACTGTTTCTCTGCTAGGAAGCATCACTCCTGATAATCTTGTGCCCAATGTGTTCATCTGAAAAGGTACACTGAGCACTGCAGAGTGGTGCCTAGATTTTCTAAGTTAGAAAAGGGACATGGACCTTGGGGCTTTTTTGTCACTGTCAAATGTGGCAATGGAAGCACTGTAGTAGTGGTAGTAGAGTAGGCAGTGCCAGCTCTGCCAGGTCACATACTGCTTTGAAGGTTTCCTTCTTTGAAGCTGTCCCTGAAAAGCAGTTTAGCATCTTCTGTCCTAGAACATGATCCATTTCTTGGTAAATAAAATTTTCCATAAGAGTGAGATACTCCATATTTACTCTCTGAAAACACAGATAACTCCTCAGTTCCCTTACATGTTAGCTGTGTGCTTTTCAGGCATCCTTTAGAGGCCATGTGATTTACATTGAAGACAACATCAGGCAGTCACTGAAACCAGCAGTAAGGTTATAATGGCTTGGCAGTGCCTTTCATTGCATCTGGATGATGATAAAAGTACGACAGAAGTGCTGCTGAGGAAAGGATCAGGTGTCACGGGGGGACAGCAGCACAGGATTCTGTGGTCTGTTTGAAGCTAGCACTGAACTGGTAGCATAAAAAGGAGAGTTTATCTTCCATCATAAAGTCTCCCTCCCATCCTTATAAGGATAATAAAATAATCAAAAGGATCGTTCTTCAGATACTTCATATTTAACTATTGGGATTCTGCCTTTGCAGCCTCTGCATTGCAGTAGATTTTCTGCAGAGGCTGATGTTAGTCTGTTACCCAGATGTCAGCTGTGTACTGTTTGTTACTCAGTGGTGTGGCACAGATTTTCTGCTGGGCTATGTACCAGCTAAGGTGAGGCAGCAGTGAGAGGGGGGAAGAAAAAAGCCAGCGATTTTTTGTACAATCCATTGTCTTTGTGCAAAGGAGAGAGGCTAAATTCTTGGCTGGATCTGGGGCCATCTCTGTTACCAAAGTCTTGTGGTTGTGAGGTTCCTTGGCTGGCTGCTAAACTTATGCAATAACAGAGCATGGTTTAATCATTTTAGCATCATCCCTCTAAGCCTGTATATCTGTGAGAGATCTGATCTTAAGCCCACCACTCAGACTATCTAGCAAGCCTTTGTGGCCTTGGCCTCAGTCTAGTTATACTGAGTTCTGAAATATGTTAGATAGTAGTTACTTGGGTAGAAATAACTTTACAGAAAACAAGAAATTTGGAAGACAGGACATAGGTCTATGTGACTCTTTACTTCTGAATTCCTTACCTCCTCAGGATTTCCCCCTCTTCCGGGTGTTGGAGCAATGGATGGTGACAGCACAATAGCTGCAGTTCTGGAAAGTGCCAGCAAGCTGGCAAACATGGAGGAGAATGATGATGAGGAGGAGGTTGGTATTTTTTAGTAGGATGTGTAAAAGTTGAAATGCTGTCTCTTGTGGTATGCAGAGGTGAGGCCATTGGGTTTCCAGTCAAGCAAGGCTACTGAGAGGAATTACATTTCCCAGAAGTCTGAAAAGTACAGAATCTCAGTAGTAATTTCAGTTTGCACTATAGTGTAGGGAAGAGAGCTGAGATGTTACTACAGTCAGCACTTAGAGTCTGTGAGTCCAGAGTTTTACTCTTTCATATCTGTCTTGTATGCGGGTTTTATTTTCAAAGCAAACACTTCAGATCCTGGTCACCTCTTCACATTGTTCTAAAGTACTTAAATCTGTTCTTTGATCCTGCATCCCAGTTGCTCCTGTGTTTGTACTTTGTCAGGATGTTCAACACGTCCTGCTTTTTGTCAGGCAGCACCAGCCTTTAGGCTTTGATTTGATTTCTTTCTCTCTCTGGATTCGGTTGCTGATTGTTTGCACTTTCAACCAGAGTAGCTTTTAATGGAAAGAATTCCTGGGTGATGGTTTTTCTGCATGCATCTGCTTTTTTTTGAAATGGCTGCCTTGTTGAACATTCCTTTAGTCCCTTCTGCAGCGAAGGTTCGATGCTTGTGTAGGTCAGCTCCTACTGGTGTGGCATGGCTCATAAACTCCCAGACATTAAAATTTACTGTCTGGAAGGTTATGCTCCCCTCACAAGTGATATCAGAAGGCTGATACAATGATAACCATGGCTGTTGATACTTGGGATGCTGTTCTCAACTCTGGAATAGATTTCGTGCATTTAATATGGAAACTTTTTTTTGTTATGCCAGAATGAACCTCTGACACAGGCCCCAGTGGCCAAGAAGCCTGCTCAGCTGCCTGGAAAGCCTACTCAGGTTGTTAAGCCAATTACAGTGCCATCTGCTGTGGCTGAGGAGGAGAGCTCTCCTGAACATCTGAAACGGGCTACATCACCCTCCACCCTGGACAAGACAGAGTCAATGGATCATCTCCCTGCAGCTGGTAAGGGATGGTCATTCCCAGTGATCCATGTGCAAGTCGTTTGCATTAATTTAGTTTAATACCTTTTCAAAGACTTCTCTGTTATAGTTCAGATATGAGCCTGTGAATGTGTGTCATGGGTTTCCTCTGACAGGAGCCTCAATATACGTGTCTGCTGGAGGGCAAATCCAGACCAGCCATACAGCTTTATATCAGAGTGAAATAATTATAAGGGTGTGTAATTATAAGGGTGATTGGGTTTTTAATTAATTTTGATGTCACAAGCATATCGATTAATCATGTTTAACTCTGCTCACAGTTGAACTCTACGTATAGCCTCATTAGAATGGATGGCTTGTCAGTGTGAATTATTCATTGATCTAATGCAGCTTCCTATATCCAGCAGTGCTGTCTGCCTAGTGCTTCATCCAGGGATCCCAAACTGGCATATAGGCAGTAGTTTATCAATCTCTAGTTGCTAAGGTCACTAAGCAGTTGTCTGTGCAAGATTTGATTGGACAGATAGTAAGGGACAGTCACCACCTCATGGTGTGATTTGGGCACACACCAGCAGTGTTCAGGCTCTTACTGATTCTGTTGTCATGCCTTGACTATAATCCCAGCCTCCTTCTTCCATTTTGCCCTGGGTTAGTTCCCTCAGGACAAACAGAACTGCCTAGTTGGCTGACACGAGTTCCTTTGCAGAGTGCAAAGGCATTTCATAGTGCCACTGTGATTAGCTCATAACTCTGCTCTCTAGAAAACTCCATGACTTGCTTTAAAAAGACCACTAAAACACAGTAGTTGTCCATTTTGGTTTTAAAAATCTGTGAATCTTCGGGAGTTTGTTGTTGGTTTTTTCTAATTTTAGCTTGACTTACTAGTCTCTTGAATGAATTACTCTAGTCTCATGCTGTGAAGGAATTGATAATACCTGGTGTTAAGGTAATCTTTCTTGAGTATTTCAAGTGTTTAAAAATAAGACCTATAGGTGCAAGAAGAACCTGGTCAGATTGATACTGACATGATTTTCACAACAAAGTGTCAGTACTTCAGTATTACAAAGCTATATTTCACTAACCCAAGTGCATTCTGTGATCCAAATTTTACCTCCCTCCCTCCAGAATTATGAAGTGCATCTTACAGCTGCCCATAGCTGATAAATCAACTGTAAAAATTGTCTGTCTCTTGTTGAAGAGAGGTGTGGGAGCAGAGTGGAGCAGTTGCACTTAAGGCCTATACCAGGAAAGTCAAGGAGCCAAGATCAGTTGGATTAATAGCCTTGCTCAGTCTGTTCTCCACAGATTGTTTTTGAAAATACCTGTTCTCTGTCTCAGCCTCACAGAGCACTCTGTGGGGTTTGTCTCAGTGGAATCTGGGCTAGCTACCTTGGCTGACTGGGCAAATAGCTCACAGCAGCAGGCCAGGGGGCTCTTCTGCCAGCATGGGAATAAGCTGATCATCATCTGACAGCAGTGAAACATAGTGTGAGAGGCATTGGTGTGTTTATTTGCTGAGACAGGCACCTCTCAAGTGTTGTTTAGCTTCTGTAATCATGAATAGAGTGCAGTGGTGAACACAAGTATCTTTGGAAGTGGCTGTAATCAGCTCCTGCTGTACCATTTCCTAGGTGAGGTGTAAGTAGAGGCAGGATGCACTGACCTGGAACGATGTAAAGCAGTCTTTTCTGACTCTTGTGGTTGTCCTTACTGTTGTGGGAAGGAAAGAGGAGACCCAAGAATTAGTAAGAAACTAAACTGCCAGGGAGTTAAAAAGAAGCAGAGGTGATAAGTCTGAATGTGCCTGCACATTTGTTCATCTGGGTTTTTTCTGACAGCTCAGGGGAGAGGGAATAAATGAGTACAGAAGATGCTGATGATAATCACTGTCATATAAGTTAACACGTCAAGCTGAAAGTTTGAATTCAGATTCTGCTTTGGACCAATCAGCTGTGTTGGACTCTTGTCTCCTGCCTGCAGATAAGGGGCTGTAAGTTACTGTTGAGACACTTGTGAAGTGCTATCAGGCTTCTTGATGAAGGATGCCATGACAGAAGGAAGTTTTTTCTTTTGCTGATACTTGAAACTGGCCAAGAAACAATTAAGTGCAGTAGGGAAATGTCCTTATTTGATATCTGTGCTTTTACTGACCTTTTTCTGGCTATAAACTGAATGTGATAAACCTGTCTCAGGGGCATAGCAGTGTCAGATGAGTGAGGGTTTTTATACAACTGTTTTTCAGCTAGGGAACAGCTGGAATTTCTGGAGAACAGAAAGAAGCAATACGTGAAGGCAGCCATCAAAGCAAAGAAGGAAAATAACCTTGAGCAGGCTAAGATGTATCTCAGAACAGCTAAGAGCTTTGATGTAAAGATTGAGCAAGCAAAATGTGGCAAACCTGTTGATATTTCTAAGGTTAGTAGGACTGTTTATTGTTCTGCTTTGTTTCTTATTATTGAACATCTAAGTGCTTACTTCAAACAGTGAATGATTTAATAAATATTTCTTGACATAAGTTTATTTGCTCAAGTGGCAAATCTGGATACTGAGCTCTGAAATTACCCTTTATTTTCATTTTGGTTTTGGTTTGTTTACTCTGCTGCTCCTCAAATGTGCCAGATTTTGAGAACAGTTAGTCTCCATGAACCATTTGCTCCTTGATTTACAATGGCACACCTCAACCATGCAGCTTGGAGGTGTTCCCTGGGCTTACATACATACATATCTTGTCTGTGTCCAAACTCCATTTTGAGATGAGGATCAGGTGCACGTGATGCAGTGATGCCCTGGCATTTGGTAGATGGGGAAACTAAAATGCACTTCAGTGACTCTTCTGACCTTAATAATCAGGGATCTAATCTGCAAGACATTCTGCAGAGTTTTATGACTTCAGCCATGGTGGAAGTAGTGGTTGGGTTGGAATTGCCTTTAGAAGAAAAACAGCACATCTCCCTTCAATGACCATTCTTGTGCATTCTGACTGCTTTATGTCTACTTCATTTTTTTTCCTCTAAAGGCTCTGACATATGATGTTCTTCTGTTGCAGCTGCCATCACCCCCTACAGATGATGAAGGGGATTTTATCTTCATACATCATGAAGACGTCAGACTGTCTCAGAAAGCAGATGAAGTATATGCACAGCTCATAAAACTGCTGAAGGACCAACATGAGGTAACCATTTTATCTTGTCTAGAAGTGTGTTTTTTAACATTCCTCTGGGCTTTATTAATATTATAATCACATCATTGTTTCTGTGGAGTCTTTTGTTTTTCTTCTAAAATACTTTCGATTTTGTGTCTTAAAGTGGAAAATCTTCAGAGTTGGTTTCTCTAGTAGTTGAAGTCAGAGGATGTACTTGGAGGCTTGGGACTATCAAATTATCAGTATTAAATCTGAGCACTCAAGTTTGAAAATAACACCTGAATAATTAAGACTAGCCCTTGGATGAACCTTGTATCTAGAAATTAAGTTATTAAAAAGTAGTAGGGCAGAACAGCTGAAACAAATGCTGTGTTCAGCTTTGGGCTTAAAGGACAGGGGGCTGGATGTCTTTGGGTGACTTGGGAAGACTCCTGGCTTTTCTTAAATCAGGTTGTCATCAACCACAAAACTCTCTGCCAGTCGTGAACCTCTGATAAGGATCACTGAGTGTATCTGCATTTGTTTGGTTTTGTTTCTGTTGACAGAGGTGTTTGCAGTATTCCAAGCAATTCATGCATCTGGGAAATGTAGCAGAAACGACTCGGTAAGACCTGCTGCCTGCTTTTGGTCATCCCACAGTGTGGTCATTTGGGGCTTGAGGCTGCTTGACCCCTCTAAAGATGAAGGGGGTTCAGGTTGGTAAGCTTCTTATTGCATGAAAGGGCCAGTAACTGTGGGGTCTGCATCTCCAGGCTGCACTCAGACCCCTGGTCTGAGGCTGACTCTGTGGCCTGTATCTGGCAGGATGCTGTGTTTGATGTGTTTGATGTGTGTGTAGCTTTTCTACTGTTGGTTTGTCTTTTCTATAGGTTTGAGAAACTGGCACAAGGTTGTAAAAAGGACATGGACATCCTACAGCTTGCACGAGCACAAGGAATGGATCCTCCAAGCCATCACTTTGAGGAAAGAACCTTTAAAATGATAAGGTGTGGAAAAACAAAGGGATTTCTCAGGCAGGCTGGACTGTTTCCTGGTTTCTAGCTTTTGCTTAGGGAATTGTGGGCTTCAGCAAACCCAGGTTAGGCACCTGGGATTAGGCTCAGCATTCCTGAAAGGACACTCTCAACAACTTAAATACAAACAAGTTTTTCTCTAACTTCTTTTCTTCATTCTTTTGTTCTCAAAATATTGCCAGCTTCATTTCTGACATTCTGCTACTTCAGCCACTCTTCCTTTCTCTGTATTTCTCCCTCAATCCTGTTGCCTTGGGCTTGGTTCATGGCATTTTTCACTATACCTCAGATCCGTGTTTATCTCAGTTTGTGCTCCCTCCTTGCTCTCTTGTAATTTATGATGGTGATCTGTGTAGCAGTGCACTATTGCAAATGGTCTGACAGGTACAGTGACAATCCTGGTCTGGCAGTGAACCAGGTGGTGGTGGGCTGCTGGAATGAATACACTTGTATTGTTTTTATTTTTTCACAGGATATTTTCTGAGCTCAACAGCACAGAGATGCACCTTCTTATTGTCAGGGGGATAAACCTGCCGGCTCCACCAGGTATGTACTCAAAAGGGCATGTGGGCTTTTTCCCCTGAGTAGGTAAGGAAAGTGGTGAGCAATGAGATTTTTCTACCTGGAAGATCTCTTCAGGAGTCAAGACCTTTTGTAGCCAGCACTCCTTAAAACAAAATAACCAGGTTTCAGGCTCAAGCCCCCCAAAAACTTTAAACGGTATTTGAAAGAACAAACAAACAACCCCAAAGAAGAAAGAGAATCTGGGCTCTGTCTAGACAGAGCGAACAACTTAAAATTGTCCTGGATTTGCTCATAACTGGATCATAGTTGCTTAAGTTTTGTGTTCATCTCTTACTTTGTTATGAGTGCCTGCCTTAACCCTGCACTACCTTAGTGTCTCTTAACCCTTCAGTAGACAGGAGTTACTCCTGCAGGTGTTACTGTTTCCAGGAGCTTGTAAACACCATCTGGGCTAGTCTGGCTCAGGACTAACTGCAGTGTTAAGAAAAGTAGATGTTTCCCCTTCCAGCTTTCTGTGGATTTTGGTTTGATGGATGATGAGTTTTTCAGTTGTCAAGAGACAGGTCATGAGTTCTAGTGAAAATCAGCTAGGTGCTCTTGAAAAATCCTGCAATGACAATGTCTGTACTGGCCGTTTGGACTGGCTGGCTGTTGTCTCATTCAGGTGTATCACCGAGAGATTTGGATGCGTTTGTGAAGTTTGAGTTTCATTACCCGAGCGCGGTGAGTGTCCTGGCTCTTCTGTTCCTCAGCCTCTGACCCTTGCCACTGGATTTGCTTGAGAGGGCTTCAAGGAGGAAGTGTAGGTTTTCTTCTAGAAAGGGAACACACTTCTAGGCATACTGCCTGAATTTATTATTTTAAAACAGGCGCTTTTTCTGAGAAAATTAACTGCTGAATCTGTTTCCTGCAGATTGGAGCTTTGCTGCCCTTTTCTCCTGATGTTCTCCACACCCTACACTCAGTGGTGTGGTGTCTGCTTCAGGCTTGCATGTTCTCTGGCTGGCTGACCACCAGCTTACTGCTGAGCAGCATTCACACCCTTGCCCATTCACACTTGCCCACCTTCCCCCTGAAGACAGTCATCAGACTGTTTCCAGTGCTTGCAAAATTTGTAGAAGTTAATCTCTTTCAGGGATGCAAATGCTCTGGTAACTTCAACCAAACACAAGGGCATGCAGAGCCACAACTAAGGGAGAGGGGTCCCTCTAAGTCCCATTCCTTTAAGAAAACAAGCTTTTAAAGGCATTACTTTTGGACACCTCTTATGATTACAGAAATTGATTTAACAGGTTAATCTTTGTCCTCAAATAAATGCACGTGACTCCTGGTGATTTAATTAGCAAATAGATCTGTGAGTATCTGGAGAAAGGACTTAGACCACACAAGTTTCTTGACGTTACTAATTAACACATGTGCATGTATATATGTGCATATATATAAAAAAATATGTATAAGTATATATATTGCTTCTTTCCTTGAAGCTCCCCAGTGTCATCCTGTTCCCCTCACCTTTAAAAGCAGTCTTGGCTCTGAAAAATACGAAACCATTGAGCTAGAAGGTCTTCCAAGGAGAGCTGTCTAGTCTTACTATCAGTAGAAGTGCTGGGCTGCTTTCCCTGTAGGGCAAACCCAGTCTTTACTCTGAAGACTAATACTTACCCCTGTGAGAGTGCAGAGCCTAGATTTTTACCTCCTAATAGATTTTGCAGCGATTCCACTAAAATAAATTCAGTTACCTGTGGGGAATTGGTGATGGTTAGATCAGGTTTGTGTGTAGGTCTGAGTGACATGGGGCCATCATAGAGGAGTCGTTGCTCTCCCCCTCATTAGGGTGGCTAAAAAAGAATTGGTCTGTATGGATAATTTTCTGGGGAATAAGTAAGAATCAACATAGTTGCTTTTAATCTATTTCTCTTTGTTTAAAAAAATAAAAAAAGCCAGATCTCTACTGCTTAGCCAATAGTCAAATAGAACACCTTTCTCCTTTGTAGTTGGAATCAGTTTTGCAAAGTAGCTGCAATAATTAGGTCACATCGTCCTTGTTCAGTCCCCAGAGGTTTAGTTCATACTCTGCTTTAGGTTAAAAGTTAATTCATTTTGGTGGCAGATTGATTGTCAGGCAAAATAATAGTAGGGCAATTCCCTGAATGATTTATGATTAATTCCTTGTGTAGCTTATTATTCCAGCTAATGCAGGAGGAACAGAATTACTGTGTCATGGATCGTGCACAGTTTATCATGCAGTTTAACAGCTGCAGTCAGTAACTTTGTGATGATTGGATTGAATTGAGTGTGTCCACAAAGCTTATCTGTGGCTCCTACAGTTAATGTCATGTTCTGGCTTATTCTTTATCTAGCAGTGTATGTGTGACCACAATGAAATCGAAGTATTTTAGTCTTGAACGTACCATGACTCTTTGTATCATTCAGATAACCTCCTAAGCCCCATGTTTCTTGTGTGGGTAATAAAAATGGTTACTACTCTGTCTTTTGAAACAGTATCTGATGGTTTTATGTCATGTGTGTCTCTCTTAATAGGAGCAACCTCAAAAGAGTAAAACATCTGTAATTAACAATACCAATTCTCCAGGTTAGTACTTTTTCTGGGACAGAGGGAAAAACATTGCACCTCAAGAATCACTGGAGAGCAGAGGCTGGTCTCTCTCATACTGTGAATCAGGCCTAAGGGCCTCCCTCCACGTTTTTTCTTCTTGCTTATGTAAGGGCTTGTTGGATGGTGAAGTCCAGCTGTGTTGGCAATTTCTTCTCTCTCATCCCAATATTGGTGTTAAAAATTAGTGAGATCATCAAGTTACCAGTCATGCTCCAGCTGTTGCTGTCAACCCTGTTGTGAGATGGGCCAGATAAAGAAATGTTCTTTATTAAACAAGTTAAATTATTAATTTTAATATCTTCATAGATGAAATTTTTTTCAGCCAGATTTTGCGTCCTCTGAAATCGCCAATTCTGTTTTGTTTTGTTTTTTGCTAATCAACTAACTTTTCTAAACCCAACAAAGCATCATTGCAGATTTTTTTTTTGAAGGCAGTGTCTTGTAACTAACTAAAATACTTTTCTTTGTACCTTTTGAAAAATACCCCTTTGTACCTAGCCATTAAATACCACTGTTAGACTCATGCATTTTAGAATTAATTATCTTGCACTCTGAGTTTGGTTTATTGCTCTATTACTTTTTTCAACTCTTGCAGTAAGCAGCCATTTAGTATGAAAACCACTTTGGATTCAGTATCCAGATAACTAGTTGTGAATTTATATATATAGAATTAATATATATATATGTTTTTGTTTTGTTGTTTATTTTTCTGTTAAGAGTAGAAATCCTGAAACTCTGACACTGAGAGCAGTGTTCCAGGTCTTCCAATAACTTGATCTGCACTTGCTGAGCAGCCATGTAGCTGTAAAGTTTTGGAATCCTGGGCTGACCAGCTGCTCCTGGGTAGCACAGCAGATAAGTCTTGGAACATCAGTTGTACAGTGTCATGAGACATGCTGATAAAAGGTGTCCTGTGGCATAGTTCTTGTCATGCTCATTAATGAAACTGGTGTTAAACCAGTATTAATTACATTATAAAAACACCCATTTCCAGACATTCCAACCCTCCAATGCTTTGTCCTTATTATTTTGTACCTTTTTCTTGGCTGCAAACACTGATTGCTGAAAGACCGAGGGTCTCCAGTTTTGGCTCTCTGTAACTTGGTGTCACCTCCTCATGATGACTTGGGTTTCTGTCCCTGTCAAGTGGGGATGACAGAGATGAACTGCTGCACAGGGACACTAACTCGTTAATGACTGAAATAACCTCCTGAGGAGGAGGATGTGAAGTGTCTCTCACAAATGGGCCAAACCAAGAGAAACGGAGGTCTGAGTAGGTGCATGTTGTAGAGCACTGGACATTGCTTGACTTTCACAGCTTTTGTCCTTTTTTCTGTTGCTTGCCTGTAGAATATAACCAGCTGTTCAAGTTGAACATCAACCGAAATCACAGAGGTTTCCGACGAGCCGTTCGCTCCAAAGGAATTAAATTTGAAGTGTTTCATAAAGGGTAAGTCTACAGTTTGTCCTCCCTGATTGCTTCTCTAGTAACAGTTAAAAGGAGTGTTGTAGCTGAAATTGATGAAGCACAATCTTTAAGCTAGCAATAAAGAGCTGTCTAGTTCTCATGTCTGAGAACTCCTTTCAGAATGTGCCTGAGCTCTGTATCTTCCCCTGTGGGGGTGAAAAGAAGGCAGAAGTTCAGGGAAGTTGGTTCATGACTGGCAGATCTGTTGAGGATTAGTACATTAAGAGGAATTGATGAGACTGAGAAAGTAAATGATTCAGCTTCTAATTGTTTTGATTCTTACCCAGTCTGGTGGTTTTTAGTCATCAGGACTAGAAGATTTGAATATTCTATGGGATAACTTTGTAGAATAATGAAGTGCAAGCTGCAGCACAACATGAACAGCAATAAAGCAAATGACAGATGATGGCAGAACTGGTGTGATGTTATTGTACTCCTCTTCATTCTGAGGATCTTAAAATATTTACCAAAAACTGCTAGCAAACTGTTAGACTATCTTAAGAGAGACAGACTGCCCTCATCTCAGAGATGAAGATGATGAGATGGATGTTAACAGTTGGTGACACTCAGTTAAATCATCCTACGTTCAGGCTCATTGCTGGTTTATTAGAAATCAGAGTGGCCTATATTCACTAATCCCTGAGCTGCTTGTGATCCATGACTTGGATGAGATGTTAGATAGCCAGGTTTTGCCTCGGTGGCTCTTTGTGCTGTTCTTTTTCTGTTCAGGAACATGCAGAAATGATCAATAAGTTCTCCAAGATGGTGTTCAAGTTGTACTTGTTTTATTTTTTAAGCTAAAGTCCCATTGTTTTTACCTCAGATCTTCCATTTGCATCTCCATTGAAGCAAAAGCTGATTTTTCTTAACTCTTTCTCTGGCAGTCCTGACTGCTCTGTTCAAAATTTCATCATTAGAGATCCTGCCTCTTCTGCAGGTGTTTAACTGTTAGGTGTTCACATTTGTTTAAAACATTTTTCCCTGTCTTTTGTATATCCTTTTCTCTTACCAGCTGGAACTGTGCTTGTTTTTAAGGTCTGAGCTCAGGCTTAAGTTCACTCATTGGATAACACTCTCATGAGTTTTATGCCAGCTCCAGATTGTCCTTGGATGCCTTTATGAAGATTAGCAAAAAAATCTGTGTGGGTTCTCTCCTTTCTGGTTCTGAGATATTTTTGTTGTTGTTGTTAGAACAAGAATCTGACAAGTTAAATATATGCTTGTTTCTGGATTGAATGGAGGGGTGGCAGTTCCTGTGGGAAAATAGCAACAGTGAGGGAGAAAAGGAAGAAATGTCCATTGATCACCTTCTGCTGGCCATCTCCTCAAGAGAAAGGAGATGATGAAATGATCCAGGCACCTTTCTAAAGCCTGTCTGCTCCCTGTCCTTCTTCAAAACAATAAATGAATAATACTTCAGAAATGCTTGTAGATTATGTAGTTTTGAGGTCTCTGATAGCTCTTTGACCATCTCCTGAGAATTATTTTCTCTCAGTGAGCAAAGGAGACTTGTTTCAGGTCATACATACTAAACTTCAGTTTAAAAGTTTAAAAAACACTGTAAGTAAAAACCCAGCAATGTGTTTTTCCAAAGGAAAAGTCTCTCCTTAAACTTCCCTAAAAGCTTCTGAAGATAAAAGGAGATTTCCCCAGAGCTGTTTCTGAAGTCATGGCCTAGAGCAAGTTCATATTCTTCACTGCAAACCCCCTAGAACTCATCAGGGATGAACCAGTCTTTATTGTTGCTTGAATTATAAAATGGAAAAATGCTTTGAAAAAAAACCACAGCTAGAAGAATTGCTGGTTCTCTTTTTAAGTTTATGAACAAAGTGTCCAACATGCTGCAGTACAATTATGTAACCCTTCTTCATTTTAAGGTGTTTGTGAAGTAAAGTCTTCTAGCATGTGAGCTAATGAATTCTGAACTTTTCTAAATGATTTTGTGAGCCTGCTGTAGTCTCATAAAAGAAGAATACACTCTCATCTTTGGTAGGTTTTCTGTCAACAATATTCATGGGCATCGTGTGTGGAGGCAGCACTGTCAGCCCCTGAGGTACTTCTGACATTTTTTTTTCTTTACTGCAGCAATTTGTGTTGAGATGGACAAACACACAAATAAAAAGCAAGGTGAACAGCTGAGCTGGAGATGTATTCCCTGCCAGTGTCTCCCTGCACATACCAGTACGTTCAGAGTAGAGGTCTTGAGCTCTTTATCCCACCTCGAAGGCTCCCCGGTGTGAGCTCACTGCAGTCTGGGCTAACAGCACCAGACCATTGTCCTCCTAATCTACAGGGATTATACAGGTGCTGTAGGAGCCACAGCATTCCTGATGCTATTTCTGAACAGGCAAGCCAGAAAGTGAGGTTGAATTCTGGATGACAGGTCCTTTATACTGCGGTTGATAGGAGCTGTTTGTGGAATATATGAACAAGGTGATAATTGAGGTGGTGGGTGTGAGGAAACCACCATCATCCTTTTCCAGTCAGAGATTTTAGACAATCCACAGATACTCACTTGGATGTTGTAGGCACTGATGGCAGCATCAGGTCTGTGTCTCAGTGTAGTGGTTACTGTTGCCATCGTTGACATGATCATGAGGCTCCATATAATAATCTTCAGAGTTTTCATTGATCATGTCAAGTCTTGCTTGATAATATCCTAGTGTCTCTTACTGATAATAGGAAGAAGGGTGGATGTTTTGAGGTTGTTATTTGTTGGTACATTGGTTGGTTTGCTTGCTTCCTTTTTTCCTAAATGGAATGGCATAAAAAAAGGACACACTGAATTCTTGGCAGATTTCCTCTCTGAAACATGACAGGCATGGCTGCTTGGCTTTCCTGCCTCCAGAGACTCTGGGTTTTAGTTGTTTATCAGACCTTTTGGAGACCAATTTAGGGAAATGCTTGGATGCAGGAAAAGAAATCCAGTGCTTTGAGCTGAACACTTCTGTGGAATTATCATAGAATCATAGAATCCTAGGGTTGGAAGGGACCTCGAAAGATCATCTAGTGTGTTTCAGTCTTAGCTGTTGCCTTTTGGAGGAGTTTGTCTGGGTAAGGATTGCAGCACGTGTCTAGCAAGGTAAAGATGGATCTTTTGATAAAACTGTTAAACAGAAGTGACTGTAGCAGCAAAAAGTTGTTCTCCTTGCAGGATAGAAAATGTGCTGTTTAATTTCAGCAGACTAGAAATTCTAAAATCATAGTTCTTGACCATTAAAACTGCCAGTACAAAGGTGAATCAAAACAATAGCTGAAATGTTCTTACTGGTTGAAGTTGAGTGTGTTGATTTATCAAAATGAAACAGAATGATTCAGGTGACCTTTTCCTAATAAGCTGTTTGCCAAAACCAGCATGTGCCTGTGAAATGTTTATTTTGATGAGAGCTTGGGAAGTTAGTCCAGCCTGTTCTATTAAACACCCCATCACAAAAGATCACTGTCTGTCCTGGCTGTTGGGCCATTCTTCCCCGTTGCCCTGTGCAGGAATGACAGCTGCTGCCATTCCAAGTGCTAGTTTGTTTTTCTTTACTACTGCCCTCATCTTTAATTTGGTTGCAAGAGAATAATTAAAAAATGAGTGCCTCTGTGTCTTGCCCTTGTAGTCTAGTTCACAAAGGGTGTGCCCCCTGCAGCCTGGTTGGAAGGCTTCTAGTAGCACGTCTGGAGTAGCCCTCCTGGCTGCAGTGACAGTGCAAACAGTGATGAGCCCTCATCTTGCTTTCTCTTTAATGCTCTGGGAAACCTTACCCATTCCATTAAGGAAGATTTCTTTCAAACAGGTCCTTTTTCAGAAGTGACAAGCACGTGGGGACAGCACACTTGAAGCTGGACAAGCTGGAATCAGAATGTGAAGTTAGAGAGATCATCGAGGTATGTGTACTTGGTGAGGCGTGTTCTAGTAAGTCGTACTTGAACACAAAGGAAAAAGGAACATTCTCATTGTATAAATGTATCTGTGTACAGGTGACAGATTTGTATGGGATGAGTTTGATAAGCAACAGGCTGTTCTTTGTTTTATCAACTCTTGAAGCTTGTCTTAGCTGTGTTCATTCTGGTACTGGCAACTTCTTGGGGGCTGTCTTCTGCAAATTTCCTGTATCAAGATACTTTTCTTTGTCAGGACCAGACTTTCAGGTGGTTCCCAAAAGTACATGTGCCAGTAGCTAACAGCTCAAAGGGTTGAGAGAAGACTGCCAGAGTGGATAGGGAGCTGCTCCAAGATCCAGTAGGAGATCACGAAATGGAACCCTGAAAAAAACATTCCCTTGGGCTGCATCACAGAGATGCTAATGACACTGCTGCCCTTAAGTGTCCTCTGAGCTGCCCGAGGAGCCGGTTTTACATGCTGGGGGCCTGGTGTGTGGCAGGCAGAGGTAGTGCAGCCCCTGGTGCAGCTGCCTTGCCTGGGCTGTGTGGGGCACCTGCTCTGCTGAACTATGAACTGTAGGATCCAGGGGAGCAGGTGGCTCTGACACTTCCCAGCACTGCAGTCACCTGCAGGTGATCTCTGTCATCTTTAGTCATGGGGACATAGAGTCAGTGGTTGCCTGAGGCTTGACATGACCATTTGTATGTGCCCCCTAACTGCTCTACTTTTTGTGGTTCTTTCAGATTTTTGATGGCAGAAAGCCCACCGGAGGGAAACTGGAGGTAAAAGTGAGACTCAGGGAGCCCCTCAGTGGTCAAGATCTTCAAACAGTTACAGAAAATTGGCTGGTCCTTGAACATTAGTTCTGTCTGAGGTACGAATACTGCATCTGAAGATGGTCTGGCCAGGATTTGACAGGGCTACAGATAAACCCTGTCTTTTGTCGACATTGACCTAATTAGATAGTTCTGGCTTTGATACCACTCATCTTCATATTTGTAGTGGTAAGCTGACATAATTTCTGAAATGAGGTTACAGAAGCTCTGATTAGTTGGTATATCAAAGATGCTATTTCACAATCACTTGAAATACAGGGAGAGCTTCTAGCATCACTCTTACTTAGAATAAAAAATAAGATGGACAAGTCTTTTCTAGGAGAGAGGGTGCTTTCTGTCCATCCTTACTGTTAGCAAAAAAAATCTTTCAGGGTTAGCAAGGACCCTTCTTCCCCTACCAGAAGCTAGAAAAGGATGTTTGTTTGTCCCATGAAAGTCTGCTTGGCTTTATCTGAAAGGGAAAAGATTGGAGATAGGCTTTTCTTCCAGATACTTGAGACTTGTGGGTGGAGACTTGTGCATAGGGAGAAACTGTACAGTTGGATACAGGCTGCCTGAATAACTGTGCCTGGTGCCCACTGTGCTCATAGCAAGTACAGAGGAGGAGCTGTGTGCTGCCCAAGTGGCTGTGTATTGGAAGGATGAAAAGGAAGTAGGCTTCCTCTTCTTGCCAGCCTCTACAGAAAATACTTGGGTTTGGAGCTTGTCTTTCTCATGCTCTGCTTTTTAGGCATCACAGATTCTCCCTCTTAAAAAAACAAAAGCAGATAAATACCAAAAGTTCTGGTCTTTAATTTTCTACATAAAATTTGGATCAGTTGGACACAATCATGAAGGTCCTGAACTGTAGGTCCTGGCTTCTCCTACAGCTTATGTCCATAAAACTACAGAGAGGACACAGTCAGCTCTCCTTTGGTGCCTGTGCAAACAGCCTGCAGCTGTAGGGTGTTCTTGGCAGGGGTATGGCCATGCTGACCCTCCTGAGCAGGCACTGAGTGTACTGTGAGAGCACCTGGAGCCCTCACGGCCTTGCTGGATGAGGGTGGAACAAACCTCACCTTTTCTCATGGAAAACAGATGATGCGGAAATACAAAGTTTTTAAAAAGTGATCCCCCTTCCTTTGCTTGAGCTCCTGAGTTTCTGTGCTCCCTCTTCCTTAGCATTATTCTTTAGTGATTGGACACCTAGACATTTTCTGTCGCTGGAGCTTAATCATTTTGCTCCATTGATTTTTCTAGTTGACCCTCCAGAAATTTCAATTCTGCATTTTACATATGGTGTGGCATTGCCCTGTGAACATGTGTTAAGTACTGCGTCAAGTAATTTTGTGTTTTGGTTTGGTTTTTTTTTTCCCCAGATCCATTGGAATGTGGGATGAACATACGTAGAAAGATGCTGCTAGCTGCACGCACCAAAGATGTTAAATGAATGCACTACTGAACCTAACGTCTATTTTGATAACAGCCATAGTGCTTATTAATAACTTTAGGAAAATGTAAGGCTCTGGGATTGTGACTGGTCTACACAAAATAGACAGAATTGCCTTAACGTGGGACTACTAATGTAGCACCAGGACGAATGTTACATTAACTATGCAGAGCCGTGTGTGAAGAGTTTAGCCCCTTAAAAACTCCCTGAGGCAGTGCAGAAACTTTTCAGTGAAGTCACAGGTAAGACCTTTACCTGAATTCATTTTCAAGTGTACGAGCAGCCAGCGTGGTACAGCAATGTCTGCTACTGCTTATTCTGTTCCCTCTCATCAAGGCCTGTTCAGGGCTGGTTGTTTTAGGTTGGTTGGTTGGTTGTTTTTTTTTTCCTTTCCTAAAATAGAGGAGAGTGAGCTCTGGCAGCAGCCCAGCAGCAGCGTGTCCCTCCTCCACGCATGCCACTGCACCATGAAGTTCTATGGGATGTTGCCTTTCAGAAGGAAGGAGCTCAGAAGCAAGACTTCTTAGCAGCAGGTGTTTACAGATCTACATTTTTGTGCTGGCTCCCAGTTGTCTGCCATGCTTGCTGCACCACTCACCCAGTGCAGCCCGGGTACTGTGCCTTCATCCTTTTTCTTTTTTATTTTAATCCAAGAGAAGGAGAGGGGGGAAAAAAAAAAAGGTATGCTAGACTGCTGCTTCCCAAATGTTCTTTGTATTTTTACAAAAATAGGCTTTTCCAGTTCTTCCGGGTGACGGGGAAAACAGCCACTCTTTGTTGTGTAGAAAACCAGATTATGACTATTTTCAGGAATGCTTTTGATGGGCAGCATACAAAAAATGGAACCAACTGTGTGTTTTTAAACTCTATGAGGTAAGAGAAGTGAGTGACCTGAAAAGAGGGAGGTGCCTGTGCTGGCGAGCCCAGCACTCCTGCACCAACTGTTCAGGGAGGGCAAGTTTGTAGACAGAAAAAGAGTCCAGACAAGTAAGGCAGCACTGCCTCTGTCTTCCTGAGCAGATGAAGACAAATACAGTGTTCAGTTTTTAATTTCAATAAATTTAATATACAAAACTACATGTTGAAAATAAAAATATAATATGCAGTTTTTTTGCAGTGTTAACTAACTGAATTTTAAAAGTACATTTTTTTTTTTCCTAAAACAAGTACTCATTTCTTAACAACATGGTAATTAAGGTCATTTAAAAGGCTATGGTTGAAGCAAACATGTCAGTCACCAGTTGATAGTGTTTTGCACAAACATAATCCAAACCTAGAAGACTTTTGGGGCAATGGAAGAGAAGAGAAAAGATTTTTCACCTCTTTTACTGCATTATTAAGCATAACAATGCAACTAAGGTAACTGGAAAACTGCTGCTGTGGCAAAGCTGGAGCGCAGGCTCTGGAGGGGAGAGTTTTACTCAGGTTATGGGATGCTCTTCCAGGTTCTGACTCTTGCCTACAGCGTGTAGTGCTGTGCTGTGTCCCAGAGCAGTGTGCAGGGGGAGTCCCAAGGTAACCAGAGCCCTACTCTGCTGCACAAACACAGAGGAAGGCCAGTGATTGTAAGAGCTTAAGGTTTGTCCATCATGAAACAAGAAGCTGCATTAAGCCAGCCACCTCTTCCCAAATGCCAGAGGTAAGGTTTCACCTTGGTGTAACACTAGTTGTGCTACCTCTGCTGGCCAGCTTTTCTTTCTGGAGGTGGGGCCCAGCTCTCTGGCCTGCCTTCCCCAAGCCTTGGGTGGGGACAGCTGTTGTTTGCAATACTGGATTTGTCAGATTTGCTTTTTTTTTAAAAAAGCAGTAGCCATTTATTCACAAATGCACTCTGTACATATACTGTGCTGTCTTTACATAAAATACATTGCTACATGTACAGTTACCTTTTCCTTGCCCAGCTAACGCTGTGTATTTGTTTTAAAAATACAGCATCGGTCTCACACCAGCCTTGCGCTTCCCTTTGTATTTGAAAGGACGCCTGTGTCACTCACTGCAGCAAAACCAAACCAATCCCTGCTGCACCCACCAGAACTGACTGTGAGTAGGGACAATGGAAGGTCTGAGATCCTGTGCTTGCTGTAAGTTAGCCCTTCTCTTCCCAAATTAATTTTCTGTATAGGCAGGAGGGGCGACCTTAGCCCCCCTTTCCTGGGAGGGACTCAGAGCTGCTTTGCATGGCAAACCAACCAAACCCAACCCCTTCTCCTGCTTTCAGCCCTGTCCACTGGTTAGCAGCTTCCCGTGGGGGCAGTAAGAACATGGACCCACGTTTCCTCTGGCTGATGCTCAGTTCCAGCTTCACAACATCCTGGCAGACGTGAGCAGCTGCTCTCCCTACTAAAGGCCTCTCAGGTGAGACCGAGAGCACTGGGCCAAGTACAAGTGTTCAGAGCTGACCAGAAAGCCTTTTTTTTTTTTTTCAGCAGAACATGCAAAAACAGCCACTCTATACTTTTATCACAGGTAAGCTTTTACATGGTGCTAATACGAAGTGCAAGCTGTCTTGGAGTACATGACACTAGCATTACACTACAGCATACAGCAAGGAGGAGACTTGAAGCTGCCCTGGGTGTTACTTGTCTTTAAAAAGCAGGACCTACTGGGGAAGAGGAATGAGATATAACTGCACTTTAGGGCTATCATTTCCTCTGCTTCATACAGATTTGTAAACAAAGTACAGAATTAGCAGAGTTGTTCTAGGAGATTATAGAAATCTGCCACCGTGACGGATTTTTATAGTAAATAGAGGATAAAAGTAAACTAGCCTATTACACACACAGAACTGCAGTTTACATAATACCACTTTCAGAGAGACCCTGCCCTTCTGCTCGTTTGGACACACACACAAAAATGTAGTTATGGCTAGGTAATCTGTCCATGTCTCTCCAGGCTACTCCAAACGTATTTCAACCAATAATCTGGTCAAAATAATGTAAACGTTACTTTTTAATGTCTACAGAATAACCACAAACAGCATTATGATGAGGTCAGAATGAAGGTCTTGATTGTTGGTTCTTACATGTCCATCTACAAACAGTACAAGATTGGAGTTTCACTCTTTATTTACGCCCCAGTGATCTTTGCACCCGTTTGAGCATTTAGAGTACATGACTGTAAGTCTTTAAACATCAGCATTTTTCTAAACAGTAACAGAAGTGTATTAGCTGCAAGGATAGCATAGCCATGTTGTAGTATAGAAGCTGCCCTGATCCTGTTTGTTGACAATGCATAGAAGATTTAGAATTATGGAACAACTGTCCCTCCCTCCTCCCCCCCCCCCCTCCCCCAATAGTGTTAACAAAAGCTTAATTTTCCAGTTTTAAAGTGCAAATGATTCAGATACAACTGCTGCTGGAACAGGTCTGAACAGAAAATGAAGTCCTCTTATGAGATGTTTTCCAGAATATAAAAGATGAGCTCCATTATGACTGGCCCCTCACTCAACTGACATGCCCCTCCATGAATCACTGGAACTAAGGCACTGTCCAGGTCATTCATGTATTGAGAGGGCAGTGGCTGTCCATTACTCCCAGCTTGATAACCAACCTAAAAAATACAAAGTAAGAGTGGGTTTTACAGAGAATTGGACACAAGGCTGTGGTTCAGGGGCAGTAACACAAGTGCTGTGCAGGAGGATGAGGTGCTGTGGCATCTGTCAGAGGAAGTCAGGCACCTGAACAGGATGCAGCAGGCACTAAAGCAGCTTTTCCACTTGTTTTTGTCCTTCTGGAGGTTCCCAGTAGCTGCCTAGACAAAAGTAGCCTCTTTTTTTTTTTTTTATCGCTTTGTCAAAGCAGATCGTTCAGATCAGCAGGAACTGCACCCTGCATGATCAGATAAGCTGGTTGATACTAAGAACATGTCCACCCCGAGACAAGGCCAGCTGTCCTGCCAAGAGACCCTTGTCTCTGCTGGTAGCTTTTGCTGTAGAGCACTCTCGAGGGGACCTTCCATCTGTTTCTCTGCCTCATGTGCAGGCTGATCTTTTAAGAACAGCCGTGCTGGTGAACAATGTTGTGTGCTCACCCCAGAAGACATTTCATTCACTCCTGTCTTGAACTCGTGGTGAAAAGGCCAATTCAGTCTCCTCTGAGCACGTGCCCGGGCTGTTTACAGGTCTCTAAGCACAGAGCAGGTGCTGCCAGTGGCATATGGGGGTCAGGCCTGGTGTTAATTCAGGCGAGGCACCAGCTTTCCACTTGTAACAGATGGCCCAGAACACCCAACAACAGCCAGTACCTCTAGATTAGCATCTGATACTGGTGGTACTTGATCAAGAGAATGGTTAAGTGTTGTGTTTCCTTTCTAAGGAATAAGCAAGAGAACCAACCCCCCCCAACCCCCCCAGTTATGCTAAAACTACTCAAGACTTACTTGATCTGAGTCAAGTGTCACACGCAGACCTAGCTTGGTCATTCCATCTTCTTTCAACAGTTTAAGATGAGGGCAGAGAGCTAAGCAGAAAGCCTTGGCCACGTTCTCAGTCAATCTGCTGTGATCAGCTGGGTCACTCAGACCATTATGTTGCTCATCATTTTCCAGGAAAAACACCTGAAGGAAAGAGTTAAGACACAACATGTGGCTCTTCTAGAAAAATAAGGTTACTGAGATGCCACTTGAATTTTTTACTAATGAAAACTGAAGAAGAGCCTTGGGAAAGACCAGCAAAAGGCCCTGAAGACAAGCTGCCTTAGAGAGGGGGAAAAAAAAACATCAAAAGAAAAATTTAAAAAGTCACGTTCTCAAAAACCTTTCAGTTCTGGTCAAAAGCTTCACTGTGGAAATTCACTATGTGTTGCACATATTTTTAAATTAAAAAATCTTCTTTTCAATAGACAATCATTTTAGAAAGGTCACATGTCCCTGAACTTGTCTCTGCCGAGCCCAAGTGACCTGAGAAACAAGGATACTGAGGTGCCAAGCTGTAGGGTAATTTAACATTAGGGAAAGCAGGCAGGGCAATAGCTGCAATTCCAAAATGCCAAGTTGTTTTCCATGCAGCTGTTTGCCTGACTTACCTCTGTCCACCGAATGACCTTTCCATTGGCCTTGTACTCTGAGCCATGAAATATCTTCACGCTTGTGATCGACTCCATCGATTTGCCATCAATAGGGCTCACCACCCTGCGAGAGGGAGGGAAGGGGTAAGTTCTGACTTAGCTGAAGGCATGACCTCAACTGAGACCATTGCAAAGAGCCACACGGGGATCAAAGGCAGCTCCTCTGCTACACGCCTGGCTGCTCCAGCTGCCTTGCTGCAGTTTTTTTCCATACCTGAGCCTTGTGTAATTTGAACTGCAACTTACCTCATCAGCTTCAGGGGGCATAGACCAGAATTAGGCTCAGAAGGGAACCCAAAGGCTTCTCTCAGAGTCCTTAAACCAGCGCTCTTGAACGCAACTGCTAATTGTGAGGATGGTGCTGGGCGTGGTGCTTCATGGGGAGCAGCCTCTCTGGAATGGGCCCCTACCGAGGGGAGCAGGAGGGAGGAGCCGAGGGGCAGCGTGCTCCCTGCTGGCCCCTGCAGCTCCAACCCTGCCTTGGGCAGGATGCACAAACCAGCTGCAGGAGGGACCTTCCTGCACGTTTTTAACCAAGCTTTGCACCAGAGCTCAGCTCTCATTGCTAACACAGCAATGAGGAGTTCCATACAGATTTGATTTTTACTCCTTTGCAAGCTCAGTGGAGGCCAGCCAGCACTGCTTGCACAGCCCAGGATTTAATTACAGAACCCTAGACTGACCCAGAGAGCCTGAAACTATGGAAACATCCTACTGTCTAGATACTGAGTCCTTAAACATTGTACCCATCACAACAGCACTTTACTGCCATAAATATAAATACTTGAGCTGCCACATACACTTTTCTTTTGGCTTAACTATCAAGAGTCCAAATATACTGTTGATGTTCAGCCATTTTATTTCCAGCACTACTTAATGCAAACTAAGCACCAGGAGAGCAAAGCAACCACAATATGCAGGGTTCAGCACTGAGTGTTGGAGACAGATTAGTGGTTTCCAGTAACTGGATATTAGCAATGGCAAAAAAAATCCATAGCATTGACAGCTTTCTAAATTGATGCCCCAAAGCTCTGGTATCTCAATTCCATTACATTTAATTGCATCTTATCACTCTAAATAGAGACACAGACTTGTAATTCCTATTGATTTGAAAATTCATGCACCTTATAAGTTCAATTACAATTTGTAATAAATACAGTCAGTCAGTCACCATTCAATGTCAAGCAATTGTTACTCTACTTACCCTTTACTAAAATTTTTATCATCTTCTACCCACTGAATATGAACGAGTTCCTGAGGATCTTCAGCATCTACTTTGCCACAAGTGATGGTGAAGTCTTTCATCTCTCTCAAGGCCTGTCTCAAAGCATCCATGTTCTCAGCAGTTATCTGGACCATTACTCCATCTAGGGAACCAAGAAAGACTCATAAGCCAAGATATGTCACACCAAACAGAGCCTACATAAAAAAAAAGAAATAAACATCCTTCCTCTTTTTGCAACAGCCAGGTTAAAGATCTATTTTTAAGAGTCACAGGCAGCAATGCTACACAAGATCACTTCTGGACTCTCAGATTCCTAAAACACAGCACTGATGAACACTGATTAGGGGAAACAGAAGGATAATGTGAAGTCCACCTACCAGGTAAAGTCAGCTTGACTCCTGCTCTAGGCAACCCTCAGAAACCCTGTGTGACCCCCTGCCAGTCATCTGCCACCTCTGTTGGCACTGGAAGCAGCGCTCCAGTGGTGACAGTGGCAAAAGACAATTTGGACTGGATCAGTCTGTATAAATAACTTAGGAATGATGTGCTTCCCTAGTGTACAGACTCCTTGCCTGAATTCCCCTGTTCCTCGGTCTTGCAATTTAGAGACAGAGGATGGTGTAACGACCTACTTGCAGACTTTTCAGCCCTGGCTGCCCCCTCACCACAGCCTGCATGCTCCCACAGCTGCAAGCTCCCGAGTTGGAGCAGCCTCAGGATCTGCTTGCCAGTGGAGCTGTGCTGACTGCCTGCACACGTGGGCTCCTTGCATACCTGTCTCTCAAACTCGGGAGCACAGGTGACATGCTGCTGTCTGCCCTACCCCACCCCCGGGGAGGTTAGATACAAAGCCCTGTGGCTCAGCTAAGGGGCAGCAAGAGCCTTCACTCTGGTGTACGTGGTTGGCATTTATTTCTGTGAGATGACAACTGGTAAAGGAAGAACAAATCAGAGCGATACCAGCTCAACTATCTTAACTTGCCATGTTCTCATCTGCCCACGTACAGGCATATAAACAATGCACATTCATCATCTTGCATAATGCAGAGCTATTTGGGAACAGAGTAAGTTTAGCAGGGCTTCCTTTCCTGGTCAGTGATTACACATTCTGTATTTCTTAGGCTCACAATTACCCCCTCATTCAACCCAGCCACTAAAATGATCACAGGCTCCCAAGCCAGGTATTTCACATCTTACCCTCATTTTTTTTCTTGTGCCCCTTTTCTACAGCTTCTGGGCAAGTTCCTTCTCATTAAAGGAAACAGGGCTTTTTTTTTTTTTTTTTGCTAAAAAGTAGGATAAAGCTAAAGCAGCAGCATGATTCAAATGCCTGAGGCACAACAGCAGAGCCCTGATAACCACAGTGCTGAGCTAAGAGGGAAGCAGTGTGTTTTCAGCAAGCAGGTCAGTTCTTACCTTCTACTATACTGGATTTGGCAAGGTAGCCTGAAGAGGATTTTAAAGCTCCACTGAACACAAAGAAGCTGGCACCAGTCACTGCAAGAACAACAGGAGTGATTTAGTGAGGCTTTGCCTTACACAAGGATCAGGTATCACAGCTCTATCAGCCAGAGAGGTGATTAATCTAACTCAGGACAAATGCTGCTTAGACATATGGTGACTTCAGTGCACATCACAGGCTTGGATATGGAATTTGCAAATCACCCAGTTATTTTCTAAACAAGACAACAGTTTCTGTCGACTTTAATAAATGCTCATATTTCATCCCTTTCCCTTTACACATCTCTAAGTTTCAGGACTACTAATTTAGGGTAACCAAGTGCCTAATTAACTTCTGAAAGTTCCCACACAGCTGGCAAAGATTGTGAGCGAGCTGTTTATGGGTCACACTGCAACACCAACCCACTGGCAGGGCCACAGCTCAAAGCCACCTATTTAAAGTAAAATTCTCTTAAATGACCACTAAGCATCATGGAATTCCTGCTGGAAATCCCTATTCTCATCCCATATGTAAAATGAACAGAACCATCAGTCCTGAGTGACAGCCCACTCCAGCATGCTCCCTGCCATGACTTGCAAACCATGAAACTTGGCCTCCGACTTGCTTGGTCTCATCTGGAGATAGTATAAATGGATTTGCCAGAATTTTTCCCCAAACCCACAACATGTAAATTCTCAGCACACTGCTGCTGCAGCCTTCCAGCCTACTCTAGAAAAATAAAGCCTGGAAATTAGATGGTCTAACTGAGGTGAACACAAGGAGTTTCTTGAAGCTGCATTATTAAAGTGCTGCTGCTGTTGGTCATTCCTATTTATCTTTCTCTCATACTGAGCCAAATCTTCCTCCTTTCACATAGTGTAAGGTCAAGCACAGGCAAGCCCAACCTTCACCTGTGGTCTCCAACAATGCCAAAACCAGCTCTCATTCCTAAGGTAGGGATGTTTCCTAAGCCTCTGGAGCACCACAAGTGCTGAGCTGCACTGTGCAAGCAGCATTACCCTATTTACAAGGGAGCAAGTGGTTATGTGCTTATCTTGTGGCTGCTTCATCTGTGAAGCTGCTGGAACACCTCACACAGATTTAGAACAGAGAAGTGTGATGTGGACTGCACACAGGATGCAGGTCGTGGATTCTGCAAGGAGAACAAAACACCAAGGGGGCAAAGGACTGATGGAGCAACATGTTACCATTCCCTGTGCTGCACGTCTAACTCACAAAGCTGCCCCTTCAATAAGGCCAGCAGCCAGGGTTACTCTTCTCTGACCACCTAACGGAAACTTGGTGAAATGCAGGCAAACCCACTGACATGCTGGAAGAGGAACACAAAGGGCAAAGGAGTCACGTGGAGCCAGGAGAGCACGGCCCCCTGGTGAGCCCCCATCCTCACCCTTCCTCGGCTGGTTATGGATGCTGATGGCCTGTGTCTGGTAATTCCCGTCATCGTTCTGAACACACACCAGATGTGAGTCTGCCTTCTCGTTGAAGCAGGCTCCCCCTGCTAGAACATGCTCATTGGATTTGTTCATGGCTTTCATCATCTGCAAACAAAAAGGGTTATCATTTCTACCCTGTTGGTCAAGTGCTACCATCAACAGGTGACTCTTGGAACGGTTTAATTGGACAGAGCGAGACTCCGAGCAGTGCTCATACTCCCCTGTCAGATTTTAGCACTCAGAACCATAAACTGCTTTGGAAAAGAGGGTTCAGGTCTTACATCATATAGATGCTTTCAAGTGTCACCTTTTCTGTAATTAGGACAAATGGTATATGGGATAAGCTGAGCTACAGGTGGCAAAAGCTACTATCGCTAACTGTTTGAACAAAACCAAAATTCATAGGAAAAAAAAAACCCAAAATATTAGAAAAACATAGGGAGGAAATATCTGACCTGTTCACACAACTACAGTTGCTCGTGACATAAAGCATCCATGCTGCCTCCACAGCTCAGAGCTAGACTGGCACTCAGATCTGTGGCATTTCATCCTGGTTCTGCCATGACTGGACACCAAAGCTTTAGTGTCTCTGTGCTTGGTGAAAGTGGGATCAATGTTCCCATTTTGATGACTTTTAAAAAACGATCTGAATCACAGACATCCAGAAATAATTTTCATTCTCTGGATGAGGCCTCCAAAAAGCATCCAAAAGCATTTGTGGTATTTCTGCACTTTTGCTCACTGGCACTATTTAACATAAATCTAGTTACATGCCTTGACAAAATATTCCTGAAGTTATACAGCTTCTTTCCTTTTCTCCTCTCTTCCTCTTCATGGAAGCTCAGACTACAAGATTTTTTCGATTGAAAAAGGAAACTGAGGAAGTCTTCTACCTCTGGAATTTGTTTCAAAACCAAAAATCACGTTTGCTTAAAAAAAAAAAAAAAAGAAAAAGGCTAATTCAATTACATCCCCCTCCCTCCAGTGAAAACTCTGATGAGAAGGAAAATGCTGAACTGTTGGACATCTACAACATTCATCCTCCCATCCTCTGCCTCCTGTAGCTGCTAAGCCTGCACACCACACACAAGACATTTGTCTCTCATTCTAACATAAAACCTTAATTATAGTGCCAGGAACATTAGCTGATGCTCAGTATTGACAAATGTGCCCAGGTGTAATGTTTGGGGAGGAAACTTAATTAAGATTTTGCATCAGACAGTTTATTTAGTTCTCTAGTTTATCATGTCATGCTCCAGAAACAAGATTTCAACTCAACAGCAGGCTTCTTCATGGAGCCCAGGAGCTGCCCTTGGTGTAACAAGAAACAACTGTAACAAGGCAACTGATTAAAAAGTGACAGTCCACTTTGCTGAGGGATTAAACAGGCAACTAAGTGTCACTCTTAAGTTGTAGAAAAGTAAAATAATTTTTGTATTTAATAATAACATTATATATTAATTTGTAATTTGTTAATTAATGTCTGAATTCTCCACATTTAGTCCATCTGTGAGACTTAAAACAAGTTTTTAACTTCCTAGATAGCTGGAGTGACACTCTTTTCTAATTAAATACTTCTTTACATGAGAAAAAAAGGAACGGTCTTGTGGTTTAATTCATCTTAATTCAAACCATACCCAGATGAAAAATCTCTAGTAATTCAATCTTTCCAGTGGATTGCAAGCAATAATGTTAAATAAATAAGACTTTCTCTACTGAAAAAGCCAAATCCTTGCCTCACCCTGGGAAGAGAAGCCCAGCACGATGCGGAGGGTTTTGCTCAGTGTCTGGCACAGGACTGGAGCTGCCACACCTGCACACATCTGGCACAGCTCACACACCCTGAACTGCTTCTTGTACTTAACTCATGCCAGCCTTACTGACCTTGCCCATTTTCTCATCAAGAATTAACACACCTTCTAACAGATCCTTTATCTTCTTGCTTCAACAGTTCCTCTTTTTCAAGCTTCACATGAAGAACAACTTTTTCCTATTTTTCTATTTATTTCTTTATTTTACTCAAATGCTTCTTGCAGGGAAATTCTCTCTTGAGAGAAAGCTGTCTTCTGCTCTGATATTACAAGAACTTCCACCAATACCATTTTGCCTAGGAGCTTTGCTCTCCCCCAAAATGCTGAGTGGTTTCAAAATGCCAAGTTGCCCCCTTCCCTTTGGACAGACCACACAATCTCCACCACCTTCTCCACTGCTCTCTTTCATCACTGTTCTAATACCTTCTTCCTCAGCTTTCTCAACAGCACTAAATCCTAAAGACACTGATTGATTTTCTTACACCAGAAATCAGGTGTAAAATTTAGATTCGGAGACGTTTTCATAAAATGAACAGCAGTCCAACAAATACTAATAAATGCTGCAAGTATGCACACACAACATAGCTGAGAAAAGCTGACACACTTTTTCCTCCTAGTTTACCTCAAGTGTAAAGTTTGTCCACCTACTTGCTCAAATCAAACCAGTATTTTCTATTACTTGCAATTATACTTTCTGTAAACTGAAAAAAAAGAACAATAAATGGTTTAAGAGTTTAATCAATGCTAAATTGAACTGCATTTTTCCTGTGGAGCCACTCTCACTCACTCACTCTCCAAACCTGTGTGCATCATGCATTTATCATTGGCTTTGGGGGCAGTTTTCCCTAGTGGTAGTGAATGAAATGAAATTCCTTTAGATCCCAGCTCCTCCAGCCACAAAGCAACTGCACACACATGTATTTCTGATAAGCATTACCTCGTTGTATCTGTTGCTAGGAATTTTGATGCTGGTTTTTCTGACTTCCATATCAACCACTAAACCTTGGACCACAGGCAGCGTGTACTGGTAATTTCTGAAGTCCTGGTAATTAGAAGAAGTTTTTAAAAGTTAGGCATGATGATCACCATTAACACTGTAGGTATCATAACCATCCTAGTGACTACTAGTTAGCCCATTAAAATAATTGTGATCAGTGACTGAAAGGCAGGGAGGGAGACAGACATCACAGCTTGTAAACTATATATGACTGAAGTACACAAATGAAAAAACATCATCAGGAAGAAATTCTTTAGTGTGAGGGTGGTGAGACACTGGAACAGGTTGCTGTGGAAGCCCCATTCCTGGAAGTGTTCAAGGCCAGGCTCGATGGGGCTCTGAGCAACCTGGTCTAGTGGGAGGTGTCCCTGCCCATGCAGGGGGGTTGGAACTAGATGATCTTTAAGGTCCCTTCCAACTCAAACCATTCTACAATTCTACGATCATCATGACTGCAAGTAATTTCACTGATTTTCTTACACCAAAATTAATATTCCCCAGCCTTTAATGTCATCACTGTGTATAAGAAATTTGCTGTGTTCTGCTAGTGGAAAGAGTTGATTGTTTTTTCATCAGTGGAATTAAGTCATGCATCAAAGAAAATTGTCTATATTTAAAATATTAGCAAAGCAGGAAGAGCTAGTAACTTCACTTCAGTTGAGTCTCTGTATCATCAGACAGCTGTGGCTGCACACTGTGATGACCTAGCACTTCTGAGGAAGCCATCTGAGTCACTCCTGAGCCTATTTCTGGCTCCAGACATTCTCAGGTGGCCAGGTTTTGGATGTTGATTTGGGTACCTGTTCACAATTCACCGTCTTGTTGAGAGCTAACATCCAATACCAGTAACAGCAGGCCAGTTCACCCAAACGCCCACCATTTCCTCTGGTCATCTTCTAAGCATGCCAGCTACTACATGCAACAGGGGTACAGTTCTCCCCACATTGATCCATTCGTGCCAGTGGAAGGTGCAAACTGAGCCTCAGCACTTACTGCAAGAAGGTTCATAATCGTGTGTCCCGTCTCTCCAAACAACGGCTTACGGAATCTGACACTAAAGAGCGGGCATGGATAAACTAGGATAAAATAAAACAGAAAAGATCAGGCTCCAGTTTGCATGCTGAGATCCTGCAAAACATGACTCAAATGCAATCTCCTCAGCTGGATATGGTAAGCAGCAGCAAAAGAAGAGATTAGAAAGAAGACCAGAGTTTAAAAAGTAAAAGGGAAGAAGGGTTTAACGGTACAATGCATCTTACACGTGTGTCATGGCTCCTTGCCCACCACTCTAGAAACAATGGGAAGAATTATGTGGAATGCTTCCAAGTGCCACGCTGCAGGAGCGAAACCCAGCGATCCGGGCACTGCCTGCAAAGATGACCTTTCTAAATGCTTTTCTCAGGCTACTTCTTGGAAATGGCTTCTGCCTTTTGTATGACCATCCTGCTGCTCTCCACTACAGCACCGTAAGCCTCTAGGCTTCTGTGGCTGACATGTGTGACATTCAGGTGATAACACTCAGGTTATTTCATTTTCTGTTTTCGTAATTTCATAAGAATGTGGCACGTTCTCTACGGGAATATGTCCAAAACAAGTCCAATGACATTTATGGTATGTCAGCAATGCAAAACTCCTGCATTCCTTGGCTGACTTAAGCATACTTGTAAAACACCTATGATGCAATTCCAAGTGCAGTGTATGGATCTGGCTACATTACATTATGTTGCAGCAGAAACCAGAACAGTGCTTGAAACATGACTCATGCAGTAATATGTAATGCCAAGGGTTCCTGAACACGTTTGAAGGAAGGTTCCTAAACTATCCTCAGGCAAACACTCAGCCTGGTTTCCCAGAACGCTGCACATCTTCACGGTTCCCAGTGTAGTCAGAAGGGGCTGCAAATGCTCAGCAGGTTTGAATAACATCATCAGGATTTCCTGAGAGAAACAGGTTTCAGCTTCTGCACATTGATAACCTGGAAGCTATCACAGCTCCTACACACCCACAGACAGCTGCAGTGTCCTGAGGCACCAAGGAGTGCTGGATTTCCCAGGTTTGCTCAGCTACATCCTGGATCCAGCAAATTCCCCATGCTGGAGATGTAAAGTTCATCTGCAGATGCTCAGTAGATGTTTTCTGGACATCTAGCAACACAGAGTGACCTGATCCTGCACCTGATCTGCACATTCAGCAGCACTGGAAAACGGACAGAATCTGACCATTCCACCAGAAAAGAGGCTGTATCCAAGGAAACCTTGGGACACAAATGCAGCCCCTTCCAAGAGGGGACTGAGGAAGTGATCTGCAGTCACAACGGTCACAGCACAGGCGAATACGCCTGAGTCCAACCCCAGCTATAGAAGTGACTCAAACCCCAGCTTCCCAGCATATTCAGAGCTGGTACTTCAATCTGTGAATATCAAAACATTTGTTTCTGTGCTCAAAAACAGATGTCACTTCCAAAATATGAGCATCTTTGTTTGTTTTTCTAAATGGTGACAGGAATAAATATGCTACTAAAAAACCTCACAGATACAAACTAAAACTTACACACCTTTAACACTAACGTTTCTTTGAACACGTTTCACCTACAGTCCTTATCCTCAGAAAGCATTTTTTTTTTCCTCTCCATTAACATATTTTATGAAAAATTCCCAGTGTTCCCTAGGCATCACAAGTTCAATTTACAAATCCCTATAAAGCATATTCTAAAACTTAGTTTGTTACAAAGGTTTGAAAAAGCTTTGAAAAAAAATTAACAGACCATTTTCACAGTAATTCAGATTTACAAGAAGTGCCAATTAAACCAGCAGATAATCAAAACAGCAAATTTTTGGCCCACCATGGTGGACAGACATCCAATAACCTCTTTGCTCCAGTGATGGCAAATATTTTTTGCCCTAACCTTATGCTAATTCCATGCTAACTGCTAAGATTTTAGCTGGAACACTCTCTCCAGCCTATTTGTTACTAGCTGCAACACAACTTTTGCAACAAACTGCCACATTAGTTGTCCTGCACATATCCTGTTACTCTCTGGAAAAGGAGAGTGGTTTTAAAAACCTAAAAGCAAACACTACTTCATTTCAGCACAGAGCTAGTATCTCAAAGGCTCCCTTGTCCTAACTACACCAGCTTAATCAGATTTGTTCTGCACATAATGACTTCAGGTCACTAAGTGAACTACAAACAGCTGCTCAGAACTAGATTTATCTCCACAAAAATCTGCCTGATCAACCAGTGCAGCTGCAAAAAGGTTGCAGGTCACATCAGGACCTCAGCATTGCTGTGCTGATGGTTGGATGCAATGTGGGGATGAAACACAATTTTTACTTGCCTGTTTAAGCTTGTGTGGCTTTGCTAGGTAACAATTTAGGGCTGGGGGTGTGTGTGTGCTCTAAACAGGAATATGTTGTCCTGCAGAAATAATGGCAGCTAAAAGAATGCACGTTACTTACGTCTGTATTCAGCTCCAAGTCTCAACATCAGCCGAATGGGGAACACTTTAGCCCAGGGAGTCTCCCATTTCTGAATGAGGATGCCAAACAAGTACGGTGGGGTTGGGAGCACCAGGTCTTGCAGGGACTGATACGTAGCTGCAACGTACAAGAACCCTCCATGCTCTTTGCTTCCAAGGAAGCTCTGGCTGAAAAAGGAGTGTCCCAGGTTGCCCACGACGTTACCTATGAACAAAAATACTCATTACTTCACTAGACTGAGAGCTGTATCAAGAATTTAAAGAGTTTTTCAGAAGGGAAAAAGAATCCGTATCAAACCCACTTTGCTTCCTGAAGCATTAATGTCTATCATCACACAAGGAACAATAACTTACTGCACACAGGGGCTCAGGTTACCTCCTGTGCAGAAGTGGGTAATCTGTTATGGAGTAACTGCTGTAGACTAGAGCCACCAAAGCCATGGTATCTCCAGCTCATCCACCTTTGGTGATGCATGTACTCGGTGACTACCACTGGTAGGGAGTCAGTTTTGTAGGGACACACACACAACCCTTCACTTCTGCACCTGACTGACTGAGCCACGGCCGCACGCGTTACCAGGACAGTGTGTACAACCACAGACCCACCACGTCTGCTGAGGGGGCAGGGAGGGCAACAACCTCACAGCCACTTCTGCAGTCCGCCTGTGTCATGGAGATCCGCCTGTTTCAAGCAGTAGAGGCAGTGCAATGGAGGAGGGCATGATGCAATCCAGGGATAGCCAGGGAAGAAGAAGGGCAGCTCAGGCCAGAATTGCTGCTACAGAGGTGGACCCTGCTAAGGAGGTAGTCCCTGCAACCTCCCCCAAGCAGTACAAAAGCACCCAAAGAAAGCCTGTTTTCAGTGTCTTCCAGATATTCAAGGGGTTTCCACTGCAAAAGCTGCTGTTGACTGACCTAAACTTTTAGACCCTGCTGCAATTAAAGGAGAGATGGGGGCCTGGGCAAACAATCAATGCCCACTGGTTGTCCTTTCATTTAGGCAAACCACTGGGGTGCTTGCTCAGACACAGACTGAAGATCTGAGTCTTTTTAAGAATTACACAAGAGTGTTTATTTAATTAGGAAACTTATGTAAAATGCAACTAAGAGACACACAGGGGAGAAACATCACTAATTTTTACTCACATTTTTATTCTTTGATGCTCTTAATTTCCAAAAATGTTTACACTGGAATGGCTGAATGAATCTGAATATTGATTAGATTATTATAGCATCCAACACAGCATTTGACATTGAAGCAAAGAACCATGGTGTGATTCCTTTTATCAAATGTCAACAACAGCATGCAAATAATGTACAGAACAGCTGATTACAATTCTCCACAGGAAGTTGTGAATATTCGTAGCACCGAATTGCTCTCAAAGAAAACCACAAGTAATTTCAGAGAGTGTGATCAGAGATGATCACACCACTCATGAGGAGTCTCCTGGCTTTGAGGCACTCATGCAGGCCTCCTGGGCTTCTGCAGCAATCCCAGGCTTTCCCACCTGCAGTCAGAGGAGCTGATTTGTAATTTTACAGATACACACAAGCCAGAGCTGACACCACCAACTCAGATCAAATTCCAGAACTCTCATAGTGGCTACAATTTCTGTAATGCTCAGCTGAGCATACTTGATGCAAAGTAGCTACTGGTCAAACTGAAGGACTGAGATGATTAATCAAAGCCACATCAAATGTTATCAGCTGCTGAAAATCATTGATCCTGCCCACGTGCAAATGCATTTCTCGTTCAGGCTGTGCTGTGGTAGTACTGCCTGCCCAGTGAGCACCCTGCTAATGCACCAGCAGGCATCTTGCTAGTGAGTGCAAACTGGTGTACCAATTTGTGTTCATGAAAAAGATCTTCACTTATCTAAAACAGCTGCTGGCACCTTTCTATCTCAACTCCACTCGTTTGCTTTTGCAGTTCCCACCTTCCCTCACTGATCTCCTCTTACTCATTTATACTTCCTCTCCCCTTTCCCATCTGTTCTTACCCAAATAGAAGCTACAGGCTTACTTGGTGAGGCTCTTGGTTCCAACAATGTGACTGTAACAACCCTTTCTAACCCTAAGATGTATGAAGTGCATGAACTGCTGAACTGAACCAAACGCTGCAACCTTTTCTGAAGTGTTTTCCGTGTGCAAGAGGCAAAGTGAAGCTGTACAACACTCTGCAGTTCTGAGACGTGTGGTGGTGCCCACTGGGATGACAAAGCAACCAGACATTTCCACTCCTGCCTGACACCAAGGGCTGCAGCAGAAGGGGACGACTACTTATTTTTTCCCTTTTGGGAGGTGGATCTTCAAGGCTCACACGCTTGGGATGCCTTAAGAAGGATTTTTTCAGCCAACAGCAACATGAAAAAAATACCCTCAGAGTGGAATCTGCGACTCAGCTGTTGAGCACTCTGCTACCATAAGCCACACCACTATAAATGACTGCTTTTGACACAGGCAGCTCACACTGTGCAAACTCCAATAGGTTACCACTATTAAGAGGACAAACACTTGGGATTAGGTAGTTGTGCTGCAATTCATTATTTATAAGAGCATGCAAGAGCCTGCTATGTGGAGACCATGGGAAGAATCAAGCAAGTGTTTTCCTACACTCCTCTAGTGCCTTTTCAACCAACAAACCAAGTCAAAAAGCCTTTTCGGGCTTGCCCCACAAATATTTCTGCACTGACCAGGGGGCTGTCAGTGATCCCTGCTGGTCTGAATTCTTCACTTAGGCATCTTCCTCTGATGAACAATGTACTTTGCATGTCAGTTTGGCAATGCCTTCAGGACTTAAATAAAATAGTTTATACCAGGAAAGGTGAAGAAAAAAAAGATTCCTGCATTTTGTTATTGCCCTCAATATGTGGTGAAGCCAGTTAGGTGGTTTTACCAAAACCAGTGAGGTTAAATTCCCTCTGAATGCTTCGTATCTTTTGGTTAATCTCAAGTCAAAAAGCTGATACTGGCATCCAGTTGCAGGGAAGGCACACACACGTGGTTGGGGAAGTCAACGGCACGTTTGGCCTCGTTCCACTGCCATCAGTAACAACCAAGAACTGGCAAGCACCAATCAACATCCCAGAGTCCTACAAACCAAAGCATCCCAGCTCTGTAGCAAGAGACACAAAGCAACATTCACCTGGGAAGCATCTTGCCAGATGGATTTTCTTCAAGGGCAAATGAGCACATACCCTTTGGAAACATAACACAAATCCAGTCACTACCACAAAGAGACGCAGAAGAGAAAAACCATGAGTGTAACTTGATGGCACAACACATCTGCAGTAGATGCCAACGTTGAGAAAAATCATATGAAACTCAACATTCAGAGTTCTGGCCACACTCAGCATCTTTTTACTGAAACACATTAGCAAGTACGTTGGAAAGAACTGATTCATGTTGGCAAAGGACATACTGCTTCATGTACTATCACCGTGAGTAGCAGTTACCAGCACCCAGAACTTCCTCAGACTGGTCCATGGCAATCTTCCAAACAATCACTCTCCCACCTTACACCATGTTTGATCTTGTGTCCATCTTTCCACACTACAGTTGCATGGATGTATTTTCACTCACCTATTCTCTGTTCAGAACATCTACATGGGCTTCTCTACAGATCTGTATTAGCTCCCACCTTACTTAGTTAAAATCGGGCTGGGTAAAAAAAAAACCAAACAAAACACAAAACTGTGACTGGGATGGATCCACCCTCGCCCAGAATACCCCCAAAACCAGGGAGATCACAAAGCTATTTCACGCAGTTGCCAGATTTGCATTTTCACTACAAAAGTAACAGTAGCAGTTATTGTATTCCACCAAAGAGTTGATGCACTAGGGCATATCTGGCAGCTCTATATTAACACATCCAACTGCTTCAAAGTACCCATTCAGAGGGACAGAAGCTCTCATTTTTCCATTCACTAGACCTCCTGCCAGGCTTATAGCCAACAGACAAGGATAATCATGGGATTACTACTACAACAGTACAACTACTACAACCACAACAGAAATCATTAGCTTTCAATTTCGAAACAAGAAAAGCAACACAGCAGGGAGTTTGATGACAGAGGGGCCAGAGGAAAAATAAAGTGATGGAAACTGAACAGTAATTAATACTTGTCTTCATTAACTATTTTTCTATTTATTATAACTCAGATGCATATGACCTATAGTGAAAAAAGCCACTTTCCCTTCAAAATCCCTCAGTTGTTTTAGAGTTATAGAATCCCAGCACCACACCATATCTGACAGCAACACCTAGTACAGGGGACAGGAACTGGCCACAAGAGAACAAGTTCTCCTCTGAGGAAAGCAGGAACATCTGGGAAGAGGCACGAGTACATACAAGTTTGTGCTTCTAGGCTTGAACACAGAATTCAAGCTAGAGCTAGTAAATAAAGGTGACTCATGAAAAAATAAATTGCTATAGGTCTGTAGTTCAATAAACAAAAGGGGAATGCTGCATTTTTCAACTGAAAACAAAAACAACAAGAAACCTAAAGTCACTCCAAAAACAAAGTCAATACCACTAAAAGTAATTATTGTTGCCATTCCGATAAAAAATACTGTATGTGTCTTTTTATTGGATGGCTGTTTTTAAGAGAACATTTACTAAAGGAGATAAATAAAAAACATCCACAGAATTTATTTCAGCTTCCTGATGGCAAAACAAATTTAAACCAATATATTATATAATGAAAAATGAAACTGTGAGGCAGGGTTTTAAATAGTCTCTAACTTCCAGAGGGAATTTTTGTTTACTCTAAACGTCCATCATCTAATTGCCAGGAGAGGTGCAGTACCCACTGTGGAAGCATGGCTCCACCTACAACAGCATGCAAACTGCTAACCACCTCCAAGGGATTACAACCACCAAACTGAAACCCCTACAGCATCATATCCCATCTCTCTGCCTGAAAAACGTTTAAAACAGCCAAAGCTGCAAATACATACATTTTTTCCCCCCAAACATGAATGACTTGGGAAGAAAAAAGGATGGATATTGAGAGAGTGCATTACAAAATGCAACGGGAATTTATTGAGGTGCTGTGTTCTACAAGAACTTCAGTGTGGTTTGGTACCACAGAGCAACTCAAGGTGCCTATTTCTGCTCCATGCCTGAAACACAACACAGAGCAAATCCTAAAGAACATTACACAGTGGAGTTCTTAAACAGTGAAATTTGGCTTCTGATTAAGAACTGTACAATAGTAAGCAGCTCTTTTCACCAGTGCAATTGTAGGATATCAAATTACTACCACTAGAGCACTAAAAAAAGAATTCCAAATACATTATGTAGGAGTTATAAATTATGTATGTCTGTAGTGTAATTATACAGGACTTCACTGCAATGTACACACCAAAGTGGATTTCTATCTGCAATATATATACACACACACGATTTTTCATATCTACCTCTCCATGAATAACATCATAATTAGAAGATAAGGCATTGCAAATGAGGTGAGGTTTGGAAAGGTATTTGTTTCCAGTGTACACAAGACCCACTATGATTCAAGATCATTGTGCATTTTGAACCTGGCAACCTCTCTGGACAAGCTGACCTTTGGTGTACCCAGACATTTTTAGAAACAGATATTTTTCATTATTTTATTGAAGTGTTGGATTCAGTCATGCCAAAGGCATTGCAAATTGTATGTAAAACCCTTTGTAAATATATTTTCAGTATATAACCTTCATGTGATCCAATTTCACCTCTGGAACACTAGCTTTATTTACCCAAACCTAATATTTGCATTTTTCCTTATGCAATAATTTTTCTATTCTAAGGACCAACAATAGCTAAAAGGGGAAGTCCATTTACTTACACACTTGAAATGTGTAAAGGTTTACATAATACCATCTTACAGTTGAATACTAAAATTCAAAATTCAGGGATAGTTTCTGCAATGCCCTACAATTCCTTACAGGCACACACATACACATATAGTTGTACTACTCCATAATATAAATAGTATCTCCATCATGTGGCAGTAGACACACACACTGTGGGTTATCAAATTTCTGAACTACCTGGTTTGGGGATATTTCACATGCTCTACTCAAGGATTCTCAAAATTTTCTTTCTGTATCTTTAAAAAAGCTACCCTGACTCCAAGCTCAAGAAAACTAGACCTTAGAAGCAATGTCATTAGTGTACACATGATCCCTGCTGAGTATCCTACTACACTTACTGCTAAATGAAGTACAGTACTAATTTCAGGTATGTCAGCCCTACATATTCAAATTCTTACCCCAGCACCCAGCAGAGCAGCCAGAGCAGCCAGTCAGCAATGGCTGCTGAACACAAAGCTGTGGTAGGCAGAGTCCTCCTGCTCCTCTGCTGTACTAGTCTATGCATGGCCTTTATAGCTCAACCTTCTCTGTTCTGCTGGCACCCAGAGGAAGGCTGGAAGATCTTTGGAATAGCTCCCTAGGTCACCAAAACCTACTTAATATTTTCATTTGGTGAGATGAATATAACACTGGACAATAATAAACAATAACAACTCAGCCCCCCCCCCAGCTTTGATCCTTCTCCTCTTTTTATAGTCTTTTAGAAAAAAATAGCCATTTGCCAAATGACAAAAATGTGAGTATCTGAGCCAGTATAATCATCTATCCAAGCCATTTTTAACAGAGAGCATTCCTACCTGCTAAGGCATCCCGGTAAAGTTGCACAAAATGGTTGAAGATATCCTTAGGCAAACACTTCTCATCAGGCAAACACTGCAAGAGAATGACTATCTCTGACTGCCCCACTGCATGCATGCCTTTTGTAGTGAAACACCAGCACTTCCTGTTCACATCTGCAGAGAGCAAAACATGTATCAGAACACATCAGAATTTCTTTAAATGTGCCTAAATTTCACTACAGGAAGATAGCTCTTTCAAGAATTAGTTTTACAGCATGTTTGACTGTGACATCTGTCACTCAGTTCTAAATTTGTCACCCTGCAAGCAAGCACATCCAAAAAAAAAAGCAGCTCAGTGATTCCCAGTTTACAGCTAAGGAAGAGCCAGAGCATTACAGCTCCCAGTCAGATCTTGGGATTAACAAGACAGAGCAGACTTTTAGCAGGTTCTGTATCCCAAATTAAAGGATGGGATTTATTTGGGAATGAAGGAACCTGGGAAAAGGCCAGGCTGTTGGCTGTGTACATCATCATCCCAACAGCTAAACCAGTTTTAGCCAGTGGTATCACTCTCTGAAGATGGAGAGCTGGGTGTCAGGTGTCTTCACGAGACATCACCGTGTTGTTCTGCTTCACGTGAATGTTAGAGATGACACGTGCTCTAAGCTTCACAATTCATTTATTGAGAATACTAAGTTATTGAAATGAAATCTTTCCTCTAATATGTATATATATGCACACTAATTAGGTTTTTTATATGTAAAAATTGTACTGCTGTCTAACCAGATGCTGAAAGATTTACAAACAACATCGTAATTTATTGTATGATCTTTTCACAGAAGCAAAACATTTCACTGCAAAACAGTCCTTTCCGAGTTTCTCCAAGAATGTTTTCCTATGGAGCAGAGATCAACTGAGGCACCAACATGAGAAGCCATCTCTGTGCCTCCCCATGCATCCCTTCCTCTCTCAACACATGTACACACATCCATGCACAGAACAGACAAGTCTAGAAAAGGTGCCCGGTGGAATGGAACCAACGTGTAACTATGGGATCCTAGCTGCTTTTCCCAGAGTGGGATAACAGGGAAATGAGTTGAGCAACCCAAGGAAGAAGGAGTCATAAAATACCTTGCCCAGCCAAGCTGGACAGGAGACACTGATCTCCAAACCCAAGACTGCAGGCTCTGTCTAGTTCACATTTTCTACATGAAATTACCTCTGTTGATGTCTCAAGCACTGGAAAAGGGCTTTTTGTAATTTAACTTAGTATGGATAAGCAAAAAGTTTTCAGTCCATGCACATTTTAAGAGTCTATCCTACCAAATAAAAATGCAGCTATTCCAACTAATAAGATATATAACATTTCTCCTCTCATACCCCAAGCCTTATTTAATAATAAAAACTTACAATTTACTATTTTTACCATGGACAGCAAGTTAGCATTTAAAACAAATACAAGAGGGTCAGGGCCACCATCCTCCAGCTGCTGCATGACAGAGATCTGAGAAGGTCTCTCTTCTACAGCATAGTCTGTGAAAGAAACAAGTAAACACACAGTGGAGTCCTTCACTTCCTGGTACAGTACTCTACATTATAATCAAATAACCCCAATTATTATGCTTTTTGCTTTTTTGACCTTTAAAAATAAACTTAAGTATTGCTGGTTTGATTGATTGTTTCCTAGGCTGGTATTTTAAAACTTCAATAGCATTTATGTGCACAACCCCTGTACATCCTTTAGAAAAGTGCAGCTTGTTTTATGAATCAACTTTTTTTGGTATCATCTGGAGGAGCAAATGGAAACCAAAGTGAGAAATATTGTCAACTGAAATCCTAAATGACAAAGAAGTTAACAATTGTTGTTTATATCACAGTACAGCATAAGAACATCAGTCCTGGACTACACACACCAACACGTGGTCACATAACATACATTTTCTGTGCATTAGCTACTAGGAAGAAAACAAAGGGGGGAACATTAAATAAAACAACATCTTTTATAAATCACAGAAGGTCTAAATCCAGTGTAAATGTATCCTAACATGAAACTGCAAAGATGTCTGTAGTGTTCCTCTATGACTAGCAAATTAAAATTCCTCATCCACGTGACTATAATCGATGCTGCATTTAGCTTTAACAAAAAATAGTTATGCTGATAAAAACAGGTTTTGAAAGAAAAGAAACCCAAACCTGTTTTAGCTTCCCAGCTAAAATTATCTAGAAAGAATGGTAATTTTGCTTTCTAACGTGGAAAAGATTTCTGGAATCTTTTAAAACAAAATTAGGATATCAGAAGTAAAATGCAGCAAAGAAAATTCAGTATGTGACAGAGAATATGAAATACAATCAACTTAGCATACAAAATATTATTTATGTGAGGTTATCTGGGCAAAATCTGAAAAGTATACTGTAGTTTCACTCCTTTTTTATGGAGGAGACTGAATAATCAGGCACCCACATGAATAGCTAACACAGGATGGAACAGATTTGTTTTGAAATTAAATGCTGCTCATATTTTGGCTGTGACACTAGCCTGCAATAAAAGGTTACTTCCAGCTTAACATTAGAAATGCAATGTTACAGCAAAATATTTAATAGCAATAAAAAAAATCAAAGATGAACAAATCAGTTAATCCCAGGAATACATTAAAGGTTTTCATGAATCAGACTGTGGAAAGCAATTGACAGATAGATAAAGACACACACTTTTTTAGCTTTTTAAAAATTAGTTTTTAATTTTCTGAATCCTGCCCCCTTTGGATACTCTGGGAGGGGACATCACAATTACTAACAGCTTCACTGTGGGCTAAGGTGTGCAATGGTGGTGTTGAATGCAGTGCTCAGGGATGCCTCACACCGAGCGGGTGTTCCAAGAGAACTTCAGAGAAGGGGAGTATGAATATTCATAAGGCTAATTAAAATGTATCTCTGAGTGAAACATTCCCCACAGTCCGATTAGTGAAGAAATTAGCACATATTGCTGGACTGAAGTTAATTTTCTTTCTGCTTTGTGCTTTACTTCTTACAGTAATTTCTCTGCAAGATGGGGTTCTTCCTGGATGCCAGTAAGGATCAAGGGTGCAAGTAAGTGTCACATCTACCCTCGAGTACTTACTGGGAATGTCTTAAAATATTCACCATATTGCCAGCATCTTAATTTTAAAATAAACACAGTAACTATTAGGTTAATTGCAACTGGTAAGCACAAAAGCTAGCTGCCAAATTACATCCTTACCTCCTTTTACTCCAGTGGAGATGAGAATTGGAGGAAGACCATCTTCAGGAATTAGATTCATTGCACTGCCAACAGGACTGCCAACCTGAGTTATATTTCCCGAGAATACAGAAGAATTATCAGTCTACAAGAAGCAAACAAAGAAAGACAAAAAGTCCATTATTGCAAAAGTAACAATGATAAGATTGTAAGAGCTGACTAAGATTACTAGATGTAGATGAAGGAGCCTGTGTCTGCTGGAGAACCTGAAGCAGCAAGTAATTTGGCTGTTTAGCAATAGATGATCATGTGATGGCTCCTGCACATGAACTATTACTAAAAAGTCTGCTCAGACAGAGACTGCACCTCCCTTCTTTAGCACCACACATACCCATTTCTTTACAAAATCTGAATGTACCTATGCCCATCTGAACTTTTTGCAAAGTCTCAACTCTACTCACATGAGGTATGGTGGATTGAACATTGTAAGATTATATCTGCACTTTCCTGCATACATCATTTTATAAGAAGTGTCAAGCAAAGTACTTTTCTGCTTTGTGCTATGACAATCTCATTGCTTCAAAGTCCCTACTGACCAGGACTCAGTTTTTTCAAAAATGTGTTACACAAATATCCTTCATACACAGGCTGCACAGCCACCTGGCTCACACACTTCAAACACTGCTTAGTGCTCTGCCCCACAAGACTTCAGTTCAGTTCAAAATATATGGTTGTCTCACACTCTGCAAACATAAAAACATGTGAGGACACTTGCTATACACCATACTAGGTATGATAGGACAAGGGGTAATGGGTGCAAATTGGAGCATAGGAGGTTCAAGGTGAATATCAGAAAAAAGTTTTTTTACTGTGAGAGTGACAGAGCCCTGGAACAGGCTGCCCAGAGAGGTTGTGGAGTCTCCTTCACTGGAGACATTCAAAACCCACCTGGACAAGTTCCTATGTGATGTGCTCTAGGTGACCCTGCCTGGCAGGGGGGGTTGGACTAGATGATCTTTCGAGGTCCCTTCCAACCCCTTAGGATTCTATGATTCTATGATACTAAGACAAGCCTCAACACATTTCCTAGATCAGTCTTACTGAAACCACCACAGAAGCTAATACACTTCTCATGACCAAAGCAATCATGGTATTTTGAGCGGTGAACAGCGTAATGCTTCCTTACTTCTGCTGATAAAGTGTTGTTGGTCACGGGCTTTGATGGATCGTGTGACACTGCTAAGGTTCCTGTGGAAGTTGTCCCAGCCACGGTCAGTTTTGCTGCATCAGCAACTTCTCCATTGGGTAATATCCCATCAGCAAACCAAACACGCCTTTGTTCTCTAGGTTGAGCCACTAGAGAGAACGAAATAAAAATAATTTCAGATCCCACAGCAACACTGACTGGAAAATTTCAGTACAGAAGAGCAAAACTGAAAAAAATAACACACAGAAAAAGGTGGACTGGAAGAGACTTAAGAAATCACCAAGTGCAATGCCTATGGCACCATCATGTATTAACGCATCCGCTGAGAACAGCTGACTTGTTCTGAGAAACCTGATGTCCCCTACTGAGGCCAGGAATAGCACAACTGGCATCAGTATTTGGAATGGATGAAGTGCAGCTATTATTTCCAAATTCTTACTACAGGTAAACAGAAAGAAAGGAAGTACTCTTACCTTCTGCTCCAGGATGCTTTAAAACTCCCACAGGTACCATGACAGTGGGAGGCGGTGAGCTCAGGGCGCCCGAGGCCTGAGCCTGCTGCAAAGGAGGGATAGTAGAACAGTATTCAGCAGGATTGTTAGGGTTAGGACTCTGGCTTGAGGCACTCATCATGTTCTCCCAGGCTTGAGCTAAAGCAAACAAAGAACAAGAAACATGAGCACAGAGGAAGGTATCTAACAGTCCAAAACGCTGTGTTAAGTTCTCAGCTACAGCAGGTATGGGCACTGTCACCTTTCAAAGACCATCTCTCTGCCTTTCTTTAAAAACCCAGAAGACTGCAATTAAACAAAAAAAATCCATAGCAGGAGGAGAAACAGCACCAGTTCTATGTGACAATAATATCACTTTATACAGAAATATTTTCTGAAAATTATAATAATGCACTTTGACCTGAATGATGCCTAGTTCCTCACGCTTCGTTTTGGTTCCTCTTCAAAGATTTATCTGAAAACACTCAATTCTTTGATATATGTATGTGTGTGTGTATATATATATGTATATTCAACACTAATAGGACACATGGGCATTCCCATTACAAATGTTTTATAACCTACAGGACATTTGATCAGATTTATCTTCTGTATATGAGAAAAAGCATCTTGCATTTCTGTATATCTAGGGCAGATCAGTACAGACCAACAATTTATATTCCTAACTGTGAAAAAAACACCCTTATGCTATTAATTCTGAAGGCATGACTTGAGCCTTAATTCAACTGCCCGAACAGTAATACATAAAACTTCTTTGCCAACATCCATCACAGGGAAATCTCTCCTCTAGCTAGTGAAACAGTCTGTATCTCCACAGTGCTACTTATTTTTTGCCTGTAAGGAAAATGTATTCCTCTAGTCAGGCATAAACATCATGCCACCTAAGCTCTTGAACAGCTATAAAGCCTGAATAAATCATGTACATCTTTGGGTTCCTTTGGCTATGAACTGTCAGAAAATCAAGGTGAAAACAGGAACACAAAAAAAAAACACAACCAGAAGACGACAGAACATTAACCCCTCCTGCTTCCTCCCATCAACCTGCAAAACCAACAGCGTGAAATGCCTGCAAACAGAAAAGGTATTGACATTTCCATCTGAGAAGATGAATTAAATTGAAGGCATTTTTTCCCAGCAGCTCTGTATTAATTTAAAGTACAGGTCCTGAAAGAAGGAAGTGTTAAAAATGCAGAAAGAAAAGTTACATCTCTAGGATCCCTTTATTAGAAAATTCATAGCGTGGTAAAAGAACATTTTGAAAGCCTTCTCTAAACCAAACAACATGCCAACTCAGCATATCTACCAATTTAAAATGCAGTAAAAATAGCATTGGAAACGTATTAAACACATAGCCTGGCCAAGGAAAAGTGCCAGAAAACATACAACCCCCCCTTCACACCCCAGTGAAACACAAACCAGATGCCAAGCAACCAAATGAAATAACTACTTTTAAAGTGTGATTCCTACCCCCCGCTCCAAGACCGTGCAAAGATTAATGCTTAACCTGCTGCACTGAGTGGAAAAAAAAGCACAAAACCTGTACCAACAAAGAAACTGCAAGGATCAGGAGGGATCAGATATGATCAGGCTAAATGTTAACCAACCAGTAACCAAGAGCATCACCACAAAGCGCTGCAGCAGGGATAGAAACAGAGAGAGAGCCCAGGGCAAGTACACCTAAGCATGCAGGCAGCACTCTCCCTATAATAACCCAAGCAGTGGTGTCACTGTTTGCTGCCATTAATGGGTATCCATCCTGGCAACAGAACAGAAAGGCTTTTAAAAGGAAATCATTATAATATGATCAATTTTATTATGCCTTTTTACAAGAACACTTCTGGTTTCAACTGAAATATTTTCAGATTCTTCCCTTCCCCCAAATGTAAACAAATCCTACTCACCACCAAAAGGAGCCAGCTGTCTTTTGCCAGGTGTATGTGTAATTCCTTGTTCTTGTACACCTTGAAAAGTGCTAATTTCTCCATCTCAAAATGTAACACTTTAGCACCCCTTTAATGTCATCACCAGGACTCTGTTTTAATTTCTATATTATCACAACCTACAATTTCCTGTCACCTTACACATTGGGCCTACAGTAAAGAATTATTAATAATTCAAACCTACCACTGATTAATTTTTAAGCTTTTTGAAACAGAAAAAAAAATAAATTCTGTTTAATAACAGAAACTGTCTACTAATTTTGGATGATCAACTCAAGACGAAGCACTCAAGTTACTTTCAACCAAACCTGCATAATCCTGAACTACTCTGGAGAAAAAATAAAGCTATAAGCTTCCAAGTTTAGTTAGATGCTCAACAAATTAGCAGATCTTTCTAAAAACAGCAGCCCAAATAATCTACTATACTGTAACATGTAAAGATAGAATAAAAAATACCTTGCCTGAGCACCGACAGAAACCACAATTCTCCTAATTCTTTATTAAACATAAAGTACCAATTTTTTATCAAAGTCCCCAAAGTTTAACTAAATGTTTGCAGCAATGGAGATTCAATGGTAACTGGTCAGTAAGTTTGCATTTAGAACCTGAATTTCTTTGACTTCTCATTCTACCTACTACATGTTAGAGTGCACCTGCCAGACCTTCCTCTACAACTGAATTAATTTCTGTCATCAAGTCCCAGTTATCCAGATATATATTTATACCTCAAGATCAAGTCACCAATTCACCTTTCCATTAATAAACCAAAGACAGAGCACCTGGAATTTCTCATGATGAGACAGGTTTTCTCATGATTTAAGGACACTCACAGATCCTCTCTCAACTAATCCAATTTTTCAACCTTCTCAATTTGAGATACAAAAACTGAACATTGAGTCTTTCAGCAACAGTTGCTTCAGTGTTGTGGACAGAAGTCAACTGAACAGCTTAATCACATTTTTGGACAGGTTTTTAGACAAGACCTCCTGCTCCAGCACCAAGGAGTTAAGGAGGAAGAGTTGGATTTATTTGTGGATAAATACTACTTCCTAGTTTCCTGTAGTGCATAATCTAGAAGAGGCACAACTACATTAGTCTTTTCTTTGGCATCCCATACACAAGTGTAACAGGTTATGTACTCAGGCATCAAAGGACAGAGAACAGGCTCCTGAATTAAATACAAAAAACCCACCAAAAATCACAGTTTTGCAATCCTGGTATAGCACAGGTAAATCATTCAAACTCATTGCAGCCACACCAGGTTTTGCCTTTTGTTAATCATATTTAGTTTAGGAATTCCCACTCTCCATGGGGATTCCACGCTGACCTCACAAGAGCCTCTGCTGTTTTAGAATACTTACCCATACAAATCAAATATTTTGATTTTTTTATTTTTTAAATAGCATCACTGCAGCCCAACAAAAAGCCAGTGAAGAGCTGCATCTCAGATTTTCTTTCCACTTACCATTCATTAGCACTGAATGGCAGATTACACACACTCTAGCTTCCTTTCGATCCATGTACAACAATTTGCACTTCAGGCTACAGCACGCTGCACAAAACACCTGGAACCAAAGGGGAAACAACTTGAGTGTTGTTCAAAAATACATTACAAACTGATGATTTTGGACAAGGGAGTATCTGTAAAGCTCTAGACATGCAAAATAAGGAAGTAAATTATCAGTATTTTCCCATTAAAGCCACAGTGACCAACACCTGCCCAGGATGCCTTTCCTACTAATCCTGATGAAGCAGTATTACCTGGAACACATAAATCCAAGTTGTCCTGATACTGCACTGTGGTGTTTTTAAAATATGTTTGGCATAAATGACAATGGGTTAACACATGCCTACCACTTTACAATCCCTCATAGAATTAACAATTTGGGATTTGATTTCAGTCATAGAAAATGCATGAGTACTTTCTAGAATGTTGAAACGCACATGTTTTCTCTCCATAAGAGAATGCTATGGCACAGATTAACTCCAGCAGGTCATTTGTATTTGCAGCAGGGCAATTCATCTATATTAGAGATTCTAGCTATTTAATCTCTTCATACATAACAAGCTATTCCTCAGGTGAGACTTCAGTGAACCTTGATGCATCAAAATGTTTTAACTGTTCAACATAAGAAACAAGGTATTTTTAAAAGCTGGATAGCATTGGTACTGTAAGAAAATCTTGCTCCATTTAGTTGTATATATGTATTTTAAAACCTTGTATTTACATGATTACAAACACTAGAGAGAAATCAGGAACTTAATTTTATGCACAATAGCTCCTAAGGGGGGACCTGGTACAAAATCCCCTGCAGAGATGCAGTTGCATGGCCAGTGCTTCTCCCCTGACCCAGCTCTAACAGTCCCCCAGTCCTGTTCAGGAAACAGTCTTGAGGCTTCCTCCAGACAAGCAGAACCATTAAAACATCAGCATGGCTTGTGCACCAAAACACTTGCATGCAGGTGTGATCCTACAACAGCAATCTCAAAATCCTGCAGAAACTACAAATCAATGTGCCCTAATGACTTCTCACTTGTTTTAAGTAAGGTCATTATTTAAAATAATATTTCCTCAGGTTTACTTTTCGGGTGACGTGAAGATACTGATGAATACCCATTTCATGCAAAAAGGTAATGTCACACTCAGGAAATCTAGAAACAGCAACAGCTACCTAACAAATGACTTCAGATATCAAGAGATAATTTCACACTTCAATTATAGGTGGATATTGTATCTACAATTCGCTATGCATTGTTATGATCTGCAATGCTCTCTTAATCCAAGAAATTATTCCATCACCACTTCAACAATAGTATTTCTGTAATATAGACAAAAAACTACACAGGATTCTCATCTAGAAATATTTGTAAGCCTAACTAAATTTCAACCAAGACCACACCAAATAACGACCCCTTTGCAGCCTCTTACCTCTGCAGTCTTTTAGTGGCAAGTGTTTAAAATAATCATATATAAAATAAGCTCTGAGCTCATCATGAGAGCTGAAAATGAAATGTGAGGAAAGAAGAGCTTGCCATGTCTCATTTCAACCAGTTTTAATGTTTCCTGATTATGTAAAACCAAACATTTCAGAAACAAAATGTGTGTATACACCAGCATTTTCACGCAAAACTAAAAACAACCCTCTTGCATATGTGAAAACCTTTTTTTTAAAAAAAAAAAAGCAAATGCACTTTACAAATCTGATTTCTGCATTTATATCTTAACCCAGTTTACAAGCAATCTAGGGAATATTAATAACAACATCACAGACATTTTAGAGACATGTGACCTCATTTCAGTACTCTGGGAGAAACTTCCTGTCAAAAGTTCAGTATTGAACATGGAAAAATCAATGTTCAACCATAAATGAAGGACCAACACAAATTAATATCTAATTTAGGACCCTTTATCAAACACCACATTGTGCATTCAGCAATGCTCCCAAGTGCAACGATGTAAATATTAAAAGAGAAAACAGAAGAAGTGACAGAACCTCTACACCTCCTCCCTTAGACTGCATCTTCTAACAGTAGGAATGCAGAGGAAGGAACACAACCCAACGCAACCGACAATTCAGTCTTGTTTTTAACAATCACCAAGTCCTTATCTTGGTGTATCATGCTATAAAAAAAAAAACCCATAGCAGTGCCAAAGCCAGTTTTTATGTTACCAGGGTTTTCAGCTTCAGTCAGAGTAGTTAAAACATTAGCTGCTACAGGATTTGGTGATTTCTTTGTATTTTAGTGGAAAAAAATAGAGTTTTGATTGTCAGTAAAAAGATGACATACAAATTTTCTGGTTTTCCTATCAAGGATGATATCTGGCAAGAAAAATACATAAATACAGAAGTTAAAGTTTATGAATACGTTCATACACATTCTCCAGGTTCTTAATGTTAATTCAAAATTTACTGTAAGTGTATTACTTTCTACCACTCCCCTGAGGTTTCTATCTTCCATTAATTTTGCAATTATTATCCTGAAATTAAAAACTGAGACAGACTTCCCAGGTGCCACTCAACTATTTTTAACTGGAATTTTGAGTCCCAAATGAAACAGATACCTCTACCACAACAACTTGTTTGATGCTAATAAAGCTTAAAAAGAAACTGTTGTGCTAAAGCTTGTGTTAAAAAATATTTAGTCTCATGACTTCCCCAAGAAACAATTAATTGTAAGAGCTGAAGACACTATCTCCCCAATTCTTTAAGTGAGATTCATGCATTTAATAGGAACAGTGGAAGTGTCACTGTGCTTCAGTAGTTACCTACACCACAGCCACATGGTTAACATCACTTGCTTTGGGGAGGGTTATCTCAACCAGAAGGCAAGAGCAGACAGCTGACAATAGCTCTGTCTCAAGCCACCACAGCCAGATCCATCAGCACTTCCCTGTCAAAGCCTTTGGTCTCTTTCCTCCCGGAATCCTTACAGGAATTAAGCATTGCAAAACAATCTTCAGTAAGTGCCAACTATTACTTGACTTACACTGATTCTCAGCATTTACTAATGAGTGATTTTTTTTTTTTTTTGAGACAAAAAAAAAAAAAAGAAGGCATGAAAAACCAAAATTTTCTGCCACATCTTTTGACTCCACATGTGCAAATTTGGCCCAGACAGCATTAGGTAACAAAAGCTTGTAGAAACAAGTAATTCTGAGGATTATTGTAAGAACATTCTGAGAATATTAAATACTAATACATGATGCATTTTTCACACCTCAGAAACAAGTCTGTCTACAGACCAGGGGACCTTTTATTTTATCCATTGCCCCATATCACCCAAAGCAATGCTGGTTGTTCTTCTCAAGGCTTGTCTTTGGTAGTTTAAAAAGACAAAAAAAAAAACAACAACACACTTCATTTTTTGGCCTTGCTCTTTCTGGGCATGTTTTATCCATTTTGCTTACAGATACTTTAATTTTCTGCTACTCATTCATGCAATTCAGGGCTTCAGTCATTAAAGAGAAATAATTAAAGCCAAGCAAAGAACTTGTTTAAAACACAAAAATTAGCAGAACACATTACTGTAAATGAAAATTGTAGTCATATTTGTGAAACTCATAAAAAACAAAATAATTACCTAAAAGACTGACAGTATAATACACATCAAAGCTATAATTATGGATATTTCTTTAATGTATATGCCTTAGAGATTCTCATGTGAGGCATGGGCCTCATATGATGGTTATTGATTGCCTCTGGTTACTAGATCCACACAAGGACTTCCATGCAACCAACCTGCAAGAGGACGGGCAGAAGCAAGCAACTGGAAGTCCTGGACCAGTAAGCAACTGGAAGTCCTGGACCAGTAAGCAACTGGAAGTCCTGGACCAGTAAGCAACTGGAAGTCCTGGACCAGTAAGCAACTGGAAGTCCTGGACCAGTAAGCAACTGGAAGTCCTGGACCAGTAAGCAACTGGAAGTCCTGGACCAGTAAGCAACTGGAAGTCCTGGACCAGTAAGCAACTGGAAGTCCTGGACCAGTAAGCAACTGGAAGTCCTGGACCAGTAAGCAACTGGAAGTCCTGGACCAGTGCACAGTGAATGTCTGCTTAGCTTTTAAAATTTTTCAGCATGCCTTAAAATCGAATTTGAGTAAAATCTACTTCTCTGGTGTTGCAGTGAAGAGACTGAGTGCGATGCATTTTGGTTACTAAGGGGACAAATGGGACACACCCATAGTCCATTACTGAGGAGCAAGCCTGGGTTTTCTGCTAGGCTGCTTCCAGAAAGAGGAGGCATGAGGGTTTGAGCTTTTCAGATATATTTGCTTCTTTTAGGTCCTTTGTTCAGGTCATTCTGTTTCCCTGCACTCTTCTGGTAGTAAGAGATATCACCCACAGCAGTCAGGAGGTCTTTCAATCAACTTCAGAAATGTTCGGATAAAGACTAAATGAAGCAAAGTTTCTTTTACTCTAGTTTTTAGTGGGTTTTAGTATTTCTTTTCATCTTAAAAATATTCACTGAATTCTACTTGACAACGGTGTTAGTTGACTGTTTCTTGATCACCACATTTTTTCCTAAGTTCCTACTTCCCATGTGCCACTGATTTGTATTTCAGGAGCAAGATATTTGGAAATACAAGCTAATAATTTACCATAAACTTGCCAGATAAGAATTTGTGTTGACCTAGATGGCATATATAAAAAACTTTTTTTTAAAAAAGTCAACAATAAAATATTTCTTACACCATGCAAAATGATACAGAAATTATGTTTTAGTTGTCTTCATTACAAAATTTCTCACCATGTGTACACATATCAGGTTACAGGTAACTTACTCTATTTTTTTCCAGGAGCAAATGTATATTCTTTAAAATAATGTAAGCAATTTGAGAAAAGTTAGCAAAGAAGACTGAAAAGAACAGAGTTGATCAGCCATCTACACCAGCAGGAATGCCAGCAATTCAACAGCACACTAACAATTCACAGCAGTATGTTTCAGTATCTTTCATGGGCTTATTGACACAGTTATTTCTGTAAACTAGTTTCCTGCACTTAGCCATTTTATAGCAGTTTGACATTAGTTCAATGTTGATGATTGTTGCAATCAACAAACACACTGTTCATACAGGCTAATAATTCTTTCCATTACAAATACCAATTAGTTATTCTCTATTAGAACCCGACAAAGATTAGAGCTTAGAAACTCCTTTTTTTCTTTCACAAATCAAACAGGGCTTTTTAGGAAGAGATGTCACATGTAACTACAGCCAGTGACTTAGGAAGTCCTATTTGATTTTGTACAGTATCAGGGAAAGAAGGGTGCTTTGAGTTTACTCACAAAATACAAACTTACCTTCCCACAAGCTCTGCAATGATGCCTTCTTTTGGTGAATGTAAATCTGGCCTCACATTTCATGCAGTTTGGTGCTTGAGAATCTGGAACCCAAACTGGAGCCACCTCACCCAAAGTCGTAAAAGGCTTTCTGACTGGAGCTCCAAACTGACCAGCTCTGAGATCATTATCTGGGCTATCTGGGGCTACTGCAAGGCACGGACTACTAGAGACTCCAGATTCATACTCTTCCAAGTGTTCCCCATTGGTATCAGTAACAGAGGCATTTAAAGATGTTTCACCAGGAAACATGTTTGCTGTATCCCCTAATTGTGTCTTACCAAAGATGTTCTTGTTTTTACTATTACCTCCACAATTTGGGGGAACAAGATCATTTTGTAAGTGGTCTGATAATGGCTTCGGAATCTGCAGTTTAAGATTTGTAGGTTGTTTAGGTCTTGCACCACCAAAAGGAACACTGATAGATTGCAGATTAGTCATTGGTTTTGGTGAAGTTTGCCCTTGTATGGATGAAACCTGACTACAAAGATTATGTAAATAATTTTTCTTTATGTGGTCGCCAGTGCTGTTCAAAATAAGACCGCTCCCTTCTGTGGTCTCATTTCCCCTCTGTTCATAAACATTAGTGTAACACTCTGACTTGCTCTCCTCTATCTCCTTTTCCTCTGTCACCGAGTCTTCCTTGGAGGGTAAAGTCTTTGGAACATGAGCAACAGCTGGGTTCTGCATTCCATAGGAATCACAACCATTAGACAGAGAGCTTGTGTCTGATGTAGCCATGACATCAGAGAGGCTGGACCTTTCAAGCTCATCTATACCAGTTCCTTTTAAGTCTATACCTTCCTCCATCATCCCATCTCCACCTTCTTTACTATTACTACATGCCTCATCAGGCTGTTTTGTCTGCAAAAGTCTTTCATTCTCTCCCAGAGTTTGCTGATTATTCATCTCATTCAACTTTGTCAGTTCCCAATTAGGCATCTCCTGAGATTCAGGGTAACACTCTGCCACGCCGAGCAATTCGGTTGTGCCAAGTTTTTTGTCACATTCAATGACTTCACTTTCAGTGGCACCAACATCCTCAGGGGCAAAATGTTCTGCAACACATTCCTTGTAATTGCCACTTCCAGCCACGTTAGGCTGACAAGTTTCGGTGAGCCCAGACAGCCTAGACTGTAACTGTTGGGTTGTCTCCTGTTCTACAATTAAGTTTCCACTACTTGAACCAGAAGAAGAGTTTTTCGCTTCTAGATCCGTTCTCTGAGGAATGGCTTTACTAGTAAAATTTTCAACTGACACACAATTTTCTTGCATTGTAATGGTACCATCAACTGGTCTCTGTAAGACAGTCACTGCATTAATCCCTGCAGCTGTAGCTTCTGAAAACAGTGAATCCTTACTCATATTAAGATCATCCTTTAATCGAGAGGAGGGGCATGCAACGGTCAGGCTTTCACATGAAGCATTAATCAAATGACTTACAGAGTCATCTTCAGTGCACAGCTGATTTACTTCCTTTTCTGTATCTGTATCTTTCTCTGTGGATCCATTTACAGTAACACTAAACTGACCACTCTGTTGGTTCTCATTATCCAGTGTAAAGGTAATAGTGTCCATCAGGGACTGACTGTTGTAATTTTTACAATCCAGCAAATCGCCACTTTGGAGTGTTCTTCTGTCACAGTTATGCATGACTGCCACCACTAGTACATTTTTCTCCTCTGGCAAGCAAGCTGTATTTCCACATTTCTTTTCTCCTGTCTCCACAGTGTTACACTGATCATCCCGACTACTATTTCTTTTAATCAATTGATCATCTGCTGCTGCCTGATCATCAATCCACATGACTGGGGTCTCTGGGCTTATGCTAAAATCCTTTCCATTAGCACAGTGATCCTCTCCTCCTGTTGGTGTAGTCACTGAATGAGACAAGGAAAAAGACTTTAATCTCTGTTGACATTCATCAGGAGTTGTAGTTTCATTCACATTGGCCACGGTCGGGTTAAAGGACAGACGACAAGAAGGCGGTTCTAGAATCTGATTCCACTTTGCCCCCAGCAGTGTAGGTGAAACAGCAGCATCTGAAAAAGTGTTTAAATAAGAGAACTTACTGTCTTACCAACTCTACAGGTTGCATTAGAATGGCCCAAATCTAAATGTAGAGATGTTCAAATATGGCTACAATAGTAAAACACATCTGCCTTAACTAAGATCCTTGATCAACCATTAGTAGGGTAATTGCATCATGTTTCTGGAACTCAGGAAGTTTAGAACTACAACAATTAGTATCAGGTTAAATCTGCACAAGCAACTCTCAACTGTTGATTAATATACTTTAGAAAGCTAGAAATGCCTAGAAAGATTCCCACTCCAATAAAATGTTCAACTTCCTTGACGGCATAGAAGTAGCAATTAGACTAAGCAAAAAAACAACCTTCAAATACTGTAACTTTCATTATATGATTTATGTGACCTAATAAAACACTTCTATGCTTGAGTCTCCCAAAACTGCAAAAGAAGCTTAATATAAATTTTGCCTAATATGTTTAAAATAAATTATTAAAATATTGCCACTGACATTAAGTGGAAAAAAACCCTTTCTATAAAAAGTGCAGGGATGATTTTCTATTAAAAGAGTAAGGAATTTTTTTTTAAGTAATCAAGATGAATGAAAACAAGAAAATACTACTAACAAATACTGAAGACACACCACGCAAAATTAACAGATGTTTTTCTGCAAGTTCTGAAATTAATTTGCAACTCAAACCCAAAAGGGACATCACAATCTGTCCCTTTTCAATGGTGTTCTCTGTAGAATACATTTAATGTGCATCTATGATCTTGTTCAAAATGACTCACCTTCGTTTTGCTCAAATTCATCTAAAACCTTATCGAGGTTATATGCCTCTGCTTGGAAATAGTTCTCCATTTGTCAGGGAAAGACCACCAGATTCTTGTCTGAACCTGCCAGAGAACAAATTACAATCAGATATTTCCCCTTCAGTCAGCAGTGTTCCAATACATACTGCCCTGATTTAAGGGGAAAAGAAGTCATCTGTAAATCAAATTTTACATACATGCACAAATCAAAAGGATTTTCCAGGAATAAAAATTATTTGTGTGCTTAAACTCACTTAGTTCAGATTAACAACCTCCCCAAACTTGCGCTGGATTTTATTATCTCCAGTTTTCCAAGTTATAAATATGATTTTAAAATGTTACAAATTAAGCAAAATCGTGATTTTTTAAAAAGATCGTAGTATGTGCAAACACTTGCAAAATAGTGTTTCCAAAAATCCTGCCACACACAAATAAAAAAGTAAATGTTTTGATGTGAACCAGGTCTCTGCAGCAACAGCAACTGCAGAACACGGGTTCATTTTTACATGCTGGCTATCACAGCAACAGAAAATACCCTCATCAAATGAATAAAGAAAAGAATACTAAGCAAACTGAGTTTGCAAACCCATGTCAGTTGGTGCAACGATGCCAGATGAGCAAAGCTATGTTTAACAATAATGCACTGGACAACGTCAAACCCAGTCACATGCTTTTGCCCTCACAGCTCATTACCAATGCTTCTCTAAGCATTTGAAGGCACTGCCTCAGCTTCTTACGTTCAAGGAGAACACTGACCTCCACCTGAGCATTTAAACAGAACTTTCATCAAAGCCAGCACCAGCCTTTAAGGCATTTCAAAACCCAGATGATGATGGCAGTTCAATGCCATCATTAATTAATGTGGCAGTGCCACATTAATGTGTCTAGCCATCAGGATCACCATCATGGGAAGATCAAACCTGCTTGAACGCCAGTCAGAAAACAACAGTCAAGGGAACCAGAAAGCCAACTAACAATCTGAAGATCCAGCTTCCACTTCTGTGCTATCACTGATTAGCTCATATGGCTTTGAACAAGTAGTTTAAACTCTCCATTCTTCTGACTTTTAATGTATACTAGGGCAGCAGTATTCTGTGTCACTCCTCATTTCCCCAAGATGCTTCAAAAATTCATACTTACAAAAGTTGTTAAAGGATTTAATGGGTGGCTTAAAGGACTTGAATTATGCTAGCTCTTAAAATGCCTGCTTTTATAATTCTTGTTTCCCTGAAAGGCAGGCACTGGAAATGTAGCAAAATGCACAGAAGTAAACAATCTCATCAAAAGATAATACTCTCTCAGGCTAGAAAGGAAGATGACAAGGGAGAAATTAAAAAAAAAAAACAGTGAAACAACCCTAAGTCGTTAAATAACTTTCTGCAACTTCACATAATGAACAACATCTTTGCCCTAACAGCAGGAATATGGTCACCTTGCTCCCAATGGTAGCAACAAGACACCCTGATTCATCTTTAAAAAACATTCACTACCAGCAAAGACATTTTCACTGAGAAATGTGTGCCATAACCTATATACCATAAAGAGAGACCTTGATTTGATCTGTGCTCTGAACATCATCCAAAACAGCCTTATTCTCTTCAGAGTTTGCTTTCAGTGCTGTGAAACAAGGAAATGGAGAAGGAGAGGGTGAGAACCTTGTTTTGCAGTAAGAAAACAGTGTTAGACCTGACAGCTAGATGCCAGCTCAATTAAAAACCTGCTCTTTTACACTAGAGATACAACAGACACAAGAAACACATCAGAGGAAGCTTTCAATTTAAAACTATACTTTAACATCACCTCCATAGTATCTGAATTTGAGGAAAACATCAATCAGTTTTATTTCAATTACTGCAACATTAAATACAGCTTTGTGTTTATTGTGGGCAACAGCTACGATTAAGTTACTAGTACAAAAAGATCATGCATTAAAATAACACAAAATGCAGAGTTCAAGTTTTTAAGGTTGACCTCAAATTCAACATATGGTGTTTTTAAAAGATTATGATGTTACAACAGAAATACATTGCTTCTTAATATAATCAGATGGTGTTTTAAAGATATATACGAAATGCCAATTTTAAAGAAAATCAGTGTAATGGCCACTTAGAAATTGCAATAAGCATCACTCAAAAAAGACCATTTTGCAAAGAAATTCAGAGATAATTCAAACTTGTCACTTTACAAACTCCCAGATTTGTCCTCTGTTCTGGGATTTAGATTAACTGCTTCTGCAAGGAAAACAGATGATTGCCTATATCATTTACTGTCCACAGATGCACAGATTATAACAAAAGCAATGGAGAAGCTGCTACCTTGATCAAAGGTTGCATTTCAGAAGTCTAAAAATGCTCAACACTTTACATTCTCTACCAAAAGCCAGGTTGTGACCTGACAGTGTACTCTTTGATCCCTTAGATACCTACTGTAATGTCTTCCTGAGCTATCCAATCTGCCCACCAAGTCACTGCACTAACATTTTTTCATACCACTTTAATGAAAACAATTATATTTATACACACATTTCAATTAAACTGAAATAATTTTTAAAAGCAGATGCTTCTCCTTAGGCATACAGGTACTAATTCATTCAAACTACATCCAAACTGTGAGAGTTTGGAGGTTCTCTTGCAGGTTTCCCTCCATCTCTTTCAACTCCGTAACAGGAATCAATCTTTACCAGCTCACTAAATACCAAATAGTCAAAAGTTTATTAGAATCTGTCCCAATGAATATTTCACTTTATTTTTTTTTCCAGAGTTCTAAACATCAACCAAAATTAACTCATTATAGTAAGAGTATTTTTTTACAAAATAACATATAATTTCACATCCATTTAGAATGTATTGAATTTACATTATAACATTCCAGCCTACCAAACTACTGATGAAGATGTGAATAATTATTCCTAGGCAAAGTCCTCCTTCTAAGGTCAGTGGTGCAGAGTATTTGTCACTGAAACACTGCACGAATGTTAAGTCTCACACAAAATCTTTGTGTTCCACAGAGTTAAACTGTGATGGTTTGAAGCCACCACACTCAGATTTCCATGTACTTTTGCAATGAAAAGGGGCATCCAGGCATGTTGTTCACTAGGACATAAACACAAACTCTGCAATATGGGTGGCCCCAAAGAAACAGGCTACCCAGGGTTGTGGGGTTTTTTGCTTATTTTGAAGAAGATAATGATTACTGACAAGCAAGTTGATGGGGAAGGAATGCTATGCTGTTTATATAGTTGCTGAAAACAGGCTTTTGAGAACTCTTTGGATGACTGCAGTTTGATTCTGTGTAACTTCCAAATGTTTAGAAAAATACAGACCTGACTGTTCATACAACTTCAAAACCCAACTGAAAGCCTGATAAAATTACTTCAGAATTAACTCAAATGTATGCACACTGGAGTAAGCAGAATATAAGCCACATTTGACTCTAACATTTCCTAAATTTAGTCCTATATTAGCTGTTTTTTCATTGTCATACAAATCAGGAACAAAATATGCCTAACCAAAAAAGCAGTGCTAGAAGTTCAGAATAAATATATTTTTAATTTACTTTAGTCAGGGTTTGGCTTTTGAGTTCTATATCAAGTGTGATTTTATAACATTAGAAAAATACAAATATTCAGACTTAGGAGACCACGTGTTTAACAATAACAGGGGCATTATAAAGAAGACTCAGAATTTTGTTCCCACTCCCCTACAAACCCAATGAGGTTAATACTTCACAGCATCTCTGTGAAGTTATTGTTTTATTAGCACCTATATTAACTAATTTTTTAAAAAATTCTAAGTAGAGAGAACCATATGTAAACAAAAATATGCAACCATATGAATTCTGAAGCTCAAATACCCATGCACAAATATGCAAAAAGCCAAAATCCAGACTGAAGGCTGCTCACAGTTCAAACTGAAGAGAGAAAATTGTCTCATCATTGTTATTTCACTTACTGATGGACCAGGATATATGGAGAATCATTTATTTTTAAACTCAAAATCACTAAGCTGACAGGCACTCTAAATGAGATCTCATTGTCTACGGAAACAAGTATTTCTCAGAAAAGGTCAGCTGCAAATCTTCAGGCCTAATATCTAAAATTATTATTATTATTATTATATAAAAGAACACAACAACGCCCCAAGCTTTTCCAGAACCTTCTATCCAAGGGCAAAAAACACACTGCCAAACCCACAAAAGTCCTTACTGCCCTCTTCCTGACAGAAAAGGAGGACGAGTACTCATGTTCCTAACAGATGCCCGCAATGCTTCTTGACTGATACATTGTCAGCAACTCGCATTTTTGCCAGTTTAAGATCTTGCACCAACTCTGCACAGCCAGCAGCTCAAGTTCAAAACAGAAAACACAAAATGCTCTAACAGAACATGCTGTAATAATCAGGTAGCTGTTTTCCCCCTGGCTTAGAATTTCATTTTATTTCTAATAGATTTATGAAATATCCAACATAAGTAAAAACATATTCCTTTACAGGTCTTTGGACTCTCTGATTGTAACCCACAGGTACCACCATAAAAGTTTGGACCAGATTTAGAATTATTCTAGTCCCAATCTTCCTCCTAGTATAAAGGCTGAAATGACATTTGTTTAAGGATCCTTGATACTTGTGAAACCCTTTAGTATTGCTTGACTATTCCAAGTTATGGCATGGAGAGAAGCTGACAATCAAACACACAACTCAAACTTTGGAAAAGCAAGAATAAAAACACGAGCAAATCAGGAAGAAATTTCAATGGCAATTTTAGCCGTGTGCTGCCAAAAAGGAGACATTCATATTGGGATTAACAATATGAAGAAGAGGATGATGTGTCAGTGCAAGGAAAAGGAGACATAAATCACCAATCCAGTGAAAAGCTTAAGAAGGTTTTTCAAAAATACAGTCCTCCTTGCAAAGATTTGTCAGAAAAGACTAATTATAGGCAAAACCCCCCATTAAATAGCTTGCCTTTTTTTTTTAATTCTGTATACCAAAAGAAGAACAGGTACCATCCACTGGTACACTAAGTTTAGAACCCAAGATCACTTGTTACCCATTGCAGAGTCATCTCCTGTCTTTCATGGCAAAAAGATAATGAAAACACGCAGCCTGTCAATCAGACTATTTTCCAGCTCCTGTTGGATCACAGCTCAGGCAGAATTCAGAAACTCTGTGTTTTACTTATCGATTTCTTCATACAACAGCATGGACTTATCATCATCTTAATCTCTAAAACTTAAGAACTTCTGTTTTATCAAGCTTACATGCTCTACTCTCCCCTAATGTCTAAATATGTACCAGAATGTCTGTGTCATATGCATCCAGAATTACTATCCTAGTCATCATAGCATTTAGACATAAGACAAACTTGAATTGATTAGTGGGAAGGAAGGAGACAGAAGGACAGAAAAACCTTCCTTAAAATTAGATGGTATTCTGAACAGGCTTAACCTTGGAGACAGCCTCTCAAAACAGCTCGGATATCCCACATGCCAGCTTCTTCTTGGGAAATGAACTGTACCGACAAGCCTTGTGTTACACCTGCAAAGCAGCCAGACTCGTATTTGTTTTGGTCTCTACAATAAGGAATTATGAAACCCATGATCTTCTGCACTGCTCCTCCTAAATTGCCCTCCAGATTTTTTTACCACGGGAACTGACAGCCTTAAGTCTTCCAAATTTTCTTGACTCTTAACAGTGGCTGACCAGCACGCAATCACATTAAAACTCTATAATAAAAAGGAAATAATACCAACACGCAACTATTATCATACCAAAGGCCTAAAAATCAGAGAGTATGTAAACAACCAGAATAAGATCTCAGGACATTTTATCATGCTGTCCTGTGTAGACTACTCTTCCAGTACGAAACTGTGAACATACACATTTCAGTAAACTCTTACTAAACGAAATACTCAAGTAGGTTATTATAGTCCTCATCAAAAATATATATGAAAGACTCCTAAGATAAAAGTCACAAGGGGCATGATCAGACTGAAACCAAACATTGCTCATTCATTCTGACGAAAACCAGACTTCCAGAAAATGTCATTTTCCCATGGTATGACAACACGGAACTACGTATCAACTGGACAAACCAATCTATTAGATCTAGTGCTCCTGGGGACTTCCTTCAACCCCAAGAAACCATGATCAAGGCTACACACTGCTCCAGCTCCCTTTAGTGATCTTTGTCTTACTTGCCCCGGGAGGAAGAAGTCAAACCCCTTTGCTGTATTGAACAGCTTGTTCAGAGAGTTCAGCAATAGCTATACTTTTAATTGATGAGATTTGCCTACAGCATAGACTGGTGGAGAAAGATTTTGCCCACTTCTCCCTTCCCCCTAACAAAATAAGCTACATCTTTCATCTAAAACAAGGCAATTACTCTCAATAAAACCCAAAACAACAGGATGCTAAAAATACTCCATCATCTTCTATATATCCAAATACAGAGGTGTATGTATATAAACATATATCCATAAGCATACATAAAAATACATGCATTTCAAGTACATACCCCTGAATCATTATATTCTGAAGCAGAACTTGCCTCTTACCTTTTTCTCTTATACATATGTTAAGAAACTAATGACCCTGTGCCTACTCATGATGACTGCAGCACAACCAGCCAGTTCTGCTGAATCAGTGTGTTCTACTTGATCCTAGAAAGAAAATATAAACATGTATTTTATGATAGGTAATTCTGCCACAAACCATGCTTCTTCAACTGATGACTGCGGCTAGCACAGGCACATTTGGCAGATGCTGCAAGCCTTCAAATGATTTGGATTACATTTGCAGCTTTAAATTCAGGAATCTGAATATATGCACTACGCCACTATTGGACTCCAATATTCTGGTGAAAAAAGCTGCAAATAAAAAACACATTGCTACCTACCTACTATTATTCTTCAGTAAACTATAAACCTACAGAGTGAGGCAGCAACTCCAAGTGTCCTTGTATTCCTGATGACCTTGACTGTAACGCTGAATTTATAAAACTAGCCTCTGAAGTTAATTATATTACACTACAACAGGACTTCCAAAAATAAAGAGCGAGTAGCTTTGATACTCAACAAAAATTCATGGCCCTCTGAATTCTGTAAATTGTATTCATCAGCTTCCCACGGATTTTGTTACAGCTAAACAACTGGTTTTGTCTCCAAATTATTCCCCCTGCAATCTTAGGCTCCCTCCATTTCCTAAAGGCTTATCTCAAAAACTACGATGGCATCAACCTTCAACAGCAGGGAGGACCAAAGCAAAAAAAGAGTCTTCAGAAAAAACTCCCTTATTCTCCTAACTACAACTTTTCTATAGGTCAGCTGTTCATTTTCACAACCTGCTTCCTAGCAGTCAACATAAGTCAAAAATCCAACACAGCCATTAGCAAAGAAAAGACAAAGAGTACAACAAGAACAAGAAGTGAGATGAGTTAAATTCATGTTTTAAGGTATGGTGGTGCTGGTATTTGACCTGTTCGATAGTTGAAATATTTATGTTACTGCTCCAATGAAACAGCAGCATATGTTAGAAAAAAAAAATGTTAAAACTTCAGCAAAATGAACAGAGGTAAAAAAAAATGAATCAGTTCTCTGTGCATGAAAGTGATATTCAGTGTTATACTACAATTTTCCCAGGACTGTTTATTATTCTTTTCAGAAATAAGCTACAGTAATAATTCCAGGAAACTAATGAACTGAACAGTAGCACTCATAGTAGTACTGTTTCCAAGCTCAGAATAAAATCCCACAGCTTTCTATGCCAACAGAATCATTCCTGTATGCAAGTAAAATTTCCAATGCCCTATGTATTTCTACCTCTATAAGCTAAGATGATTTTTGGACATTTGAGAAATAGGAGAAATTGTTGTATTACACATTTCTTCAGATAGGATTCACATGCATGCAAAAATGGAGCTGAGGGAAAATTTGACTGCAGTGAAAGGTAAGCTTCAGAATGGTAAGGTTTTTCAAAGGGATGTGAAGTACCTATGGAAGGGAGGCAAGGTTACCTGTACCAACACCACACCTCCTCCTGGCCTGTACGTGGAGGAAAATTATTCAGTTTTCATTCCCCCTTTAAAAACATGGATCAATTAATGACAATTCTCTTTGTGGTTTATGACAAAGCCTGTAAGCTGCATCATGAACATCAAACACATTTCAACGGAACCAGCTGGTCATACATTAACCACAAATTTCAATCTTTACTGATCAGAAATGGATCAAACCTAGCAACCTACAGCTGAAACGTGCTGTGCTGTCACCAATGCTCTAAGCCAACAAGCCTTCTAGGCAAGCAATATTCAGGGCTAGAGTACAGCTTTATTATTCACTGGTTTTATTCTGAGCCATTTTACTTGTTCCATTCTTCCCAGGTAATAACTTTTCTGTCTGTAACCACTCAACAATGAAGAACACAGATCCAATCACTTGCTACCAGTCTCCAAAGAAAGCTTTGAAGAGATATTACCTAGAGGTCCTAGAGCTTTTTGTTTACAATTCCACATAAGCTCCTGGCAGCCATTTCCTCATACACAGATCAACGAAAAAAATCACAGATTGCTTACAGATAGGAATGTAATATATTTCAACAAAAAACAATTTTTGGAAGTGAATTATAAGGTTTGGATTTCCTGAAAAAAGTTAAAAAGTTGACAACAGAGCCAAATCCTTTTTCCAATGGGAAGTTAATGTAAGAGAATTACATTGAAATAAAAATCAAGGACAAAAATTACAAAGGAGAGTCAAGAAAATTCACAACTATTTATAACCTAGTGATTGCTAGTTTTTTCACAAATCATCCACACTGCTAAAAGAAGGGTTCCATCACACTTGGAAAAAATACATACATTTCCACCTAAAAATTATGTGCCTACTGAGACCTAAGGTCACTATAAATTAAGGAGGCCTAGTGTCCCTGCAGTTCCAGTTTGCTTACTTTGAGCATTTTACAGTTTCTTATCTCTTCTGCTGATGGTTGGCTGAAGTCTACCATCTCCTGCCCTACAGTGGTATCACTCAGGTGCTGCTTTGGTTATACCCTACATGTATGATTTCCCTCAGGATCTCCAAGAGGGTGGCTGCCAACTACTGCAAAGGCAAAACAGAAATTGAAGAGAAATTTGACAAGCAAAGACGTGCCCAGAATAGATGAAGAAGAGAAGAGCCCTAAAAATACAAAATTAGAAGTATCTTTCACAACAAATAATATAAAAAATGTTTACAACATCAAATGGAAGTAATCTGAACTAGTACAAATTGGTTTAGCTTATAATAAATGCAAAGAGATTGAAAAAGAAGCAATTTTGATATTATGTTAAAAATGCAGAAAAAGCTCAAAGCATGAAGAGATGGTAAAAAATGCTTCCATCTACTGGCAAGGATCCAACTCTTAACTACACTACAGATCCTCTACAATGTGCTACCAGTGAGATGTCTTTGAGTAGGCAGGAATACATTTGCAGCCATTTTAAGGCACTTTATTGTTGCTAGATTAGTTGAACTAGGCATTATCTTACATGCAAAGCCAGATTTCAAACCTGGTATCTTAACCTCCTAGCTTGTCTACACTCTGAACTACCAGACAGGAGATCAGAGAGACTGCAGACAGGGAACATATTCAGGTCCCAACTTTGCAAGCATAAAAACAACAGCAATAAATACTCTAGCAGGGAGCTACATTAATAGGAAAGCAGTGGACTTAAGAAGGAAAAGAGATAGAAAGTTTCAGGACACACTTCAGTTATACAACATGAATTATTTTCTCTGATCAGTTAATCTGGAAGCTAAATCTTCACAAGTAGAAAAGGTGGGGTTTCATCACTCAAATGATTAAATGCTTTAGAATAAAGGTACTTTACCACGTGTCCAACAATTTTGTCACTTCATAATGGTTCCTCCTTGGCCTCTCTCAAATGAAGCAGCAAGTTCCAGTCAACTTTCACATGAACGTGTGTTTGTATTATTTTTTTTAAGAATTAATGCAAGTTGAAAGACTAAATATTAGGCAGAAATGCTGCTCCTGCAAAGGCAGTCCTCCAGACCTGCCTTGGCATACACTGTCACAACAGCACCCAGAGTCTATATGGACAGGGTATGTCCATGCTACCTGAAGGAAAGCAACCTTCATCTTTGTTGCTGTCATCCTTCCTGAACACTACACTGACTCCCTAACAAAGTACACAGCTCTTTCTACCTAGTGTGTGCCAAACAAAATGAAAAGCAGGCATTATAAAATGTTTGTGACACAGCAGCAGCAGTATCTGTGCTGCACATGAAAACACCTGCAAAGGCAAGGACTTCAGATTAGGTCCCAAATTAAGTATTTCAACATGAATAGTTCTATTAATAAATTAAACTAGCAGCCATGCAAAACGACCAGGGAAAATAAATAAATATTTGTTTTTAAAATTCTAATTTATTAAAGGAGACTCAGCAAATAACAACAGAATTTTTCAAAAATACCTTGTCTAAGAAACAGTTCAGGCTTAGAAAATCCCATTAAAACTCGCCATAAATCCACTTAATAAGAAATATTAAAAACAGCAGCAAGAGCTGAAATGTAACAAACATAAACAAGATACAGTCGCTGCTCATCCTTTTCCTGTACCAAAAGCTTGAGATGACCAAGTATTATCTTTTGGATTCATCTCCCATAATTTGCTGATGTTCCTACTACTTAATGTAAATTAACCAAAGAATAGACTGGGGCATGGCAGGCTATTTCTGTGTAATGCAACACTCTGTATCAGCTCACTGCCCATGAATGCTGACAAAAGATGAACTATTTCAGTGTTGCGTTGCTTTGTCTTTTTTTCCAATCAGCTGCACAAACAGGGATGGACAACGCCTAAAGCAGAATACAGTCTCTCTTATTATTTCTCTGATGCTTGCACCTTTTCCCTTGATGTTTCCCCGTGTCATTTTAAAGCTACTATTTCCACTTTTGTCTCCAGACAGGTTTCCATAAGGAGACATTCACGACGCATGCCAGAGTGGCAGTAAGGCAGCCAAAAGAGCAGCGACTTTACAGAAGTGTTACAGAAAGTATCACAGTCAAAAGTAAGAGGGGGACAAGAAAAATTACAGCAGCATTATCAACCCTTGTCCTCTAGTAAGTAAGAGAGAGCAGCCCAACTGAAAAGGACACCCGTTTTATTAAGCTATACAGTGGAAAATAAAATTAATTTCCTAGCCTTTTTACTACTTCAAGAAGAAAATGATTGTTTATTTTCGTGACACAAAAAGCCTCCTTGCCAACAAGCCCTGAGCACGCTGCAGAGGCAGGGCCCTCAGCACCAGGCCCACAGGAACCACGCGTCGACCTTCATACATAACTACTTTTGACTGCCAGCTCTTTGGAAGAATAAACAGATAGGTTTACACGACAGTGCTGCCTTCACTGCAAGTTTTTCCAGAGGAACACAGTTGGAAAAAAAGAGAAAACCCATTCCTGAGCTTACTCATATGCCCAGAGAGCTCACTTCAAAATTTAGTGGTTTATAAATCTGATGTTTTAGAACGCTGTTTCGCACAACTTCCAAGTTTAAGATACTGTAAACCACACAAAAAAAAGCACAGTGTCTTAAACATTAATTTAATATGAAATAACGTTGCTTAATTTGTGCATGGATTCCATGTAATGTCATCAATGTAACTGTGCTTTTTAAAAAAAATCAATACATTTAATATACTGAACTGAAGCTGTTATTTAACTTTATTTAAATACAAACTAAAGTGAAACATATGGAATAAATAGATTTACAAGATTACTTTTTAGGTTTCTGTATTTGAGAAAGAAGGGTTTGACTATTAGAAGTTAACACTTAGCAGGTTTGAAGGATAAAATTATTTAAAGGTCACACACTATGTATCTCAGAGTGAATTAATCCTGTATTCTAATACTTTGTGAGTTTTTCTTCTTTCTAATGAAGGGTAGAAACACAAATTAACGCCAAATACATTGATCATTGTATCAGATGTTTCTCAGATTTGGGCAATATGGGAAAAACTGACTAAGGTCCTCTAGAATCACCATTTAAATGCCTACAACTGCCAAGGAACTCTCTTTTTTGTAAAACCCATGAGGGGCTGATACTTGCAGGTGCCAGGAGCAAAATCCGTATCTGATAATAAAAGCCAGAATTGCCACACAACCAGAATGGGACAGTTGAAAAGGACAAAAGGCAAAGAGGGAAACTGCTTTGCTACCATTTACTAGCCCATCAATTTTGAGTTGTACCCACTGGGGAGAGAAGCTGCTAGAAGTGACACAATTTATGTACTCAGCTGCTCTTTAGAGAAAGGACAATCTGTACAGAGAAAAACTCTGAAAGTCGACAGCCACTTTCTACTGAAGAGCAGTCAACCAGCTACTAAAGCTACCTTTATCAACACGCTTGCATACATCCTCTTTCCAATGCTGCTGTGGTCATTCTTTCTCATTTGACAGCTACATAACATAACAGTGCCCTAAAATCTTCCACACACACGTTTTTAAGAAATATAGTAACTACAGACAGCAAACATTAACTACTTCTCAAATCCTAGGTTATGTAGAGCTGGATTACCATGCCTTCCTGAAAATAATTTCAGAGATCTATGAATCTTTGTCTCATACTCCCTTCAATCTGAAATTATCTAACATTTAATTCCCATTAGCAATTTTATTTCTCCTGTTATATTGACTTTTCTATTCAGATCATGGAAGATTAAACTTACATATATACATACACAAAACCAACACACTATAAATATGGTTATCTTGTCAAATGCAGCAAAGTTGACTCCCACATTTGTGATCATGATTTAATGACATTGCTGATGCTCATGGTGCACTATGTCTCAAGACACATCTAATTAGTAACTCACTCAATACAACTCAATACATCCATGGCAACAGTGTGTACTGAACCAGCTATTTCTGAGTATGATTCTCATTTATGCTGAGGTCCATTAACATGCTTTTAAGAGTGCTGAAGGGACCAGGCACTAGTGAACAGAAAGAGTGAGTAATGTGCATTCAGATTCACTGTAAAGCTTTTTTGTTCATTGCTCTAGTGGTACAATGTGCCCCCATCAGGGCATTTACTTAAAATTTATTTAAGACTCAGAAAAGTTTCAGTTATAAAACTAAGCATCCATAATTCTCTATCATTGTTGGCAGCCATGGGAAATAAAGCCCAAAATCTCCCCAAACTCAGATGCAATGCTTCTCAGGTAGTCCAGAATAGAGAAAGCTCAGCCACTTCTTTCGTGCACTGATAAGATGGTTGATTCTGCTCAGCCATGAATCCCTACCTCTTTTCTTGACCTCTCCTTCTTAGACTGTAGTATATTCTTGCATTCCATTTTCTTAATCTCTTAGTCTTATTTTCCCCTCTCAAACACATTCCTTCCTCATTCACTTCTTCCTGAGTCTGTTTTCTTTCTCCCTACCTATGCTTCTTTCCTACTCTGTCAAAAAAAAAAAGAGAAACCTCATGTGTTTCAACATCACTGCTCAGATCCTCTAGTATAAACCAGTTGTAAATGACCTTATTAACCACACAGTATTATTCCTCATTTCTAAGAATGATGGGAACAAATCCAGTAACAGTGGTGATGCATCCACATATATTAAAGTATTTAGACAAAATAGCTATCAAAAAAGAAAAAAACCCAGATGTGGCCAAAATAACAGTCAAAACATAAGCCATCATTGTAACTGTCAACCTGCCCTCTGCCTATCCTCATCATTATTTACTGATGCAATGGCTCCTTCATGAATTCATTTAAACCCTCAGCCTTTTAGACTGTGAAACTCAATTTCTAACACATACACACACACTGGGTGTCCAACATCTAGGATCAGCACAGCTACCTGCTTCCCTTAAGCATCTATGTATTTGAAACCTCTAGTTAAGACAAGTTTTATTATCTACATAGGAGCCACTATTTATACATTTCCTCAAAAGCAGAAGGTACAACTGCATCTACAAGCCATCTGTACAGAAATGAAGCTAAATGGCAAAAAAAAACAACAAAAAAACAAAAACAAAACACAAAGGGCACCATAGGAAAAGAAAGAGGGAACAAAATTACTACATATATCTATTGCCCATGAGCCTCAAGAAACAATTTCTAGTTCTCGTCGTCATAAACCCCATGTTCATTCTACAGAAGTATATAAAAAAAAAATAATCTATGTGCAAATTCCAGTGATAGGTTAAAGTGCATTTTACAGGTGACTTGTTAACTAAAACTAAGGTAAATACAATATAGAGGCTATTATGCCAGTACACTAATATAATTACCTGAAATCAGTAAGTAAGTAGCAGTATGTAGTTAGACTGATGTTTGAAGTTAAGTAAAGACCTTCTAAACTCACATTTATAAAAGAATCAAGAAAGAAATGTAAAATACATGAAGTATACTAGGGTTTTATTCAGCTTTATCATTTATACAAAAACTCAGTATGAGATTCCTACAATCAATGCAAACTCGTGTTTCAGTTAAGAGCCTTTTTCAATACATATACTATTTAAAGCAAGCTGTTAATAATACAACCTAAGAAGTGGGCTTTGCACATACTTTAAAGTTCACAAAATAAGAGATCATGAAACTACTCATTTTTGCATTAACCAATATAGCACTAACAATGTAACTTTGGGACATGATGCCAACCAATACACTCTGCTGAGCTACCAAACTGGGCACCAAACAGAAATGGCAGCTACATACTGAAGTATAAACCACCAAAAAGGTGTGGATCAGATACCTGTGCCTTTCTCTACAAAACACAAGTCTCAGAAGCAAGCTGTAGTATCCATTTCTACTATATTGCAGAAGAATGGGCCATTTCAAACAGACTGCTAGATAAATGAAAAAAAAAATGAATAGGCAAAGCAGGAACTTTACCCTTACTCAATCTCAATTCATATTAAGTGGTCATTTATCTGCATTACAATCCAGATAGGGAATAAAAAATTACATTGACATGACTGGTTTGCTGGGTAGATTTTAACCATGCAACTTTTGTGCCTCCTCCATTCTACAAAGAAAACTCCATATTCACAGTCTCAATAACACAAATAAGAAGAGGACTTACACACTGGTAAGTGTTCAGTTACTATCATTTTCCAAAGGTTGCATTTTTAATCTGATTTCCTACAGAAACGAAGATTATAGGATCATGTTGTTCACTTACTATTTTTTATGCTCACCTTTTCCAAAAAAATATACATACATGAAAATTAGTATCTGCACAGTAAAAACAAAACCAAATTACTGTCCTCCAAGGAAAAAGCAAGCTGCTATATGTATTTTTGGCAGCAACCTGCTGGGCAATCAATACCCACACAGCTCTGGAAAAAACAGAATTATGGTGATACGTGAGAAAGCTGGGGTTACTGCAGAGGGGGAAGGAAGGGAAGAGATACTAACAGGCAAAAAGGAATTAAATCTACAGAAAAACAGGATACTTTCACACCATTGATGGCAGAACAATATGCTTACCAATAAAGTATCTCAAAAGACTTGAGTAACTATAATGTCCAATTCAGTTTACACTACAAAACTCACTCAACACATTTTTAATTCAAAAGAAAGCATAATGCTCTCCAGATCTTGTAAGAATTTCCCTGCTCCTTACAAGATCTTTCACAAATTCTAAAGAATTATGGCTGGAAAATAACTCCTAGCCATCAGAAGTGAATCTGGATTTAGATTCCCACTGTTCCAGCTAGAATGATGGGAGCTCCTTTACTGCTGGACCAGCACACTGCACTGACTCTGCCCCAGAACCTCTAAGCTCTTTTGAGCATCAACATAATCAAGCCCAGTTCTCTGTCCTCATTCTTGCATGGTATCAGGCAACATGCTCCCTGGATCTGTGATGGCCTAAAGAGACAGGTAAGCATTATCCCAGTTCAACAGTGCAACTGACACACACAGGGATCCAGGATACACAATCTTCTCTTTCATACCGTGCTTATTTAAGAAATCACCAGCACCAGCCAGCCACCCCTCTTCTGCAATATACTGAGGCCCCCTTGCCTTTCCCTCTCTACAACACAAGCAGAAAATGTGCTGCCTCTTCTGTCGCAATGTTGTTTACATTGATATGCAAAGCTCAGAGCGGCAGAACTTGAAGAAGGGATACAAATTTAACTCTGCCAGGCATCTTCAGCAGATGACTAGGGCAGGGATTACCTAAATCACCCTCACAGAGATCTAACTCACAGTCTAACTCAGAGATACTGGATGTATGGCACACCCAAGATCAGAATGAGGCCTGAGCACAACACAGACCAGAGGAATCTAGATCACCAGAAACCAGGCCCCATATCCTACTGCTAATTACACCATTCTGAAACCTTCCTCTTAGAATCCACCAATTAAAAAAAAGAGAGAGAAAAAAAATAATCAAAGCTGTTGAAGAAGAAAAGGAAACAGATGAGAGAACAGTTTCACTGTCCAAGTTAAGAGAAATGTAAGAAAAATACAGTAAATAATAACTAAGCAACAAAAAGCCTCAAAGATCTGAAAAAATCCACAATTTTTGTCCTGTAATATCTCCCAAACTTCCAGTAATCTGACTGACCAACAGATCAAGCAATGCATTTTATACATATTCACATGATTTGCCAATTCTTCTTGAATTTGTAACAACTATACACTATAAATTTGTAGTTTCAAATAGCTTGGCCTTTATTTTAGTGAACTTAAATCGTTCATCTAGATCACACTTGGAGTGCAAACAGGTAAGCCAACATGTACACTGAGTTCAAAGCAGAGTTTTGACACTACAAAACTGAATCTTGAAACAGAAAAGCTTCTCTAATAGTCAGTGTCATTCACAGATAAAGAAGCTATTATGCGATTTAGAAAGCTCTTTGATCTGCTTCTTACACTGAACATTACCAGCTCCTTTTAAATTTATCATAGTGCTTTTTAGACAAATGTACCAGTGTATGTTGCTCCATTGATAATCTTCTATGAATTTTCTAAAGTATTTCACCCATACCACTGCCTCAAATAAAAATTTAAACTTAGAGTGAAATATGAATGTTATAATCAGAGCACATGTATAAAGATTTATTTATATTATTTATAAAAGAAGGCTTCAGTATAGCATGGAAATAAACAAAAATTTTCATACTACAGTAATGTTTAAAATAGCAAGAATCTAGAAGTAAGGCTGACAAGTATTACTAGGGCAGCTGTGGCACTTCTGTAATTGACAGAGCACACGTGAATCTCTGACATAAGTATGGCCTAATTTCAAATTATCACCTGATAGGACACAGCCTCTGGATTCCTTGTACACTGGGAAGAGGGAATGAGAGGTTCCTCCCAGCTACCACTTTACTAACAAAAAAAGGCCCTGAACTTAAGACATATAACAAACATTTTGCCTTTTTATGCAGGCCCACAGCTGTTCTTTGGCAGAACTCAAGTACAATAAGCCAATAAGTAGGACTCACAATGAAACATTACCAGTAAGAATAGCCATAATTTTGTAGATAGCATTTATTTTCCAACTCTTAACTGGACAAGGGATTTTCTCAACATAAGCTAAGGCTCAAAACATTTCCATCATCCCTGATCATGCCTTATTCTTCTGCCACTAATGAAGAATAGCTGAGGATGAGTCCTAAAACAGTTATCAAACTGAAGTCTACAACACAGAAGTATTTTCACACATAGTTAATAGCAGGAAAAAAAAAAACAGGTCCAGCTTTGTCTCCTGCACTATTTTATATACAAAGCCATACCCTAATCCAGGACTCAGCATCACTATCTAAAGTATCAGTTGATGCCTCAAGCCTCCACTAGAAAGCTTCCCACCTTTGTTGGTATACTGGAACCAAACCATTAACAGAAAGCCAACAAAACAATTTTAACAAGAATTATTAACTGGCAATACCATTTCTAATCGTAGAGCCCTACTTCACTGCATTATGCAAACCATCTCTTAAAAAAATATATCATGCTTCTTGTCGATACTAAAAGGAGGGGGGAAAGTATAGAAAACAGAAGCAAAATACATATTAGTAGAATGTAACATAATTCTTGACAGAAAAACCTGGACAATCCTAGCAGAGCACGCCAGAATGTTTCTGTACCTTCAGTGTATTCACTTAAACAACTGATAGTACAACCACCACACTGACTCATAAGTATATTTGTGGCTTCAATTGCCATCAAAATATCAGAGATAAAAGTAACATTAACATACAGCAAACAAGATATTTATATATTCCATATAGAACACAGAGACAGAATATAGAGGGTATAATCATTTGCAACTGTTTGCAAATAATTCAATATGAAGGTTAGTAATTGTTAGTCAGGAACGTAAGAGACAAAAAACCAATGCAAGAGGAAATCCAACACTGAAGTCCATGTTTTCATTTGCCCAGTGTACAGTGGACACTGGGGATAGAGTATGTGAAAAGTTTAATATATGGACACTAAAACTTCAAAACATAACACAGGGTCAGTCTGCCACACACTGACATTTCCAATCACCAAATCTTACATGGAAGCAAGACAAAGTTTCTTTAAGCTCTCTCCTCACTGGCCTTTATGACAACTATTCCCTGAGTTTATACTTAGACTGAAGATACCACACAAGCTACTCAGAGAGCACTCTAACTCCACACTTTATAAAACACAGCAAATCTACAGATTGTAACTCCACACCTGTTTTTCACATAGTTTAACACTTTTTTTTCCATTTTTTTTACTCTACCAGAACTATGCCTATGTAAAATTCAACTGATTTGACTTGCCTCTTTAAGTCAAATCTAGATGCAAGAATATGGAAGGAACAATTTCCCCAGTGTTGTCACTCACAAGTTTCTGGCCAGACACTCTTTGTCTTTAACCTACGTTTCAAAATTAATTAGATTTCTCTAGTAAAAACCTTTAAAAAAGTTTAAGTGACTCTTTATGGATTTCCTCTACCATTCACCTTCAGCCTGTTCAATGCTGATGTACTAGTTGGAGGGCTGCTATCTCTTAAAAATAAGTATCAATGTTACACATTTCTATTTATCTCTTCTAGCAATACAACAGTAATATAATTGCTATTTGTAATAGTCCAGTAATAAACAATACTGGCAAGATTCAGTGAAAGAACACATGTAAACTCACCTTAAAAGCATTTTGCCTATTCCACCTGTCTGCTGTGGCAGTCTGAATGGTAGCATTCCTAAATATCCCAAGCTCTGCATGTGCACGATGCAAAAGGGAGAAAACATCATAAAGCACATTCAGGAAATAAATACCTGCCAAAGACAAATGCACCAAGTGCAGCATTTCATTAATCCCAATGACAAGGTCCTGGGATATGCAATGTCTTGTAATTTTCTCTAGAAACTAACATTTAAAGAAATGACATATTTAATACCTTAGGTATGACAATCACACTCTCCTTCCCACAAGCACTAGCTGAGATTTACACTCATTAAGATTTAACAGGGCACCTTAAAATCTACAGATGCTCAATGTCTAAAAATAATCTTAACAGCCAAATTAAAATAAAGAAATTGTATTATGCTTTAGTTTCAATTAAGTGAGACCCAGCCAACCAAACTGTCAGCAGAAAAGTACTGTATTTGTCTATAAGAATGGCATCATTTATATCTATAAACTACAAATATTTATACATGAAATACATTTTAATGTATTATGATAATAGCTATTCACTTTTATCACACTCTTAAGAGTGATTTTTCAAAGTGTGCTATTTGTTTGATAACTATATAGTGTATTTTGCTGCAGTCACTAGTCAAATCAACTTGTATGAATATGTATCCAGAATTCTAATTTAAGCAGAAACTACTATATCAGTAAAGGATCCCTGAAATATCTTTTAAAACTTCCCATCCACTTACATTAATTGATGTAATTTCCCCAGTGTTGCAAGATGTAGCCAACACTTAAAGCCAATGCAGAAGTAAAAGCTGTTTCTATCAACTAAAGCTCAACACTTTAACTTCTTTTCAGCCATTTATTCCTGACTATATCTTTCTTACCAATACAAAAAGCTTTGTAAACGTCTAGTATTGTAGGGACACATTTCTCAGTGCTTCGCAAAAACAACAGGAGGGAAAAACTGAGCGTGTTAGTTCACATTTCTGTTCATTTCAAAGTTCAAGTCTCATAAAGAATCACAAACGGAGCTCTAAAAGAGGCCACCTTTCCATTTCCATAGAGACTTTAATCTCAACCACATGAAAAAAAAAAAAATAGTAGCCTCTATATTAAACTTTCAAAGTAGTAGAATATACTGGTGTCTTCCAACAGCATTCTGGAAAAGATGGCCGATTCAGCAGCACACAGACTAACAATTATCCTCCACCTGATTTTCTGTCAAGAAACTCACTTTTATTTGGCAGATTCTCAACTTAGTGCACCAAAAAGATTTTTCTGATCAACAAAACACGAATACAAACTCCTCCCCAAAATCTATTTCTTTTTGGCCAACTGTTCTTCAAAAGCAAAACTTCACTCTGATCCTTCTGCAAAACAGAAAACTAGCAAGCTATTTTCTACTAAAGTTAGTGGCACAGCTAGTGGACAGGCAACAACAGACACTAAAAGCTTATCATTCTTTGGCCATGAGTTTTAATACTCCACCTTTGTTCAGTCTCTACCTTTGTTCCCTGAGACAATCACAGTCAGACTTTATGCCAAACTAAAAAAGACTGTATTTCATCTCAGCCTTAGCCCCAGGCCTCAGATCTTGAAACATGCGTTTGAAAGTATTTAATCCCCAGCCTAATAACAGACTCAAAACTAACACACAAAAATAACACGCAACATCAGGACTCAGCACTGCAGTTTTGGGGTGTTCTTCTCTGTTTTCACACACTTAAGAAGGCACCATAAAGCAATGGGCAATTAGAGAATCAATCACAGTGAGTCAGAACATGGTAATTTGTTAGGTGTAGATGAAGGCTTGAATTAGATGGAGCCTTGCTTGAGATTTTAGGCCCTTATTCATCTGCCATTTCAGACTCCCCAAACCTCGGAAGAGATTTTTAATTTGGTCTCTCTTGGGTCAAGGAGACTGTTCTCATTTTGTATCACATGCCATAACTTTATAAAAATAAATGCACCCCTGGGCTCAGGTAGTAAAAAAGGATTTTGATGTTGTTTCAACGACTGAAGGTGTATCTAAAATCTGGATTCGTTCCATGCAATCAAAAATGATTTGCTAATAAAAGTTAATTACAATGTTTTAAAACACTGCCTAGTCAGTAAAATGCTGCCTAAAGACAAGCTTTTATTCAGGTAGAGCACCTTTTTTTATTATTTTACTTCTTTATGCTGGGCCTCTTCCAGTTTTGGATTCAGCCTGGATTGAAATATTGAGGGTAGTGTTATTCTGAAATTCTAATCTAAGACAAAAAAATTGCCAGAATTTGGGATTTCATATTCAGTCAACTTCTATAATTTGAAGTGAATGAAAATATGTGTAAAAATCCAACCTTCTGAAAAACCTCTGTCACAAAATAATCACGAATATTTCGTCTGCAAGTAAACAAGACAGTTAACACGAAAACACAAAGTCTATCAATTCCTGGCTCATACTTGTTTCTGAGTCTGATGAAAAACAGTTCTTCAGCCACCCTCCATCATATGCACCTATTTAACCGTAACATTTATGAGCAAGTAACTAACCCACCTCTGCAAAAAAGTCTGACATGCCAAGAGTGCCAGTTATTCTTAGAGTGAGACATGACCACAGTTTCACGTAATTAGAGATGTTATAAAACGCATCCCGCCCGCTGGCCCCGGCCCCATCCCCCTCCACCACTACCACCATTGCAGGAGTGACTTGTTACACATCGCGATGAGCAAGTCACATTCCCTGCCCAGGGAGAGAGAGCGGAGATCAGGCCATAAAAAGGGCACGAGATGCAAACAGGGATCCTCCCCTCTCCAGGCCGGGAGCCGAAGCTGCCCGCAGGCTCCCGTTCGCACGGCGGGGCCCGACAACAGCCTCGCCTCGCCCCACTCCGGCACCGGCGGCACACGGGGGGGGGGTCCCAAGGGGGGAGCCCCGATGAAAGGCGGCAAGAGCTCTTGCCCCTTCTCCAGGATCGCCGGCGCTAGGAGAAAGGTACCCCGGCCGGGCCGGCAAGGGATCACCCAGTCCAGGCACCTGGCAAGCGGCACCCGGGGACGGAGGGGAATGGCGGGGAGGGGGCTCCGAGGATCAGTGTCGCCGCCGGTGAGGGCTGAGGGGCAATCTCTGCCTGCCCCCTCGGCGGCGAGGCGCCTGTCCCCTTGGTGGCGTGCGGAGGGCATAAGGGCGGCGGGATGAGGGGGCACCCGGAGCTCCTCAGACCCTGGGCCGGGGCAGTGGCGGCGACACGGCGGCTGAGGCATCGGAGCCCTCCCCGCCCGCCCGCGGGGCCTCGTTCCGGGCGGTAGGGGCCTCGGGAGCGGGATACCCCGGCCTCCCGGGCCTGGGGGCGGAGGGCTAGGCGCTGCTCACTCACCTCAGGAGGCAGCAGGCGCCGCCGGGTCTGCATGGCGAGGGGGATCCCCCGGGGCCGCGCTCCGCCGCCGCTCGCTGCCGGGCGGGCCCCGCAGACCCCGCGAGCGCTGGAGAGGCCGGCGCCCGCCCTCGCCGCCCGCCAGCCGGGCTCGCTCGCTGGCTCCGCGGCCAAGGCCGCCGCAGCTACCGGCAGCCAGCGCCCCCTGGCCGGCCCCAGAGGCAGCGCACGGCACTGCGGCACCGCCGGGGAGGCAGTGCGGAGCCTGACGCACCCTCGCCCCGCGGCGCGGGGGGCCGGGCAGGCCGCGCCACCACCTCCGGGCCCGGCCGCCTACCACCGGGCGTCACGGGCGGAGAGCGGGAGGAGTCACCTGCGCAGGAGGACGCGCCGCGGAGGGAGCCTGCCCGCTCACCCCCCGCGTTGTCCCGCCAAGCTTGCGGGCCACCAGCGGGGGCCCCGCAGACAAGGCCTCCCGCCCACACACAGACACACATACGGGGAGGACGACACGGGGGGCGCCGCAAACCAACCGCCGGCGGCCCGGCACTGCCCGGCGACCTGGTGTGCCCTCCTGCACCGATATGTTGCAGGCAGAAGGATGCAAGGCTAGGAGCCGTTAATGGTTTATTTCGCCATTTCATATCGAGTACCTTCAAAATCAGAGAGGGACACCCAACCCGGTGGGACACCCACAGCCGCCCGTGCACGGCCACCCTGAGGGGTGCCTGGTTGCGCAGGCACGGAGCCACCCGCTCACAGACACGTTTACTCTTCAGCTAAGCAGGATGGAAAAGAAAAGAAACCAAACAGACAAATCCCCACACGCTCGTTCCTCACAGGAACAGTCTTAGAACTGCGATGCCAAACCGACAGGTTATGCCAAACCATAATTATGCGCCCAGAGCTTCACCGATCCTCTCTCTCTCAGAGGAGGCGGCCACGGCGGCGTCCATGCCGGGAGCTGGACCCCTTTCCCCGCCTGGCTGCAGGCACTCGGAAACTGGAGGAAATGCCACTTTCCCGCCTGTGACTCCTGGCGGTTCTGCAGAGCCGACGGGGCGACGGGTGGGGAGGGGGCGGCCAGCCCCGAGCTGCCGTGCCCGGTACAGCCACGCAGCCGCCCTCTGCTGGGCAGCGGGCCGCACCGGCGCCTCACGCCCATCCGGCGGCCGCGCCCTTCCCGCGCCAACGCCCATCGCTTCACCCCTGACCTCGGGAGCTCCTCGCCTCAGCTCCCCCTCAGGAAGAGCTTGCCCCGCGGCGCGGAAAGGGAAGAGCCGCCATCCCCTCTACTCAGGACAGCGCTCTGGCCTCCTCCCGTGATGGAGAGCCACGTCACCCCAAGACGGGAGGGAAAAGCGAGTGTGGCGCTGCTAATGCAGTTGCACCGCCATTCCCGCTTCTCAGGCCCTCGCTCTGGTAGGCTATCACTTTCCAGCAGGTTAGGCTTCTCCATCAATTCCCCACATATGGCAGTGAATACAGTGTAATGAGCCCTGGTGATAAAATCTAGGCCTTCTTGCTCCAAGAGCATCAGCCCATCCCACTTGAAATGAAAGGGAAGCACTTAATGTTTATTCATTGATTCTGGTAGAACTATGTGCTTTTCAAGCAGAAAATACAAGATACTCCAAATCAACTGAATCATCAATCCATGGGCAGAGAGCTGAGGAGATAAAATACATTAATCAATCATAGCTGATAGTAGCATGTTAATGGAGATGGGATCTATTTTCTCCCATAAAGTGTTCTGGTTAACCCCAACTTGGTATCTCTTTAGCAAATAGTGGTGTCATGCTTGTAAAGTTCAGATGAGGCTTTCAGATCAGTTCAATACGCAATTATTATCCTCAAAACAATTTTCATGCAACACCTCAGACTGCTAAACACACAATATGCCTGATAAACAAAAAGGAAATAAATTAAAAGGTGAACAATGTAATACTTTGTACCCTCTGGCCAAATGCATCCAAGCACATAGGTTTGCCATCTAGGACTGTCTCCCAGAGGTGTATCACTACCATAATTTTGTTCTACTTTAATCCTTCTGCATACAGCTATGCATTGGAATGTTTTCTCACCAAATGCTGAGAGTTTTTACCAGAAGGATATCATAATTGGCTGTTTTGCAAGAAGGCCTACTCATGAAACCATGCAAGAAAAGGAGTTGGGAGCAATGGGAAACATTTATATTAGGTAAGGTGATGGGACATGGTCTCTCATGCTCTGCCCCTTCTGGTATCTGTATCTATGTTGGATGCCACATGACTTGTTCCCAATTACTATCTAGAGGAGCAGGAACTCCGCAAAACTCAGGTTGCTACTCTGGGCAGTTGTGATGCCAGACACCTGAGCTTAAAGCAGGGGGATTGGCCATCCTGTGTTCTCAGTGTGCTCCCTCTGCTGTTGTCCAAACAGGAGACATTCGGGTATGGATAGTGAGAAACACTCTATACAAACCCAACCAGTACTTTTGATCCCAAGTCCCAGCAAGGCTATCAGATGTGGGCCATGACTTTGTACTTCACACATTCAGTGCAAGTGCCAGAGTTACAAATTCTCCAAAAATTATCTTCAGCTCACATCAGCCTCACACCAGCCAGCCTCCACAGCATCATGATAAGAAATCTTGCCTAATAGTACCCTACATGATAGCACAGACATTTACTATCGAGTTTATAAATTTTTTTCCAAGTCTTCTACCATCTTTGCCCAGCTCTTTATGAGAAGGTACCAAGGAAGAGGGATGAAGTAGAGCATATAGAAGAGGAGACTCCAGCTTGCAAAAGGCAGGAAACTGGAAAATGGATGAGAAGACCACAGTGAGAAAGGTGAGGGGAAGCTATGAGGTGCCCTAGTTAAAGGGAGAGCAGAGGGTTACAGGGTCCATAAAAAGATGTGTGTCTGTAGCAATGTATGCACACCAGGAGCTAGGAGTTATGGGCAATTGGTACAGGATTCAAAATGGTGCAAGAGTGATCTATGAACAAGAGTGAAGGACAAGCAGGAGGATTTTTTAACTACTTGGTGAACCTTGCAGAAACTCAGGGAAAAAGGAGGATTTTGGCTGTTACTAGAGGGGAATAATAGAAGAGTTGTATGAATGTAGGAAAACCAGAAGAGCTCAATAACTATTTCTGGTCTGTATTTGGGGAAGAGCCAGATAATATACTAATATCATAGGATGATGATGATGATGATGAAGTACATTCCATTACAACAGGCACTGAGGAGGATATTAAACAGAAGCTAATAAAGCTGGGCATCAGCAGGTCTAGGTAACTTGCATCCAAAAGTTTTAAAAGCACTGGCACAGAGTATCTTTAGACCATTAATGTTGATTTTCAATAAATCTTGGAACACTGTTAAAGTTCTAGAGGACTGGATGAAATATTGTACCAATATTTTTAAAGGGTAAACAATGTGACCAGGGTAATTACGACCTGCCAGCCTGACAAGAATTCTGGGTAATGTAATGGGACATTATCTACATTACTTGATTAAAAAATAATTAAAGGATGGAAACAAAATAAATGCAAATTGATGTGGAATATAAATCTTGCCAAAATAATTTGATTTTTTAATGCATTACAAGTTTGGTTGATCAAGGTAAGGAGGTCTGCAAAATATTTGTTTTGGTGACTTGCAGCATTTTAATTAAGAAGCCTGAAGATACAGACTCATCACAGCACATGAAATTGTTCAAACTCTGGCTAGATGACAAAGTGGGGAAATAAGAATTCATCAAAAAAGAATGTGTTTCTGGGTCCTATAGCAATTAGTTCTACACTATATTTTAATTATATTAATGGCTCTAATGAAAGCATAAAATCATCACAAAGTTTGCAAGTGATATAAGCAATAGGGAGTGATAAATAACAGGCAATGATGTAAAAAGTATCTGAGACAACTTAATAACAAGTAATACGCATTTCTGTAGAGCCAAATGTAAAAATATACACCAAAGAATAAAGACCTTGATTACAGGATGAGAGAATTTGTGCTCTAACAAGCTCATGGTCAAAAACCTCGAGAGTATAATCAGAAGACAATGAGCAAGTGGTGTGGTGCTATGGCCAACAGGCTAATGCAATCCTTGGTTTTATTAACAGGAGGATATTGAAAGATGTCTTCATTTGTTTTTCTGGTACTAGTCCAACTGCTCCTGAAGTCTGATAACCAAATTCCTTAATTCCTTATTAGAAGCTGAAAATGAGGTGCTTCAGAGAAGACCAAGAAGACTGATTTAGATGGAAAGTGAAAATGTTCCATCTATTTCAGTGTCAAAAAAAGAAGGTGGAAGGGTGACTCAACCACAGGTTTTAAGTACTTCCAAAATTCAGTAACTGTATGCTAAAGGCAATTCTATTCAGCTTCCCAGTGAGGTCTTACATGAGTGGAGGTAATTCATCACTGAGACACTTCAGGGGTGCAGCACTGGAAATGTCAAAAAGTAGGTGTTTTTAAAAACTATATTTTAAGACCAACAGGAGTTTAGTTCTGTACCTGTGTTACCCATAAGAGACAACTACCTGATCACAGCTGTGGATTCTGGGTACTAGTCTATGCACAAGTCCATGTCCTTGGGCACAGAAGTCACAACCTGCCATCCCTTTTGGCATCATCTGACGCAGGTCATGTGCTCTGGAGCACATGATGGGAGCAGCCCTGCAGATGGTGATGTGTACACAGGTTGAAGGGAGGGGTGGACTTGTTCTCAGAAAGCAAATCCTTTGAAGCATACTGCATGCTAAGACTATTTCTCACTCAGGAAGTCTTGAGACATACGTTGCTGGAAGCTGGGATGTTACTCCTGACAAGTGTGACTATATCATTATCCTGCTACCAGACTCCTTCTCTGGCACCTGCTTCTGGCCTCTGTCACAGGCAGGGTACTGATCTCTCTCATGCCAAGCAGTGTCTCAGGTCCACACCAAAGCTGACCCACCCCTGATCTCTGAACAGTGGAGTGGGAGCTTTAGTGGGAACAGAGAGTAGATGCTTGATGATAAATAGGCATAGGTGCAGGAGGGGATAAAGAACCAGGGAAGAAAAGAATGGGAACACTTGATATTAGAAGGTTAAAGACAGACTTGTGTAAGGGATTGTACGTGAGGCTCTGGACCTCTCCAGAATCTGGCACTGATGGAAAAACTCAGGAGTCTGCTGCTCTGATCCAGTATCTTCAAACAATTAGGAAAAATGTTCATTAATTTCCCATTGTATTTCCTGATACAAATACTCAGGCTTCTACTGATTTGCAAGATCTCGAGTAGAAAAGGCCTGTGCTGTGAACCTAAGCATCCAAACATCTTGGGTGACCAAAGCTTTTATTCATAATTCCATGAAATAAAATGCTGTCTTTCTTTTTCCATGTTGTTGCCATTAACTGCTTGCACTCTGACAGAAACAATACTCTAAATGTTCATTACTACCACCACTGCCGGTAGACTGCTTAGTGATAATTTAACCAGATTCTGTTCTAAAAAACCCCCAACACCTCGCTGATTACACCCTTAGAAAGACACCAAGAGACCTGCAGTGAAGGTTACAATGTCCTGATTTTGCCCTCTAGTGGCTGAGTGACTAATTCAGCTCCTGTGGCGTCTGTCATAGTACATCTTCATTACCTCATCAACCTCGGATCTTTGCTTTTTCTAAATTTTGTGCAGGCTTCATCCATTATACTCATGTACCACCAGAACAATCTGAATCAATAAAAAGGCTTGGCTAAACATCCTCAGAATCCTATATTAAGGTTAATTCAGTATTAGTGAGTCATACAATAAAGCCACTAATACATGGGCACTTAATCTACGATGCATTTTTCCACCAGATATGACTTAATCTCTAGAAAAAAATAAAGACCTTCTAGGTCACCATCGTGTTTTGTGGGTCCATTTAGAATCATTCCATGCTGAATACCTCTTCTTATTTTGCCTAATTTAAATTTTAAACATGCCATGTATTATTAGGAGTAAAAAAAGGATGGCATTTTAATCCTTTCCAACAGTAAACTCACTTAGGTTATGCATTTAAAAGGGGACATCACTTCTTTACTGTCTATGATGGATACATCTTGAAACATCCATCACTTTTCTCTCCATATTTTAGACACTGGCCTAGAGGCTCTAAAATATCTTTGTCTGTATCTGTGTTAAACTTCTATGTAAGCATGAGCAAGGGCTTTGGACTTTAATTACATCCTGAATTTGTTCAATTTCTCTCCCTCTGGCACCATTTTAGCTTATTAGCCCAAGCTTCATAAGGAAACAACACTTAATCAGGTAAATTGTTTGTCTTTCTCTTCCCCTCCCTCACCCCGAATCTTTAGGATCTCTTGGCTGATTTCTGCTACAGCTGAAAAAGAGGCAAGTCTCAAGGGAAATTAAGTTCTTACAGGTTTTGTGGCAATCCACGGCCAGACACAGAGGGAAGGAGCCAAAGGAAGTCCAACTCAGCCGGCTCATACTCCGTGTGGCAGCAGCAGGTCTGCTCCTCAGCATGTGCCCCTGCTGCTCGGGCTGTGCGCTCACACCACGGCATCGCTCCCAGCATGGGCTGTCCCACCCTAGGAGCGTTGCAGAGAACGTGGAGCAGGCTGAGGTCACTGTGGTAGGAGGGTCATCATGAACGTGGCAGGGCTAGAGTTACTGCAAGGAGGAGATCAGAGGGTGAAGACAAATCCACGTGCAAACAAGGGCTATTTTCCCAATGCTCACACGGCAACTTTTCAGAGGTTATTGGACTCAGTATTTGAGACTGAGATGTGATACTTAGGTAATTTGAAAGCCCCTGCTAAGCAAGAAGTCCAATTACATGATTCAGTAGTTCCTGTTAACAATGAACATTTGGACCATTTAATTCTTGTTGTTTATTTTGCTATTCATCTGTATTTGGAAGCCCTGGAAATGCTTAAGTACCTTTCTGATTACATTCCAGGTCTGGCCAGAACCTGGAAACGCCGTTAGTCAACACCCATGAGGTTCAAGAATCTGTGAGGGTGTTCCAAATGAACATGTCTGTGCTCAGTAACAAAAAACCCCCCAGGATTTGGAATAGGGAGAAACAGGTTCTTGTTCAGCTGACTTGCTGAGTGACATTTAACCCTTCTGATCCTCTCTCCTTGTGTGTACTCTAGCAGTTACATTTACAGCATGAGACCTTAGGAAGGGTCTGTGAAACCACTCTGAGAGTCTCCTATGAAAAGTGTTGTTATGATGATTACATGAAAAACTGTAATTTGGAAGATAGCACATATTCAGGTGATTATTTTCTTTCTGGTTTACTGAAACAAAAGACCTCTGAGATTCAAAAATGAATAGGAGTTTGAAAGATTAGCTCCATCTAGAAAACATCATCTTTCCAAAATGCTGAGAAACATGCATTTTCCTTTTGAAGATCTAAAAGTACATTACAAATAGTTGAAATCTGTTAGTTCCCCTGTGAGGATTAAGCAACCTGCTCCGTATCATTCAAACAATGCATTTGAGAGTTTGGACTGGAATTGTACAACTCCCAATTTTACATCCTATCCTTTATATATTGGGATATCACTTGGCTGTGATGCTATTTAATTTCCTCATTCATATAAAACCTTCTGTCTTTCAAAGGTGATAGTGCTCCAGGAATAATGTTGGAGTTGTGCCAGAGGATGGTGGAAGGTAGGAGAACTGAGATTCTCATTGTCTGGATAAAAGTCATAATTCATGCTAGTTTGGTTTAAAAAAAATCAATTATATATTGATGAGGAAGGAGCAACCAGCCTATCTCAACACTTCTAGATGGAAGTTCCTAACTGGTTGCTAGCCCTGTCTAAAAAGCCATATGCAGTTTTCCATACATGCCACCAATATGGCCACAAGGAATCACAATCAGGTGATTTTTAAACCAAGATTTCTCCAAAACTCGACCAGCTATAGGCCAACAAGACAGTTAACAAGCTCATAATGTAGCTCTACATAAATAACAGTCTCAGGCATTTGTGTGGGCTTCAGTAAACATGCTTAGTGCTTGGTGCACTCGTAGAGGCAAGACTTCCTCAAAATGCTGCCTGAGAACAAACTGCATCAGACTCTTCAGACAGGAATTCCACCAGAAAACAGTAGCACAGAGGATGTTTTGTGGAGGATTTTTGAATGACTGTTTTTGTGAACAGAAACCCACTCCCTCGAATGTCAACACTTCAGATGCAAGGAAAATTATTTAGAGAAATCAAAACACTACAATTAAAACTTGACTCAATTTTAATTATGTGTAATACAAAAGAAATCTGAAAAATCCTATCAACACAAGTATTACTAAATAACCTGTTATTAAAAATGTTGAAGTGATACCTTTTGATGCGAGTCTTTTATTTCTTCCAACATTAACTGTGTTCTATGACCAAAGAAGCTGTCAGATTTTTTTCAGATTCTGTATACAAATCAATCAGTTCATTGTTGTACTTATCTAACATAGGCACACATTTTATACAGAAAAAAATCTAATCCTTTTCAAATCCTGTTTTAATCTGCGATGTCTTGTAACAGAGTTCCATCCAGTAATTGTGGTACTTGAAGTGTGTTTTCTTTCATCAAATGTAAATGCTTTACTGCACAATTTAACTTAATATCCCTTTTTTTCCCCCTCATACAGGAACAATCAATTTTCCTTTCTCTGTATAATCCTCTATTCTGTTTATTTCCACTATGTTTCTTCTGATTCATCTTTGTTCTGCAAAAACTATGACATTTTCAATTTCTCTTTAAAGCATCAGTTTATCTGCATCTTTATACAGGGATATTTTTAGCTTTTAGATCTTCAGTTACATCCTTATTGACAGGCTGGGGGCTATGGCCAGAGCTGAGGGGGCCATGTCACCAAGTTAGAGAAACCCTGTCATAGCCTTGGTGTTACTACCCCTTCTTTTGGATGATAGTTACACAACAACAAGCAGAGCTATCCACATGTACACCAGGCCAGCTGAAAAATCAGTTTTTCTTCTTAGGTGGTCAAACCTAAAAGTTAACACATCCTTCTGGAACAGCCCTAGACAGCTTTAACTTGCCTTGGTCAAAAATATTTAACATTCTGGAAGTTCACCTTAAATCTAAGAACAAAACCTTCTACTGTGAGGGTGGCCAGACATTGTCACAGGTTGCCCATAGAGGTTGTGGAGACTCCACCCTTGTAGATATTAAAAACCCTACTGGACATAGACCAGGACAACCTGCTCTAGCTGACCCTGCTTGAGCAGAGGGTTAGAAACCTCCAGAGATCCCTTCCCACCCCTACCATTCTGTAATTAGGTGAAAGGCACCTAAATACATATCAACAACCAAGGTGGATGCACAAAGTAAATAGATTAAGGTCAGACACTACTACTTCTAACTTGTCATATAACATGTGCTGTAAGAGCAGCACCAAGCAGTGATGGATCCCATCTGTGCCTCACAGACTAGTGTGGGACACTGGGGCCCTGGCAGGCAGTGCTACAATAGAATTTTTTCTCAATACCTACCTTCATCACCAGGTCTGTGAAGCTGAAGGAGGAGAGAGACAGCTGCCACTCAGGGTAGAAGGAAGGAGCCCAGGGAGTCATGTGGCATACGAAGGCATGAGGAACAGCAGGAGCAGCAAGGAGGGCACACATCTTGAATGAAGCTTGTAGCTTCTGGCTGAGGTAGAAAACATGTTCCAGAAAGCCTTCCATCCAAGTGTAGAGTTATCAACATGCCTATGAACATGCAGTTATGCATTTCCGACGTGGTTGGTAGTGGTGTTTGAGGGGGTTGTTTGAGGATATACATAAACTGAAGTATAAACCTTAATCTAGAATATTTTTTTCTTGTCAACTTTTATGTGAAAGGTTTGATCTAAGATGTATATACAAATTTATCCTTCAAATCTTTCTGGATTCAAAGGAAGAGCTGGGTTTTCTTTAGAAAGGAAAAGAACTGAAACTTACTTGAAAGGAAGTGGTCGATGTAGTTGGCTCATTGTTATCTTAAGCATTTCCCTTCTTTGTTGTTCTGGAGATAAAATGAATAGCTGCTATGCATGGACACTCAAGCTCTGGTTCATGATTTTTTCTAATTAAATAATTCAATGCATGATAGAGTAAAACTCCAGAAAAAGAATTTATTCTTGAAGGAATCTGGCAGGCACCACTTTTGCAACACTGTCTCAGGTTATCTGCTGCTTGCATGCTGAGCTTTTCCACCCTGCTTCTCCTTAATGACAGTGGGTGTGTGGGCATCAAAACCACCACCTGTTGTGCACACAATTCTTTTTAAGCTGTGTCTTTTAAAGAAGAAAGGCTTACACATCTGTGCTGCAGATGCAGGTACATCTTTCTTCCCCCTTGAACAATTCAGGAACATACTGCTCAAGTTCAGCCACACTTGAAGGAGGCAACTGGTGACTGCTATTGGAGAAAGTCACAAATGACTGCCACTACTCAGGGCACAGCAGAGGGAAGGCAGCTCCTGCAGTAACTTTTAGCAGGATCTGGCTTGTCAGTCGGCCCCACACAAGTTCAGACTTATTTGTATGATTATTCCTCCCCCCGAAGAAGTGCCACAGGGAATAGGGTGCCCATACCTCAGGGGAGAGGTGTGATGGAGGGCAGGTGGAGAAAGAGATCATTAAAAAACATGAGCTCCTCCTGCTTTCATTAGTTCTTTGAGTAGTGAAACTGTTCACACACACAGATTTGTTTAAGTACACCCTAAAGTATTCAAAGCATTAACAAAAATCCAAAGCTTCTTGTTCATTTCAATTGCTTCTCCACCCACATTCTTCATTGAATTAAAGGATATCCTACACATGCTTTTGTTTCACTTATTCCCTAAAGATCACTTCATCACACACCCAGCAAGGATCTTCAGCATATTCATAGTAACATCTCAGTCATGGCACTCAGCATTATGATGTTCCTGGCATAAGGGATGTTATTAAAGGATTGAAGAGATGAATAGATGGCAGATTTCCCCAGGGCAGCACATTAGAAAATGGACATCAAAAGAACCTGGCTCAAAATGCAGTGGGTATTACTGGCTTCTGGCAAGTCCCAGTTATTTCTGAACAGTAGCACTGTCAGGCTGTGTTAGGGACATGTCTATCCTGGAATACCTCTGTAAAACTATGTTTGCTTAGCCAGTAAAGGCACACTCATTCAACACCTGCCCCTCTAGTTGAAGATAGCATAATCTTCATTAATCAAAAATATTTTGGGCCAAATCCAAACCCAATCTTACTCAAATCACTAGTGATATCCCAGAACAAGCACAGCACAGGCTCTGTAACCATCAATACTACCTTCATTTTCTCCAGCCACAAACCCAACTTGATTGCCCTTGAAACCCTGCAAATCTCTGAATGTGGATTTGTAGGTTGTCACATTACTACACATCATCCTCACAGGCCCCAACGGGATGACAGGCCACAGTCTGTGACAGGAAATTTTTTAAATTTCTATTTCCTCTTTCACCAAAAACTGGTTGGGATTTATTTTCTTAAAGCTATTTTGAACCACAAGCAACAATTCTTGATTAGGTAGTGAGGAAGGAGAAGGACATGCACTGACATGATGTCACCACCTGAATTATTATGCTGGGATATAAAAATAATTTGAAAAGCAGCATGGCCAAAATTATATGATAATTTAATTACAACCTACTTTCATGACAGGCCATCAGTTAATTAAGAGTGTCAAAATGCTGAATTGCCTCCAGCTTCTACATGCTTTGCAGATGACATGGAAGTTATCTTTTTAAATAGCAGCAGCTTAACTGAAAAGGTAAAGCCCATAGTGAAATGCTTTGAAAAATGAGGCAGCCAGCTGAACTGACATGGAATTCCCCACACCATAAATTCACTAGGGAAGATAGATATAACCCATTTAATTTGCTCTCTGAAGATCATATTCACATTATGATTTTTTTTGTGAGCATTCAAAACTTTTCCTGAAGCTGATACCATTTTAAAAGCATTTCAAAAAAGGAGAGGCTTAAGTGACCATGGTGTGCACAGCTATGCACATGGCCTGGCACCTTCCCTCCAGACTGCTACAATAGAGGCAAATGTAAAGCAGGAAAAGGCTTAGAGAAAGGATTATTTTTGTCTTCAGAAATAAGTCACCTTCACTGATCCTCAAGTAACACCTATGACACCACAGAAAATATTTGTAGCTAGAATTATGTTTGAATAAACTTGTAAAATGATGAAATCGTTTTATCCATTTATTATACCTGGCACCAAATCCCTTATTCTCTTTATAGGACAAGCTTTTAAAATAAATTATTTTCTATCAATTATATAAAATAAGTCTTACATAAATGGTAGCAAAGCAAAATAATACAATGGAAAGCAGACTGGATAGAAAACTCAGTTCAGGCATAAAAGCAGTGCCCAATGCAGATTTAAGCCAAATATCTTGAAATCAAATCTAAAACAGTGCAATCTCTCTCCCCCATTATCTCTTTGGTAACAATTTGGTCCTTTCATTGGACACAGAAAACAAGTTTTTTTTAATTTTTTCCCCCAAGGGAACTGAATGCTTCACACTGAAAAAAAGACCAAACTAACTGATGAGCAAACATCCCCCCCTATAGTTTGCAAAAAGCTGAGCACCTTAGTAATAACGAAGAAAATCCTGTCTCTTGGCTAAATAAAGGAACCAAACTGAAACTGAGCCAGAACTTCCTGTGGTATGGAGACACAGAAATGCATACCTCAGAGAGGGTGCTTGAATTAAAAACCATGAGGCTACATGAAAGCAATCTGAGAATTCAGCAGAATTGTGACAGGCTCATGGTTTCATGACTGGGGCAATGTCCAGGTGATTAACAAATGAGGCACTGGAGAAGATAAGGGACTGAATGTCAAGGTAATTTTGGTGTGGGACTAAGGAGGGGTTTGTTAGGCCTGTGAAACAGGCAAAGGACTTCAAATATTGCAAAGTTTCTGAAAACCAGTTGTCATTAATTTGACTATGGCTTAAATAAGCAGCTGTACAGGCCATCTTTTATCCTGTTTTTGCAGAAAACACTACACAAGGAGTTACTATCCAGCAAGGCCCCTTACACAATTTGATGATGCAACATTAATTGCACACCATGTTCTCCCCTGAGCACTCCCTTCAGCATTCAACAGACAATCCTTGAAATCCAAGCATTAGCCCAGCAGTAGCTGGTATGGCATTGGCTACACTAATTTCCACTAAAGGTAAAAAAAAAAATGCCATTGGTGGCAGCTGCACTGGCTCACCAAATGCTTCAGATATCAGCCTGTGCTAGCCTCCTTATTCATGAAAACATACCTAAAATTCCCATTTGCCAGGCGTGGTGTTGAACATGGACTGGATGAGTCTGGAACCCTGCAGGCATTGACGTACAGACACTAAAGCACAGAAAAGAATGAGTAAAAGCAGCAGTAACATCACTGGTATTAAGTCCCAATCTCCTTGCTGAATACTAGTCACTAATCATTCCAGGCAGGTTGTGCCCTCTTCCCCCATCAGTTCCTTTCTCTTTCACTAGTACATGAGGAAAAAAAAGCCAGACACATGCTCACCTTGATCATGCAATTTATTAAGCCAGCAGTGATGGCAAAGAGAGAATCATTGAGCCTTACTGTCACAGACAGATCCCACCACTAAATCCCATGGAAGTGAACATGAGTAGAGAAAACAGGGTCATGAGTACACACGCTCCTTCCACTTGACTTACAAACTCCATGGCTCTGCTTGAACCTTCCTGTTCTCCTAGCAATGTTTTGACTTCACAGCAGTGTGGAAACTCCCTGCTCAAGCAAAAGGACATTGCCTCACTGGGTGTAATTAAGCCTATAAAAAAGCAACAAACAGGCTTCCTTATACCTTGCTAAATCACATGGCTGAGACATTGTGGAGTGCTGAGGGTCAGAGCACTTGGGAAGCCCTGACCAGCTATTTCCTCAGCAAATGAATAAGGAATGTCTCTAAATTGTTCAGGTTTGTAACTCAGACATCAGTCAGCTGAACGTGTTGAGTTTGCTAAAAAAGGTTGGTACCCCATTTCAAACTGCCAGAGAACCCCTGCAAAACAGCTTTGTCTATCATACAGGATTAAGCACAATGTAAGCCAGTAGAACAGGGCACAGTAAATAACAGCACACACAGCAGGAAGCTGCTTTCTTGAGGAGGGGAAGAAAAAAAAAGCTTTGGCATCTGTCCTTTATCTTGCTTTTAGCAAACCAGAGAGATGTTCCGAGTATATAACCTGCAAATACTTTTGCTTTAACAGGATTACTTAACTATGGTAGAAACAACTGTTAAAGCTTGTTTTTATTGTCCGAGTAGACAATGCAGGCAATACCTCCAACAGCAATTTTTCATGCAACTGCTTACGAGGGTAGGACTAATTGAAGACAAGTATTTAATCACCTCTCTCTTACCTCAGGTTACTTAAGAGTTAACAAGGAAGGGCGAAAATTAAAGCAAGGCACACCTCATACAAATTTTAACACAAATTAATGTCTCAGCTGAGAGACCAGTAAAAGACTTTCTCACCATGTTTATTCAATGCAAGTGAAGTCTGGTTCTAAACTGCTACTAGTTCATTTTTTCTTCCCTGACAAATACTAGCCATCCCAAACTGTAATGAACCCGAGAGCCCAAGCAGTTTGCAAGTACTAGCAGACTGCAACTTCAGGCAGCCAAAATTCAACAGCTCTGGTTCTCAGACAACACTCAGAACAGCTATAGAGAAAGGGAGGTGACAAAAACTATCAGTGACTAAGGAAAATGCACTTGGCTTACATTCCTGATGATGGTAACGTGAGCCAACAAAGAACTGTGGTCATAATACATCTAAACCCTTTATTACAGCTTACTGCAAACTCATGGAGTGCTTGAGCAGATTAAAACCACAAGCAGTGTATGCATTTTTCACGGAAAAGTTTCCATCAGTTAAGATGCTAATGATATATGTCTGCTTATTCCCAAAGAACAAGCAACCTTGTTCAGAGAAGTCACCAAGTTCTCAGTGACCCAGATGGCACCATAAAAATCCTCTATAATTTAACAAAATCATCATAATAGAACACATACTGCTGGAAACAATAGCCAAATTATCCCTTCAAATTTGACTATAGCCGTTAAAAGAAAAATAGTAGATGGAATATTTTTTATGGAAAGCCCATTTCAAGGTTCTCAGGAGAACTGAGCTGGAAAAATCACCGTGTAATGGGATAAACTATTACAATTTCAGGGTTGGAAGTGGCCAATATGATTTCTCAGTGCACACTGCCAATGAAAGCAACTCTGCAACGCAAAGGGCAGGAGAAGAGACAGATAATAATAGCCTTATGTTCAAAAGTTAGTAATTTACAACAATACAGAAATCATGCTATTAAGAGAAAAGTGATTTAGAAACGACTAGAAAATGTAACACATTCCCTGTTTTTTCAGAAACCTGACATCACTTTTGTGTCAGAATAGAAATCTCAGCAAAATACCCAAATATCCAGCAGCAGTTCCTGAGAAAAACTGGTGTATTTCAGTCAAGCTGAGGAAGGAGGCTGAGGAAAACTTAAGACAGACAGGGAAATAAATCCTTATTAAAACTTATTTTAGGCACTATTTGCTTTCTTCCAGAAAGAAGGAAAAATGCAAGCTATCACTAATTACAATTGCCAGACCAGAGTCTCCAGCAATTGAGCAAGTGTTTCAAAATGAAAAGAGCAGAAAATTAATTGCATCATTACTCCCCAGAGACTGTAAAAATGCTGTAACCTACTTTCAATTAAACATCACATTTAATCACATAGACCATTTGAAATGAGATTTGTAAAAAAAAAAGGAAATTCCTTACTAAAGATCTCAGTGAGTAACTAAGTGATTTTTCAGTGAACAAGAATCTTCAGCATAAATCAAAACTTCAACAGCTTGTCCCAAAATATAACTATCTAAAAAGACATGCAAACTGGGCTCATGGGGAGAGCTGTGTTGGGGTGCTGTGCAGAGCAGTGGAATGGCTGGGTCAGAGTGTGGCTGTTAATGGCACACTGGGGTCACACACTGCAGCTTGTCAGCCCACAGTGCAAGCAATGCCTGTGCCCCACAGGGCATAGTGATCTGTGCTGAACCTCTGTTTCATGATTAAGTTTAGAAGAAAACTGCAAGTTACAGTATCTGACCAGATAGGTTGCCCAAGGCAACTATATGGCAAATCCTTCCCTTCTTCCCAAACTCAATATGACCCTGGCAGCAGCACCATGAGTTCCCCCACACCATCATTCCAAGACCAGCCTTAGAAGCAGGGCAAGCAGCTGCTGCAGGGTTATAAGGCCAGTTCAGTCTGTGAGACTGGTTTGTGTGATGGTCATTTCTACCCAGCCTGCCTGAAAGGACCCCATGCAAACACCTCCCTTTTAATGGGAGGTTACCATTTATTTCTCAGAAATTTAAAGCTAGCTTGCAGATGGTAAGGCAGACATCTGAGATGGGCCCTACAGCTTCCCCTCCAGGCACCTGCTCACATAGAACAAACTGTGGGACCTGCAGACTCCAGTGCTGCCACTACAGCTCAAGGTGCAGTTTCACAAGCTGGCTAAGCCAACCAAAGCGTGCTGTCAGGAGAATGGTCAAGCTTCTAGCATGTCCACAACTGCACTGCCAGCCTTAACAGTAAGTTGAGCTGAAAATCTTAGAAAACTAACTTTTGGTAATTTACAACCAGATAAGCAAGCTGATCCAGCAGATCTGACATCAGCTACTACTGCTGGTGCTTGGGAAAGGAAAGGAAGGGGGAAGCTTTCTCCCTTGGTGGCAGGAAAGTCCAAGATTGGTGAAGGCCTTTCAGGGAACTTGACTCCTTGTGTGCAATGGTCTGGTATCCCACTGACAATGCGTTGAGATTTTAAGTCTTCACTTACCTACATCTGGCAATAATTTGCATCACTTGGAAATTTTCAGCTTCACACATGGCCTCAGAATCAGATCTGATGTTCTCAAAATGAAGTTTGCACCAAATTTCCCAGTGTCTGCAGAGCTGGTCACGCGGCTCTGACTCTCCTTTGTCAGCTAAGTTGCATTAGACAGAATCTAAAAATACATAAAATACTTTCTAATATTACTTTTTGACACAAGCAGTTACTATAGTGCCACAAGGATGTTGCAAGAAAGGGTAAGCAGTCACGTAACTCCTTTTATTCAGCTGGGATATGTGCACCCAAAGGTCAAAAGGCCTTGGAATGTAATTTTTTTGTTTCAATGTTTGCCTTAGCATTGATACTTTATAAAAAATATTAACAACTACTTAATAAAAAATATCAAAAACAACTTCAAAAACTCAAGTGAGCAGATAATGTCCTTTTACTTCAAGGAGGACACCAATTTAGCAGTTACAAAATCTTATCTGCAATGAGAAGTTCAGGGAAATGCTGCCTAGTATTTGAGAATCTGACAGATACCAGGTCACCAAGTTGCTCAGCATCTGAGCAAGCTGGTCTTTTTAGTGAGTGTGTTTAACAGTACTGACAGCCCACCAAATCCTGTGTGTTTCTCATGTGGAATCAAGAGCTTTTCATACCATTTGCACAGATGCAGCTCTTTTTTTCTCAAGCAGCATCCAGGTTTTGTGTTCATTAATTTACACAGCACATACTTACAGGAGGTAGATCAGTACTCCTGAAACAAAGGCAAACCAAGGCACTGGAAGATGTACCAGCTGTGTTTTCTTGCCAAATACACAGTACCAGAGACTGAAATGAAAACCCAGTTCCCAATAATCCTGGCTCTAGATATCAATGCCAAGCTTCCAACCAAACACACCAAGATGATCCTTAGCATTCATCTCTTCACTGCTTGGCTACTTGAATCCTTGATGGACTCTGCAGTTGCTGAAAAAAAATCCATGAAGTTCTTCAGTGTCTGCAAACTGGTCTTGGAAGGAGGGGGAACTTAAAAAGTAATACATTACTTGATGAGAAAGCAAACAATTGAACATGAATAACCATTCCCTGTACTGTTGTGACTTCTGCAGAGCTATGGCTAGTGTTGTGATGTGCTTCTGTTCTGCATCGCTTCATCTGATCAAGTACAAAACATGGATCATTTAATTAGTGTAATCCTGATCTCCAGAACAAATTTGTCTGTTCATTTTGTTGAACAAACCAGCATTGTCTTCAAATAATAAAAGAAAACTAATCTTACGAGCTAGTGGAAGAATTCATTCACCCACCTTCACCTACGGGGCAGTTTGCTCAGCCCCTCTGTACATCCCTGCTTCCTGGAGCAGTGCAGTCCAATTCCAGGGAAACTTAGGAGAATCCTTCCTGGGACATTCCTCAGTAATGATAAATTCACCTCTTAACTATAGCACAGATTTACTGTGCTGTTCCAACTTCCTCAGTTCCTTCCTGTTAACAGCAATATACTGGTTCAATCAACACACTGCTCAGTAAGTAAATAATCTGTAAACCTCCCATGTTCATTCTGTACACAGCAAATCAATACTATTTGTGAAGATCCTGGCAGAAGGAAGTTCAAAGCAAATCCTAGTTCCCAAGGAAAGTTGACAAATACTAGTGAATTATCAACATGTTTCAGTAAAAATTCAGTAGTTCTAAATTCACCCTTATCATTCTTCTGTACTCTTCAAATATTCCCACAGAACAAAGTTAAAAAGAAAAAAATTCACCCTACTTTTTTTCAAGGTCTGTATTGGATGTTACGTATTCTATCAATTTTACATCAATTCCTTCCACCTTCTTAGCTGCCAACTTATTTTGCTACAAATACTGCATCAGAAACCCCTTACCAGCACTCAGCACCGTATCTCCAGCATCACTGACTGTAATCTCTGCCATCCACCACACCATCAGCATTTTCTTTCCACAGAGCAAATGCACAACTGCAGGTTTTTACAGACCTGCCCTCCTGCCTGAGAGAAACCAGCCAGTCCCAGGTTCCCCATCCATAAATTAGGCAACTACACAGATCTACTAGCAGTCAGGGCAGGAAGCCTTTGCCACCTTGCACCTTTGCTGAGTTCTTTATTCTTTCAGCCTTCGCTGATTCAGCTTTGATTCTCTCACATACAATCCAAGGGATGTTCTGCTCTATTTTCAAGTCACTGCCAAGATCTTTAATATGCCAATATCTTTACCAGTATCTTTAATAAGTCAACAGTGTTCAAGTAGCAAGCAAGTAAGCTCAAGGGCTTCAGAAGTACAGTGGTCACCATGCTTCAAGCCAAGCACATTTTAATTTTCACTGTTCACGTTCACATGGGGAGTTTTTCTTGTACCAATACTCCCCCAAACTGCTCTTGGTAACTTTGCATTTTCATCAGCATGTACAAACGCTGTTTTGAGTTATACCATGAATAAATAAGAAAAATGGCTTTTCCCACAACAGTCTTGATGGGTTACTTTTAATTAAAATCAGTTTAATGATTGATAAGCTCTAGTATTTCCAGCAGCAAATTGTAAGTGGTTGACTGTTTTCAGATACAGTGAAAAAACTGAAGATAATATAACTACATAAGCTAGCATATTTAGTTTGTTTACTGGTTGTCAAACATAGGAAAAAAGTGAGGGTTTAACATGTAAATTGTCATGACCAAGAGCAAAAATTAGACAACTAATTTGTAGGAATCAGCAAGTTCAACTATATAAACTTACAGAATCATTGTTTCCATGCTTACTCTTAATCTCTTATTTTTGACATACTTCCTACATCAGAAACCAACAGGCATGAATTTTCAGTATTGGATTAGTATTTAGCAGGAGGGGATGTCTCACACAAACTCAGTACATTTGCTACTTTTAAGTGTTCTTCACTCATGCCCCTTAAGCAAATGGAAGAACACTGCAAATACCTGTTTCCTAGTATCCTTCATTTGAGCTTGAGGAGGCAGCAAAAGGCAATTCAGCGTGCCAGTGCACACATGAATAAAAACACCTCTTCCTCAAAAACAGAACAAATGCATCTGCAACCGATTTAAGATTAGCCATACAACAAAGTTGCACTCAACACTGCATGGAAAATAGGACAGTGGGCATCCAGGAGTGTGGAATTGTAAAGCTCTAGCAAGATCTTCCCTCCTTCTGCATGTATCTTCCTCAGCCACAACCAGGAAGGATGTAGGTGCTGTTTGAAACAGCTGCTGCATCCACCTGTGGTTCCTCAGCTAGTGCTGGTGGGAGGAGGAGACAACACACAAGAGGGAGCACTTCCTCTTTTGTACTGTTATTTTATTTCGTAGCAAGATCCATGTAGTATATAAAATATAACAGGAAAAACTGAACAAAGCCTATAAAATAAATTGAGTTCAGATGACGAACCACTACAGCTCTGCTTCTGTGGCTTTGAAGATGTCACCAGAACTCATGTACTGTTTACCTTGTATTTGTACAGTCCTCTAGCATATGAACCTACATAAAAAGCTGATATGTTCCAATTAAGCCATAGTTAAGTGACAGATGTAGAGGAATAAATGGCTTTTTTTAAGCCACAGCTGCCCTTGACACAGGTTACAATGATGTCTAACTATACCGTAATGCACATTACATCAAGAACCTTGAAAGAGCCTCTGAGAAAAATGGGTTCACATTAAGCATTTTAAAGAAAGGTCATAAATACTGCACTGTACCAACAGTACCTCCCAATGTCCTCCTTATGCCTGAGGAGCATTTCTGGTTTTTAAGAAGCTACTACATAGATGACACCAAACCTAGAGGTAGGTTATAGGCAAAGGTAAGTTACAGGCAAAAAAAAAACAATCCCTTTAGAGCTAGTCACTGCAGAAACTGCCCAGCAGGAGGCAAGGCAAAATGTCAACAACTCTTTCCTCCCACCTTAAACATCCCTCACACCTCGTGTTTAATTCCTAGTGCCTTAATGACAGTGGATCATCAGCTGCTAGTAAATGCAGTCATGCCAAGAGAACAGCTTGAAGTTATTCAAGCAAAAATCTGTTACTGTGCAAAACTGGTGTGCTGGACTGTTACCAACTAGACCTCCAAGTTTAAGAAGGAACCTGATGATAGAGAACTAAGGTATTTGCTTTCCTTTTGACATGGGAAATACTCTACATAATCAACAGGAGAACATACTGCTACACCTATGTGGAAGGAGTCAAACATCAGCTTGTCTCAAAGGTCAGAGAGACAAGAAAAAAAGCTGAGAAAGGTTAAAAAACCAGCACTTTTCCGAGTTTTCTTTTTTAAAAAGTCAATGTACTAAACAAGCTGGTAAAACAGCTCGTCTTCGGTATCATCTGGGATCAACATAATGTTGGTAACAAATGGGTACTATCAGCATGGATCAGAAACACATCTGCAAGTACAACTGTTAATAGCAGATTAAACCCCAGTTTAATTCGTGTAACGCCTCCAGGTCACAAAACGTGGACAAAATTTTAATCTTAACTACCTTCTGTGCCCTATTTGGTGATAATCAAAAAGTAACAATGCTGAAGATTCATTTTATTTCTACTTCCAAAGGAAAAAGGGAAAAGGTTAAATAAGTGTTCTCCAATTTGTTCTCCACTATATGTACAGCCACACACTTAAACACACACGCACATGCACACACCCCTCAAACTGCATTGACATTTCTTTTTGACCAAAAGAGTAGATCCTGGGAGTAAGTGCAAAATGCAAAATCAACTGACAGAAAATGCTGAACAACCAGCATCATAAAAATACAAAATATTTATATTACTGAACTATTAACAGATGATGTTCTCTGTTTCTTTAAAACTTTGGAACCACATAGCTGATTTCTTAAATCTAGTCCATGCCAGCTTCCAGAACTATTAATGATTTAGTTAGCTTCATTCTTTGATGCTTCATCAAAGTTTTCTACGAGATCTGAAAGAGATGAAGATATTTAATACAGTAATGCCCAGTAACATTACCTTTGTAAGTGCAATGACAACACATACATTATAGGAAAGATTAATTAGCTCTTAACTAGACTCACATACACCATTTATCATGGGCAGATTTCAGCGGGCTTTAGAAAATAGGGTTTGTTTGAACATACACAAAGAACTAGAAATGCAGGAACACTCAGAAGAGTGGAAGTTCTAATATGAATACTCTGATTTTTCAGAGGTGCTCTACAAGCTTCAGTTGAGTCTTGAGCCATCACATTATTTAAAGAATGCCTCAAGTTAAGCACCTACTAATGGCTGTACTCCAGGAAAAAGAAAATTTTGGAGAGAACCAAATTATTATGCAACGTCACAAATAAATAAACCAGTGCCAGCACATGAGGCATGGAATCTGAGTGCACCAGTTTGTTGGTTTAGCCAATACACCACACTGATAGATACAGAAGAATGTGGTGATTGACAGCTACTGACAAATTAAGAACTGACAATATTTATTTACTGAGAAACTTTCAGACACTGACATAAGCTTTGCTGCTTCTACTAGAGAAATAAGAATCCCCGCTCTAGACTCTGATTTAAAGACAACCTGATGTCTATGTCAATCATGTCATTCTGCAGCACTAAAACCCTATTTGGATATTCAGATTACCTGTTCAACCCCCCTGAAATTTTAACCTATTTTCATTTAAGAATTAAGCAATTTGCACAGGGTAAGCCTTTTTTTCAAAAGCTGGAATCCAAAGTCATCCATGTTTTAGTGCTGCCCAGTACATGAAGCCTTCCTTAGACAAGAAAGACAATCATATCAAGAGCTACGTATTTAAATGTATTAATTGAAATATTTATACATTAAATGGACATGTAAGTGTGTGCATGCGCCTACCTGGGACATCATCATCTTCTTCATCAATGTCTTCAGATTTTGGTGCTTTACTATCCAACACTATAAAAAGAAATTTGGTGCCAAGTTCTCATTATACAGAATTAGGGACAACCACACAAAATAAAAACTCTAACACACAGCTGAACAAAGAAAGCATTTCCTCAAAAACCCAACAGTGACAAACACACAAATGACTGGGTATCAACAGCAATCAGCATGACCAACAGGTCTACTTGTGAACATTCTTATACTGAAGTATTAGCACAGCCATTTTCAAATGCTATGGGGTACTACTGCAGAACTAGCAAAAGACCAAATGTTACGGAAAAAAACCAGCATGACTAAGTCTTCTAACTGAAGTCATGTGTCTCAATGCAACAGGAATATTCTATCGACCAGGGACCAACTTATCACATCACTCAATCATCAAGAAGCCACAACTACAAGCAAAAGGACTTCCACACATCCATACATATTTCCTGCATCAAACCTAGTCTTTTAAGTTTTGGAAGCTGAGATATGCTATAAGGAATCCAGAGAAATACAATAACTTAAAAAATAAAAAAGCATTTATCATCGTTAGTTTGACTTCCTGTACTATCTAAAGCAAGCACAGTAAGTACCTCTTGGTGCTGAGGTTGTGTCAAAGAAATATGCTTATAATGATCCATCTTTCTAAATTTTGAAAGGTATTTTACATGTTAATATTAGTAAAGAATACATTAGAACATGTAATGTATTTTCCAGTTCCAAATACAGACAATTGTATTATGTCCACGGTCTTTTTAAAAGCCAGCAGTCTTAACAGAGTAAGTATGAAACCCAAAACTTTATAATGTCCAACTTCACTGGGGCTTGATGTTAAGAACTATTTGTTGGCAATATACAACAAGAAACATGAACTCTGCTACAGCTACTCACAATGCCAAGTGTACCTGTTCTGCAGTCTAAGGAAGCTTTTACAAACTCATATTGAAGTCAGACTGATTGCTTGTGCATGCTTTAAAGTACTCTCCTGTTCTCATTTCGTAAGAAACACCATTGTAAGAATGTTTCCATCTATTCCTAAATTACAAACTTGCTTTAGAGACAGTGGTTGAGCCTTTTACAAAATGTGCTTGCCCAAGGAGGGCATTATCCTACAAAGGGATTGTCCCCAGACTCCATTTCTTCACTGTAAAATTACAGTAATAGTTATACCACATAAACACACACACCAGGCTCCCACTGTTTTAAAATAAGTATAAAAATAATCACATAATTTCCACCCCCCTCCCAACTTGCTTTCCTATACATTTTGTCACACGCAGTTGCATTTGGAATCACAGCATGCTCAACTTACCAGATTTTATTTATTGTTTTTTAAAATCAGGGCTGACTATACAGAATCTTGAATCAAGAAGGGGAAGAAAAAGGCTCCCCACTATATTTCCGTAACAGTGGCAAATAAACAGTTATCAAAAGCAGAGGTCATACACACCACTGTTAAATTTGGGTTAATGCTTCATAATGTTCCTTAAATCAGTGATGAAGGATTCCAAAAAGACCTACCTTGTCTTGGGAATTGTTCAGCTAACTTTCTGAGACTTGTTAAGCTGTCAGCACCAAGCTGGCTTAAGATGCCTGGAAGCATTTCTGTGATCGGTTTAGCCTCTGCATGACCAGTAATTGCAAAAGTGTTAGCAGAGAGGGAAGCTTGAACCTTGGGGTTGTTGAAGTGAATAACTGTTCCATCATCTTTTATCATGTTCACCTGTTTAAATATATTAATAACATTTATTAAAATGTTGCAGCATCTTGTTGAACAGGCATGATAAATTGTTAGAACATTAAAAAAAAACTAAGAACTAGTACTCCTCCGAGAGGATAATGTAACCATGACAAAAGCATCTGGAATTAACACCACCTGGAATTAACACCATCTAAACTGGATGTAAAATATGAGCTAATGATAAAATATAGGTTCATACATACTATGTGGAAAGGTAGAATTTAAGAGCTATGGTTTTTCATAAAATACACTTGTCTAAATACTAAGTAATAAATATGCATGGTTATATGTTATCATACAGTTAATGTGTATGTTTAACAAAGGCAAAGCACATACACAGATTAGACTGTAAGGCATGAATGAGTTAATATCGAGAATGTCAAAGGAAAAAACAACAAAACCTCTAGCTCTGTGGTAACTCTTTACAAACTAAAAGCTCTAACAGAAAAGCCTTGCCACATCAGTTTAAGACATCATCATTCCCAGCTGTGTCACCTATCAGGAAAATGTTATTGTTTCTGGATCAGAACTGGCAAAAGCACAAGCCTCACAACCTGGCCTACTTGCTGAAACTGCCCAAGGCCAGGATACACACAGACCTGGAGGGTTATGTACTGACTGCACGAGAACCAGCTCCTTTCTGTGCCTTCCCAGTAATTCCACAATGACTCTTAAGTACATCTTGGGGACAGTGCTCTCTTCCTCTTCCATGGTCTTCTGAATCACCAAGAACCTAGTTTTACAGCCACTATAGTAGTCTGCTTTGCTCCTACTGCCCAAGTTTATAGTGGCATGTTTTTAGGGGGTTATTTTGTGTTTTGAGGTTGTTTGTTTTCTTACTTAATGGAAGACAGAATGGAAAGTTAAACAGGTTTTTCTTCTGGGCATTTCTAAACTATAGTTAAGTGAAAAATAATTTCGTATGAAAAAAAGAAGTGTTCTACCCATGGAACCAAACAGCAGCAATAAATCTGTCACAGAAGCCGTAAGTATTGTTTTCAGTAGAAGTTACAGGGAGAAAATAAAAATTTGGCAAGATCTAAACTACGCAAACATGTTCAGTTACCAATCTTCACACAGCAGCAGAGTTCAAAATAAGCTTTGAAGAGGTAAACCAAGTGTGTTGCTTTCCTCCAAAACTGAAGGATGACCTGCTCCTTACGCATGCTGAAACTGTAAAGGCTTCAAGCACTGTCATCCTCTTAAAAGCCCGTTTTAAAAATCACCCAGATGAGCTACTAATGTTTGACTCAACACTACTAGCCTCCCCAAACTCATCTGCCTACAAGTTTACTGAGGTCAACCTGCATCCACCTCAATACAACATACTACAACTACATACCTAAGTTATCAAGTCAGAAGCATACTGCATTATCTTCCTTCATATCAAGACATTTTAAATTCTTAGTAACTGTGTCTGAATAAAGATCTTGTGCTTGGAAAGGGGATGGGAGGGCAGGGAACCCAGAACCAAACAGAACTGTCTTTCTTTGAGTTCATATAGCGCAACATACACATATCAAGCTTAAGTAAACAAACTAATTGTTTCTGTAGAAGAGGTGTGAAAACATACAGGCAAAACAGACTTCTACACCGAATCTGTATGTGCTTTTGGAAGAGAGGTATGCACTAAGTGACCTCTGGAGGCACCTTGCAATCCTGCTTAAATAATCACAGATTAAATATAAAATAATCACTTCTTTAACTAAGTACTACAGTACTACTGAGTTCACGATGAAGGAACATCTCCTCCTCCTCTCACATAAGAGCATCACTCTCTACAGTGTCACAGAAAACAGTGTTTCAGTTCATATTTTAGACATGTAAAATAGACACATTCAAGGAATACCTCAAACCTTTATATTCCTACTAACACAGAAGCTGCTTATGTAAAGTCTTTGCTGTGTTGTAAGAAATGTTATCTCCTGTGACTACCACAAACAATCCTGGTAGTTTTCCTGCAGTAAAAGGACCTAATTTTGATAATACAGACTGGCAAGTTCTTACTCTAGGTGGTTTTCTTTATATTCTGCACCACCCAACTCTTGCAATAGATGTGCCTGCACAGTACATGTGTGTTTATTGCTCTTCTCTTTAGAATAGGTGATCAAGTTCATGAAGCCAGGAATCAAGTTTTGTTTTGCCTTGTATGCATAACACAAACATCACAAACAGCTTCTTAGCTTCTGCAATCACTATCTGGACAGCAGAACCTTCACTCTTCTTTCTCTAGGTATGTAAGTATGCATTAATGCAAATGAGGCAACAATGAGTCAAACAACTTTAACCATCAGTAACAAGACCTGTAAGTTTGAGTGGAAAATTGTTGTTTAAAAAAACCCCAAACCACCACACTTTAGTGAATTTAATTTAAAACAGGAAACACTTATATTTTCACTATACCTCTTCAATGCCAGCAATGTTATTTACTGCCAGTTTTTTGAGGGAACTCTGAAGTTTTTTGTCATCAGCTGTAGCTGTTCTGTGCACCACCTTCTTCTTTCTGCGAGCTGTTCCCTGGAAAAGAATCAAGGCACAAGTCAGCTATTCTCAAAATCTCACACTTTAATTTTTGAAAGTCGTATCATGCTCTGAGCAACTTATCTGTAAGCTTTCAGACAACTCTGTAGTCAAAAAGGGCTTTTCAATTTACTTCCCCTTCACCTACAGCTTTAACTTTCAGTCTCAATTTTAACGTTTTTGTTAAGTGTAAAAGACCAAAAAGACACTGAACAGCAGCAGTATTTTTCCCCTCCCACAAGCTAGATTCTTAAAAAAAAACCTATTTACTACTAAGCAATATATAAGGGGTTTCACCAAGAACTTTATTTTTCCCCATATATAGCACAAATACAGTGATTTAAAAAGGTCACACTTTTGTAACCAAATCATTAACATTTTAGAACTGTTCCACAGACAGCAGTGTTGAAATTCCTTCCCTGCAAACTTTTGTACAATCCCACCTACAGTTAGGAGATGAACACCCTCACTGGACAAACTATATGCTTTTTTGTCACATTAAGTACTTCCTAGCTCAGAGACAAGAAACAGCTCAGTGCAGAGTCAGCTAAGCCCTGGAGCTGACACAAAAGAAGGAACTCCCCAACAGGGAGAAGAGAAAGGCAGAACTGGAACAACCAACAGGTAAGTTTAGCTTGAGCTTTCACAGGTCAGAACAAGTCATCAAATTAAAAAGAAAGCTTGCACGCTGTGGTAACTACTCATCCAGCAGTTACAAACTGAAAGAAAATTGCATGTCAGGTGGCAGCACTATGACCCAAATCACACAAAAATTGTATTTTTCAGGTCTCAAACATATGTATTTTTTTCCTCCCTCACAGGAACTAAAAGCCTATGTCTTGAAACAGATTTCCAAGATGTTTCTCCTTCAACATGTAAATTACAGGAAACCATTAATCTCTGATGGCTTTCTTACCTTTCCTCCTATTCGGACCTGTGCCTGAAGCTTGGCCAGTTTTTCTTGATTCATAGTGCTGTCTCTAAAAAATAAGAATGGGACAGAAATACAAATAAACTATAAGGATACTAAGAAAAAAAATTTCGCAGTCCATTTAAAGCCACACCACCTAAATAATACAAAGTGGTGCAGCAGCAGTCTATTTAGCTGAAACATCTGTACCATGATGAGGCAAATCAACACGACATTTTGTTTTCCATCTAACTAACTGCAAGCTCCCCAGTATCCCACTCTCCTGTTAGAACCATTTGACTGAAACACCGTGTCAGTACAGACCCAAACCAGCACGTACATCACGTGTGCTCTAGGAAAACACTACACTACTTAAAACGCTATTTCCAAATTCTGTGATACTAATAAGCCATCTCCGGAGTCAGGGAAGTTCGTTTCTATATGAACCTCCAGCAGTTATTCATCCAATTCAATGGCTAGGAAGTTAGAATCAAGTGGCTTCTCCAACAGTCAGGTGGGATCCTTAAAGACTGAAAAACCTAAAAATCTGTAATCGGTGGAAAAACACCTCCAGTTTTCCATAATAAGACAGCATTTCGCTGCTCTGCCTCGAGAAATCATCAGTGATCCCCGGAATGAAGGAGAAACTCCCTTTGCAAGGGAAGCGAAGGGGGAGGGAAACGGGGCACCAGCGAGCGAAGCCCCAGCACCGCAGAGGCGACCACCACACGTACTGGGGCTCCGCCGGGAGGCGAGAGAAGGGACTCCGGCCGACAGGGCGGCTCACTGTCTACCCCCTAAGCACGGGGAGCGGGAGAAGAATGAAGGCCCCATGCCTCGGGAGCCAGGGCAACCGCACCGGAACGGAGCACCGCAGCCCCAAGGGAGAACCGCAGGCCATCCGGACCAGGGCAGACCCCACCGCACCGCGTCCCCGCACACGGCCTCGTTCCACCGCCCTCTCCTCGAGGTAGGGCCGGCGCCCGCGGCCCCGCCACGGCCCAGCGCAGCGGATGGGGACGGGACGGGACGGCGCCGAACTACCACGGCACACCGCCCGTCCCGAGCACAGCCGAGAGGCAGCAGGGTAAGGGGGGGCCGCACCGGTGGAGCGGCGCCAGCGGGCGCGGGGAAGGTCTCACCTGAGCGCGGCGGATCCTCCGCTGCTCAACACGCGGTGAGAACAAGATGGCGGCCAAAGAAGGAAAGAGAGGCGCACAGAGAAAGGAAGCTTCGCGCCACGTGACGGAGCGAGCCCGCCCGCGGATTGGCGGCGCTGCGGAGTCACATTTGCATAGCATCAGGGGCGGGGCCGCGGGGAGGCGTGCGCGCGGTGCCTCCTGGGAGTTGTAGTCTCCGGGGGCAGGCGGGGCCCGATGCCCCAGGGCTGGGAGCGACGCCGGGTAACCCAAACCCCGGGACGCGGCGGCTCCAAACGTGTCACCAGGCACTTGTCAGCGCGCTCTGCCCCATGGCGAACGCTCAAACCTTCAAACACGAACGCTTGCGGTCGGTTTTACTTTCTCAACCAGCTGAGCAACTCTTGAGAGCACCGGGACAAAAGGGTTTATTTCGGAGGAGAAAATAAAGTCGGAACCCATCCCTCCCTGCCTGCTCCCGCCCGAGTAACTCTTGATTTTGTTCAGGGGAGCAACCAGGGTTCTGGCGACCCCGTGTGACTGAGGTAACCCTGCCCCAGAGGCCTCGACTACCCGCACGGAGCCAAGCTCCTCTGACCGAGAGGGAAACGGCTGAACTCCTCCTCAGACGGCTGGGGAGAGAAACCCCCATCGCAGCCCTCCCGCACCCAGCCCCCCCGACACCTCCGAGCCGAGAGGTGAGGGCAGCGCACCGCCCACATCCGTCTCACATCACTTCCTGGGTTTAAAAAAAAGGGAAAAAAAAAAAAAACAATCACCTAGACTCGACCCGTCTCAGAGGTTTAGGGGCTGCACTCGGGGTGCCGCTGCTGCCTGCGCCGACACCATGAAGGCTTACTCCGTCGCAGCCTCCATCTTCTGCCTATGCCTGGTGCTGGCGGCCTCCGCAGCCTCCGCCGCTGAAGGGCTCGGAAAGGGTCAGGCGAACATTTTCTTCGAGCTTTCCTCTCAACTTTTGCCGTGAATGGGTGCGCCAGGGCCGGGCCGGTCCCATAGCCCGCAGCGACCAGGGGGGCGGTGGGGTGGGTGGCGGCCTGGCACTGCCACCGCGCTTTCGAGGGACACCGCTACCTTGTGACTTTAAATATGAGGGAGTCTTTAGGCGATCTTTGCCGTCGTGGTTTTGTTCCGGATAAACCTCGAGGAATTTCCCTTTGGAGGGGACCTGCTTTTGCGTGGCGAAGGTCTGGGGGGTGGTGGGGTGCAGCCCCTCAGTGTCCTCCGCCCCTCCTGGTGCTGAGATGCCCTGTCAGCCCTGTCCGGCCTCCACCGGCCTCTTCTGCTGGCTCCTGGCCGGCAATGAATGGCTCTTCCCTCCCGCCCTCGACTTCCCTTTTCCCTCCTGACCGCTCCTCACCCCTCCTCTGGCTCCTCTCCGAGGCCTCCTTGTGTGATTGCCATGTCTGACAGCCTGGTGCAGTCAGGGGCCCTGAGCTTCACCACAGGTGGTGGTGGCTTTAGCCTATCTTGGAGAGAAATCCTTGAGGGCTAGAGTAATGCAGTTTGATCAATGACAGCAAAGCTTTGTGGTGTGGATCCCAGTCGTTCCACTTTCATTGTGCAGTTAATTCTGCAGTTGACTTTCATTCAAAAGAAACACTCCGTAATGTGTTGTGTAATGCTTTTAAAAACACACTGAAGCTCACCACAAAGTGGGTTTTAGTTTAAAAAAATAAAAGCTTTCAAAAAGTGTTTCCTAGCTAGAACAATAGAAGGTTTTCCCTGATTTAACATGTTGACCTTTCAATGAAGTAGCTGACGTGTCGGTATTCTGAGTAAACATGACTTCTGCTAACCTAACTGTCTCTTGCTCTGCTACATTCAGTTGGTACAAACATAGTCTTGTGTCTGAAGCTGCCTCTGCAGCTGGTACATGTGTGTGATTGGACAAGGACAAGGCATCCCCACCTTATTACTAGCACAACTAAATATTTGATGTGTTGCGTCATATATGTTCACAGTTGTTCATATCAGGAAGGTAAGGTAAGGCAATAAAAATACTGTGCCAACAGTTGAAACCTCCCGGATGCTGAACTAGGATGTCACAAGGTTTTGCTGACCCTATTCTTGGCTTTCTCCAAGCTTCTTTGCCATAGTTGTCTACTGGAGACAATGTCCACTTCCCGCTGTGTCAGCACTGGGCAGCATGTGGCTTCTGAGCCCAGTGTAGCTCCCAGAATCTGCCCCTCAGCACCCTGGGCACTGACTAATCCAGACCCTCAGTGTTGGCAAGGGGCAAGTCAAGGCTAATGTTTGATCATCCATCAGAGCCCTGCATTACAGGAGCAATGAGACCTCTGAGGAGGTCTTCCGAGGGAGCTGCACTATGAACAGTTCCTGGATCTCCTTCCTGTCAGCTCTCTGCATGGCTTTCAGCCATGTGAGGTAGTGCTGTGTTGGCTACAGGGTCAAAAAGCCTGGCAGTCCCTGCTTTGCAGTGTTAAACGTACACTCCGTCACTCTCCCCTCAACTGACATAACAACACTTGTTATCTGGGTATGGGATAAAGTAATTCCTCTGTTGCTCTGTCACAGTAACATTCAGAAACCTGTGTAATGGCATTCTTTCTTACTCTTTGATTATAATTATCATCAGCATAATAGTTTTAGGGCAATTAATGATGATAGGCTGTCTTAGGAAGGTTTGAGTTTTGCATTCAGTGGGATTAGAAAGCCAAAAGCTTACATGTTTAGTTTATCACTAATCAGTAAATAAATGTTCACAGATTGAAAAAGAATGGGGAATAATCAGAAGGCTCTTCAAATTTAATCACTGTTTGGGGGATTTTGGTGTAATTTGCACATATCTATATAAATATTAATGAGTATTGTATGGTTTTGTTAATTAATTTCAGTCGGATTCCTCATAAGACTATGTAGATTGTGTTTGCAGAAGTCTTTAGGGACTGGGATTATAGTTTGCTTTAAAAAAAATAATATAAAATTAGTTGAAAATATTTTTAAGGATTACACTGTTTTCATCTGTTAGTTGACATGTTAATTTATGCAGCATTTATAAACCCTTATTTCTGGCAGGTTTTGGAGATCACATTCATTGGAGAACACTAGAAGATGGGAAGAAAGAGGCAGCAGCCAGGTATGTTACCTAGCATGCAAGACAGAAAAGTGTCTTTAAAAACATCCTGTATTGATCCTAAACTTAACCACAGAAAATAGTAATTAACAAACATGAAGGTGGTTTAGGAGAGTGCTCAGATCCCTGTAACTTTTTAGAGAGAAAACAGTGGTTTGATAACTTTGCTGAAGCACCACCTAGGTTCGATGAATGAAGTTCTAGCATGTCTTTGAAGTAAGGAGAAAATGGGTTTTGAGTATTTCTCATAGTAAAGAAAGATACAGATCTCAAACTCACAAACACGTTTGAGTAGTACTCAATCCCCTTGAATCCAGCAGCACTACTAGATTCTGTAGAATTCCACGTGCCTGTAGAGATGAGGCCTCAGTGTGAGATGAGCTATTTTGTTAACGTCTGCGGAAGAAAGCCTGAAAGTTTCAAACTGTAGTGAACTGGTAGGTTGTTTATGTAGAGCTTTTTCTGGGCTAAGCTTTAACTCTAAAAAGAACACTGTCTCTATGAAAAGGTAAAAAATGACATTTTGACTATTCTCAGAATTTCTTCTCTTACCTCCTTCTGTGAGAAGGAAAATTCTATGCTTATAGATTCTGCTTGTATTTTTTAATTTATAACCTAGATCTGTCAATGCTGACATGAGCAGAAATTCATTACACCTTCCAGGTTTGCTGTTTAATTGAATTTTGCTCTCAAACTGACCTATCCGGCAAGTTCTACACTCTAGAGTAGATACCAAATTAACCCAGATGGTGCAGTTCAGAAGTCTTACAAGTGCTTATAATTGGATATTGTAGTATTTCTTTTATATACCTGTGAAAAAACCCAGACAATTTCAGTATTTGTAGGAATAACTGTAGCATCGCTTTGCAGTGAAGCAGAGGAAGCTGTAAAAATTTCACTTAGGTAGGATGAGCATTTCTGCTCAGAAGAAGCAAGGGACAGCTGTAATTGCACATTGGATTGGGAGAAACCAACAAGAACAACGAAAAGATACGCAAACCTAAAAAGCAGATTTTTTTATCTAAGTCTGGCCTTAGGTCAGGACATGAAAGGTTATATGAAATTCTCTGTTATGTACCAAGTGAGATGCATCAGAACTGGTGGTCGTGGAAGTTTCAAGACTTTGATTTCAATTCTGTAAATAGTACAATCTGGATGTGCCAGAGATCTCTTGGTTTTGAGTCCCCCGTGGGCGAGGGTGGGGATCCAGCGCTCATAAAATTACTGGGTTCCTGCTTCTCGGGGACAACCAAAGTACGATCGCGCTTTCAAGCGGGAGGCCCCCCAAGCCGGTGTCCCTGTGCCAGACTCCCCACTCCCCGGGCCAGCCGTCCCTGGGGACGCCCGAGGCGCTCGCCGCGGGGTGCGCGGGGGCAGCCGTGGTGAACCCCCGCACTCCGCGCTGCCAGAGCCCGGTGAGGAGCGGGGTGCGCAGGGCTGCGAGGCGCCCCGGGGGGATTTTTCCAGGAGAGGCCGCGGCAGGGCCTCCCGCCATGGCGGCTGCGGCGCAGGCCGCGGTTGCCCGGGCGACCGGGGGCGGGGTGTGTGTGACCCGATGGAAGCCGTCGCCGTCGCCTTCCGGGTCAGCATGGCGGCGGGGCAATGCCGCTGGTGGTGCTGTGCGGGCTGCCGGGCAGCGGCAAGAGCCGGCGGGCCGCGGAACTGCGGGCGGCGCTGGGCGAGCCGGAGCGGCAGGTGCACGTCGTGGCCGAAGCGGAGGGCGGCCGGGCAGCGCTGCGGGCCGAGGTGGAGCGGCGGCTGAGCCGGCGGGATGTGGTGATCGTGGATGCGGGTAACGAGCTGCGGAGCATCCGGTACGAGCTGTACTGCGCGGCGCGGCAGGCGGGCACGGCCCGCTGCCTCCTGCACTGCGCCGGCGGCTCCGACCGCCCCGACGAGGCCTTCGAGGCCCCCGACCCGCGCAACCGCTGGGACCAGCCGCTCTTCACGGTGCACGGGGAGGAGCCGCTGCCGCTGGCCGCCATCCGCGCTGCCCTCTTCGAGAGCGCCCCGCCGCCGCCGCACCGCGCCACCCGCACCCAGCCCCTCCAGTCTAGCAACTTTCTCCACCACCTCGACCGTGTCACCCAGGAGGTGCTGGCCGCCGTCATGGCCGCCCAGAGGAGCGGGGCGCAGCCCGGGGAGGTGGTCCGCGTTCCAGGCGTCGCCGAAGGGCTGGTGCTGAGCAGGCCCGTCAGCATGGCCGAGCTGAGCCGTCTGCGGAGGCAGTTCATCAGCTACACCAAGATGCAGCCCAGTGACGAAAACTTGCCCCAGTTGGCCAGCATGTTCCTACAGTACCTGAGCCGCAGTATCCAGTGAGCCCTGACACCTTTGCCACGCATGGCAGCAGACATGCTCTGGTCCCAAAGTACTTGCAACAGTAAGAACATGCTTTCCAGCTACAGACCCCACAGAGCCTGCGTCCCACCTGTCACACATCAGATGCAGTAACAGCAGCTCTGGGAAGATGGATTCTGGGTCTCTGCAGCAGCTGAGCAAGCTGCATTGCTAAGAGGATCTGTAGGGATGCTGTTCCCCCAGCTGTGCATTCTCCTCACGTGCATCTTTCAAAAAGGAGAGCTACTGTTGCATCCCCAGGCAAGTGGAGTCTCCTATGGAGACCTAAACCCCAGTAATCAACTGGTGTCTGAACATGAAAGCCCATGTTTTCCCCTTCACATTGGCATGTGTATGTCTTGAATAAGAAGATTGTTTTTCCAAAACTCTCTCCCGATAATGTCAAACTGCAGGAGTGACTTCAGGTCCAGAATTGGAACAACCTGTATTTTTTTGGATGTGACTCTTTCAAAATATCTTGCTGAACCTGAGAGGTGGATATGCAAACTGGGCAACAGAAGGGTGCTGTCTTAGCAAACTCACCTCTCTGTTTCAAGTTTAACAATAAAATTTGTGCCTTAAATGGAGTGAAGTCTTAATTTACTGCAGGACTATTTTACTGAAATAATGCCATGTCTTTTCTCTGCAAGGTCCTCATTTTAAAAACACCAGTTGTTTAAGAATGAGTGCTCTCGTAGGACAATGAGCTAAAATGGCAATGTCTGTTCTGGGTGAAACTCTCCCGTAGGTCTGTATGTTCTGTGATGGGTAACTCAGTTTTGTGCTTCTTTTCAAATAATTTCAGTCTTTGCTATACCACATATTAGCTTATATAAACTTTTCACTTTCTGGTGGATGCTTCATCCCTCATTTTAATAAATTGTGGGTTTTGGTTTTAATTGTATGTGTAGTGCTGCCTGGGAGGGAATGGTGAAGTGGGCCTGAAGGGCTACTTCAATCACAGTGGCTTTTTATCTGGCACACCAGCTGCCAGGTGGGTTTATGCATTGCAGAACTGAGAAATGACTACAACAATGTTTTGATGTATATAAGTGTATATTATCAGTCAAAGTAAAAATACAGCTGAGAGAAAATACATCTAGTATCTCTAAAACTTCTGTGAGTTCACACTGGCTAAGAGTTTATATTTCAAGACAGCAAGCACTTCCATTTAAAATCTGCTATGAAAATCTCTGTCTTTAAAAAAATGGTAAGTATGTTACACTACTGATTACCAGATGATTGAATGCCTCTGACATGAAGCACTGATCCATGATGATAAGAACAATGTGTATTTTCCAGACTTAAATGAGCCTCTCAAGAAAGAGGCAAAATCACTGGCACTGTATGGAAACAAAGGGGAAAGATGTGTTTTTTCATCATCAGGGAGAGGACACTGCTGCAACCTTTACTAGGGAAATGTGTATTTTTGCTCCTTACTGCAAACAGAGTACTATGTAAAGATGATAACAGATTGGTTAGTTATAAATGGCAGACTTCTGTTTGAACTTCTCTAAATGTTAATTGCTTCCTCTCCACCCTTTCCTGGTTCTGAAGGCCATAACTAAATGCTAAGTAGAGATTTCCTTTCGTATCTATCTACAGCTAAAGAAAAACCCGACTTCATTTCTGCAAGTAGTTCATTTAGTTGCCATCATGCACAAGGATGTTTGTAATTTCTCTGTTTGTGAGAATTTATCTTCATTTTTAACCCCAAAATAGAAACAGAGGTTATAATAACAGCTTAAACTTTGCTTGGCAAATCCTGAAATAATTATCCATAAAGTATGTCTGTCTGTATTCTTTCTTTCATCTAGTTTTCGGCTGTTCTTACTGTTCTGGAAACTGTATCTTTATTACCAGCTTCCCTTGGATACTCTTCCATAGCTTAAAGGGTTTATTGGGATGAGATACCCAATTCTTGTTCCTAGTCTTTCTTAGTTGATTGCCTTAGTCAGCTTTCACCAGTTCAACTGTTGGTAGAAACAGTTCAAGTGTTAGTAAGGGCTTCTGTGTACACAAAGTGTGGAGGTAAGTGTTGTACTACCTGGATGGGCTCAATAACAACAAAAGACACCTGTAGCTGTATCACTTTTTTGTTAGAAAGATAAAATCGATGCAAAATAGTCAGGAGTAGTGAAGTGGCAGATTAATTGGATCACCACCAAAACCAGGAAATAGGGGAAATTCATAGTGTCTTTCAGGCTTCTGTCTAATCGTGTAATGCAGCCTGAATATGTTATAAAGGATCTTAGAGAAATTGAACTTGGTAAGCTTGACTTTGTCAGAAGGTAAAATGCTAAAGGGACTTTTGAAGAACAGGGATAAAGCATATCTCAGGGTGATGGAAACTTAACTTCTGGGTAGTAAAGGTCATGTGAGTTATTTGGGAAGAGAGAGAGTAATAAATAATAACTTTGATGCTTTTGCATTGCACTTGATTTAGGCTGCAGTTCCACACAGGCCTCCCCTCTCCTTCTCAGTCCTGGCATGTGCCACATTTGTCACAGGTTTGTTTCAGCATGCCAACATGAAAGAAGCCAAGCCTGGCAGGCAGAGGGTTTGCTGGGTTACTCTGTCTGATTTCTGCTCCACAGACTAGTGGGGAGAGGGGTGGATGTGCAACTGTCATCCACTGGTTTGCCTTCAGCAGCCACGAAAATCCATCCTGAGATCTCTCAAGCAGCTGGTGTCACTAAGCACTTTCAATAAAAAACCAGCATGACCAGTTGTGTATCTGGGCTAACTAATAAGAGCAAACCTTCCGAAGAGAGTCTCCTCCTCTACATGAGCAGTTCTCCTCTGGCAGTTATAATAAATTATTATTACACATGTTTTAAGATTGGGAAAATATTTTGTGGGACAACCTTAGAAAGCAGCAGAATCTCTTTAAGTCTCTCTTATTTTCTATAACATTTAGCCTTTGTAGAAGTGTTGACTGTTAAAATGTACATGTAATAGAATTTGGTTCAGAGGCTCAACTGTAAGCTTGCTTTGACAATTTTGTTTCTTCTTTTTTTAGTGGTTTGCCTCTTATGGTTATCATCCACAAGTCCTGGTGTGGAGCTTGCAAAGGTAAATGTATTTAATACTAGAGCTTGCTGAAATTTCTAATGAACTTTTGTATACAAATTGTGTAATAATGAGAGAAATGAAATTTATATTCAAAATTTACTGCACCACTTTACCTGTTAGCATTGCCAAAGGCAGCCATGCTGGAAGTGCCAGGAAGCTAGCAGCTGTAATACTGCACTTCTGTAGTGGCTGCAATTTCTCCTGCACTCGGTTATAACAAATGGAACAGAATGAATGATCTTCAAGAATTAATTGTAAATTGCCTTACTTTCAGCTGGTGATTCTTCCAAAGTGAGGCTTTGTCTCTTTCAGTACTGCAAACAAACAAGCTGGACATGAAGGCTAAGCTTGAAGGATGAGACAATTGAGTGAGAATTGGTGGTTTATATAAAACCTTTTGCTTCTGTTCCATTGGTTCAGATATGACCATGTATGTCTGTTGGCCAGACTTTATCTTGTGGCTGCTCAGCAGGGATTGCTTCAGTTCCCTGCTGTTCTGAGCCTGGCTTGAATGGTTTGACTCATACATTCCATTTACTCACTACTTGTTGAAAATTACCAGCTCTCCAGAGAGAGGAATGACAACGTGATTTTGATGCTGACCTGAAAACCTGAAATCTGTTCTACTGTCTTGACTCATCTTTTTCTTTCTTCTTTCTTTCCCCCCCCCCCCCCCCCTTATTAGCTCTAAAGCCGAAATTTGCTGAATCCAAGGAGATCTCTGAACTTGCCCATAATTTTGTTATGGTCAACCTTGAGGTAGGCTGCCCTCTCATTTGTATCCATGTTACTGCCTAATAATTAATCATTTGGAATCCTGCTTAACTGGTTGCATCCTGCTTTGTGTACATCCTAAATTGTGCACTCCTGAGATGTATTCAGGATTGATTGATATAGCTGATTTTTTTAAAAATAATTTTCTTCAGTCTGGTTATTTTAATTGTGTTTATAAACCTGGCTCTCTGCCATTGTCTCTTTAACAGTTCATAACTTGTGTCATTCTGTTGCTGCAGTAGAGGAATTTATATTCTCTCATGACATGGCAAACATTCCTACACCAAAGTGGAGCATTGAATGCAGATTGGCAGGAGAGAAAAAAATACGGTTATTTTTACAAATTATACTTGTTTAGGTGAAAATAACTTTCTTCCCTTTGAGAGTGGGAAATACTGCAGTTACCTGGTGTGTGTTAAAGATGTAAATTGCTCAGGGGAAATGGAATCTGGAGGTAATAGCTTGTTTCTTTAAAATGAGTTCTGTGTTTTGTTAGCCACCTTGCTAATATGTTCTCTCTCTTCTGTCTTGCTTTGGTAGGATGATGAAGAGCCAAAGGATGAAGCCTTTAGCCCTGATGGAGGTTACATTCCCAGAATCCTTTTCATGGGTAAAGCATCCTCAGCTATTATATCTGCTCACGGGACTGTGTTCTTATGGTCACCACCTACATTTCCTGTTCGCTTTCTTGTCTCATAGATCCCAGTGGAAAAGTCCACCCAGAAATCATAAATGAGAAAGGAAACCCCAGCTACAAGTATTTCTATATCAATGCTGATCAAGGTATGTGCAAAGTAGTCTGAAGTGCAGTTTTAGTGAGATGAAACTCTGGTGTATCCTGACTGAAGGATGCACCTTCACTTTTGAGTGGGGAAAAATGATGATACTGTACAGCCTAGCTGGGAGCTGTTAGATACAACATGGGTGAGTGGTTCTCTTATGCCTTGAGGAACTATGTACAGAATCATGATTTGCCTCAGTACCTACTGTAATGTCTACAGGACCTAAACTTCATCTCCAGTTTTAGCATGGAAAGTCATGCAATTTGCATGATCCAGCTACAGATAGTTGGGAAAAGAGCACAGCAGTTTATTGCTTTTTTTCCCCATGAGTTAATTTGTAGAGCTGCATTCTGTAACTGTGTTATTTTAAAACACTTTCATTACCAGGATACCTTAATGTTTTCATCTTGAGATTAATAGTTGCTGTCTCTCTGTCTAACCTTTTAGTTGTCCACGGGATGAAGGAGGCCCAGGAGAAGTTAACGGGTGATGCTTTCAAACGAAAACACCTGGGAGATGAACTATAATGAATACACAGAATGATCCTTTTCCATCACTTCAAAACTCTAAGGAAATTATTAAACAGACAAAGAATGTAGGTGCACTGGACGGACTTAATTCTCCTGTCAACAATGTTAGGTTAAACCCTGTTTGGAGTTCACACACATGCATCAGTTACTGTGTTACCTCCTCCTCTGCTTGGCAGTTTGTAATGTAAAGGTTATTTGCAGCTAGGTAGTGTGCAAACACATCTGTTTGTGTGCTGGAGCAACCACTAATATTTGGTGTTAAAAGGGAGGTGTGTATGGCAAAATTTCATTTGAGGACAAACAGTGTGATTGGAATAACTAGAATTAGCCAACATTTGGATGCTTCATCAGAGCTGGATCCCTCATTTCTCACTGGCATTGTGTGATCCCATGGTTTTTACTGGGGATTCCTATGAATGGGGCATGTTCTTGGGTCAGGTGTTTTCTAGACATCCTAAACCATGAATTCTGCCACTAAGCCAAGTAGAATATATTTCATGAATGTCCAATTAGCATGTGCAATTATTAGCTCTGCAAACATATTTTTGTGTAGAACTGTGCGTGATTCATCTTTATTTGCCTTTGGGCAGAAAGTTAATTTTTTTCCTCGTGCACTCACCTTTTGATTGTTCCATCAAGTGAGGGTGGGTTATGTTGAAGCTTTACAGGGGTTCCCCTTTTATTCTTTGAATGTTTTTTGGCGAATGCCTTGCCATCACATTGTACTGTATTTTTGTACCAGGGTGAAAAATTAAACCTTTTTAAACTTAAGCAGGCAGTGTTTCGTGGTAAAGGGTGTATGTTTCCATTCTTAAGGGTGGGGGCATATGTTTTTGTTTATGTTGCAGTGGTTATTAATGTTGAATGTCACAGCTGAAGGAGGTTTCTCCTTTTTATAATTATAAAAACAACAGTTGTTTTTTTCCATGTAATTACAATTCAGCCGTTCTTATAATATCTGTACTGTTAAGGCCAGGGTAACACCTAGTGTTTATCTACTGGAAATGAAAAGAAAAATTGAGGGGGAAAAAAATCACCTTTCTCGACCAGCCAGTAACACTTTTCCTCACACAGTCCAGGATACTGTTGGCTTTCTTTGCCAGAAGGGCACATTGCTGGCTCAGGGTCAAATTGTTCTCCACCTGGACTCCAACATCCCCCTTTGCAAAGCAGCATTCCAGTCAGCCCCCAGCCTGTAATGGTGCACAGGTTATTCCTCCTCAGGTGAAGGACTTTGCATTTCCCTGTGTTAAACTTCCTGACAACCTTCTCTGCCCATTTCTCCAGCCTGTTGAGGTCCTTCTGAATGGCAGCACAACCATCTGGTTATCAGCTACTCTCCCCAGTTTTGTATCTTCTGCCAGTCTGCAGAGAGTGGGCTCTGTCCGTTCATCCAGGCTGTTAACGAAGATGTTGAAGTATCAACACCAGGGCCACTCCACTAGTGACAAGCCCCTTTCAGCCCAGCAGTTCTGACAGTTTTCCATCTTTTCTGTCCTCCTCACTGCCTATTTATTTAGGTGGTACTTTATCAGTTTGTCTATGAGGATGCTATGGGAGACAGTGACAAAAGCCAAAAAGTGCCTACAGATCTCCCCTCATCCACCAGCTAGTCATCTAAAGGAAAAAATAATGTGCAAAAGGCACTTGTTATGACTTCATATAACACAGAGAGATAATTTTCCACAGATAAGTTTTTAAGAGCTATCTGAGGACATTGGTTGGGGAAAATTGTTGTGTACAGTAAACCAAACTTGTCTGCTGAATCCATTCTTACTGTTCATTAGTGTAATGAATGTTACTTTCCCAACCAGTCTGCTTTCAAGGGATTTTAGACACCAAAATTCAATTGAGCACTAGAAGACAAGGACTCAGTGGAAATAATGGGATTATTGCACATTACAATTACCCTGCTCAGCTACTAAAAGTTATTCTGCAGGTTTTAGCTTCTGCTTCTCTTGCAAATTGTCTAAAAAATTAACCATGAAATTGAACTCGGCAACTTTTCTCAAGCTGTATCAGCCTCCCAAGTAAGTAATTCTATATAAGACCTGAAAACGATTTGTGTTTTGCAAAATTGTCTTTTTTTTTTTTTCCCCAGCTGTATCAGTTGACCTAATAAAAAAATAGGTCCTATCTGATGCTCCTTATTTCACTTACAGCCTTAGATTGACGTGACTAAAAAATAATGGATACTTTTATTTTACTTGCCAGCAGGGGGAGGACTCTGCTTGCTCATCTGGGATGTGATTCAACAAATAATAAATAAAAGAAAAACAATCTCACATGCAAAACAGCAGGGTGCACCTCTGTGATTTTTCCAGGCTCGCTTTTGCAGCACCTCTGCCCTTGTCTTGCCTCTGTGGTGAAATTATACCCCTTGAGATGTATGTCATTTGTCCCAAAGCCTTGCTTTGCAAAATGCTCTGATGTCAGAAGCAATGTGGCCTCAAAGCAATTTTTTTAAAGTTCTGCATCTACAGATATCTCCTTTCAGTGACAGATGCAGGAAAAGTGCTTCATCCTTTACATTTAAGACCATTTTGAGTCAAAATTACTCTCCTTCACCTGTTTTCTGAGGCATCTCTCCTTCAGCACTTTCTGCCTTCAGATTTGCTACTTCTGAAGGAAAAAGTATTCCATAATCCTTTTTCCTTTGTTGTTTGGATATCTCCTTTCTCTCTAACCTTCCTATCCTCTGTATATTCAGACTTGGTGAGCTGGTATATCTTCCCCACCCATCCTTCTGGTTGCTGTTTTCTAGTCCCTGTTTTTGTCCTCTGTAGCAAGGTGGAGGCTGCCCCTGTCTGGCGTTCAGCTGAGGTCTCAGCAGAGCAGGACGTATGTGCTGCCACAGCTTGATGGCTGGGGGCAGCTAGTTAACAAGTGTAAAAGCTGTTTCACATCTCTGGGTTGCAGGGTAAACTTGCTTTTGATCTGTTACTTACATATTTTTCTCTTTCTACGTGTTGGTTTTAGACCTGGACGCTTTTAGTTGACATTCTTTATACCCTTCTGCTTTTTAATCTAGATCAGGTCATAAAGCTGCTTGGCATTTTCTTCTGCGCAGAGGGATAGATCCTGAACCTTCCATCCAACAGTTGCTTTTTGTATGTTGTGTAACTTTATGCACACAAGCACCTTCACAGGATTCAGAGGAGCTGCTTACTGGTCAGCGTTTGTTGTAGTTGCATTTACAGTTAATTATACACTGTAGCCACTCAACAGTGCACAGTAACCAAGGCCTCAGATGAGTTTGCCCCCATCAGCTTTGTTTCGTGTGCTCTCCATCTGCATATGACTTGCAATAAACATGCATACTTACACAACTTCTTCAGATACATGCCAGAAATCCCCTTGGATTCTCAGCTTCTACTCCTTTTATGGTGATAACACAACCCAAAGACACTTCAAAATTCTTAGTATGGACCCAGGGAACTGCCAGGCCAAATCAATCTCATGTCAACAGACATGCTGACAGGTCCCCTTCTCCCAGAAGCAAGCCACCAAGGAAAAAAAGCCCGAAGTTAATGAAAGAGTGACAAGATTGCAGCTAGCCATCTGGCTGCCTGGGAGCAGAGGTTGCTTTGTGCACCTGGGGCTGAACAGGCTTTAAGGAAGTGTCAGCTAGAGGCTCAGAAAAACCTTTCCATTGCCATGCTTATTAGCAGCAGGGAACAAAAGCACAACAGCCAAGAATCCCAGCACAGCAAGAGTGTCCTATCTGTCATCCTGGCATGCTGAGTTCAGGAGTCATCTACTTCAAATGAACTTTTGTCCCCATGGCTGTTTGTCTGCCATCATATCTAGCCTGGATCAAACTGCTAATGAGCTTCATTCATTGTCCTCACTTTCAGCTTGTGTAATGACTTGCTATGAAGTCAGATATCATTAAACACAGATGAATGCAAGGTCATAATCCTTGGAGGTGATGAAACTTTTCCTAACTTTTGGCAAGAGGAGAGGCATTTGCATTATGCTGTTATATTTATCTGCAGCTCACCCAGTATTATGCTTAGTTGAGTTCACCCAACCAGGGAAGTCACTACAGGGCTACTCCTTGACAACCATGGCTATATGTGGATTAAAAGTTGAGACCTGAGGATGGAGATTCAGCAGGCAATAAAGGTGGAATTACAACGAGCAGAACTCTATCCAGAGAGTGGGATAAAAAGGGGAACTTCACTGAAAGTTCATGCTCCCGTCAAAGAAAGCAAAGCCCAAGGGTGAAGTTTGCATCCCACTTCCAGACAGCTGCATAAGTTGTCTGTGGAGCTAATTGGACAGGGGAGCTTGCTGCCTGGAGGGAACCAGGAAACAATCATGAAAGTCTGTGAAAATGGTAAAAGTCACTTTGCCTCAAAACTATTTGGCATATTAACTCATTTCCCCTTTCTTCTTCCAAAGGAACAAGTGCTGATTTGTTGAGCAGTTTAGTCAAATAATCTGTTTGCTTTTCCTTTCAAAGTTTGTCTAGCATAAGGAGTGGCTGCGCACAGTTCCCAGGCCTGCCATTGTCCGGGGAGCACCACTCCTACACCGAGGTGGTGATTCACTCTTGCAGTGCCAGCCGGGTGCCACCACGTCAGCATGTCCCCAGGAGGAGGAATCTCCACTGTCAGCTGCCAGCCAGTTCCTGTGCGGCCTGTCACAGGTAGTGGGGACAGGGTCCAAGAGTTGCACGACCCTCTCCAGGCTGTGACAAATGTCACGGCACAATTTTGTAATGGCCCAATCTGTGGTAGATTAGATTGGTCCCCATTAGGGACCAAAAAAACAAAAAAAGAAAAAAAAGGGAGGGACCCCAAACTTCTCTGTTCATAACTATTCTGGAAGCACGGACTGGCTGACCTGTGCTTCCAGCATTCCAGGTTCTGACTCATAGCAACAAGAGAGGCTGTTACACAGCACCCTGTGCTGGCATTTGTCCCAGGATGGGGCAGAGCAAGCAAAGTGTGGGGAGCAGGCAGGGTACATCCCAGGTGCCAGATCACCAAGTGGGTGGGTGCATTTCTGAGCTGCTCCAACACGTGTCTCCTCCTCCATTTCCCATGTCCTTGCCTTGATGTGGGGGATAAAGGGGAGACAACTTCCTAGAGTTTCCCCTTTCTTAAAAGAGCATGATCCCATTGCTGTTATTCCAAGCCAGGGCAAGGGAGCCAAGGCCCACAGGAGCTACAGGAGGAGCTGGGCAGGGCTGGAGGGGCAGGGCAATCTGGACTGAATCTGGCAAAAGCTGTAGGTAACAGGTTGCAGCTTAGAGACCGTTTGTTGGTATATACTTATTTTTGGACCATTTTGCACATGCACAGCATGGCGTAGGTAGACATGCTGCAGAAATACTAATTGCTAAGAACTGCAGATGTTCTCCCTGCTTTCTGAGTGTGCTTCAGGACATAACAAAACATGCCGTGCATAAAAGAAGCTGCATGGACAGCACAGTCAATTTTGAATGTCACTTTATGGTGCTATTTCTGATGTTATGAGCAGTTTCCAAACTCCCATTTGTAAGGATTTTGGTGCATTAGCCCTGTTAGAGAGAGTAAAATTCACACACATCTTGAGGACACAGCATGAGACATACATGCTGTTCATTTGACACTGAAGTGAAGAAGAACCTGGGTGAGTGCTACCTATTAAAATAAGGAGGATTTTCTTTTCACCTTGTGGTTGGCATGATTTTACCTAGCTTCCCTGGACAATGGCTGGTAAAAAGCTGAAGCTGCTGCTCTGTGTGCAAACTGTGCATCTTTGGGATATAATTGTATCTGCGTATGCCCAGTGCTTATAATGAGCTTAGACAATGAGTCTTTTAGACTCAGGGTGATTAGTATTATTACTACTTACAGTATTGCACATAGCAGACCATCATCCCCTATTTAAGTGCTTTGGTGCTGCTCTTGCTTTAGTAACAAGTAAATCAATAAATAAAATAACTGGTTTTAGAAGAGAGGGAACTGAAAAGATTGAAATTGTTTCCTTAGTCAATTGTACTGTGTGAGGATGCAGTTACTTGAATTAGAAACATTGGGAGAGTAGTAGAGCGTGCATATTGTGCTTGATAAATGTGCTTGCATGACTGCTGTGAGAGAGTGAGATAGATCCACATGTCAGTAAACAAGATAAAGCATAACATCTGCTCTTTCCTTCCACCTCTGTGGGCTTGTGGGAGTTGTCTCCTGTTCCCTCATTTGCCCATCTATTAATCTAAAATAATACAGACCTCCTTCACTGGGAGTTGTATAAGCAACTCATGACAGTGCAACATTAAATCCTGGCAGGGAAGTGCACTAGGAGAGCCAGCAATATTCACTCTATAAATTATAGAAATGTGGCTAAACAAAATGATAGACAGAAAGAATCACTGCAAATTCCCTTGTCTCCTTATTACCTGGGTGCATCCCTTCTTCTCTCGTTAGCCTTGACCAAGGAAGGGCTTTTGTAATGCTCCAGTACAGCTGGATAAACACTGGTGTTTCAGGGATGGCGTAAAATCTGGAAAAGTCTTTGGAAATTAGGCTGAACAGTGGCTCAGCTCAGTGGCTCTGCTCTTGTGGGTGCAGTAATGGGATGTTAAATCAGGTAATCACTAAGCAGATGCCCAAGTGAGCCTAAGTCACGTCATTTTCTCTGCATCAAAGGTGTAGGCATCTGCCCATGACCACTTGCTTTCTGTGTTGGGGCTTCACAGGGCTGTTGGCTCACAACACGTTTCTAGAGTGAGCATCAGTCAGCAGGCAGAGGGAAAAGCTTTATCACCATCACCACAGACACCATGTTGTGTAAAGTGGAAGTCAAGTTTTGGAAAAGGCAGATGTCATGCTTCCCAGAGCAATGAGAGGAGATAAAAGGAGCTGAAAAGACTTTTGTAGGTGTCAAGCCTGTTAGATTGTCTGAATGGACTCAGCGATCTTGGAGGTCTTTTCCAACCATGACAATTCTGTGATTCTGTAATGAGTCTAGGATTTTGTTACACTACTGACTATTTCAAGTTGCCTACACAAGCTGATACCTTGAGTAAGGCTTCAATCAAGGCCTGGCTTGAAAGCAATAATTTTAGTTGGGGTCTTGATGGCAAATAAACATTGTCATTCTGGGTGAGGTTAGAAAATAACTCCAATGCTGAGTAGAATAGGGCAGATAGCTTGAATAAAATGGAGAAACTGTATAGCATCTCTGATCTACAGTGAGAAGAGGTGTTCCTGGAAGCTTCTCTGCATCTCTTCTGTGATTGTTCCTAACAGGCACACCTTGGCTGTATGCTAGTTATACAGCACTACTGCACCCTCTGGCTTTCTACGTTCTCACAATACTGTTGGGGAAAATACAGCAATAAAGCAATTTATAGACTCCTGTAAAGTGGCTGAACTGTTATAAAGCTAAAGCTTGTCCAAAGGTTGGTTGACCTATAAGCTCATCCAAAGATGGTTACTGAAGATCACCAGATGTGCAAAAGGCTTTTACAACTAGACAAAGCAATCTCTGTCCTGTCTGGGCAGTGTCCAAGCTGACTCAAAGTGCTGCACATCAAACACAACGGCACACTACGATGAGACTGGGCAGGAAGGGAATGGTGCTGAGGGATGCAGCAGGGTGCAGACCCATCTTCAGTCCCCAGTTTTAGGGCCCTTAGTTCAGAGGTGGTCCCCAGAGGCTGCTTAGCTGGTTACCAAGAGAAGACAAGAACCCTGCAACTCCAGTATCCTTAGGTGGCTTCTGCTCCAGCTTCCCCTCGGAAGGAGCTGCCCTCTCCCGAGGCTGATCAAGAACTTTGTCTTTTTGCTTAGGCACTTGCTTAAAGCCTTGCAGTGGGAAAATGTGCTGCCATCTTTACCGGTTGTTTGGGAAGCACTCCATTCATTATGTCAGAGACACTTAAAACTCCCATGACTTTGTTCACTTTCTTCAGGGGTTCAACTCTGAAAGCTCTTGCGGTTTCCCAGCAAGTGATAAGCCACAATTAGGTCTCTGATTTTGAACTTGAGGTCTGTTTGTAGGATTTTAAAGCCAAGAGAGTCACTGCAACGTCTTAGTCAGGTGTCTTTCTGGCAAGCAACTCAGAGAGATTGCGGCCACTGCCTCTTTTTTTTTGTTTTCTTACCAGTAGAGGTAATTCCTGATGCTCCAGCCACCATTACTAGGCTTCAGAGTTAACAGTTTTACTGAAGTGAATTCCAGACCGTGTAGAGAGTGCAACAAGAATGGCAAGTTAGGGTCGCACTTGGGACGGCGTTCCCTGCCACCGGGGCTCCAGGAACGCCTGAGGTGATCCACATCCCCGGGAGCAGAGGAAGGGGTGGGGGCGGAGACCGAGCTCCCGGACGGGTCCGCTGGCGGGCTCAGGCCGCCTGCCTTCCTTCCACTAGCGGCTGGAGCCCGCGCCGTGCTGAGAAGTGCCGCGCAGGGCCGGGACACCCCTCAGCCCCCGCCGAGGGTCCCACGCTCCCGCCCCGCCGTTCCCAACCGGCCGCCGGCGCCCCCCCCACCCCGGCTCCGCCCCCGGGGCCGCCCCAGGTGCCGGCGGGGGGGCGGCTCCCGCCACGCTAGCAGCGGTCGTGGGACCCACACGGCTCGGCTCAGCTCTGCTGTGCGGCTCGGCTCAGTCCAGCTCTGCTCAGTTCGGCTCGGCGCTGCCGCTCCTCCGCCTCAGGTAAGAGCTGCGGCCCCGCGGAGGGGTGGCGGGGCTTCTTCCCGCTCCGGTGCGCACTGTCGGGGCGCAGCCTTCCGCATCCGAAGTAACGGCGAGGGGGAACGGGCGGCGGGGCGTCGTCCCCTCAGGCTCCCTCGGCGGGGCGGGAACCGCGCCTCACCTCACCATCCCCGCCGGGCTCCAAAAAGTCTTCCCGCCCTCCTCGGCCCTGGGCGTCGGGGTTGTCTCTGGGCTCCGCGGGACGGCGGCGGGCAGGTTGTAGGAGGTGCCCCAGCCCCGAATAGCCCTCGTCGGCTGCGGTGCCGGTGGGTGCCCGGCAGGTACCGGCTGGCGGGGTGGCCACTTTGTGCTCCTGAGGTGTGGTGTTGAAAGGTAGATCCTCAGGAGCGACGGGGAGGAGAAGGTAACAGCAGTTACATCTCTAAAATAAATATCAGCAATGAGAAGTGATACAATACTGCTTTATCTTTAAATATTCTGAGCCGCGGGGGGGAGGCTGGAGACCGGGGCCTTCCTCGCTGTTTTCCAGCTGGTTTGTAACCTTTGTCAGTTCCTGTCACCCTGGGCGGTTGTTTTCTGCTCAGGAACTCACAGTAGTTAAAAGCAAAAACTGTACGGCATTAAAACAAACTGCCGGGAAACGCGGGATTTCGTTTTTGTTGTTGCTGCTTTTTGAAAGGGAGAGAACCTGCTGCCGCCGGGCTGCACGGCTGCGCTCGCCGCCCAGCACCATCCGCAGGTCTGCTGGCCTGGCCACACAGGTGGAGGATCGGACTGGCAGGCTATGTGTACATCCACGCTGCCCTATAGCAGCCCATTACACAAAGCCAAACAGATCAATCGCTATGATTTAGTTGATAAAAAGTATAAACTCTCCAGTTTCTGCTGTACAAAATACATATGGTCTTTTAGCCACATGTTCTGAGGCTGCGTGTTGGTTTTCCCCCAGTGTTTTCTCTGTGCTTGCCAGCAGCAAGGCAGTGTTGTCTGATGTGAACAGTAACATCCTGCTCTGGGGTCACAGGGAATATTGCTAACACTGGCACAAGATTTCCACCTTTCTGCCTCCCAAGGTTCTGTCTCCACATTGTCCTTTCCTCACGAGCAGTGTTGTGTTTGTGCAGTGCATCAGGTTGATCTGACCTAAATTAAGATTAACCTGGACTGGAGAAAAAAAAAAAAAAAAAAAGGAGTTAATTTTAATCTGGATTTTCCCTTGGCCTGAGATAATATAAGACTGTGGCCTCAGAAGTTTAATTCATGTTCCTGTGCACTTTCTTGGTGGCAAACCTGGTTTCAGCCTCCCCTTATTTGTTCCTCATCACTCATTCCTGACCGTGTGCTGTACTCGTGGTTGTGATAATAACAGTTTGTGGGCTTTGTAGTAGCCTGGATTAGCTCTGGATTCAAACAAACCTTCTGTTTTAAGTAGGCTTTTTTCCTTCCTCTCTCTCCCAAGGTAAAATGTCAGTGGAACTATAGTCTTGATCTGTGTATTTGAATCTGTATCCAGATCATGGGAGCACTCATATTGGATTATAGTGGGTACAAGACCATATGCTGCTGTGTGTAGGTGTATAACTAAAAAGCTTTTATTTCCTCTTACTTGTGCATGCTACCCTGGGAGGCATTTGTATATGCACTTACTGAGACCTTGGTGTGATTACTGCCTTCAGGACTGTTTTATTTGTAGTACAAGTCAGAAGAGAGGCAAATAAACCAATTTTTAAATCAAGGTTCCTTTGCAATTTTGGTAAAACTATGCTGCCCTCTTTGCAGATCTGATAAATTTTGGGGTAGTAAGTTGAGAAAACTTACTATCTTTAGGTTTTAATAGCAGTAGTTCTTGCTACATCTAGGTGTAGTAAAGCAATAGGTGTAGCATCAGCATCCTAGATGTTGTGTAATAGTAATGTTAGTTGACTTGTGTGTGTTTCAGATAGTTTTTCCTACTTTCATTCACATGATCTGATGCAGCCCCAGATCAAAAAGGGCAGGTCACAGCACCACCTTTCAAGGGTCTTGCATCATGGTGGCTGATTGTAGTGCCAGGGAGTGGCACTTCACCCTCCTTAGTAAGTTCATACCTGTTCTCTGTTACTGGTTTGGCCTGAGGAGGCAGGTTTTTTTCTGATTGGTGATTTCAAGTAATCTCCTTGATATAAAAATGTATCTTGTACTTAAAGTTCTGCAGTATTTAGAGAGCTCTTGTAAATGTATGCTTAGCTTAATGCAGTGTGGTAGTATTTGATCTTTGACGTAAGCGGTAGGACTTAGTTTGGAAGTATTAGCTGATCAAATCGTGGGAATTGTGAGGGTGCTTGTCCTAGTGCTGGTTAGCAGGTGGCTTACTTTGCAGCATGGAGAACATCATAGCACGAGAAACCACAGATTTTCTGCTGGGGGAAGGAGGACAAAAGGCTGCAAATTAAACAACTTCTGCACTGCAGAGGCATCCTGAGCTGGCCCTGTCTCTGTGTGGTTCTGGTTTATAGACGGTTACTGCAAGTCAGGACAGCAGCTTGCTTTTACTTGTTAATGAAATGTTTTAAACTCTGTGATGCAGAAAAATCTGTCTCCTGTTTCCTGAGCACTGGTGGAAGGGTGTCTACCAGAATCTGCTTGTGGCCTGACTCTAGCTCTGGATAGTGTGAGTTCCATCCTGTACCTGAACTTGCTTTATCTTCCACCGCTGTGTCACAGCTTTCTCTGTGGAGGGCAGTATCCCTAGGCAGAACGTATCTGTGCCCTGCCTTCCAGCTGGGGACACATATCTTGAAGCAGAGTTGATGACAGAGTACTTTTATGTCACTGCTACTTCAGTGCATACAGCAGTGAGATACTCAGAAGTCTGTCACTATTGACAGTTCATTCTCAGAGAAACTGAGGCAGAACTACAAGGTTGGAGAGCCAATGAGAAGAGGACTGAAGCCCATTACCTCAGCCATTGCTCCAAAGTCTGTAACAGGAAGCAAGGGCTTTAATGACAGTGAGTTTTGTAACAGAGATCAACTTCTTCAGCTCCCACTGTGCTCTGGAAACAGGGCTGGATTCATGGTTAGCTTCAGCTAGCAGTTCTGTAGGTCTAGAAATTGGCTGGCTCCTGGGATTCCCAATGAAGGAAGTAAATATCTTGTTCCATGCATCCTTTGGGAGAGAGCTGAACTGGGCTCTGTTAGTGGCTTCCCTTTAGAAGGGAAGGTCTTTGTGCTGTTAAATATTTTTTCTGTATCTTCTGAAGTAGCATGTTTGCCAACAGGCATGGAACTATCTGATGAAAAAGAGCTGCAATGAAAACACCTATAGAAAAGAGTAGAAAAAGTGGGAGAGAACTTCTATTTCTTCACGTTTTTGGCATTGTAAAATTAGAGTGACTAATGCTTTCTTCCTGAGAGTTTTGTTGTGGCTCTAAAATGGACTTGAAGGATGTTGAACATGATGCAGGAAATGGGAGAGGCATGGCTCCAGAGAGAGAGACACATCCGGTGTGAGGAAAGCTTTCTAACAACAGTCCCAGCCTGCTGCCTAACCAAATGTAGTTGTAAAGTTACAGAGCTGATGGGAAAAGGGTGATATTCACAGGCTCCTGAGTTTTGTTCCACACCTAGGAAGTTCCTAGAAGAATTTTCAAAGCCTTTGTTCCCAAATCTGAATGGGTAATAATAATAAATAACCACCTACACTGTTTATAAGTTTTTATCCTTCAGTTGTCATGCATATATTGAACTCATTTGCAGCATGTGAATTCCTGACCAAATCCACTACAAGGATCTTCTTGCAAAGACTTCTGGACTCATTAATAAATAAAGTTTAGTTTTTGCTGTCAAGTTGAGGGGCTCACATTGTTAAAGTAATAAACACAGACTTAATTTTCTTTCTGTTTACACTGTTGAATTACTTTTGTTCTAGATCTATCAATTAAGTTTTTTGGTTGGCACCTCAAAATCGAGTTTTAGACAGTACTGAAGTGTGAGCCAGAGGGTGTTACACGGAGCAAACAGTTGCAGAGGGCAGGGGTGTGAGAACAGGAGGAAATGTAACCGATACCAAAAAATGTTCAATACTTTGGGCAAGAGCAAGGTGCTGTCTTGCCAAGTGAAGTGATTAACAATTGTGTGGCTTGTGAGAAAGGATTTGTCCTTGTTTGATTCAAATTCTGGCCTGGAGTAGGTGGCAACACCTTATTTCCATAAAGTTGGAGTTAATCCACGTGTTTTGGCAGTCTCCACAAGGCAAGATAATGTAAGTCAAGATGACAAATGGTGGTTTACCCATTTACTGGAGAGGAAATGCACCAGAGACAAAGTTGGCCTTTAAGATTATATTATCCATTAAAAAGATGACTAAATCCTGTTACATTTTTCTTCTCTAAATCTGGAATAACTATTACTTTAGGGCAGTAATTTTTGTATAGATGTGCTGTAAGTTGCAGATGTCTTCCCATGTCCTACTGTGGTTTGCTTTTACAGCACAGTAGACTTTGACCCAGGCTTTGTGCAAAACACCAGTGTATACAGATGTATTTCAGCTGCTCCTTGGTTCCATTTATTCTGCTGCCTTTCTGCAGGAAAGGTGTAAGGATTCTTATCTGAGGTTTTGCAACCACTTGTAGGATTTATCTGGAACTTTTATTTTAGATTAATCTAGATAATTTCCCTTTTAAACAGATGGCTCCAAATATCTGCCATTACCTTAATACCTGTCACTAACTCAAACACTGTTTCTGTTTTTTTGTAAGCTACAGGGATTTCCCCTTTACTGAAGGAAGCTCAGACCTTTACACAGCATTTTGTTCACAGTTAACCTGCCTACTCATTAGTCTCTTACATAATACTCTCATTATCCATCTTTATCATAAACATTGTAATCCTTTTGCTTCTGTTGTGCAGGTTGAACAACGTGACCACTCTCTTGGTTCATACACTCATAGCAAAGTCTCCATCTGTTTCATAGATCTAAATTGGTAACTGTCACTTGCTTGCATTATTTTTTAGCAGGTATGTTGATTGCTCATGCTGTGTTTTCTGCTTCTGATAAATCTCCTGCATTTGTATAAGGCTCCTTAAGGTCACAGCCTTTTTTCCTGTATCAGATTCATTCTTAGGATAGCATTCATTCTTAGGATAGCATACATTCACTGTAAAATAAATTCCATTAATTGTTGTCAAAGGTTTGACTCAGGATTAGCAATTAAACCATCTGATTCAGGATTTAATTCCTGAAAAAGAAAAGCAAATTATTTTTTTTTTCAGATGAGAGAGCACATAAGATGAGTTTTTATAACATAGAATTGACAGAGGTGTGTAATTTGTAAGCTAGAATATTTTTGATGTAGATGCACTTTTTAAGACCTTTTTGGGGAAAAAAACCCCATAAGATACTAACTTTTTTCAAAAGAAGTTAACTTGCATGTCAGTAATGTCTCTTGAGGATGAAGAAATCTTTTGGTTTAGCTACTTTTTTGTTTCTTCCCTACCACGTAACTTGCAGAATTGTTTCCACAGGCTTTTAGTATCTTCAGAGCTGTCTACAGTGCTTCTAGCCTATGTTTCTTTAAGAGCCTTAGCACCTGTGATAGATTTGACTTTAGCACAATGTATTGACTTTAGCACTGTGTAGATGGGTTTTTTTTAAACTTCTGCCTTTGTTTAGCCTCATTATTTCTGCTTTTACACAATAAGTGTATCTAGTAAACTCTGTTCTTTCTTCCACACTCCTCAGTGCCTACGGATAGCCAGGAGTCTAACAGCTACAGCTGTGTTTGTGACTATGCCCCTCCTCTTTTTGCCTGGTGTTACCACTTACTCCTTCCAGATTGACAGCCATCAACAGCTTCCTCAGTTTTTCTCTGTTGACTGATCTTAAGCACTGAGATTCAGGAACATTAAAATTGAAGTACAAAAAAAGAAGTTTGGACTCTGCAATACAGGAATGGTTTAACACCGATAGCTCTGAAAGGCAGTAAAATTGTATGTCAGGAGAAGGAGCAGTGGCTGAGTTGCTGAATACTCACAAAACAAGGCTGGACCCAGCCTGGAGTAGCATGCTGTCATGAGATCTTCAACTGTAAGAAATACAGAGGGGTGATTTCACCCCCAGCTTCTCATCTGCCTAATAAAAGAAATGTGTGTGTGTGTTCGCAGAGGATGATGGAACAGTTGAACGGTCACATTTAAGTTGCCACTGGTCCTCTGCAACACAAAATATACATAGTAAATTTTGGTTTTGTCTTTAAAAATAAAGCAGTGACAAATATTAAAATACGGGTTTTTTTGTTGCTAGAAATGCACAGAACTTGTAATATACAGAATACAGGTCCACAACAAGTTGAAATTTTGGGTATGTCTTAGTGTATAGTTTGAAGTATAAGTTCCATAAGTGTGATTATGTTTTGTGGTTGACTGAGGTGATTGATGGCAGACAAGGAGACTCCCTCCCAAATTCACACTTCTTCCTCACCGTATTGTGAGAGAGAAAGCAACATGGAAATGGTCATGTCTGTGAACAGACTCATGTGGTTGCTAATACCGTGATGCCTAAACTCCCAGGGTAACAATCAGATTCCTTGTTTCTTGTCTGTAAGGGGATAGAGAGGAACAGCCCTCCCTTAGTTGGTAGCCAAAACCATAAGGGCTGGCAGCACTTGAAGTCAACCTTAGTTTTTTTCTGGAAATAAATGGGTGGTGAGAGATACCAGTGGACTTCTAGCCAACCCCATCAGCTTTAGACAGTCCATGTACTGCTTTCACTTAAGTTTGGTGTAGGCAGTAAATACTACAGAGCAGTGGCAGCAGTGACCACTTTTAGTGACTTGTAAGAACAGTAACACTTTGGTTTGTGTTACACTACAAAACAGTTTGATTCTTCACCATTCCTTTGGTCACAGATTAAAGAGCACAGCTGTGTGGAGCCCTCTGTATGACACATCTCAGTGAGTACTGAAAGCAACAGAGGCTGGTTTCCCATGGAGGTGTCTCAGGGTGAGCGACTTCTTTATTTTGGTCTAATGAAGTTTAAAAAGAAGGCAGGAGAGCCACCTTGACTGAGGAACATATTCTTTGGCAGCCAATAAGCTCTGATTAGGATTTTATTGTTTTAGAGCATTTGTAGCATACTTCTCCTGTGTGGTTTCTCTGTCTAATAAAAGACAAGCTCACACTGCAGGCTTTTTCCTCAATAGGGAAATATAAGGTATCTCATAGCTACATAACTGCCTATTCTCAGAAAACTAGTTGAAAGTGGATGTATTTGAGACCTTGTTCCCATTGCTAAAGCATATGGGTAAAAGAGGTGGTCAATATTAGTATGCTCTCAGCTACAAAGGTGGGCTACCCAGGCAAAGAACTGTAAGATGCAAGGTCTTGTCCTGAAGTGTTCTCAAGGACAATCTGATCGGCAGCTTTTTCTTCTCCTGTGTAATGGGGTTTCTGTAACGGAGCTAAATCTTGCCTGAATAGGTATTTTATTGAGGATTATTCCAAGGCAGTCAGAATGGAAACAGCCACGAGCCTCTTTTGTGCTCTGCGTGCCAGTCGTATTTGACTTGGTCTTCTCTAACAAACCCCTAGTTAGTCTTCATGTCCTTGGAAAGCAGCAGAGATGCTGCTTTACTTGGAGTCATCCTAAGCAAAGAGCGTTTGTAGCCATGTCCCCAGAGTGCAGGGGGTCACACTAAATGTCCCTTCATCCAGGAGGGAATAAAACCCTCTGGGAGTGATGGCTGTGTGAGCTGTTGTGCTGAGTTGGACGGGAGCTGCCCAACACTGGCGTGTTGTTGCCTTTTCCCTCTGATGCTGGATCTCCACCAGGGCCTGCAGTGATTTTATGGGCCTTTCTCTCAGTAGCATAGCAACTGCCATCGCTTCCCACCACTCGGTCCCCTCCGCTTGGCGCTGTCAGCAGTGCTGGGTCAGGAACTGAACCAACTTTAAAAACAGCCCTGAAAAACAGGAGAAGTTGTAGGAGGATTTATTTTAATCTGGGATCTCTCTGTTCTCTGAACCAGCTCTCTGCGAGGCCCTCAGGACTAGGGAGTGCTTGAAGCAGGGATGGGACAACAAGTGGGAAGGAGAATTGGGAGAAAGGTTCCTGCTGGTTCCTGGCTGCAGAATTAAAGCACAAATTTAGGGGTAGACCTGTGAACACTTTCTGTCCAAATGCTGGTGGAGTACAGCTTCACTAACGATCTGCCATCAGAGGAGTAATCGGTAATTAGTACTGAAGTCCTTTCAGTTTCACTTTATTGACTAGAGGAGGGGAAAGGGAAAAATACAATTTAAGCAAGGGGATGGAATTTTTTTTGAAATTTGTGTTCTCCAATGCTGCCTCTAATGATAGAAGGAGCCAGCCTGCAGCATCTTCAGCACTGCACAGTGGCAGACGCAGGCCAGGGAGTGTTGTGCTTCTATGACAACAGCCCCGCGCTCTGTGCAAGTATCATTTGATCTTATTTTCTGCATTGTGCTTCTAACAAAGCTGCTCTATGTGGCTGCATTCTGTAATTGCTTTTTTTAACTGAGATGTGAAAGTCGCATTTGTAGCCAGGTACACTTTTGATTGTAGCAATCTAGGGGGGTTAATGGAAGCAGCAGTGTTTCATTTAGAAGATCAGCTTGGAGTGTGTGGATGGATTCTGTGAAGGCAGGGGCAGAAAGAAGATACTGATTCCCGTATGATTAGTGGAAGACTTCTTTGTTAAAAGGTCTGCCTCTGAATCTTTAAATCACCATCCTTCAAGTGATGAGGGCATCTCACTTCTTTCAACCCTCTGTGGGCAGAATGGAGAAGCTGAGATTTTTAATTTTTTTTTTCTTTTTTAGCAAGTTCACATGTGTTCTCAATGGCATTTGTGGAAGTTTTCTATGTGTATGAGTAAGATAAATTACTTGAATAGGAAACTTTTAACTGTCTTCCAGCTTGGTGATGGTACAAATCAACTAACAACCTGGATTCATAGTTTTTGCAGCTGAGATTTCTAACATTTGAATTGAGGCAGTGAGCGTCGACCTGAGTGTGTGCATGGAAGTCAGTTGGATGTTGAATTCTTCATTTTAGAAATTCCTGTTATGAACAACAAGCCATGGGTAGAAGAGCCCTTTTCTGATACACTGGTGAAAATTTTTACTTGGGTTTTCTGGGGTGCTTGCAAAGGTCCTATAACTAGTAGCTGAAGTTCAGAAGAGCATGTATCAGAATTGTGTCTTACAGAGAATAATTTGTGGGAAGATTTGACTGCATCCAGTGCAGCTATGACTACTGAGCTACTGATAAAGTTCTTCAGAAACTGTCCTTGTTAATGAAGTCTGTGAATTAAATATCTGCTGCACCAGCCCTTTTCTATGTGAGAAAGTTGCATGTGTTTAATCAGAGATAAACTGTCATGCATATTTTACTGAAGTTTCAACTGGGCTGGCTTTGGTTTGTTTCCCCTCTGTTGGGAATTTAAGTTACATGCCAATGTAAACTGCCTTTGTATAGCATTTTGGTTTATAGCTGTTTAACTACAGTGGGTTTTGAACTGTTTGTTTTGGTTCTTTTTGTGAGTGAAGTCCTGTGTGCAGGTGAGACTTGCTAAGAAGAAAAGTATTTGGGCACATGGACAGAGTAGACATTGGTGGGAGTTTTGTTCCCAGATGTGCCCATGAATCTGAGTTGAGGGGAGTATTAACTTACACCTTTGGATGTGTTTCTGACACTGCACTCAAGTAGCACATGTCTAGTTTGGATGACTAGGTGCTAATCAGACCTGTGCTGTCATTGCCCTAGTTTGCACAACCCCCTGACTGGTTATAAGGAGCCAAGACCTTTGCTTGTTTGGTGTGACATAGGTTTTGAAACAGCATTAGAGATTAGAAGTGTGGTATATCTGTTAAAAGTTATATTTTCCTTTTTTTCCTCTCTGTAGTGTTTTGGTTTGTGTAGTTGTCTTCTGCTCTTTAGAGAGATGAAACATCAGGGCCTTGCTTTCTCCCATGGAGCTGTCTGAGCTGCATACATTAAGGCAGCCAGGGCTGCTCAGTGAGTTCCGTCTGTCTTGATATTTCAGATTCTGCAGTTGTTTTTTGGTTTCTTCATGCAATTCAGGGTCACAAGAGGAGATCTCTGAGGCTGCGTCTTCCCCCCTCCCTACCCCACAAACATCCCCAACTCACATCTCCATGATAACAAGGGATAATTTATCCATTCCAAGTGCTACCTGCAGCCCTGCTGAGCCCTCATGTTTTATGCAGGTGCTGTTTAGTTTAATTGCAGTCTTGAGAGCAGATAGGTATTGGATGGATTCAAAGTTTACAGCTGAAATTCCTGGTGTTTCATCTTCTCCCATTGCTGCTTTTTTTTTCTTTTTTCTTCTGTAAATGTTGAGGACAGAACTTTTCTGAGGATAAAATGTGGTGGTGGTGCATGTGCTAGAAATGCAGATTTTCCCTAATAGTCATTAAAGGAATTATTTAGGTTTACCATGCCTTGGAGGGTGCTTAATTAATTGCATAGCTGGATGTACTGTCAAAGATTTCAGTCCTTGGTTGCAGTATTCCAGTTTTTTGGAGCAACAGCTGTGGCACCTTGCCACAGGAGTAAAGAATGCTGTTTCCCCACTAGTATTTGAACAATCTGCAATAGCCATCTGTTATTCCTTTGAACATAAAGCAGTGCAACAGGTGTATTTTTTTTATTTGGAAATCTTACCAGTACAAGTGGACAACAGAAATTCAAATCAGGATTTAAAAGAAGATTTCAAGGTGTGTTCCTCTTTCTTCAGCAAATATAGTGGTTATGCTATTAGAAAGAAGTGAGATAAGCTAAACATATGGTACACAATTCAGGAGAACAAATGCTGAACTGCTCTTAAATCTGTTCTTTTTCTGTGTTTGTCATTTTCTCAGATGGCTTCAGTAACAGATGCCAGATACAGGCAAAAAGATACTTCAGATCAAAATTTTGATTACATGTTCAAACTCCTGATCATTGGCAACAGCAGCGTGGGTAAGACATCCTTCCTCTTCAGATACGCCGATGACACTTTCACACAAGCCTTTGTTAGCACAGTAGGAATTGACTTCAAAGTGAAAACAGTTTATAGGAATGACAAGCGGGTGAAACTGCAGATTTGGGTAAGTGCCAAGGTTTTAAAATATGCTTTATATTAATCCCAGCAAAGATACGATGGTAAAAAATATCTTGTCTGGAAGTAGATTTTTGGATTAAAATAGATTGTGATTGTTTATAAGTTTTGTGCGGCTGTGCTCTTTGTATTCCTGCATATGGCTCAGTAAATTCTCTTCATGTTGCTGTCTCACTCAGCTGGTGGGACTCCTGATATGGCCTTAAGCAGCTGCTCTGTGTTCTGAGGAATCACTGTACTATTAAACTGCAACAAACCCAAAGCAGGTCTGGAGCCCTTCAGTAGTGCTTTTTGAGTAAGCACTAGTAGGTGGAGAAATTCAGTGAGTGACCTCTACACAAAGCTTCTACTATCAGCTTATGTCCTCCAAATAAGATCCTTGTATCTGCCTGCAACTCACATGACCTGCTCAACAGTGCCAAGCCAGCTCACTTCATCCATCCAGGATTTCTCAGGGGGAAGGCAGAAGTATGCTTCAAACCATCCCTGCTGACATGACTTATTGGTAAATCACATGGGCAGCAGACTAGTGCAGGTGAGCTGGAGGCTCCCTGAGCTCAAACACCCACACATGGGAGATTTTCAGCCTTTTTGAGTAACAGCATCCTAACCTAGTTTAAAAAAAAACCAACAGTTCCTGAGCTGCAGAGTGGCAGACCAAGGTCAAGCAGTAGTCACTAGCTCATGATGTTCCTTTTTATGGAAAGCAATTGTTTTCTTTTATTCTACTTGCTGACAAATGACTGTGGCAAATTCAGTTTATCCTGATGGTGTTTAAACTGTCTGTGTCCTGGTGAATTACTCAGTGTGTTTAAAAAAAGTAGGCTCAGACTGCTGTGTTTTGAAGTACCACAGGGCTTTAGCTGGAATTCCAGTCATCGAGGTTCTTTTATTCTCTTTTGCATAAAAAGAAAATATCTCCAATAGAAGATATGAGGTGAATATTATCTTAAACAATTTCAAAGGATTTAGCTTACTAAGTCAAAGTAGTTGACTACTTGGTGGTTTCTCCAACAAGTTAAGCTTAATCTTGAAGATGAGTTGAAACTGCATAGCATTTCTGCTCAAATCCTGCCCCAGCTAAGAGCATAGTCTTCTAACTGATCTGTAGCCACTTGGTTTATAATTAATATTTCATTATTGCATTTAAATGTAATATTGATTTTATTTCTGTGTTGCCAGGTGCAAGATACAACAAATTATTTAATAAAAGATCCTTTTCATGCTGCAAAATTCTGGCATTGAAGCTAGTGTAGATAACCTGACATTAATCTGTTTGATTTAATTTAAGGTTTAGGTAATGAGGATGTTTCTACTTCAGGCCCTGTAAACAACTAAAGATGATTTCCATTCAGTTTGACTTTCTTGATCTTGGAACATGAAATTCTCTAGTAAAGCAAGACATAAGACACTATGAAACATTTGTGGGTTTTGCCAAGATACTGGCATTTCAATGGATTAAGCAATAATCTTAATTAAATCAATTTTAAAGCTTTGGGGGGGGAAAGGATTTAATAGAGAGATGTCAGGTGGTGCTATCTATAGGACCTGTAATATTGGAGTTACCAATAACACTGTTGATTTAAAAGTTGTTTTCAATGAAGGTTTCATGTAAGTGTTTGGCAGTTCCTGGAGTGACTTGTCTTCTTTCTTTCTCCTTGCATGGATCCCTGATGTGAGTCACAACTTAAGGACCTTAACAAAAACGTTGTGTACCTCTATAAAAACACAGTATTTGAGCTTATTTACCTCCTGCCTGTTCTGAGACTAAACTTGTAATTTCAAGGTAGTACATTGTACTTCAGGGTACATGTAGTAGTAGTGGGGGCCATTAGCATACCAAAGCTGTGTGTTCCTCTGTAGGAGGGAAGAGTTTTCTTACCAACCTGTCTTCCAGTTACTTTTAAAAATGATTTAGAGCTGCTGTTAAGTTTCTGTGAGTGTGGGACCCTGCGGCTCTATTGGATGCTTTGCTGTTACTTACAACAATCTTGACTTTTTTTTTTCAATTATGCTCCCCCTAAGCTTGATGTTAAGTCTTACCTGAATCATGTCTAATGTGAAACTAAGCGAAGAAGGAGAAGGTTAATTTAAAGTGGTTAATTAAAGTGGTTAATGTAACCACTTCAAATGTCTATAAAATCCAGAGAGGAGCATTTCTAGGAAGCTCTAATGTTCTCTGCTCTGTGGAGCCAGGCCTCTTTCAGTTCATGGGTGCTTGTGGAGCTCTTAAGTGTGTGCAGCTGGGGCAGACTGGAGGTGTTCAAGGCTGTGCACAAATAACCTTGGTTTGTGTCTTAAAAATCTCGAGCTGTGGGGGAAGTTACTACTGCTGCACTGTGATCCAGAGAGGTCAGTGATAACTGGGACTTTCTACATTGACTTTGGCTGAGTTGAATAGCAGAGCAGAATATTTAGGTGTAGGATCCCAGCTACAAAGAGCAACTTGGGTTTCTTAAAGCTAGGAAAAATTCACACTGCTTCAAATGCCAGGCAGCTGCACGTGAAGACTAACAGCGTGTTGCTGTGTCAGAAAATGTCTTTCTGGCCTGTCTCACAGTTAATATCTCCAGTAGAAATTGATGGGCATTTTAAACTAGAGTTCTAGCTTTTGTGTTTGTGCAGAGTTTCAGGAAGTCTGTATTTTGTGACTCAGGTTTTGACAAGCTGTCAGGTGTAATGATCAAAACAGAATGCTGCTCTGTTCAATTTTGATGTTGCTAGTGGGCCTCTTGTTTTGTTGACATCAACACCTCAATCACCCAAACTGGTATTTTAGTAAGGTTACTAACAGTTGTGCTAGTGACCTAGCAGTCTGGAAAATTACCTGCTTTGAAAAGGAGTATCTCTTGAGTTCATGAGGAGTGGGACACAGCAAAGAGATGAATGGTGTTTTTGAGGTAGAACGATAGCTCTGCTCGTAGAGAAGAAAAGGGTAAAATGGTCCAGAGAGGGGTTATGTGAAACAGTGTTCTGTGGCTTTTTTCTTTGTTAAAAAACTCCAAGATCAGTTGACGGTGTTTGAATTTCAAGTCTTTTCTGTCTCGTTTAGGAGTGGTGGTTTTATAGAAATTGAATACACTTTACTGAAAAAGTTTGTTTTGTACTTGGATGAGGTTTGGTGCCTTACACATTTCTAATTTCAAATAATACTTATGTAAATGGCAATCCCATGCATGAATACAGGTTGGGAGGAGTAAGGATTGAGGATGGCCCAGAGAAGAAGGACTTGGGGGTAGTGGTCAACCAGAAGTTTAACATAAGCTGCCAATGTATGCTTGCAGCCCAGAGAGCCAACCCTATCCTGGGCTGCATCAAAAGAAGCATAGCCAGCCGGTCGAGAGAGGTGATTCTCCCCCTCTACTCTGCTCTGGTGAGACCCCACCTGGAGTCCCGTGTCCAATTCTGGAGTCCCCAGCATAAGAAGGACATAGAACTCCTCGAGCGTGTCCAGAGGAGAGCCACAAAGATGATCAGAGGACTGGAGCACCTCCCCTACAAAGATAGGGGTTGTTTAGCCTAGAGAAGAGGAGGCTCCAGGGTGACCTTATAGCAGCTTTCCAGGATCTGAAAGGGGCCTACAAGAAAGCTGGGGTAGGGCTTTTTACACAGGTGTGTAGTGAGAGGACAAGGGGCAATGGTTTGAAACTTGAAGAGGGGAAATTCAGGCTAGACATTAGGAAGAAGTTATTTCCTGTGAGGGTGGTGAGATGCTGGAAGAGGTTGCCCAGGGAGGTTGTGGATGCCCCCTCCCTGGAGGTGTTCAAGGCCAGATTGGATGAGGCCTTAAGCAACCTGGTCTAGTGGGAGGTGTCCCTGCCCGTGCAGGGGGGTTGGAACTAGATGAACTTTAAGGTCCCTTCCAACCCAACCCATTTTATGATTCTAAATATATTGATATGTTATATAGGTATTCTAATATCTACATAAATGTAATTCTTGGATTCGAATTTTTTATGCCACTGTCACCTGTAATAATACATTAATATAAAGCAAAATATTACAGTATATTTGTAAGAAGCTGATTTATAAAATTTCTCTGCATGTGGGGTGTACATGTGGATTATTTCTTTCTGACTAACAGTTTGGTATTCCCAGAGTTGCTAATTCCTGAAGGAAAACTATTACATTTTCAGCTAGATAAGTTTTTTATTACAAATAAATCTCAAAGGTAACATTATTTTATTCTTAGCAAATGCATCCAGTTAATGGTCAATGCAGCGTTCAGGTTGCCTAGCAGCTAGAGATGGCCACTTTGTCCAGATCCAGATGGAAGCAGGTGAATGAATAAAAGTGATTTTGCTTTTAGGTGAGAGCAATGTGACATTTCTTTTTTTTCCTCCTGTGCATTTGTGTGTCTCTTGGTGGTAAGTAGTAATAATGGCAGAACTCCTGAGCAGCATGGTGTTGAAGTTAACTGCTGAGGGGCAAACTCTGGTCCTTCACGCTGGCCCAGTCTAGATTGATTCCTTGAACTCTTTCCATAGTAGCACAAATTTACTGATGGAAAATCATTGATAGTGTTTAGCCCCAAACACTTGCACACCACACAGTATGTGCTTTGTGTGAGGAATTTCATTACACTTCCATTATACTTTTGTACAGCACCCTACACAATGGAGCCTCATTTTTGTTGCACATACTGTGAGCACATATATGAATAATAATTAAACAGAGGGTTTGGCAGCTGATGGATCTACTTTCAACCTCTTTTTTTCAAAGGCAAATAGAGGTTAGGTTTACCTTTGAGTTAAAGGCAAAAAGGATATGATGTTCAGATGGAGGCAGCGTATTTAGACTGCAGTATGATTTTTCTTTTAAGGTGCCGTTTATCAGATTTAAACTGTTAGGATGAGCACAGCTTTTCTTTCCCATTAACAAAAATGTTTCTATGGCATAACTGCTGAAACCTGTAGGGGTCTGAGATTAACTGTAGAGGATGTCTGAAACACGTGTTACATACAGCTTTCAGGCACAGCTGGGAAGAGGGTGCAAAGCAACATCGCTCTGTTTGTGTAGGAAGAATCTTTACAAGCAGAAATATGACACCTGCTAATTATGCTGAGTGGCAGTTACATTAGGAAAAAAAAAAGTGTAAACCAAAATAAAACCCAAGTTGCATAGCTGTCCAGAAGGCAAGTATGCAGTGTTTTTAAAAGGTTTTTTTTTTTATTGGTTGTCTCCTGGATGACAAGATGTTACTGTGCAGTTCGCCTCATAGGGAAGGGATTCAAAGAAGTAGCACTGGTAACTAAGTTAATTCTTTCATTTAAAAGAGGTAAAATTAGAACACCATCATACTTAGAACACCATCATACTTGATTGTAAATTTTAATGTTAATTGCACACTTAACCAAAAGCTAATTATGCATTTCAGATGAGAGAATCATCTATTCCCCTGGCATCCCATTCCCATCATGTTTTTGCTAAGTTCCTTATAATCGCTGCCTTTAAACTTGCTTCTAAAAAAAGATATAATAAGCACACTGTAAATTGATATATAGATGCTATAGCAATGGATATCTCTAAAGATCTAATGGGCCTCATTCTACTCTGTAGTTCACAGCTGTTGTGAAACCCTCTGATTTGCTGTTTAGACAAAGAACTAAAATGGTGAAGTCCTGATAATGAAAAGAACAGGTTGATCCTTGTAAGAGAGGCAAGGATTGCATCTTATTTGCAGCGTTGAGGACTTCCTGGGTCCCAGGAATAAAAACATCAGGAGTGGATGTAAAGCACTTCTGATGTTGAAACACAAGGTAGAAGACTGGGGAAGAAATGTCTCTAATTAAATTCCAAGATCTTGGTTGTGTCTCAAGTAATAATACTCCTGACTTGGGAAGAGCTTCACGCTTATGCTGCTCTGAGTGGTCTTTGAGATTAGAGTGATTGCAAGAGTGATACAAGGTAGAGAAATAAAAAGCTTAAAAATAAAATCGTAGGTGATTAGTTATCCCACTCACTATTGCATTTATTTAACAGCCTAAGCTTGCTGAGCAGGGCATTCCCGTGTTTGCAGTTAAACAGTTGACATGGAAGGTTTATTTCTGTTTATAGTTAATCACCTCAATGCCATTGTTATCTCATTATAACTCTACATTACAGTGAAGGCCAAATTCAACTTCAGTCTAAGCTCTCTTACCCCTGGAGTTACTCCAACTTAGAATACTGGGGTTACTCTGGGAGAAACAGTTTGTCGCACCAATGAATAGGCCCAAACAGATCCTTCAGCAAAGCACAGTTCATTTACACTCTTGCAAGAATGGGTGACCTAAACAAGTAGGCACACCCACAGTAAGGTGAGTAATGGTTTATATTCCCTATTCCTGACGCAAAATTCACTTGGGGGGGAGCAGATGTAAATGGAGCAGAGAACTGCACAATGTTATGAGCTGCTGTGCTTTATTAACTGAAATAACTTCATACAGTGTAAAACTCAAGTGATTAAACATTGTGTATTACTTAGAGGGGGTTCAATGATGATATTTTCTCAGCCAGATTCTGGCTGGGTATTCTCTGTGACAAACTGATACAGACATTTGGACCAGTGCTAGGGGTAAAGTCATGAAGAGAGCAGTGTGTGTAGATGTGTGTGTGCACATACACTGATGTCTATCAAGTGCTGCTGTCTCTCTGCTTTTCTTGTAGCCAGCGTGATAAAATAAGAGACCATACAGAGAATCCATGCATAGGATGTTTATGAGGCAGGATATTCACATTAATGCAGCTTTTGCATGTGCTTCTTCAAAGATCCACCTGCTGCTTTCTCTCCTTTGGTCCCTACATCGGTGGTAATGCTGTGGCAGTTCTGAAGTCACCAAGCATTCGAGTGCCATGGTAACTGCATCCTGCTCTGCTGACTGCCAGCGGGCACGGAGCCATTCCCAGTTTTGAAAGGAAGTGCTCTGACTGCCAAATTGTGGTAGACTGGCATGAGTCAGCTTTGATAAGTCCATGGAAGTCTCTTTTTACATATATATATATATTTTTTTTAGGGGGAAGATAGAGAAATAACCCTCACCAAATGTGTTTTGATTTTTTTTTTAACTCTAAAACTGTCCTACATTATCGAAGGCTAAAAACTGCATTCCTATTGGAATTATCACCAAATGCTAAATTGCTTCCTTGCTGTGCATTTTAGCCTCATGCTGTGCACATTTCTGCAAGGCTGTACAGCTTTTCCTATAGTTTGCTCTTGGCCCTGGTCTGCTCCCCGTGAAATCAGCACCTTTGACAACACGTTTGCATGAAGTGTAAGAATGGTTCTTGCAGAGGACTGTCGTGACAGAATTTGAAATAATGGAGCTGTACAGAAAAGTGAGCAAGAAGAGCTATGGAAAAGAGAGAAAGTCAATTTACTTGTTTCCTCTTTAGAGAAGAAATATTCTGACTTTAAGATATCATGCTGGTGCATCAATTGATTGCACAGAATAACAACACTGGAAATTTACAGCCAAACAAGGCTAATTAAGGAATGCCTTTTCTGTGTCTTGCATAAGAGCCGAATGACCTTTATGCTTCTCTTACCTTCTCTCAGCCCTTGTCGGGCTCAGGAATTACCAAAACTGAAGAAAATCAGACTTCACCATTTCCATATGTATGTCTGTGCAGTTTCTAAAAGAGCAGGATATTGAAATTGCCCTCATGCCACTGTGAGTCATATGTGTTCTGCTAAAATCTGTCTGCTCAATAAAGTATTGGTTCAAAATACTCTCTCAAAGGGAGATGCTGAGTGACTTTTTCAGAGTCATGACTCATCAGATCTCCATTATTTTAAATTAAGGATTCCCAAGACATGTTAATTTTAAGATCTCACCTATTAAATTCTTGATTAATAACATAATAGTGTTAATTTGATGGTGTCAAGGCTTGAGGGATTTGTATGACTGGTGTTCTCTTTTCAGAAAAGGAAGGATAGTTTGTTTTTTACCAGAGGTGGACTTGCAAGGACCCAGATTTGGAACTAAGGACCACTGTCTGAGAGAGTGGAAGCATTGTCTCCCTGTGAGGGGCGATCAGGAATGCATCTCCCCATCTGCATGGTCTCCCGTTCATGCAGAGAGTGCAGAGCACCTGTGTATCTGCAGAGGAAGGGACAGGGGTTTGCAAGAATGAAAGCTGTATTGGCATCAGTGATTACATCCTACTTCCTACCCCTCAAAAATGAGCTCTTCTCAAGTTTTGCACTTCTGCACAATACGGATTACTCTTGAAATTTGGACTTGCAATTTGGAGCTGTTTCCAGCAGGGGCCTCTGACTCTAGAGGAGCCAGATACGTGTGTCCTGTGTGAAGACGTGTTCTCTGTTGAGACGCTTGATGCTTTGCATCTTTGCTTTGACAGTCCCAAAGTATCAGTCAGCTCTTGCACGTTGCTGCAAAAATCCTATACATTTAACATCGCTTGTATCACTGACCTCTTAATTCACTGTGAGTAATGAACGGAACACAAAATTGGGTTTTTTATTAACTAATGAGAAAGAAAATTGTTGTTCTTTTATTGCACAACTCTTGCCAAAAATAGCACCTGTTTTCTCTGGCTCTCTTTCTTTACTATTATTTTACTATATTAAATGCAATATTTTTTTCCCATTGGATTTCTTTCTATCTTTGTGCCCTGAAGCTTCAAAGACCAAATTTTGTGAGTCATATAAATCATCTGAGACATCAAATTAAGTAGAAACTGGAGAATGAGTTCTCAAAAGGTTGTGAATGCTGCTGACGTCAATCTCAGATGGAAATAAGAAAGAAGATATAGCTGGCAGATCCTGTGAGCAAGACTGTAAGGGCACTTATGCTAATTCTGTTGTTGCAGCAGAAATTGTGTTCTTATAAATGAAGGCAATAGTCCCAACTGAAGATTTAACAGGCATTCATCTTAGTAACTAGATGATCTTGAGCTTTCATACTTCACACTGAAATTTGCCTTCAGCAGATTCAAATGAAATTGCTTGAAAGTGACTGAAATGAATGACAGCAAGCTTTCTGCTTCTTCAACTTGTAATAGAATTCAGTTTTCCAGCTCTACTTTTGCAGAAGTCCTCCATCAAAGTAGCATTGCAAAGTATGTTTTTTGTTGTTTTAACATTAATAGAAGACTATGAACCTATTTAGAGATTTTTCTTGACTGTCTGTGGGAGGGAACTGAATTTTGAAAGTAGCAAGGAATCATGAAAGTCAATTATGTCTTAAGAATTGTTTAGATAACATGAAACATTTAAAAGATTGTATATCTGTACTGGTTTGATAATGCTGTTGAAATTTCCTGTAGATGTAGTGAGAGGAGTGCAAAAAGTGACTGAAGGAAAAGGATGTTTTCCATGTGGAAACCACAAGGAAGGAATTTGCTATCAGCTTGTGCTTTTATGTGTATGCATGTTTTGGCTTTAATGAATATGGCAGTTCAAAACTGACAGCTGATGTGCTTGTTGAGTACTTTGTCCTGCCTCCATGCAGACAGTTCACTGGAAGCCTGCATCTAGCTGTGACTTAATAGTGCTGCAGTGATCACTCTGAGTTTAGATGTGTTTTGACTGGAAGTATGCTTCCAGTGGTGAAATAGGAGTTGAAGATGTTCAGCCCTTTGTAATATGACACTGTTTTGGAGAGCATCTTACAGCAGCAGATACAATAGTGTCTAGTTCAGAGAGACCAAATTAAAGTGACCCCAAAGGTCTTGAAGGAGCAAGGTAATGTGATTGCTGGTTAACCAGGTCAGGACAGCAGAGTGACCATCAGATGTTTCCTCTGTTGGTGAAGTTTTACATAATTGTGCTTCACTGCAATTTCGTATCTACTCCAGAAACATTGATTTCTAATTGCTGTTTGGATCAGAAGCTTGCACAGTACAGGACCAGATGCTGAAACACTTCAACTGCTGATCTGAGATGGCATGGTGATTTCTCTCTTACATGGCAAATGAGCACAGAGGCAAAGAAGCATTTCTGTTTCCTAAAGCTGCCTGTTTCTGGCTAACTAGCATAAAAATTAATATCTGCTGGATTGGTGCTTATCAGAATTCCTAAACAACTCTTCTGCCTCCGGCAGTGACACTCTATTATGTTTCTCATTCCTAAGCCTCTTAGAGGTTTAGCATTTATGAATATCTTATAATACTGTTTGCTTGACACATTTAGTTAGGCATATGGCAGTGATCCGTTGAGGGAAAAACAAGTTGTCTCATCGAGTACAAATTGAGGCTTCTAGTAAGGACAGTGGAGAGGCAAGCAGAAGTTTCCTGCTGTTTGAAATCAAGTTAGAACAAGGCTGTTAAAATAACTGAAATGGATTGAATATAAAAAGGAGCTATATGTCCAGTTCCCAGCCAACTTCAGACAGTCATCCCTACAGCTGGTTTTGTTAGCGATTGCAGCAGGGAGGCTGAGGACTGAGTTGTCTATAGGGTGGCTCTGCTCTCCCCCAGTCCCTCAGGATGTGTGAGCTCACTGGTTGTGTTTAATCTTGCACCTGATATTGCTTGTGCAGCCAAACTGTGGGATGAAAACCAAACGCCGATCTGCAAAGGGCTGTCAGCAAAGCAGACGGTCTAGCAGGGAAAGAGAAACCTGTTGGGGCGGTGGTTCCTGCAGCCCGCGGTGGTGAGTGCTCGCAGCTCATCCTCCTGGCCAGATCCATCTCCAGCAGCAGCTGTAGGAGGAGCTGCTCGGCCAGTCTGAGTTATTTTCCTGCGGTGGCTTCACCATGAAGGGCCCTAAGCATTGTTGTAAATACAAATGAAGTTAAGAAGTCGTTGGTATTGTAAGCAGGTGCATTCCAGCTCAGCATACCTTGAAAATTTGACAGCAACCAGATGTTTAACTAGGTAGATTAAGTGATGACTCTAAATACCATCATATAAATCTTTCAAATGCTACTGAAGCTGAGAATATGCCTCCTGAATTGTGATTTCTCAGAGGTTCTGTTTGATCAGAGAGTAAACTCCTGTTTTTAACCCTTGATTGGACCCAACAGAGACAGCACGTATTGTGATGCATTAGTAATGATCAGTTTCAGCAAGTCAGTTAATTCATCCTTTGGAGCTACACAAGGCTGGTTGAAAATAGTTACATAAAGATTTTCTTAGTATTTTAATGAAAAATTGACCCAATATTGCTGTTAGATGTAGCTGCAGAAAGAAGCTTTCTACAGCAGTAGAGTCTTGCTTTGGTATACATTTCAGCCAGAGTATGTTAAACATTTTAACGGAATAAATGGAAAATTAACTTGATTTAAGTTGATTAATTTTGATTACTAACATGAGGATATGCTAATGAGAAACAATCCAGCATGTCTAAAAGACTGATTCACTTTCTAGCATAGTTGATACATAATGTTTGTATGACATGCATGAAAAGTACTAGAAAAAATAATGTTTTGGACTATTTTGAATTTTTTCTCAGTGGTTACTCCATGATGAATAGGAAGAGACACATTACTCTGATTGCAGCTTAACAACACATTCTTCTATCAGTACAAATTAAGACACTGAATGTATCTAGCTAGGCTATATGTGTTTCTTCACTTCAGGAAACTGATAATACTGGTAACTGTACAAAAAAATCAAACAAACCCCAAACCAACCAACAAAACCAAACCTGCCAACCTGGCAGTAGATGGAGTTTGGAGGTTAGCACCACGCTGAGGTGTGTGAAAACCTCCAGCTGCTGGATAGCAGTGGCCTTTAGCTGCCACACTTTGTGGTGGAAGAGGGAAACCCGGTGCCAGTTTCCAGCAAAACTTCAGCCTGTGGGTCAGGAGGTTGTGTTGCAAGGGCAAAGTGCCAAAATAACCTCCTGTATCTAAAAAAGTTTCAGAAGGAGGTTCTTCACATGCAATGCTGAAGTCCCACTAATGATGGATGAGATCTAGGCACCCGGCTCAAACCCATGTCTTTGAAATTGGTCCTTTAGGGTTTTTTTTATTTACTGGAGCCTGTTCATTTTAGATGTTTGTGTAGATGTTGCTTAGGGAGAAAAAGCGTAATGTCATAGTGCAGAATTTTAAGAGAAAGCAGATTGTTGGATGCAACATCTGAAACCTAGGGCTGAAAACTTTTTCTTGTGAGCATTCGGTTACAGGTAGGAAGCCTTCCTGTTGTATTGTCTGGGTACAAATCAGCCAAGGTATGAAGTGCTGTTCTTTGTAAAGTAACTAAAAGCAAAGCAATAACTCCTTCCTTGAAGAAGCTATTCCTCCTGTTCTCCCAAAAGGTCACGTCAACTTATCTATGCTGTGATCCTGCAAATGCTTAATAACCAGGCTTCATTCTAATTAGAACAACCAGCTCCACTCTTCTTACCTGTATGAATATTATATTGAAATACAAATCTTTCCACATGGCCAGTAGATTGTGTCATTGCAAGTCAGCTGCTTTCCTTATGGGAGACCTGGCTGATGTCTAAGCCCTAAAGTGTTTTCCACCTCGCCAGAAATATCCACATTGTCAGGAAGGTAAAAACCTTATTTATATAAGAACATTAAATGATAATCCACCCTCTAGTCATTGATAGCAACTGATCTGAGTGACTTAAGCAAATAATCACTATAGACACAGCTGCTGCAGGAGGAGAAGAAAAAGCGTGGGATGTTTTACAGCTATCTCTGCACAATGTTTTTGATACAGCACTTGAGCAATCACACTGCCTGTGCTACCAAGGTAAGCCACACAAATAACATTTAAGTAGACAAGAGCCTCCTGTATTGAGCCTGAGCAGGAGGAGGGGCGTCCTGCTGCTTTTCCCCCCGCCCAGGTCCCTTGGTGGGGTCAAGCTTTGTGCTTGGACAGGAAACTATCCCCTGTGGAGAAAGAACTCAGAGGTGAGGGAAGCTGGTGAGTGCCCACAGGAGGTAAAACTGCTATTGCTTCCTCCCAGGGTGGCTCCAGGGCAAGCACAGTGCTGCTTGCACTGTTGGCAGCACTGTTGGCAGCACAGCTAGCAGCAGGGGTTGCTCTGGGAATGCTGGAGTTGAAAAATGCCAAAGTTCTCTCACATTTAGCCAGTGTGATTTCTTGAGAGGAGGAGATGGCACCCTGGTGAAGGAGAAAGTCCCACTGACATATGGAGGGGTGCTCCATAGCCAAGTGTGCTGTTCTGCTTGGGCACAGAATGACACAACCTGAGTTTTCTGCTTTCGCTGTATGTTCTGCAGGAGTCATTCATGTGACATGAGCGTGGTTGCTAAGATATGTCCATGAGGCAGTTTGTGTATATTTGGGAAGCACAGCTTAGTAGTTTACAGTTAACACCTGTGTTCAGTTGGGTGGGTGAGCAGACAGGCAGCCATGGCAAATGAAGTACACTCTTAATGCAAATCTATGAAACATAATATTTCTCTGTGGCAAAACCAATCTGTATTTAAATATAAATTAATACTACCTCCAGGCTGGTGGTTTTTTTCTTGTTATTGTTTGGTTTGTTGTTTGTTTTTTTTCCTTGAAAGTGAACTCCTGTTTTACTTTAGAAATTACACAAAGTAGTTCTGGATGTGGCTTTGTGGTACGTATGTCCCTCACATGCCCCAAATTCAGGTCTTCTCAGTAAGGACAGTTTGGGATACACATATGCCTAGGGCACTGGAGATGGCCAGAAGTAATCAATAGAAGCAGGAAAGTGATTTTGTATAGTTGGGAGGAAAACACTTCCTAGTAAAATGTCAGTGAAGAGAGAAGGATCCTGGCAAAGACTCAGTAGGACTCCTAAAAGGTCCTGGTGATGTGCTCTCATCTCCCTTGCTTTAATACTGTATGAGATGCTTTCTCTTCTCATTTCCCAAGGTGTCCTTCCAGTGCTGTCCATCTGGAGTGACAGGAGCATGCTTTGTAACTGGCAGATTTTTGTCACTGTTGAGCAAGTGAATAAACAGCAGATCAACTGCTAATCTCAGCTGAGACCAGACAAACCCAGAAAACTCCAGCTTCTATGGCAGCATACTCGAGAGCAAAATCTGGTTCAGATGCTATGTCTGAAGTTTTCTTGGAAAACTGCATCCAGAAATTATTTCATTTTTGAATTGTGGAAACTATAATGAATTATGAATAACAAGCTGGTGACTCCTGTGAACAAAAATTCTGAAAAAATCCTGTGCTGGTTATTGCAGCTTTCCACAGAAAAGTATTAATGAGTTTACAGTGGAGAAATTACACCTTTGTGTTGCTTTAAAGTATTCAATTTTGTGTTGAAAACATGAAGCTGGAGGGAACAATGGTACCATGGTAACTTGTGATCTTTTTTATTCTTTCTTACAAGATTGTAACACTGTTTACCATGGCAATATCAAGTTAATATAGCACATTCTTTCTGAATTTCTTGTTTTCCCTTTTATTATAATGGTGTATTTGAAAACTGTCTCATGCTATGTGCTACTATTGAAGCTTTGCGATACCTTCAGTAAAACTAAGCAGTAAAATGCTAATTATGAGCATTTTTATTACTGTGCCTAGATGATTTTTTCCTCCACTTCTTCATTTTCTTTGTTTTAACAATCCTATTAACACCTGAGCATTCTGACCTAAGCACAGCCTAATTGAGACACAATGTGAAGCCTGTAATTGAGGCTCCATTTTCATAAAATAACTTAATTAATTGTATTTCCATCATTTGCTCCTGAAATCTGAAAATTATGTCTGAGAACTGGCTTTTCAGTAACCACATGGATGTAGAGGTGGTGACAACTCGGCTTCTCCAGAGTGTGGTTATGGTTCTCAGTGCAGTGTGTGAGCTAATCTGCATTACCAGGGTATGAAATTGTTCATCATTCAGACTATGTCACCAGCTGACAAAATGGAGAACCTCCAAGAGGGTGGATGGTGCTGCATGCTACCAGCATAGATCACAAGGCATCAAATCCTGACCTGAGTCTCTTGGATGCAAACAGAGCACGAACAAAATGTATCTTTGACTTTTAATGTCTTAAGCTTTACCAGATTTCTTCACAGCCCTCTGGGTGCTGAGTTTGGCAAAACCGCTGGAATTGACAGAAGAAACTCTACACAGGGATTTAAAGAACAAACAAAAACCCAACAACCAGAGAAACCATAAGCAAAAGCAGAAAAAAACCAAGTAACTGGTTGAAGAGTGTGTGTTTTCCGGTGAAAAGTTAAATGGTGAAATGGGCTCACGTGCTTGAACCAGTAAGACCAACAGCAGTTCTTTCGTCTTACTGACTACGACACAGATAATATCACTTTATCATCTTTAGTTTCTAATGTTCCTTGGGAATTGCAGAAGCAGAGTCATTCCAGCTTGAAGGAGAGACTGCCAGACAACCTGGTCCTGCTGATCTCCGGCACAGCTGAAGCAGCCTGTCCTGGGCCAAATGAAGCTGCTTGTTTTGCCTTTGCTGAAACAAGCCTTGTAGCATCCTGGGATGATGGTTGTTTCTTAGTTCATCCAAACACAGCTGCCCCTTCCAGTGTCTTAATAAACCAGCTGTTTCATCATCTTTTTTTGCTGTTCTTTTGGCTCACTTCAGCTTGACCCTTTTTCCTCCACTACAACGTGTCACGAGGTGTCTCCTTCCCAGGAGTGCAGTCTCTGCAGCAGATCCTATTCCCTCTGGAAAAGTCTCAGTGTATTTCTAGTATGATCCCTCCCATTTTCTTTCATGGGCACAGAGACAACCTTTGCCAGATGCACCTATAAAACCTGCTCTTTTTCTTATTTCTGCACAAAAATGTCACCTCTTCCATTTTCAAAGTGGCAAAGCAATGGATGTAGCACTGAAGCAAGTGTGGATAAGAGGTTGTTCCTGCAGCTCTACTCAATAAGCTGCTTTGAAAGATAGGGCATATGCAGAGGTCATTTATGTTTACATCTCATTTCACAAGATAGACTGAAACTAGTCTGTTCATTAATTAAAATTAAGTAAACATGTGCTGCAATGTTGCCTCCTCTTATCTGAGAGATTTTATGTAACATTTGTTGTCTGTTGATATCATTGTCCTAATGAATGCAGGGCTGATTTGATATTATATTATTAGAGAGGTGGAAGGACACTTGGAGATTAGAACAGAGTGTGTATTCTTTAGGATCTAATACTTATTTTCTTACTTTTTGACTCCAAGGAGAATATATACCGTGGCTGAAACTTTGCAGCATATTTATTTATGCCCCACTTGATGAGGGTAGGTAGGATCTAGCAACTTTTAGTCACTAAGCATCATAAGTCTGGCTCAAAGTACCAGAGCTGTGGCAAAGACTCTTTGTTGTGGATTAGATCTTAGGATTCCCTTCCCTCAGCTGCAGATTTTGGCAGGAGATGACCTCTGATGCTACCACATGGTCTGCCAAAAAGGCCTGGTTAAGGGTGTCTGAGATTTATGGGAGTCCTCACACATGTGCTTTGTGACTCTGCAGTGAGTGCTGGTAGGACAAGGATGAAGGCTTCTGCTTTCCCTTCAGGCTTCATAGAGCGGGAGTCCTCACACATGTGCTTTGTGACTCTGCAGTGAGTGCTGGTAGGACAAGGATGAAGGCTTCTGCTTTCCCTTCAGGCTTCATAGAGCTAGCAAAAGAAGACATCGAAGCAAAGACATCTGGATCTTATTGTGGCTTTTGTAATTTTTCAACTGACTCAGAAGATGAAGAGAACCTCTGGTCAAAGGAAATTACTTTGCCTTTGGTACACTGGACGGAGAAAGAAGACCTAGGTGCCATGTGAGGAGAGAAGCTTTTTTTCCTTTTCAGTTCTTTGTATTAATTTTATTAATGCTTTAAATGGGGATACATTTTGTTCTCTGGACTCTGTTCTGAGAATGGTGATTGTGGTGTGAGTATACCAGTGAAACGGAAACTAATTATTTGTTTCCTGCAAGACCAGAAATCATTCTGTTCTGCAGAAAGGCCAGATACTGTCACTGCCTGAATCTTGCTGTAAAGAATTAAGATGAGGTCCTGGCAGCCAACACCAAAGCTTCCCCTGCTGCTCTAAGGCCTCCAAAATTAGGTTGAGTTCTAATTCTTTGACATCAGAGTAAGGCAAAATAGTGGTGGACAGAAAGTGCAGTTCATTTAAATGTAGTTTCATAATGTTTTGGAGCAGTTATGCTGTTGCTTAAGTCATGTCCTCTTAGTGTTAAAATGTCTTTAGCTCATTGGCAGATCCAATTCTGCTCACTTCTACCTTATCCTTTGCCCCAAAGTTTGGTTTTGCACCCTTGGATTCAAGGGGAGTGATTTGGACTGGAGTGGTACCAAAGAAAAAGTTCGAAGAACCTGCTTTCTGCCTCTGTCATGGTAAAAAACTTGTATTCCTCAAAACATCAACTTGTTGCACCTTCTTCAGACAATTCATGTAGCTACACAGGAGAGCAAAAGGGCTCAGTTTGCCCAGATGTTAGTTCTGTCTGAGGAAGCTGGTTTCATTTGATGGATATTTCAGTATGTGCTGTCCCCAGTGTAAGAGGACAAATTCATTCCTAAGCTGGGAAGTGTTTCTAAAAGCACAGTGGTAATGGGGTGTGGAATTGCCCTTTGCTGAGCTGACCTGGTGGTCTCAAGAGTCTGTTGTCAATTTTCTGCTGGCAGGACACTGGGAGATTTGGGAAGCAGCATAATGCTTATGTATGAACTTGTGCTTCTGTTGTGCCTGGTGCTCTGATTGCTTCAATTACAGATTTGTTGATAGACCTTCCCTTGCTTGGGGTGATGCTGTGCAATTTCCCTATTTTATAAGCTATATTAATGTAAAATTTATAGGACATAATGAAGAATGATGCCTCTGTATTTTTGTTGATCTGTAAAGCATTGCACACACTTAGTGTTCCATACGAGTATCTCATGCTGTCCCTGTTGCACATAGGGTTTTCATTTGCTTTAAATAAGATGGTCTGGAGGTGCCATTAACAGCTCTTTTTACAGCCTTCTTTTCTTGGGCACGGTCTTCTCTGCCCCCTAGATCTGACTCAGATAAAAATAATTCTGTTGCCTTCAGCAGAAGCCTGCTGAAATCCTGTTTCAAGTGTAAATGCTGCTGCTGGAGCAAACCTTTTCCTGCTAGATGATTCTTTGACCCTTACCACTTGTGTACATGTACTCATATTAGCCTAGCAGCAAGTTGGGTTTGAAATGATCTGTTGCTTTTATGCCTCAGATTGCTTAATAAATCATTAGAAATATGATTGAGTTCTCCACCAATATTTTTCTTGTCAATATTAATTCTTCATTGGTTGACTTCAGCTGTATGAGGTTCACACTGGTGCCAACATCCATTAGTGCTTGTTTTCCAGCCAATTACACTCAAATGCAATGTAAGGTGGGCCAACAGCATCTGTCCAACGTCAGTTTGGTCCAGGATTTCTCACTGAAATCCTGATCATATGGAGTGCTGACATGATATTCCCATTAGTATCAGAGTTGTGGGTGTGCTGCAGAACATGCTGTCATTGACCCAGCTGTAGTCTGCTTGCTATATCTGTATGAAATGTATTCTGGCTTCTTGGGGGTCTTTTTCAATCAGCCAGGTCTTCAGAGATTTTTTTTTCTTTACTTTTATTTATGTTTCTCTTTAGATAGGGCTTCCTTTCCTCTCTTTGCTGGGTTCCTTGGCAAAAGCATTTGTTCTTGGGGGAAAAAAAAAAAGACTAGAGGAATGGATCTTGGCCTGCTTTGCTCTTAAAATGAGTTTAGATGCAGTATCTGTAATTTAGAAGAAATGCAAAGGCCAGGTTGAATGAGCTTGAAGCAAGCTAGTCTAGTGGGAGGTGTCCTTGCTCATGCAGGGGGGTTGGAACTAGATGGTCTTCAAGGTCCAAACCATTCTATAATTCTGTGATTCCTGCCAAGAGGAGCTGCTAAAAGTCAGTTTTCTAAACAGCTGATGAAGGAAGTACTTGGGACATCTCAAGCAGGTTGATGGTGGTAGGGAAAATCTGATTGTAGCCCCATTTGGTCTTAGAGCAGGGAGAAGCTGTCCCCAAAGGGACCTCACAGCTGCTAACTGGATGGCCTCAGGAGTGCAATAGAGCCATCTGCAGCTGCTACACAATGAAATTTCTAGTTTAACATCTGGAGTGTGTGATTAGAATAAAAAAATATTATGGTATATGGTAGCAGATTATTTTCTTGTGCATCACCATCCATGTGCTGTCACAGTTGACAAAGAACTTGAATTCTAAGCCTCTATTTTAAGATGCTTATGGCTACTCCAAAATAGCTGTCCTTTAGCTGAAAGTTTTCCTTTCTATTCTCAGCAGAGATGTGGGTTTACTTGGAAAGTTTCAAATTCCATTTGATTGTTTTTTCACATTTTTGTGAATTTAAACAAAACCCCCTTCATGCTGCTAGTGAGGAACTGTATTCCATTTATTTATTACATTTCTTCTCCAATTATGTGCACGTTTCTATCAAATATATATTTGGAAAACATATATCAAACTCCACTGAAGTGAGATATGTACATTTTTCTGTTCCTTTTTATTTACCTTCTGATTTAGGAGCTGAAGATTGTTCTTGGTTTTTGTTCTCTTTCAGCTTTGATTCTACCTTCTTGAATGCTAGAACCTTAAATGTCTTTGTATTTTGTTTAATGCTGACTTGAATTCAGCAGTGGGGCTTTTTTCCTTATGTGGAAGATAATAAACCAGAAGTTGCCTGATCGACTCTTAGTTTCCACCACATCTTGAAAAGTTGCACATTAGGGTTTTAAAGACCTTAAAATATTATTATTTTTTTTGCATTGGTGTGTGGTTCTTAATAAAAATGGTTTGGTTATTTCCTTTTTGTCTTGCTGCTGCCCTTCAGTTTAGAGCACGTGTTCTTGCCTCATGGTTGTAATTTGATCTAGTATTTTAATCTTAGAAATATCATAAGCATCTTCCCAGAATTTTTGAGCACTTTGTCTTAGAATTGACCTCCCTGACATAATATCTCTAGTGGGTTCTTGTGAGGTAGGAGGCCCAGATTTTGCCCTAATCCCATTACTAAATAAGCTGAAATCTTCACTTGATAAGAACAAGCCATAGAAGCGATGCTTGTAGCAGAGTACTAAGTTTTATTACAGTTAGGGATTCTAACAGGTATTCCCGGCACAAAGTCGTTGAGCTTCATAAACACCTTTGAACACAAATATTTGCTTTGTAGATGAGTGAACTGAAGGTCTGGCCAGGAGTGGCATAGCGGGGTCCGGGCTGGGGACCACGGGGATGCCCAGCCTTGCTCAGAGCCTGCTCCGCGCAGAGCCGAGCAGCCCCTTTCGCTGCCTGGCTCTCTGGCCGGTTACCATGACATTTGATCACCTAGAAATAGGCTCCAGGAAGTCTGGGTCTTGCTCTGCTGCTCTCGGAGCTGGGATTTGCTGTTTTGCTTGCTTGCTCTGGAGGGGGAGGGAGGCCGATAGCACTATAGAGCCAGCTGTGTTCACCTGCCCTTGTTCCCTTCCAGATCAAAGAACCTGGACAGATTTGTAATGCAGACCATTCAGCTTCCTTCTCACAGATTTTACATTTATTCTTTGGCAGCTGATTCACAGTGCATTGAGCTTTTCCATTCTGCTGTACATCTCTCTGGGTTAGCAGAATGCTGGTACAACCCATGCAGTGGTAGCTGAACTGTAGCTTGTCCATCCATAGGACCAGTTAGGATGTTCATGCTTGCTCATTCACAATAGTGCAGTGCTGCTTCTGAAGTACTCTGGCTGTGATTAGTTTATCTGCTTCTCAATAACCCAAGCTAATTAATAATGCTTATAGTGGCAGATATTGCTCAGACATCATGCAGACATTGTACAGCTGTTCTTACAGTGGTTGATTAACAGAATTAAAGGATGTACGTGGGACAACTAAAAACATCTTGCAAAACTGGCAAAATATTCTTATATAACAGTGCATTCAGTGCCTGAGATGGTTCTTATTCTAGGATCTCAGCCTTTTTAAAATTTTCTTAAATATTTTTTTTTATCATAGCAGTGATGTTTTTTTTTCACTTGCCCACAGTGGATGGGCTTCCAAATGCATTGGACCTCTTGAACTTTGTTTGCTGTTTATTTGCAGCTAGAGAAGTGGAAGTTGGAAGTAGGTATATGGGGTGTTTGCTACATATTTTTATTACTGCTGTTTTTTGGGTTTTTTTCTATAAGGGTAACTGGGTCAGGAAGAACAAAAAAATATCAGTCTGGTCTTCATATTAATTCTAAGTAATGGAAATTAAGACTTTTCAGCTCCATAAGATTTAAGAAATGTGTACAATGAACTTAATCTTTGTGTGTACCTCTTCATGGGACTTGTCTTTTGCAGCCACTGTCTTCTAGATACTCCAACAGAGAAACTCAACGTATAAAAAGATGAGAAGAGCAGATAATGTTCATAAGCAAGCAGCCCTATTTCAGTCCTCCTTACTATTTGACACATCAGGAAGGGCAACTGCTGCTCATCTTCACTGCAATCTCAAGGCGCCTGGGAAAATGGAAATAATTTTTTTAAGATCATAGTAGGTCATGAGCAGGACTCTTCATCACAGCACCTTGGCCTGATTCCACTTTGGAAATTACATTCTGCAGGGCAAATGCATCCTGTTGCATTTTCAGTGATTCACTTTTTGCCCTAAATGGGAAGCTGGGGCTTCCCATCCATCAGAAATGTTTTAATGGTGGATGAGGTCAACCTTCACTAACTTTTCTTCCTTACCCATCAGCTTAGTTTACAAAAGGACTTTAAATGAAGTGCAGTGCCTCACCTGAAGGGACACTCAGCCTCTGAGTTACGGGGCACAACTTCAAAAGTGTTGCATGTGTTGGGAAGGATGGAGGCCTCTAATGACTGACCAGATACTGGTGAGCTCTTGGAGGCTGTGTATATGTTGAAAGTCTCCTTTCGTAAAATTTTGGTCTCCGTGATGGGAGCAGTTAGTGTGGGAATGTTGGAGAAAGCAGAGTGGTAGGAGCTTCTGTATAGAGTATACACAAGAGGATGGCAAAAGTGAAGCTTCTGCAACTGGTGGTACTGAAATTATCCAAGGTTTCTGGTTTTACTGCCTCTAAAGAGTTGAAGTTATGATAGCCATAGTGGGGAAATGTTTAAAAACCACTTTGCCAGGATAGAGTCTTTTATCAAAAAAAGATGGGTTTTGTGTTGTTTGGTGTTTTTTTTCACAACAGAAAAGTTCTGCTGCATGTTGTTAATATTGCTCAGATGAAACTGGCTCTCATTGTATCTAAATGTGTCTGAGTAGGTTCCAGTGACTCCTGGGCAATGGCAGCACTCAATAACGAGAAGAAAAAAACATGCTTAATATGATCTGTTGAGCTGGAGCATTTTAATCAGAGCTGAGCTCTGAAGGAACCAGGTGTTATTTTGCTCCTGGCAGCAATTGAAACTTCCCAGGCTTCTCATGACATCAAGTCTTTTCCATGTCTTAACCAGTGACTCATCTTGCTTGCCTGCTTGTTCCTATTTCTAGCTGCCAGCAGGAACAGTAAGCTCCATGTTAGCATTTCTCTTATTAATGGCATATACTAGTCTGCCCCAGGTCACTCTCTTCACTCACCCTTGTGGTCCTTGGTGAGTTGTTTTTTTTTCTTCCCTTCCTCTTTCTCAAGGTGACACTCGTTTGGCTGATTCTTGGTAGCTTCCACTCAAAAGTCTACTTTTGCAAAGGAAATCTGTGTGTTCATGTAACACCCAGGAGCTCCGATGGCAGAGCAGAGCCCTTCCACACTGGGCAAACAACAGCTAAGGAATGCTCAGCCCCAGAGACTGAGCAGTCTGAAATGCACCTGCTGACATGAGAGTGGTGGAACTGGAATGTACCAGCCTCCTTGCAGCAGACAACAGTAAATATACTGACCAGAACAACTAGAGTTGCCAAAGGTCATGAGGAATTTAATGCTTCACATTGCAACAGTCCAGAAAAACAAGGTAATGCTGTTTGCTTCCCCAGCTTTCAGCAGCTAGATCCAGTGAGGAAGGCAGAACAGGGCAGTGGTGGAGAAGACTGGACCTGCACTTTGAGAGATCTTCCTGGAGGTGGGAAGAGAGCAGAGAGGGAAAGGAGGTTGTGGATGGCAGAATGGCACTCTCACTGTCCGTGACAGACACCAGCATAGCTCTGTGCAAGTGAGAATGTTTCCTCATCCACGCAGAAAAGAAAGTAAACAGGTCTTGCATGTAAAGGGGTTGAGTATTACTGAGACCCAGACTGACCTCCAGCAGGACCCTAATGATGTGCCTTTATTTCTTGTTTGTTCAGGTCATCTGTCTTGCAGAGAACAGGAGCTGAGGTGGCCAGACTTGCTGAGAACTGTGCTGTGTTTGCAGGGAGTTAGATGTTTCCTGGCACTTCGATGTCTAATAACTTGCTGCCCCTTACAATCATGGGCCCAAGAAGCCCATTATCCTGTCTCTGAGGCTGACCAAACTCTGAACAAGGTGCAAAAAGCCATAGCATAGGTGTCACAATGTGATGCTGAACTGCAGGGAAGAAGAGGTCTCTTCTTCAGCACAGCTGATGAAGCCCCAAAACTGTGGCCAGTGCTGGTTTTTGGGGTTGATGTAGCCTCTGTTCTGACTCTGAGCAGCCTAAGCAAGGATGGTGCTAAGTACATGCATCTTGTAGTTGTTGCCAACCAGCTGGACAACAGGGGACTCTTATTCTTACATACTATTCTTAAAAAAAAACAAAATGCCACCACAAAAAAACACCAAACCCAACAAAATCAAAACATAATCTTTTTTAAAAATGTTCAATTTTTTAGAAGCTATTTGTCACATGCACTGCTAGAACTGTCAGGGTGTTGAGGGGATTAAATCTGGTACAGATGAGAAGTTCTAGTGACATTTTATTTGGAACAAAGAACTTGTGGCTGGAAATCTTCATGAGAAGAATGATGGTTCAGAATCAGGTATTCAGATTTTTCAGACCTGCAGCAAAGACCCATCTGTCACGATTTAAAAACTCAAGTATATTTCCTTTGTAAGTACCTTACTTATCTGTCTCAGCAGAAACAGCAAATTTAAGAAAACCTGGTTGTGTTCCTACCATGAATGTTTGTTTAGGTGATGGATCTTGTAAGTTGAGGGTATTTGCACATAATGCAAATGTATTTAGGTCTTTTTCTCCTCTGATAAACACTGAACTTTGATGGCTTGTTAATGCAAAACCTTCAAATTTTTGTTTCCACCTACCAGCTAATGGTCTTGGGCTTTTTAATTGTTTGTTGTCAAGGACAGGTGCATATGTAGCTATAAAAGAACAGAGTTGTTAGCACATTAGTGTGAATATATCTCATGGAGACCCTTCATGCTTGGTTAGAACCAAGCTTTCTGATTCCTCATCAGGGACAGTCAAGCAGGCTTCTGGATGCTGAAAGCTCAGGCTATACTTCCTGGGAATTTGCTAGGCTGTTAATTAGAGCTACACCAGGTTTCTGCTGATCCCTACCTGTGCCTCATGTACTTGTCTTCTAATGAGTTTGTGGTCTACCTGGAAATCTTGCAAACAAATTTGGGAGTGGGGGGAAAGCAACTACGTCACTTATTTTCTCCTTCATTAGATAAACATCTTGCACATAAAAACCTGAAATGCCTAATTACCTAAGGTTTGTGGTGTTTTAAACTGGTGTAAGGGCAACTACTGTAAATGCTGAAGAAACTGAGCTCAGATTTTGCTGTTTTATTTATTTATGTTGAAGTATCTGGGATGGTGCTCACTGAAGCTGGCATTGGACTTGGTGTGAGTCAAGAAAATTAAGCCAGTATAGCTGTCTAAGAAGCTGACATAACCCAGGGAAAGAATTCACTTCAGGGTAATATTACAAAGGTTTAAACGGATTTGGAGAAATGCAACTAAAACCCATTAAGGGGAGATAACATGTTCTACACCTGCACAGCAAAACAGGGTGAGGAAACCATCTGTGACTCACTCAGAGATGAACCACATCTGTGTTGTACCACATGGCTACCAGGGCAAGGCTAGGTACCATGAAACACAGGATGCCTTTCCCCCTACACCCCCCCCTCTGATAACCTGAGATATCCAGCACCTCAGTATAGACTAATGAATATGCAAATTACCTTCCTAATGAGTTAAGTGCATTGTCCACCAGAGAACAGGTTATGACTAAGCAAATGCCTGTAGACCTTTGGAGTTCTGTACCTTCTGCAGCCACATCTGTCTCTCACTAATGTATAAATTGGGGCACACCTCCACACGGGGGGGGGGGTTTGCAGGCAGAACACTGACTTCAACAAACCAGAATTACTGAATTTCAGAGCTTTCAGGCAATAACACAGTTTGCCTTTAACACAGACAGACTCCTGGGCTAAGTCCAGTTCCTTCTTGAGCTAAGGCACTGAGATGGTAGCAGGGCAGGTTTTGGAAGCCACTCTTAAAGTCCTTTGGGGCTGCTTCCCAGGACAGCCTGTTGTACATTGTCAGAGTTAACTCCTTGCTCTGAGCTGCCAAATTTAATTTCTTTCCAAATTATTCTACACGCGTAGCTAGAGAATCTGTCTTGCAGTTGCTTACTGCCTGGTCAGAGCCTCAAGCCCTAAGCCAAAATGAGCACTTGTTAAACACAGAGCAGAAAATAGAGAGAAGGTTGGGAAGGTAGAAGAACCTGGGAATGGAGGTCTAAAACAGCAAGGCTGTGAGCACAAGAATGGAAGAAATCTGACTCCCTGTGGAATTGTTTCTTTTTGTTGGTTGCAGGATCTGAGAACTTACTTACACTGATTTAGGTCTTTCTCCTAATGAGTCATGAAGGAAGCCCTCCCCCCTGTGGATCCTTTGGTGACAGAAAACGCTAAGCATTGCACTTAAGCTTTTTTCCCCACCTAAGGTGTGCTTAAGGTCTCTCCACTTCAGCAACTAATTTTGTGACTTTTGTAAGAACATACCTTTGCGAGCATTTCCCCTTAAGCCTCATCTCCTTAGGAAATCAGGCTAAAATAGAGCAACTATCACGTCTCTCTGAATCAACAGAACAATGCTGCTGCTGCTGAGACCTTGCCCCACTTGAAGAGGTACAGGATCTGGTTGGCAGGGCTGGCTTAGCTGCCCAGCAGCTCAGTGAGGATGCAGTGCCAGTGAATAGGAGACTGCTCTGCAGTAGATTTATCAATGGCAGGAGGAGACATGGTCAGTCAGGTTTCGAGGTGTAGTCCATGTCATTCTGGCACTTCTTGTCAGGAGGGAACAAGACTATTTCTCAGCCAGTGTGCTGTGACTGTTTCTCAGCCTCGCTATGATTGGCCCATGGACTACCCTGTCTTGAAATAAATGCATGATTTTCAAGGCAAAATCCCTTAGTTTTCCGGATGATTGGTGGAGAAACAGCATGATTCCTGCTGCATAATCTCTGCACTGGGAAATCTGCTGTGTGTTACAGCTGTGGATAGTCTCATGGTAGTGCAATAGGCAGAGCCTTTTAAGCAAGCTGCAGGGAGCTTATTTACAAGCACTTTCCTCCTACAGAGAAGCTCTGTGATACTCTAGTGCAGAACAACAGGTGATCATTGATGTTTGCCCCTTTCACAGACTGGCAACGTGTGTCCTGGAAAAGGCCAACACTGTCTCTCTTGCGTGCAGCAAAAGCAAAGCTGCATGTATGGGAGTGATGGACAGGAGGATTTTAAAGCTGAGCAGTTTTCTACCCACTGCACCTTGTGTGTGTTCTGGGGTTGTGGTGATGTGCTGTGGCTGATGAGGAGCTGGCTCTATACTCCTGCAAGGGTGCTCTACATGGGTTAATTTTACTCTTCCAACTAGCTACATGGTTGATAAGTCCTTTAGGGTCTTTTTCTCTAGTGAAGAGAAACTTTAATCACTGGTTATAGCCAGTGGCTACAGTAAATACTTTCCTAAGTGTGAGTCTGGGAGGACTAGAGGACCATTGATTTCAGAACTGCTAACCCATAAGCAGTCAACACCTTGTGCTGAACATGTAGTTTGAAGGTAAGGCCTTTTGCCTCCCTGAAGTTGTTTCACAGAGTTGCCATTTGCCAAAAGATGGATGAAATGTCTTTGTTCAGATGATAGGTACTTCTTAAATGAGAGATACACACAAAGCTTCTCTTCTTGATTCAGAAGGCAGGTCCAGAGGGAATGGATTCGCTGCAGGACTGCTGATCTGATGTAGAAATATCCTTTGGTTTAAGAGCAGGCACACAAATGTGAGGAATTAATGTTGCTGGCGTCCAACAGATGGTAGTTGACATGTTTTCCTGCTGTCACGAGTCGTTTGAAATTCTTCTGTTGTATATGCCAGAGTTTCACCTTTGTGCTGCCAGGCAACATGGGAATGAGAACTGCAGGTCGAAGTGCTCTGCAGCACTCTGTAGGTTAAGGGAATCAGGCTGAACAAACAGAAGAGGATTAGTAAATCTCTAATTAATATGTGCACCTCAGGCATTGTGATTGGGACATTCCACATTAAATTCACTTGGTAGAACAATTTTCGTTGCATCAAGTCTTTAATTGTTGTCTCTAACCTCAGGTAAGAACAGAATCACCTGCAGCATCTCTCTCAAGGACATTTTCCTGACCGTGACACTGAACTGCAACACGTGAATGTCTTGCCTGGTGCAGTCCTGGACTGTTTTCCATTGCCTCTGCTTTGAAGTGTCAGCTTTCAGTGAACTCTGCTAACATTTTATTATTGCATTGAGGCTGAAGCAGAGAACAGCAATTAAAGGGTTGACATATTTCATTATTTTTTTAATAATACATGTGTCAAAATGCATTTAACAAATCATAGTTGATGTAAAAGCCCAATTAATGCTACAGTGTAAGTAGAGTTCATTTCAGTGGGAGCAAATGAGAATTTAAAAATATATAACAGAAAGTGGTTGTCTTATTTTAAATATAGGACTTAACTACAAGTCCTATTTCTTTGAACTGAAGCCTAAATACTCCCTTTCTGTTCCAGGATACAGCTGGACAAGAAAGATACAGGACCATCACTACAGCTTACTACCGAGGAGCCATGGGCTTCATCCTCATGTATGATATCACCAGTGAAGACTCTTTCAATGCAGTGCAGGACTGGTATGAAATCAGTTATTGGTTTGGGGTTTGTTTGGGTTTTGGCCAACTCTCTCCTCAAAATTGTTTGTTTAGAACTTTTGACATCCCACCCTTCAAAGGGCTTTGCATCACCATATTCTTTCTTCTTTATCTAAGCTCTGGGATAAACACTTGGGTTTTTAAACTCTCCTTAGAAAAGGTTCTGCAGTTGCACTTCAATGAAAACTTTGTAATTCAAATATAGTAGCATACTATAGCAGTTCTTGTTTTTTAAAAGCCCTCATTTATTGTAAATAAATTAATAATTAATATATTATTTGGGTTTTCTGGCTATGCTGCTGAAACAATCTAATTTAACAGTGGTTGGTTGAGTCACATCTCATTTAAAATTTAAAAAGGATACATCTTTCCAAGCTGCCTTAAAAAGTGATTTGTTGTGTTTATTTTTTCCAATGTACAAGTGTAGACACATGGAACAGTGTTTGCCTTGCCTAACTTGAGAGAATTAAAAATCTAACTTTAGCCATTTAAAATTTTAGAAGTTTAAATTAGTTGTAGTTATGATACAAGGAGAAAGGGCAATGCCTAGGACAGAAAACAAGCATGCTCCTTGGAAGAGGCCTGTCTGTTACTACAGGAAGCACCTGAACAACTCTGTAAGGCAGAGCTCAGTGTGGAATGATGAGATGGAGGAAGAGGAGTTACCCGTTAAATGGGAAGGGTGGGGACTTAGCCCTAAAACTTGCTATGAAACAGATTCTCAGCTGTTACAAACTCCTCTGGCTCCACTGAATTCAGTACAAACACCAGAAGATGGTTTCTGAACTTTCTGATGACAAAGAGCCAGGAAATGTTTGTGGCTTACAGTGAAAATAAGAGAGCACCAGGTCAAGAGCAGTGATCTTCCCAGAAGAGCCAGAGCACCTGTGGTTGCTGTGGCCATGGGCAGTCCCTGCAGCCCCTCAGAGGTAGCTGGTGGGAGGTGTTTTCTAGCAGGCACTCAGCACAGTGCCTGGGGTGAAAACATTAGGGTTTATTTATGGGTTTTTTAAATGAAAACATCCAAGCTGCTGCTGTGAGGTAGCAGCTGCCAGGTACAGCACAGATCAGCAGAAGGCTGGACCATGCTGCTGGAGCTCGTGTTCTGTCATGGGGTCCTCCCAAAGGAACCTCAGAATTTGTGTAGGAAATCCATGGCATAGGGAGGCAGGGAAAAGGCTGTGTCTGTCCTCAGCAGTAGTAGCTCAGGGGCTCCCCTCAAATGTCTTGCAGTCATTTCTGGTTGTTACCCTGTTGCTGTATACTGCAGGTAGGTATGGTCAGCGTGCAGAGAAAGGCAGTGTGGTGGTTAATGTAATCTCCAGAGTCTGGTAGATTGATTTGCAGTGATCTCAGTGACCTCCCAGGAGCGTGTGACAGCAGCGTGTGGGCGACTTAAAAATTTTATTCCCTAAGAGATCAGAAAAGCCTCCTTCTTCTGGAATGTATGCTGGCTATGGCACTGGCTCTTGGCATCCAGCTCAGCATGGCTTTTGCCTATCCTCTATCAGATAGATAGTTCCTGTATATAGGACACCTATCCTGTATCCCCTGATCTAGGCTGTAACTCAAAAGCTGCAGCAATGTGATTGGTTGTTTCTAGTAATTTGGCCTTCTTCAAAGGCTGCCCGTTATTTCTGTTGTCCACAGATCCTGACACATCATCATCACTACATCTAAAGATGTAGTCTCCACTTTGAACCCATCTCCAGGATCATGACACCATGCTGCAGAGGGTGAACTGCAAAACCTTCCCTGAGCCTTTCTTCAGCAGCTAATGATAGATAAATTTTTTCCTTGCTAGAAACACAAACCCAAAGGCTTTGCCAAAACCAGGTTCCTCCATATGGCACATCAAGCTCAGATGAAGCTGTTTCTGCAAGTATCTGCCCAGGGATTTTTTCCATAGCAGTGCAGGCATGTGAGATAGGTCAATATCTTTCACTAAACTAAACATTTTCAGCTTGGTTCACTGCTGAAATGAAGAATATATGACCACACAGTTCATCTACCTGTCTGTTGGTTTCTCTTTAACAGGTTTTGCTTACCAGTCTTAACTTAGCCAAAAAATACCAAATCTTAATCTATGAGCTGCTGCTATTTTAAAGTTTATACAGGTGAAGTTTAACCTGAAGCTTTATATTGAAAGTGGTCTAAGGTCTGTTCCATCAAAGGCAATGGTGCAAGAGTGTAAGAACTGGGAAAGGTTGGCTTTGTGTATTTGGCTTCATGTCTTCCTGTCACACAGGGGCTGCATGAATATCTGTGCCAAGAGCACCTTATCAGCCAAAGGACAGAGGTGAACCATCGCTGTTGGCGTTTTACTCTGTGTCAGGCATCTTTCCAACCACGGGTTTTAAGATTCTGACCCCAAATGATGTAGTGGTGCAAATAAAATCGGCCTGTGGTAGCCCTGAAGCTTGCCCTCAGGAGCGATTAGGACTGTAGCACAGCCAGCATCGCTGTGCCAGCAGAGTCCTCTAGTGGCGATGCAACTAAGAGATGGGCTTTTTTTTCCACATTGCTAAATGGTTTATTCCTTGGGTGATTTTTTTACTGCACCCTTTTTATGGATGGATGTCCCAAAGAGGGATTTGCTCTGTATCACTCTAGAAATACTCTCTTAAACCAAGTAAAGGCACTTCTCCTCAATGAGGAGGATCATGGTTGTGTATCAGTATCTTGAGAGCTTGTCTAAACACCTATCTGTCCAGGACAATGAGGTACAATCTTTCCTTCAGTCACACGAATCACCCTAATTAATGATAATTATCTTAAAGCAGATGAGACAGAGCAAGATAAACAATTTAAATTCATTTGGGAATATCTAGGAGATGACCTTTTTTTCTTGTTCCTTCACTGGGAACAGCAGATTGTATGAGAAGTCTTAAAAAATGAAGCCTGAGTGATTTTTTTTTTTTCCTTACTACAATGTGGCAAAGGTACAGTCAGGTTATTTTAGAAGAAAAAGCAAAGATGGGCAAAAGCAAAGTGGGACTTTACCTGATATTTTAAAATAACTAATTATTTTGTTTGAATAATAAGAAGTCTTTCCCGTAGGGTGAGTGAAAGGGTTAAATGAGCTTTCATGGCTTTCAGCTGTTTCTAGATTTTTTTAGTAGGCTCCTTCGAGTTCTTGTCATTGGCTTGATAAGTTTCTATGTAGATAAACCAGTGGTTTATACCTAATTGGAAATGGTACTGAAACTAGAATAAACTCAGCATTTGTTACTGTAAAGTAAATAGAAAATATAATGGAACCTCTGTTTTGGATAATCTAGATAATTTCATAGAAGGGAAGAAAAAATTGGTTAAATTTAACTTACATTTAAGTGACAGCTGGGTTCACAAATCACCAGCTTTATTTATCTTTAAGGCTGATCTCCAGATTAGGTTGTTGATGTATCCATGTAACTGTGAACCTGAAACTATTTTTCTTCTGAGCACGAAGTATAGAAACCATGCTTTATCATTAATTTGGGGAATTCAGCACAAATAGGGCACAGCATTGTTATTGTGTCACCAAAGTATGTTTTTCCCAGTGTGTGAATATTGGACTGCCCTGATAGTTCTTGAAACATCTAATTGCACAAGCCTTTATTATTTATTTACCTTTCAAAAAACCCCTGGAAATCTGCTGGGTTTCTGTTTGTATGGAGAGCAAGGTTTCTTTTTGATGTTCTTCTTCATAACTTGGGTCTTTTGGGTTTTTTTGTTCCTAGTAAGTGTAAAGGTCAGTGTTCTGCAAGAGAAGTTTTTCACTGACTTGTACAAAACAAGGAGAAAGATGAGTTTCTGTAGGAGATCCTTCATGCTGTTCTCTTCTTTTTAATTTTCTAAGTAATTCCATTTAAATGGCTAAGTTTTGGCAGTGTGTCCAGAGAGAGGAGTGGGAGTCAGAAGAGGAGCCTGGTTATAGGTGTTTTAAATTGAACCTGGAGAGACTTTATTTCTCAATATTGCTTATGGAGGGACACTGGGGAGACTTCATCTTCCTGGGCTTTTGGTTGCTTTCTGAGGTCACCCTCTACTGTGATGACCCTTGACAAACCCCAGAGTACTCCATAAATTCATCACAGACTCATATTAGTTCTCACAGGGCTTGTATACATGGAGGCACTCAAAAGACTGAAAGTACAGGAGCCCAAATTGGGATTGGAGTGAGAGCCTTTCCAGAAGGACACTAAGAGGAGTAAGAAGTTTCACTGCACAAAGTCTTTGCTTATTTCTGCGTGTTGCAGTATGGGTCTGGGCTTGTGCAGTGGGCTTGGCTTAGGTGTTTGTTTTCCATTGCAACCCAAACAGGCTGCTGCTTAAAGGCAAGTTGCACAGTGAACTGACCCACTTTTTCATAGGTATCTGTGGAGTAGCATGACTGTCTGCTTTCCATGGAAAAGGCAAGTAAGCAACTCAAACTAATTAAAAATTATCATGAGTAGATCTGAGCTGGAGGCTGCGGCTAATTCAAAAGGGGAGAAATCAAGTGCTTTATTGTTAAGGGAGTTCAAGCAAAGTAAACAGAAGTAAAAGTCTGAGGGGAATCCTGGCTCTCTTGGGAAATGGAATGTTTGTGCAACTGCACTGTCCTGTACGGAGGGGTGGCAAGTAAGGGAGGTGAGTTAGGGACTGGAGAAGAGGTGGAGTGTGTCTCTTCCGGCAGAACAGCCTAATTACCTTTGGGAAGGAGGGAGTCTTAAAAGGTAGAGCTGACTCGATGAAGATAAAATAGGTTGAGCCAGTCTGATGGATGAAAGTGAATGAATCATAGAGTGCCAGGTTGGAAGGGATCTCAAGGATCATCTGGTCCAACCTTTTTAGGCACTACTATAGTTTATATGAGATGGCTCAGCACCCTGCCAAGCTGAGACTTCAAACTGTCTAATGTGGAGGAATCTACCACTTCCCTTGGGAGACTATTCCAATGTTTGATTGTCCTCATGGTGAAAAATTTACCTCTTGTGTCAAATCACAATCTCCCCAAGAGCAACTTGTGCCCATCATCCCTGGTCTTTTCCATCTGACTCCTTGTAAATAGGGACTCTCCATCTTCTTGGTAGCTGCTCTTTAAGTACTGGAACATGGTAATAAGGTCTCCCCTAAGCCTTCTTTTCTTAAGGCTGAACAAACCCAGTTTTCTCAGCTTCTTCTCATATGGCAGGTCCTCCAGTCCTCTGATCATCCTTGTGGCCCTTCTCTGGACCCTCTCCAGCTTGTCTGTGGAGCGGGGACCAGAACTGAACACAGTACTCCAGGTGTGGTCTGACAAGTGCTGAGTAGAGTGGGATGATGACTTCTTTATCTCTGCTGGTGATGCCCTTGTTGATGCAGCCCAGCATCCTGTTGGCTTTCTTTGCCACTGCAGCTCACTGTTCACTCATGTTGAGCCTGTTATCCACCAAGACCCACAGGTACCTTTCCAATTTGTATGGGTCAAGCTCCTGTAATAGGTGACACACCAGCTCTTCTTTCACTGATGGTGGGTCGGTGTCTGCATCAACCTGGACTTTTGTTCCTATGGCCTGGAACCCAACAACACTGGTCAAGACAGAGGTGAAGAAGCTGTTAAGGACCTCTGCCTTTTCAGCATTATTAACTACCAAGCTAATACTGTTCTGGTGCTGGCTCTGTGACACCTCACCAAGGATGGTGGGAAAGGACTGGCCCCTCAGCATTAACAGAAAAAAAATGAATCTGTTTTGTCATGCCAAACATAAGGTCAGGCTCCTGGGATCCACAACTAGCTCCACTCCAGTTTCTGCACATGAGCTACAGCGAGCTTTAGAGGCTTTGAGTTCATCCCAGTGCTCCTGCTTAGCTCCCATACAGTTGATCCCTCTGTCACTGAAGTTGGCATTTGTCTGATACTTGCTGTCTGTCATTGCATCTGCTGTTCCCTGCTTTAGGTGTCACTTAATCCTGCTGGGTTCAAATGTTAGCTCACAGACCTTTGCCTTGAGCCTGTATCTTCCCAATTAGGTAAATTTCTGTTTCTCTTTAGCAATTGTTTCCATGTTTCTATGCAATTTTCAGTCTACACGAAGCAGTTTTCCTGTTCAAGCAAAGATGACTTGATGCTTCCATCTGTTTGACTCTCAAAACACAATTTCTTAGTGTTACTAAAACTCTGCAGCAAATGTGCCTGGGGCGAATGAGCATCTTTTTTGTCTGCTCTGAGTTGTTGGTGTGTGTTTTACAAGAAGTTGTAAATCTAGCACGAAGTGTGTATCTGCTGTGTGGAGTTGTCTATAGAGGCAGTGTCCTTAAGAGGTGTAATTGTCATTCCTCTGACAGATTACAGCTGAAGCAGAGTAAGCTTTAGAAGAATGCTTTTTTTCTCCCTAGACATCAAAAATTGTTCAAGTCAGCTTTTGGTCTTAGATTTCATAATCATTAAATCACTTGGAAAGTCTTAACAAGAAACTTTATTGTCACACAAAATTGAGGAGTACCAAAATAGAACAGTGCTATAAGTTACACAGTCTTCACTCTTCTTTATGTATAAGCTTGGTTATTTGTCTTTTAACCAACATACAGGCTTGAGATGTTGATGTTATCACTAATGGCACTTGTTTTCACACTTAACATATGACTGTATTTTGGCACAGCTGCTGGAAGGTAACAATCTTTTTTGACCTGCCATAGGGCCACACAAATCAAGACTTACTCCTGGGACAATGCACAAGTGATCCTGGTTGGGAACAAATGTGACATGGAGGATGAAAGAATTGTTCCTGTGGAGAAGGGGAAACATCTGGCGGATCAGCTAGGTACCTGTCAAAGCTCTTCCTCCTACTCATTTCCCTCTGCTTCTTTCTACTGCTTTCCCCTTAATTTGTACAAAAAAAGCCCTCCCAGCAGTTACACTTTAACAATGGTATCACAACCAAGAAGTGTAACATAGTCTAGGTCTATGTTTTACTTGCTTAGTGCTCAATACTACCTTCTTGTAGTGTTGCTGTACCTGTAAAGCTAAGGATGTAATGAAGATAGTTTTTCTAGAGAGGACAGCTTTTATTTTATTTTATAGCTCAGAGGAATGAAAAGAGAAAAAGTTTTCATAAACACAATTTTGTCTCCAGTTCTCTAAGTACCATATAGTCATCTTCAGAATGCAAACATTGATTTTTGTAGAAGATTATTAATTTTTTTTGCAACTAAACAATGAAAAAACTTTGTACTTCAGAACTGTAGAGCTGAGTAAAATATATTTTTAAAATGTACCAGGCTTCTCTAGCCAGGTGGAAAATGACATCGTTACTGATAAGGAGTAGAAAAAGCAAAGCAGTTCCATTGAGAGATTGCAATGAAAATTTTAGAATGTACAGCAAAATAAACTCATCCTGATTTCTCATTTATTTATCATTTTTTGTTACATATTATCAAATATATGACCTTTCTAATGTGGAATCAGGGCTTCTGTGATAAGATTTAACTATACTGTCATCTTCTTTTCAAGAATTCATGGTGACAGGTAAATCCTTTTACAATTTAATTCAGTTAACACCTTACAGTGGGCGTACTGTAAATATTTGTTTAGCTTGTAAGAGTAGAAATTTTTACCAGTCCCAAAAGAATCACCATCACCCCCAATTTATAAAATCCTATGCTGTCTTCAATTCTTAAGCAGTAATGGGAGGGTGTATAATATATTGTTAAACTGGGGGTACTGGAGTTCCAGTACACTCTACACACATTGTTGTAGTTTAAAGTGTGACCTTAATCAAATTGCCACCTATGGTTAAATCTTAGATAATGAGTATTTATTAGTTGGGTGTTTTGTTACTGTTGTTTTGTTTTAATTAAGGGAAGGTATAGAAACCCAGCTTACAGATGAGTATAAAGTATGGCTTTGTGTCACTGTTCCAAAGAGTTAAGAGCAACCAGATTATTTTTTCATGTTTCCTATGCAAAAAAACACCCAAACCCTAACAACATGTCTCCAAAAGCCTGCAGGTTTAGAGCCTTAATGTGTAAATTCTATGTACACTGAGCACAAAGGCATCCCATTCATGACTGGAGCCTTGAGGCACTGCCATCATAAACAAATAACGAGCAAATATCAAACTAAACTGATTTCCCATCATTATTATTATTGTCATAACTCTTTACGTCTAGGACTAGCAAAGCAAATAAAGGTTTGGTGAGTTTGCAAAAACTGTTATGGGATCTTTTTTACACGTCAGAATTTAAGATGCTTTTAAAAACACAAATGTGAATAAACTTGTTTCCTGGCTTGCAGGCTCTCAAAACAGTTGTGAGTGCTTGTGTGCCCACTTATTTTGCAGGAGTAATTACACTGATAGTAGTTGAAAACTTGTCCAGAACAATGGAACAGCAAATTGGAACTCCCACTCCTATTTAGACTTCTAATGTTCTTTCCTCCCCCCAAAATTAATGTTTGTTTAAAGACAAACTTGGCATCAAGAATCTGATTCCTTTACCTGTGGGACGCTTCAAAACCTACACGCACACAGAGTTACCATAGCAACTGATTCCATCAGTAGGGAACTGCTCTGCTGAAGAATCCCCTGCTCCCCTCCCGACCTGTCCTCGCTCTTGTCCGGCTCCCCCTGGAGAAACGTACCCCAGTGCAGAGCAAAACAAAAGCTAACCATGCCTTGGAAAGTCTGTCCAGTCCTTCTCATCTGTAGCCTTCCAAAATACTAAATGCTCTTTTTAAAAGGGCTGAAAAATATATCTGGTTTTATCAGTCAGATGAAGGATTATCTGAAATTAACTTGTGTGTTAGGTGGGAGGAATCTCACACATCAAAGTGACTCATACAGCAGTGGCAGACTAACCAGTTAAGGCAACTTTATCTTTCCCTTCATTTGTGGCAGAATCAGAGAAAACTGATGCAGTGCAGGATATGTCCCAAATGAAGCACAAAAGAATGGAGCTGATTGCAAAATAAACTCTCCGTGGTGCTTGAGCTCTCGCTGTTGGCAATATAACAACCTGGTAGAACAGAAGCAACAGCCACTCTGAGTGATGGTTGGCCTTTGAGGCCCCTGGGGTTAGAAAGATAAAGCAATGCTTCACAGCTCAGCACGTTTCTGCTGGCTGGGGCAGGGTTCAGGCTCATCTGTGGGGAGGCTGGTGGGGTGTTGAAGGGAGGCAGCAAGAGCAGCTGTCTGCGTGCTAGCCCCACCTTGACATAACTCCAGCCTTGCTGTTTTGTTGGGTTTTTTATTTTAATCAGAAAGGGTCGTGCTAGTTAAATTTATAAGCATTTCTGCTCAATATTCTGAGATCGTGGGAATGAACTGAGCTGAAGAATTGTCTAATGTCTTGTTTTCTTTAAGTGAATTCTGAAAAAATAGCATTTTGAAAACTATTGCGCTGAGTTTCTATTGTGACTATATTTTTTTTTTCTCCGTGCATTTTCTCACAGGTTTTGACTATTTTGAAGCTAGTGCCAAAGAAAACATCAACGTAAGGCAGGTGTTTGAGCGTCTTGTGGATATAATCTGTGAAAAGATGTCGGAGAGTATAGAGTCAGACTCTTCCAGGGGCACTTCTGGAAGGAGCATGCGACTCACGGACAACCCGCCCCCTTCGCAGCAGAACTGCTCGTGCTAGTGACCTTTCTCACTGAGAAATGTCATTCTCCTTTCCTGAATAAATCCTATCTTTTCATTTGTCGTGGTGAGTTATCACGTAGTCCAAAGGCAGAAGCCTCTGTTGTAGGAAATTGGTATGTTTGTTTGTGCTGATGTGTTAATATTATATATTTCCTCATCCAATAATTTTAAAAAAAAAACCCCAAACCTGACTAAATATTGTAAGTGCACCTAGTCTTAATGTGAGTTACACTGGAGAAAAATAATTATATAGTGTTGCAGATGTTATTTCCACAGAGAATGTTGCATTGTTAATGATAAATTCCACGGCTGCAGAAAGAGGATTTTTGTCAAGAACAGCAGGAAGCATAAAAACCCATCAGAAGGGACCACGTCTAAAGGAGAATGGTGACAAAATTATCTTATAAAGCAAGAATATGCTGGTTTTTTTACATTAAACAAAAATCTATGCCCAGATAGTTTGAGTCATTGTTGCTGTCTTCCAGACATGGACCTCAGCTTTTCTGTATGGTGGAGCAGAAAGCAGTGTATTTCTGTCTGGCAGTTTGAGCATTTCTGGACAGCCAAGAGCACAGGGGACAAATTTTGTGTCAAGCCTCTAAAGGCAGGAAGAGCACATGGAGGAATCAAAGCTGCCAGGCAGAGGAGGAGGCAGCGAAGGCCTTGCAGCCATACCTGCATTTCCCTGTGTCCTTGAACTGGTGCTGGCCAAAGGAGCAAGATCCCTTCCAGGGGCTGCCCTCCCCTGCAGCCTTCTCCACCATCACCAGTAAGGGCTTGTGGGGTGCTGGGGGTATTGCTGTGCTCAGCTCCGTGCTCTCCCTAATAATTTGTTTCTAGAAGCCCAAGCCCTGCAGCTTTTCCCTCCTGTATCCTGTAGTTTTACCTCTCTAGGTTTGGATCTGCTCTGATCGGCTGCTTGATGGTGGATTTGTTGCAGGGTGAAGGAAAGGAGGAATTGGCTTCTCCATGCTTAGTTGGAGGCAAAATCTGGCATGTAAGTCTTGGAACAGCACTGTCTCAGATAAAAATACCAGGAGCCAAAATGTGAGTGTTGGCAAATACTAGTGCCAATATTGTTACATTTTCCTTCTGCATTTTGTTGTTGATTTATTTTTTTTAATTTTATGCTGTGTGGGTGGGATAGTTTTTTCTGGTTTCAGATTCAACCACAAATATAATTAAAAAAAAAAGGGGGGGGGGGAGATTGGTTAATAAAACATAACTGTTAATGAAAAATTGCAAAGACAAACTGTTAAAATTATTCTATGGATGTGTTGTGCATCATTCTTTGGAGGGAGGAACAGGTTTTAATACTTAATATCTAAAATATTCCTAGACTTCCAACATCTCTAAAACTACTCCATCTGTCTGTAGAGCTGTGTGTGTTACCCACACACAGAGCTTGTATTTCTCTGAAATATATGGAGAAACTGCTTTTGCCAGTCTGTGAAATTACACAACTGTATGGCTTTGTTTATGATCATGCATTTGTTGACTGCAGAGTGTGGCTGTAAATGTAAATTAGGTGGATATGGAGAGAAGTTTGCTGTCCAAAGGTGAAAATTCTGGGAAGTTTTATGGCTTTACCTTAGATCTGTGAACTCCTCTGACTGAGGAGACCTTCTGATGTCAGACACTGGAGTTGAGTATCTGTCCCCTGCACTGTAACGTGCTGGATCATGGCACTAGTGAATGCTTTTGTAATTCTGTTCTGTTGTCTCCAAGTGTAACAGCTCTAAGAAAAAAAGCACAGTATTCTGGAGAAAAAAATGCAACTACGTGGATGTAGTTTGAGCTCATTGTGCTAAAGGCTTGATCCCTTTGTTAGTTTGTTTGTGGCTTCCAGGACTCTTTACTGTGACCTATTTTGGGTGTGTGTGATCTAGTACTGAAACTGCCATTTGTGCAGCGCTAGGAATGTGGTTGTTGTATCTAAAGCCCTGAAACTGCAAAATAAAGAGAAATGTAGTCACTGGGTGTGGCCAGAGAGCTTGTGTGTGCTGCATTGCTAGTGTATTAGGCAATCGTGTCCCTTTATAAAGAATGTGTCTTTTTAATGCTTTTCAAACACTTCAAACTACATTCATCGTTTCTGACAGGGTGATGATCCACTGCAGATCACTCTGCAGATGTAAAAGTGAAAAAGAGGATTATTTGGCCAATGAAGGTGTGGTGCAGCGTTCTAATTGTAGCAGAAGCATGTTTTAGGGCAACTTGTGGAACTAGCAAAAATAAATACCAGGTTCCAGCAGGGAGCAGTGATGTTGAGCTCTACAGGTATAATGGAATATCTTAGTGCAAATATTGATTTTTCAGCTCAGCAACTCTATTGTAAAAGAAAATGGATTCGGCAGAAATGGAATTTCAGTCCTTTTGTTTTACTTTTTTTTCCCCAGAAAAAAAAGACCTTCCTCTTCCTTCTCTACCCAATATATAATTTAGTTTCATTGTGTTCCGGTCAAGTCAGGTGAGGGTTTTTTTGTTGTTTGGAGTTTGTTTTAGTTTGTTTTGGTTTTCTTTTACAAATAGAAGTACATTTCAGGCCCTTCAAGCTAGGATGTGCAGAGGGTCGTGTTTTTTTTTTTTACAGCACAAGCTACAGCAAGTAGCTACATGATACTATAGTCCAAAGAACTGGAAACACAGTTAGGAGTTCTACCCTGCCCTATATTGCTTACATGAAGAAACCTGGTATTTGGTGCAGAAATCCTGCAGCTTATTTCAAATAAGAAATAAAATAATCACAGGCAACTGACACACAAATATATACTAATGGAGACATGTATTTAATCATCTTACATTTGCATTAAAAGCTGTGAATACAGAGAAAGCCTTTTGCCTTATGTGACATGCAGCTGGTTCCGTTATCACCTGTAACTCAATAATTGCTATTTGTTTTAACTTGTAAGAGGTAACAACAAAATATGAACCAATAATTTGTCAAGGCGAGGGAAATAAGTGTTGCTTACACCCATGAAAAACCAAAATGCTTGCTGGGGTCTGGTATAGAGCCTGCCATTTGACTGGCAGTGGCCTAGTGTTGATAAAACAGTATGGTTACAAGATGTAAAAAAAAAGAATACTAGGATGTGAAAGGAAAGAGGTGACTGCTCTTCACAAGCTTCTCTGACTTGTATGCTACAGCCCTGAGTGTGCAGTTCTCCAGTAAAAGCCATACAGGAGGCTCTGAGTCAGACGTGGGTCCTGGCTTCCATCTTGTGGAGAAATGTGGCAGTAAAATATCAGGTAGACATCCAGTCTAAATAATGGTGTCTATCTTAGACAGCCCCCCTCATTTGTATTAGTCTCTTATCTATTAACTTTGCTGTCATCATCTCTTTTGCAGTCAACATAGACTGACACATCCATCAAATAAGTAACAGCACTGGTATTATAGGAATATCAGAAAACTGAACAAATGTGGGACAGTGCAGAAGGGATATGTAATAAATGCAACAGGAAGGTTCCCAACAGCTCCCTAAGTGCTACAAGAAAAAGGACGCTGGCGATCCATTTGGAAACGCCAGCTTCAAAGAGATGCAAGACAAGAGGAAAAGCAGCATTCCTGTTGTCAAGACTTGAACTTGCTACGAACCTGCATTTTAAAGGGGGGGGAAAAAAAAGAAGTATATCCACAAATTGGAAAATGCTGAGACCAACTGAACTGCACAGACGAAGCCAGATCAAGAATAAGAATAGTCTTTTCTGCCGTGGGTACAAACCTTAAGCTGTTAAGGATACCATTAAGGGAACAATAATTAAAAAAAAAGCGATAATTAACAATAAGCCCGGACTGGATCTCTCCAAAGACCAGCGGTAGTGCTGGTTTAAATAATGGTTTAACTCTAGCTCATTTAAGCGTTGAAAAATACCAGCTGAAAGCTAACTTCATTATCAAACCACCAGTGCGGTCAGGCGTTTTGGATCTTAATAGTCGCATTTCTCTGAATTGATTCAGCTTTGGTAACGTTTGGCGTTTCCAATGACCGCTGAGGGAGGCCGACGACTGCGATCCCGTTTCATCGTGCCAAGCTTCCGGCTCGAGTTCAGCGCGTTTGGTTCGACCCAACGGCCGCGTTTCACCGCCTGTCTCGGAGCTGCTGCCGGCAATGCCCGCTGTGGAGCAAGGCTCGCAGACGGACCCTCGGCCCTGGACCTCACGGGCCGCCACCCATGCTGCACCGGGACGCGCCGGCGCGGCCCCAGCCTGCGCTGAGGGGACTGCGCGTCACACCGCAATACCGGGCCGCTTGCGGAAGCTGATTGGTTCTGCCTGGAGTGAGCGACAGCTACTGGGACCAATAGTTGAAGGCGTTGGGAGGAGGAGGCTGGCCTCCACCAACCGGCTCTTGGACTATTCCAACGCAGGAGCGGGGGTCAGCGAACGCGGCAGGTGAGCGTAAGTGTCGTACCGTGACGGCACAGAGAGGAATTCCCAGGATCCAGCTCTATTCTTCGGTCTCTTCCTCCTCCCTCTGAGTTCTCTGTCCTCTCGGTCTGATTTCTGAAAGGGCTTGCCTGCCTCTCCCTCCGTCTGTCTCCCCTACCTATGGTTTCCCCCATCCCTCCCACGCCCCCACAATTCTCTCCACCAATCAGAGCCCCCCTCCCTGACCGATTGTGGATCTGGGATTGGTCCGTTTTACTCCCCCGGCCCCGCGGCCGGTCCTGACTGGTGCGGTCTGGGCCCGGCGCAACCGTCACCACCACTTCCTCGTGCGGCGGAAGCTGCCGGGGCCGCCGGCGACGGGGGCGCATGCGCAGTGTAGCGGCTGCCCTCGCACGGAGGAGCCGAGCGGTGCGGGCGGCTGAGGGGTGCCGCGGCCTGGCGGGGCGGGCCCGGCTGGTGGCTGCCGTTGCCAACCCGCTGTGGTGCGGTGTGACCGCCGCCATGCCCGGTAGGAACAAGTCGACGTCCAGCTACAGCTGCCCAGAGCTGGCGGTGGGGCAGCAGGCCGGGGAGGGCAGCCGCGACGCCAGAGGCCGCTCGCCTCACGGGGAAGAGGAAGACCGCGGGGACATCGGGCCCAACCTCGGCGACCCCGACATCGTCAAGTCCCCCAGCGACCCCAAGCAGTACCGGTGAGAGCCGGCGGCGTCGAGCCGTCCCCCGGAAGCCTTTGGTCCGGGAAGGCTTAACGGGGGGGTGGGGGGAGGACGAGCCGCTGCCGTTGAGGCCCCGGCCCACCCGGCGGGAGGAGGTGGGTGAGGGAGGGTGGGGGGCCGGGCCTGCCCCGTGTCCCCGGCACAGCGGGCAGCTGGCGCGGCTGCAGCCTCGGCTGCTTGAGACCGGGCTCCTCTTGGTGATTGGGGGAATTAGGGGCCTCAGGGTAGAAAACGGAGAGTGGGGTTTCCCGGTTGTGTTTATTCTGAAGGTGTTCTGAAGATGGGCTGCCTGCTTTGCGGGCAGTAACAGGCTTGGGGCTTGCGCAGAAGGAAAAAATCGGTACTTGCACACAGTCTCTACTGTGGTGCCAGGTTTTTGAGGCACAGCAATATTGAATTGTTAGTTTGCAGCCCTCGTCCAGTCAGCTCCGTTCCAAAAGCATTAAGCTGAAGTATGAAGTGCAATTCCAGTATTATAGAGCAGATACCAACTTATAAAAGGCTGGTACTCTTCTCGTTTTAGATGAACTTCTAGATTTCAACACAAATATGTCAGTGAGTCAAGACAAAAATGACTTTTACACTGGTATTTTTTGTTTATTTCTGAACAATCCCTGAGAAAGTACAGCTCACCTTCCCTGAGCACAGCCCACAGCATCTGTGGCAGTGAGAGACGTGGGGGAGAGCAGCCAGCTCTCTGGATGCTGTAAAGCAGTCATTCTCGAAGGGATGCCATTATAACTTCTTTCTGTTAGGCAGGAGAGTATTCAGCCCTTTTTAGAGATGCTTGCTGTTACCTTTACTCGCTGTAATGTCTAATCTGTGCAGCCAGTGGAGAATCTGCCTAAGCCTGGACCTGAATTTTGGATTTGCAGTGACATTGGTTGACAGTGAAATTCCCTGCTGACTGCGTGAAGAGGGCTGTGCCCATTGGCTTAGGGAGAGGCTTGTTCCCTCCCTTCTTGCCCTACTTCCTTGCTGTTTCCTCTGGATCTCTGCCTATCTCTCCTGCTAGCTTTCTTACTCATCCTACTTAGCAGGAGGCTTGTCTTCCTGCCGAGCTCATGGTTGCAGAGACTGTCAGCTTGGAAAACTTCCCAAGTGATGAAGCTTGGGAAGTACATTGAAAACCATCACTGGCTATATATTTTGATGCTCAGGAACCTCCTCTGCATGTAGAGAATTGTAGAGTGTGTTTGCTTATTGTGTAAGATAAACCAGTACCAACGTCTTCGTAAATCCTACTATCCATAGTTTCAGTTGGAAGCAGGGCATCACATCTTTTCAGACTGATTTCCACTTGTGGGAAGTGGGGCTTGCACAGAGTGGAGACAAGCATTACCTTTAGGAAGGAGAACTTCAGTGTGACTGAAAGTAAAGCCTACCCATGCATGCTAACTATATACCACACCTTCTAAGGAAATGTAATGACATTTGGTGATGTATACTGTGGAATTTTATGGGCTTTTATTGCTTGTTTTGGGTAATTAGAGAAATGAAAACATTTCTCTAAGTGTTTCCCATGCATTGATGTGTATTTCAGTATTTACTTAACTGCTAAACAATTACCATTGATATGAGAAAAAACTTAGTGTGAAAACAACCCTTGTTTAAACTTGTCCAGGATATTTAAACAATATTCTTAGAATTTGAATTTTATTTTATATTTAAGCCCTGTTTGCATTGATGCCTGTACAGTCCTTCAGAAAAGCAGTTGCACTACACTTGCTTTACACGATTGCACTTTTTTGTACTGTATTTTCCATACTAATTGATACTTATGTATTGATTACACTTGTCCTTTTCCATTGGGCTGAAACATGGAAAAAGTAAAGAACACCTATGTCAGTTGGTGCCTTTGCTCAGTATAACCTAAACTGTTCCAGATCCTCCTGAAGTGAAATCTGATAACCTTCAACAGCAGCTTAGTTTGGTGGTTGCCTTTCTGCTTTCTGTCCTAGTATGTAACACCCACAAGCCTGAAGATAGGGAATGTAAAATGAGTACCATCTGCTTTGTTAGTTTAATGGAGGTATGTGGAAAGGATCAGCAAGAGCTGCTGGATACACCTGGCTGAACAGAATTATGGCAAATCCTTCTCCTGGAAGAACAGCACTGCTCTGTTCTCTGCATTCTGTGATTGTGTATCAATCACTGGGAAGCCAGTGTTCTCTGTGGCCGTGAAAGCCTGAGGAAGACAGTTGTATGCAGAGGTGAAGATGATGATGGTTGTGCTAGATGTGCTGTAGCAGTGTTGACTTGTCATAGAACCATAGAATGGTTTGGGTTGGAAGGGACCTTAAAGATCATCTAGTTCCTACCCCCTGCATGGGCAGGGACACCTTAAGGTTGCTCAAAGTGCCATCCAATCTCTGCTTGAACACTTCCAGAGAGGAGGCATCCACAACTTCCCTGGGCAACCTGTTCGTGTCTCACCACCCTCATACTGAAGAATTTCTTCCTAATACCTAACTTAAATCTCCCCTCTTCCAGTTTAAAGCCATTACCCCATATCCTATCACTCCATGCCCGTGTAAAAAGTCCCTCCCCAGCTTTCCTGTCGCCCCTTCAGGCACTGGAAGGTGCTCTAAGGTCTCCCCGGAGTTTTCTCTTCTCCAGGCTGAACAGCCCCAACTCTTTCAGCACGTCCCTGTCGGCTCTTGCTGTGAGCTCTCCAGAGACCAAGGTGTACAGTGTATCTGTATTTAGGAGCCCTGTTGTGCACTCAGAAGTGCTGCAGCCGCATAAAGCAACAGATGTATGTGGCACTAACACTTGTAACTGTTCCAGACTTTCAGAGTTGTATGGATGATTAACTTTGTACCCAGACATTAGCTGGGATCTAGGACTAGCTGTACCTCCTGTAGTTAGTCATAGCATCTCTGTGGCTTGCACACTATGTGCTGTAGTTTAAAAGAATAAAAATGCACTTGTGCTTTTGCTGTGGAACAAATTTGTCCTGCTCAGCAGTCCTGCAGCAAGCAAAACGAGCGTGGTAATGATTATGAAATCCTGGCTGTCAATTCCTGTTGGATGAGTGGTCCTAATTCATAAACAACTATTAAACATTTGCTCTCTAGCTTTTTTATGGACTTGGTAGTCCAGGAAGTGACTTTTCCTATGTCTTGGAGCTGCTTAACTCTTGTCACAATACCCCCCTTTCCTCCAGATGCATCCCCATGAAATTCAGTTGGGAGAGAAGTACACTGGAGTAATTTGTTTCCAAGCTGGCCTCTGGTTTGCAGAGCCGTAGCAGGGTGCCTGCTGCTCTAGGAGAATGTGAAGCTTACACTGACTTAATATTTTGAATTGGAATATTGATAATAACACATGCTTTTATCGCTGGGAAGAATTGAAATTCCTTAATGATAGCTGTGAATGAAACATGAGAAATTCCATGTGAGAAACTTTGGAACCATGGAGTTGGAAAACACACAGTTTCGTTTTTCTGTTGGGTACTCACCACAAAGCTTCAGCTGGAAATCTGCTTTGAAATTCCTGCTACCTAATTATAGCAGTGGCCACATGACAAAGTTCTGATCTGGTATAAACTTGCTGTGTAACTCAGATTTTTCTGTGAGAGTGGGATGTGACCGTGGGTTTGGTTTATACCAGCAGGTTTTTTTGCTGGATCAGATACTACCTGTCTATACCACACTCGTTCTTTGGTCAGATCAAGTATTTCTGGGTCCAGCATTCTTCCCTCTCTGCAGCTCAAGCTCCCAGGGGGTGCTCTGGCTAATTTAACAAACAGTTCCTGATCTGATGCAAAATGAATGCTGCTCAGAGATCTCGTTGAATGAAGCATTGGTGTTTGCAGTCCTCAGCCTGCAAATCTATAGCATGGTGCTGGACACAGGGCTCGTGGGGTTTTTTTAGAGTGTGTATATATATGTACACATATCTATAAAAAATTATATATACAGAGAACTCTGTTTATATTGCTTCTTGATAGCAACACAACCAACTCACTGTGACTTATTTTATTAAATCTGCAGAGATTATCTGTCCCCATTTAATAGAAGGCATTGATCAAATAAAATGGAGTCTCTGGGGGTTATTTAAGGACTAAGATCTTAATTCTGTCACATAGTATTTATTTCCAAGAGCCTGACAAGCATAACAGGCTATTGAAGTTTGGGTTTGCGTATTCTGAGTACACAGTTTTATCTGAGAGAGTGCTAGTAGCTTAAATATTTCACAGAGAGAGAAATAAAAGCCCAAATTGGTGTCCCTGCCCTTATGGGGACAAGGGCATCTGCTACTACCTTGAATTGCTTCTTTCTTATTCTCACAGCTGTTGAATAGCCAAAGAGTGTTTTTGCTTTCCCACTGTAAAACTGCTCACCTCCTTAGCTACTGTTAGATTTTAATTGGGAAATCTCAGTCGAAGAGCACAAAACTGCTGTGGGAAATACAGAAATGTTTGCAATTCTGAAAATTTAGATTTGGGAAATGAGTGTGTTCATTGGAAAATAATTATTCTTTCAGGTATATCAAACTGCAAAATGGCTTATGTGCACTTTTGATTTCGGATTTGAATTACTTGGATGGTGCCCCAGCTGCTTTATCTGAGGAAGAGGAGAATGGAGACGATGATGATGAATCTGAAGGGGAAAGTGATGAAGATGACGACTCTGGAGCTGAGATTGAAGATGGTAGAGAAGGTTTTGATGATGAGGACTGTGATGAGGAAGATGAAGATGAGGACAGTGATGGAGATAACGATGATTTCAATGATGCTGATGACAGTGAATTAGAAGAGCTAGCTGAAAAGGAAGATACAAGAAAGAGAGGCTGTACAGAAAAGCAGGTGTGTACTTAAAGCTGTAGGGTGGAAGAATACATAGTGAACTTTCTTGTGCTCTGAAACCTTGTGATTAGGCTCTCAGACTAGACCACCTTCTTATTGTGTCTGTCCTGATTGATTTATCTTACACTTCTGTCATGTTCCTGAAGTGTTCCTTGAAGCAGCTTTGACTGAGTGTTGTATTTTCTCTAGTCTGCAGCAGCCCTCTGCATTGCTGTGGGCAGCTTCTCGGATCCCGACGATCTGCCTGGGTTAGCACACTTCCTGGAACACAGTATGTATCCTGTTTCATCTCCAACTTCACTTAAAAATGAGTGCTGTGTAGCTCTGAATTTTTGTAGTATTTTAGTATCATTCCTTATTTTAGATATTCCAGAATTTAATTGGTTAAATAAATTTGTGATTTTTATAAAACTAGTGCCTTAGTGAGGAACTTTTAATATGGGAGAAGATGCCTCATACCCTTTGGCAAGCTGTGCATTCGTGTGTATTTGGGGTCGGTCTCTTCTCCCACATAACCTGTGATAGAATGAGAGGAAATGGCCTCAAGTTGCACCAGGGGAGGTTCAGATTGGATATTAGGAAAAATTTCTTCACTGAAAGAGTGGTGAGGCATTGGAACAGGCTGCCCAGGGAAGTGGTGGAGTCAGCATGCCTGGAGGTGTTCAGAAAACGTATGGGCATAGCACTTCAGGACATGATTTAGTTGGCATGATGGTGTTGGGTTGATGGCTGGACTCGATCTTAGGGGTCTTTTCCAACCTTAATGATTCTTTGTTATCCATTAAACATGGGAGGAAGCATGTTACCTAGGGCTGTACAAACTGGGCTGGAGCTACAGACCTTTTTCTCTGCAGTAAAGGATTAGGAATTAGTAATACAGGCACAGAAGCCACATGAAGTTCCTGACCAGATGTATCTTAGAATACTGCTCTTGACCACTTGAGGCCAAGCATGTCTAGAAAGGCAGAGTTGGTTCCAGTCTGCTCAGGCCAGCTGCTAAAGACAGCTTGCCCAGTTGTTGGGCGGGTTACATGGTCTGCTGCTCTTCAAGTAGTTAGGCTCTGTGTGTGAGCTGTGGTAACACTGTGCTGAAGAGGGGTTGCTAGAGCTGCATGAGGCTTCACACATTAATGTCACCTTGGTAATTTTGCTGATTTTTGTTCCAGTGGTTTTTATGGGCAGTTTGAAGTACCCAGCTGAGAACGGGTTCGATGCATTCCTGAAGAAGCACGGGGGCAGTGACAACGCTTCGACGGACTGCGAGCGGACAGTCTTCCAGTTTGATGTGCAGAGGAAGTACTTCAAAGAAGCTCTTGATAGGTAACTGCAGCTAAATGGTGATCAGGTGTTAATGACAGTTCATGTGTGCCTCAGGAGCTCGGGTGTAGCCCTTTAGTTCTTCATTTTGGGGGGATTAAGGCTGTTGCTGAACTTCTAGAGGTACTCGTACTACCACAGAAGATATTGAATATAAGGAAAGATTATTTTCCTTGGGATATCTTACTGGTTTTGGCTGCGTAGCTGCTGTGGGATTATTTACAATCCATGTGTAAGTCTTAATGTACATTTTTTATTGTTTTACCACCCTTAAACTAGTAGCATTGATGACAGGAGAAATCTTAAGCAGTTTGATAACTGCTTAAAGGGGAAGGGCTCCCAACAGTGACTTATCCCTTGAAATATCTGTCCTGATAGTGGGTCTTTTTACTTTTTTTTTTTGTTGTTGTTGTTCCAAGTCTAATCTGTTGAAGTGAGTGGAAGGGCAGGGCACAATGTGTGCCTCAGAAGGATACATTTAACCCAACCCACGTTATTCAGTCGAGTATATATCTTTGTCAGAAAGCATTTAATTTGCTCTTTTGTGCTGTGGGTTATGTTGGGACAACACAGCTCCACCTGTTGGCTTGGTTTCCTTCACTGAGAGGAGATTGCTCATTCACAGGGGCATGGCAGCTGAGTATTCTTGGTGCTATAAAGTATCTCAGGAGGAGAGTAGAATCCACTGCAAACTTACTTTGATCAAAATACATTCCTGTGATGACACCAAGAATTAATGTTTGCACATTTTACCAAGTATTACCTAAATTTTACTTCACTGGGCCAAAGTCACCTTACATTTGCAGATGAGTCCAGCTTTTGGATACTTGGAAGTGTGAGAGAATCAAAAAATGTAATTGCAAACTCTCACAACAGGTCACTTAGTGGAGGAGAGACACAGAAATTAGGAGTTCTGTACATACACCAGTGTCTCATACAAACAAGATAAATGGATGGTGCTGCTGCTGTTCCTGCTCATTCAAGCACTTGTGGATCTAAAGAAATGGAAAGACATCACCATTCAGTAATCTTCAGCTTCATGGGTCCTTTAGCCACAGAACTCTGTCAGCAATGTATTACTCTTCATCTTTTGCTTCAGCAAGTTCAGTGCATCATTAAAAACACTAAACAAATAAAATAGAAATATCAGCTTCTCTGGCAGCCTCTGCAGGGTGTCCCTTCCCTGCAGACTTTCCCTTTCCATTACTGTGCTTTCTATGGGCACAGGAGAAGGGTTGTATCTGGATGACAGCATTGACATTTATAGTAGATAACACAATTATAACGGATATAAAAACGTATGTTTCATGACATAAATCAACGATTTGTTGCCTGGAGTTAGGAAGAAACTTTGCCTAGGGTCATCTTGTTCCTAATGAACAGCTAAGGATTTCCTCTGAAGCATTGGTACTGGTCCCTGTTAGAGCCAGGGACCAGACCAGGTGCATCAGCTGTCTGATCTGGTATGATCATTCTTAGGATGTAAAGGCAGATAATCCTGCACCTGTTAATATCATATCTTACTGTATCCAAACAAATTCATTCCCCCTCCATGGAGCAGGGAAGTTCTTACCTTTGGTTTTTGATGGTATCACAAAACTAGCTTATATCTTTCCTTAAGACAATATAGTCAAGAATTACATAATTTGTAGTAAGACAAGCAACTTTATAAACTAAAATAGAAGATGTTTGGTTTAATTGCTGGTTTTTTGCCCTAACTTAAGAGACACTGAAAAAAAATGTATGAATTTTTCTGTTTTGTAGGTGGGCACAATTCTTTATTCACCCACTGATGATCAGGGATGCAATAGATCGAGAAGTCGAGGCTGTAGACAGTGGTAAGTGAGAGTATCTTTCCTGTATGTTTAGCCCACCTTCTCAAATAAAAAACCCCCTATTTTTAAACATTATTTATTGGTTTCCATTTTGGACTACTCTTCTGAGCACTTCAGTCAAGTTCACCTAAGTTAACAGAGAGGTTAAACACTTCAATTTAAGTTTCATGGGTATCAATGGCTGCTAGAGGAGGACTGAACGTAGTGCCATCACTGTCAGAGTTTACCATCTCATTTCTTGAAATAGAGAGCAATAATTTTAAGTGGTTTGTCAGTAACTATGGATGCTCTTCAGTGAACAGCATGCTGACAGCTCCAGCAGAGCCCCAGTGGCTCTCCAGTCATATGTGAAGTTAATACAGTAGGTTGAGGTGGTTGTACTTGTCTCCTTATTCTGACACCTTCATAACTACAGTCTCTTCACAGAAGGAAATTGAACCATGTGTAGAAGTGAGTGGAGTGTTCAGTTGATTTTCTAATATGTAGTGAATACCTCCAGACTGCCTATAAAACTTCACTGTTTAAGAAAAAAACTGTTACTGGCAGATAACGCTAACTGGTTAAAATATTTATTCCAAGTCTTCTTCATCTGTCTTCTGGCAAGGAAAAATTGGCAATTTGATCCTTAAATATAGATAAGTGTCAGTGTAAACAAGGCCCTGTCTTTGAGTTGAGGTGTGGTTTCTTCAACAGCTCAGGCCAGTTTAGGCCTGCACTTGCACTGCCTGCATCATGCAGATCCTCTCCTGCCTCGTATTCACACTGTAGTGATGCACTGCCCTGTAAATGATGTCAGCTTGATGAACTGGCTGCAGAATAACTCAGCCAAAATAAGGAGTTTACAGCTCTGCTGTGCATGCTTCTTATTGCCAGCAAAAATAGGAATGGGAAAATGCAGTTCAAGAGGGTGAATTCTTCATTTTGGCAGAATTCCATATTTAGAGTAGTGTAAACTGATTGTAAAACCGCATTTTTGGGAACTGTCTTGCTCAGCTTTCAATTTCTTGTTTCATTGGTAGGCTAGAAGTTGTTCTGTGTGATATATGGGAGAAGCAGGCCTTGTTTTCCCATGAAATCTAACAGTTTGAAAGCATTCTGATGGGACTGGCTGGGCTTTCCATGTTTCCCTTCCTTATCCCTTTCTTTACCTCTCAGCAAGGAGCTACATTTTTCCTTTTCTCTTGAGTTATATTCATTACTGCTGGCAAGTCCAGTTCCTACTACTTCATCATACATTAAAACAAAACTTCTCCAGACTGCATCTGTGTGGTGTGTCTGCTTTTCAGTTTGGTTGGGGCTTTTGCTTTGTTTTGTTTTGTGGCAACATAACCTCAAATTTTGATGCATGCCACTGCAAATGCTTTTAATTAACAGAGTATCAGCTAGCAAGACCCTCTGATGCCAACAGAAAGGAGATGCTGTTTGGGAGTCTTGCCAGGCCTGGACATCCTATGAAGAAATTTTTTTGGGGTAAGTTCTGAATTTGTTATAAAATGGTGATAGTACTTAAACTTTTAACCACTTACAAGATACACTAACGTGGACTTTTTTATCACAGCAAACACTAGCCTGGCTCAGAAGTATTAGAGGAATTACTCATTTTACAGTAAAATGTTTGGGAATAAAAGAAGCTGTCTGCTTCTTAGGATACTTTTCTGGTATTGCTTTTTGCTGATGTTAAATCTAGGTGTGTAATCATGTAACTTTCTGTTAATGTAAAGGTGGTGCTCTCTGAGTCATCTCTGTCTTGCTTAAGCTTGTCTTTCACTGTTAAAATTGCCTGGAAAAATAAAGTATTTATGGATTTGTGTCTAAGGAGGCTTTTCAAAGTAAGGAAGTCACTGTTGAACTTGCAAGTAGACCTTCTCAGCCACGTGAGTGGGGCAGAAGGGAGTTTATCCTTCCTCTCCTGGGCAATAGAGTCGTAGCTCCCTCACCCTCGTGATGCTGGTGACCATGTAAATTGCAGTGTGACAGGTAATAGTTAGCCAGCTCTGACGTGTAGATAATTGTATAAAGTTCTGCAGTGACATGTACTGAACATCATATTTTCCCCTCTTTTTCCTTCCCTGGTTCTGCAAGTTCCACTGGTGAGGTAAGTCACAACGAACAGAGCAGTACATGGTGATCACACAGAGGGACTTTGTCCTCCCTTGTCACAGAAATACCAAGTGTCCATACAATAGGAACTAGAAATGGAAAGATACTGTATTTCAGTTAACATTCCTTTAACTCCACATTTCTAGGAAGTATTTTTAAAGTGCTCACCGTGACTAGACTCAGTGCCAGGGCAGGAGAAGAAATGCTGAGTGTACCTGGTCTGAGGTAGCCAGTGCCTAGATGAGTAACCACCTTTTTAATGCTTACAGGTAATGCAGAGACACTGAAGCATCAGCCTAAAATGAACAATATTGATACCTACACCAGACTGAGGGACTTCTGGCAGCGCCATTACTCTGCTCACTATATGACCTTAGTTGTTCAGTCTAAAGGTAACGTGAGCTGTTCCTCAAAAACAGGCTCGTTGCTGCGGTTGGTGTCGTGCTTTTGGCACCAGTCCAGCTGTAGCCCAAGGTTTTGAAGGGATTGTCCAGTCCTGCAGGAGATTATTTGTATGTAGGTTTTAGCCTGCTCTCCAAATGCAGCTTGAGCAGCCGTGCTGTGCTGTTGTCATCCTGCCACTTCTTGAGAAACTTGTAACTGAAACTGTTCCATTTCAGCAGAGAACTTCAGACCTATGGGTCGTCTCTGCTGAGAATGAACTAAAGAAATTGCTTAGAAGTGAGGCAGCTAGTAGAGACCTGTGCTGAAAATAAACTTGTGTGCATTCCAGTTTGTGCTGAGGGGTTTTGTTAAATGCTAAAACTGATTCACATCTGTAAAATGGAGATGGCAATAGTAGAGGTGGTAATTCTTTTCTTCTCCTATGCTTTTCTGTCTGAACTGTAAAATACTCAGAGCATTGAATGCCTCTTGAATAATAATTTGGGTAAGGATGGTTTATAATACTGTTTCTTTTGGTGGCTGGGAGCAAAGGCGTGGGGATTGATAGCCAGCCAGGTCTACTTTGTATTTCTAACTTTGTTAAAACAAAAGAAACTGAGAGTCCTGCATATACTGCATCACTTCTGGAATACAGAATGCTTGCTTAAACAAGCAGTCTCCAATTGGTAATTTTAAAAAAAGTCAACTTCTGGCTCTTGCCATGTTTCCTCTAGGAAGGAGGATGGGGAGAAGGAATTCTTAGCACTGTAGGACTGTGTTTAGGTGTGAAAACTGCTGCCTATATTCTGGACATAGAGGGGTGGAATGAGTCTAGCAAGGACTAGTGATTTTATAGATTCCTGAGTTAGTAATCCCTTTTCACAGTCCCACCAGATACTGCTGAACTTAAAATCCCAGTTGTATCATCTGAGATGGCAGAGTATGTACAAAACCAGAGGAATGACCAAAAATACAGTTTAGTGAATGTTAAGAATTGACTCAAACCAACAGCTTTGAAGCTTATCATTTAGAACTTTGCAATTTTAAAATACACTGACTTGCAGCCTCTTTAAAATAACTGAACTGGTGAGATAAGATAAAGAATTTCTTAGACCTTCAGGAAATTACATTTCTGGCTTTCTTTTTTTCTCTCCTTATTAGAAACACTGGATACATTGGAAAAGTGGGTGACAGAAATCTTCTCTGAGATCCCAAATAAGTAAGATTCTTTTGATGCATAAAAGCATTACAAATTATAAAAATATCTGTTCTTAAAATGACCATTTTTATAGAACATCCCTTACTGGAGAAGCTAAGGAAATTACTACATCCTTATCCAGAAAGAAAAATGGGCAACTTTGGGAATTAAAGACTGACATTAATTGTTTCAGGAAGACTTTGTTTATGCTTAACAATTATTTAGCCTGCAAACTGTGTGGTGCTGGCTCGCAGGACTGTTTGCTTAATATGTACTGACACCTGGATTTTATGATAAATCATTCAATCCTAGATTATTATTTCACATTTCTTTGCTTTCTGTCAAAAATAATTAGCAGCAAAAGGAATTAAGGCTGTATCTTGAATTTAAGAGTCATCCTTTAGGGTGGCAGCTGGTTAGAACTTGGATCTTTTTTTAAATAATTCACTCCAGTGTGCTCTCTAAAAGGGGGGTTCTGCATAAGCTTTACTACCTTGAAAAGCATTTTATTTCTCCTTTCCTTTTCTGCTTTTGCAAGATGTTTATTTCTGAGGTTCACGGAAATGCGCTTGTGAAAGTCTAATGCCGTTCAGAGTCATGTTTGTCTGTCCTAACCCCCGTCCCTCTTCTTCCTCCTTCCCAATAAGACAATCCAGCAGGATTCTGTGAACCCAGGGCCGACTCAGGAAGTTACTGTGCTTGGCTTTCCTTTCCACTGTTAGGAAAACAAGTTTTTTTGAGGCTACTGCCTTGGACAGAAGGAGAGGGAGGAGTTGTGGGGTATCTGAACCTTGGGTGATGGCTGTGTTCAAGGGCAGGCCAGGTTACCTTCCCCTGGGGCAGGGTGGGTGCTGCCCTGCACCCTTTGGCAAGGGTGTCCGTGCAGCCTTGGGTCCTTGCCAGTAACATCAAACTTGAATTTTGCTTTTCAGTGGTTTACCCAAACCCAGCTTTGGCCACCTGACTCAGCCTTTTGACACACCAGAATTTCACAAGCTTTACAGAGGTGAGTAAAATAGTTTTAAATGTTTTGAATAGCTAGCTTCATATTTCCTCTGCGTGAGCCCAGATACTTTGTAGAATGATTCTGCATGGTTCTGAATAACTTTTAACCATTCTTTCTGCATTACATAAAACTTATCTATGTCTAATCATGTATATTTAGTAAATTTATTTGTGTTCAGTTGTTCCAATCAGGAAAGTTCATTCATTGACTATCACTTGGGCACTTCCCCCACAAGAACAGTATTACAGGTACAGTGGTGCTGCATTTTACTTCTACCATGTTTATGTTTTGAATAATGTGTTGACTTTCACAACAGAGAATCTCATTCATTTCTGTTACAGATTACTTTGGTTCAGCTAGGGGAATGTTTTTTAAAATGAATTCAACTCATAAATGGAGTGGAATTGGTACACAGCTGATTTAATGTCACACCTCACTGACTCAGATCAGTCATTATGTTCTGAACTCCCACATTTTTAACTTATTAGCCTAATGCTGTCTGAAAATGCAAAACTTGCCATAAAGAAATATTTTAGTCATTTGCCTAGTGGTTTGGGTTCTTTCTGTGAGACCTCCTGGCATTTAATCTCTCTCAAATTTTATTTTAGGGTGAAGCCTCTTCATTATATTTCCTGGTTGGTGGGACATGAAGGCAAAGGCAGTGTCCTTTCTTTCCTTAGGAAAAAGTAGGTATTTTTAAGTACAGTTATTAAATACTTTGCTATCGTTAAAATAAAGGCAAACTCTATTTTGGGTATATATTTTTTTCTACATATAAAAAAGCAGGCCAAGTCTGCCTTTTTATATCAGCATTTTGGAGTCATGTTTTTTAAATTGATGAGAGACCCATGTAAGAAATAAGTGGGGTTTGGTCTGTGATCTGTGGATCAGCTCTGTCTGTGGCTGATCTTTAAGAGGTCTCCAAAAGATAACTGAGCTTTTTCACTTTTTTTTTCTTAAATTCTGGATCCTAAGGTTCACATCTTTATGTTGGAAAAGTTTTGTGTAAACTGTAAATTGATTGAAAGCCATTGAAGTAAAGCTAGGATATACTAATTGTAACTAAGCTCAAATAAAGCTGAAATTAGTAATTAATAAGTACCTTTAACTCTTCCATAGGTTTTGGGCTCTTGCATTATATGGAGGAAATGCTGAGACAGGATTTGAACAGAACTCCACTTACTCCATCTTCAGCATTTCTGTGACTTTGACTGATGAAGGTTACAAGCACTTCTATGAGGTAGGATTTACTGAAACTTGATTTTATGACAATTTTCCTAATGTCTGGAAAAATTAAGCTGTTCCTTGCTGTCTGCAGGTGGCCCACATTGTATTTCAGTATGTGAAGATGCTGCAGAAAAGAGGGCCAGATAAAAGGCAAGTGTTTGCCACTACATCAGGTACCTGTGAGGTTGTCCTTCTCCATTAGCCTTTTATTTGTAGTGTTTGCTCCTTTTGTGGAGTTACTAGAGCATAAGCAGTGAGACAGTAGAAAAGTTTGTCTGGGAAACAAATCAGTTTTTAAAAGCTTAAAAATGAGTTTGCTAAATGTTTATGCTTGTTTCTGGGTGGTTTTCATTTGATTTATTGTGGTCCAATTTCTATTTTTAGAAAGCTGGAGTAGTGTAGATGTTAGGTGCACTTCTGTGTTTATTTAAATATAAATCTGTTGAGCCAAATCTGTGGCAGTCAGGACTGTAGTGTTCTGGTGTTAGCCTTTATGTTACTGTGGTATCAGATCCTGGCTCTTTTCAGTGAAGTCTCTTCCTCTTTGGAAGATAGCAGAACTTTCTGCCAGCTGAGAAATGCCCTTTTGGCTGGAAGGGAAGTGCATGTCATACTGGCTGCTATGGCTGGTACCTGAATGAATCACTCAGCACACCCTTGGTGCCTTTCCTAGAAGACTGCTTTTTTTTTTTTCTGAGTCTCAGTAAATGTTGTGGGATAATGGAGGAAAACCCCTTTTTTTCTCTTCTCCCTCCTGTACAGAATATGGGAAGAAATACAGAAGATTGAAGCTAATGAATTTCACTACCAGGAACAGGTATTCATCCACTGTTTTGTGTTGATCTAGGTAAACCATAAAAAGGATTTCTTGTTAGTTTTGAAACTCATTTTCATTAAAAGATCTTTCCAATCAGAAATAGATGATGGTATTAACGAGGCTGTATTTTGCTGAAAGAATTTGTGTTCAAGGCAGAGAAATATTGTGAATTTTTACTTGACAACTAAATGTTACTTTTTTCATTCTCTACCTGCCAGGTAGGCTCTTTTTGAGTTATAATATGAGGCCCTTGTGTGTGAAGTTCTGTGCCCATGAGTAGTGTTCTGCAAATCGTTCGGGATTTCTCAGTATTTTTGCCCAATTTCACTTTTTTTGAAGCTGTTTTGGCACTGCTGATTCCTGGGCAGGGAACAGCCATGTTGTCTGTTGTGTGGAAGGTGTGGCTTGCTGGTGACCTGGCCTGACAAAGGCTGCAGTGCTTGTGTCTTCCCTGTCTGCTGTTACACCACCAGGCAGTTAAATGTGCCTTTGTGGCAAGTCTTCCTTAGCTTACTGAAACAGCAATCAGCAAAAATCTTTCTGGTTTTCATTAAAGATAAAAAGAAGGGAACACAATTTAGATAGCTTGAGAAGCCTCACTTCACTGACATTGTTACTCTCACTACTTTTAGCCATGTTCTGTTTCTTAGTTGGTAACTTGTTTTTTTGGAATGGCACTAAAATTTCCTTTTGGAAGTGTTACAGTGTGAAAGGGCAGTCTGTGCTTCCCTGTCTGAGTAGGAGAGTCTCCTCCTCACACTGCACACCGTGGCAGAGAACTTAGGAAAGGAGCAGAATCAGAGGCACTCATGCAGCAGTTCCTTGGCTTGTTCTTTCTAGGTTCTACATAATTTTAAGTCTTGAATTGCAGGACTTGCTTGTGTTCCCTGGAGGCAAGGAGTGCATTCTACTGGGTCTTTAACCTAGTAGGCTTGATGACTAAACTGCATGCTCAAGGTTTCTCCTACAAAGATGATGTGTCTGTTGTTTCAGGATTCTCAGAGGAGTCCTGGCATTAGATATGGTTATGAAATATGTTAGTTCAATAACTGAAACTAAATGCCATAACAAGCAGAGCATGTAACTTAGGCTCAACATACTCGACCAGCCAAGCTGTTCTCAGAACAGAAGATTGATATTTTAATTTTCTGATTAAGTGAAAAACAACTTGCTTTTTTTGTTTGCAGACAGATCCAGTTGATTATGTGGAAAGCCTTTGTGAGAACATGCAGTTGTTCCCAAAGGAGGATTTTCTGACGGGAGACCAGCTCTTGTTTGAATACAAACCTGAGGTAAAGATTCTTTGAACTCTGATGACAGGTTTTGCTGTAAGGAAAATATGGCTGTACTGTCTAATATAGGCATGGATACAGGCATTTGTAATGAGGCATAATACAGGCACAGGTTTTGTATTAATTGAAACACTCCCTTTCTATTCAGAAAGCAAATCTCCTTTTTTCTAAGCTCATTATGCCTTGTTCTTCCTCGGTTCAGACTAAGAAGTCTTTGTTATGTCAGGCAGAGCCAGAGTTGCATTTGACCTGAAGTCTTGTCTTGAACTTGTAGATCATTGCTGATGCCCTCAACCAGCTCAGTCCTCAGAGAGCCAACCTGGTTCTGCTGTCTGCTGCCAACGAAGGCCAGTGTCATCTAAAGGAGAGGTGGTTTGGAACACAGTACAGCGTGGAAGGTAAAACAAAGGCAGAAACTCACAGAATGTCTGGTTCATGCAGCAGAGATATTAAAAGGGTGACAACACAAAATACAACTCCAGGGAAGTAGAGAAGTGAATCCTCAGTGCTGAACTCACCTCATCATTAGTCAAATACTCTGTCCTACTTGGTAGTTGTTCTTCTTTGTTTGGTATCAGTTGGGTTTCCACTCCCTAGTTCACAATTGTTTTAGGAGGCAGGGCTGCCATTCAAGCCCTGAGCAGGGAAAAGAACACAAACAATGGAGGACAGGGTGTGTTGGTAGCTGGATTACTAATGCAGACAGGATTGATTTATTTTAATAGGACTGCTCCAGGGGAGTTTGTAGTAAGGGATTTAGAAAGAGTCATGATGAACTAGGTGACATTAAGAACCCCTATTGTACTGCTAATCTTTGTGGAGATAGTGAAGAGATGAGACTGGTCTAGAAATAGGATGGCATTGTACTAAGTAATAGGTAACTAAGTGCATTTACTGTTTTTTAATAGATATTGACAAGTACTGGAGTGATTTGTGGGCCAGTGACTTTGAGTTAAATCAGGATTTACACCTTCCAGAAGAAAACAAATACATAGGTAAGGCACCCGAGCATGAGTGAATTCTTCCCCTAATAATTTACTTGAGAATTTTCTGTGGTTTAGAAACAGTCTGAATTTCCATCTGCACATCAGCCTGTTTTTTGAAAATTTAAAAATATGGGAGCTCTGTTCACCTGAAGTTTATTTAATTTATAAGAACTAAGTTTTTCTAAGGTCATATAGCCATATATAAATCTTACATAGCCAGAACAGACCAGGCATTACACAGCCAGTGAGAGTTAACACAGAGCTCCAGACATCCTAGAAGAGCAGTTTTGTTTACTTAGTCCTGCTGGTTTTGAAAACATAAAAATACCTGGCTTTGTTGCAAAACCCAAATGAAAATAAACCTACAGTTTATATCCTGGATGGAATGTAACATCACTATTTCTGCACTGCTCCTGAGCCACTGTTCTGGTGTGGAACTGAAAAATAAATGTAATTTGGGGTCCAGGAAAGTATTATCACATGTAGTTTAGCAAACTGGGAGGGGGCAATGTATTCTGTTGATAATTTTGAAGACTTCTATGTGTGTAGTCTGGCTGTGTCATCCACTAACTAACTTGTGGTTTTGGTTTGGCTTTGCTTTTTGTCAGCCACTGACTTCGCTTTGAAAGTTGCTGACTGCCCTGAGACAGAATATCCAGTCAAAACACTAAGCACACAACAAGGCTGTCTCTGGTACAGGAAGGATGATAAATTCAAAATCCCAAAAGGTAAATGCCTGAAGAATAGGAAGTCCCTGTTTTTACCAGCTGCAATTTATTTGAAGGCAAAGAACCCATGATAGTGTTCACCATTTAAACTCGGTGTTTACTGCCAGCTCTTCCGTGGTGCTTTTGATGTGTTTATTAGCTACAATAAAAGAGAAGCAGCTCAAATACCTTGCAGCAGGGGAACCCTGCTGATACCTCAGGTTAAGAGTGGGATCACTGAAGTACACTGACTTCTGAATGTCTGACTGTGGGCAGAATTTGGCAGCCAGAATGTGATACTGAGACACGGGCTTGAACATGAAGGACCACAGGAATAAGGAAAGACTTGAGTCTGCTCTACGGAAAGAGAAAATATATCTGAGCCCATGGGGGGAAAACAGATTTCTGCTTTCAAGCAGAATGTCACAGTTTTTAATGTTTGTTAAACAGATGTTTTGTGGAGGTTTCTTGTTTTATTTGGTCGCATCATGTGAGTTACTATTTTGCAAAGCTTTGTGTTTTCCCTTATTTGGTATTTTCAAGGGAAGTTTTTGGAGTGAAAAAGAGAAGACATTTGATGACTAAATATAAGCAAAAATATATTCTTACAGATAAATGACCATATTCATTAGACTCAAAATGTGACCAAAGAATAAGAACCCAATGGAAATGCATTTCACTTTAGAAAGCTGCCACTTTTTATACAATTGGTGATTTCAGTTTCTTTTTCCAGGTTATGTTCGTTTCCATCTGATCTCTCCATTGATTCAGCAGTCTGCTGAGAAGTAAGGATTATATTATTTGTATTTATCTTGCAGAGTAACTAAATTCCCATACCTAGTGGAAAACGATGAAGAGAGGTTAATTTTAAGCTGGACTAGAATGAGGCTTCCTTCTCTCACGTTCTTACACTTTCCACCTGGTTTATCTGTGGTCTGGTGAGAGTGGTTCTGAGAGTGGTTCAGACCGTGACAGAGCTGTGTGAGCTGGAATCTTACTCATTGCAAAGAGCAGCTGAATGTTAAAATAATTGCTAAGTAGTGTTGTGTGCTTTCTAGACAAAGGGAAACTTGCATTCTGTATTTCCAGGTTTGTTGACAATTTATTTCTTAATCTCATTTGACTCGAGTATTCATTGCTGTTGGAGAACTTCTTGTGTGCGCCATCAAACCCATTGGGCTTGATTTTATCTTTCTTCTGTTCCTTCCTTTTTAAAATTTTTTTCTTTCTTTTTAACCCTCTGCCCTTTTCTCCATCCAGCATAGTTTTATTTGATACGTTTGTAAACATCCTTTCCCACAACCTGGGTGAACCTGCCTATGAAGCAGACGTTGCTCAGCTGGAGTACAAGCTGGTAGCTGGAGAGCATGGCTTAATCATTCGAGTGAAAGGATTCAATCATAAACTACCTGTAAGTTCTGCTGTAGTGTCACTGTGCTGGTCAGCTGAAAAAGGAGAAACTGGAATATCTCAAACAGAAATGTTGGAGTTCCAGGCTGCGTTTGTTTCAACCGAATGTGGAAACTCCTGTTGGTTTAGGATATTGAGCTTATTTCATTCACTTTCTGAAAATGCTGTCCTTTGGAAACTGTGATTTGGGGTGGAGTTGTTTAGTGAAGAACATCTAACAGAACTGAGGAATGTGCTTTAGTGTTATGGTGATGATTGTTAAAAATTATTTTTAAGTTACTGTTTTAATTTTAAATTATTATTATGTAGGATTAAGTTTAAATTTGGTCTTTAAAAAAAATGACTTAACACTGTTTTCTTTACAGCTTCTATTTCAGCTCATCATTGATTACTTGTCTGACTTCAGCTTCACTCCAGCAGTTTTTGAGATGATAACAGAGCAGCTGAAGAAAACATACTTCAACATCCTCATCAAGCCTGAGACGCTGGCCAAGTGAGTTCTGGGGGAGGGCAAAAAGTGGCTGCACTGTAAGTGTGGAGGTTGAGCTGGAGAGCTCAGGAATTGCTGCTCTGCTCATGGAGGCTTGTTCCAGGGTCTGCTTGTGGCTTAAAGAGCTCAAGCAGCTCTGCAGCCAGCAATACCAAACATGGAGGTCACCTTGGACATCCAGGTAGCTGCTGTTCTGAAGAGACCTGCAGCCACCAGCAGGTGCTGAGGGAGTGCAGGATCAACCCACAGCAATGCTCTTGGAGACCATCTCCCTGTCTCCAGTATGATCCTGAGTCAGAAATGGGGTCTCTTACATGAAACAGCCTGTGGTTTTGTTTTTCTTCCTGCCTTGCAGGGATGTGCGTCTCCTGATTTTAGAACATGGCAGGTGGTCCATGATTGATAAATACCAGACACTGATGAAGGGCCTTTCCATTGAGGCTCTCTCATCCTTCGTTGAGGCTTTCAAGTCACAGCTCTTTGTAGAGGGTCTCGTACAAGGAAACTTCACCAGCAGAGTAAGTTCTAGAGCTTCAGCCCCTGGCATGCACTGAAGCTTGTTGTTAAAATGTGCTTTAACAGGGTTGCCCGACTGCAGCCCTCCCCTGGAGCTGCCTCTCCTGTCCTGGCAGCCTGGGGGCTGCTGCTTCAGGGCAGTGTCACCTCCAGCAACTGGGGAATGTGTGTCTAGGTGAGCCGCTGGGGAGTCCACAGTTGTCAACTTGAATAGAGGGTTGTTGGTTGTTCTCAGAAATTTTTATTTAAACTGCAGAGAGGGGAAAATGAGGTGGAAATGTTCCTGTAGCCTCTGGTTTTTATTTGCTGTACTGATGTATTTGAGATTGAGGAATTGCTGTGGTGGTGCCACAGTAGGGGGCTTCCCTCAAAGTGCATTCATCCTGGAAATTTAATTGCCTGCATGGTTTGATCAAGCCTCACTGAGGTCCAGTCATCTCCAGTCTTGCTAAAGACCACAGTATTCATCAAAATCTTCCACCCCGGGAGTAAGTCACATACAGTCCTGCCAGGCTTTTTAAAATAGGGTTGTAAAGGGGCTTAGCTCCATGTGCCCAGCTCATTAAGTGCCTGTGTGTGCCATGGGAGAGAAACCTACAGTTAGGATCTGTGCCAAGAAGTTTGTCTTAGCTGGTGATGTTTGTCCTCAGACCGTTTAAAGCCTCCTGAAGAAAACATGCCAACGTCCTTTGGGAGGTCAGATTCTCGTAATGCCAGCTCTGTCTGTCCTCCTGAGCTGTGGGACTGAAGGAGGTCTGAAAAATCTAATCATGAGTTGCTAACAAACTTTATTCAAAATGTTTTTATTGCTGCAGCCTGTGTATGAGCTGAGCTGCTTTCACAGTGTGGCATGTGCAACCCTCTAACTCCTACATCAGGTTGACTGTTTCTCTTACTTCCTCACATTGCTTCCACTTAAGAGTGGAAGAGTCTCCTTCCCAGAGCTCCACCTTCATGCCCAAGAGCAGGGCCTGATCTCCTCCTGTGTCCACCCTTTGCCTGTGTGATGGCTGATGCTGTTTCTCTGGCTTCTCCTTCTGGAGAAGTTACAGTGCAAGAAACTGTCTGGAGATGCTTTTTCCTTGGCAGGGTGGTGCAGTGGTGTCTGGAGGGACTCAGGATAAGGCGAGGGGGCAGGGATGCAGGTGGCAGGGCAGAGCTTGGCTGTTCTTGCCCTGGGGCTCACTTTTTCCAGTAGTGTGCTGTGTGTGTGGCTGTCAATTGGGGCAATAATTCTAATTGAAAATTTATGCTTTCTCTTCTAGGAAGCAAAGGATTTCCTGAATTATGTTGTTCAGTGAGTATCTCTTGACTCTTGCACCACTCATCATGTGGAAACTATATGAAGCTAAGATTCTTCCCTGGAGGAGGAGGGGGTCAAGGTGGGAGTGATGCAGAAATTCCCTTCTCCCCTCCTGGATACCATGCTGCTGGTGTTTGTGGGAGGTGGCTGTTGAAGCAGGACGTGGTTGTGGTTTAGAGAAGGAGAAAATCATGTCAGACTGAGGGTGTAAATGCCTGGGAAAATAAGATGTGAGCAGGGGTGTGATGCTTTGCTGTCTGTGCTCCCTCCAGGAAGCTCCAGTTTGCTCCTCTGGCCCATCCCTGCCCTGTCCAGTTCCGGGTGGTGGATTTACCAAATACCCATCTGCTCTGTAAGGTGAAAACTCTCAACAAAGGTGATGCCAACTCAGAAGTGACAGTGTATTACCAGGTAAGGGGTTAGCTCGGTGGGTGCCTCTCTATTCCCTCTGGGAGCTTTATGGTTGTACTGATGTCACAGCCTGGGGAGCAGTCTCTGGGCAGGGATGTCAGGGTGTGCTGAAAACTCATGTGAGCAAAACACCCTGGGCATAAAAGGCTGAACCCAGGTGGGCTCTCACAGCCTGGGGAGCTCCCTGAAAACAGTATCTTCCTCTCCCAGTCTGTTCTAGTGCTGGGTTTGTGTCTTGGTCATCATCTGGTGCCCTCACCACTGACCTCATGGTCCTGGGCTGAGGCCCCTGTGGAAAACAAGAACTTTTCAGCTGTCCCTGCTGTGATTTTTAACTTAGTGCTGCAGCCCAGGCTGAGCTGTGTGCCAAAACTGTCACCTTGGTCTGAACTATAGCATTTAACTCCACGAAATCACCCTGAATTCTTCATTTTCTTTCTAGTCAGGTGCCAGGAACCTAAGAGAATATACCGTGATGGAGCTGCTTGTGGTAAGTTAGTGTTTGTCTCCCAACTCATCCCAGCATGTCTTCCCTGAACAGAGTGCTTCGAGCTAAGATAAGGCCCATGGGGCTAAAAGGTACAAAGGGGACAGCATTAATTATTGCTGATTAAATGTCCAAGTGTTTGGGACAAGGTCCCTGAGCTGCTGCAGTTATGGTCAGTATGGAAGGCTGAGACCTCTGTTAGCCCAGTAGGTGCAGCTGGAGCAGCAGCACCTCAGCTGTGTCCCACCCTGTGACCACAGCTCTGCACAGGCCCGGGGTGGCTGCAGGGGAGCACCACTGCTGCTGTAACGTGTTTCTGCTGTTTCAGATGCACATGGAGGAGCCTTGCTTTGACTTCCTGAGGACCAAGCAGACCCTCGGGTGAGTTGGCTGTAGAGGACAACTTCTACACGCCTGTTTTTGCTTCCCCCTAGTATTTTTACTCTGGAAACCCTTCTAGCACAGTGACTAACTCCTCAATTAATGTAATAGAAACAGCAACAGCAAAACTTAAGAGCAGCCACCAATACCAGCTGCAGCCAAGTTGCTTTTTAGTCCTGTAATAATTGCATCTGTTACCAGTGTGTAACTCAGAATTACCCAGCAGCTCCACGTTGCCCAGGGCTGTCTTCACAGCAGCTCCGTGGGGTGTAGGAGCCTCCCTCAGAGACACCTTCTACCTCAGGAAACTGGCACAAGCTTGTCACAGCTATAGCTCTGTCACCCTTATCAGCTGGAGTGCAGGAACACAAACCCAGATACTCTGCCAAGCTTAAAAGGATTTCCTAAAAATGAGAAAACACTGAAGTGCAGTGATGCAGGATGTAAACAAGTCAATTGAGAATTTATACCTGAGATTTTTCTTTCTAAAGTACCAACACTTTTTTAACTTATAGCATGTCCTGTAAACGAAAATTTAATTGTGCTTGTGGAATGACTTTATTGTTCCCCCCCCCTTTTTTTTTTAAGCTACCATGTCTACCCTACCTGCAGGAATACTTCTGGCATTCTTGGCTTCTCAGTCACAGTAGCAACCCAGGCAACTAAATACAAGTAAGTGGGTGCTGTGTGGTTAATGTTGGTCACCACTCACATGTCCTCTGCTGGAGGTGTCTTGTGGGGACAGGAGGAATCACCTGGCTGTCCCTCGATGTGTTTTGCTGTGCAGAGCCTCTCTGTAATGGCAGCTGTTGCTGTCACCTGAGTAAAAAGGGCTTCAGCATGGAGAATTTGCAGCAACTGGTCTTATGGAAGTGAAGCTTAACAAGGTGGACAGTGGACCCTGCATGTATTCAGGCACTGAATGTCTGAGCTTCATGGGATATAGTGAGATACCAAACTAAGTGGTGTATTTACACAAAATCCAGCTGAGTAATTATGACTGAGAGCATTTCACTTAATCTTCTTCACAGTTGCCTTGTTTGCTTTTGCTCTCATGTCAGAGTTCACACCTGTTTCAGGCTATGGATGTTTTGTGGGTTTTATTCCAGGAAGGGAGATAGGGGAGAGCTCCAAGGGAAGGTCAAGAGTAGTTCTGGTCTACTACACTGCTGGCAGTTGTGACATAGTGACTGCAAAACAGTCTTAGGCTGCTTTAAACTGCTGCAGTCCTGACTGGAATAGGGAGCAGTAATCCAAAGACTAAAACATCCCAGTGCCCCTTTGAAGCTCTTCTGCCAGGAGACCCTACATTGCCAAGCAAATCCTGTGTAGCTGCTGTTCTGGTTCAGTTTCTGCAGACAGAACAATATTATGGTTTTGTTCAAAGCTGGGGATAACTGCAGGTGTTTGAAGGGATGTATGAAAAATATGCAAATTATGCAAAATAATCCTGTGTTGGTAAAAGTTTAATTAGCAGAGTACTGCTGCCTCTAATTTTCATGTTTGGATGATGCTTCCATTACTGAGGTCTCTGTCATCTGTGAAGGTTTTTCATGTTTCAGAAACCTCCCATCATGTTAATTTCCTTTCTTTTTTGTCTTACTCCAGTAGAACATGACTAATTTGTGCAGGGCTCAGGCCTGCAGTCGGGGTTCCTACAAGCTCTAGTTGGGCTTGTCAGAGCAGCAACTCCTCTTGCTGCTCAGTTATCTCAAGTCCCTGTGTTTGAACAATACTTAATAGAGCTAAAAATCAAAGCACTGGTTTTGTTGTTCACTGATCTTTGGGAAGACAGATAGACAAGATGGTGTTCACAGGTGGCCCACACCTTCCTTCATCATTTGGGGGCTGTTGTGCTACTTTACACCTCAGTAGTGGTTTTTTTTTTCCTTTTTGGTTTTCCTGCCTGATTTAATTTTTTAACTCTTTTCTAGTTCTGAACTGGTCGACATGAAAATAGAGGAGTTTCTTTCTTGCTTTGAAGAGAAAATCAAGCATTTAACTGAAGATGCTTTTAGCACCCAGGTAAAACTTGATCTTGGAAAGCTCTTCCTTGAACTGCTGAATGCCACCTAAGCTGGAGGATTTGGTTACATCTATCTGGCATATTTCTGTCCAGAAACCTCAAAGGACTCACTTTTAAATCCTGCCTCTTATTCCCTTCTGCACTCTCTAAAGATTTGCCCTCTGGCTGTTCACAGTTAAGCTTGAGAGCAATGAACTACCTCACTGTAATTTGGGTTTTCTTTCAGCTTCAGTGAAGATGATAGTAAATTAAAGTAGTTTTCAACACTGTGATAAGAATCGTTTTGTCTTTTTTTTCAAATGTAGGTTACAGCTTTGATAAAACTTAAAGAATGTGAAGACTCCCATCTTGGAGAAGAAGTGGACAGGAACTGGAATGAAGTTGTGACACAGCAGTATCTGTTTGACAGGCTGGCCCGTGAGGTGGGTGGTCCCTCCTTGTTCAGAGATGCCACGTGGAACACTCAGACACCCCTTTTTGCAGCAGTTTTAAATGCAATAGACAGGGGGATGAATACTGGTGACAGCTGTCACCTTTCAAAACATGCTGGTTTTAAAAGGTTCTTTGATGTAATGGGATATAGTTTATAGAGGAAACTTTTTTTTTGTGTTTAAAATGACTTGAATCACCACTGTGCTACTTCAACCTCGTTCCTGTGGGTTTCAGATTGAAGCTTTGAAGTCTGTCACAAAATCAGACCTGGTCACCTGGTTCCAAGCTCACAGAAGCAACACAAAGAAAGTGCTCAGTGTCCATGTGAGTGTTTGTCAGCTCCATGTTGCCAGCATCTGAACTGCCAAACTTTGATCATCTCAGAGAGGCCAGAAAGGGGGTGGCAGAAGAACTGTAATTTTTAATCCATATTACTGTTAAAATTTAGACAATATTTAATTATTATTGTCATTTGAATTGCATTTAAGTATCTGTATTTGCTTGTCAGGGCAAATGAACATCGAATGAGATCCAAATTTTAGAAGCGTAGAGCCAAATATCTTTTTTTTGGTAACTTTTTTCCAGGTGGTTGGGTATGGAAAACATGAAGGGGACTCAGAGGTTACAGCAGTCTCAGAAGCACGGAATTCTTCATCTGGTGAAATACCTCATCTTACTTTCTTGCCCCCATCTTCTTTTATGACTGATGTTACTTCCATCAAGGACATCAAAGCTTACACATCAACTCTGAATGTCCTCCCTTACCATAAAATATTAAAATAAAATTGCCATCTTGCCCTGCACTGATGAGTAATGCAGGTGTTTTCTGCAGCATAAACATGACAAACCTACTTGTATTAAAACAGGGCTGTAGTGTTAGCTGGGATGAAGAGATGTCCACTGAGATACTGAGGAGCCTTTCCTCAACTAAGTTCCCACCAACCTTTCTCATTAATCTCTCAAGTTCATTAAGCACAGGCACAGCCCTGACTTGCAGCTGGACTGAAGGGAGAGTTCCACCCTCACCAGGAAGATGCCACCTTCTCCTCTCCAGCTGTCCACCTGCTGTTTGTTCAGACTCTCTTGTGCACCAATCCTGCCATGCTGGGCAGTTGTCTACTAGCACTTACAGCTCCTCCAATAAAGCATTCTGCAGGTCACCTGGAGGAGCTACAAAGGGGGAAAAAAAGCCTAAGGCTTCAATCTCACTGTGCTTTTTTTTTTTTCCCCCTGTATGCACAACAGACAGAACTGAGCTGACATGAAATAAAAGCTAGATTTAACAGTGGAAAGAAAAACAGATTGATTGCTACACATAGATTCTTACCTGACCATTATTTAACTTCAAGCAAATGCACAGAAATGCTAATATTTCTAAGCACTGGTGTGTTCATAAGGGAGGCAAGGCTGGATGTGGAGTCCACTGCTGTGGACTGCTGCAAATTCTGCTCCTTTTGTTAGTTCATTTTAAGAAGTAGGTTTAGCTGCAAGGATTTCAGTAGGAAAAAAAATGTAATAGTAATGCTTTTCACATAAAACAATTGATCATTATTCAGCTGAGTAAAGTCTTGCTGCAAAGGTTTATTATGAAATAAAAAGTCCATAAGAGAAGTTTGAAAAACCTATTTTATGAAGCTTTAAGATGCACTGAGTAGAATTATCTATGGTTACATTTTAATCTCAAAATAACAGTTATTTTGGGCAAGACACTGAAATGCCAAAAGATTATCATACAGGTGGAAGATAACATTTATGTAGCATTTTCTAACAAATTGTCCCCTCAGAGGAATCATATTTACACATTGCAAACATGAGCTAGATTTAAATTATGTCTTGCATTTCGTTTTGTGTTTTTTAACTACGTAGAACCCAGGAATATTTCTCAACTGATACCAATGCCATGGCCTTCACAGTGGTCATACAAAGTGTATCTGCCTGGGGGCCCAGGTTCTCCAACGCTTTAGAAGCACCAGTGCCAGGGCCCCAGCACCCTGCCCGTGAAGCCTGCACACCCTGCCAGTACAGCCTAAGTCACTGCACAGCCAAGACGTTTCTTGTTTTATTTAATTGCTTATCTGCATCAGTAAGTCCAGTATCCCTGAGATAGGAACCACTGCAGTTGGAGGGGCAGGCTCTCCAAACGGTACGTACATGATAACTGATGACTCTCTTGGTACCAGATGTAAACTTAGCTGAGCCAAGGCTTGAATGTTTTCTGGTTTCATACCCACTTAGTGTTTGTTGGCAGCAAGTCGTTTCAATAGTGGCTCATCGTAAACCCAGCATTCTCCATCTTCATGGAATAACTGGAACAAAGGGAATCATCAGATGTCAGCTTTTTATGACTCGGCTGGAAAGCAAAAAATGCTGCAGGTTAGAGGGCATTTACACTGTTCAAATAAAGCTCACCCTTGTTTCCCATGAGGTCTCATTCTCCTTTCTGGCTCTGGCTTCAGCTCTTTGTCTCTCTTCAAGCGCGTGCTTTGCAGCTGTGGCTGCATCGATGTCTCTGATTTTTAAGTTGTAGGTCACATCCTTCCATAAGCTTAAAAAAGAAATTGAATGGAGACTGCTTTATAGAAGCAAAGTGCTACAAGGTTTTAGAAACATATTACTGGCTATTAGTCATCGATGTTTGTGTGAATGCAGGTAGGTCTCACTTATCAAAAGGGCAGAAAACCCCAATATACATTAAACCACAGCTGCACTGTCTATTGCTGGGAGTAGGAAGCTGTGATGGAGCTCCCTGGACTTCCCTGGAACATAGTCCTGATGAGGATGTGACCAAGAACGACAGGTCTCTTCCCCCTTAAAACCCCAACCTGCCTGTACCTTGGCTCTGTCCTGCAGAAAAGGCTAATGAGAACAGTTCCTCCATCCTCATTTAACCAGTGAATGGTTAAATACGCCATTAGTCAAGACTCTGTGCTGCAAACCTGGGTCTAACAACAACAACAAAGGGTCTTAAATAGCCCAGTTAACTAAAGTTCTTACCAGCGAGACTCAAAGTCTTCTTGGTCCTCCAATTTCCTTACCTTCTTCTTAATTGTAGGCATTTTCTTGGTATCTATAAAGACAGCATTCTCCTAGAGAGAGATTTTTAAAAAAATAAAGTAAAAAACCAGTTCTTTAAAGACTTCATAAACCTTCACATTCTAGTACACTGGTTGTTAGGAAAGACATGAAAAAACATTCTTTAGATTTGGTTCTTGTTACAGAAGTCACATTACCTTAAGAATAAATTGACAAATTCAGGACTTTTATCCCAAATTCTGCATTCCTGTGATCTGGGCAGCTTCATACAAGTTCCCAGCTATTAATGTTTGTTTTGTTTGTTGTTGTTTTTGTTTAGTTTTTATAACCAACCAAAAAACCCAAAAGAAAAAAGCTGCTTTACCCCTGTTGTGTATTTTGCATACATGACACCATTCCATTCTCCTTCAATTGAGCAGAAGGGTTTCTTGTCATTGGGAGAACTAAACAGAAAGAAACAGACACTGCTCATTTGTATTATGGTAACTGAAAAGACCCTAAAGGATCAAAACTTCACCCTAGTTGCTGTACAGTGTTTTTTTTATGTCAGCCCTTAAAACACCCATCACCAAAACAAAAAGGTTCTGTTATACGTGAGAAGTTTTCTATGAATTAGTTCAACTGGATAAACCTTACAAAGAAGGTTCCAGGATAAGCCAGATCTTGCCCTAGGGCTGTATCTCCATTTAGAGTTTAGGAAACTAGTTACAGGCTTTCAAAACAGATTTACAGTGGTAAGTTTAAGCTTAAAAAGGTTTAACAAACTCAAAGGTTCCTCCCCAGACTACTGGGAAACACAAACACTCGTTCACAAATGAGGTCTGTCAGTGGGTGTCAAGAAGTGATTTAAAACCAAGTTATGGATCTTCATTTTGTCAGTATCACTTCCTGACATTACAGCAGATCTCCAAACAAGATCAGAATCTCCACGGGATTCTCTGCTCTAGGGCATGTGGACAGGGTGTAACCAAAATCCACCCAACCACGGGTATAAATACATCTGTGAAAGTGCAGCAGAGCTGTAATGACACACTATGAACAGCAGTATTACAAGGCTTGCTTCAGTATTTTTAGGAAAAATAATGAAGACATTTTGGATGATTCGGAGTGAAAATTGAAATTCCTTTTGGCCAACATCTGGGAATGTTTTAGAGCAGTCCTATGCTGGTTCCCTCTCACAAATCCTGGCTATCAAATGGCATCCTGTGACAGGTAATCATGAGCTGAGTTAGTGGGTGTAGCTGTTCCAGTATTTCACTCATCAGTGTCTTGAAAAAACACTGTCAGCATTTCAGTAGGAAAAAAAGTGAGATTAACTGAAGAAACCTGCTTACAAGATTTCTGCTGTAATTCTGTGCTTCTTTCCTCCATAAAATGGTTTTGTGTGGAAGACAATGGAAGCGTTATAACCTGTCTTTGAGCAATTTATACTGCATTCTCCACCCAGTTCTATCCATGGCACAGTGAGAATAGACCTGCAATTATAAATACATGTGTGTATTTATAACCTTTTAACTGATAAATATTAAGCATGAAATATTACAAGGCATTAAAAACAAAAATGCCAAATAGAGCATTTACTTGCCTTCCATAACCATTAGGAAAGGTCAAGATGTAGTGCTCATCATGATCTAGGCATGAGACACACCCTGTCAAAGAAAAACAAAAATAGATTTCAAAAACATCCAGCAAAACCTCTACAAGACTCTCACTAAAAACAGACACCATAACAAGGAAAGGTGAAAAGCTATATTTAGTTACTGGGAACTTTCAGCTTCTAGAGAAGGCAGGGAGAGTTGCATTTATGTGAATAACTGGGCCCTAAATGATTTCAGCACACAAAATATGCAGAAGGAATCACCAGTTCCTAGATACATAAACTCAAATTACAAAAAATCAAACATGCCTTATGTTTAATAGGGTGACCTTAAATATTTTCAACAAAAAACCTCGTTGAAGAATGTAAATCCATCTTGTACTGCTAAGTTCACACAACACATACCTTGCCCAATGTTATGAACCCCAATAGACATTCCTAAGAATTTTGACTTGGTCCATATGTGAGCGTTGAACTGTATCCTCTTGCTAAAACACTCGGCGTAAAATGCTGAAACTGAAGAAAAAAAGTGTTAGAAATAGCAGCACAAGACACTTAGACTATTCTTTCCAAATTCATTCACCAGGAAATACCTCAAAGTGCCTCCTACTTATGTGGCAACTGAGTTTGCATTTTGTTTCTCACAAAAACAGTTTCTAGAGAAAACCTTCAGCTTTCAAGTTTGGAAAGAAGTAAATGCAAGATTTAAACCAAGAGCTGGCTTTGCTGTCCCTCCTTCCCAGATGCCATCCCTATTAGCCAAGTTGTTGTCAACTTACTTGGAGGATGATGGGAGACCTGCTCTGCCACGAACGTTACACTGCTTTTGCTGACCCAAGGAACTGGTCCTTCTGAAACTGTCTCCTGTGTGACAAGAGAGAGGGTTCCCATCACTGACAGTGTTTGCAAAACACTGGATGCTTCCCAAAAGAAGGTACTTCCATATTTGAAGGCTTCTAAAAATGTATTGTAGCCATTTTAATATGTCAGTTTGATAATTTGATGGGGGAAAACTCCCCACTCCTGGTTCCTAAAGAACATGCAAGTTTGACTTAAGCATGACTGTATTTGGGGAGATACCCCCTAACACAACAGTTAAACTGACAGTCATGTATAAACCCAATTCCAAAGCAATATTTAAATCCACTTAATGTCTTACTAGTTAATAAGAAATTAAGAGTTTTCATTTTTGCTTTTGAGAAAGTCTGATGCGTATGTTAGTAGTGACAACATTCCATGTATCACAAAAACATGAATCATTCATTTCCTGTGGCCAACCATGAAAAATGTCACTCATCATTAGAAGCAATGGAAGCACACATACAACATTGTCTTTAGGCCAGCAAATAGTGGGAGTCCAAACATTCACCTCAGAAACAAAGAGAATATTTCAACAAACAAAGGGGGGAGGGAGGAGATGCAAATTACATGGCAAAAATACTTGTTTTATATCTAAACAGTCACATTTAGATATACTAGACTGAGGCTACAGGAAGTATCACACAACAGCACTTCTGGAAAAAAAAAACCCAGGCTGCATTGCAAGTGCTAGAGCTTTCCTCTAGAATCAGGGTACTGTGTCACCTGTGGTTCACAGTGGTTCACATAAGTGTGGTTAATCCTCAAGTCTCACTGAAATTTGGGCAAGCAAGAGAAAAGCTCCTACATTGGTAGACTATTTCAGATCACAAGAGTGGCACTGCTGTTACTGTGTCCTTCACTTCACCAGACATACTCCAATAAAGCACAAAAGGAAGAGTAGTGGCCAGACACAGATGTACAACTAAAATATTATCCAAGCTCAGAATCCAAATTTGAGAAGTCTACAAAAAGATTTTAAAAGGAGAATTAAATATATTGGAGAAACTGCACTGCTTTCGATGCTGTGAGGGAAAGAAACCTCACTTAAAAATACAAGGGTTTAGAGAAATTATTCTTAGAAATAAATCAGAACTTTGAAAGAAAGGAATTCATACTCAATGCTACGAAATCACTCAGGAGAAAAGAGAACATTTTCAATAGGTCAAATAGTTCTTAAAAAACCCAACAGATCCGTTTTTGTTTAGGCAAGATATTTTAAAGAAAAAGGGTAGGGGGGATCAGTTAAGAAATTGCCTTAGTTTGTTAATTTCACTACTTAATGATAGCATAAGTAATTTTAGTCAGTAAATTAATAAAGCTTTGGGAATAACTCGCATGCATTCTAGGCACCAAAAAAAAAACATACCACAAGAAACTAACCATATCATCTTCACCTTCTGTGCCTGGTAACACCCAATGGCATCGGAAGATCTCACCCAAAATGGGATTGTAAGGCTTTTTAGCGACTGACCCTTTTCTTCCGGCGTGAAAAGCTGAGAGGTACCATTTAACCACTTGAACCATTCGTTCTTTTGGATCCTTCTGGTCACTAATGCTGCACAGGCCATAAGAGAGAAAAGGACAGACACCATTAAATACAAGCAGGTACCTCAAATACAGGGAAGCTTTTTGGATGTTTGGCTGTTTTACAAGTGAAGGTGTGACTACTTCGACTATTTTTCAAGTTCAGATCAAACCCCACGCAATATTCTTCAAGAACTACCAACTTACATTTGGCAGCCCACACGGGCCATAAACAATATCAGAACCATTAATGCTCTACTTGAAAAATCAAATACCTGACAAATAAGTCCGGATGTGCAAAAAAGTCAGCATACATTTCCAACAGTGATCTTCTTTCAAGGATAAAAGTTGGAAGAACCACCTGGGTGAAGTAAAACAGCTCTTACAGATCAAGATACTTTACCATCCTACGCAAAAGCGTTCTACAAACGAACTGAAAACAGCATGCAAAGCACACAGGGCTCTGTCTGTCTGTAAGCTGGTGGTGTTCTCAGACTTGCCAATGAGTCCTGACATTGGAAAGCCAGTTGCCATCTTCTAAAAACTGAAGATGTAAGGTGAGCTGGCTCCTGTCTGATGTATATTCTAGTCCTGCTTAGAGCGTATCCAACTACATGGCTGAGCTTAACAAAAGCTGTTCTTAATTAGAGTGACACTATTCAATTTTCACTTATTTTCAAAAATCTCCTTCCATGTTGTTATATCCTCTGATGTGCCTCTTCATGAAGATGAAGGTTAATCTTTTCCCTACTACTTTTCTTTCCCAACAGCATTTGCAGGTGCCCTTCTGGTGGATCAGCGTGGTGCAGACCACTGTTGAAAGCAGTGTTGGTTGCTGTTGTTGACTTTCAAGTGATCCAGACAAGATGCATGCTCATGATGCTAACTGGCAGCTGAACTTGAGATCAGTAATTTTCTCAGATCACAGATAGTTTTCAACTACTCCAGAAGTTCCCCAAACCCGTTTTGGATCAATTCCTACTCAGAACTGCCAGAAGCTTTCCATAGTTCACTTGTGAGCTGCAGGGCATTTCCTCAGAAAAGTGTTAAGTTTATCTTTCTATTATCTGTCTTGAGTTCCAGACTGGACAGTTAAAGTCATCCACTTAGGGAAACTAATAATAGGATTAATCTCTCCTGTTCTTTTTCAATCTGGAATTACTTGTTTAAATTTAACCAAGCTGCCTAGAAAGATCAATGCCTTCAGAATGCTGTTCATTCAAGCTTAAGACAGATACCAACATGCATCATACTCGGGAAAAACCCAACTCTGTACTTGCCAGTCTTACATAGAGCATTTTAAACTAAGTTATTAAACAAGATCCCAATTAAGCAAAGTATTTCACAGTATGCTTAATTCCCCCATTTATTTTATCTATCTCTTACTGAATGTCACCATACGCTAGGATCTTGTAGTGCTTTGTTCTAGGAAGCTAAAGGACAGGAGAAACATCACTACTGCATGGTGAAACATTCCCACAGCGTTCCTCTTATCCCAGCATTACAGACACTCCAGACACTCCAAGGATCAGGTTCAAAGACAACAGACAGCTACTTTCCAGAGCAAACTCTTTGCCTAAAGAGGTTTTAGCAGTTAGATATATTTATTCTGCTTTCATTTTCCACCCACTCCCCGGTACCAACTCCAATTAAAAAAACACCATGTTAGAGAGGTTATAGCTTAACTAGCTCTTGGAACAAACATACAGTTAAATTATTACTTAAACATTGAACTGATTTACAGAGAATTCAGGCTTTATTCCCCCTCCCTTCCCCAAGAACAGTCACAGCAAGTTTACCTTTGTTAGATCCATTCCTAATCTAACTTGTGATAACAGATGCATAATAACACTCTTATGTTCTTCCACTGATTCTCCTTCCCCATCATCCTCTCGATCATCAGGAGGATCGAAGAGATCTAGAGAGACCAAATTGCTTTTGTTTTTCTCTAAACCTTCAAAGACAGACTGCATTTAATTAGCATGTATATTAGCTGTCAAAAACGTCTTGTTTATAACAGTTTTTAAATCCTACAATTCAACAATCCCCCATTACGAAAGAAAAATAAACCATTTTCCTCAAGTACCTTGTCACATATAAACAATCATACAGATATTGACACAGTTTACACACACATTAACAATCAGGTTCACACAGTCCTCTTACCTGCATCATTTGTCCCATTAGACAGGGAAGAATTGAGGGACTCTGTGGTATCTGGACGTTTCAGACTGCTCCCTGTACTGCTCCGAGTCAGGACTGCAGCAGACTCTGAAGAACTGAAGGAGAGTAATAAATTCCCATAATTCACAATGAACTAATGCAGAACAAGTTATTACCATTTGATACACATAGACACCAATTCCCTGAGGAGTGTGTTGACAGATATGAATACATATGCTGCATAAGATTTCACAGAAAACTTAAGACTGTAGCTCAACAAATGGGAAAGCCTGCAGTCTGAGTGAACAACACCTGAAGGCATCAAAACAGTTGAATACTTAACTCTGCTTTGAGTTAGTGTGTGACAGATCTTAAACTTAATTTTCTGATTCATAAAAAAGAAGATTAAACAGCCATTCTGTGGAAAGGCAGTCAACTTAAAAATAAATTAGCCCATTCCCTTTTGTATTTACTAGGTACCAAAAGCTGCAACAAATGCATATGAAATACACCATGGTCTCAGATTGACACGTGCTGGTAGCTTCCCAGGTTTGGTTAGAGTTTTGTCAACGTGTCTACCTGGTGGAACGGGAAGGAACAGAGGAGGAAACTGCATCCCTCACAGACAGCTGTACTGGGGGAAGGGGTAATCTCATTCTGTTACACAGAGTGACTTTTTTACCTCCCCCTGCCTTTTTTTTTTCTTTAAAGCAAATGTAGCTTATTCCCTCATTTAGCTTAAATAACTTTTACAAGCAAACAAGCCATGCCCTTGTAGATAAAAACTGTACTCAGCACACACTGCATACTTTGAGTTACTTACTCCATACACCGCTTTGGGGAAGAACTGCTCTGATAGAATTCATCAGCATCATAGAATTCATCCTCACTGCTTGAGTAGGAAAAATCTGGGACTGTGTTTGGAGACAGGTTGACATGGCTTGGAGAGGTGAGACTGCTGCTAGGTGCTGACTGCCCACTTCCTATGGAGTATTAAAAATTACAGATGTAATAAGAAAACCAAATGAGTTTAAAATTCATCTGAGTATGATTGTTCAAATCAGTGAAGACCAATACAAAGTCAAAGGTATGATAACTTACAAAATTAGAAACTGATGAAATGTTGATTAAAAGCAACATCCACAAGACAATACCATGTTATCTTAATAGCTAATTACTTTAGGTTACAGGCTGTATATATTCAGGTTTTGTTCTTGTACTTCAATGAGACAGTTACACACAACTGTACCTGTACTATTTGGTGTTGGAGTCTGATTTCCAAGTGAAGCTACTACAGGTCCCACTGGCAAAGACGAGGGTCGCTGCTCTGACTTGCACAACTGAGCAGGTTCTAGGGGATATTTTGATACATTAAACCCAAAAGTCACATTTAAATATGAGGATTATACTTTTGTTGGGAAAGGGATTCCAAATTATTTCACCTCACCTTCAAAAACTACATTATTTTCTATCACAGCCATTCAGACAGAAAAACATGTTTTTGTCATCGTTATCCAGCTCTTTATTATTATTAAGCAAAGATGGCATTTTTAATAATTGCAGTTATTTAGCTGGAAAGCACTATCTTTTCTGAAAACGACAGTTTCATTTATTTTAAGAAAGTATATTAGAAATGTAAGCTGGAAACTTAGAGCATGTACCAGCTTCTCCACAGAATTAGAGGCAGATTTACCTGATGGCTGAGGAAGCTCCTGCTCCTTTCCCTTCCTTTGCACCCCCGTGGTGAGCGTGCACCTCTAAGTGCAGCGTGCAGCTGTGCTGCCTATGTGACACAGCAGCTCTCCACCATTAGGCAGCCCCTCCATCCAGACTGCAGTTCCATCCTGCTCTGCTCATTAGTATTTCTCCTGAGGTTCTTTTTCTGTACACCATACCTGCAGGTAGAACTGCTTGGGAAGGCATCGTGCTGATCCCTGACTGCTCCAAAGGGCTGGGCTGGTACACTGCGTCAACTGGGTTTATAGTGCTCTGAGACAGAAGAAAGAAAAGCACATTTTTTTCTTAATTAAAAATAACAATCAACAAAGCACTGATAGCAAGAACATTGTGAGCACAAGAAATGCCCAAATGCAAGATAGCAAATTCCTGAGAGAGAAAGTAAAACACAAATTGACAGTTGAGGACATGAGAAATACTTTCAAAGTGGTAATACTTTGATTCTTCACACAGATTTTACACTAAGCTGAATTTGCTCCAGATTTGAATTGCCCTATGAAGAATTCTTATTTCAAGTTCTAGCTTCTGGTATTTCTTCCAATGTCCATTAATAAATAGCGCATGCAAAGAGTGGAAAGTTAGATGCAAATTATCTGACAAAAATTAGGATAGGTAAGCTGTATTTTTATAACAATTTTCATTCCAAAAAATTATTTTTTCCACACCATAGTAAATCAACCCATAAATTAGAACAAGAATCATCAAGCATGCTTACAGCCATGAAGTGATTTTGTTGCCAAAACTCTTCGCAATGCAAGCTGACAGTTTTCAGTGCATCTCCAGTAGAGGAGATTTCAATCTACTTATGAGTGTGGGCACTTCGAAAACGAAGCACCAATTCAACTTGACACTCACAAAAGTCACTGACTTCAGGATATGTTCCTTGCTTTTATACAACAAGCCTCTTGGAAATCTAAATTGCAATGTCTTAACCCAAACTAGCATGATTTTGCCTTGCTTCACGGGCCTGTAATTTTGTTATCATCTAAGCATTGCTTGTTAATGTGTATTTACGTACAACAGCCAGTACTTCTATGTTATTCTGGGTTGTTGGGAACAACTTTTTTGGAAAAAAGGCACATGAAACTCTTTTCCAAACATGTTGCAATTTAAAATCATTGATCTATGTCAGAACTGTGAAAGTCTTTGCCTCAATTTGCTAGGAAATATTGCTATTGTGCTTATGTGAAAGAATATCAAGCACAGGAAGGTCACACAATACCAACTTCTACATTAAAAAAAAAAGTTCTGTTTTTAGGAAAGCTAGATAATCTTTAAATTTAGTCAGTATGTTTATTTCTGTCCTCTTTTTAGATCAGTATTAAAAATATTAGAAAAAGAAGAGAGTCTCCAACTGCTCTTCCATCCCTTTAGTCCATTAATTTCTATTTGCATGCAGACTGAGGGAACGGGGTCATTTTAACTTTCTTCCCCCCATTTTCCTACAAAAGGAAGGCTTTTTTCTTCCTTCCTTCCCTAGTTAACTGTTATTCTGAACCTGATCCTACATTTAAAATCAGTGAAGCAGTGAAGATTCTTCTCTTTTTTTTATAGCACAGGATTTATTTAACTTAAAACAAAGCTATTGTTCCCTGGTTGTTTTTTTAAACAGCTTCTTTAAAAGACATAAAACTTGCTTTTTACATTTTTGTTGGTGTTACTAACTAGCATACAAAGAAATAATCCAGCACATATACTATTAGTCCACTGTATTGCAGCAAAAAATCAATGTCCCTTACACATCACTTCAACTGCTTGTGCAATTATGCATGCAACACGGGTAGGTCCCTGTCCCAAATATTTCACAGCTGAAAATCACTATCTCATTTGCAGAGTTAAGAAACTTAAAAATCAAGATGGTTCTGTGATACACAGGATGATACTTCTACCTCTCCTAATTTTTAGGGAAACTAATAATATATATGATACACTACACTGGTGTGATAAAGGGAAAAAAACCAAAGTGATTTTGACTTTGTATGCAGGATTGTAACCTTATCCTTAAACAATTCTCCACACTGCAAAATGGGAGTTTCTTTTTAGATGTTTTGGGGTAGGCCTTCGTGGTTTGGAAACAGATGAAAGCAGACCTGAAATTTCCTACTCTGAGTTTAATAACAACTTCAAAACGACCATGCAGAATCAAGGTTCTCATCCCACTATGGTATCAAATGCTGGTCATATTCTGTCCTAAATTTGAAGTGAAATCCTGACCTTTAGCCCAAGCTAACACTGACCTCAAGAGCATCAAAATTTCACAACCACTGAGCTATCAGTTAATATATTCTTACAGAAATACTTTTTTTTCCTCCCCACTATATGCCAGCCCACAGATAATTAGAGTAGTGGCTAATCAAATTCAGACTACAGTAAGTTGTTAACAGCTATATGAAATTTCTGAGTTGCAGATCAAATTTTCAAACCACCTCTGCCCATGGTAGTGCATAACCACCGTGGCTGCATAACAACTCTTTTCCAGGGCACAAAATAGAATTTATCCCATGACACTAAGACCTGAACTATGTGACTCTCCACAGGGTAATTGTTCCCCTTATTTACAAGAAGCAGGAAACCAAAATCTGTATGTGCATCTGTACTCCAAAGTTCTTACCAGAAAATCATACTGTTAAAGCTGTAGATAATGGAAAGACAAATAAAGCTTGGGAATCATTGTCAGCTGTAATGAAAGCAAACTATGATTTTGAGAGTTATGTTTTACTGAAACCCATTTCCTGTTAAAAGTATCTGAAATGTACTCAAGTGACAAAGAGAGAATGAGGAAAGAGAAGTCATGTGGGACTGAAATCAAAGATGACAGAAGTGATATTAAAAATGAAGAAGTTATATTAAGGAAGAAACACTGCTTAAACAGACATTAAACAACGTGGTGTCAAATGAGCAGCACCGTAGAGAAGACACACTATTTGAAGCACACAGATAGCTGATTTATTTCATACATAAAGATACTTCAGATGGAACACAAAACTATTTCCCTTTCATCTGTTCACATGGCAGATTTTTATCTAAGTGTTCAGTCACAACACTGCCATTTAAGACCACTCAGTAGAAAGCTGATTGCTGTATTTTCTAAAGGCAAGGGTGTTAGCCAACCTCAGAAGCTAATGACTCAACAGTAATTTTAACAAGACATTTGAAGCAGTAAATTAAGAGAAAGGAAGAAGTATGTTGCAAAATGAGTGGAAAATCAGGTCTCTGTTCACATGTTCTGCAGAAATAAAGGGAGATAAAGATTAGATTTAAACTTACTATAAGTCCATCTGCGTGCTTCTCCTCATTATTTTGGTCCTTAAGGAAAAAATGTTAAAAATATCAACATAACAATCTCGTATGACTTATCAGTTCTGTGTTAAGCGAGAACAGCAAGTTTCTCTCAGGAATGTTTACGTTTTCAGCCATAAAATGTTCCTCATCATGTGATCTAGTAACTAAACTTAAAAGAAACAATTTTATACATAGCCACTGCACCTCTGAAGATAGAGTTTTCCAAGGATCTGTCCACGCAAGGCTGAACAATTTTAAAAATATCCTTTCTGCACTGCAAAATACAATTATGCTTTACAACGTAGGTTCTTCCCAAATAGCTAAGAGCCCCCAAAACATGATCTGCAGCACCAATGAGACAACCAGAAGACATGAAGTTCCCAGTTCCTGAAGAACTGAGATTTGCACGCAGGTCAAGTTTTCAAAAGCACTTCTTGCTTCTGAAAGGCAGAAATGCCTTTACAAGTTAAATGTTTTTAACCTTTGGTTTTTGGTACCCACTAGATTTTAAAATATTTTTAGATTATTTACAATCCAGGATTTGGGTGGGGATTTTTTGCCTAGAAGCATATGTGAAAGAGCAGGTAATGAATGGAATAAAACTGTCGTCAGGGGAAAATACACTAGCAACAGAAAAATTAATGTCAATCTACAGCTAGCACAGTTTTAATGCTGTACCAGCAACTGTACACATTTTACTGAACACCAAGCCTCCTAACTTGTGCTGCTAAATTCATATTACCAGTATATAATCCATAACTTTGCTCAGTGTTAGACTTAAGACTTGCCTGCCGCGTATTTCCCCAGATTTCCAGTTGTTACAGTTAAGCGGAACAAGAGAAAAAACAAACACACACACCTGTAAACAGTAGTAAGAAAGCTGGCACATACTTATGCTTTGATACTTCAGAGATTCTTTCTTAGCTTATGTAGTTGGCAATAGACTGCTCAAATCTACTGACTCCTAGTTGACACTTCTTAAGCAAGGCTTTCCATAACAAAAGTGACGCTAATGGCAATGAGTTCCATTGTCTTGCAAAGTTACAAATGAAGAAGAAAGAGTAACACTGGACTCCAAATACATTATTTTTTTTCACCATACAAAGTTTCCATGTTATTCTACCATCTCTAAGAGCTAAGAAACAAAAGGCAAAGACACTGCATCTGTACTGAAATTTGCTATCTTATCTCTGCATTGCACAATCAGCAACGTGGCATGTTGATGAGGTAAGGAAGGCAGAAGTGCCACAAAACCAGGCAGGCAAGACTGACCAGAAATGATGGAGTGAGGAAGGGAAGGCAAAGATGTAATATTCAATATCTAAGTGTTGAAAGCTGCTTCACAAAACATGTAATATATATTTCTAAGACTGCAGTTTAGCATCTCACTGATACACCATTACATACATTTTACAACACACACATCAGCAAAGCTGGACATCTTCAACTGTCACACACACAAAGGGGCCAACACAAGCCAAATGCTTCACCAACCCATCCCACTTTGTCTATTTTGATTGCTTTTTGATAAGTGATGTATTTCTTATGTTCTTCTTTAGCTGGTATTTAATTCATTATTTTGAAAATGCCTTGGGTACAAGTAGCACAGTTACACACTTGATTTACCAATAAGTTTAATGAAAATTTAACTAAGTCCTAAGGCAGATTGTTTTAGAAGTCCACAAAACAGCTCAACTTTACACACAATTTAAAAAAAACAAAACCCAAAACAATTAATAAAACAGGATTGCCCCAATGTATCAAAATCATCCTAATAATAAATGGGTGAGTGTTTGAAACTGAGAGATGTTCTGAGTATACAGAGAAGTTATGATAATTTTCAGGCTATGCAAACAACCAGAAGGTAATTGTGAAGTCTGCCTCCTAATGAGCAAGGCACTGCAGAGTAAAAATGAGGGGCAGGGGTGGTGTTAAGTATGATTTATTTTCAAACCCAACTCCACACACAAACCACCCAATGGATAAACCCACCTATTTACACTGGTTAATATTAACTAGTACTGAAAGAAGGACTTCAAGGTTTGATTCAGAGCAACAGAAAGCAAGTCAGCATCTTTGGGAGACCCATATTCAACCTATCTTTACGCTTATATGGTACTTGGAGCAGTAAAGCACTTAACCTGATAAAAAATGACAGCAACTGCCACTACAAGTTGAGTTTTGTCCAGTGTAAGCAAACTACCTAACCAACTTCAAAAGATAAGCAGTCGTATTTATCTATCCCCCAATTAACTTACCCATAGCAGAAATGGAATTTGATATTCAACAGAAACAAGAAAGCTAACTCAGCCACCTCCTACCAGCTTTCATCAAGTCTCTGAAAAGCAGATTATAATTCTGCTCTTTCAGATTTGCTAATTGCACAGCAGAGCTTTTTAAAAAGACCAGATTTCATAGAAGTTTAAATCTCTGTGAAAATAACAACTATTAAATACGTTTATATAGTAATTAACAAAAAATGAGCACTTCATTTGTTGCACACAGTTTCTCCAATAGCTACCTTAATACAGCAAGTCACATAGAGCTGTGTAACAAATCTAGCATACTGCCCCTGACCACCTGATCTATCTATAATTGACTCCACCAAATCACAGAATCACGGAATCCTAGGGGTTGGAAGGGACCTCGAAAGATCATCTAGTCCAACCCCCCTGCCAGGCAGGGTCACCTAGAGCACATCACACAGGAACTTGTCCAGGAATGAGACACAGTCTACTGGTTTCACTGTACTAGAACAAATCTAAACATACCCAGTACTAAGTAACAGCAAATTATTAAGTACTGACAAGGCTTTTCTTGCTATCATTACAGTGGAGGACTCAAATATCACTGCATGTTAAACAAAGACTGTTCTAGCTTGTTACTACTTGCAAAACACTTTTGGTTTTGCATAGGCCTGTGAACTAACGAACCATTTCTTCAGGATCTTTAAGCTACTGATACAAAATTTGAATTTCACAAACTATGTGCTGATCCTTTTAGTGAATGTCTTCTGATCCTGTAAAATTCTAAATACTTCCATTTTCACTGGCCTCAAAATTTTGTACAACGTATCTGGCATCTACAATGAAGACAAATAGCAGTATTGTAATTGAAAGTTTAAAAAAAAAAATAGTTGATCTAGACTAGAGAAAAGAAATAACTGAAGAGCCTATGCCAATTTGAGTAAATCAGAATGTGTTCTGATTAAATTCAGCCTTAAATTCTGAAAATACCAGTAAACAATTTATTTGGAAAACACTGTCTTCCTGCACTTTGGTCACAAGATATAAATCAGCAGCTCATAATTAACACATCCTAAAGACAGTATATGAAGGCTTGCAAGAGTAGAATTTGACAAAAAAATAATCCTAATCTCACTAAATTAAAGCATAAATGCATTACCCATACAAATTAATACAATTTGTACGTGAAGAAATTATATAAATGAACTTCAGACCTATTAAAAACCTTGCCAATCCAGTTTAGATTAACATCACAGTTTTCCCTTTTTCTATTTCCCTTAGTCACATCCTTAAATGAAACAAAAATAAGACATTTGTTAAGTTTCTATTCTGTCACCTTTATGTTTGTTGAAGTTCTGACTTAGTCTAACAGCAAACTCTGTGAAAGAAAGTTTATCTCAAAATAAAAGCTCTCTCATTAAGACAACTGTTACCACAAATATCAACAGGCCTGTCCACTATGGAACTCAGTGTTTCAGAAACTTCATTGAACTAGTAGCATAGATCAACTTATACCAATTTTTTAATGTATATATTCTAGATTATACAAAAGGCACTTTCAGATTTCAATTGTTTTCACACAGATTAATACTGTATAATTAAAATTCAAAATACTTTATAGTGTACTTACTTTAGCAATCTGTAGCAACACAATGCAGTGTTTTATTGATTCTACCATGCTCTAGGAAAACAAAAATAAAAAACAAACACCTTGTGTTACTATCCTATAATATTTTGCACTTACAGGTATTTTTACTAGTTATAAAGAATACTAATTGAAACATTGGACGAGAACTAAATGGATACTTACTTCTGTAGAACCCCTACATTCCCTCCCCCTTTTTTTATCCACAGACAAAAGCACAGCAATACAAACTGAAGTTTCCAAAAGCCACATACAACACAGGTTGTCAGGGTGAAACAGAGGTCAGCTCCAAACTTTCAGAGAGCTGCAAGTAGGTAAACTGTCATGTGAAGAAAGACTGAGAGAGCTGGGCCTGTCTAATCTGGAGAGGAAAAAGCTCAGGGGAGACCTTATCAGCAGGTATCAGTATCTGTCTGGGATGGCAGGGTGTAAGGAAGACAGAGATAGACTCAGTTCAGTGGTGTCCAGTGACAGGACAACAGGCAATGGCCACAAATCAAAATACAGGAAATTCACCTTACACATAAGAAAGCACTTTTTCACCCTAGGGATGATCAAACACTAGAACACGTTGCCCAGGGAGGTTGCAGAGCCTCTGTCCTTTGAGTTACTCAAAACACAACTAGATTTGGTGCTGGGCAACCTCCTCTAGTGACCATACTCTGAGCATGGGATTGGACTACACACCTTCAGAAGTCCCTTGCAACCTCAACTATTCTATGATTTTATGATTCTAAGGTGCTAGACATAAATCTGAATACAGCACCAGAACCAGGCTGCCTCTGCCATCCCACTTTTCTGTTAAAAGCTTTGAAAATTTTCTCAAGATAATAAGATGAATCTCAGAATTTTAAAAATTAAATAAACTTACACTGGTTGTTTCTTTGAGACTTTCAATTTTCTGTAAAAGAAAAATCAAAATAATGTGGTTAAAGACAGAATGTTCAGCATCTAGTTTGACCTAAATACTGTACGAACAGTACATTTTCATCTTAAATTAGGGGAGGGAAAAAAGCAATCAACATCTTAAAGACAATTTCTGTATACAGACACAATTTTCACTTTGTAACTGACAAAACAGAAGCCAAACTGATAATTAAAGTTTAAAGATGACAAGATTAGAAATTTCTGAGCAGTGAGATCCATATTTACCCATGAAAGTCTACACTTCAGTGTTGTATAACATCAACAAAAATTAAACACAGTATGAAGATTCACTCTAAGTTCAGTTTGCATATGTATATAGTGTGAATGGTGGCACATTTCAATGATCTGTATTACTTGACATTACCATCATTCAAGTATAATAAACATGCAGTTAAACACAGTTTAAAAAATTCATGAAAAATAACAGTGCACCCACATTCTTGAGCTTTCCAAGCCTCCAGTAAATCTGCATCTGGAAATCTGCCTACTTCATTTTATCTAGAAACATTGATTCATAAAGATTTCCTGTGTGGAATTGCACTCCAGGCGTGCAAAAGGCATCTGCATGCCATTTTACACATAAGCATGACCCATGCAGGAAGCATATGCATCCTGTTGATGTAAGAATCATAGAATGGTTTGGGTTGGAAGGGACCTTAAAGATCATCTAGATCCAACCCCCCTGCTTGGGCAGGGACACCTCCCACAGGTTGCTCAGAGCCCCATCCAACCTGGCCTTGAACACTTCCAGGGATAAGGCTTCCACAACTTCCCTGGGCAACTCGGGCCACTGTCTCACCACCCTCATAGTGAAGAATTTCCTCCTAATGTCTAACCTAACTCTCCCCTCTTCCAGTTTTGATGCATTACCCCTTGTCCTCTCACTACAAGCCCTTGTAAAAAGTCCTTCCCCAGCTTTCCCGTAGCCCCTTCAGGTACTGGAAGGCTGCTGTGAGGTTCCCTGGAGCCTTCTCTTCTCCATGCTGAACAGCCACAACTCTCTCAGCATGTCTTCATAAGAGAGTGCTCCAGCCCTCAGATCATCTTCATGGCCCTCCTCTGGACTTCTCCAGGAGCTCCATGTCCTCCTTATGTTGGGGGCTCCAGAATTGGACACAGTACTCCAGGTGGGGTCTCAAGAAAGCAGAGTAAAGGGGGAGATTCACCTCCCTTGTCCTGCTGGCCACACTTCTTTTGATGCAGTCCAGGACACAGTTAGCTTTCTGAGCTGCAAGTGCATATTGCCAGCTCATGTTGAGCCTCTCATCCACCATCACCCTCAAGTCCTTCTCCTCCAGACTATTTTCGATCCATTCTCCACCCAGCCTGTATTTGTGCTTGGGACTGCTCCAACCCAAGTGCAGGACTTTGCACTTAGCCTTGTTGAACTTCATGCAGTTTGCACGAGCCCACTTCTCACGCCTGTCAAGGTCCCTCTGGATGGCATCCCTTCCCTCTAGCATGTTGACCTCACCACACACTTTGGTGTCATCAGCAGACTTGCTGAGGGTGCACTCAAGGCCACTGTCCATGTCACCAACAAGGATGTTAAACAGCACCGGTCTAACTACTGACCCTGGGGGAACACCACTCATCACTGGTCTCAATCTGGACATCAAGCCATTGACCACCACTCTTTGAGTGTGACCATCCAGCCAGTTCCTTTCCCAACAGGTGGTCCATCCATCAAATCCGTATCGTTACAGTTTTGATACCAGGATGTCATGCGGGACAGTGCCAAAAGTTTTGCACAGGTCCAGGTAGATGACATTGGTTGCACTTCCTTTGTCCATGAAAGCCATGACTCTACTGTAGAAGGCCAACAGATCAGTCAGGCAGGAAGCTGGTGAAGCTGTGTTGGCTGTCACCAATCACCCCTTTGTTTTCCACGTGCCTTGGCAGAGCATTCAGGAGGATCTGCTCCATGATCTTGCCCGGCACAGAGGTGAGACTGACTGGTCTATACTTCCCTGGGTCTTCCTTCTTTCCCTTCTTGAAAATGGGGGTTATGTTTCCCCTTGTCAACAACTTTTCAAATATGATGGACAGAGGCATTGCAATTGTCCTTGGGTCTGTCTGCAGAGGGCAAAATTATTAAACTGCACTCAGCACTGAACCTCCACTAATTCAATTAGAGGACCTCTTGGTTTTGATTAATGAGTGCCTCATGTGACCTGAGTCACAGTCCTTTTGATTTTTGAATAATCGAACGGTGTAAAGGAACTTTTTTCCACAGACAGCACAGCAAGCCAAATTCTACACCATAAGAGAGCAATGTGCATCTATAAAAGTACAGGAATTAACAGTCTCAGCTTGTGGATTAAAAAAAAATAATGCAGTGACAGCTTCATAGTCAATACTTGGGGAATTATTTTCCCAGTTATACTCTATTCTATATACTATTCATAAGGATGCTATGCATTTTCTTCAAGATTAATTGGCAAGAGGTGACCAAATAGCAGCTTTTTCCACTGGAAAGACTGGGCCATGCCAATCTAGGAAATAACATGTCAGGGATGTTATATCACAAAGTTATATTATTTTTACTTCTGCCTCTAGCAGCTAAAAATTCGGTTTGTTTTTGTTTTTCCAGTCCCTACTGTACTGCCAGTACAAACTTTATCAACACATATTGAAAAAAGCATTTTAAATATGACAGCAGTGGAGTTTTAGTCTTTTAGCACCACAATAGAACCCAAACATATAGATCTTGTCAGAGGAAAGATTATGCAGCTGAAATAAACCATTCAATCTCAAAGTTTTATAGCCAACTGTAGGCAGCCGCAAGCAGCTTTGATTATTCTTTAACTATTTTATTCCCAAAATGTTATATTTAGACACCAAATAAACTGGTACCTCACTCCCTTCACTAATACCATCTTTGCAGAAAATCTGGAAGTTATGTCAGGCCATATAATGTACTTCAGCCACCCTGTTCTTCCCCTACCAATTTGTGATTTTCCATACAACAGACTTAAGACTTTGTTATTCTTACACAGGTACAGACTAAAGGGTAATTTGTGCAATATCACACAGATTTGAGATGGGAAAAACCTCAGGACACCTGGTTTCCAAGGCCTATCTGCAAATTATACAACCATAATCTTTTCCACTATGGAAATGAACTCTTTGTGAGCTGGACAATTTAAGTAGTAACACTACACATCAATCCAGTCTTTTTCACATTTTGCTGTATGGCTACTTTGCAAGAATACAGCATATGGAACTGGAATATTGTCTTCTTCACACGTACACAAAGCTGTGAGAACAATGCAGGCAAATCAGACATACTCAGTCCCTGGGAAGACCCTTCTTAAAAGAGTAATCCCTAAAAACCAGTTCATTCAATGCTCTCAACACTTGCAAAAACAATAGCTCAGGTTTTAAATGCCTAGCCATAAAGAGTTGCAGAAAACAGCCCTCAGCCAGCTGGGGAGCACGGAACACTTAAATAACCAAATCTTGTTTCTTCAGAGGAAAAAACTATGGGTTGGGTGGAAGCATCCTGCAAGTTACACTCAGCTCACGGTCTGATAGCTGAACCGTACTTCCAAAAACAAATAGCAAAACTGCTAAATACAGTATCAAAAAATCTCTTACCTGCTTTAGTGCAGGAAGAGACATGATTTTTAAAAGTGCTTTGACAAGTCTTTTTCATTTTTAATAGAGAATAAATGGAATCTATAGTAATAGCATCACTCATCAAGATTTAAAACTGGGAGAACCTGCCCTCTTCTAAACAAGCCTCCTGCTTTCTCTATAAAGTCAATCTGTCTGTCCCATTGCAGAGAGAAAGGAAGAAATCAGCACAACATGCGGGAAGTCCCCAGGGATTAGAAGCACTGTCACAGTGAAAAAGAAAGTGCTGCCTGATCTGCAAAGTAGCATCTGGAAAGAGGTCAACATTGAAGGAGAACTCTTCCCAGTAAAATGCAACAAAGGAGAAATACAAATTCTTTAGATCTTATTCCTTTGGCCAGTTGTCTACAGATTAAACACGCTTAACACAAAGAATGTCTGTACTTCAAAGTTATTTTAAAAGGTTGTACATGCAAAAGGACTCCAGAAAGACCATCACTTGGGAAGTCCCTAAAACGCTACATTACACATCAAACAAGATGGGTAACACACGAACGGTCACAATCCTTACAAAGAAGTAAACTAATCACAGAAAGCATCAAACTGTTTTCCAAACTGAAACCAAACACCAAAAGAACATAAGCTTGTTTTTCACAAGTGAAAAGGGGGGAAGGGAGAAAACCAGGATGACATACCCTACTACTTTATGATATTTAAATTACTGCATTTCCTGAAAACAAAAGCAACTCCTCACTAAAAAACGCTTGATGAGGAAATGTTAAATCCCTCCTCCACACCACACAAATTAACATACAAAACCAGCATGCTACTTAATGCCAAACCCACACCATTTCTTAAACATAGCACTTGAACTCTGACCTACAAACTTGACTTGGAAAAGGATGCAAAAAAAATACACAAAGCTTTAAGTGAATTAAGAGTCTAGTCAAAAAAGTACTGCTCCCCACATAGCAAGTGACACTTCTGGCATCCTCACCTGAGCTGATTGAATTCTGGTATTCTCAGACTTCCCATGCCTGGCGTGCTAATCCCAGAACTACACAGGCTGCAGACTGATTATGTGAAATACATGACTCTGAAGGTTTTTTTTGTTTTTTCCTTCAGAACAGCTTTGCTGTTTTCACAAATATTAAACACTCGTCCTTGTTAAAGATTGAAAAATAGCAAATTTAAGTTAAAAGTGCTTTTGATGGTTGGAAAACAGAGGGGTGATCTTGACAACTTGAATTTGAACCCTACTTTAAATTTCTATAGACTACAGCAAATTGATGCACAAAACCACCTGATTAAGCAAAACAAGCAATATTTAAGACAAAATGTACTTGCTTTTCTCTGTTCATCATCTTTGCAGTTCTGGAGTTTTTCATCAAAGAGCTAAAAGAAAGAGATACTTGTGAATATACTGAAAGTGTTATTTTTTCATACAATATCAGCCAGAAACACCAAAATTTCAAAACCAAAAGCATTTAGTAAGTATGTAAATTATATTATATTGGTATTATGACCCAAATAAGTTTTTGCCTAATATTTCTGTACAGCATTTGTGATATAACAAATTTGTAACTAATTTCTGACATTATCCTAACTCTGCAAGAGACCAGATCTCAGATCCCAAGTAGTTCCACAGCTCTGCCTGGCATGGTTCTACCATGGTTTGAACAAAAAGCTGAGGTTAAGTGATAATAGTATCACTCATCTGAACACCTCAAACTGCCTTTTATTTTATTTCAGCAAAGACCTTTGGGGCATATAGAGTGCTCACCAAAACAGCCTCAACCCTTACCAACCCTTCCAGGTACCTTGTTATCCAGGCACATGATTCAAATCATGTAAGACCTGTAAGAACTTATTTTGCAAAGAAATTTGGTGATTTCCCAGCATTAACTTCTATTTATTTTCTTCAGTGTGGATCATGAGAAGCAGCTTAGCAAAATGAAATGAATTCTTACTGAAAAGCCTGGATGTGCATTTAACACAAGCTGTGCTGAAACACTTAAAAAGTCATCTCCAAGAGCCCTCTTAGGTGCATGTACAAATGACCTTTAAGTACAAGTTGTTCAAGGAAGAAACAACATTAAGTTAATGCTCAAAAGTTCATCACATCCACCCTTGCTCAGAAAAGAGGCTGTAATTTTTTGTAGGTGAGCTACAGTTCTTCACTCAGCTGCCTGCCTTAAAACCTACTCGTGTCCCTTTTCCCTTGAGGACTGATTTCTGGTTCTAAAAAAAGACTGCTGTCTTGGTCTCTGACCATCCTCCAATTCACTCTTCTTTCATTATTAATTCATTCCTATACTCCCTCCTCCCAGCTGGCCTGAAATAGCAATTAGAAGGTGTAAAGATTTAAATACCTTCCTTCAGTGAAGCATGCTCAAATGGCTCCAGAGCGGGAGACAAAGCTAACTCCTGGATCAAGTCTATGCAGTTCAACTTTGAAATTTGTTTGCATCTCTTTTGCATACCTCAATTTTTGTTGGTATGCTCTTCCCCTTCTCTGCCCTCACCTGCAACTGATTTTTTGCTGAATATTCCACGTGCAATATGGGGGGGGGGAAATCCAAACCAGCACAACTAAAGCAACCTGAACAGCAATTTTAATTTGCTGAGTCATGGGAAAGTGTCCTAACCAGCAGCAAAACCTGTTTTTCTCAAGAAGGTGAGTACAGAGAGATCCCTCATGATTCCTCACCTTCCCACCTACTCCTAAAATATGTATTCAAGATTAAAAGAACTGTATTTGTACAAAATTCCTACAGAATCTTTTCACTCAACGACAAAGAACAGATTATTGCTACTGCAACGAATTCTGAAATTATTTGCAACTGCAGTTACATTATTACGTGACAAAATTATCTCAATATAAATTCTAAAATGCTAAATACAGTTATTTCATTATGTTTTAAAATTAAACTTAAGTCATCTCTGCCATTTCCGTGAAGCTATATACACAAAAGAATTCTTCAGTCATTGTAAACCATTCTATAAAATCTGTTAGTTATTCTAGTTTTCTAAGCCTATTTTAACAATCCCATGATCCATTCTAAGAGAAAGCCATTTTCAGTTTATTTTAGCCCTTAGACTAAAACTTTTAATTTTTATACTTCTGGTAAATACCTCTTTATTTCAGAAGTAGTTAGAACGTATGTAACATCCTAAACTAGAGAGAAAGAGAAAATGAAACTCTAGCAGACTTCATATATAAAAAGGTGTGTTTTCTCCAGTTCAGCCAGCTCAGCCAGATGAGTTCTCTCTGCCTCCCACAGTAACCAGAACATGGGTCAAGCCTAAAACATGACTCTGTCCCTCTGCTGAGCTTCCTCTCAAACAGACACTGAACTCCACACTGACAAGCAGACTCCCAGTACAGTAAAAACACGTTACCATACCTTCAACTGGTCAATCAAGATCTGTAAGTAAGCATCAGCCTCGGTAAGTTTCTTGTCAAAATCATGAACGCTGGGAACAAATCCTGAATCCACACCCTAGATATAAAGAAAGAAATAAAAATCAAATATGTAATCAGAGTTTTGGAGGAGTAAAAGAGATTAAAATATGGTTTTGCCTGCCAAGTGACTGATAAAATGTGTCTTGCCTCTCATCCTGCCACATGCAAACAGGCACACAGCTGAACACATCTGTCTTCTATTTGCAGCTAAATGAGGAACAGTAAACTGCTACACATTTTCAGTGGGGGTATAATCATCACACAACAGAGTATTTCATTACTTATGATTGAACAAATCCTCTTAAATTACGCTAATTCAAGTTTTTCTGAAGCCTGCCTTGTGATTCCATATCCTTACGTTTCAGTTACGGAAGACAAAACCATACCCAATGGGATGACTGTGCTTTTCACACTTCAGACAATATTGCTCCTCTCACAGCTTCTTAGCTATGAGCTAAATCCCTTTTAAATATGGACCCACCTTTGATCTGAAACATTCAAATTATTCCTGTTTGCCCTAGTTCCTTTACAGCTATAACGATTTGCATCCCTGTCCCTATATTTGGTTTCTTACACTTTGTTGCACACAGGCCAACAGGGACTAAGCATCAGTGCCACAAGAAGGCTTACTTTCATATTTTCTTGCTTGCAAATTCGTTTCCCTTAATAATGTAAGACTCAAAGCACACTTCTGCATATAACATAATCCCTACCCTTAAACTGATAAACCATGTATTTAAAGACCTGAACAAACTCCCTCTGGGATACCACATCTTTAATTATAAGAAAGAAAAGAGAGGATTCTCAAAATTGGTTTCTTCAGCCTTCATGCACATATGCTACATAAACACATTTAAGGTTTATTTATCTAATACCCACCCGTTTTCACACTGATCTAAGATACTACATCTTCCCTTCAAACCCTTATGAAACCATCAGCTGTGCTGTTTTGACTGCTGAGAATTTCCTAAGTCCTAATGTGTAAAGGTCAGGCAGTGGAGAAAAAAATATTTCCTTTGGGGAAGTTGGGCAATCCATATTTGTAAGTTTCCATACTAGCATAACATTTTCTTTGATATTGTTTGCTCTCTTTTATTTCCCTATGACAATGGACAACCATATTAATAGCCTTTTTGATGGCTCTTTAGAGGCACGAACACTTGCGTGCAACAGAGGAATGACTTGCTTTTATGTCTGCCAAGCTGCGTGCACAGCATCATGCCCACCAGAAAACATACAGACATCTACTGCCTGTAGAAGACATTATTCTTTCTGGATTTGCCAAGTTTTAAACTGTGCTACAGACCAAAACCCAGATCTTGACAACAGTTCTACATGAGTACATCTATTCACACAGCGTAGTCTGTAAACCAGCACACACAGAGAAAAAGATACTTCACCCCACATTACACAGTCCACACTGGACAAATTTACAGTGTTTTGAAACAAAGAGGGAGAGAGAAAAAACTAAAGCAACCATTTTGACTATGTCAAGAAATAAAAAACAAAACCAAAAAACCAAACCAACCTGCATAACAAGTTATCAAAAAGAAACTAACAGGCAGAAGGGAGAGTCCTCTCAACCAAGAAACTTTTGACACTCCCTCAAACTTGTCAAGTTTAAATTACACAGAAACTAGATCTGAAACTATATGAAATCAGTATCCTACTTCCTTGTTGAAAACAGCACTGCCTGTCCAGCTAGCAGCCAACACCATCATTTCAGGCAATGGTCTAGCGTGCTCAGTTAAAACACTCTGGAGGTCAGGTTTCATGTACCAAAACTGCATGAACTCCACAGAAAATTTCTGCTGAAGATACTATACACAGAAATACAGCTCGTGGTGCAAGTTATCTGTATGCTCCAGCAAACTGCTGATTTTTACTTCAGTCATCACTCTGAGTGCTAATATGTAACAATTTTCAGCGGTGGCTTAAAGATAAAATGCCATTCTTAGATTTCTGCTGCTTACCACAAAGGGAAAAGCTGATTAATACATTTAGAATTACAACTGGGCAGACATCCACATCAAACACAAGAGTGAAAATTGTGACCTAAAAAGTTCTATTAGAAAGTTAAAACTTCAATCAACATAAAGCACAAATTTAGGAAGCACTTCCTCACAGAAAGGGTGATGAGACATTGGAATGGACTGCTCAGGGAGGTGGTGGAGGCACCATCCCTGGATGTGTTCAAGGCAAGGCTGGATGTGGCACTTAGTGCCATGGTCTAGCCGATGAGGTGGTGTTGGTCATAGGCTGGACTCGATCATCTTAAAGGTCTTTTCCAGCCTTGGTGATTCTGTGAAAGGAAAAGCCATAAAACCAAGTACAGTGTCAAGCTGACATAGCACAGAGAGGAAACATGAAAATGACTTTGGAAAGAAGCACAGGTACTTAAACCTGTAGTACTTCACTAGTTTGCTCTTGGTTTGTATAAAGACAGTTCAGATTAAATTTTATAACCTACTGAGCAAATTTACTAGTCTGTGGTACATGAGATTAGGTTAATAATTCTAAGTTCACACACAGTTTTAAAATTGAAAACCAAAAGATAAATAGAAAGTTAAAAATATCAAGATTAGCAATAGCACAGAAAAAAAACCCACTTTATAAATAGCAAACAAAATCAATCAGTATTTCAAACCCAGCAGTAATTTAGAAAGAGTAGATATGCAAAGTGAAGATTTGTATAACAAATCCTTATTTCTTCATTATCAGGTCACCCAAAGACACAGTAGAGAAAAAAAGGGAGATCCTTTTTCTTTCTTACCCTTTCCCTCTCTTTCCTCCCTTGCCATGTAGGAAATGAGGCTCCAATAGAAACAAGTGAGCAGAGTCACAGAATGGCATTTAACAGCTTGTTAAACATGTAAATTAGGAAACTGCACATCTGAACGACCAATCAGATTTTTATGAGAAACTCGTATTATGTGCTGCTCACCTGTTCATAAACTGACAAAACAGATTGCCTGCAGATATTCTTGAACCTCCACCCTTGGAGGGCAGAGTTCAAAACTCAAATGGATTTGACCCCAGATAACGTGATAAAACACAGAAGTTGGTCTCACAATGAGAAGGGCCTTGGACCAGGTGACTTCCATAGGTCTTCTCCAGCTGAAGTTATGCTGTGATTCTAAAATAAGTATCTTCAAACTATGAAAAAGAATAGAACTCAGACTATTTTAGATCTTCAGAAATGCACTGATTCTTTCTTGCTGTCAGTACCCAGACAAAGTAATAAGCCAAATCCAATCAACCTATTTTTCCATTGAATAACTAGGTCTGTTGGTAAGTACACTGTGTTCATGTAGGTTTTAAGGAATGAGCAGTTATACTACCAGATGAAATAGCTGCAGAAGCCAGTAATTTCTATAACTTCTAGTCTGCCAATCACCTTCCAAAACAATCCATTTGGTATCTGACTCTTCCCCACAAAGAAATCCAAATTAATGACAATTCTAGAGAGAAAACAGCAAACATAGCATTCTCTCCCTCATCCCTCCCTCCCCTCCTACAACTTCTGGGATGTCCCCTTCAGGACATCAGGATCAAAAGCCTGGAGACTAGATTCCATAGGGCGCAGTCATTTACCTATATAATTTATTATGGATGTAGATAATGCACACGTGCCAATGTGCTTATTCACCATCATAGTTACTTCGTTGGCAAAATCTGAAAAAGGGCAGCCTGCCTCTTAACTCTATGCCCTCCCAACAGCTCTTGAAACACATCTATATTGGATGTTTTCTTAATCTAAAAGAACTTGTTCTTAGTTTTATGCAAGCATTCTTGACTCACACTAGAAGCAGCACTGGAAAGCCAGTAACATTAATATACTTAAGAGAAAAATATGAAAGTTTTACTCTATTCTTGTTTGCAGAAAGGTAATAAAAAATCCTGGTTAATGTGATACTAAGTGAACTGATACTAGCAACACAGCTTCACACTCTACACCAGCCTCAGCGAAAACGAAACAAATCAGTTTTCCTATTGTTAATTCTGACCCTTACTGTGCTCCTTCAAGTCAGTGTAAACATTTTACTTTGTCACATAATCAACAGTGAAACTAATCTGGGTTAAAATCAAACTAGGAAAGGGAGGGCAGCAGGAAAAGTAGTTCTAATTTGGGCCCTCTTCCCCTTTGCTAGAAGAAGTGAGACAGGACTGCTTCCAGCAGCAGTATCCACTCTTACTGGTGAATCCATGGTGTAACTCTTAATATTTAAGCCACTGAATCACTCTTCACAGCAACCATCCCAGATCCACTTCTTAGAACATAGTTTTCTTACCCTATTATTTGCTACTTATGAAGAAAACACCTTGTTTAAATTATGGAGGTATAAACCTACAGAGCTTTTTTTTTTTTTTAAATTCCTTTCACTTTTATAGAGGTAAGAAACAGCCCACCTTTTCGCTGACAGTAACTTCAGTTCCTTTGTCTCTACAGTGTCGTACCATCTAGTGTCCAAGGACTTTTCAATAAACAAAGCTAACAGTAAAACTGCATGTTTTCAGTTATGTGTTTAATGTAAGAACACATAAAAACACAGCAAGCAGAACAACAGACTTAAGTTTCAAAATTCAGATAGATTAGGTTACAAGCATATCTGAGATGTTTCCTCCCTATTTTTGTTCCATTTGGATACAACATTACTGTCAGCCCTCTGGACAGCTAGGATCCCTTTACTCATTCTATGTATTTCTGACTCAGTTCTCTGTCAGTTCCTGGACTGTAGCACATCCCTGCAGTTTAGGTTTCTTGGGGGTGAAGGGAAAGTGTGTTTAATAATTTGCGTGTGTTTCAGAAAAACTTCCATCATAAAGACTGAAGGATAACACAGCAGGACATTTAGGCAAAAGTAAAATTAGCAAGACTATAATCAGACTAGAGAACACCCAGACAACACTTCACCTCTCCAGCTCACATTAATTCCTTATCCTTTCTGATTTGGTTCACACAACACACAAACTACCTAGGCTTCAGTGCACTTTCTCATGTCTAACAAATGCGTGTTTGACACTGTGAAGAAAACTTGATTAAAGGATGAATTTCTAAACCTGAACACTCCTGTACCAGGACAGATTGAAAGCAGCACGAAAAACTGAAAAAAAAAAGACCCAGAAAAAGATGTATTATTTTGGACAAAAGCAGACGCACTAAGGTTTTATATGACAGATGAAAACACGTTTCTGCTTGCGACAGAAACTAAGAACCTAAGAAAATACCCCTACAGAAAATAATCTCTGCTACAGCACTCAAACCCCCAGCCATAGCCACTGAGCCAATAATCCTCCCAAATAACTCATTTCACTTTATTGTCCAAATAAAAAGGAAAGGAAAAGAACATCAAGTGCATGAAGTGGCGTTTTGTTTGAAATGTTAATTGAAGCCAAGGCGTGTTTGTATACAACGGGCTCTTGTAACCGGATGAAAGCATCCCTCTAGGCACGCAGGGCGCACGGAAACTCGGCGGCGCGCCGGTAAGGAATCGGAGCCATTCCCGGGGACTCCGGGAGTCCCTCCGCGCAGGAAGCCGATACCCGCCTTCCCTGCGGAGCCCCGCTCCCCGGGAGGCTGCCCACCACCCGATTCCTCGGGGCTGCCCCGAGCGGGGCAGCGCAGCAGCCAGAGCCGCTGGGCCGCGGCAGGGAGGAAGCAGCGCTCGGCTTCCAGTCAGGGAGGGGCCGCGGCAGGATGGGGGCCTGCCCCAGAGGGGGCACGCGGCAGCCCTGCCACCTGCCCCCTCGTCCTTCTCTCCCCCGTACTCACACCGGCCATTCCTCCGGACGGTGCAGCGACTCGTGCGGAGCGTCGGCGCTGGCAGGCCGCCCCGGCAGCGCCGCCTCCGGCGGGGGGAGCCGGGACGGGCAGCGGCGGGCAGGGGCGGGGTGGTTAGGGCAGCCCGCTGGCTGCGGCCGCAGCCCCGCCGCCCACGAGTAAGGCGGCCGCTGATTGGCGGGGGGGGCGCGCCCCTCCCTCCGGAGAATGGCGGTCAGAGGGAGCGGGAGCCCAGCCGTGAGGGGAGGCAGGCGAGCAAGCAGCGGCGCCGGCAGGAGGGCGGGCTCAGTGCCGCGCGTCCTGTCACTGAAGCAAGAGCTGCTGCGCGGAGCGTGCCAGGCCCCTCGGCCAACTGGCGGGGCAGCCCGGGGTACCGGGAAGGCGGCTTCGGGGTCACCTCGTCAACGGCACCGGCTGGCTTCAGCAGCGGCCGAGTCGAAAGCAGGCTCACAAAGCCCACCAGGACCCGGTATTGAAACTGAGAGCCTTCTGCTCCGAGAGCCACCCGGTGCTCGGCCCTGCAGGCGGCCCCCCTAACTTCAGCCCAGACTCCAGAGGGCCTGTTCATTCCTCCTGCACACCCACCCCTGAGGCAGGAGCCCTGCAGGCGAACAGCAATGAGACCGCTCTCCCAATTAATGAAATAAACCTATTTTGCAAGGAGATATAGTCCTGTTCCATTCTTAAATCACTTATCTGCTCGGCAGTTTGTGTCAGTGAAGATGGCGAGCCTTGACAGTTCCTGAATTGGGGTGCAAGTGAGCAGTATTGCACATTGTCTTACAAAAAAAAGGGCTTTGGAAACAAAAAGGTTACATGACTGGCACATTGAAAAAGGTTTTTGAAAATGAACAGTGAGCACACAGCTGTGGACCACAAGGTATTACACTGAATGGTGAACATGTTTAAGAGGGATAAGGATGTGTTTCTTAGTAATTGGTTCTAGAATTTGAATAATGCCCTCAAATATTACTAGATAAATTACTAATTTAGGCTTTTTTATCTAAACATGCCTTACTTATTTGAAAAAAATCCTGGAACATAAACAGGTTATGTAATGAGACAGTTCTGCTGTTAGCTGCAATCGTGACATCTACATCTGCCAATAAAACTACAATAAGAATTTCTAGAGAGGGTGGAAGTGTACGTTTTGATACAACTGCAGTATGCTCTGGTGCTTCATTTCTGTAGTCTGTACCTCCAAGCCATACAGATGGAGAAAACTGTACAGATTCTTTTTACTTCATTTGAGACCCTAAAGCAGGACCACTCACATTAACCTGTTCACTTTCTCTCTCCAAGCTGAGGATGAGAAAAGAGGCTTCCCTTAGGAGCCAGCTTGGTCCTTCTAAATCTAAGTTTCTCTAGATAACCTGTCTCCTCACGCCCACTGCAGGGCAAAGGTCTTCAGTCTGTGGTCAGCTACTGTGTCCAGATGGAGAGATTACTTCTAAAATATCCATGAGATGTTACTAGGGATACAAAGCTGATTGTTAAAGTTTTCATTCAGGGATCTGCTATCCACTAGAAAATTTGTAGTGGCCTATAGTAAGTAAAAAAAAAAAAGCTTGAAAAACACTGTTTAGCAGGAAATATGGTAAATTGGCTGAGACAGCACAAGTGCCTACAGTTGGATGGATAAATTCAGGCTTGTTCTTACTCTTTAGATTGGACAAATGTCATCTAAATAAGTTTTCATAAGCTGCTTCTCCTTTTGTGGTATCAGGGGTTTTAATGTATCTTTCTTCATACAATGTCAATCATTAGCAGTCCTAATTCTCCTGCCAGCCTCCAAAGCATACCAAACCTTGATTCAACACAAATAATGAGTACTTGTTTTAAGATTTCTACACTGCCATCAGACACCTTTGTGGAACAAACCAAGTATGAGAAAATCCCTTTCATGAAGAGTTTTGGTTTCTCTACAGGGCAAATATAAAAGTTGAGCAAATCTTACAGGCATTTCCAAGTCTAGAACATCTCCAGAAACTGATCTTGGATAACTAGTGCTAAGAAACATCCTCAGTTCAACCATCTGTTTTTAGAACCAGAAAACTACTGATATTCAGCTTACACAGGGGATTCAGACATAAGCTATTTACCTTTTTTGTCATCCAGAAAGAGGTTCAATGCTGCTGTCTCATTTTGATTTCAAAATGGTATACAAGCACACAACAAGATTGACACAAAGAGGTCTAACTCCCAGTTTAAAACAAACAAAAAAACCAACTAAATGTACAACAGTAAGTCTGGAACCACCAATTAAAAATATAAATTAATAAGGGAAGTCTTACACTGACTTTTCATTATCATAAGACAAAATATAACAGAAAGACTCAAACCTAATATCAGGTACCTATACTCTTGTCTTACAATAGCTGATTATATAGGATATAGAACAACCAGATGTTACACTGCATTTGTTTGATATTGTATTTAATTGCTTTGAAAAAAAGAAAGTAAACCAAGTTAAAAATGAAAGTGCAACCTGCCTGAAGCTGGAGGGTGTGGCGGAGAATGGTGTCCTCTAAAGCATGAATCCACTTCTCTCTCTCATCAGCATCTCGAGCTGAAAAAGGATTCAGAAGATATTGTGAAATTATATGCAGCATACATAAAGCCATAAGCAAAGAGATCTAATGTTGGCACTAGATATGGAAATTAAACCATAGTATCTTTGTTAAGTCACCAAGGACATAATTCCACAGTTGTCTTAATATCCTGTTTATTTTTCTGTGGTTACAGCTCTGTAACGTTACTGTGTTAATCTACTCTATGGTACAGTAGAGATGTTTTAAATAATCATGCATGCAAAAAGCTTTTATACTTTGGTAGAAATTTTGTTCTACTAATGACTCTGTACCATATATGTCAAATTAAAAAAAAAAAAAAAGAAATGTAAGAACATAATAAATATAAGGAAGTCCTGCATTATCGCTGTTTGTGATTATTCTACTTCAGTATGGACATAGCTAAGTTAGCCCTTTGGGTATGGATTAATAAGACAAGATGAACACCAACTTTTAACAGGTCACCAGTGTGAATAATAAAGCAGAAAGAACAACCTGAAATACATAATAAACATTTTTTTACCCCAAGACAATCCTACTCTAAAACTGAATAGAACCTGAATCGTATGTTAACAACACACACAATATTTTTTTCATACTTCTGCAACAGACCACCATACAGTTTTAATTAAGAATCCAATGACAAAAGAAGATGATTATGCTTCTCAATTGCAGATGGTGATAGTTAAGAAAGCAATATATTAAGTGATTATTAAAGGAGACAGTGAATGGCTTTCAGGAGTGGGGGGGATAAGGAAGAGAAGAGATGCTGGAGAAGGAGGATGAAGAACAGGGAAAACCAGGTTAAGTACTATCACTTCCCCCCCCCCCACACCCTGCTTTTCTTCCCCCCTACCCCCCAAGTACAGGCACTGCACTCTTACTTTGGTAGTTCAAAAGCGTTCCTTGCTGTGCTCTAACAGTGTTTAAAAATCACAGGAGCAGAGTCACTGGACTCCAGGTAAAGACAGAAGAGAAAAATTCACAGGCATTTAATAGACTAAACAAACTGGACCACATATCGTTTTAGAATAGTTACTGACAATTGTTTCTAGTTCCTCATTCAAGTGAAAGATATTTAAAGGGAACAGGAAGCATGCTTACAACCAAGGAAAGCTGAAGTGAGCTAGCAGCTATTATGAAACAGAGAACCAAGATTCCTATCTGACTTATTTGTTATGGGTTTCAGAGGAAATACCTGTAAATTATTCTACTGAAATGTACTCTCCAGACCCAAAACACTTCGTTTCCCATGTTCCCTTTCTCACCCTTATGTTTCCATTGCTTTTATTCTTTGGAATTCTGCAGCTCAAACCCATCCATACTCAAAACCACCACGTGTTTTCCAAATATGTTAAATAAACCCTCCTTTAGGAAATTATTTATTACTTTTGCACACATCCATTCCTATAAAGGGTATTTCACTGGCCAGAGGAAGGGCTGAGGGCAGAAGAATCAGAAATCCACAGAATCTCTCTTATGTCCCCCTGCCTCTAGGAGGAGGAAGCTGTAGATTTTTCTAGACTCCCCAAAGTTCACCCTATCAATATCAAGATAAACATCCTGCATTGTTTACTTCAGTATACAGACACTAATTATGTCAAATTAACAAAACCAAATAACTGACAATGCATTTGTTTGTGAGAAATACATAAGAAAGTCTGTTTAATATAGAAACTTGATCCAAGTCTAACTGATGAGGTGGCCTCACAAAATAGTGGGGCAAAACTTCCACTCCATGCAAGGTAGAAGTAAAAGCCTAGTTTGAAATCTACCTAGTTTCCTAGATACTATAAGTCAATCCCTAATCATTGTTCTTTTAAAATAGTAAAGTGTGTTCAATTGCCACAGGTACTCTGGTAATGATACCATCAACCTGCACAAATAAAGACTACACAAAAGGGAAAGTGACCACCCAAAGTGCTCTCACATGAGTAAAGGAAGCCTGGAGAATGAAGTTAAAGTAATTAAATGTTACTTTGAACAGCAGGTAAATAACTTTCCTACAGGAACTGCATCAAGTATTAAAATACTCTCAAAACCTCATTAGAAACACCTTGTAACTTACAGAGGTTCTTCCTATTTGTTGTCTATATTTTAATGGAAAACCTGAAGTAGGTGCTGAGGACAAGTTTGTAATGAGTGAAAATAGACAGCATGAAGGACAAGAAACCTTATGAACTCTGCTTAGATGACTGCATGAAGCCAAATACATCTTGCAATGTGCAAATCATAATTTTTATTTTCACATTATGTACAGAAATGCACACGCAAATACCCTGTTACTTTTTCACAACATAGCTCACACTTTAATTTCAATTACTGAATTTGTCCATCAGGATCAGCTGTCTTTTCCTCTGACAGTAATTTTAATGCTTATTAGCTTATTTGGTTCTGCTTACCAAGAACAGGCCCCTTTGCCTAGTCTTGACAGACATATTAATCAAGTTTATGCTTCCTTACACCAGTCACCACTGAACAGTAAACATATAAAGTTACCTATGTCTTTCATCTATCAGTACTTCAACTGTGTTCAAAGTGGCAATGGCTAACATAATTAAATGTCTGTAAGATTTCTTGGGTTTGTTTTCTGTCTTTCTGTCTTTTTTTAATCAACAGTTTCCCAGTCCCAAAGAACATCTTACTGGGGAGCTGGAATACAAGTCACTGAGGAGCTACTAGGTAATTCACGAGATGGAAAAATCCTGTGTTCAAGTTTTTTGCCCACAATTATTTAAACTAAAAAAGGAACAATTAAGCTTCAGACCAGTGAATTAATCCTTGTTTTGCAATAGACTTCCTATGACCTTTCATACTGCCAGGAAAAAGAGGTCACTGTATTAGTTAAATACTAATCTCAATACACAGTAGCCCATGAACAAAGGTTATCACATCAAGACTTCTATATGAAACACTGACAGAACAGAGGCTGCTTACAGCAACAGGAAAGACCTAGAAACCAGCCAAGCAGTGCAGTTCAAAAACTGAACTGACTTTCCCATGCTTATAAATAAACTAATCTCTTGAAGCTTCTATTCCTCCAATAGCCCTTTTTATAGCTCTTTCTACCAGGGTTCAGCAGAAGAAAAAAAACCTTGTATTTTTTTGCTTACATACTAGACATTGCAAATTTATGGCATAGCATCATCAATCCTGAGGTAGAACTAAAACAAAGTCTCAGCCATGATAAATCCAGGAAGACTGCCATGAGAAGACTGCTTACTGCATGGAAACACAGAGCATTGAAACCTTTTAAGCACTCTGTTCAGGACACAGGTTTAACTTTCAGATCATCTGTCATCAACAGCAGGTCCTCCTGGCTGTCCTCCATCCACTCTTTTAAGAAAACCATGGAGAAAACAGTAGGATGCAGTTTTTAGTAGAGCAAGCTGTGAGAAAAGTTATATTAAATCTAATCAAAATGGCTGCTGTGAGATTAGGTGCAAGTAAAAGCTCTGTGATGGTAAAAGCAATTTAGAACTGAACAGCTGCCAAAAGATCACTGATGGAAAAAAAAAATCAATGGGAACATTCAAAAAAGAGATTAGCCAACACACTCAGAAACAATTTATGGGAAAAATCTACACACAATAGTCAGAGATCATTATCTACCCATCTGTGGGGAAAGCTAGATATTCAAGACGTTTTTATTTAAAGAGGACAACTTTGGCCAAAGAAAAAGCTCTAATATACTTTCAGCTAAAAAATTTGTGATGCACACTACATAATCCCCACTCTGCATCAGCAAATGCTGAAGCCTTTCTTCAGCAGGTAGAGGACAAGAATGCCCTGCTCATTAGTCCTGTGTTCCTATCTCAAGTACCCTGAAATCAATCCAACCTTTTTCATTATTTGACCAGGCTTCATTTGAAAGTTAATTCCACCCCACCTCCCCAGCTCCTATGGGAAAGCTACTCCAGAATTTCTTTCTGCCAACATATTTGGGATAAGGCAATTACTACCCAGTCCAAGGAATTTCGCTAGTATCTGTGCTTTCATGAAAATGGAGGAATGATATCTGCTCCTTCCTGACACAAAACTTATAGAAAGAGAAGAAAGGTAGGGGGCAAGAGAGAAAAAGAAGTTACATTTTTCTTGGCTGACTCTAGAATAACAGGATTACAAAAGACAAACAAGAAACGCTGAGACATCTACATAATAAATATCTGGCATTTAAAAACCTTACAGGCATTACTTCAGCTGTTTATAAGTGATTCAAGTGTTTTGATACTAATGAGGAAAAGAAATCAAACAGAGGAGCCCACTACACTACATGAATATTCACTGTGGTTCTTAGTCTGATGAGTTAATGCAATAGTCACCTTGTCAGCTGACATTCAAATTGTACTAGGGCATCAACTGTCCATAAAAATATGACTGCTGTCTGCAGTGAGAGAACAGTAAGAGTCCCTGTGCTTCTCTCTATTTTAAGTGCCAGAATGATTAACTCTTAAGTTTTTACTGCAATTTGCCAGTGAACATTTGCACATAGTACCAGCTAAATCCACTTAGAGTGATTGATACATTCACTTCTGTATGCAAGTAATGGTTAAACATTGCAAATTTACCATAATTATGTCAGTTAAGCTACTGTTACATCTTTCTTGTAGAAGTAGTATTTATGAGCTAGATTACAATTTGTTCCCTTATGGTCAACCTTTTACTGCTCTGTGTCTATGGTCCATCCATCTGTTGAAAGGTGCCTGTGTCATTTATTGTGACATCTCAGGCATGGCTGAGACAACCACCGGGTACTTATCACAATCACAGTCCTATTAATGGCTGGCTCAGAGAAGCACACTTGAACAGTATGTAATTACAGTAGAGTGAGATTTAATATGATAATAATATTTTTAAAGAAGTGCATTTTTTGCGATCTGATTGCGCATGATTCATATGATATTTTAACATCCATTTTTTCCTTAAAAGAAAATCTGGACTCTTACCTACAGGAGGTACAAAGAAAGAAAAGCAGTTACTTTACTAGAGAGAAAATTACAGAATGAAAAAAGCACTAAAGACAAGTGTTGTTGCTTCTGTGGAGGAGTTTTGGTAATTCAGAAAAACGATGTTTTACAACTCCTAAAATAGTCCCTTACGTCTGAATTTCCCAATTGCCACATCAGATATGGCAGAGATTTTAAATAGTTCTAGTATATGAGGACAAGAAGGCAAATGAAATGCAACAATTAAACACTCTCAGCCTCTATTAATTTCCCAAACAGAAAATAAATTTTGTAATTTAGAGTTTCTATAATGTTTACCTTGTTGTGAAGAGATTGTATGTGTTTATATAACATATACCAAATGTTGAAGTACACAATAAAACAGATTACTTTTCTAGCCTAAGCTTGATAGCATCAAAAGATTAGATATAAACAACTTTAACAACTCTGCTCCACAATACAGCATTTACCACCAGCATTTCTAGGTCATGCAGAGCAGTACTTGGAAGACAGAATATACAAAACATATCACCTCAGAATTAGCATACTGGCACTTTTTTTTTCTCCTGTGTTCACCTACATGGGCATCAGGATGAAAGAAAAACCTCAAGAATTAGTTGAAAAATCACTAGATTACTTATAAATACACCCTACTGGCACAAAGTGAAATGCAGATTTTATTTTCATTCACTGTGACCTACTTACAGGCAGAACTCAGTAAAAGAAGTCTATTACACTCACAGAGTCAATAGAGTCAATTATGCAGCCCTCAGTCTGACAAAATTTCCACAGCTTCTTTATGCAAAATTCCTGTATTTTCTCAGCCAAGTGCAGGACTAAAGCAGTATCTTTACACACAAATAACCAGATGATAGAGGTGAAATTCTCTCTATATTGAGATCAATAGGACTTCTGCCACCAATCTCAGTGGAGAGAGATTTTATCAGCAATAAGGCACCCAGTAAGGTGGAAAAGTCACACATCAATGGGCTGTTCCGTGGCTTAAATACGTGTCTTTTGAAAGTCACTGAAAACCTTTCAAACCATGGAAACACACCAAAGATGAAGCAGGGTTTCATACAAGCCTACCAAAATACTGTAGTTTCACTGCTTACAAACACCTTTCTACCTAAGCTCAAAAGCTTTTTTAGTAAGCTTTATAATGAGCCCATAAACACACCTTCAGGTGGCAGCTTGTGCTACACAGGAAATACGTGATCCAGATGCTATTGGTTCTCTCTGGGAATTCATACACAACATGTAATTTTGCAGTTAAATATTTCTGAATGTGGGACAACCTGCAAGTATCTGGGTTTTCACTAGAAAATGTCAATATTTAAATATTAATAATAGTAATGCCAAATAATAATTTATATAGTATATTCTGTGGAAATTGCTTTCAAGGTATGTTTATATTTAAAAGCCACTGCAGATCACACTAGACTAGCTCAGAACCTACTAGTTTAAGGTAGAAACCATACTTTGGCTTGAACCAAACAAAATCAAAATCCAAAAATATAAGCATTTTGCTTAACCCATATAGTTCTCAATTTAACAGATCAAAATCAAATTTCCTGCTACTTGGAATTTCTGGTTAAAACAAGGAAAAGTGTTGAACTTCTCAGTATCCCTCCCTTCCTTATAGTGAGACCTTTTCTGACCATTTTTCCCCTTCCAAAAAATAGTTGCCATGTATCATATATACAGTTGAGATAACAGATTCATATTGATGCCAAAAGTAACAAGCAATAAATATACTATTTCTCACAGAGGGAGGAAAAATGAAAACAACTGGACACATCACACAGATCCTGTTTCAAGGTATTATTTTCTTTGCTACTCTCAAGTTTAACGTGCATTTTGATATCTGCTTGCTTCGACCTCAAGAAATGGAAAACCAAGAGTTGTTTAAATGTGACCATAAAAATTGATTGCAGATATCCCCATTAAAAATGGCATACTCGTGGTATGATTAGAAAATAGACAATACCCTGTGCTCTGGTGCTGCCATTTACCATTGGTCACAAGTTTCAACTCCTCAAAATATTAGTATAATACATTAACAACAGAAAGAAGGTAGATGGAAAAGAGGTGAGGACAGAAAAAACATACTGCAAAAGCTAGTTCTGGTTCCCAGAGGAATTCTTGCAGTTTTTCCCATCAGGAGAGGACAAGATGCAGCCCAGAACTTTATGCAGCACAGATGTGGACAGTTAAAGGGACAAGGACAGGTAGCTCAGCTCTGATTTAAGTGTATGAAGAGACAAGGCTGGAAGCTTTACTCTTAACACAACTACTCATCCTCCTCTACAATATAAAAGCACTGCTGAGCCTAGTGTAGAGGAATTCACTGTTTCAGCACTACCAGAGCCCCAAAAGGCCCTGAAAAATGTCAGCTTAGGGCAAATGACACAGTCACAGCAGTTAGGAACACCATTGAGGAAACCAGCACAGACTGAGTTTTCACACCAAAATTTCTTTCTAGGCATTTTTCAATGTAAAATTTAAAAAGCTCTCAAAACTTTGGGGGGGGGGAAAAAGGCTGTAACTTATGAATCGTTATTTAAATTGGGTAATCTGATAGACTAAAGTGCCTCTTTTATAGCACAAGGGCAATCATCTTCCTGTCATCTACTTGGTGGACATAGCTAAGGTTTTCTAGAAGACTATAAATATTGACTGTTTCCCCGAGTAGTGGTGAAATGCAGGTCTAAAGCCATTATACTTAATTTTGATACTTAATACAAATACTTAAAGTTTCAAATTCTAATCCTGCTCAGCAACTAAGGCCTTTGTGGACCCCAGTAAATGCTTAGTAATAGCAGTATCCCACATTAACAAAGATTTCCTGCTTTTATAACATTAAGGCAACCTCTTGCTGTGCAAATCTCTCTCTTTTCTCAGCTGGGATGGTAGGCAGCCTTAAATCAAGCTACAAACTGGGGCAGGATGGGGAAGAAGAAGAAATCTACCTTTACAAGCTGACAGTTTTCATGTAATAGGGGAGTAAGTTGCACAGCAACATTCATGCTTCATTTCTCAGATACTTTTGTGGCAGGAATAGGAAAGGAAAGACAAAAGCTAAAGCAAAATCATCTCAGATCAATGCACTGGACTGCTTCCAATCTTTCAGTCCTTTATTACACCAAAAAGTGGAGACAAGACTGATTTGCCTTCCAAGGAGCTGTGCCGCAGGCTGTAAAAATAAGAGCTGGGTTTTCAGGTAGGAGTTAAAAAGTCTGAATTCTTGTTTCTGCATACAATGTGTGTTTAGTGAAGGGTTTCAGTCCAAATAAAAGCCATTATTGCTTCAGGTTAGATAGTAATTCAAATATCAAGAAGACAAAAATCCCCTTGATTGTCTTGAACATCATGTTCCCACTCTTGAATTTAAGCCACAAGCATCCTAGTGAGCAGAAAAAGCAGCTAAGTTATATAAAGGATAGAACTGACTTTCCAAATGGAAAGAGCTTATAGATAGGTGATGATATGAAGATATTAAAAGGAAAAAAAAATAACAACAACAAAAAAACAAACCCACAGTGTTTGAAGGCTATGGAACATTTAGAACAGGGACATGTATTACAGCAAGAAGTAATACATTATTAAGAAACAGCTTTCTGACAGGAAGATACATTAGACCAAGAGTATTATCCCAAATGTCTTGCAGCAACTGGAATGGATTTCTGCATCTGATGTGAACAAACCCATGAGGGAGTGCTTTGAGATCTACCTAATTCAGAAGCCTTAGAATCAAGCCATGAAACTGGATATACAGTATGAGCAAACAAGGACCAATCGGGAGATGAAATACATTATTTCTAAATATATTTTACAATTTCTGTGGACATTCTGTCCCTCCCTTCCCCCTCCAGTGTGAACAGATATCAATACATATAAAATAAAGGAAAAAAAATCTGCTGGGCACTCTGGCAGAGCTAAAGTTAAGCTGACAGTAAAACCAAAACAAAAAAAACCAAAAAAGCTGTTTGTTTTATTGCCTATATTTATTCAATTCCCTTCTTTCCTTTATACCCAGGCACTAAGTATATGGATACCATTTGACACATGCACAGTCATCATTCAAAGCCTACATTTTCTCTGTAACAAAAACTTTTTAACTTTCACTGTTCAATACAGAGATGGCCACTAGGAAGCACAGCTGCAAACAGAATAGAAGGCAGCAACAGAATATGAACTACACACTGGAAAGACTCAGAATTTCTCAAGATCCAGGGACAGAAAACCTTAAGAGGAAGATGCTGGAAGTTTAATGCTTCAGAAATTTGGTTACACACACAGGGAAACAACATCCCCGTGAGAAGTCGATCAGACATCTTTAAATTACTTATTTGCCCTTCATCTCATTACTTACATCTCTAAAGTGTTAGACAGATGTACAATTTTGAGCAACTGACATTACAAAATAATTAACAAATCCAGAATGAAGTTTTTTCTTCTTTTCCCAATTTCAAATTTCACTGAGGCCAAAGAAGATTCAGGTTTTCACCAATCAGTACTTAAAGCCTGAGTACAAAACATTTTTCTTCTGGAGCCTGAAACTACTCTACTGCAGATGGAACCATAACATGGATTTTTTAAAGTTATGTCACTTTCCCAACCAGGGTCCAGGTTGTTTGGATCCCTGGCTGTCTTTGAGAATGAAGGAAGGCAGTAAGAAGGAAGGAAGAGATTGTGTCTTTTTAAAAGTTGCCCTTTCTGCAGCAGCCTTCTCTTGTACAAGACTTCCTTTAGAAAACGTGAATGTATTTAGAGCTATGACTACCTCACAAAACAAAAGCTCTATCTGCATAGTGTATAAAAAAAATCTTAGAAATGGTTAGGAATAGTAAATGTTTTCTTGGATTATTTCCAGAATCTGTTCTACATATCCTATGCAGTCTCAGAATACATCTTGTAGTATTTACATTACTACCCGGTCATGACTGATAGTGACCCATATTTCAGATAAATTAAAGCCTGTGTAATACTGAGTTAATTTAATATAATGAACAAACATTTTCTATATGATGTATGGGTTGCATGAGGTGAGAAGACATTTACAGACTGTAAGAACTACAGATAGAGTTCCACAGAGCTGTTTTATACTGAAATATCCCAGCACTAATATTTATCTGTCCTTTTACATTTTTGCTTTACAGCCACATATACTAATACTGTGCTTGTATCATTACAATTTGCTGGTTATCAGGGAACTTATCTTCATTATATGCTAATAGAAAAAGCATAATACTGAAAATAGTGTACAAAATCTTAGTTCTACACTAAAGGAGTATACACAAATCTTGATATGAAATGCATATAAATGAGATTATAAAGCATGATGTTATGAGACAAAACTGGGGTTCAAAAATTACCAATATTACTTAGAGCAGAATATGACTTGTCTTCTTTTAAGACATCTGGCTACCCAAAAGAGAATATAGCGTATAAGAAATGAGTGCAAATAGGACATATTAAAAAAGTTACAACTTAGTAATTAAAGATAAGAGATTTATAGATTTAACTGTAACAAGTTCTCAAATATTCAGCAGTATTTAGCTTCATAGTGCTGAAAAACTGTCACAGTACAGCACTCCATTACTGCATTAGCAATTAGCTTGTATTTTATCAGCTATCCTTGGGAACAGTAGATTTAAGTATTACTGTGAGCTCAGCATTATGAAGGTATGTTTATGAAGCTTAATGCAGTGAAAAGCCAAAGTACAGCAGCATTTGTGAAGAACTGTAGCACAAGGAATACAGATACCAGTGACAATATGGTGTATAATTAATATTTATCACTAGAAATATTCTCACAAACACAGCAGTATTAATGACAACTCCATTTTCCAAATCACCAATTTAAAAATACATACAGTAAAATATAGGTTATAGAATTATTCCACTTTATATAAATGAATATGACTGCTTACATGCAAATGTGCCTCTTGGATATTTACAGTTTCCAGCTCCGTGCAAAGCAATTAAATGACTTAGTCACTACATTTTAGAGGAAAAGCAAAAGGACTAACAAATGTTACTTGAAAAATATTTTCACCACACTCCCCTAGGATTCCAAGAGTCAGAAAAGAGAAGCTCTCTAGTCAATATTATCACAGTATTTCGTCCTACTGCTGCAGATAAAATAATTTAAGGAGTACACAACAATTATATAGTACCTTACCCTTTCTACCGGTGAACCATAGCATGCAATGACGAAACATAGCAGTGGCAGATGGCATTGGTGCTAGTAAATGTGAATAAAAGGATAATAGCAGAGAAATGGTGACTGGCAGACAAGATACAGAAATGTAGATGAAATGAATGCAAGCTGGTAAATCTTGAAGCAAAGCTCCACCTTTAAGCCAAATGTTGCCTCTAGTCTCCTCATAATTGAGCATTAAGTTATATTTGGATACAACTTGCAACTTGCAGATCAGTCTTGATTCTCTTCATACAGAAATGCATAATTGTATCTTGATAATGAAGATCAGAAACGTTTTTTAAGCAAAAACCATAATCAGAAGCCCATTACTTTCTCCCCTGAAGTGATTTATTCTTTATATTTTTTAACCTCCAAATCCTGCCAGAGCTACAGTCTCTTTCCAGCACATATGTATTCACTGCAGATGTAAATCCCTGCCTAACCTGCAGCACCCCTGGATCCAGAATATTCTCAGTGTGCTCATTCATGCTGTTCTGTTGCCAAACATTTAAAATCATCCATCAAATACAAGTGGAATCTATTATAAGAAAAAACAATCTCTCCTTTCAGCTCACCCTGAAAATGGAAGGTTTTCTGATCAACAGTTATTGTGAAGGTGCTGTCGTCCTCATCGTCTATACCAATCACAGCTCCCTGTGAAACAAAGAACAAAATCCTGATAAGGCAAGCAGTGACATCAGCAGCATACACTCTATCACTACACCACTGGAATTTAAAAAGCATTGACAAATTAAAAGCAAACTGAATACAGTGAAGAGCAGAAAGATTCTCTGTTTAGACACAGGATATAAGTCAGTTATTTAAAATAATACATTTTTAGTTGCAGAAAAAAAATGTTAATTAATTGTAAAACTGTGATTTTCTCCATAAGATGAATCTTTTATTTTTGTAATGGAAGTGGCTTTATGCTACTTCATCGTTAGACAGTTTTTTACTACATTCCAACTTAGATTTTAAAGAGCAGGAAGCAATATTTTATAAGTAATTTCCAGGTATAAAAATGCTAAATCATAGATACTCTACAAAAAGAAGCTCTTATCCTCATTGTATCTACCAGTCTACAAGACAAATAAATCATTCTAGCAAAATTAATTTGGCCCATCGTGTCATATCACGGGTATGCTGTATGATCTGATTTTCAGTCCCTAAGTAAATATTAACAGTAAGTCATCAGCATATATCAAAAGCAGCTAGCTTTGTCTTCTAATTCCTCATGAATTATTAAAAGGAAATGCAAATAAATTATAGAGTTAAAGGCCACTTTCATTCCTGCCCCTCCAAATATTTCATAAATAACACAGTTTCATCCAGGAGAAGAAAACAATGAAAAAAAGAACCATCCCATGCCTCTGCCAATTCCAACAAGTTGTAACATTTAGTTCAAATATCACCGATGGATATACTCAGTTTCTCTTCTTCTCCAGAAGACATAAGCATCAGGATCTGTTTTACCCTCCCCTCTCCCACAAAGCAGACAGGCATCACTGGAATGCCCACGTATTTAAATGGTAAATTCTTACTGTCAGGGTAAACAGCATTTAACAGTAGTTTGAGTGCCTGCGAGTCAATTCCTTTCAGTCAGCCACGTATCGCACAGCAACTGCAGAGCAGGGGGTCAGGTATACATCAGGACAGCCACAATTTAAGAATTGGTTTGGTACAGTCTCAGAGGGCAAAGGGATCTGAATCAATTTTATTCACAATAGTGCCTATATGAGGTTTCTGGCCAATGGTACCCCCTCATGTATGGCTGGGACTATGACAAGCACCACAAGACAGAGTGGAAAGAACAGATCCTATTTAAGAACAGCACCAACCACAAGGGACTCAAGGGTATACAGCACGAAAAGGTAACTCCAAACTGGTTTTTTTCTTCCCTCCACTGCCAAAAATATACCACTTAACTTCTCCAAAACAGTATCTTCCATACAGGTGTTTCAAAGACAGCTCTGTGACCACTATAAAAGAGGCACCTAAAAAGTATACCCAAGCCAGTATAATTCTGAATACTTGTCTTGCCAGGAGAGAACAACCACCAGATGACTAGCCATTGCAGTCAGAGATTATCTGGTAATCATGCAGTGTGCCAGTGACATGACATCATGGGCCAGCCTCATTGTGCCAGAACGATTTATGATTTTTTAACATACCAATAGATAAAAAATGTCTGGCACTTGAGTACATGTTTTGCTATGCAATATATCAGAAGTTGTACAATATCATTCTTCTCACCAGCTATATCAAAAATCTGTCAGTCAGACATCAAGAACATGAAAATATATTCTCCCCACAGAATGCAGGTAAAACTAGTGTAAGGCTAAAAAGGTCAGACTAGGACAGTGAAGTCCTGCCTCCATCCTAAGTGGTGGGGGGAAACTGAGGAGGGAGAGCACAAAGCTGCATAAAGTGCACAAGCTCCAATTGCAGTGCTGAGGCAAAGGGTCTGAGTGTAAACATAGAAGATGCCTCGATTGTCATGCAGATAATACAGATGAACAAGTAAAAGAAAAACTAGAGTGTGAAAGTTTAAGTGTATATTCCAGAAAACTTAAGCAGGACTTAGGCATAGTACAGAGGACATAGATTCCTCTATCAACACACCTTCTTGCATACCCTAAGACAGTCAACAAAAGAATTTGAAGATGAAACTTCAGGCCCATGAAAAATGTGTATCAAGAGCAAAACGGTGAGGAACAAGCTTTTAAAAATACATTCAAGAAAAAGGAAGTATTTTAGCCAAATTGCTTAAATTACATGTTTGTTTATGTTCACACCTAGAGTTATAAATCAACAATTACTCTAAACAGAAAACCTCTTTGATAGAATTTCAGACTGCAGAAGCCCATCTGTTCAGCTACCAGTACCACTGTCATCTGCCAGAAGAGCCGCTTTACAAAAGCAGAAAAAAAAAAGATTCCTTCCTCCCTCACAAAAAAAAAAACCAACCCCACACACTATCAGAGAAAGGATGGGGGAGTCAGCCAATCTTCAAAAAACCCCAAACAGTGATTTGGGGTGGAAGAGTGGCAGACGGGGAAGAGAAAGGGATTGTTTTATGTTGAATACATATAAAGATAGATAATGTAACATTGAACAGATTGTTCACTTTTAATATTTCCTAAATTGACAGGCTGAGGCCAACCTCCACACTGATAGGCTCACAACATTATTAAAGCAGGCATGTTTTTTCAGACTAAACTTTTCCACACCATGCAAGACACATCCTCATGAATCTTTGGGAATGTTATGTTCTAGACACTGGTTTGAGTTTACATTCCCCCCTTAAAGAAATTCTAAATTAAGATATCACTACATTAAACAAGGGAAAGTGCAAAAAAAAAGTAATCTGGAATCCAAGTGAATGGAGATTCCCTGTATCAGTCTCAAAAGGCCATAGGTACCCCTTTATTAGGGCCACAGAAAGACTAGAAAGGAGTAGCAACAGAAGGAAGGAATAACTGGAAGAAGCAAGAGTTCCGCTGCAACACTCCCCACATTTGTGTGTCAGACCACAGATCACTTTCCCTAATACTTCTCTTACTTGAAGACTCAAAATGCTCCCATTCATACTATCCTGACTTCTTCCCCTATTTACATTAGCTTTCACATACTGGAACCAGAGATTCTATGAGGAATGTGAAAATACATTTTAAAAGGACTTGTGCAAGAAGTATTTTTGGTACATACATGACCATAAGGTAGAAACTGGGCATATGCAAGGACATCACAGCATTCCCACCTCAGCTCCCTACTGTCATTTCAAGCTACAACAGCAGCACTCAAGGTTAAATGTCCCAAGCCAGAGCGCCTCAAACAGGTAACACTCAGTTTTCCCACTCTGCATCTTCTTACCTCTGTTTCCCCAATTTGTATCCCCCCTCAGCTGATATTTGAAAAACCTTGCCTGCTGTGTTCTTCCTTCCCTTTCCAGCCCTCCTTTGTTTTACTTAGCTCAAGCACAGTCAAGTGGCAGGCCTAAAGAGTGTCCAAACTGGCAGAATGGAGGACACAGTAAGAGAATAAAGGCAAATCAGAAGGAAACAGTTTTGCAGTGACTTCTGTAAGTACAGAACACATATGCACATACAAATACATCACCACACACAAAGAAATGAGAACTGCAAACAGCAACTTTTTCATAGTGCGCTACTAACACATTACTGTCATGTTTTTTTATATAATGTATATCATATATAATGTTTTTATATGATACATAATATTATAGAATGTAATTAGCCCAGCATGTTGCTTGACCTCTAGTGTTTTCTTTCTTGAAATACTTTCACTATTTCAGTATTTTGCTAAGTCAGGAATAGAGCACAAACCTCAAAAGTCTCCTTGCAGTTCTCTCCATTAGGCCACATTATATACAGCAAGTCATTAAGTACTGAATAAAACAACACTTACCCTGAGTCTAACACACCCTCGGCGTGATCCTCTCATCATTTTGTCTTTTGACTGAAACAGAAAAAAAAAACAGATCACTGGATTAACAAACACAGTAAGAATTGCAGGGAGAAAGTTCAAAGCAACCAAGAAAAGAGCAAAGCATTTTTGTATAATGTTTTATTGATTGATTAAACAAGATGCAACTTCTGTTACAAAATAGGTTAGTTCTCATACAAAAGAAAGTACACCGCCATGGTATTAAAAAGTAATCCTTCAAAAAATAAGAATTTAATATCCTACTTCAAGAAGTTTTGTAGATACCTTGAAGAAATACTTAGAAGATGCAGTCCACACCTCTATAGAAAGTAAGGAGAAGTGGAAAAAAAAGGAATTAGGAAATATTAAAAATTGGCAGTTTACTGTTTTATCTTCCTCCTTTCTCTCCTACTCTGAGATAAGTGTCCATATAAGAAAATCCAGCTGTGCAGGCAGAAGTGGACAAATGAAACTGTAACTCTGTCCAGAAGTTTCTCAGATTCATACCCCTTTTCACACAGATACAAATTTCCTGTTTAGACAGGACCTTTAACTTTCAGCTGTTCCCAGCACTGACAGGTAGATTGATCAGTAACTTTCTGCTAATGTCCTAAGTGTGATTGGGCAATAGTGGCAAGTCCAAGTAGCACACACACAAACTCTTTAAGATAAAGAAAAAAAGAAAACCTTTTAGTCATCCTAAATGCTCAGTTTTCTGATAGGTGCAATACATCTTTTGGTTTTTAACTACCCACACACACCCCTTCTGCTTTTTACCTTATAAATTACATGCCATTGTAGCCTTATCTGCAAAGGTAGTACTGTTTAATACAATCCCTTCTCTCTTACCACCTAAATATTCAAACTACATTATTTCAGGTCATGAAAGCACAGCCATCTCTGGTGCTTTGTGAACAAGATTTTCTTGCTGTCATCCTCTGAAATATCCACTTCTTTCCAACAGTATGCTAACAATTCTATCTAGACAACATATTGATGTGATTATGACCCTCCCTATTTTCACTGAGGCCATTACACAATGACATCTTATAGGTATCTGTGGAAAAAAAAAGACAGGAACAAGTACCTGTCTCAACAGCAAAAAAAAATACTATTCATCTGCTACAAATCTGAGATATAGCTACAAGAAAAGCCTGAAGCAGTCACAGCAAGTACTAATAACTAAAGATAACTTTAAAATATAGCAGTCAGAGCTTCAAATAATGTTTTTGCTGATCTCCGTTCAATTCAGTCTCATTTGACGAATGTGTCAGAGTTGTTTTCTGAATGCTAGAAACCATCAGTATTAATCTACTTGTTTTCACAACAACACGGGTTATCTGTTCAGAATGAAACAGAAGTAAAGACCAGCAGTGCATCCATAATGTATTCTACACATATATAATTTCTTTGTAGATTTCCTGACTGGAAACTTCTACATAGGGAAGATTTTTTTTAAGGTTTTTATTTAAGAGCTCAAAACCAAGAAGGGATCTGGAAACAAAGTTACTCCATCAGAAATTGCATGTATTTGGGACACACCTCACTAGAGTACACTTTTATTTTTTGTATTCACTGCCTTGAGTGTTCTCCCAAAATGGGAGGACACTACTGAGAGCTTATTACTCCCTCTGGTGGTTTCAAGAAGAAATACTGACAATCTTAGCAGGAAAGAAAATCTCTGGACTGAGAATGCAACTCTGCAGTAGCTGAAAGAAACCGATCAGGTCTGACTGGATCACACACTCCGGGCCCTCCGGTGTGCCAGGAACAGTGCTCCTGGCTCGCTGGACTCAGCACAGGCAGGGAACCAAACCAGACAAAAAGCAAAGGTAGCAGAAGAGACATTGGGTTTAGATCCCTCAACCACCTAAGTGCCGGGAAGATGAGGGGCAGGCCTAGTGCAAGGGAGGGCAGAATCCCAACAACCCAGATTTCCACTGCACAGACTGGCTATCAACTCAACTGCAACAGACACTGTAAAAGCCTTCCCTTTTCCTGTACACCACATTTTAATGGAATGGAAATTAAGTTTAAACATTATAATGTTCTCAGTCTGCAAAAAGATTCACAAGATAAATCACAGGTTCAGAGTGTGGTTTTACATACTTAGAATGTCACCATTTTCAGACAGAGCTCTAATTGGTCAATACCAATTATAATGAAGGGGTAAATCTAATCCATTCTGCCTAAGAGGAATAAAGCACCTATCATTTCAGTACCTGAACTCCCTGTGCACTAAAGCATGCAGCTATCACCCCACAGAGTGCTGTATTCTCTCATCAGAACACAGCAAATCTTTACTGATTGCTGCAGGAGAGTATTTTAAAACATATCTCAGTTGGCACTTTAGATTTGTCCCTCTCAAAAAAGTAAGATTTCATAAAAAATACAATTAAGACAGCTTCAGCTTCCCCTTAAAGCATTATGTTTTACCCTTTGCTTGAAATTAGGCATGGGTATCCACTATATCCTATACTTGCTCAAGTATTCTTGGACAAGTAAAGCCTCTCATAACCTTTTTGAGGAATGGTTCCATTTCACTGGACAAAATCTCATACAGCAGAAAGACATCTCTGAATGGCTAATAAATTGCTTTCTTTTTGTATTTAAAGTTTTAATAGGCAGCTTTTTTCAGTGATCAGTTTTATAACCAGACAAAATGACACTTTCAATAAACCTTCAACACACAGTGTACTGATTTTGATGATAACGGACTTGAATAGGCTACAAGCAGACAGCAACAAGAGATAAATTTCAGCTGAAACTCAAATAAAAATTTGTAAAAATGAACAAAGCTATACAGTATTACTGCAGGGGGAATGTAAGTATCTCAAAAAAAAAAAAAAAAGAAAAAAAGAAAAAGCCCTTTATTGGCTTCTTTTTTATATCCACACAGTGAAGTTGATCAAATACCAAACTGATCTAACATAAGGCTTTTCAGGCAAACTACAGCTCCTTAAGAGAGATTAAAATAATGCTTGGGTCTACTTAAACCACAAGACAAACCAAAATTAAAAATCCTAACCCCCCAAAGGCCCCCAGCCCTCCTTAATCTTTAGAACTACTACTATTGCATTTGAGTTTTAGCTGTTGCATGGAAAGTTTAAGATTTCAATATCAAACCTAGCTGCTGTCTGCCTCCAGAACTTCCCAGGCACAAGTTCTGCCTGTGCAGAAGTGCACAGGGCTTGAAGAGATACGTTTTTGACTCACACAGTGCTGCTGTCAAGGAAATCTCTAACATAAGTATACAGATGAGCAAAACCACTCATGACATTTATTTCCCGTTAGGGATGAAGAACCTGCAACAAGTTCTATTTATAAAGACTGCTTTTTACAGTTGTATCTACAGGAGAAGCTTTAGTTTGGATCACTTTCCATGACAGCCATTGTTTTCATCAAATGCTAAGGCAACCCTCATTTTCAAGCAGAAATAAACCCCAACCATTCAAAAAGTGTACATGCTGTTCCCAGCCCACCATTCCTCTAGCTCCCTTGCAAGGCACACCCCAGTCTCAGAGGACCTCCTGGAGCACAGGGACAGCATCTAACAGCCATGTCGTTTCTGTAGCTAAAGCTTTGACTTTTGTGGATGCAGTCATAACGCAGGAACCAAGACATGGCACCAATAACTGAGGATGCCACTGGGGCTCATTTAACCCCAACAGTTGTCAGTACAAAATGAACCTGTCGAATTTCTGAACAAATCTGAACAGGCACAATATGTTTATATTGGATGAGAAATGCCAGTGACACACACTGCAAAGTAACAATCTGGGAGACCTAAAACCAAAACTATAGACTAAATACTAAAGAGGAGTCAACTACTTAAATTATAATCCTATAACAATTTATTCAGTGCATCAAAACCTGTGATACCAAGTTGAAATTATGTACAAAATTAAATTTAGTGCTGTGTAATAGCCATCAATAGTTTTTAATCTTGTGTCTGTAAATTCAGAATTCTTTCTCTTATTATACCTGGTTTGCTTATAGTTTTGTCTGTTTTTATTAGACTCACTGAGCTGTTTGCAGTGGATGTGACAGATCAAGTTACGACAGGAAAAAGCGTCCCCTCAGCTGAGAATGGAAAGCAGAGGCCTCAAAGGGAATATTTAGGCAAAAGCAGCTGTTTTATTTTCCTCTTTTCCTGGGATTTTTGCACACAGCTGTCGATTGAGAAACTGTATTTAGAAAAAGCAAGAAAATGTATTCAACTGAAAGTCTCTACCACAGGGGCACTGACCATGACTCCAGCTTCAGAGGCACCACTTGAAATCAAATTACCAAGATTTGTTTTCAGTTCACCACCAAAGGCTCATGCAACTGCTGCAAAATTTGAGTCCCCCTCCTCAATATCTAGACTGTACCATCCACAAGCAGTTCTTCAGTACAGTACAACCAGTATTCGAGTTGCTAACTAGCAGCAAGCTTTAAAAAGCACATGGGGAAAAATATTTTCACACCACCACAACTACTTCCTCTGAGTGTTTTCACACAGCCTGTGCTCCTGAAAGCATTCAACCAGCTTTAAAATGTTTTTAAAAGTAATTTGATGGAATGATTAATGAAACAACAACAGACTATCGAAGCATTTAAACCTATTTTAATGCATTTATTGGTCCAAGAACTGTTAAGATGATGGGAGGCTATCCAGTTTTGTTTCAAGAACATATACTATGGAGTTGTCACTATTCAAGGCATCTGTTTAAGTCTATAATGTATTGGACAGTTCTCCTTTCAATACCACCATATGTCAAACACCCACAAAGTTTTAAAATATTTTAGGGAACTGACCTTCCTATCTACTGGCTCTGGTTTTAGAATTGTTTGCCCAGCTATGCCAGTTCTGCTTTCAATTTATTATACAATTAAAATATTTACTTAAAGACTACACTTAAAACAAGAATTTAAATCAGATTTTCAACCTTGAGGGGTTCTCTGGATTATTTCTACAGGATTCCCAAGCATAATCAAGGCTATAGCAGATGTGTATTTAAGACAGCTCTTCTGCCAGAAAACACAAACAAAAAGCAAATTGCATTCAACTCCCTCCCTAGCCATTTATTTGTCTTCGTGCTATCTTCCAGATTCATGCCAACACACATTTTTATACTGACATGCAGAAAACAAATGACAGAACAAATTCAGCTGAAAAAATAAACGAGCAGAAAGTTATTTTTCAGTTGGAATCAAACTCACGGAACAACTTTACAGATCCTGTGCCAGCAGAAGGCAGAAATGAGCTACTTCGAGACTTTTCTGTTAAATATTGTCAGTGCAGCCAACTACATCCTTAAAAAAAACAATGCTTCAGCAGACTTAAATTTGCTCCACCTTCAAGAGAAAATTTAGTGGATTCACCAATTAAAGAATATTGAGGGGGAAAAAAAAGAAGTAATTTGTCGAACCATTGGTCAGACTCATCCAAAATGGCACACAATAATTTATTACATACTTTGCTCTTCAAAAAAAGGGGAAAAGTAACCATTTGCTGATAACAGACAATCATTTATTCAAGAAAAACTGTACAAAGACAATATTTGGATTACAAGCTCAGATCAAACTCTCTGAAATATATAATTCATAAATAAATTTTAACAAATGTCATCATAAACAAATTTGACGATGTACATTTCTATTCTGAAAGAGAAAAAAAACCCACAAACCCCACAAAAAACCAAACAATTTGGCATTGTAAAAAACCTTTGTAAAACAACTAGGAAATGCATGTGAGAAACATTTGAATTCACACTTGCAAGTAGTGCTACTAGTGTTCACTGCAATTCAACTAAGTAGAGAGAGGAAGGAATTCACAAATTAAAACAGAAATAAGCGTGAACATTAAATTACCTCTTTTTTCCTGGCTCAGACTTGATGTAAAACCTTTTTTTTGCCTTGCTCCTTGGAAGTTCTAACCATGTGAGAAATGTAAATTCAATTGAATTGATTTTCTTCTCATGTATGTGTCCAAAATATATTTAGGTTAACATCTACTTATTTTACTAAAAGACAAAGCTTGCTAATACAAGTGCTTTTTTTCCTTTTTTCACAAATGCAGTACTATTACACACCAACTCTGTTTGAATGTTTATTCCCCATTAAGGATACTTTTCTGCAGTCTATTTTAAGTTACTACCAAAGATTACTAAAATCAACAGTGCGAGGACACATCTATGAAGAGACATCCATGTTTCTGGATCTAGCTCTGGTGGAAACATCAGCTGCATCAGAAGTTTTCCACAGCTCCTTTGCCAAAGGTTAACTGGCTATTGGATCTACTGGAGGAAGTGTTTCCTACATACACGATTTTCTGGATTGAAATGGGCTAAGGAGTCTGCCAGAGGTGATGAGCAGGTAAAAGCTCATCAGTTAACTGCAATCTCTATCAGCAAAACTGTTTCCAGATTGCATGTCTATACAGCCAAGTTGGAACAACCTCAGCCTACCACACCCGTGCATTACACTTAAGAGGGATGAGCCAGTTTCAGGCTCAAAAATCATTGTTGCCTTTATACAAGCAGAGCAAGGCAACTATATTGCTTCAGACTGCAGCTGGCTCAGAGGGGAGTACACGACCCTACGTAACTGATGACATAGATAAGCCTTTAATTCAAAATACAAGTCTGCATATACAGAGTCACGATAGGCCATTTCCCCACATAAATAAAGCCCCCAAACCTGCTACCTTTCAAAATTAATGCTGCTGATGTACCGGAAGCTTATAAACTACAATTCAGGAGTTAGTGCTCGAAAGCTAAAGGTAGAGCTGAAAGAAACAGTATCCCACTACCTTCTCAATGCTAATATTAGTACTTGTGAGGCATGCAGTCAACTGGGACTTGGTCTGAATTCTCTTTCAAACCCATGCTCCAGCTGACCCTACGGCCCTCTGAGTAATCACCCCAGCACACATGAAGAAAGCTACGTGCATGCTGAAAGACTGGTTCTTTTGGCAGCCAGTCTTTCAACACCATACACACCCTGAGGTACAAGAACGAATTCAGATGTCTAGAGAATGGCAAAACATGTGCTTTACAGACGTATGTGCAGAAAACATAGCACATGGATAAGGAAAGCATTCGAAAGCATTCTAAAGTAAACGTTAACTGCCAGAGATTCTTGGTGGTAAAGGCACACAGAGCAGAGAACATTATTTGATTTATTGAATTTTTTAGGACAGGTAGTGATTGAAAGGAATCGACTCACAGACAGACTGTAAGCCAAAGCACCTTTATCCACACCGGTGGGGAGGGCTGGGTTCACACCCTAGCCAAAAAAGGATGTTTTAAGTTGCGAACTAAAAGTCATTATAATAACTGAGAACATAAATTATACAAAAGTGTAATGCATATGTAAGGATACCTAATAATAGGAAATAATGAAATATAAGAACTGATTTTTATTAAGCAGGTGAAGACCACAGAATGATAGTGCCATAATCAGAATTATTATTATTATACACACTAGTCACCAGCAAATGTTTCTATTTCTGTAGCTGAGCACTAAATGACTTTGCACCTTGGACCTTTACTTAGACTACACTCACTAAGTCATCTCAGGCAAACAGCTAACATTTAACAGCCATTAAAAAGCAACTATCAAATGACTTTTATTTATGCATCCATATTCCAGTCGAGGGGTTTTGAACCTAGATGAACCAAAATTGTTTGAGAGTCTGTAACTGTTTTATGCTAAGAGCCTTATAAACTCCTAGGTCTGCAGAAAAAAGCTCTCTCCTAATAGGGCTGGAAATCCAGATTTTGGAGGAAAAAAAAGATCCATATGCAATGCTTCTGTATAAATATACCGTCCCAGACAGCATGACACTCCAATGTAAGTTACTGGCTGTGAATCTCTTATAATTTACTAGAGATTAAATCTGTGTTTTACCTAGACTGACACAGTAGCAGTAACTGTTCCATGCTAAGAAAACTGAACTGTGCATGTGGTTCAGCCAGTTAGCCATCTCTTTTAAGTGCATATCCTTGGAAAAAAAAAAAAAATGCACTGTTAATATATTTGTAACTTAATTCACATTTTTATATACGAAGCTGAACAAGCAAGTCGGGATCTGCCGGTGGTTACGCAAAAAAAAAGAAAAAAAAAAAAGAAGAGAGCCAAGAAAACCAGCACTGCTTCTTCACACACTGCACTTTAAAAGTTTGTGCTTCAAAGTAGGAAGTCCTGAACGGAAACAGGAAAGTCCATCTCGAACCGGGAAGCAACCTGGCGCTGCTCTGAGCAGAGGTAACGTGTCGTGACCCGCGGTAAGAAGGGCCAGAGGAGATCGCTGCTCTGCGCAGCTGTCTCTGAAGCGGGCGGCCCGGGGAGGCGACACCCTCACGGGCGCGCCGCCCAGGCAGAGCGGCCAAGCCACGGCGAGAGCAAGTTCCCGCTGGACAGGGAGGGGGACGCTGAGGCAGCGGGACCCGGGAGCCCGAGGCCATCACCGAGCAAGGCTCCGGACCACCCGGGGCGAGCGGGCTGGCCTCACTACCCCGGGGCAGAGGGATCGCCACCCGCCCGGGAGTGGGTGTGAGGCCCCAGGGAGCGGCAGAAGCCACCTACAGCTTCCCAGGCCCCAACGGCAACGCCGACTCCGGTGCCAGCGGCCTCCCGGGAACTCCCTGCCAGGGGGGAACGGCCGCTCCAGGCCAGCGACCCGGCCCCGGAGCCGCCCCCTCCCCCCGCCAACAATAACAACGCCGCTCGCCCCCACCGCGGCATCTCCCCGCAGGGCCACCCCATTGGCTGCTCCCGCCGCCTCCTCCTTCCCTATTGGCCACCCCGGCACTCACACCGCCCCGAGTCCCCTCCCCACCCCCACCCTGCGCCTCAACCGGTTTCCCGGCTCTTCACCCGCCCGGCCCGCCGCTGCCCCTCACCGTGTAGTAGGAAAGGAGCCCGGCGTTATAGTCCAGCACGAACCAGCGGTACTGCCAGCCCTTCATGACATTGGTCCATTTGCTCAGCGGGCCCTCCATGATAGACGCCATCTTAGGCACCGAACCGGCACCACCGCCACACACACACACCGCCCGTTCGGTGAGGGGAGCAGGGGAGACCGGGCGGCCGCCAGGAGGGAAGGGGGCGGGGCACGCAGCGAGGGGGCGGGGCCAACAGCCACACTTCCCCGGAGGGCGGGCGGGGAAGGGGAGTGGTTTGCGCGCGCAGCGGGGACACGGGAAGGCGGGAGGGGGGAAAGGGGGCAGGCAGCATAACGGCTCGGGGGGGAGGGCGCGGGCGAGGGGGGTGCTGTGAGGTGAGGAGTCTAGGGGGCGGGAAGAGGCTTTGCGGGAGTTATCTGAGGGAGCCGGTCCCTTAAGTGGCGGGGCTTCTCCTCATGGCAGGCGTGAGGGAGGGCTGGGCGGTGGCCGTGTTGCGGTGAGGGCGTAACGCCCTGGTGCTTCGGTTGTGTGAAGGCGATGAGGGCGTTATCCTGTCCCTAGAAGACTTGGCATCGCGGCACCTTTTCATTTCTCTCGCTGTTCTGCTTGTTTCTTTGCCTGTCGGATAGTGTCTGTTGGCCTTCCCTGTCGAGTCCAAAGGCCCGGGTGTTCTCGTGGAGCAGCTACACGACCAGAGCGTATGAAAAACATTCATGACTTGAGATAACCTCTTTAGGGTAAGGCTTATTTAAATAGGACACAGCTTTCCTGTGGACTGAGCCAAGAATGTGAAATTAATTCCCCCAGGAGATCTGGACAATTGTAAACCTGTTGTTCAGTGCGAGGCATGTTGCTTGGCGCTGATCTGCTGTAACATAAGTACATAGCTTCAGTTGTACTTTAACATAAAAACTTCAAAAGACCCATACAGATGTTCATGTTCTTTCCTAGGGTTCATCAGTGTAGCAGTAGAAACTGCCTTTACCATGAGGTTTGTGTTTGTCATGCTGTTTTTACAGTATTCATGGAGTAATTTTTTCCTTTTTTATTATTTTTACATTAAAATGCTTTTGTAATAGTAGGGCTGAGATAAGTCTAGTGTTTTAAAACCTTGCAACTTTCTTTTAAGCTAATTTTAATAGAAAAATCCCCCTGGTTACCCCTTTTTGTGAAAAATAATCACTCAAAGGCAGAGCTTCTGTGTTCAATTTTAGAAAATGAGAAATACTTCCATATTTCTAGTTCATCTTTCCCTTTCACATGTCACATTGCTTACTAGTTTGTTACCAAGTGGAATTTACACTGTTTGACAATATAATACCTCTTGGAGTCACCTGGTGCATGGTGTTGCCAGTTTAATCTAGCTAATGCACAATTCAGTCTTGAAGCCCAGCTTGTTAATGTTGATAACATTATTTTTCAAGCTGCATATGACCTTAGTAGTCTGTTTTCTTCTTTAGTTTCACTGACTAAACAAAGTGTGGCTGCCTAGAGATAATACCCAGGCAAGCAAAACAAAAAACATCAGATGGTGCCAGAACATTACTAGTACTACCATTTAAAGCTGCAGTGGGACTGGGGCTTTATTATCTCAGATCTCCGCCTCGACTATATTATACCACAGGATTTGAAACTAGGCAAAGACCTTGTGCAAAAAAACCCAACGAAAACCCTTTTGCCTGAACTGTGAAAGGACTGTCTGTAAGCAGAGCATTCTCAATGAGAAATTCTCCACAGAAGAGCTTTCTGTTTACCTTGGTTTGCCAGAGGCTGAATTTGCTGAACGTCGGCGTACGTGGAATATTTTACTAGTTCTTTGTTCTCTTTGACTTTCTTGAGGGAAAACGTGCCAAGGACTTGTCTCCACTAGAAAAAGCATGTACTGTAGCTAAACCTTGCAAGTCCTAGAGTAGATGGAGAAGTTGTGTTAACAGGTGTTAAAGGGGAACTCATCTCGAGGTTTCTTTTAGGAGTGTAACGTGGATATTCTCTTCAGGTAATTTGGCAGAGATCAGAGAATCATTGGTTTTAAAAAAAAACCTGCACAAATTGAAGTAAATACATATGAAATTATGGTCTGTTATCAGCATTCAGTATACAATATCATATAGGTTTATGCACTTTCCTGACATGCCAGGATGATGTGTTTTCTGTGTATAACGGATTACTCCAGTATATATTGAACATGGTTCATGAGGGCATTGTTGAAGGGATTAGGCTTAATTATCTAGATCCTTCTGATAAAGATTCTAGGTACCCATGCAAATTGTTTTGAAGGATCATTTTAGTTCAACAAGTTGAAATCAGGCACAACTGTGAGACAACCTATGTTTATATACTCCGTATGTTACATCATCAGCATCAATTATTTTGAATTAAAAATTACTTAAAATAGAAATTAGAAAGTTACTTCCTTACTAGAAGAATTTAGTTTGCTTTAACACGTTCTGTCTCTCTCCAATTTGGAACAAATAGCTGTTTTTTTCTGTAATTATAGACAGTTTTATTGCGATGCTCTCCATATTTTACAAAACTTAAATTAGACTAGTATGTCACTCTCTTTAACATGAAGTAGATACTGTCATCTGAGATAATTCTGTACAAAAGAGATCAAGAGAACTGGGCAGAAGGCAGCAGCTGTCACCTTGTGCTGCCTTCATTTTACACGTGGCTCCATCAGCTGAAAATCTTGTCCAGCATCATTCTTTGGCCACACAATTAAATTGCCTTGCTGTAGTGTCCCAGCCACATGCAGATTTCCTGACCAGCCACAATGTTTAGCCCATAAAGTGGCCTCTGGAGTACTGAGATTGTCCCAGTAGGAATGTTGGGGGAAACCTCAGATATGCCCACTCCTTACAGTCTTTTCCAGGACATCCCAACTTGCATCCTACTTTTAAAAATTTCTTCTGTGTTATTTTCCTTTGTCCCATAAATTACATCTGGGTTTTTTTGGCCATTACATTTTAAATCTGTGTAGTTTCTAGCCAAGAGGAAAAGGTATTGCTGACTTAGAGTAAATACCAGTGAATACCAGGGTAGAGGAAACAAGAGGCAGAAGTATACTGCAAGTCTGATTATTTTTTTTAAGAAGACAATGCTTTTCTATTGTAAATTTTTGCTGAAGTTATAGCAAAGAACGAACTCTGAAAAACCCGAGTGATGAAGTTGTGTGGCTTGTGGGTTTCCTTAGGGGTGTCTGGGAGTGTGACTGGCAGCAGTGAAAGCAGCTTCAGCTTCTCCCAACAGCTGCAAGTGCTTGGGGTTCTGTAAAACATAAGGAAGCCATTTGAGAAGTGAACAAATGACATTTTGTTTCCTTTTTTCCCACTTCAGAAATGGCCTGGTAGTTTTCATTTTGTATTTCTTGTCCTATCAGGTCACTGTGTCAACTACTGACAACATAATCATAATAATTAAGAAACTATGTTTTAGCCTGATGGTGAATGATCCTTTTTCTGCTTGTTGGTAGTAAGTAGTGTCTTCTTTTTGAATCTTCAGGAAAAAAAAAATCCTGGCATTTGTTTTTTAATGGGTAACAAATGCAGTAATAAACTACAATCAAGTAGAAGATTAAGCCTTCTATATCATCTTCAGTCTCCTAACATTTTTTACTTTGTTTTGTCAGAATTACGTTTGGTTTAGGGGGTTATGAAGAGGAAGACAAATGGGAGAGAATCATCCTTGCCCTACAAGCATTCGTTCTTAAAGGAGGATAATTAAATCAAGTATGCCAATAAGTGCCATTGTAAGTAGATTTTCTGAGTAGATTCATTAAACTCTTACTGTTTTTAGTACAACTGTTTATGAAAAAAAAAATCAGCAATAGAGCAGAATGAAGCAAGTAGGTGGTTCTCTGGCTTTCTGAGGCAAATAAATAATTCTGTCTTGGGCCTTTCTTGCCAATTCCTGTACGATCCCAGCAAATAAAAGCTATTAGCAATAATTTTTCCTAATGCTGTCCCTTTTAATCTGTTTTTTCTCTGATCTGAATGAATTGTCATCAGTTCCTCTAGGTCAGGGCTGAGGAACTTCCTTGAGGGCTAAAAAGACTTTTCTGAGTCTTCTGAATGACTCCATATTAGCAGACACCAGAATAAATCAAATCAGCACAGGTTGTATGGGATTAAAGTCCTCAGGCTCAGAGTCCCTGTCTGCTTATAGTTTATGGCTGTGTTTGGACTAGGTTTTACAAAAGAAGGGCCTTTTCTTTCTCAACATTATAAAGATCTGCCTTATTAGTGTCCAGATTCTCATCCTTTCATGGCGTGTTTAGAGCTGCACTGGAGAGTATTATGAGATTGGAGCCATTTCCCCAAAACACATGGAATATGTTCAGCCAAAACGTGGCACCATTTTAGAAAGGGCTGAAGAATCTCTCTTGCATCTAAAGCAGCTAGAGATGATTCTGAAACTAAGAATCTGTAGTTATTTAGTCCTTTCTCGTGGTACTGTATGTCTGGGGGATGATGCAGTGAAGATGCAGCTGACTCACCTAACTGGCACTGATGCTTTACAGGACTGGGGCAAGTTTGTCAGATATTGCAGCTTGTGCTAAAAACAGAGTGTGATGGTATTCAGTTAAGCAATTCAGGTGACTCACTGACCAAATCCTGTTACAAGGTCTACAGAGAAACACATTTTCAGGGCATAATAAATTTTAGTAGCTTTGTAACAATAACATTACTGAAATAAATTTTAGTAGCTTTGTAACAATAACATTACTGAAATAAATTTTAGTAGCTTTGTAACAATAACATTACTGAAATAAATTTTAGTAGCTTTGTAACAATAACGTTACTGAAATTTTGATAAGGTCTCATAAAAGAGTAAATTCACGTTACAGTTTTGCAGGGGAGTTTGACATAACAATATTATCTGGGAGTTGCAAGAGATGTAAACTGACATTTTGGGGCTCAACATGTCTTCAAGAAGTACATTTCTGAACTTGCTGAGGGGCTTTGCCATTTAGAAATGTGAGTATTTTCTGTACTCCCTTTACACAGAGGGCAGAGAATTCCTCCCTCATGTCCCTATCATACTTAAGATCTTTCAGTGTTCAGAGATGAAGGCATAAACAGCAATACAAATTTAATAGGGAAAGAGCCCTCCAACAAAATATGTAACTTAAATATACTCTAAATCTAATCCAAAAGAATTACAAGATTTGCCTGGCCTTTATACTGAAGAAACAGTTGTATGAGCCATTTTCCAGCTGCACGTAGACTGAGCTCTGGTAACCTGAAAATCAATCTAGCAATTAGAAAAATGCTGGAATTAATTTTGCAGGGTCAGTTATTCACTGTAATCTTAGTATTATTTTATTATACAACCTAGAACATTGTAATTTAGTCTTGAGGACAACAGGCCTGATGTCTGAGTGCAAGAGTTTAGAGTTCACAGCATGCTGAATCACATTTTATACTCCTAATGCATTGCTTAGATGAGTAACATCTCATCATTTGATTTAAGCATCTTATCATCCTGTGGGCAGATTTTATTTAAAATTTAATGCAGAAGCCCATGCTATTTTCTCAACCACAAATAAGTGATTTCTACTTTAGTCTCCACAGAGACTGACAATATATAGAGGAATGCTGCTCAACTGGAATGTTTACTTCACTGAAGCTGTGGTATGCAGCCCACTGGTACAAAAAGGCAACCAAGCATAATCTCTTTCCCCAAAGCCTTTCCCACCATCACCTCTTTTCATAGGATTTGGCCTATTAGTATGTTTCAAATAAGACTACTTGCTCTTCCTAGTCAATTTGTTTTGCTGTAATGCAATAGATACCTTGACTTCTCACAAACTTTAGACTGTTTGCAGTAGAGTTTGGTGTGTTGCAAATTTAGCAAGGGAAAAGGTAAGAATTTATTTAATATTTTAAAGAGTATTGTCCGTAATCATAAGGATTGTATGGTATCTTTATTTTCAGTGATGAGTGTTTAGTTTTTTTCTTTATACACTATATTTATTTGTTTTTAATAGATACAGCAATATCAAAGCTAGTATTTAAAGCTAGTATATATAGATACACAAGTAGATTCCAAAATACATATCTATTATTAGACTGTTACACAGAGTATCTGGGCTGTCTGGTACAAAATCTTATTAAAATCTGGAGAAAAAATACCTTTTTCCTTCTCCCTTTTTTTTGTGTCCAGGTAAATAGCAAAAATAATGTATTAGACTTAAGCATAAATCTGACTATGGTAATTTTTAGGGTACTAGGTGGAAAAGCTAAGGAGATGAAAGAGAGGATAAAAGTAAAGTAAAGGAGACCTAGAGCTGAGCAATAAATCATGAAACAGGTATATAGAATGAGCACTATCCCATAAGTGCTTTTATTACTCATTGTATTTCCATAGCTAGAGTTATTAAAGAGGTATCTGTTAAAACTAAGTTTCAGTTGTGTCAATTTAGGATCAGTTTCTGCCTCCTCCAGCATTTCATTCAGGCATTTGAGCCAAATTATTTTTCTTTGGATCTAGAATCACTTGCAGTGATTTGTACACAGGAGAAGCAATATATACAGTATAATCCCTCATCTAATACTGCCCTGATTTTGGGATGCCAAAATTATCTTTTCTTTAGGGTTACTGCTTCTTGTGGAAGGATGGGAGAGAAACCTAGCAAGGTTTATTTATCAAAAAAATTGGATAAGTCTTTTTCTTCTTATCTGAGAATTAAAATAATCCTTTTTGGTGCCTGCTTAAAGGATTTGCTTCTTGTTCTGATGGAAGTGAAAATGCAGAAATTATTTATTCATCCTGCTTGACTCGCTCTCTCTTTTCTGTGAGAAATGGAGAAAGAAGCAGAAAATTGATTTAGTAGAAGAAAAATAAGTAGTCACCAGAAGTGGCAGAATAAAGTCAAATTGCTCCCTCAGAATTATGATCTGCACTTGAACCTCAATTTAGAGAGCAGATGGGTGTTTTGCTACTTTGACAGCTCTCAGGAGCTGTCAGGAGACTGTCCTGGCTATGTGTGAACTAGCAGACTCACATGCAGAATGCAGCCACATCTGATTTCCAGCTGAAGTGAGACTTGAGTTCATAGCAGCACCTCCTGCAGCTTCATCAGCTTGGAATCAGCAGGAAGAAAACCCAGGTTCAAAGATCAGAGGAAAGCCCTAGCCCACCCCTGGCTAGGTTTCCAACCTTTAGCAGTATGAAGGCAAAATTCTGGGATATATTCTAGGACACATTTATCAGCTGTCTAGTTTAAAACAGTCACTCACACCAATTAACTCCAGCTCAGGTGACTTCTGAGCTGAAATTATTTGAGTTTTGGGAAGAACACTATTGCCACTGCTTGAGACAGGACACTGGGCTATTTGAACCTCTGTTCTGGGCCCCTGCCTCCATTCTTACAGTATATTCTTATTTTCACAGAGTTACCTAAGGGACTCTATAGGTATCCTTTCAAGGAGGGTTGTTGGGTTTTTTTCCCCAGTAAAAGTATGGGCATCTTTAATGATATTTTATCCTAATTTTACATTTTAGTAGTTAAACATTATTTTGCCCATTCTCTAACATTAGCAATTTCACTGACTTTTGTTGAGGCTGAAGTTGCTCAGAACTGCTGAAATATGCCCAGATGTCACGGACTGAAACAAAGGGAGTCCTTCTCAGCTTGTAGGCAGCAGCATACACAGGGTGGCTCTGTTACCCAGTTTGTAAGCCAAGAACTTGATGAAAATCCAGGCCGTGTTGCATCTGTTTGCTTCCAAGTTTCAAAAGTTCAGCCTATTCTATTTGTACTTCCCAGTGCCCTAATAAACAGTTCAGTTGGAACAGTAACTGCAATGTAACTTCTAAGCAAATGCTACAATAACATTAATATTAAAATCTGCAAATGCTACTGGAGTTAAGCAAATTCTCTGGACGGTTGTCAAAATGGAGAGTCACATAATTTGCTTTCCATTGCCTAAGTGAATTAATTTTTGAAAATAAATTTGTGAGGTATATACTAAAATCAAGTCTTAACTATAAAAATAGTCTGCTGTATACAGGGTGACTTTGATTTCCATAGCATAAACTGAAGTTGGTAATGTTTAGCATATTGTAGTTTCTTCCAGTGTGTATTTACTTGAGGTATACATAATAAGTAGTTTGTTTTAATTTACTGGTCAAGTTTGCAATATAGGTTGTAGCTTAGCAGCCTTAAGTCTTTGGAAATAAGGTATCAACAAACAAAAGCATTAGTTTAGCCAGGTGTTTCCAGTTCAGCCCAGAAGTTGTTCATACTTGTGTGTTCCAGTGGTGTTGATGTGGTTACAGGTACATAATCAAGAGCAAAATTTATCCCATTGACTTAAAGATTAAAGCATGTAAGTACCCAAAGTTAAGCTTTGTTATTCATATTGCATAAGAAAAGAGGAGGATCTGAGCTTTTCATTAGTATCACGTTCTGGTTTATGCTCACTAGTTCTAATTACACTGTTTCTGGTATGCCAACTAGAGAAAAGATGCAGCACTTCTGAATACAGCAAAATCAGTAGCAGTTGAACTGTTGTCTTATCAGGCTTTCAGATTTTGGTTTCCATATCTGAGACACAATAAAATCCTACCCACAGTTTTCCCTGATCCAACTCACATTTACGTATTGATAACATTAACCCATTTTGTCACTCTTGGATGGGAGTTTAATCTGTTAGATATCAGGCCTGATGTCTCCTACATTCAGTCTATACAGAGTCATTGCATTCAACTTGCACTGAATTTCTAAAACACGAGGAGGACAATGCTCTTTTTCTTGTAGGTAGTGGACTAGTCTTATACTCTTGAGTATTTTTCTTGGTTGTAGAATTAACTCAACTTACAATTTCTTTGTGGTTTTCAGCTTGAATCCTGTATACCCAGAAATCCTTAATTGTAGCATCGTAGTACTTTAAACATTTCTGGGGATAATCAGTGCAGTGTCAGCAGATGCAGTGACTGTGTGAAGCATGGGTGATATTCTGCAGTGAAACTGATCTTAGTGGTGCTTGGCTGACTCAAGTGATGGCTGTCATTGCTGTTCCCAGTAGCAACATGGGCATACTCTGTACCATGAATGCTCTGACAGCGTAATTGCTTCTTGGAAATGTTAGATTTTTTTTTTCATGGACAGAGAAACTCTGTGGGATGCAATCTGCCATTCTCTGGGTTCTTTGAATGTAGGATTCCTGATGTTAGGAAACACAGATAACTAGATTAAGAGTTTAGGGAGATGGACACATTAGTAGAGAGATATATATGTACAGAGATGTGTGTTGTGTCCTCAGGAAAAAAATCCAAATGGAAAAAACTGGCACATCTGGGAAAATCAAGATATATGGTAGCTTGAAATCAGGTTTATTTTACAGTGAAGGCATTGCCTAAGGCATAATAATGCCAGCAGCAACAATGCCTCCACTTAGGCAAGCCAGGGACCAAGTGTTTGGCAGGGGGTCCTGTGGAAAGGCTAGCAAGTATTACAAGCAGGGGAGAACTTTCCAGTAGCTGTTCCTGTATCAGATTGTTTAAATGGAAAATCAGTGGACTTCATATTCCAGGCATTTAAAATTATTTATTTGTGCTTAAGCCCTGCCAACTAAAGCATAAGTTAAAAGGGAATTTTAGTCTCTGAACCTTCAGGGTTCACATTTTCAAGCTTTTCTTGGCAACCTTGAAGGCCAGAAGCATCCTATATTTTGCTGCTTTCTTGGCTATTTTTAATTAAAACTCACATACCCCATACAGACTTTTAACTCCAGATGATGGAGCTTTATTAGAGAAACAAAAAATTGGGAAATATATTATTAAGTCCTGGTAGCTGATAAAAATGAATTTGCTTTCTAGAGCATGCCATATTTGAAAAGAATTAGTAGAAAGGCAGAAAATAAGAGCATCCTGCAAGCAGATAGGCCCTGTTTATCTGAAGTGGGACAAGGAAAATTTTTATCCCAGTTAACTTTTACTTTTGGATGTCATTTGAATTGGCCTTGTGTGTTTAGCAGCTCATCTGTTGAGCCATCTGTTTTAAATTATCCATGCTCGGAGGGCACATTGCATCCAGGGATACAGTTCCCCTGAACACAAGAAATTTGATTTGGATTTGCTGTTTAGTGATCTGTAAACCTGGATGTGCAATCATACATCTAAATAAACTCTGCTCATTTTGGATAAATCAAAGCATTCATACAGCTGGAGAAACCTGAGGGCCATATTCACTGTCCCGTGTCCCTGGTACAGTGCTCAGGCACTGCAAAATAAGAGAAAACCACCCAAGGTCCCCAGCTAGGCAGTCTCTGGTTTAGACTGAGAAGTTCTTAATGGACTGAGAACTGATACAGTGACCAGTTTTACAGCCCATTTAAACAGTGTCTTAAAGGGCTTGTAGGGTAGAGAAACTGCAATTTGGCACTCTCTGTTAATGAATCATCTCCAGTCCCATCTCTAGTCCCATCAGGGCTAGAGGTGAACTGGGTAGTGAATCAGAAAGCTGTAACCAACTCTCTGACAGCCTTTGTTACGCAAGTAGATCCTGGCCAGGAAAGAGGATTTGATCCATAAACTTTAATGGTGCATTAGGTAAATTTTATATTATTTATGGCACACTTATCTTTTTCATATGTTATCTGCTTTGAACATACTTTTTTTTTTTTGGAAGAATATACTGCTTGTTCCACCCCTCCCTATTCCTTCCTTTCCCCAGAACGCTGACTCAGTTCCTTTTACTCTTTCAGTCAGCTTGCAGTTGGAGGCATTTCCTTGTCTGGTATTCAGTGGGACACATCACTTCCCTCTCATCAGCATTGTGCAGCTCTGCTGCTGTTGAATAACATGCTGGCTGGAGATGGAAGAGATTGCTTCACAAGCAGTAGATCCTGACATAAGACCATCTCTCCATGGAATACACTGAAAGTATGGAGTTGGGTAGCAGTTGTGCAGTTCTGGATGAGAGAAGGAAATGTGGTTCACATAATGCAGTGATAGAAGTAATGGTAAATCTAGAACCAGCAGGACACTTGAGGGATAAATGTAATTTTGCCATAGATGCTCTTTCTAGATTGTTATTACTCCTTTTTATAAGCTTTCATATCGGCCAAGACCCCAGATTGTTTGCATTATCAGCAAAGTTTGAGTCTCCTGGTGATGAGTTTCAGACTTAAGTAACATAGTTTAAAATAACTTGTGAACAAAGCATTGACCACATGTAGATCTATTGTATTGTTTGGGCAGATCTTACTGAATGGGCATGAAGAACCTAATTATGACATTAGGTTGAATGAGGTCCTTGAAAATATTTTGTCCTGCTAGAAGTAGCATACAGTTCATTAACCAAATATGCTCAATTTGCACATCTAAAATTTTTTACTTTTTGTAATATATTTAATCTAATAATCTGATTTAAAAAAAATCTTTGTACTGCATTGCTTACTGAAGTATTAACTTGTATTACTTTTAAAATTAGCAATCCCAAAAGAGCTACAGGAATTGATGGACATTATTTCAGCAATGTTAAAAAATTGAGGTACCTGAAAGAAAAAGTCTAATTAAAATGTTGCCTTTTTGAATCTTGTTAGCAGAATAAAAGCTTTTCTCAATGGACAATTTATGAAGTTATTACAAAGCTTCAAGGGCAGGGGACAGAACTGCAGACAAGTAAAAAAATCAGCTGTACGATAAAGGTAGAGGGGAAGGAGAGAGACTCTCTGCTGGTTTTAGAATCTGCCAAGGATGTAGATGCTGTGTTTTGAGCAAGATGACTCTTTTAGACCAATGCCAAAAGCCAACAACTGGCTTTTGTCTGTGCCAGTTGTTACATAGGCCAAACCCCCTGTCCTGCCTCTACCACATTTCTTGAAGTAGGAATTAGATTACAAATACAGTCATTCCCAGTTACCTGGCTGGAAACATACCTATTAAGTGATTTAGAAACCCAAGGAAGTGATCCAAGTGTCTGTGCTTGTATCAGAGACTGATGAAAAGCTTCCTCATCCATGTCCTGAAGCAATTTTTGGATACTTCTCCCCTTTCAAGCCTCACTGGCAGCCAAAAAGCCTGGCTGTAGGATCTGCTCCAATTTGCTGTCCAATGCACATGATAACTAACAGTTACAAACCCCAAAAAAACTCTACCACCACACCACCCCCCCCCCCCCCCGGTCTTCTCTCTAATTCTTTTAATTAGTAACTAATATTTCTGAGATTCCATGCATACCAGCTTTGTTTCCTGTGGTTTAGTTTTACAAAAGACAGAGATCTATCACACCAAGGTTTTTCAAAGCCTGTGTTTGTGTGACACTATTGGTATCTCACTAACTCTTCTCAATTATTCTGTAAATGCAAGTCTCAAGCCTATGTTGAGGATAACTGTAGATTTTAAAGTTGTGGTTGTAGGAACTCCATATACTGGATGAAGGGATTTGAAATTATCAGAATTAGATACTCTGTTGACTTTTATTTTACTATAATAAACTTTGTGGTATCATCCAGGCCTGTCACAAACTTTTGTTGTTTAAACAGACATCTTGCATACCTGAGAATCCCAACTACAAAAAATACACTGAAAAGTAAGAATAAACATAATATACCTGTGTTTATAAATACAACAATATAGGTTTTATTGACCTTGATCTCTACAAGGTGCCTGTAGGGTTTGTATTTTTGGGCTGACAGTTGTGCCTCCTAGCTAATGGATTTGTTCTGTAGTCCCATGTGGGAGATCCACAGCTAATTTTTAGCCTCGGATTGATTCCCTACTTAGGAGAATTGGAGTTAAATTAGGTAGCTCATCTATATATTCATTTTACAGTTAACTAAATAGCTCTACTAATGATTTGGAATTTTTTTTCTCATGTTCATCCATATATAATTTACCCACCTCTAGAGCTATCACAAGGAAAGGAGACAGAAATTAATTAAATCTTTTTTACAAATGTTTCTTTAAGTAAAAATCACTTGAGTAAATTTGGTATCACAGAATCACAGAATGGTAGGGGTTGGAAGATACCTCTGGAGATCCTCAAGTCCAACCCTCCTGCCAGAGCTGGACCGCCACAGAATCTAGGGAAAGTCACACAGAAACGCATCCAGACAGGTCTTGACATCTCCAGAGGAGGAGACTCCACGAGCTCTCTGGGCAGCCTGTTCCAGTGCTCTGTAACCCTCACAATAAAGAAGTTTTTCCTCATGTTGAGGTGGAACTTCCTGTGTTCTAGTTTGTATCCATTGCCCCTTGTCCTATCACAGGGCATGACTGAAAAGAGACTGGCCCTTCCTTCTTGACACCCACCCTTCAGATATTTATATATATTGATAAGATCCCCTCTCAGTCTTCTCCAGACTAAACAGCCCCAGGTCTCTCAGCCTTTCCTTGTAAGACAGGTGTTCCGGTCCCTTCATCATCCTCGTAGCCTCTGTTGGACTCTCTCAAGTAAATCCCTGTCCCTCTTGAGCTGGGGAGCCCAGAACTGGACACAATACTCCATGTGTGGTCTCACTAGGTTAGAGTAGAGGGGGGAGGAGAACCTCCTTTGACCTGCTGGACACACTCTTCTTAAGGCACCTCAGGATACCATTGGCCTTCTTGGCCACAAGGGCACATTGCTGTCCCACAGATAACTTGTTGTCCACCAGGACTCCAAGGTCCTTCTCCATGGAGCTGCTTTCTAGCAGATCAGCTCCTAATCTGTACTGTGCATGTTGTTATTCCTCCCCAGGTGCAGGACTCTACACTTGTTCTTGTTGAACCTCATTAGGTTCCTCTTTGTCCAGCTCTCCAGTCTGTCCAAATCTCACTGAATGGCTGCACAGCCTTCCTGTGAATCAGCCAATCCTCCCAGTTTCATATCATCAGCAAACTTGCTGAGGGTACACTCTGTCCCCTCATCCAGGTCGTTGATGAAGATGTTGAACAGGACTGGATGCAGCACTGATCCCTGAGGGACTCCACTAGTTACAGGTCTCCGGCTGGACTCGGCACCATTGATGGCCACCCTCTGGGCTCTATTATTTAGCCAGTTTTCAGTCCATCTCACTGACCATTCTTCTACCCCACACTTCCTTGAGCTTGCTCATGAGGATGATATGTGTCAAAAGCCTTGCTAAGGTCAAGGTAGACTACATCCATTGGTCTCCCCACATCTATCCATTCAGTTACAACATCATAGAAGGCTATCAGATTAGTCAAACATTATTTCCCCTTGGTAAATCCATGCTGGCTACTCCTGATAACCTTCTCTTCAATGTGCTTAGAGATGACCTCCAGAATGAACTGAACAGGAACAAATTGTATCTCTTCAGTAAACAGGAAGAGATTGACAATCAAGAATGTTTCAGTTTTGGATACAATTCAGCTCTTTTGCATCTGATCAGTCACATGGACACCTTAAACAGTTCCATCAAGGCTGAATCACTGCTGCATTACTTCTCTAACTTCATCTTAAAACAAAACAAAAAAATAAAACAGAAGACAGATCTGTCATCAAGCAAATAATTTGGTCATCCCTAAGGATATTTCCTGTTTCAATTGCATTGTATGTGCAAAAAAGAATATCTATTAAATTGTGAACTATTCACTGCACCCATACTTTACTGCAATGAGATAATAGTCAGACTTGATATTTAGCAGTGATATTTATTGTATGTAAGACATTTTTCATAAAAGAAGATATTTTAGGTGCTGTCTCATCAGTCAAGTTACATTACTAATATTGACAGTACCAAACTGATTTAGAAGAATGAAAAAATTTAATTGTACATCAATCATTCAGGAGCCTAGAAAACAAAGAGAGGTTTTAAGGCAACATTCCTCAGTCTTGCATGTCAACACCAGTGGGATTATATGTTTTGCACTTAAAGGAACATTTTGCCTGCTGCTGTTGTGCAATAGTTGGCCCAGTAACAGAAAGAATTCTTCTCCCTGCTACAGAGCTGTAAAAAAATAATCACACACAGTGGATACTCATTAATGGACATGCAGCAGGATGATGGTTCTGAGAAGGGGTAGTGTGGCAGAAAGAGGATCTGTAGAGATTCCTACAGAATCACACCACATTCCTTCTGCCTGCAGGAGGATTGCTGCAGTGTGGTATCTGATAGCTTTCACAAAGTGCAACCTGCAGGCTCCCTTACAGCACACATGACTGATATGGATGTAGACAAGTAATGCTTTGCTTCTCCCTGTATTTGTCAATAATTGGTGATCTTTTCCATAGCAACAAAGGCATCAAAACATATATTTTTAGTCAGGACAGTTTCAAATGTGGCTTCATAATGGGTAACTAACATAGTAAAATGATTTCTGTCCTGGTCTACTCTGTGGGCAAAATCATTAACACCTTTTCAAATATGATTGATTTTCCACTTACTTTTGACTCATTTCCTGACTGTACCTTTGGCAGTCATGGTACCATAACCCAGCAGAGATGTCTCTTCTGTCACCAGTGGTCTTGTGACTGTAATTCATATACATGAAAGAGGGTATTGCTGAAACCAAGCAGAATATTGTTTCAACTTAGGAGGGGTTTTAACTACTAGTGTAAAATTAAACACGACTATTGGGTTGTCCTGGGTGAGGATGAATTTAAACGTAATTTAAGTGTTTTGCTGTGTTAGTGCCTGAATCATTGCTTAGCTCGAAGACTGGATTACAGGTGGCAGGTTACTGTGATTTTGGGAAGTTAGGGTTTTTTGTCTTATGACCAATGTAATTGCATTATTTTCATAATTTCCAAACAATTTTGACATTGTGATGATTGTAATTAAGACTAGATGAAAATGAAAGAAAATAGAGAAGAAGATAAGAATATATAAGAAGATAAAAATAATTAGAGGACTCAAGAAGAAACACTTGGTAGTATCAAGTTTTACAGTAATGCATTAAAAATAGCTCCATGCCATAAATAGTCATAACTTTGTCTTAAAGACAAACCATTTCATGAGAAGAAAAAGAAGTCAAACAGTCCATAACATGCTCTTCATACTTCAGGTATCTTTTAATTCTGAAATGAATTAATAATCCTGGCGAAGTGCAGACTGAATTAGTTCTAGGTTAGGGGAGTGCAAGGAATTCAGTGTACAGATTTTTTAAAAATATATTTTCTATTTACTTAAAAAATAATAGAGCTGTAATTGTTTCAGAAAGGCGAACCATGCATTCCCTGGATTTAGAGTATAGACAAGATGCCAAAGGAAAAATGAAACTGTTGGCAACAGCCCTTCTGCCTGCTACTTTGTAAACATATTAGTTTTCAACCCTCGTTTTGGTCAAATATACAATACACATTACAATATTGATGTGTTTAATTTATAATGAAGACGGTTGCTGTTTCAGCAGTGGGATCAGTTGTTCTATTTCTATCAGAGCAAATATTAAGCTGTACAAGGAACAGCTCAATCTCTAATGGCTGTATTAGCTGGACAGCATATCAAATTAGTGCCCATTGAAGATTTTTCTGGGTTTCAAATATAATCTTGAATTCAAAATTAAAGCCTATGTGAAAAATGTCATTCTGCTGTGTGTCATCTGTCTAGTTTATAAAAGAGGTCAAATTGACCTCTTGTATATATATGTACATTTTCTCTTAATTCTTTTGGGGCTTGAGTTTGTCTCATGAAATTGGCTCATGCAATTTAGTTGGAGAAAATATGCTTATGGTCTTAATGAGAAGATAATAATGTATGTTTTAAAGCAGTATATATGGGTGTGTAGGGCTGCATTTTACATTTGCCAACTCTTCTATCAAACATAATTCTTTTGAAGAGATTCACTCAAGCATTATTCAGGTTATTATCAACTGTAACGTTCCAATCTTTAATAAAAAATCGAGGTTGATCTTTCTAGTTATCACAGTTCAAAAATAATGTTTGCACTTTGGGATTATGAATATTTGCAATATAAATGACGTTAATTTTACAAAAAGAAAAAGGTACAATTATTCTATACTGTACTCTGTTTCTATGTGACATGAGACTGCCAGATGAAGAAATTAAATTCAGATATATTCAATGATTTCTAAACATATGAACAGAAAACACTGTTCAGCCAAAGAAATATGCAAAGATACCCTAATATCCTAGTTTGTGCTTCTTTAGTACTGCAGTGGTTTTGTATAAATTTGGTCATCCCACAGTCCACTTTAAAACACTTCCAAGGCAGCCATAGCTTTAAAAGTCTGCAAACCACCATGAGGAGCCACGAGCACAGCACAAGAGGAATTAGCAGATTATTCCTGTGCAGTTTCCATAATGATCAGTGTACATGCTTTAGTACCCAGGCATCCTCCTAGAAGGTAACACTGTAGGACTCACACAGTACATGTTTTATGCAAAAAAAATTAACATTTCTCTGGAAGACCTGATGAAGAAGGTCAGGCTAGATTATTGTAAAGGTCTCTTGTGGTCTTAAATCATACCAGTCTATCAGTAACCCTACGTCTAGAAAACTTGTAGCTACATAACATGTAAAGAGCACATAAAACATATGCTGGGGTGTGTTTTTAGTTAAAGGCATGCCTGCAGTTGTGACTTCCTGAAACAACTCGTGTCACTAGTCCTGGAAGGTACTCTGAGATTTCTGATAAAAGGTACCTTCAGTCCAAAAGGTCATCAACATTTTGTATGATAATCTGCCTCATTACTCAGCAGGGATGTCTCAATAAGTGTGGGAAAATGCTGGTTTATGTCAGGTTTATCTTGCTTGGCTTTCTGAAACCTGGGCAACATAAGACAGTCTGTTTACCAGTGAGCCAGTTCCCTTGCATTCATTCTTTGATCACAGAACAGTAATTTTGATCACAGAATAGTAATTTTTTTTTTTTTGGCCACGATTTTGTGTGTTCATGCATATAGTTCCTTTGGTTCTGTAAAACTCCAAATGGTAATTCTTTTGAAATTTAGATCCTTAATTCTGTATCTGGTGTATTGGAGCTACTAATCTGCTTTGCACTGAAATTCCAGAAAGCTGGGTACGTCACTTCATGTTTAGGTGTGCAGTAGGCAGGAGTGAGTCATTCCTCTAGTCAGCCTCCTGAGTGTTCAAGAGTTGTAAGAATAATTTCCTAGAACGAGCAGAACAAGTCATACTAAATACCTACTTGTTGTTTTGGAAAAATAAATAATGGGCTTCCTGCATGCTGATCCATAATGTAAACAAAGCTATAATAAAGGAAGGGATGAACACTTGAGATGCTGTTTCCAGGAAGATGGGATTAAAATGTTATTAGCTTTACTAACAAAGATCTTTGGTGATCATAAGAGATTTGTAAAGCACAGAGGTCATTAGTGTCATGCTGAGTTCTGTAGGGCCTTTCTATGCTGTCTTGCTGCAGCACAGGTTTCAAATTTAAGTAAACTGTACTAGAACAAGTCATTTCATACACTTACACACTATTTTACCATGGGGATTTGCACCAGAACAGTTATGCTATTGCTATGGTAGCTGCTCTGGTGCAAGCCCCATTCTTCACAAGCCATTTGGCTGGTTTTTATTTATTCATAGTCACTTCTTTGTCCAGTGTAGACTTAACCTTGTGCATTGTACTTCTAAAGAAACAATAAAGCATACTGAGATCTAGTTCCCATTTGCCAAAACATCAGAACTTAGAATCACAGAAAATCCTATTATCCTTACAAATAATAGCATGCTAATCCTGTTCTCTGTGTCCTTTTGGTGTCAAAAGTGTCCTTTACTAGAGGATCTTATGACAAGTAGGTCAACATATAGCAGTTATTACAGAGCAGATTAAACACATTTCCTGCAGGATAATTCATGTTGAATGGGAGAAGATAAAAAATGAAACTGTTAATTTAAGTTTTTACCTAGTTCATGGAACTTTTGACTTTCTTATGTTCTCAAGAAGTTTTCCCAAAAACCCAGTACACAATCCCACCACCCTTCAACATCTACACAATTCTCAGTGGAGGAGATATTGCAAAAAGCCAAGATTCATGGGGTCAGCAAAGGGAGAGAGGGAAAAACAAGGTTTCCACTGAGGAGCAAGCAAAGGGAGAGAGACCTTTAGTAACTCTCACCAATTCCAGATTTCAGGAGGTTTACCACCCTAGCCAAGCCTTAGCTAACTGCTTTTGGCTAAGCCAAGGAAGTAGTTGAAGGGCATTGTTTTGCAGACCTGACAAACATTTTGGGTAAATTTCAGTAGTCCTGGTTCTTCTCTTGACAGAAAACAAGTATAAAGCCCAGTTTCATGACCCTATGTCAGGAGATGCCATTTTGATTCCAGCTTAGAAGCAGATAGCTATTTCCTTCTGGGAGCTGTCATAGCAAGTTCATACAAATCTGCAGTACAACAGTTCATTGTCAGCAGGCTGACAAGTGCTGTTGTAATTATTACAGATGTCTGAGGCTGTGAGCTAGTTGTTTTAACTCAGGTGGTTGGAGGCATCCAGCACAGTGTTTGTCTGTGGGAGGCACAGAATGCTCAACAGCAAAGATCTATGTGACCACACCAATCCATCGTTGATTGAATGGAACTCGTTATTACTTTAATTTGCACAGGCCACAGTGATTACCCAGAGTGATTCTTGCACTAGGACTGTGGGTACAGTGATCATGCATGATGACCATGTGTTTTGAAAGTCTGTCCACCTCCCAGAGGAGCTAGGCATACCCTAAGCAAGGCCAGGGCATGAAGGTACATAACCACGGACCTGGCACTGCCTGCTAGTTCCTAAGCAGTCTGCTGCTGCTTAGGAGACCTCCTCAGCAGCATGAAAAGGCTCTCTGGATCAGCACACTGGTGTGCACTTTACAGTTTGAGGGAACAAAGTGGTGGTTTCTGTTGTGTTTATTTTCTAGCCCAGAGGCTTCAGGAAGGTCAGGCCCTTCAGGGGCAGTCATTTGGCCAGAGCTGACATACCTCCTGGACAGCACATTCTGCTCAGAGGGGACATGGGACATTCAATCATGCTCTGGGCGAGGCTGCCCTGCATGAAGGACTCTGTTGGGAGAGGCAAGTCCCTGCACAAGTCCCTGGTGTTCCTTGACTCAACTTCCTTATTTCAGAAGCCTTGCTGCAGCTGTGGGTCTAGTCCTGGACCAGATGGGAAACACTTGGTGCAACACCCAGCAGGGAGAAAAGGGAACAGCAGCAAGAACACATCTGCCGAGTCAGATAGCTTGCCTACAAAATTCTGCTCATAGCAGCTCTCAACATCAAGCCTCTAACTTCAGAGCCTGGTCCCATTACCCTGCTGTGCATTTTATTTCTATTTGCAATGAGAAGACATCAGCCTGGGCATAACTTCTTTCCTGAGAGGTCACCAGTCTGCTGCCAAGCTGTACCTGTTCGCCTCACCCTGGGAGGAGACTGAGAGAAAGAGAAAGCAAATGACAGAGCAAAGGACATCCATGTGAGATTGTAGCAGCAAACAGAAACCCAGGCCCTCCAAATGTCTGCTGAGGGGCACCTTCCCAATACTAGCAGGCTCAAATACTGCTGTCCCCAGGAGACACAGCTGTAGTTCTACAATCTTATGGTTTAATTTCCAGGTATTAATTATTGTGGGATAGTATTCCAGTTTTAATCAAAGGAGAAAAAAAAAATCAACCTAGACGTATAACAGCCTGTGCCATTTTCTAGGGATTTTACTTTGGAGGAAATGAGTGTGAGATGGAGTAGAGGTGTGACAGTGTGTGAATATATTTTTATCTATTCTGTTAGCTTTTTATATTCTTCCCCTCCATATCTTATTTTTCTTGCTGAAACAATGACTGAGAAACAGGTTGGTTAAAGCAGCTTCTACAAAACCTTTATCAGAGGGTTGGTGGGAAGGAGGGATCCCACATGCTTCATGACAGATTAGGAGAAATAGCAGCTCAAAATGACTGCCAGCTGAGGAATGACAGGATGCAGAGGTGGGGCAGGAGCATTATTAGCACAAGCATGAAACTGAGCTGAAGTGGACAAAAAAATGCAGAGTGGTAGAATGCCAAGTACAGAGAAAGAAAACAAAGCACATTGTGAAGCTTTTCTAATAATCAAGTATGACTCCGGGTAATTTCCTCTTACTGGTCCAAATGTGTGTTTTAACTTTAAATTTGTAGCTACTCCATCAGAAAAAAAACAGGAATGTTTTTCTTCCACTCTTGGTGATGGATGTATGATGCGGTAGTGCAAAGAGCTCGGAGTAGTAGTTGAAAGAGTGAGAGTGAGCAGGTACAGGAGGAGCAGATTGTCTCTTGTTTCCTGCCTCTCTTGTGGCAGAAGGAGATTTGCCTGGGTGAAGCTGGAGCCCTAAGTGGGAAAAACAGCAGGAAAATAAGCGGTGACACAAATGCTGCTTTCAGCCAATTTGTACGCAGTTGTTTGGTTAGAAGAATGTGGTGCAGCTGGCTTCCCACTCCAGCTTGCTCCTCTTTCTCCCGCTGCCCATGTCTCCCAGTTTCTCCTGTGATAAGGGTTGCTGGTCCCCTTTCTGCTTTTCCCCTGGCAGAAGACCCCGTTCCCCAAACTGTTCCACTGAGCGCAAACAGCCGGATGGGGAGAGGGATGCACACAACCAGCAGTTGCCTGGGCAGGCACATAATTTCCTGCCAGCAGAGAGGTCTGGGGGAGGGAGGCAGGAGGCCAAGCCCAGGGCTGCCCCTCACTGCTGCTGAGCTGGGAGAAGACATGTCGGGTCAGCACATCCTGCTGGGCTCACACGCCGCTTCCTCCTGGGCCCTGTGCCCAGTTCTGTTGCAACTGAGCCTAGACCTGATGTACCTCCTGTTTTGGGACTTCCCCAACCTGTGTCGTGACTAAACTTGGGGACTGTAACCGTTCCAAATGCTTGAAGCATCTGCAGCAGAAGCAGGGCCAAGAGAGAAGGTACGGGACACACAAGGAAGTGGGAGCGGGGATCTTGGCCACCATATCCGGCCAAAAGCTCTGGCTCCAGGTTTTTGTTGCAGCTGCCTTGAGCAGGCTCCGCCTCCGGCTCGTGCGTTCCGGCGCCTGGTTTTCCTTGCGGCTCCCGCTGTCTTGTGCTGGCGGAGGAGGCTCCGGCTCCGGCCGCCGGGCGGGCGTGGATCCAGTGCCGGGTTTTGGCCGGGGCCGGCTGGGGAAGTTGCCGAAGTTGGGCCGTGAGTGCCGGGGCCGCGGTGCGTCCTTCCTGCGGCCCGGCCGGGGCATGATGGAAGAAGCATGGCCGCTCACCTCCCCCTGACACAGGTACCTCCCGCCGCCTTCAGCGCGGTGAGGGGGCTCCCCGCCCCTGCCCGCCGCTCGCCTCCCTCTCCTGGCGGACTCCGAGGCCTGGCGCACGTCGGGAGTGTGGGGTCCGGGACAAGGAGCGGGGCCTGGGGCTGACCCACTCCCACAGCGCTGAGGCGGGTGGCGGGGTCGCCTCGACGCCGCTGGGGAGGGGCTCGGTGTTCCTCGGAGGCCCCCTCCGCGGCGCGGCTTTGTGTACCCACCGCCGCCCCTCAGCCCTGCCCAGCTGCGCTAACGGCCGCCGGCGCTGTCAGGTGGCGGCTGGGGCGCGGCGGGGACTGGGGGGTGTCTGTGGGAGGGAGGGGGCGACCGGGTGGGCAGCGCCGAGCCTCCCGACCCGGGGGCATGAAGCGAAATCCCGCCCGGCTGCAGGTGCCTGTGCCTGGGGCTGAGGGGGGAACACGGCCGCAGGCGTACCCCGGGCGGGGAGCGGCCCTCTGGGCGGGCAGTGCCGCGGTCGCGCCCGGCAGCCCGCAGAGGTCTGGGCTGCGGCGGCTGTAATCGCGGTTGGTCTTTTGTCTCCTAGAAAGACACAAGGCGCCTGGTTTAAACAACAACAAACAAGAAAACCCGCCCCGTAGATTTGGAAGGCAGGTGGTGAACTCGGTGACACGGGGAGCGTTCCCTGAGGGTTGGAAAGGCGATAGCTCGGGGTTAGGTGACTGTGCCCGGTATCGGTGCGGGCAGCCGCCGGCCCGGCCTCCCCGCCCGGTTCACGGAGCTCTGCGCTGGCAGCGTGGGGAGAAACAGGGTCAGGGGAGCCTCGGGAGGTGACAGCGTGGGGCTGTTAACGGGCAGGGTGCGAGGAGATCAGCTTGGGAGAGCTCAATTTCTGGTTTTGCCAGAGACTTTAACTCCAAAGATACTGCTTGGAAGTAATTTTACCTTCTTTATTGGTGAGCCCCATGGTATAGGGACACCATTTTTGTATGCTGCCAGTGATGATCTTAAAACTTGGAGAATAGTGGTGCCATTCGGTACTCAGGCGATCTCACTTTGCCTAAATCTTTGTTGCGTGCATTCGTTTCCTGGCAGTGGTAGAATTGCTTCATACTGTTGGGATTACCTTTTATTTTCTAGAGATTTGATAGCTAATGAACTGCACCTTTGGGTACTTCTTTTGTTTCATCTAGCAGTGACACGAGAAATTTGCATTCCTACCTGACATAAGCCTGAGGCAGGCCTGTCAGTGCACGTGCTCCTGCTTGGGATGCTTCAATCCATAACCGATTGTCACATCTGCAAAGTAAAGCTGGTAAATAAGCATGAATCACTTAAGCACATATAAGTAAACTTTAAGAAGTTGGCAGCAAGACTACTCGATTTCTCTGAGAAAATCATCAGCTATTTCAAGGAAAGAAAGGAGGATAGTTCTGTGAAAAGAACTTCAAATACCTGGAGAAAGTAAATGTCTTTAAAGGTTTAAAGATATATAGTTAAGAAGCAGTACCTTCTGTGAAAGCTTGCTTTAATATTAAACAATGTTAGTTTAGCCTTTTCTGTGTCTCTTTTGCAACAGTCTTCAAAAGAAAAAAGTTTAAAACATCTCCTTACTGAAGGGGAAAAATGTTTTTATAGATGAGTAACCTTAATTCTGTTGGTCTAAAGGCACGGGCTATTCTGGGTCTGTATCTGGGGAGAGGGGAGGAGTGTGTGCTCTGGTGCATTCCACAACAAGACATTATTGCTTACAGCCTGTGTAATCCTTTCATTGTAGAATTTATTTACTTTTTTGGTCACGTGGAAGGGGACCTAAATACAAATGTGATAATGTTGACAGAAGCAGAAAAAGTCACCAGTACCCTTAAAACAATTGTGACTGCAGCTTACATCAGTGGTTAAATTGAGGAAGCTATTTCTGCTGTTGTTGACCATTTGTGTGGGGGGGTTGTTTTTGGTGGTTTGTTTTTGTGTGTGTGTGTCTATTTTTTTTTCTTGCATTGCATAAGAATGATCTTAAAAAGTCAAGCAAGCCTAAAGGTAATTTGTTCAATGTAGGTTCTAACTTCTGGAATTTCAGGGTCATGAAAAGTCATAACAAATTGTTAGGTGTTCTAAATCTGTTTAGATGAGCATGGGGAAGTGAAAATGACAGTGCAGGGGCAGAGGGTACCGTTACTGTCTGCAGTACATCAGTTACTAACATCAGCAATAAGAAGTGTGCAGATTGGTACTTTCTGCTGTAGACCACATGCAGAGACAAAGAGGCATATTAACCTGCAATCAAGCTCATAGTTGTATCAGATTTTCTGTTCCCCTTCCTGTATTTGGTTTGACTCTGATTTAACATGGCTAGGAAGTTGGGTATTTCCAAACGAGGCTGGGGTATTTTCAGGTGACTTTGCAGCTGCAGTGGCTGAGAGGGCTAGGCATCCTTTATTTGAATATCAAAGCTCTGTTTAAGTAATTTGAAACTTTTTTAGAGCTAATTGTAGTCTGTTGGCTGATTAGTAAAAATATTTCAGGACCCTGTAGCTGGAGTGAAATTTATTGCACCAAGTGTGCTTGAAAGTGTGTTGCAAAGTGAAGGGGATTATCTCCCTCTTCTCCCCTCAATTTATTAATAATCTGAAGTATCTTTTATCTCCCCATTTCGAACCCATTCTGCAACATCTTGTTGCCACTTGCGTTTGCTAAGTGTTATGGTCTGAGCATAATTGTGAATTTAATAGGGAACTTCTAAGAAAACTTCTACCAAGTGAATGTTTTGTTGTGGTTGCCTTTAGTTTGGAAACACCTAGCAGCATCAATGACAAGGAGCTGTTCCTATCTCACAAATCATCCTCTGCTGTTGAAAAACTCAAATTAAGCTATAGCTAATATGAGGAGTTGTATGTTTGACCTTCCAAGGATGGTTGCTTATCTGGCCTGTTTAATTTAGGGAGAAGGGACAGAAAACTGAAGATGCAGAAAATGCTCTTTGAGAGTGTTGAAGATATGTTTGTTGAAAGCTGGTGTACTATGCACATTCAAAAACTTGCTCTTGAAAATTGAACTTCGGGTTTATACTGAAAAACTGCCTCTGTGTGACTGGGGGGAAGGACTGTGAAGAAAAACTCAGGGAGAACAGGAAGATAACTTTTTGGCTTTGTCTTCCGGTGTCATGAAATGCTTATGAGCTGCTTTGGTAAACAAGACAAAGTCATATAAGACCAGTTTGTATCCTAATCAGCTGCAAGTCTCACTTCAAACTTCAGTGTTATATTATGGAGTCCAGAAGGCTGTGCATTGTTGTTGGAGGGAAGCATCGAATGTTACAGCTGAGGCTGAGCTGGATAGAAACCTGTCTAATGCATGCATTGCCAGGATTAACATTTTGTCACTGGGATATATAGGACTTAAGTATTTAAGAGTATTAGTGACACTGTCTTAGTAATATATATGTTAACAATAATGTAGAGCCAAAGCTTTTGAGGTCTCTGGCAAACTTCTGAATGTTTTTTGGGGGGGGGATCAACAAAATGATAAAATGAAGATCTTGGTTTGTTCTTTTTACTACAGTGAGGGGTCTGTTGTTCCTCTTTCTGTCCTCCATGAAAGATGAGGAAATCTGAGTGCACATGAGTGTGTTTAAACTTGTGTATAGAGGAGGCTGGCTGCTCCTAAAGTAGATAGAGCTCTTTAAAATTGATACTTCATCAACCTTGTTAGAGAGTAGCTGCATCTAAAAAGGCAGTGGAGCTACTCTTTCATGTTATACAGGCTTAGTTCAGTACTGATTAGAAGATGGTGGAGGTTTTCTGTAGCAATTTGAAAATTAAATCAAACCATTCATAATTAGGCAGTGACATCTACGCAGAGAGAAGACAGCAGAGTTTTTGTGGCTGCTTCAGCTGTTCAATAGGAATGAAAGGGCTGAATTTTGAAGTACTTGGTAATATTTGTATATAAATTTACAGTAAATATTTTCTTGTCTTTACTTTTGTTATAGCTATAGGAGATCTGCTTGGTTATGTAATGGAAAGTGGTAGAAAGCTTTACCATTACACACTTCACACAAAACAGTAAAACAATAGGGGGAAAAGGGACAAGTTGATTATTGTAAGAAAAGCATCTTGCATTAAACTTTCCTGATTTTTGGCTGGCTCACTACATAAAGTACTTTTTACAATCAGAATGTGTTGTTTGGATTGGAGACTCTTAACATGAACCATGGAGCTTTGCATCATGATAGAATACAGTATTTTGGATTTTAATCAAGGTAGAGTAAGTTGTTTCCCCCTTTCTATCTCATTTGGGTCGGAGGGGAGTGTTATTTTTTTTCTCAATAGATAGCTTTTTTTTTTCTTTGTTTTTAAACCTTTTTTGTGTGAAGGAAGTCTGTGGATGGATGGAGTGGGACAGACTGGTAGTAGTATCTTATTACACCTAAATGTGAGTGTGCCAGAGGGATGAAAACACAGGGAATATAAAGGCTTGATTGACAGCCAAAGATGAAAAAGGCTCATGTCCCTGAAGGTATTTTTTATTTCCTAGGTTAGTGTTTTAAAGTTCATAGGTTTGTAACAAAGGTTATAATTACTAGAAGAGACATGACTCTTATGAAGTGATAAACTTTTATATGAAATAGGAATAATGTATTTCTATTTTTGTATGCTGTGGAATCTGACCTTTACTCCCTCCCTCATTTTGCATTGAAAACAAGTTGAATTTACTCTCTGCAGTTGGTTGTTACAAATCCCACAACAAGAATGTTGCCAGGTAAATTCTACAGCAGCACTTTGAAAGATGTTGAGCAGTATTTTTCTTCTTATTCCAGAAGAATATCCAAGACTATATTTGTATTTGTTATTTTATTGTGGTGTATACTTTGAAGGAAAAACAAGTCTGTTACTAGTAAAATAGCCTGTGAAACTTTTTTACTACTACTATTCTATTTGAGGTCACAGGAAATTCCAGTTGCTGCAGCAATACTGATGTTAAAATTAATATTGGAAACACTAATGAAAAAAATAGTAATTACTGGCTTGTACTCTAAGTACTGAGAATGAAAAGATTGTTTTGCACTTAGTGTTTTCATTGCAGGACTTCAACACAATGTTTCCTGTCCAGGAGTGGCAATGATCAGTCTGACTGTAATAATGAAACGTTTGGCTGAACAGGAGGTGATATTGGGCAAGAGGGATGATGTGTTAGAATTGATACTTCTAACATCTGTGCTGGCCAGCTCTGTTCTGGTTTTCTGCTCATAGCTTTATTTTGATTCTATGCCTATAATTTTACATTATAATGAACTAATACTTAGTAAGCAAAATACTTCAATGTTTAGGAGAGCTATCCTTCTAGATTGCCATTCAAATTGTAGCTGACTTGTTAAGTACAGCATTTGAGGATTAGTTAAGAAAATATAGCATGCTTTGGGGCATGCTATATGCTGGAAAGTGATTGAAAGGGTTTGTTATATTGGTGTTTTGGTAGTCAGAAGTCTGGCAAAACTTGAATATATTTCATCAGGCTATTTTAAGAGATGTGTAAAGGCCTGCTTAGTTGGTGGCTGAAATAATAAAAGACTTTGAGTACCAGAGCAAGGTTAAGCTATATAAACGGAGGTGTTGCAGGGAATACTAACGATGGTTTCTCAGCATATGTGATTTTTAATGTCTGGCTATGCAAGAGGTATTTCCCAACCCAACCTCCCAACAAAAACTCACCAGCCTCTTTCTGTCCCCCCTCTCCCCCTCTGCCCTCTCACTCCCCACGACAAAAACCAGCCAACCACCACCACCACCAACAAAACAACTAGAGAATCAGAAATGCTGTGTAGCTCTTAGAAGAATCTGAGGGTCTCTGGGGCAGTGTACTTGCTGAATAAGCAGATGTCAAGGTCTGAGTAAAAGTTCTGTTAATTCTAGCTGTTCTCTGTAACTTATCTTTCAGAATGTAGTGGTGGTACTGCACATTTTCTGTAGTTGAACAGAATCACACTAAGCCCCTGGCTTCTGCCAAACTTCCCCTCTTAATATTCTTTGATCATCAGCCTCTGAACATCTAAGTGCTTATCCAAAAGAGCAACTGTATCAGCTGTTGCTACAGGAAAATGTATGTGGTTTTATTTAAGGTGTCACCATTTGTAAAGCTGTAGTGAAGTATTTTCTACAAGTATATGATTAATGACATCTCGGGTACTGTAGGTTTCCATATTTCAATGCAAACTTCTAAATTTTAAAGCTGAAGAAGCTACCTTGTTGGATTCAGTTTGTACAAAGGACTGTAACTCCTGGACTTCAAGATCATGTTCCTCTTAAGGGGGAGAATTCTATTTTTGGATGATACTCGAAGTTTGGGTTTGGTTTTTTTTTTAGCATGTGCTGTGTAATTAACATGTATTGGTTGGTGAGGGCAACACACTGTGATCATTCTAGGGTTATCCACTGCATCAGTGCACCCAGTTGTGCACATCATCTTTGGTTTAGGCAGCAATGCATTTGGCGAAATAAGTATCTGATTTTGTGCCATTTTTATGTTAGGGAAGAGGGGTAGCCCTAACAATACATTTATTGGGAATCTCTTGGGCTAGGGTATTTGGTGTAGGCTAAGGTATTAGGTTTTGCATCATTTCAGGCCTTGGGCTTTTTTAGACTTCCTAAAAATGGTTTAAAAATGAATTCATAAATAAAGGGCCTTTTCCAAAGAAGCTGTTTTATCCTTGTCTACCTAATTTTGGTGAACACTGAATGTTTGGTAGGTGGCAGTGGAATTAAGGCAGAAGTTCTCTCTCACAAGGATTCGAGTTACAAAAACCTAAGTTAAAATATTACTCTCTCTTAATTTGGTACCATTACTGTGGATTTAGTTGTGAGTCCAGGAGTTTATCTGGGTATCTGACAGTTTTACAGACTAACTGCATGTGATGCTAAATTCTAAAGAATGATGTAATGGATAATGAAATACAATTGTATTGCTTTGTATTAATTAGAGAGCACTTCCTAGCCTGTATAGTTTCAGGTTTCTTCTTTTGCCTATAGATGATCTTGCTTAAGAATTCTTGTGTCATGCTGCCTAACCTGGTGACCTGCCTGATGGTAACCAGATAGTGGTTGGTATCACTGACTTCAAAACAAGAAATTAGTCTTCCAAAAGTTACAGCATGAAGAGCTGTTTTACTCCTCATCATTTTACAGAATAGATAGAATTATATAAACGCTTAATGCTTCTTTGAAGACCAGTAAAAAGTGTTTCATATCTTTATTTATTCAGAAAGAGGGGAATCAAAATGTGGATCTTTATGATTAATTCTCTCTCTCTTACAGCTATCAAGTGCAAATCCTGTGTATGAGAAATTCTACCGACAGGTATGTATGTTCTTGTTGACAGAACAGATTTTATTTTGTATTTAAATACTTTTAAAGTCTTTAAAAATCCATGCTATGGACTTCTGCAGGGCCAGCAGTGTGTAAACAGTAAAAGTTCAAGGAATATGATCCTGCTTTAAAATATATTTTTATAGTAACTAACACTTAGGTCTGAGCTATATCAGTATAAATTTATTATTGGTTCTCAGATGGCTTATTTAATTTGCCAGGGAACTGCCAGGTATGTATGACACACATGACTTTACAGTTAAAACAGACTGTTAGCTCTTGGAATGGAGTAAATTCTTGCAAAATATTGTAGTATGTTCTTCATTCCTTTTTACTAGTGAAGCTGAGTTTCTTGTGCTTGTAGTGCAGTTAGTGTTATGTACGACTTGCAGCTCACTCAGAGTATCCCCAGAGGTTCCTACAGGATGCTGTAAGGAGTGAAATTTGGGTGGAAGGCCACTGAATGCCAAAAGCAGGCATGTAGTTGTTGCAGTTTCACTCAACAGATACAAATCTTTTGACTTTATAATGTAAAAATAGAATGCAATATATACACAAATAAAACATAATAATACTAATTTTAGGTATCACCTGTCTTTTGTATTTAAGCCCAGCAAAAATAAAGTGTATTAATTCCTATAAATACAGCTTGTTTGAAAAGCAGGTGTTTCAACTACTCTGTAACAGCAATATTTTCTATCCTTTGCATAATACACATTATTGTACAAACATTGAAAATACAAAAACTTTTAAGGAAATGTAAACTAAATTAATGACTGTATAAAGCAATCAGAAATAGGTATTTTTTTCAATAGAAAGACCTGTTGAGTAGTTGATGAACCCTGTATAAACCCAACCTTATAGGAAGTTTTTTTTTCCTTTGTGCAATTGGTAATATTTCTGTCTGTTTGTCCTAAGAATATAGTGTATATGGCCTCTTTATTTAGGAACTCCTTTTGGATGTCAGCATTGGAATGTCAGTTTATCTACTAGGGAAGAGAGAGGGCCATGATTTCTGTCCACACTCTATTTTTTGATGGTGCTTAGAGGATGAGTCCCATTATCAAGCACATAAACCAGCAGTTTTATGTGCTTGATAATGCAGTTATCAGCCCAAAAAGTTTGAGCTTTCTATTTTACCTTTAAGGGTTTTTCTCCAGTACAGGAGATTTGAAGTTGCTGCCAAAGCCTGCCTGGAACATTAGATCTGGAACATCTAGTTCAAAATGTCTTAATTCTAATGTAACATGATTTTTAATGAAAGGGAGTTTTTCTTTTTAAACAAAAGTCTGTAGATTGTTCTTAAAGTAATTATGTTAACTTGAGCATTCATTTCTGCTAGCTTTTTGAGAGCCTGTGTAAAGAAATTGCATCACGTGAGGTTTTTTTCTCCCCCAGGTTGATTCTGCTAATGCTGGAAGAGTGTTAGCTTCTGATGCAGCTGTTTTCTTGAAAAAGTCTGGATTGACAGATTTGGTACTTGGAAAGGTATTTTATGACAATTACTTCATTATCCTGTCTCTTGCTTCAGTTAGTATCCTGTGTAAATTAAAATACTTAGCGGTACTACAGGATGTGTGATCAACCCTAATGTGTCTTCAGTTGTGTTATCCACTAGTTTCCAACTATAATATCCTTGCTTATTCTACTATGTGTGCAGCTTGTGGTGGAAATTAAAACAATTTTTAAATTTGTCACCACAAATAAGTGCTGTCATGAAAGTTAGGACCTGAACTTTCATGCAAGAATGCATTTCTAAATAGCGTGAGAACCTGCCAGCTTCCTCTCAGTGCTGTGGAACACTTTGTGTCTGTTATTTTTATGTTTCAGATTTGGGACTTAGCTGATACTGATGGCAAAGGTATCCTAAGCAAACAGGTATGGTTATTTATATGATGTATGAGGTTACTCTCACCATTTGCAAGCCTTGAAATAAGATTAAAGCTAAGATTTCTGGTTCAGAAAAGCAGTTTTTCTAACTGATTTTTTTTCAGATTTTTCTAATTGGACCTAGATTTGTACTTTGCATTTCAGTATAAGCTACAATAAATTAAGCAGCCTTCTTCAGCTACCTCATCATTTTTTCTTCAAGTCATAAGATGAGCTACTGTGTAGCTGTGCCATACAGTATGCTGAGAAGTAATTTAAAGGTTAATATATTTACCACAGAGGTGACTTTTTTTTCTTAGTCTTGTGGGCAACTTAATGCAGAAATTAAAATTCTAGTAAAATCTTCAAAATTCTTATTTCTCTAATTTTGGTGGTCTTGACGTTAGTACATTCCTTTGGGGATTGTTCTTCCAAAGTTGTAGTGATGAGCAGTATGACAGACTTGTGTGTCAGTCATGCCACTGAGAAACTCTTACATGCCTTGTTGTTGCTGTTTGAAGTGTAGTTATTTAAAGAAAGACCTGTGGAGAGCTGGCTGCTTCATCCCGTGGTAGGAAAAGGAGGAGCCTGTGGCATCTACCAAACAATTTGTTTTGATCCAGACTTCTCCTTTTGGTTCATCTTTCTCTCGTGCTCTACCTTTCTTTCCAACCCCTCCTTCAACTGCCACCTTCAGGATCAACTCAGTACCTCCAAGATAAACAGCTGTAATGGCTACTGTACATTTTCACTGCTTTGCTGTAGAAGAACTGAGTGCTGAGAACTGACTGCCCTAGCCAGGAAGTTACTAAAAGCTTGGAGCTAGTAATTATCAACGCTGCCTCACTGGAGGAGTTCAGCAGTTGCTTACTGCTGCTTTCTGTCACTTTGTGACCCCTTTTGAAACCATTTGCAACCCTTTGTATATGTAGTAATACTATAGAAGCTCATAATTCTGAAATTTGAGTATTTTCCTATAATAAATCCTTTAAAATTTCATTTTTCCTGTAGGAATTTTTTGTGGCTTTACGACTTGTAGCATGTGCACAGAATGGATTGGATGTTTCCCTGAGTAGTCTTAATTTGCCTGTTCCTCCACCAAGATTTGTAAGATTTAATTTTTTTAATTGAACATATCAACTCATTAGTAAGAACTGCTTTTAAGTAACCAATTAGGAACCTTTGGTATAAATACCCAACACACCTGAAAGTGATGTTGTAGGGCAATAGGGCCCTACAATAGGGGAAAATGATGCAATATGAAGTAAGAATAAGGTGCTACATGTTCTAGTGGGGATTGGAATATAATTTTGTGTATAATTTGAATATATATGGTATTCATTCTATTAGTGTTGTCCTTAATGGAAGAAACATTTTAAATTTCTTCCTGTAAATTTTGGTATCCTTAGCTAAGGTATGAGTGACTAAAATGCAGTTCTGGCTTTGAGAAGGAGCACTTCCTCACATTAGGGAGTGGTTTTGCAAGGTCAGAATAATTTCTCTTTTAATGTGGGGTTTTTTCCCCTGTTTTTCTCCAGGCTGATACGAATAGTCCTTTGCTACTCAGTGGAACAGCATCAAGTGATGTACCATGGGCTGTTAAGGTAAACTAAAGATCAGGCTGTTACCTAGAACTATTACGTGATTTGCAAGAAAACACAAGTCTGAGAACAATAAAATGCTACTGGTAGCTATGTTTTATAAAGTATGATAAATCACCATTTGTGTCAAATATGTGATTGAGATAGTAGACCTTATTTGATAAAAACACTTGTCCCTTGGGAAATCTCTTTGTGTTTAGAAATTGGATTTTTTTTTTACCTGAAGCCATGAAAATAATTGAAGACTAAATCCCACTGGATTTTGGATGAGTCTCTAACTGACTTAGAAATAATATCTTCTTCTAGTTTATCTTATACATCAGGAACTTCAATCTGTGTGATTCCATCTGTAACTTAAAAAAGAAAAGTTAGTATTTTTCAAAGCACTACTGCTTCTTAGCCTACGAGTGTGACTTTCCATAAGTAATACCTTTTTCTGCCCCTGCAGCTGGAAGACAAGGCCAAGTATGATGCTATTTTTGACAGTCTGAATCCTGTGAATGGACTGTTGTCAGGTGATAAGGTGAAACCTGTGCTCCTTAACTCAAAACTGCCAGTGGATATCTTAGGACGAGTAAGAATATCTTTCTACTGGATTGTTAATTCACAAATAATAACTGTGCTACGCTCAGCTATATCTGCTTTTCAAATTAAAGATTTGTAATAATAACCCTAACTATTAAATTCTATCTTATGGAGCGGCCACACGTGTAACTGTAAAGCTGTAAAAAATATATGTATTATTTTGATAGCTTGCCTCTTAGCACGGTGTATCAGTTAGGTGTAGTCTTTAACACTTGGTTTTTAGCAGGGTACCATTGGTGCACTCTGTCTCCAACTTAACAATCTCTTTTCTTTTGCATGATTTGTAGGAATGTATGTTGCTTACTGAGAACTAATGCTGTTAAAATTAATTGAACTTCAGATATGGTGGAGGGAGGGAGGCTGTTCTCACGTTTGTTTTTAATGAGCTTTTAAATAGAAAGCTGCTGCAGTTTAGGCAAACATCCCTATATTCTGCTTTTTATTGGTAGGTGTGGGAATTGAGTGATATTGACCGTGATGGAATGTTGGATCGAGATGAGTTTGCAGTTGTAAGTATCTTCTGTCTCTTGGGATGTTGAAAGCCCAATGGCAAAGGTTTAAAATAGATGACTTGTATGTTAATTTTTGACTGGTTGTGAGGTTTGTTTATTGCCTTTATTCACAGACCCTAATTAAGTTGTAATACCAGCTAATATTTCTGTCAGTTTATTCTCTCTCATTACACAGCAATAACTTTCTTTCTGGGCTAAATGAGCCATTAAAACTTACACCTGTGATCTGCTGTCCCACGAGAGACTAAGTGTTTTCACTGAATAAGTTTTACTTTAACCTTCAGTGTTTATCATACTTGAACACCTTAAGATACCTTTGAGGAAAGTTTTAAAGAAATATATAAATTCTTCAGAAGTTTGTAGCAAATTAGATTTCTAACACTATTAATGCCAAGACTGATGAAATAATGTAAGAATCAGTAAATAAGTTTCACCTCCACCAAGAGATGGCAAGTGAGAAGAGAGTGGGAGGCTCTTGCTTTAGAAGATTCTGTAAGCCTTGACTGTGACAGTAACTGTGCATCAATTTTTTCTCAGAACTTTCAGCTTGTTTTTGCATGTAAGTGAATTGGAGAGGAAGGAATTATACGTTCTCTTTGGAGGACAGAGGTAGTAATATTGCACAGAGAAATGTCAAACCTAAGTGTTCTAACAGCATTCAGCATTGCAAGAATCCTGAAAAAGTACTGTGACCTTTCTGTCCTTGCGGGACTAAAGCCAGCATTTTATTTTAATTTCTACAAACTAAACTATTGCTCATCCTTTCAGAGTAAAAAAAAAAAAAAGTTAAAAAATACCTGTTTAATTGCCAAGAATTGATATTATGAACACCAAAAGCTTGCTTTGATTTTTTAAAATGTAACTATGATGAATCTTCCTTTTTCTGCTGTCGTGTATTTTTGAGAAAGGATGCAAGTGTAAAAATTGCTTACTTGAATATTGTTCTAGTCATCTTCAGGGACCTATATGCTTCAGTTTCTTCTGAAACCAATTTCTTTAAGACCCTATTACTTAACTGTTATTTGATAAATAGAATACTTGATGAAGAATAGTCATTAAGGGGAGCAACTCCTGCAAAAACAGTGAATACATTAAACATCAATTGTTTTCGGTGTTCTCCCAAATAAAATTCCACAAGTGGTGGTACAGGCTTGATAATATTTAGGAGAATCAATTTAATGTTCTGAAAGATACTAAACTTCATTTGCTAAGCACTAAGCCTTAAAAGAAAGTATTAAGGATAAACACAGGTAAGAAGGCAATAAGCTGCAGTTCAGTTCAGGGGGCTTGTAAAGGAGAACCATAGTGAACAAATGCTACAAAGTTATTTCTTAATTAATTATTTAATTCTTTATATATACTTATTTCTTCTTCAGGCCATGTTTTTGGTGTACTGTGCTTTGGAGAAGGAACCAGTGCCAATGTCCTTGCCTGCAGCTTTGGTGCCACCATCCAAGAGAAAACCTGTTAGTGTTCCAGGAGCAATGCCATTAATTCCATCTTCAACAACTACAAAAGAGTCTCATCAGTCTTTGCCACCTGTGGGCATTTTAGCTGCCAAAACACCATTAACACAGGTATAGTTCTGAAGCTACTTGGGGTTACAAGATTTCTGCTCCTAATGCTGTGCTTTAGAGGCTACCTATATGAAGAGGGGTTTTTTTGAGGTTTTTTGTCTCCTTCTTGTGCTATTGATTGGTTGATGAATTTGAGGAGGGTAATGGGAAGAGCAGGTGGAGAGGTCCAGAATTTATCTTCTGCTTTTTCTACACGTCTTCAGATATAAACAGTTGGATAAAAGAATATTATTTACTAAAGATTTTGAAGATATTTTAAAAATAAATCATTTCAAGGCATCAAGCTCAACCCAAAGGTCAGAATATTAAGAAAACAGTTTAAAAATGTAGTCCAGGTATACATCTTCTGAACCTAAGTCTTCTGGCTGAAGACTGATTTGAATGTGGACAAGTCCATTAAACAAATTGTGACAGGCATGGATGTACAGTTGTATGTGTGCTCATCCTGCAATTTGGAGAAGACATTGATGAAAATGGAATAGATAAATGCAAGCAATGGGAAAAGGAGGCAAAAGGTCTGGCACATCCAACTAAACACACAAGATTTGGCGTTTGTTTCAAATGCGATTATTCAGAAACTTGATGCCTTCAAGTCCCTGAAGCATCTTACTTAGTCCTGGTCATTTTAGAATGCAGACTTTGGGAAAATAGATAGATTTGAATTGAATGAGTAAGTTCTAAATAAGAAAATTGAGAAGGGGATCTAAGGTAAGAACTGTAGTTCCTTAATGCGTAAGATACTGCTTGGACATCTGGGTCCCCTTATTTGACTAATTAGCAAGATACTGGTATCTTAATTCTGGAAGTGCCATGGTTTTCATCTGGCAGTTCACTTGGTAAGTCTTGCTTTGTGCAGTGCAAAGCAGTGGCATTCTGGATGGTTGTTTTGGTGTATGTTTTGTGTAGAGGACCTTTTGGAACTCATCGGAGCGTCCTCGTATGCTGAAATTAATTAACATCCACAAGCATGCACCTGAAGGCATTTTCACTCAAGAAAAATTAAATACATCTTTAAAGTATCTTAGCATTTGGAAAAATAGTTGAAATAAGAGAAGTGGCTCTAAGTCCTACTTTACCTTGGTCGGAGATTACCATTTAGAATGTGCCAACCTTTAACAGTCTGGGCTTGTTCAGTTCTTCAGTCCCTTCAGCTAAAGCTGTCCAGCTGTGTGAAGAGGAATAAAATTGATGGAGCCAGGCAGTAAGCAGGGCTGTGACTGAGCACAGTGGTGAGGGCACAGCCCCCTGCTGGGAAAATATCTGGGCTCCAGGGCATACTTTTAATACGTAGACAAGAAGGCAGAGCAGTATCAGCCAGACTTGGTGCTTCACTGATGGGGAAATACTTCGCTTCTGCTGTTGCAGTTGCTTGTGGATCTCTATTTCTCTCTATTTTGGAGGATTAAACTGGTTCATGAACTAGGCACCTATATAATTTTTAAAATCTATGCTGTAGTCCTTGAATTATATAACCCTGAAAGTAACTGTCTGAAACCAGAACAGCCTATATCTTAGTATTGTGGGGTTTATTTTTGATGTGTTTTTTTTTCCCCTTCTTTCTCCACCTCCCTTCAGTGGGTTGTGTCGCCTGCAGACAAAATGAAGTATGATGAGATCTTTGTGAAAACTGACAAGGACATGGATGGATTTGTGTCAGGTGTGGAAGCCAGAGAACTATTCTTGAAGACAGGACTGCCTTCTGCTCTTCTTGCACATATCTGGTAGGGATCTTTTTCCACGGCAGCTGTTCAGGCAATGGCATGGTCCTCACTCCTTCCTAGCACTTTTCATGAAAAGTGCTATGTTGACATTTCTGGAAAGTGAAATTTGTTTTTTGTGTATAATACTATGGCCTCTGTATAAGCAGTGGTAACTTCCTTGCTTCTACTGCTGGACAGAAATGAGGGGAAAACAGGTTTATGCTGTGGATCATCTCCTAGGGAAAAAAGTAAAGCACCTGACGAGATTGTTACAAACAAATACTGCACCTCAGCTGAATCCCTGTATTTAAGGCATTATAGTGTTGCTGTGTATCTAAACACAGATACTATCCATATACTGGTAATGAGAATTATCTGTATAAAATATTAGCATGTGAGACTTACAGCCCATTTAATTCTGCAACTTGTTCATCTTTCCTTACAGCTAGTAGTGACATCCACTGTCATACTTCTTTCTCCACTTGAAGCTATTCTAGGGCACTCTGATAGGAAATGGTTAACATAACCTCTAATGAAGGGAAATTAGTTAAACTTGTGTTTGCTGTGAAAAGTTCTTTAATTCATAAGGAACTTCAGTTACAGACAACAAGTACAATAAGCAGGGCTGTGCTTGCAGAAATGAGGTTTTGATTTATTTCACGTGCGTCTCTGTACAGGGCTCTCTGTGACACAAAGGACTGTGGAAAGCTTTCCAAGGAACAGTTTGCTTTGGCTTTCTATTTAATTAATCAGAAGCTAACAAAGGGCATTGATCCACCTCAGGCTCTGACTCCAGAGATGGTTCCACCTTCAGACAGGGGAATCAGTTTACAGAAGGTAAGAATAGCTTTGGCATTTTTGATACAAATCTCAAAGCATGTTAGTTTGAAAGGCTGTGCATGAAATATCTCAAGTACTAGCATACCTTAAAGTGATCATAATATCAAGAAGAAAACAACTCAAGTGCAAAATTGACAAAACACTGTTCCATTCATGTTTCCAAATGAAGCTGTCATTTATTATGCTGGCCAACCAAGCAGAGAGATCTTATTCTGAGAAGGCATTATTTTCTATTTTGAAATAATATCTTTCTACTACCTGTCTGAAGAAATCTTAGTTTGCATTTGAAATAACATGCACGTGTTCAATGTTTTTCTTCTATTGTGTTTACAACTACCTTTTTTACCTTCCTTTTTTAAGAAGTCCGTGAACTAAATAAACTTTAGAATTATGTACTTAAAGTTTTAAAAGTAAATGGTCTTCCATTTTATAGTTCACAGTTTAATTGTCTTCATAGTCTGTTGATTGTGATCTTAATCCAGCAGTAGACTATACCTTGTATTTATCAGAAGAGGTCATCACAAATTCTTACTTGTTTTACACATCACAAAGTCTGATGTGGGTTACCTTTTCTTGGTTGAGCAAAACATTGACCTAATTCTACAACTCTCTTAAGCAGAATGAAAAATCTGCACCTGAAAAAATGAAACTCAGAATTTGGCACTGCCTTTGAGTTTCTGTAACTGGTATCTAATTTCTTTTTACATTCTGTTTTTAAAAAGTAATTGCTTTATTTGCAACTCTACTAATCTTTTTTGTATGTTTGCCTTCCTTTCTATGTCTCTTTTCTAGTTTGGACTGTTTTTTCCATTCTGCACCACTCTGCTTTTCATCCTTATTATTCTGTCAGTTTGTTAACTCTGCTTTCTCAAGGTTAGAGAATCTTTGCTATTCTAATATTTACTGTCTGTTGGTTTAATAATGAACATCCTTCTAAGACTCTTACATTATCACTGAAAAAGCACAGCACAGTATGTTGTGATCTCAAATTATTACTCATTTCCATTGTTCTTCATCTGGAAGAACCCCAAGGTTCTTCCTTGAACCCAGACCTGTGTGGCTGTTACCTGTTGGTAATAGGTGCTGCTTAAACTTCAAAGAAAATGTTATGTCTTAACCTGTTGAAATTGCTAGGGAAGTGGTGGCAGAGTAGTAACCAACCCAACATGACTGTTGACAGTTACCATTAGGACTAATAACCACGGTTTTACTGATTATATTGCAGAAAATGTAGTGACCAGAACCTATTAGATGAGATCAGTATTGGTTACTGCTAATCTGTATGTTTTTGTAGAACTCTCAAAGCCATCAGTGTAACTTTTTTTAATTATTTTTTTTTGCATTACTAACACAAATGATGAGTAAGAATATTGTGAAGGGAGGTCAGAGTTCTTTTAATTGGTTCCATAAATACTTACCAAGACTTTTTTTACTAGATTGAGCTTGAACCTTCAGCTCATTTTGAGCTTTTTCAAGAGAGAATGTCTTGTTGATATGAAAGAACTTGCTTGTCCAAGATCATGGCTCAGGAATTGAGCCTGAAGTATAAGAGCAGTAGGTAGATAGAGGCTTTTTGCTGGTTTTCCTGAAGTGGGGTGGCTTACATTGTAAAAAAGCCTTTGTCTTCATCTTCTGAATTCAGCAATACAAAGGTAGTAGCAGAAATATCAGTAAGTAAGCAGTAAGTATTATGGTAATGCATCATGCTTTTAAATTAGGGAAAGTTAACTTGTCATTCTTGTTGGTAGGTGTTCAGAACGTGTGTAAATGTATATATATGTATGTTTGTATGTTACTGTTATCTAATGTTTGATTTCCTTACAGAATTTTATTACTACAGTAGCATAACTTGAATTTGAATTTTGAGGCCTGAATGCAGATCCCATGAATAGGACACAGCAGGAGTCTAGGACTTATTGCTATGTTTCTTTACCTAGAGCTGTTTGTAGTCACCAAATTGCACTTGCATTGCCAGCCATAAAACTTACATGCAAGTTCCTCTTAAAGAATTTTGACAGAAATTGGCTTTTATTAGTATTTTGAGTTAAAAATTTGAAGTGTTGTTTGCATGCATGTTGCAGTGTAGTAAATGGCAGCAAATAGTTTTAACTCATGTCTTTTTAACTTGTGTATCAAAGCTAAAAATGTTGGCTTTTATGTTCCTCCTCCACACCTGTTCTGCTGCACAATTTTGAAAATAAAATCGAACTACATTATGTTCAAGTTTGATGCTGGCATTGGTTTGCAGGATTTCTTTAACTGATGAGAGAAGTAGGCTTGGAAAGAATTTATACTTGTACCTACCAGCTCCATGTTTTCCTTCTCTCCCCTTCCTAAGGAGAAGTAAAAACTTGCTTGTTGGAACATCATGTAAAACTCTGGAAAACTCCTGTGTAATTCCTTCAGAACAGGATTTAAGTTCATAGCTGTTTTGCCCATTAAACTAACCAGATCAAGAATAGCTGTATGTTTGGGTTTTTTTTATTCTCAGTTCATGCCATTTGCTCTAGTAAAATATGAGCTTGAATAAACATGTAGTTAATAGCATCTTCATTTACCTTTAGAGAAACTTCAGCATTTTGTGTAATTTTGGGGGAATCACTTGTCTTTTTTAATTATAATGTATATACTTTTCCTCCAAACTTAAGTGTTTGACTTTATTCAAGAACTGAATATTTATAGAAGGTAGTAACAGTGACTATGCCTTCCTAAACACGTTCATGTTGTGATAAGGCACAGTAGAACAATTACAGTATTTGCTAACCTATGTTTTCAGCATTTGTTCTCTAGTAATTTATGTGTACTTTTTTTGAAACAAATAATTTGTATTACAGTGGTTGTCTTGTTATAAAGACATTAAGTGTGACTTACCTGTGACTCTGTGTTCTCGAAGTTTCATCCAGTACTCTGCAGGTTCATGTTAAACTAGCTCAATATCACTGAAAGCACTACTGGTATGTGTCTATACTCTGCAACAGGAGGATCACCACGCTGAAGAAATATAAATATAGAAGCAGTAAACAAACCAAACCACTCTTAAATGAATGCTAGTAAGCCAGCTAAATGTTAACTGTAAGATAAATCTCATTTTTTGTATGATCTGTGCTTTTGTGGACTGTGTCTTCAAGAGTTTACAGGAGACAAATTCTGTTTGAATTACTAGCTGCATTGGATGAGTGTTGTGTTCTGTTAATATAGCATCTGGACTGTTTTGGGTTTGAGATTGAAGATTTGAAATGCACTGCTACCAACAGTTGTTAGAAGAAGGATAGCTCATACTGTCACAAAAAGTTAAGTGAATGTAGTTGCAGGAAAGCATGAAACATAAACTAACAGCATTTATTTTTTCTGTTTCAGAGTACTCAAGGACCGAACTCTGTAGCAGATTTTTCTGCAATTAAAGAGCTTGATACATTAAACAATGAAATAGTAGACCTGCAGAGGTAGGTAAAGGGGGAATACTAATAGTTGTCTTAGATTCAGTTGTGCTACTTCGTTTTTTAAAAAAAGAATTCAGTGCATAAGAGAAGGCCAGGTGGTAATAGTCTGCTTTGCTAAAATAAATGGTTAGCATGTCTGTCAATGTCTGTAATGCTGTTTAACACTTCTACTCCTTGTTCAGTCAGATGAGTGCATTTAATAACAGCAAGACTGTGGAAGCTCTGTCAGTCATGCCTTCTGGGTTTCTTTCAGAGAGCTGCATATCTTAGCATCCTGAGATGGAAATACTCTTTTTCATCTTTATTGGCAGATGAGAATGAAGCAGATCTTTAAGATGCTTGAACCGTGGTATAAATTGGTATTAGTTGTCTTTAATTTGTAGAGGGAATTCTAAGGGCTTTATTCTAGTGACAGTAAGGGAAAGATTAAAAAGTATGCAGGGTAGAGAGTGGGAAGATGACAGTTTATGGACCTTTGCTGGGGTTTTGATAGTGGTAAAGATGGACACGTTTATCTTCTGTTTAGTAAAATAAATCATTGCACTGAGAAAAATAGTTTTAATTTGAGGTTGGCAGACCATTGGGTTCCATTAATTATTTTGAAGGTAGTTAAAAAGATGGCTTCAAGTGAATACGAAAATCAAGTTCATATATGTTGTCTTTGTCATACTCTGAAGATATAGCAGATATTTTTTCTTCACTGATTATTTTGGTACTATCATAAATCTACTGAGAATTCTATTAAGAACAGTTAATTCTACTATTTTATAAATGAGTGCTTTGTCATGATGAAATCTGTCTTATTCATGTCACTTGTAGGAAGGATTTAATTTGGCAATGTGTCAAAGCACAGTCTGTTTCCTAAATACGTGTTATTTCACTTCAGCTGCTTATTCTCTCTCTTATTACTCCCACTGCCTCCTCAGTTCTCCCTTCTTGGCCTTCCTGTGTTGTTCTTTATTTTGTATTGATTCCAGTTTTGGACTCGCACTTTTATTAACCTGAAATACCATTTACAACCATGTAAATTTGCTGTTAGTATCTTAGAGGGAAACAAATTATTCACCTGCATGAATTTTTAGATGAAGTTGGTTTTCAGTAGGTGGGCTTGCAGCCTAACATGCAAGCTGGTCTGTTTGTCCCGTTTTCCTTTCTTACTGTGAGGTGTGAAGGAACAGTGGCTTTTGGGAAGTCATGGCTTCCTTTTCTTCAGTGGCGAATGTGCTTGGGCAGTTATCTAATGCACACTTGAACAATCTTAGATTGTTGAAGATATGGTAGGGGTAACTATTAATATGTATTCATTTTTAGAAAGGGGAATTTTCCTTGGAAATTCAGAGCTTCAGAATAGAATTGGGTTAGCGATCTGAGGCTTAAGCCTGTGTTGTCCTGAAGTGTAACAGGAAGAGTTTTGTGTGGTTTCAGTGAGAGTGATGAGCAGATGCTTTAATGCCATGAAGTGAGTTGTGGCTCAAGCAAAATTTTTTTTTTTCAAGAAAATGACTTTTTTCATTTTGGAAATCCTTTAGCCACTATGGAAGAGGTATTTCGGTTGCAGAGTAACTGTTATTACTCTGTACCTTCCCTAAGCATAGGAGGCAATGCTAGGCAACAGACTCTTTGTGGTAAATGTAGGAAACTCTTTTACCTTTGGCAAATCCACATTTCTGTTATAACTGGTGAAGTACACTTTCAGTCTTGATAGTTATAATATAAAAATGTAAGCTGAACTGAAGTTATTTTTGTTCATTATTAAGCAAGCTATATTGTTCAGCTGTTGAACTCAGTATGTAAGAGTCCATGATTCCATTGAGAAGTATCCATGAGAGCTGCATTTCTGAGACCAAATAATAGAAACTTAATCTGTTTTTGAATTGCACTTTAAAAAAAAAAAAAAAACATCAGCAGAGGAAATGCCTCAAAAAAATGACAGTGTCTGGAAAATGAAGCTTTTTGAGAGACTGAGCAAAGAATGCAGAGGTGATGTGTCTGTGGCTCCAGAGTTTGTGTGGGAAAGATATCTGGTGGCCAATAGCTTTTTAATCTAATTTGATAAAAATTCTGTGTCAGAAAGGTAGAGGTTGAGGATCAGATGAAGAATAAAATGCAGAATACTTATTAGTGAGGATAATTCCCCTCTAAAAGGGTTATGATTTGCCTGGGGATGTTAGGGAATCTGCATCATTTTGAGCCTGTCAGCGCTACTGCCTGTAACTTTTGTTTCAGTTGCGCTATATTTGTAGAAAGTTATTTGAAGCTTTTTGTGACCAGGATTGTGGGAGGCTAGACCAGATGTTCTTAATATTCTTTTTTTGAGCCATAAAGCCTTTTTCTTCCCCAGAAAACCCTGTTTTGCATTTGTGTTTTGAAAGCTAGCTACAGCTCACAAATCAGTAGAATTTCTTCAAGCTTTACCAATACCATGTTCCTCTCCAAGCACATTAAGTAGTTGAGCATAATTTAGTATAGCTCACCAAAGGTGCCATCTTTCACATGTGTTGGGCAGCTATATTGTCTTGAATATAAATCAGGTTAAAAGGACAGAAAAGCTGAGTCAGTCTCTCAAAAGTAAGAAACAGCAAAATGTCCCCAGAAAAACCGGGCAACCTCTCCTTGCCATACACTTTCCTCAGGCCTTTGTTTCAAAGGTCAAAAATCTACAGCTTCTTAATGAATCAATGGTAAGAATTTTTTAGGTAGACTGGATTATTTCTTCTAACCTCTGGTTTGGAAGTAACTGAGCTATTACAGCTGCAAAGGTTGGGGGGGACAAAGGGGACAAGAAACGAGGCAAACCTTAGGCATTTTTTCTAGCATTGCCAAACTGAAGTATTACACACTAGGAATCCCCAGACTTACAAATGTATGTGAAAACAAGAAATGTTGGGCAACTGTGAGTGTAGGTAGTGCCACCAGCTCTGAGAGTCGTCGTCTGTTGCTTATTATGGAAAAGAGCTACGATTTTCTGCTTTTGTAACTAAGGTGGTTTTGAGTGTTGGGCATTAAGAAGCCTGGCCAGGGTTGCTTCAGATTTGGCTTGAATGCATGTACTGACATGGGGACTCCTCGGTTGTCAGCTACCACAAATATTTACAATATGGTGGCTCCCATTTGTAAATTACTCCACTCACAAATTAGTATAAACCTTACGGATTTACTAAGGTTATTCAATTGCAAATGCTGAAGTATCTGGATTGGAGAAACCATTTATTAATTTGGGGTTTTTAAAATAATTGCTTTTAATGTCTTTGGTGTGAGATTCTCCTGACCTGATTACTATTAAAATACATAGGGAAATTGTATTGCTTTAATAAATTGACTTGAATTGGTTACAAGTGTCCTTTATTGGCAAGAGCATGGTTGGGTTTGGGTTTTCTTTTTTTTTTTTTTAAAGTGCTGATGTGGTAAGGGACTTTATGATCCAGGAAATTTGTCATATCCAATACATCAATGTTGTTACTTGTTTTTGGTTCTTTCAGTTGCTGAGCATTCCTACAGGGGCATACCAGATAGTTTGTAAAAGAAATGGAGGCATTCAGAAGAATTAGTGAATTAAGTAGGTCTGTGTTGTCTTTTTTTTGAAACAAAGATGAATTACTGGGGGGGGAGGAGGGGATGTGTTATCTGTGGACTATATACACTCAGCTTGTTTTCCTTTGCCTGAGACTGCTGCCTAAGCTTTTCTTGTTCTGCCTGACAATACTTCTTTCACTTGATTTTTTCCAATTCATTGTTTGTGTTGTGATTTGGCCAGTGTAAGCTGCCTGTGGGTGGGTATTGTATCCTGTTGCTTGCTTAGCAGAGTCCACATTGCAAGGTTTAGGTACCTGGCTTCTGTTGAAATAATAGGGAAATGATCTTCATCTCTGAGTCTCTCAGGCTTATCAGTGGTGGTAATGGGGAAAAGCTGTGTATTAAAGCATACATACTTGTTTGCATTTCAATTTTCTGCTCAGGTTTCATACCTGAGCAGGAAAAACAACAAGTATTTGTTTACCTAGTCAATTATTCTATTTTATCTTCAATCAGGAATAATATGCCTGAATGTTTGCTGTGCTTGATGTGTGTCTGAGGGCCTGAAGGTATTTTTCAGTCCGACTTGGGTTTAGCTCTGTGGAAGTGCTTTATTGAGACTGAGGCCTTTTGTTCATGGAAAGTTACAGAAGGCAAAAGCAAAAAGAACTTGTTTCAACCCTGTGTTGCAGTGATTTAAATATCTAAGGACAACTATGCTACAAATGCTAGTTTATTGAGCTAGAGGAGTGTGCTGTAGCTTTGATGGAAATAGTAACGATTTGCTCAGAATTTACATAATTTTTTTCTGATGAATGGAGGGTGAGGAATTCTATAAAACATAAAGGTTCACACTTAACAAAATAACTAGCCTTGTTCTTCAAAGCCCCTCTTTTCACATCTTTCCTTTTCCTTCCATGTAAACCTTCCCTTTAGGCACATTCAAATAGTTGCTGTTTAATCAGAACATAGTCTGTAGTAATTATTTTTCAGAGCAAATGTTCATTTAAGGTCTGTAAAAATCTGGATGTTTTTTATTTTCCATTGAACACGGTTTAGCCATGAACAAGAATTCCTCAACTTGAGTAAAGAAAACTTAGAGTAGACCTGCTTTGCTTTGGAGACAGAAATACTTTATACTGGATTAAATAAGAGGAAACAGTAGGATTGATTGAAACAGTTTTAGATTGATTACCAGTCTGCTGCTATTACAATACAAAGTTGCCTTAATTTCAATATATACAAATAATATAATTTGATAGCTTTTCACTCTGGCATTTCATTTAGAAATGTTAGGTTTATCATTGCTCAAAATCTCACTTCTAATATGTGTGCTAATTTGTTAACAAAATCTTACTACTTACTTATGAAAGTAAATATCTGTATACAGAAGACAGTATTAAAACTGTAAAGCTTAACGCTTTTCTGCATCTATGAAAGGAGAAAAGATTCCATATACTGTCTAGAGATAAATGCTCTCAGGACTTTTTTTAAAACAGTAACATTTGTGAGTTGTATGTTGGGTTTTTTTTCCCCTTCTTAAAGCTATCCTTATGTCTGACTGCCAAGAATTTATTGATGATAATTCCCCTGTCTTCAGTAGTCACTGTTAAACTTAAATAAATGCCTGTAGAGACAGACTTGATATGACACAGCAAATAACTACATCCAGCATCTGTGTGCAGATAGTGATTTCAGCCAGCTAACCTTGCTTCTTCTGACAGAGATTCCCAACAGATATATCAAAAAATCTGATTGGCAAAGTTAATGAATCAGCTAGATTGGCCTGCTGGAAATGTTTTCTAGCTGCTGTTAGCATAGGAATTACTGTGTTTGCAGGGGTTAATAGATGGAATCTGATGCAATCCCTCCCACTTTTCCCAGCAGTTTTCATTAGACAAGTGCTCCATAGCAACAGTGAGATCACTGGAGACAGTATTTCATTGATTTTTCCCTCCCGCCCTCTTCCATTTTTGAGCCATTCTTATCACCGAAGTGCAGTTGGGTGAAAAGACAGGGTTTTTTTATGCAGAACACTTATGTGGGCTTCTGTCTTGTAAATAATTTGGAAAGCAGAAATCCTTCACATCTTTTGTGTTTAATGTGTCACTATGTATTTAAAGAGAGATGCAGGCTTAGGGGGCTGGATAACTGTACCTGCTGTAGCTGATGTTCTTAAGTATTCTTGCATTGTTTGCTGGTCTTCTAGGGAAAAGAATAATGTAGAGCAAGACCTGAAGGAGAAAGAAGATACCATCAAGCAGAGGACAAGTGAGGTCCAGGTAAATAAGACACATTATTCTTCAAACACCCGATACTGCACCATGTGGCTTACTGAGTCTTTAGATCACATCACTTATTCAGTGATGTGATCATCACTACAAAAAGAAAGAAAATTGGTGGCTAAGAAAAATTATGTATTTAAAAATGTATTTTCTGTATGAATGTGGGTTGGTGTAGGTGTGTATCTTGATACATAAATACGTGAGCTGGTAGGATATGTAGCCTGCATGGAGTTTTAAATGGAAAATATTACAAAAGAATAGATTTCTTTTTCTTTTTTTTCTTTTTTTTTTTCTTTTGCAAGGCTATCTAATGTATAGTTAAAACTAAAGAAGACACTGTAGCACTGCCAGTTAATAAACCTGAGTGGCTGAATTAAAAGGGCTTATGTGCAGGGCTGCTTCTTAAGAGTCGCAGTAATTACCAGCTTGGGAGGAATGTTGCCTCAAGTTAATTTTGCCTAACATAAGTGAATTTAAAAAATAATATGTTTGATTGTTATTTAAAAGAATGACATTGAATTTCCAGAATATTGAAGAAATTAACAAGTGTTTTACAGATATTAAAAATTACACAGTCAGCATCGGTGTTGAGAGTGCTAACAGCTAGTCAAGCCCTGAATTAAATGCAGCAAAGCAATATTTCAATTAAATTTTAAGCTGCAAAAGCAGCTGTAGTTGCTGCTTTAAGAAAAATCTTCAGTGTGATACCTGATCACCTAGATTTATTTTAGGGTCTTTATTATTTTAAATAATCTTTATTTGATTAAGAGCAAATAATGCAAAATTTTGGCATTTTACTTGGGCAGAAGAAGAGTCAATGTGTTAAAACTGTTGAGAATTTTGTGCTTGGCTACTGAATATCCTTAAAGCCTTGATGACAATTAATAGTCTGACCTTTCAGAAGATAATCAGATGCTGGCCTGTTAGTCACGATGGCAGACAGATTCAGCAGCTGCAGGAATGCATACAGAAGTTGCCCATGTCTGATTTTGTCCATGCCTGCAGTGGTCATTCCCCTCCCTGCTCTGCAGATTGCATTTTCACACTGATAAGAATTCTTCTGGGTGTTTCTGGTTTTGGGCACAGGAATTTTGTTAGTGTGTTCTGGAACCTGTGTGTGTTCATGTGAAGGCTGAGTTTTCTGGTGCCTTTGTGCAAAATGTATATGAAGTTCAGTAAAAACCTTACGTTTAACATTACAGTGTTAATGTATATGTTTATGCATTTATATTTAGGGTTTGATAGTCAGCAGCATCACAGAATCAATTAAGTCATTGTATCCAGAGCAGCAATGTTGGAAGCAATTGTCTTCATTCCTTAACCTCTTAGTGGTGGCACAAGCTATTTGTCCCTTGCTAAATACAGAGTTCTGGAGTTGTGTCAGTCTGCAGAGAAGGAACAGTCTATTACTAGCTGGTGAGAAAAATGAGAAAACATCAGGATCAAATAAAATATGGCTGCAGCATTTATTTAAGCTGATAGCCATTTATCTCTGGTACCTTTCTAGCCCCTGAATGAGGACCTGCACATTTCAGGAAACTTTTCGGAACTTCTTAGTCTGTCACCACTATTCTCTGAATATCTTTACATCATCCTTTCTTCTTCTGTTTGTTTTTTCTAATAGTGACATTTCTGAAGAGGTGTACAAAGCCAGCATCTTCTAATTTGCCACCTTGGATCAAGCTGGTTTTGTGGCATCACACTCCAGGGTTTCTGATACCAAAATTACTTCCATGGACACAAACTGTAATCTCAAATACAGCTATGGTGTGATGGATCAGACTGATTTGTATGGGACGAGGGAAAGAACAATAGTTTTTCTTCTATAAAACAGTTTTCTATATGATGATACTAAAAAAGCAAAGGCAGCAAAGGAGTTGGAGGGAAAGCATAGCATACTGGTAGGTTTTAATGTTCTTATTAAAATATCAGCTCTTCAGTAGAAAAGATTTAGGGTTGCTTTTTCTTGAAACGTTATGGGCAGAGTAACAAAGATCAAGAAAGTTATAAGGTGTAATTTCTTTAACTTAGTCTGTGATTTGGATCAGCATTTTTCTATAAATACAGGAGTTTAACTTTTCTGTGCTGTTTCAGGCTTAACAGTTCTTAGCACATGAATTGTTTGGTGAAGTACAGACTGGCAAGCTATTAAAAATCTATGTTCTATCTGTGGAAATACCGATCTCTAGACTTTCCTTGTCCTACACTACATTAGCATGGAGAGTTTTGATGATCATAAATCTCATACAAGAATTATTATTATTACCACCATAAAAATGCTAGTTTGTATCACCTCAAATATGTTAATGATTTTCATGTAGAATCTCATTCAGTGCTTGAACATTAAGATGATGCTTCTCTCCTGAGGGCGTTCTTTGAAATCAAAGCTTAATTGGAGCCTGGTTTACTTCATGAAGATGTATCTTTGAGTATTAGCCCCAGTTCTGTGTGTTGTATCTACTCCAACCTTTGACTTTGGAGTGGTTATGCAAACATGTTTGGGTTTTGGTTTTGGTTGTTGTTTATTATTCCTCCTTTTCTCTTCTGAGAGCCATCAGGCTTAGTCAGGTCTCTTCAGTGCTTCTCTGCTGCTGTGCCTAGGACAGACATTGGCATTCAAGGAACAGCAGCAAGAGGTGATCTATATTTAGCTTGTGTCTGTGAGAATCCTTGCTTCCTTTCAGAGAAAGAGACTGAAATCTCTTGAAGCTGTTACTTTTCCCCCCCCTTGCTTGTGTTCAGTGTCAGCTGATACTTGCTTTGCAAAGCAATGTAAAAAATTAATGGGTCAAGAGTGTCCCAATTATCCAACTCAGTGGCTGCTGTAAGAGCTTTTTGTGTGCACTCTGTTTTGTCTTTCATATACTGGAAATAACCAGTAATTCACCTAGTATGACTGCTGTACATCAGTTGTATGTCCTTTACTGAACTTCAAATGTGATTTGGGGGTTTTAGTGTTTTGTTTGGTTTGGCTTGTTTGGGTTTTTGTGGGTTTTTCTTCATGAAAGCATCTATGCTGTTTCCCTAGGTAGCCTTCCAGTTGTCTTGAGGTTACCTATTTCCCTAGCATCTGACTGCTGCACCATATGCCTTTCTATTTTTGACTGGCTTTTTTGTCCTGATTATCTGAAGGTGGTAGCACATGTGGATGAACTCTCTCAAAATAAAACCCCTTAAAAAAGGACAATAGCATTTTACCTTAGAGTAGCCCATGAATGTATGATACAATCAGAAATTCTCATCAGCTTGTTTTCTTATCTTCCTTAATTTTCTTTCATCTCTTGTTTTTTTACTGCTGTTCATGAATCTCCTTTCAATTACCATCTTTTCTTTCAATCTTTTCATCTAATACCTTTTGTATTAATCCTTTTTGATCTCCCTGTATTCTCTTTCTCTTGGCTTTGACAATTCTTTCTTCCTAAATTCTTTTCTTGACAGTTTTTCCAATGTTATCTGCAGTTTGTTGAAGTATACCTATTCTTGTTGCTCTGAAAAGAACTAATTATCATATGATGCTACTTAATGTACTTAGAACACAAGATATGGACTTACTGCTGTTTCATTATTTAAAAGATGTCATATTGTTGTGTATGGCATGTACATTTCTTACCAGTACTGCATGGAAAACAAGATTTTTGCAAGTTCAGAAGCAGAGATGCTCCAGAAGGGAGTGCACTTGGGTTAGTAATGCACTGGTTTGGTCCTTCACTGTGTTGCTAAAACAAGTTCCTATTTTTGACCATGTGTTTTTGAAGGGGGAAGGAGTAGAATAAAGAATTTCTATGATTTAAGGAACTTGGAAAGACATTTTGCTAAAACATAGGAGGGAGACAATGTAGCACCCCAAATAAAGATGACTTCTAAGTTAGAAATGAAACCCTAACCTCCCTGTGAGTAGGACAGTTAAGCTCTGTGTTGATGCACAATCTTCAGAATTTCAGTGAGATTGTTTTTACTAAAGAAAAAGCAAATAACCTCATTGGTTTTATGTATTAGAATTTGAGAATAATTGCTTGTCTGCCATGGTAAATGCCAGCTTTTGAAAGATAATTTGTTGATACTTTGAAATCTGAGTTAGAACTGCAGCTTACACTGTGGAGTTTAGTGGTTAGGAGGATAGAGGGAACAAATGCAAAGTTAATCTGTTTTATTACAGGATCTACAAGATGAAGTAAAGCGGGAGAGCAGTCACCTGCAAAAGCTGCAAGCTCAGAAACAGGAAGCGCAGGAAGTTCTTAATGATCTTGATGAGCAGAAGGCCAAATTGGAAGAGCAACTTAATGATATCAGGCAGAAGTGTGCAGAGGAGGCCCATTTGGTAAGGTCTAGTGGCTCAGGCCCTTTGAAGAGTAAATGCCTCATTGTGAACAACTCGGCCTTGCAGTGTTAAAGTTGTTGGGGCAGGAGAAAAAACTTTAATGAATAAACAGTGACTGACAGAACAGGAAATAATGTGACTCATTTCACTGACCTCCTATTTTAGTATCAGTCTGTCAACAAATATACTGAGATATACTTGCACACAAATAAGGCTAAGTGCAAACAAATAATGCAAAATTATAATGCAATCTAAGTGTAATTAGAAGCACTAATAATTTTGACTGATTTTTCAGCGGTTAAAAATCGTCTTACGGTTATGTAGATTTTTTTCTAATAAAAGGCTATAGTATTTCTTTATGGTCTAAAATGGTATTTTCAGTATTAGAAATATCTGTGTTGGCCAGGAAGACAGCCAGAATACTGTGATCTTATTGAGAGCAACAGAGAATTAACTTTTCAGTCAGGTATCATCTCTAATATCTGTAATAGCTAAGAGATTTTTACTTTTTCTGGTAATAAATAATAGTATTTGGATGTGTTCAGAGGTGTTCGTTGTTCTGTTGGGTTGTTTTTAAGTTGGCTTTGAAATATTTGTTCCTGCTTCAGATTGCCATGCTGAAGGCTGAAATAACAAGCCAGGAATCAAAGATTTCAGTGTATGAAGATGAACTGACCAAAGCTCAAGAGGAGCTGAGTCGCCTGCAGCAAGAAACTGCAGAGCTTGAGCACTGCATAGAGTCTGGGAAAGCACAGCTGGGACCTCTTCAGCAACATCTGCTGGATTCACAACAGGAAATCAATTCAGTAAGGCAATGTGAAAGACCAAAAAAAAAAAGTTTTTAGCTGACAACTTTTAGTGTGGTTTTTCTTAAGGGGAAGGCGTTGTTTAACTTTTCTTCACTGTTTGCTCATGTCTTTAGTTGCTTACACTTGTTCTGTGCTAGTAGTTGTTGGGACTCTTAGAGGCTGACTCAAGTCACTCAAGATACTTCATTATTTTTCTCAAAGTTTTGTTAATAAAAAGGGATCATTTGTCTTAATGTAATTAATGAAAAATAGATAATGCATGTTTAAATCCCCTGTCCAGTAGTTATTTAGCCTTTCTTGCTCAGCTGTGGCCTGGGCCATGCTCTCACTATTCTTTAATTGGTGTGAGGTCAGTATAGAAATGCTAACTTGTACTTAATACATTGTTGAAGGTACAAAGTAAGGTGAGTATAAGAGTAAATTGGATTGAGACTAGATATTGAGAAGCAGATAGATGGCTGCACTGTTTTTTAAGCACAGAACTGTGCTTTGAGGTGTCTGCTTTTAGGTTAAAGGAACACTTTTTAGCTCCTATCTGTAATCAGTGATTTATTATTACTTCAGTGATGCCTTAGCTTGCACACCCCTTCCTCATCATTCTTCTCTCACTTGCTAGCTAGCTAATATATGATTCAAAGTCACATCATTATCAAGTTAAAAACAAAAGGCTTCCTATTCCTATTTTGAACCCTAGAAATGGCTGACTTTTGGGTTGGTCACTTCACACAATTCATGTCTAACTTGTTAACAATTTTTTTTCTTAATACTCCCACTGCTTGTGTTCATGCAAGATCACTTTCTTCTGTTGAAGAGCCTTGCAACGTAATTTTTAAATGTGGCTTTGATGTTTAGAAACGGAAAAGTAAACAGATGGGTTTTCCATTGTTTCATCACAGGTAGAGAGAAGGTTGTGCTATTTCAATATTAATGCATGAGCAAGAGGTACTTGCAATGAGCAGATCTGAGGCTGATATATCTTGGCTCACAAATAATGAACAGTAGTTGCTTTAGGCAAACTTATCAGTGCTTGGTCTGAGGTCAGTGTATTTGAAAGACACCCGGGGTTGACTTTGGTGCCACCTGACTTGTGACATGGGCAAGACAATGAAAACTTTATTAGGTGACTGACCTAACAGAAGTCAGTGGGGTTTAGATACTTAATGTCTGAACTATCTTCATGCATCTGTGTAATCTGCAAAATCCAAAGATTCCTTCGTAACTGGCAGGTTGGTTGTAAATGTTTGCTGTGAGGCACTCTGTTAAGCACATTACTGAAATAATATGAAATAAACTGTTTAGGAGGTTATACTGTGGATTTTGTAGAATTCAAAAGTTTGAGTAGAAACAAGGCAACAAGTCTTGATGTTGCCAGTGATGCAGTCTGTTTCCTTGGCAGGAGAAGGTTCCCAGGTCTGTCCTTTGACTACATCACATCTCTTCTAAATCAGATTTGTGCTCTCAGATTTAACCCTTTGATTGAAAGAACATGGGGTTTTATTATATTTGCTTTTGAAAATATTTTAAGACGTGTAACTTACATTTAAGAGGCAATGGTCATAGCTTCTGTGTACTGCCATGCTGATGCATATACATTTATTTCTGTTTACAGGTGCAGACAAAACTTCTTGAGCTGAAAGAATTGGAAAATAACCAATTTAGTTGGCACCCTGAGCCACACAACACACTCGTTAATGGAACTGCAGATCATTCTAGTCTTAGCAATAGCAGTAGTGAAACTGCTAACCTTAATGAGAATGCTGAAAGGGAAAGTATAGTGGAAGAAGAACAAGCAAACAGTGTGTCTCCAGTGAGTAGTGTTTTGCCTGCTTGATTGTGATGCAATTCAGCTGTGAAGCTGGAATAAGTTAAGACTGTATTAAGATGGATTATGTTTTTCAACACTTGCACAGGTGAAATTTCAGGGTGTTATTCTGAGGGACTATGTTTCAGCAATCTAGAAGTTGGTAAGCAGAACAGGAGGAAATTTTAGTTTGGCTGGAAAGTGTCAATACAAAATTTTCTATATTTGTTTCCAAACCAAAACGTAATAAATTGAATAGCAGAATTAACATTAAAGGAGAGCAGCTGTCTCCAGTTGGTGCAAGAATGGAATAAGGAATAGTACAGTAAATCTAAATCTTTCTCATTTTAAATGTCCCTCCTTATGTCCCAGATTCTTGAAGGATTTTTTTTTTTTAAACTTTCACAGGATTTATGGAACAGTTTAGTACATTCTGTAAGAAGTATGAGCCTCTTGAAGTATCCTTCAGCTATTACATAACCAAAATTATATTGTGTGGTCTTCTTTTTACTTACTTATGGTGAATTTCTTTTATTCTTATGTAGATAAGGAATAGTCCTGAAACAACAGCCTCTGTTGTGGAAGAAGAGAAAGAGACTGCAGCTGTTACCAAAAAAGTGAGTTTGTTCAGATTTGGGGAGGAAAAAGTAAATTAAAAAGTCATAATTAAACTTCTTCAGACTTGGACCATGGTCATAGAACAACAGAGAAATAAAATTGTCGCTTCTTACTGTTTTTACTTGGAGTGTGGTATCATGACAACATTTCATCTCATAGCAGGTGGGTTGCTGAGAAGTGTTTGGGATCTCCATTGATGAATTATGTAGAATTCTAGCTGTCTCTTTTATTTTTTCCAGTTTTGAGAAGCTACTAAATGGTAACAAAAAACAACACAAGTGTTTTCCATCCTGCATGTCTTAAAAATGTAATAACTTTCTCCACTTCTTTTGCATTGCCCAGGAAGATCCATTTGATGCTGAATCTCATCCATTGCCTGATCTAGTTTCTGAAGCCAGCTTAGAGTTCTTCCAGTCTGACCCTTTTGTTGGCAGTAAGTAAACTTCTCTAAGAGCAGATTTGCAGAAACAGGTCTTGTATGAACACCTCACACTAATATTCACCTTGGAACTGCCTTTATGGAATAAATGTGAAGGTGTTTGAGTGGCAGAAGTGTGGAGCCAATAGCATTACAAAAATGGAGAGTTCCAGGGTGTCTCTCATTCTTTCATCTGGACTTTCTAATTAGCTGTAAAAATTGCACCTTTCCCTCACCACTTTTCCTGAGCACCTCTCGTACCTCCCACCCCCCTGCAATGTGCTGCACAGATCCACAAACAGATCAACTGGGAGTTCAGGGAGCTGTGGTGTGGGGAGGGTGTGGGTGGTTGAGAATGAATGGCTGTGTCCTACTTTTGGTGAGTTTGGCACTCAGGAAGAGGTAATGTGGAACTGCACCATCTGTTTGTCTTGTGAAAGTGCTGTGCTTTATTTTAAGAACTTGCCACTTAGGAAGGCTGTTGCTCTGATTTTATTTTTTTCTTTTATGTTGGAAGAAGTGATCTGTCTATATGGAGCCACTTGGAGAAGGGGAGTTAATTTGGATTAACTGCTGAAGCAGATGTTTTCAGCATTAATGTGATTTAACACTTTCAGAATCAACACGGCCTGATCACTTTTGCTCATACCACTTCAAAAGGCAAATAAGCTAAATTTCTTTCAGATCACTTGACTTCTGAAAGAATGTCACTGCAGATTCAATACTTTTAACGAATAAAACTGAATTAACTGATTTTTAACTGAATTAAAACAGATTGCATGTTTCCGTGTAGACACTGCTTGAGTTTTGCTTATGTTGAAGTGGTCCTACTTAAAGCACATGACAAGGCCCTTCTTTCAGAGGAGAAAGATATGCCTGTTAGTAGCCAACCTTTAGAGCTTTATGTGCTCAGTGTGTTCTGGGGTAGATACAGCTAAGACACAGTACATCTGCATATCTTAAATGTAGATGAGGGAGAAGAGCTGATGCAGTTGGCACCATGCATCCAGTACAGAACTGAACACTTAAGGAGCTACCATCCATGGCACCTGAGAGAATTAATCAAAACTGGGACTAAGCTATCAGTGGTTAGCCTGGATTAATGTGGTGGCAAATACTGCATAATGTGGGTGTTTACAGACAAAAGCCAAAAGAAATGCATCTTTGAGATGGCTGCTTTTGTATGTGTTTCATGCTGGTAATGAGCTACTTGGTTAATATTTGCTTTGTCTAACACTAGCTCTTGTCATTCCACTGGAAGTAGTGAAGTTATTCCTCTGCGTGATAGTTGTTCAAATTGTAGCTGTAGAAATGAGTTTGTATTCAGAAGACTTCAACTGAATATGTGCTTTATGACAGGTAACTTTTTTTTTAAATAAACAGGTGATCCCTTCAAAGATGACCCTTTTGGGAAAATTGGTAAGAAACTTTGTAGCTTCTAAAGTGTTTGTTCTTCTAAGTGATTTATACTAGAAGAGTATGTGGGGAAAAGTGTTGCTGCTTTCAGCATAAAAAAGGTGGAAATGTCCCAAAAAAGTCACCATGGGATAGACAGATATGTGGCAGTAGCAGCTGGCCTCTTGTGTTGGAGCTTTTCAGAGAGGCCCATTGCCAGTGAACTTCACTCTTTCTATTGGAAGTATCCTTAGTTGGGATTTAAGTCTGTGAAGGTGGTGAACAGAAGGCCCCAAACTCCTGCTGCCTGTTTTGCATGCAAAGAAGTAAGACTGTACTTTCTTTTAAAGGCTCTCAACTTACCAGCTTTCTTTAGAACTAAATACTGGAAAAGAAGGGGACTGTATTTAGACTGGCTGGATAGGCACTGCCATTGTGTTATTTGCTTGGTCCTTGGAGTGGAGTTACTGGTGCCAACAGGCAAAATGGCCAGTAGGAAGGCTCTAGCAAAATAGTGGTTTGCACCAGGTGCCAAATAAGAAAACATCAATTGTGTTTGGGGGGTGAAGGAGAGGAGGGTAGAAGAGTTCTGAGAAATGTTTGGTTCTATAAAATGCTTCACTTCTAGGGGGCTTGGTTAAAGAACCTTTATGCTTGGATGATTTTGGAACTGAACCACTGACACCATCCAGAGTTTTCATGAGGTGCAGAAGATATTGGCCTGTCTAATGCTTGATCACAGAATACTAATTATCATAGAATCATAGAAACATTAAGGTTGGAAAAGACCTTCAAGATCAAGTCCAACCATCAGCCCTACACCCCTGTGGCCACTAAACCATCTCCTGAAACACCACACCCACCCGTTTTTTGAACACCTCCAGGGTTGGTGCCTCCACCACCTCCCTGGGCAGCCTGTTCCAATGCCTCACCACTCTTACAGTGAATAATTTTTTCCTAATATCCAATCTGAACCTCCCCTGGCATAACTTGACCCCGTTTCCTTTTATTCACAGCGGAGTTTTGTACTTCAGATATCTTTTTGGTCTTAAATGTGTTACCTGCTTGCAGTATGAAAAAAGCAATATGATGTTTAGTCCTTAAGATGTCAAGCTAGGCAAAGCTAGCAGAAATGTTAATGAGATGTTTACTTTTTAGATCCCTTTGGTGGTGATCCCTTCCAAGGCTCAGATCCTTTTGCAGCTGACAGTTTTTTCAAACAATCCTCCACTGATCCTTTTCTGACTGCTGGCTCTGATCCATTTAGCACTGCAGACAACAGTAATAATACCACAGTAAGTTTGGTAGCATACCTTTTATTTCCTTCTATATATGATTTGGACAAAAGAACTCATTTTGTGCATTTGGACATGCCTTAAAAAGCAGATATTCAGAAATCATATAGATAAAAGGTTACCTCTTAACCCCATGGCTGTGTCTTGTCTTTTTGTGTCGTATTTTCTAGAAACACAACTAAAAATAAAAGCATTTTTAAAACGTTTTCCAGTGTGGAGTTTCATTGCTCCACAGATCACAACATTTGAGAATGATGTGCTAAGCTCAGTTGGTAGCTGGTGGAACTTTCTCAAACAGTAGAAGAAACCCAAGATTAATCCCACCAAGTTATGCTGAGACACTTTGATTTTTGCCACCAAAGCTCGTAGGATCAATAAGTATGTTCTGAATCTTATCTCATATCCGGTGTGTCATGGGGTTTCCCTCTGAAAAGTCAAATTGTTTTGGTTTTGTTGTGGTTTTTTTTGTTGTGGTCACTGAAGCCCTCTCATAAAGTGGAGATTCTTACTGAATGTAGCTCTTTCAGGTGTACTTAGGTGTAACTTTTAGCTGTTCACATTGAAGCTGAGGAGTTATTTATTAGTCTTGAGCTAAGGTAGAGTTGAGCATGAAACTTTCCCTGATGTAGAACTTGATGAAGATGAGGTAATATTTAGGGCTGATAGACAAACAGTCTTAAGAAGCCAGAATGCTTATGTTTCAAGTTTGTCTCCATCCTTTTGCCATTTCCTTTCCTTCTTAGTGCTGCTTCTGTACATGCCTTGCCTCCCATTTTGTGCGTATATAAAATATGCATATATGCATATAAAAACTAAATACACATGTTGGCTAGGATTAGGAAGCAAGTTAAGTGGCTGTAGAGTGTGCCTGAGGTGAACCCACAACAGCCAAGATAGTGAGAAATCACTGCACCTAACAGTGGTGTTCTTATCCTTCCACATGGTGTGCACATCATGCAGATCTCAAGGTCATATTACACACCACAGCCCACACCTCCAACCTTAAAAAACTAATTTTCTACACTCTTCAGTACTTACTCAACACACTGTCCTTTGCCAAGTCCTAATATTCTAAAATAACCAATTCTTGGTCATATTATAGTCTGATAATAAGAGAAGTACAGAAGAGGAGGGGGAAAAAAGGGGCAGGTCAGAGCTGTGGTGTGGGATTAGCAGCTGATTCTTGTGAGATCTGTATTTCTCAACTGAAGTCAAGTTAAGCATTCATCCTAAATGCTTTACCACACCTTTGTGATGTTGATAGCTTGATGTATCTTCATGAAGATGGCTCTGGTTGTAGAAATGTGAGTGGAAGATATTCTTAAATTTTGCGTTAATGGTTGCGAAGTATGTTGCACATATTGTACTTTTTTTCCATCTTTTTAAATAATTAATTGCTGTTCTGAGGAGGAGTTTCTGTTAACAGGCTTGTTGACTGATTCTGAAAAAAAACTGCTTCCAAAATAGCTTAGGAGTTTTAAGATAAAATGAACTGTAATTGTATTCTTACAATGAGAAATCTTTCAAGCTGAAAAACAGCTTTTCCCTCCAATGGAATTTTTTATTTTAGACAGAGACATCGAAGAAGAATGACCCTTTTGCTCCTGGGGGGACAACTGTTACTACATCAAACGATCTAGGTAAAAGTAGATTATTTACCTCAGACTTCTTGGCTTTTATTTTTATTTGCTTTTGCTTATTTTTGTTCCTAACCTTTTAACTGAATTTGCAATGGAGCATTTTAGGGATTTTCTAAGTTTTCTGAAGTTTCCTATGAATTACGATATAAGGTGCAGGTTTTGCAGGGGAGGTATTTGTATAAAACAGAATTGTCTCGTTACCTGTAGTGCTTATTGCTGATGAGTGATTCCACAAACATTTTCTTCTGCCTTACCTAAAACTGGTGAAATATTCTGATCTAAGTGCTTGGACTATATGAATGTTTTGTACTGCTTCCCATTAGGGTTGTTTTTAGAGATTTCATGTTAATTTCTAAGTAAAATACACGATAGCTTTGTACTACAAGAGGAGATGTGGGATAGAATAACTTCTTCATCAAGAATTTTTACTGTTTGCTCCTTTTGTTTTGCTATGACACTCTCATCTAAGGGCTAAAGATGGTTTAGGGAAGGTTTATTATCCCGTTTTCCCAAGTTGCACTGACAAGTGGTAGTCCAAAACATGAATCCATGTGTGATTTCATATTATAAACCTGTTCAGCTTAATGGTAGGAAAAAAAATGCTGTTTTCTAGAGATGCAGAAGTGAGTATTTGGTAAAGACAGAGCACTTCTTGTTTTACAGTAGAATAGTAGTTTTTGCATATTTTGAGGCACACAAGAACAAAAAGGTACTGCTGAGTTAGATTGAGATGATGTGTGGTTTAGATACTTTATTCCATAAGTGGGCCTACAGTCAGAAGTGAGCTCTTGTTCATGTTTATTCATATATATATATATATATATATTTGTGTAGGTATATTTGTGGCTGTATGCACACAAAAAATACCTCTGTATACACACATATATCTCAGGAGAACATCCACTAGTATGGTTATTTGATCCTTTTTGTGAAATTTAACGTTTTTAATGTAGAATACAGCCACTTCTTTTTAATTACTCTCTGTTTGGGAGAATAATTACTATTCTTAATCGATAGTTGACACTTAGAGTTTTTGGAAAAGCTACTTAACTTAAAGTGCCCACCTCATAAGATACTTCAATTTAATTAGTTTATGCTGCAAAACATGTAGCAGTTGCTTTGTTGTTGTAGGATTATTAATATTTTCTTGCTCTTTCATATATAACTTTGATTTCATTCTGTTTGCTTGATTTGTGTGTACTTAGCTACAGACCCCTTTGCCTCTCTGTTTGGAAATGAATCCTTTGGAAGTGGCTTTGCTGACTTCAGCACGCTGTCAAAGGTAATGTGAAGCTGCTGCCACTCAGAAAATGCATGAACCTCTACAGGGACAAGACACAGCTTCATCTCTCCACCAACAGTTGTTAGTTTTGACACTACTAAAAATTTATTATCATAGCTGACATTTTAGGAAAAGAGTTCTTGGTAGTAAATTGTTCTGCAGTTCCACTGTGAAGAATGCAGTGTAATCTTTTTGGCTTTATACATATTTTTTCTGTATTTGAAGTGATATTGTAGCTATCTTTTTAAATTTGTTGAGTTTAACAGCACAAGTACTACTTTTGCATCTATAACTGCACTCAACTGTATGTTGCTGTACATTCAATTTTTTCAATATTTTAAATCTCCTGGAGTTACATGGATGATAAAAACAAACAAAAGTAATTTCTTTTTGTCTCAGTCCAAACTTTCAGTTCTAAATAAATACTCCATCATTGAAAAGAAGGGAAAGTATAGTAGAATTGCACTGAAAATGTATTTGTTGCTGTTTTCTTTGAAGGCCAACAACGAGGATCCCTTTAGCTCTTCCACATCAGGCTCTGTCAGCAGTGTCATCATAACTAAAAATTTATTTGAGGAACCACCAGCTAAAAATGAGGATGTTCCTCCTGCATTGCCCCCTAAAACAGGAACTCCCACAAGGCCCTGTCCACCACCACCTGGTAAGAGCTGATACTGAGATGCTGTCCACAGTTGGCTGCTTCAGTATTGGCAGTGGGACAATAATTATGAGGGGATTGTGGAGTGTCTGAGTTTAGAATGAATGAGCAAGATGTCAATCAAGCCTGTGCCTGATCTCTTGGTTGTTATCTCAGAGTTAAATTTTGCATGGTATTTCGGACCATAGTTTGTTTTTTGAAGAGAGAAAGGATTTAGAAAAAAGGAAAAAGTAGAATTATTACAAACACTGACAAGAACATAGCATGACTGCAAATTAAATGGATAGTAACGTGACACGTTGTGAATCTTCCATTAAATTGTGCTTCAAGTGAGAATTCAGTGTGTTTTACCCATTTAGAAACTTCTCATTTTAATGCAAAATGAATTTAAAAGGGTTAAACGACTCTCAGGTTTGCAGATTAACTTTTTCCAGGTGGCCTTGCCAGAGGTCTGTAGTAGTAAACCTAGCCAATGTAATAGTAATAAACCCAAGTTTCCTCTGTTGTTTTCTGTTCAGTGATGGCTGAGTCCTCTGGTCTCCTCCGTGACACAAACCACTCTGATTTCTAGAAAAGGCCACAATTATCAAAGATAACAACACCTTCTTGTTGCAACAAGACCATGTTACAACAGACTCCTCATTCTCAATTTTTTTTTTGATAGATTGGAAAATACATTAATATTATTCCTTTCTAAGTTTCTGTCCTTTGTTTCATTTTCTTTATAAATTACTGCATCATTTTTCACTCTTACTCTATATGGATGAATCTTGAAATGTTTTGGAAAACTGTAGCATGGAACTTAAACATGCAGTCATCTTTTTGCCTCAAAAGAAGGGGAACACAGTAAATATAAGAGTGCTAATGTAAAATTTAAACTCAGCTGTTTAATGTTCACGTGAGATCTGGTTCATGCTCGTACCTTGCCAATAATCTGTTTCATTGTAAATAACATTAGAACAGCTGACATGACAAGTGATGATAATCTGAATGCTTGATAGTGTTTCCTTTTATGGTGGTCCTTATTTAAAACAAAAAAAAAAGGAATTTCTGACATCATTGTATGGGAGTGGCTGTGATGTGGTTTACAGGTCTGCTTTTAGAATGCAAGCTTCTAGAGGCAGAACAGCAGCATCCTTATCAAGAGGTGAAAAAAAAATTTGCCTGTTTTGATTTGCACATATTAAAAATGATACTGTGGCCATCTTGGTAACCGATACCAATGAATTATTTTCCTGAGGGAAATAAAAAAATGGATATAAGTGTATTTGTTTTTAACTAGTCCCTTGGTCTGATTCAAAACAAGGGAATGCTTTTTCAAAGAAATGCCCCAAAATCTTTCTCTTGATTTGTCACGCTACTGGGAAGTATGTAGAAGGGCTCTTTGCTTGCTTCTGACATCTGTTGCCTTTCTAGATACTGATAAGCACTTATTTCATTATTTTTTGGCAGATCTGGAGATTGTGTATTTCATATTCTTACAATTATTAATCCTTCCCATGTAGAAATAAAAGCCCCTGGATGTAATTTGCAGCTGCTTCTCCCATATTTGTTGAGAAATAGACATGCTTTATTATCTATTAATAGAATATCATCAGTAAAAGACAAGTATCATGGCAAGGTTATCTGGGAACTCTCTTAAGTAAATGCTATGTTTCTGGGGGGATATTCTCTAAATCATTGCCAAACTAGAATCTCTTTTGGTCTATGAAAGAATTTTTGGACTAACTTGCAGCAGCAATACACGAAATAATAAGCACTTCGGTCTGATTCTGCAGTTTGAAATGGCAACAGAAGCAAGTTTTAAAATATGATCATTGTAGGTGTGAAACCACTTGCAGAATCCACTAGTTGAATTCAGGAAACTGCAATGAAATGTTTTCTGTAAGCAGTAACAAACAGAGGAGAATGGTGGGATGAAATCCAGTTTAACTGTTCTTGGAAGTACTTGTGTTAATGTCCTCAAAGGTGTTGAAAGCTGACTGGGGTTAAGATGAAAAAAAGAACAAGATAAGTCGAGGCTTGTGCCTGATTCTGTTCTGTCTGCAGCTGCTTAGGCAAGGATTAACAAAGTAGTTAAAGTTGTGATTACTTGTTATCATGCTCCTTCATTCTGTTAGTTTAAAAACTACAGAAATTCTAGGTGTTAGCGTAGTGAGAGGATATGGTGTTTTGAAGACTTACAAATATATTTCTGGTCTCTGTTGATCCAAACAAATAGTAAAAGAGCCTTTCTGGAATTATCATGGACACTTGATAAGCAGAAGGAAAAAATACTGAACTGTTAGAATAGGGGCTCAAAACTCTCAGAAATTTCCTTTCCCATATAGTTAATTAGTACATAACTGTTCTCTCAGCATTAACAGACATGTTCCTTTTTACCTGATTACTATGAAATAAACTACGGACCGTGCCCTCATTTTTTAAATTGGCAACCCTTCCTCTGAAGTCATTGCAACTCCACTAGTTTACTAGAAGAGATTGCATTCCAAGGAGCTTTTGAATTTGTTGGGTTTTTTTTAAACTATTTTTGGCATGTTTATTACCTGCTATCTTAAATTTATTTTAAATTCATTTTAATCTAAGGGAAAAGACCTATCAATCAAATAGACTCTTCAGATTCCTTTAAACCGAGCGATCCATTTCAGCCTTTCCCCACCCCAGACATTCCCAAAGAACAAGAAGCAGATCTATTCTGTGATCCATTTGCTCCTACCAGCATCAGTAAAGAGGCTGACCCCAACAGTTTTGCAAACTTCAGTACTGTGAGTAAACGCTTTTTACATTTGTTTCAGTGTAATGACAGCTTTGAATTGTTCACACTGAAGTCTTCAGTCTAATTTAAAAATATTAAAACATATCCCATGTACAAATGGGATATTGCTTCCAGTTAAAACAGTATTTACAATCAGGTTAGTGCTGAGGCTGTCCTAAAACAAAATACTGCAAAATGTTGTAGGTAATGTTTCAATGGCACTGTTTTTGTGAGTTGTTTCATGGAGGCCTCCTAGCTTTTACAAAACAGGACTTCAAAAATATCAGTGTTCTCGGGATTATCCATATTGTCAGAGCATGCAGCAGATTGAAATTATCTATAACAAGCACACTGATAACTATCCAATTAAAAATAAAAGGTGTGATTTAAATTTAGCTATCACTGAGCTGTTTGGTCATAATTTCAGTGTTCTGAAATGTTAATAAACAGCTTCATCACCGTGTATGTTAATGAAATACAAGTTGGTGAGTTTTCAATGGCTAGTAAATTCCAGCCTTATGTGCAATGAAGTAAAAAGTAGTGAGTGTCTCTTTATAACCAGAATCCATTTCATAGAAGTCGTGGTGTCCAAGCAGTAGAAGCAAATCTAAAGGTTTGTGCATGCCTGTGTATTTTTTTTTTCTTTTGAGCTTTTGCAAATAAGAGTTTTGAAAGGCATCATCTCACTTTGAAGCTTGATACCTGTTAAATGCAATTTGCATTTACAGTATCTTGACCATACTGCATTTTTCATTTTCAGGCCTAATAAACTATGTGCTTGATTGAAGTAAACTGAGGATTGACAGGCTCTCAAAATTGACTTGCACTGGTTGATGTGTCTTGTAGCATGATAATTTCTGAAATGCTGTTATTGTTACCACTGTTACTAGAAGGACTGAGAAGCCAGTTTGAAGAAGAGAATGTGAAGTGTGGAGGAGAAAGCAAAAATGTTAATTACTTTATGAAGGCAAAAGTATTCCTTTCCAGCTTCAATTACTGAAAATATCAAGTGAGCTATTGAGAAAAGTCAAGCTTTTCTATAGGTATTTCCCAAAGAAGCAGCTCAAAGCAGAAGCTACCTGGAATATGTTAATATAACACTTTTGGACTTAACATTGGGACATTCACCAAGACATGGGCTTCACCAACCTCTTAGCTTTTCTGCATGCTAACTAGAAACAAACATAAGCATAATCTTTTGTATTTTGAGATAATATCCTTAACTGTCTCTCATTTATAATTGTAGTGCCACAGAAATTTTGTTCACATTCTGTTCACATCAATATACATGGAAAAAATTGGATACTTTTCTGTAGTACCACACTGACCATTTTCAATATTACTACTAGGCTTCTAACTGTACAATTACCTTATTATTTTGCTGTTTCTTGGCAGAAGTCTTTCTCATCTGCAAAATTAAAAGCAGTCATTCTACAGCTAATTTTTGCAGTCATTGTCACCTGGAAAAATCATCCCTAACGAAAGTAGGATAAATCAGGATGTCCCACAGTGTGGATAGGAATGTGTTTTGCAAAATGTTTTCCTGATTTATTAAAATGTTTTCTTGTATAGGCTGTTTCTAATCCAAAATAATTTTAAAATTATAGCACTTTCTGCAGAGTAACTTTTTTGAAACTTAGTGCTGAATTTGGAAACATGGCATATTCCATAAAAATCCACCAATTGGATGGCTTCTATGCAATTCTTAATAGTTTAACCTTAGACTGTAAGATCATCTTAATAGTGCATTAAAATTAAAAAGCAAGAAATATTTGAAGACTAGAATGTATACTTTTTTTTTTAAACTGTAACTGTCCCTTAAACCAAGGTTATAATTGTATTATTAATCTGGTTTATTTTGTCTTTTAAAAATGCAGTATTCTACTGAGGAAGACATGATTGAATGGGCTAAGAGGGAAAGTGAGAGAGAAGAGAAAGAAAGATTGGCAAGACTAAAACAGCAAGAGCAAGAAGACTTGGAACTGGCTATTGCACTCAGTAAATCTGAAATATCAGAAGCATGAAGTTTAGAATAAGATTTTGTCTTATGACAACTGTTTGTCCCTTTTCCTGAAAACCTAACCTATTTAAATGTTAATCAGAAGATACATATATACAAGAAACTATGAAAGGTTTTAAATTTCTGAAAGTGGTGTGAATGTTCCTGCTAAGTTCAATCCTTTTGGTTATTGTTTGAATATAACTGTTCAGCTTCTCTCAAGTTTTCAGGAGAACAAAGTACTTTTCCCAGCTGTAAGCAAGTAAGTTTAAAATGCATAGTGAGATTGTAGTTTGACTGTAATCTGTCAGCAGTTGGTAATTGAGCATAAAGTGAACATAGCAATTATTCTGCCATGGCTGACTGTCTCCCTCAAGCAGTTAGTAATTTGAAACCTTTCATCCTTCTTAAGAGATTTTTAGTAATGCCAGAGTTGTGGAGTGCTTTCTTTTGTATGTATGCATAGAGATTTTTTTCCTTCATTGAAGATTCTGCATTTGGATTTGAAAAAAAACCCACAACAATCTTCATGGAGTCTTAAGTCAGAAAGCCTGTGTCTTTCTGAAACTTGAATGCTTTTCTTGCATGGTCATAGGTTTTAAGACAGACCTGTTGTTTTGTTTTATAAAGCAGTTAAGTTGAAGATTCATGTGCATTTGCTGTTGGCCAAGAGGACTGTCAAATTAGAGACCCCACTGCTATTTGAGCCACTTTTGCCTGTGAAATATGCAGCTGAACTGGCAAGTGAGTAAGTTCAATTTGAAACAGGATTGAGACTAGAAAATAAAAACAGGTAGTCTGATTTCTTATTTTTTTTAGCCACAGTTGTTTCCTGTAATGTAATTTATTGAATGCCAACTGATAGTTGCACCTTAAACTGAATGATTTCTTTATGGTCACTGAGTCAGAATAGGATTGATAGAATGTTAAATGAAAAAAACTTAATGAAAATAACTTATTGTTCATATTGAAATAACTCTATTCTGGAGAATCAGCTTCATTAAAATAATTCCAAAAAAAATAATCTTTTGCCCTATCTAAGAAAAGTGAATGGCAGCAGTATAAACATCAAGAGTTTTGGGGTTTTTTTCTTGCACTTTTGACCTGTGGTATTTCTGTTGAGGAAATTGTAGTGTTTTGTCACACAGCACTGGGGGGGGGAAAGGGGGAAAACTCAGCCATGCTTCAGTATATTTAAGCTCTTCCCATTACTTATCAATGCTGCTGTTGCACGATTTTGAGGGTAGTTTTCAATTTTTCAGGAAAAATAAGTAACCCGTCTGGGATGTTTTTATTTTTGCACTGGGAAATGAGCATTTGAACATCTGCTCAACAAAAGTAACTTAAAATTTTGCAAGTATTAAATACTTACAACTTATCTATACATCTTTGTAATGAGTGTACACTAATCTTGCAAATCATATGCTTAACTGGATTACATAATTTCTTATCTTTTGTTAAAAATGTATACTCAGTGGACCAACACAATGTTGTATGTATATATTATATATATATTCCTGCTTTCCTTTATGGAATTTAAAGTTTTGAGTCATTTGATGTTACATTTCATGTTACTGACTCTGACTATAGTACTTTTATTCAGACTACCAACAAACCACTGCTGTGAGCTAAATGGCATTACTTTATGAAGTTTTAACTGTGTTTTTTTAAAAAAAAAAACAAACAAAAAACAAATTTGTTTGGGTGGGATTAGCCTCTATTTATAGACTTCCATTTTCTTTAAAAAGTCTAACAATAGCCTGTAATTATGAAGAAATAAAATTTAAGTACATAAGTATGAACTGTTTGCCTATTTTTTTCAAAAGGGTGCTGTGAGCTGTAAAGCAACACGTAAATGTAATGCAAACAATATAAAGTGTTCCAGTTGTAGTCTCATGGGAGTGGGTTCTCAGGGAAAGAAGTTTCCTCAATATTGAGGTTAGCTGAAGCTCACAGTAATTTCAGCTGTCACTCACTTCATTAGGAGTTGTGGCAGTTTCAAAGAAAATTCAGGTTATTCTTGGCCAAGGATTTTTGCCCACACAAGGGTTGCAGAGTCCTAATGTTTAGATACTTAAGATACATCTGTGGTGATATGCAAGCATCTTCTACTGGCTGCTGTCAGCATACAGGGCATAAGGAATCTTTAGTTTGACCCAGCATGCATGATTCTTACAAATGTCTATCAGCATCTCTGCTTTATGTGAAGGTATAGAGTGCTTGGTCAGAGGTTCAGGAGTTCCAGCAACCATTTACATGTGTATTTGATCCTTTTGTTACAGTAGTGCTAGGTTTTAATACACTCATCTAAGTGGACATGGTTGGATTAAGCAACCTAGTATCTTCATTAATTGTATCAGGTTCACACATGTTCTTGAGACTATTTTAAACCTTCTGCAGACTGTCCTTTTTTTTTTTTTCCAAGTCCCTTGTCACGTTTCCATCTTGGACACTCTTTGCCTCTCACTGTGTTGCTTTCCACCCTCTCTCTCCCCTCCAAATTGTGTGCAGTCCATTTAGCTCTTTATCATGAAACTGAAGATGGTTGCTAATCATCTTGAATAATTTGATACCCTCTCTTCACCGTTGTTCTCTTAACTTCCTATACTATGAAGTTCTGCCATGTAAAAGTTTCTGTTGCATTCACAGAATACCATTGCACTCAAAAGACTGAAGATCTAATGTCTAGCAGATTAATTGGCCACTTGACAGTTACATTTCCGATGCAATTATCTGAAGCAACTTAACTAGAAACTGTACTGGAAGAATGTACTGGGGATTAATGTTAAGTCTGTTCTATCACTGTGAAATACTGACAAGGAATAAAATGGCAATAAAGGTGCTTATTTGATACATGACATACCAGGTTGACTTGGAGTTCTCTAGAAAACTGCTTTAGCAGAGTGGACTTTAAGCCAGGAGAGTTGATATGACAGAGAATACTAACCCTTCAAACGCTGTTGTTATAGCTCAGAATTGGGCTTACCACTTTCTTTAGTTTACATGGACTTCCTTGCCATCCTTTGCCACCTGGTGCACCTGCTGTATGTCACCTCTTCACAGAAACAGCATCCAGCTGTCGGAACCGTATCGCCTGCTGTCTTTTCCCCACTTACTTCTCCAAAGCTTCATTTAGCTACATAAATTTAAATCGACTGTTTCAGAATTTGAAGATCTAGCAGAATTACAACTTCAGTATTGGAATGTTGTAGTCATGCTTTAGCCTGAATCTTCAAAGTGATTGTGTGCATGGGTGTGCAACCTCACTTTCAATTTGTCAGGTAACAAGCCATCAAGTCTACGTCAATAATATCCTGAAACAGAAGTTATTTTCATCCACAGATGAAATTTAATCAGACATTAAAGAAACATGAATAGCAAAAAAACCCCCCATAAATAGTACCACCTGCATTGCCATTCCTTGCTGAGAATACTTAAGAATTCCTGTTGTACTAAAATTGAGATCTACAGCTGCTGGGATCTTTGATCTTCAACTGAAAGAAAAAGCATTACTTTGTAAAGCTAGCTGATAGAGGGGAAAAATGCTGCATTGTTTGGACATGTATTCAGGAGGTCAGGATGTTGTTTCTAGTTATCTCTTGCTGATGTATTAAATGATTTTGGACAAACCACTTCTTAATGCTAATCTGTTTCCTGTTTTCTGAAGGACAATGGGTCTGATAGTGTATTACATAATTGCTGTAATTTAGAAAGACAATCTAGTGCAGAGTAAAAGGCATTTTATCCCATTCTACTTCTTTGTATCCTATAGGTAGGAGGGATGTTTTCTCTGTTAGAGCAGCCAATTGCACTTCAGGACTATACAAATAACTGGAAATAGATTAAGAATGTAACAAAACTGCTGCTTTGAACAATATCTTTTCTTGAGGATTTAGTTTGCTGATAATGCAGACTGAAATTCTTAATTTCAGATGTCTGTCACAGCTGGCATTGTCCAGCAAGAGATCCTTGTTGCACAGTCTGCAAACTCTCAGATTTTTCAGGTTTGTGTCTGACAGTGTCCAAGGGCTCATTAGCGATTCATCCTGATCCACTTACTCAGACTGATTTTGTGTGGGGACAGAATCAATATTTATTCTGTTGAGACTGTCAGATATTAAAAGCACAAACTGTTCTGTTTACAAACATACAACAAAGAGGAGAACAACTAAATCAAATTGCACTAAATCTAATGATGCAAATCTGTCCTTCTGGTTTAGCTTTTTCAACTTTGTCCCTGCAACATAGAATTCCTAAAAGCTGTAATAAGTAATTTAGAGCATATTATGGGGTGGTTAGTAATAAAAATGTTATTTAGGTTAAATGTGACTGGCTATTGAAAATGGGCTGTGTCTAAAGTGCAGAACTACATGGGAAGTCTCTCCGTTATGAAGGTTGTGACATGGAATGCATAAGCATCACAATTCAAACTAAATGTATGTAGCAGGTTATTTTATGCTGAAAAATGTGAGTTTGCATCTGTACCGAAATACCTCTGTAAAGGTGCTTGTCACTAGTCCTTACATCTTCTGTCATTGATCTAAAATGTTTGATTTAGCTAAGACAATAATGAATTTTTGCCAGTTGTCAGGCTAAAGAATCGGGCTCAAATTGATCAAATGCAATCTCTTCAGGTGTCTTAGCTTCTCTCTTGAAACAGCTGCACCCTGTGCACTGGAGCGTGAGGCAGCCTGCCGCCTACCCCTCCTCCTACACATCACGAACCACATTGTTGGCGTTCAGCTAATAAATTCTTTTTTTTTTTTTTTTAAGCTTGTACGCCCACTGTTCTCATTAATGTGCCCATTGTTTCTTTATGTCAACCAAGTCCTTCTGTTTGTCCTGCCACTCCCTCGGCCGTGTATACCTTTGCCTTCTTTCCCCCTGTTCATTTCCTTCCACAAACTGCTTTTGTTAATCTCTTCTGAACTGTTATCCCTGTGACCCTGAAGCTGCATGATTTGATAGGGTTAGAATATATGTCATGACCAAATTAAACCATTTTTTTTTCCAGTATTGTGTATCTATTTGTAATTTCAATTGCTTTAGCTTTATTTTTAGCTCTGTATTTTCAATAATTGGTTCATAAACTGATAAATTTGAAATGTAAGCACTGTTGAGTGTTACTTTTGTACCATTAACTGGCCATTATGGTTTGGGGCAGAGGGCTCCACCCAGGCAAACACTTTCTTGGGAGCAGGCTAGTAGAGAGCACTGGCTACTTTAAAACTCGGTCAAATACGAATTATATCTTCCTCCTGGGTTGTTGTTTGGGTTTTTTTGGTGGTGGTCTCTTTTTATCCCCTTAAGATGAATTAATTATGCATGGTTTCCTCTCAGGTGTGTGTGGGGCTGGTCCCAGGCCTCCCCGCCTCCGTTTCACAGCTGGCTGAAGCTTCATCCCACTCAGCAGAGGCCCCGCGCCCTGCACCAGCACCCCGTGACACGTCCCAGTTATCGCCGCGTCTCCAAACACGGCGCTTATTGCCCCACCACAGGGCGGGGGGGCCGGGCCGCGCTGCCGGCGGAGGGGCGGGCGCTGCCGCAGCCGCTCACCTGCGGGGGCGGCCCCTCCGCACGAGCCCGGCCCGGCCCTGCCCGAACATGCGCTGAGGCTCGTCGCTGCCGCCGCTTCACACCATGCGAGGTGGCTGCAGCTGCCGTCCGCGCCGGGAAACAGCAGCACCGCCGACCCTGGGCTCCGGCCTCCCTTCCCATAGCTTCTGGAGCCGGGGACGCCCTTCGCGACGCCTCCATGGACTCCCGCGCGGCCAATAGCGGGAGCGGCGGCGCCCGGTATGGGGCTGAGGCGGGGCGGGGGGGGCCGCGGCAGTTATTTCAGGCCGCGGGGGCCAGCGGGGTCTCTCCCGCCACAGCCAACGCCTGCAGCCTCCGGCCGGGCGGCTGGGGTGCCCCTTGAGAGCAACACTACCTCTCCCGAGGCTTTGGGAACGCTCCATCCCGGGGGCAAACGAGGGGGTACTGGTGGCGAAACAGCCGTCCCAGTGCCGGCCGAAGCCGAGGGTCTGGTTACAGAGGGTTGCGACCAGACCAGGCTGCCCTGGCGGAGCGGGGCGAGGACGGCTCGTTGCCTGGGTAAGCAGCCCGCCTTGGCCCGTAGCCTGTAAATCGAGTTTATCTGTCTGAATGACTGCCGACGGGCTGTGGGGGGGGGGTCGGTGGCTTCCGCCCGCCTCGTTCCCTCGCTGTGGTCTTGGGGTCGGTTCTGTCTGGCGCAGGCCGGGACCGCCGGGCAAGAGCTGCCCAGGCTGGACCGGGCCCGCCTTTGTCTCCATTTGCCACCAAAGTGCGCACAGCTTTGGGCAAACGACCGCATCCGCCTGTGTGTCCACTTACCGACCTGAGCCCAGCCACGGAATGGGCAGAAACTCTTTTTTTACACTTTCAGGGGTGCTTTTTTTTTTTTCTTGGACAAAAGTATTCTCTTGAACCAATTATACACCTGTGCTGCAGCCCTTCAGTAGTTAAATAGAAATTAACTTCGGTCTTCAGAGTGGTTGTCATGTCTCAGAAGTCTGTGGAAGAGTGTGGAAGACCAAGTCCTTGAGCAGCTGTTTGCATAGTTTGCAGTACGCCTTGAGAGTGAAACACTGACGTTAATTACGTTGTAACTCAATGCCTTCTTGCTCACCCTTAGGAGCAACCTGCAGGTGGATAACTTCCCTTTCTCCTTTCCACGTGTGCACTCCCGCTGCCCTTAAAATACATAAACTTCCATTGTGTGCGTGTGAGGGAGTTGTTTCTTCACAAGCTGAATCAGCGAGCAAATAACATTCTTACCCAGTGATGATGGCATGTTAAATGTTAGACATGGCTCCCTTAAAGGCCTGTTTGTGCATTCCCTATTTGACATAAAACTTTTGAGATAATCTGCTTTATAATCTATGCAGGAGTAGAAACTTTGAAGAGTGCAGTTGGCTGAGAGGTCAGGAAACCATTGCTTTGCTTAGAAGAGTGGTAAAGGGTCCGTTAATGGCTCCTTGTGGCATATTAGAAGTGGTGTTTTGCTGTGTCTTTGCCTGAATGCTTTCCCTGTATCTTAATGTTGAAAATAGCAAACATCAGCCCAAGATTTTAAATTGGTCTGCAGAAACCATGACGGAGAGCATTTTCTGGAATTTAGATAAGCTATACAATAGTGCTCATTTTTGATGGCATCTATATTAACATTTGAGTTATTACAGAGTGGAGGTAGGTGGTCTAGTGACAGTGAGAGCAGCAAAGTCCCCTAGGATTAAAAAATAGAGTCACTTAGCCCGGTTAATGATCAGAATGACGTGTATTAGTGTTGGTAATAGCCTTATACTATTTTGTTGCCACGTTTTCTCTTGATATCCCTTTAATGGGTCAACAAATTTTGATTTTATTTTTTTTTTATTTTTACCCTCTGGTAGTGGGAAGGTGGGCCATATGTTTGCAGTAATGATTTGAGATGACATCTTTAAAGGACTTCCCGGTCCTGTGTTTGCATTGACAACGGTAGCAGCGAAGGCTGTGAGCGATCGCAGTTGTGATGCATTGCACTTCACTGAGTTACCAGCGTACAGAAGAACGTCTGCAAAAACGTTCAGAAGAAGGAAGGAGTTTGATTAATTTTGCCAGATTGGGCAGGTTGTCCCAGAAGTCAGATACTTACTGAATGAAGGTGCTGGAGAACTTTGGTGTTGAGTCCTCATCAATTTTCTGTAGCTCTGTCTCCTGGAACCAGCTGCCATATTTCAGTGTATCACTGCACCGGGATGTAAAGTACTGCAGATGTTTTGGGTACTGTACTACAAAATGTTGAAAACATCTATCAGGATTTTTGCTTTTTTTTTTCCAATATTACTATTTCCTTATTGTAGTTCACATTTTACTTAAAATGATCCTTTAAAATCCCAGTGAAGCTCCTAGGCTATGTTTTTGCATTGAGCTAATGATTTCTTAGGTTTCAGATGTATTTTGGGAATAGATTGACATTATTAGCTCATTGTTGGAGGATACAATGGTCTAGTAGTGGACTGGTTGGAACTAAAGTCTACATGCCAGATTTTTTGAGTAGGGGTGACAGAAAATGACTTCCTATTTTGCAGATTTTCAGCTTTTGTCTTCACTTTGATAGTAAAACTTGCAGTCATCTTTGTGGAAAAAAGAACTATCAGAACAGAGTCTGAATTTTAGGGTGGTCATTCAGAAATACTTAATGGCTAGAACCATGAATGCAAATCAAACAGAATGCAATACTGAACTTCCATGTAATTTAATCTTTTTTTATCTTCGGCTCTAACTAAAATGGTCATCCTGAGCTGATGGAATCATCTCACTGTGTCTATATCAAACGTTTGAATTTTGACCAGTCCAAGTTTCATGTCAGAAGGGGAAGAAAATGCCAGAAGGATCCAAGACTGTTCTGCTTCTGAGTTCAGAATTAGCCTTGCGTTTTTATTATGTTTTAGGGTTTTTTTATTTGTTTGTGGGGTTTTTTTTCCTCCTCAGGTAGCCAGCCTTAGTTGGTTTTCCCCTCTGAAATGGAGAGAATAATAGCTGTCTACTTCTTGAGGCCATTGTTCCTAAAGAATAGCTCTTCAAAATGGCTTTAGAAATACTGACTGCCAAGATAATTTGAAACTGGTACTTATTTTCTGTTCTCGAGCATTGATTCAATAGGCAGGTTGAAGAGAGTTATAAAGGTGTACTGAAGTGCTATGCTTGAATTTTAATTTAATTGGAGAGACAGTGGCATTGTTACTGGTCAAGGTACTGTGAGGTATGTTTTCCAGATGACTTCTGAGTTATGAAGTCAGTTTGTTGGAAGCTCTGACGGAAACATAATCTGAAATTTCATGTAAAGCAATGATTAAAAGCAAAGCAACTTTTTATGAGAACATGAAGTACTGTTCAGCAATGGAATTTAAACAAAACCTTTCTTTTTTTTAAGTTGCAATAAAACACATCACAGAGTAATTTATTTTTAAGATGCTTTGCATAGATTTAATGCCAAAAGAAACCCAAACCAAACAAACCCAAATACCAAAACCAAGAAACATTTCAGCTCAGGTTAAGTACTGTAGGAAAATGGCTTTTGGGCCAAAACGTGTTTTTCATCCCTTCCATGTTCATCCTCGCACTGAAGGTTGAAAGCAGTGAAGTGTAAGTCAGCTTATGAAAGTACAAACCAGACTTCACAAAACAGTGAATGAAGATGCACAGGTAACTATTTTGTGACCGACCAGGCAGTCTTTTATTATTGCTAGGTAATGGAGAAGCCAACCAAAGGGGACAATTGTATAACATCACTCCCTAAATTCTCATTGAATCTTACTGCAGAAATAATACAGACTTCTACCCTGATCTTGCAGGCCTTACAAAAACAAATCTCACAGATTTTGTCTGGCTTCTTGCCATGAATGTGGCAGACAGGAGCTTGCATTTTGCTTAATGCTTTTTTTTGTTTGCTGAGTACCTAAAAGTGCTCAAGACCATTGCAAGACAATGCTCTAGTGCAGCTGCTGTTGATTTCTCCTTAGTTTTAGGATGAACAGAGTTAGCCCTTTAAAAATTGAGCGTCAGAAGTGTAGGTTGCCAGAAGCAATAAAACTGTGCGAAGTTAGAGGACTTCTAGAAAAGTGCAAATGGGGTATCTATTGTAAGGTTATCTAAAGACCTTAGAAGTCTTAAAACGCCAAAAAGGCATGATATGAATCACATCTGTCCTTCGAAGTGACAAAGATTGTAGAACATTTGAATTGAAAAAGAAGAGCTGTTAAAACTTGCTAAGCGTCAGTACAGACTGATTTAAGATGAAAATCTTCTCTTAATTGCAGTGTTCCTGTCATTTTTTTTAATGCTGGATATATTTGTTTTCTTTTTAATTTTGACCCTGTGTGAGCTAATTTTTTTTTTTGTGGACATTCCAATAGGTTATGGAAGTTCCAGGATGCTTGGGTTTATAATTTGTGATTTGCCAGACTATATTGTGTATGTTGGGTTTTGTTTGTTTTTTTCTTTCTCTTCAGTGCAGGCAGTTCTACTAACTGGGAATAATCACCCACAATGGTGCATGTAGCCCTCTGTGAGCAGTCATGGCAGTACAACACGGAAAGGGAACTGCACAGATGACACCAATACTTTTTATTTGTCTGAACAAACCTATCTTAATGAATTTATTGCATTGTTTGCCCATTCAGATACAGGATGAGAACTATGAATGTAATGCAACCTAGATCCTGTTTGGTGCAAGTTAAACAGTGGTGGAACCAAGGGTAGAACACAAGTCAACCAATTCCCTGGACTTTGTTCTGCTCACTTGGCTGTTTTGCTGCAACCCTTTGTTTTGTGGGCTTTTGTTGAAACAGGGTCAAAGGCTTGAGTATCTTTAAAAAAAGACCTTTGGTATTGCTAGACATCAAGAACTTGGTGGTTTCAGAGCTGAGTTACCCTCAAAAGTAAACTGTCACACTCCATGTACAGCTTGAACTACTGACTAAGATCTCCTGAATCCCAGAGTTGCATCACTCTCGTGTCTCTGTACAGAATATTTGGTGAACACGGATCTTGAAATGTTTCAGATTGCTTTGTTGTTGTTAGAAGTAATGGCATTTCTGCAGCACTGAGGAGTCTTAGTCACAGGCCAGAAACGTGTTCAAGAAGACAAAAGAGAAATGCTGAGGTATTACTAGCTTGGCACACAGAACAGGAAAGGATACAGTAGAACTAAATTTCTTGCATTAACTCATTTGCTTTTGAATTACGAAGAAGTTTCTGTATTGTCTGAAAACTGAATAGTAACAAATTATTGTGAGAACTGCTTAATGCTTCTCCTTTTCATGGTAATGAGAGAGCCGTTCATCTGAGCTTACTTCTGATCTCGTGGTTTGGGAAACGTTTGCAAAAGAAGAAAAGAATTTCCTAAGTGGTATGCTTTTTGTTTTCCTCGAATGTAGAGATTTCTTTCAGTCTGGGCTACGAACATTTGTAAAGTGGCATTGCTTAAAGCAGTCATCTATTTAGGAAAGAAGTGGTCCTCAATTCAGGAATGACAAGGCAAACTTGAAAAGGCTGAAGAAAGTAACCCCAGGTGTATCCTGATTCTCCTCATAAGGTCTCTGTGATTATCCAGCGTTATGAGAACAGCAAGAGGTGTCAGGGCAAGAATTTCTATAATCAGTGGATATATTTTTGAAAACATGCAATGAGAAGGACACCCTGGTGTCAGTGACAGTAACTGCCACACATGGTGGCCTGCATATCAGCAAGCCAGGTTGGGACAAGAAGTTGGAGGTGTGTTCAGATATCTTATTTTTTTTGTTAAGAACTGAAACACAGACCTTTGCATTTCAGTATTTCAGGGTGCTCCTCCCATCTGTGAATGGTTTGAAGTGTTAGCACTGACAAACCTTTGGTAGCCCAAGTGGCACAGCGTAGGGAGCAATATGATTTTACTACTCTTTTCTCTTAAAAAAAAATGAAGCTGCTTTAGGCATGTGAGACTAATCTCCTTCTAGGTCCACTTCATACTCTGTAAAGAGGTTGTCTAAGAATTTACTACTTTTCTATGTGGCTAGAAGCAGCCCTCTAAAACGCTTTGTTAAGATAAAACGTGAAGCTAATTGTTCCTGTGTATGTAGTTGCTTTTGGGACAACATAGTGAGCTTTCCACTATCATAATAGTTAGGTGGGCTGCCAGGTTTATTCAATGTTGATGCAGGTAACTTAAACAAGCTGCAAAAATACCTGGGCTGGGATGTGCTAGAGTAGCTTTGTTGATGTTTATGAGTAAGGTGAAAGCAGTGTCAGTCATTACTGAGCCACATTGCACTGGTGCTGTTCAAGCCCTTGAGATAGAAGGTCCCTAGTATGATCACAGAGATTTAGATGTGAAATTTCTTTGGAATAGGAATAGAATCATTCCTTTAGATGCTTTTCTTTGATCTTGCATCTCACTTGCTTTACGTGTTTGGAGCTAGTCTGTACTTTGAAAAACATGGTCTGCTTCCCCTTGTCCCTGCTTCAAGTCTCCTAATAATGGAGAGAAGTGTCAACTACTGAATCACCAGCATTTGATCTTCCCTGTGAGGGTTTCTTATCAAGTACTGGTTTAGCTCAGATGTGCTTGACTCTTTGTGCTTTAATCTCTTCCTTCAAATTAAGTTACCCATGCATACTACCTCAACTGACTGATGCAGATGGTGTAGATTTGGCAGAGAAATACACCCATATTTTAGGATATGACTGATTCAGCTTGCTTTCAGTGTTTCACAATACTGAAGGAGCTCTTGAATTACTATTAAAAGCATTACTATAATGGCACAAACTTAAGACTTAGCTATTTTTGAAAAATTCTGGTAATTACTGAGGTAAAATGAGTCAGTAGTGTTACGTATTTTTGTATTTTGCAGAATACAAGTTTGAAGATCCATTTTATTAATGAAATCCATAAAACCCAATAACAAATCATAAAGCATCTGTGCTGCAAACTTAGTGTAAGAAACCAGTCAATATAATGCACACAGTGAAATAAAATTTATGCAGAAATATGGTAACTTCCTTGCTCAAAAATACCTTCCTCCCACCACTAACCCTCCCCCCTTGCCCATGGAAAACATAATGATTCTTTACTTTTGAGAGTGCTTTACTTTTAATTAATATTCAGAAATTTAATTTTGCCTAGTTCTGCTTGTTTGTGCTGTTCAGTGTTGCTGTTGGCATAAAAAGGATTTGATGCTTAAGTAAAAGGGGCATTGCCTAGGATGTCCTGAGTAATTGCACTTCAGACTAGAGACAATGGGGATGCAGGGGAGTAAGATCAGGTCTTACCTTAAGTCAGAGTAATTATGATATGTGAAGCACCCACAGTCATGGTCTGTGGGGCAGAGAATGGTGATTTCATAAATAATAAAACCACAATGAAAACTATTCGACTATCCTTGCAAGATCTGACACCAAAAAGCAAAGAAAAAAAAAAAAGATGCTTCTAAAATCAAAGAGGAAATGGTCTAAGTTTGGAAATAACTTCAGATCTTAATGTTTTTCTATTTGTTTTCTTAAGTTAAAACAAATATATATGAGTGAAGAGATGCTGCATGCTGGAGGTTGTCTGAGCATGTGGTTGTTACCAGAGAAGTGACACTCAAAGACCTGCCAACTCAAGTCTTGAAGAACTTGGCAGAAACAGCCAGAGCCTCCATTGTACAGGAACTTTAAAGGCCATGTGGAGAAATGAAGTGTGAATTAGAAATTGTATAAACAGCTAGTAAAAGTGATGAATAATCATTTCAGAGTAGCTCATGATCCTGTTATGGAAATACCCCTGTTAACTTTAAGCTGTAGGCAGTAGTAATTCCCAGCTGGGGGGAAAAAAAACTCAGTAATGTCTTTTCTCTCCTGCTGTTGCCCAGGTACATAATGCTGTTAGGAACATATAATGGAGTCACTAACAGGGCAGCCTGTGGATCTATTACAGTAATTCTTATACCAAATGCATCACAGGTTTTACCTGTACAGGATGTCATAAAAACAGCAAGAGGTTTAATCAGGTGTGTTAATGCCTTAAGAGTAACTTCCTGAAATTATCCTTTGCTTGTGTGTAATTTTTTTATATTTCTTCAGCTGTTGATGTCTTCAGTCTTGTAGTTGCTTTGAGTAATCTAACAAGTGAGACTGGATACAGGAGAAAAGAAATGTATGGTTTTTAACACCAGATGCTTGTGGAGAAACTTAGATAATTAAATCATAGCTAATCAACTTCTACAGTCCAGCTGTCATAATAAGAGAGATGACTGTTCTTGCTGGTGGTAGCTGCCTTTCTTGCATACACGGCCAGTAGTGCTGATGTCCCAACAAAGCAGTTTGGGAGCATACCCTGTTTTGTTTTGGGCAGAAATTGGCCAAATGAGCTCACTGCACTGACTAAATTGTTTATGCCCACCTGTGTCATTTTGCACGGCTTTAAAGAGAGATTTTTGCAAAGAATGTGCAAAGTCTCACTGCCTCCCAAATTCATAGGAGCCAACACTAAGCAGCAGTTTGGCTGGTGGATTGGAGCCTGTTTTGCAGAGAATCCTTGATGGGGAGAGGTACTTTCTGCTCTCTTGCCTGTCTGCTTCTCACGTTTGCAGCAGTCAGTGCCTCAATTCTGCATGTCTGCGGCCTCGTTTGACTCCCCATTCTGATTCAGGGCTTTCCCATGTGTTCTGCTGCCACATGCAGTAATTTTTGTTGTTCCAGATCTGTAATTACAGGGATATTTGCCTTGTGCTTAGTTCGTACTGACTGAAAGATAGCTGATGCTGCCACTAATTTCAGACAGGTCTGTAGATGAAAGATACACTGGCAGCTGCCAGCACCTTCTACATCAGTAGGAAGGATCCAGTGATATATGAACTTCATGTGTCATAGATCAGCTTCCAGATATCTCGTTTGTAGTACGATGGAAGTGAACTGGAGATGCTCATAACTCTCATCCTATCATCCATAATGACCAATGGGAGGGTACGGGGAGGCACTGCCCTACCCTGTGCTCCCAGCGTGACTGTCACTTGGGGCTGGGGAAGTAGCACCGAGTGCTGCTGTTCGTGCCTCAGTGCTGAGTGGGCATACAAATGACGATGTCAGAAAACACAAGGGATTTAGCAGGAAGGTAAGTAGCAGTGCACGGTGTTTTCCGTTTGGCTTAGAGGCAGTTCTGATCTTGCTGTTGGAAGCAGGAGAGGAATCTGCAGCCCACTGAAGCATGACTAATCAGTTTGCTAAAAAGCTTAGCACGCTCTAGTTTAACATTTCTTCCCTATTGTTAACAGCAACAAATGATCATTTGTGGCATTCCTGTAAGGTGTGTATTGTGTTTAGGTCTTAAGCCCTTTACTTGGGAACTACATCAAATGTTAGGTTTCCATGGAGCATGAGCAACTTGGAATTTTGCTGCTGTATGCAACTTGTGTGTTTGCTGCTGCTGCTGAGGGTGGCACTGTGTTAATAATTCTTATTCCAGAAAAGATGTTAGGTTATTAATACATCTTATTTGTGCTTTGAGCTTCAACTGTATTTTTTTTTTTGTCATCTTTCTGTTTGAAATTACTATTTTGAAAAGGTTTATTTGTATTGACTAGGGTAGTTCTGCATGACAAGAAACAAACAACCCAGGTAAAATGTTATTAGTGTAAGTATTTTAAAACAGATGCAGATATGTTTTACATAGTGTTAAATACCCTATTTGGTTCAGGGACACAAGTTTAGAAAAGCAGGTAAGAATTGTAATACATCTAAACAATAATTGTAAAAGTTTTAATTATTAAGTAAGTAAGGCTCAGAATAGTTAGGCAGACATGATACTGCATATTGTGTGAGACAGATGCCAAGACTTGGTTAATCAATTTTTGCAAAGCACTTGGAGAGTCTCTTGGGTGCAGAAGGATTTGCAGTGTATCTGAAGTGTGATGACAACAGCTGGTATGAACAGTGTCATATAATATTTATCTCAAATTTATAACCCTGTTTTTATATAAATAATTATACTTTTTTTTTTTCCTTTGCAGTCATAATTGTTAAAAACAAAACGGAACCACTGCTGCAGTCAGTGGTTATTACTCATGCTATCTGCTTGTTCTGTGCTCCCTTGTTTTTTCCTTAAGATGATACCAGGACTCTGCTCTCTTGTTTTTCCTTTCAGCAGACTATGTGTTGTGCCATTTTTTAAGGAAGTAGCATAGTTTCTAAGTCACAAGACAGATCACATCAGTTAGAGCTGTTCAGAATCAGGAACATGATGATTATTTGGTTGTATTTTGGGGGGGGGGAGCTTTTTTGTATGGACTTTTATACAACATATTAGTGCAGTATGGCTCTTTGATCATTAGATGCAGATGTCCTAACATTGGCCAGGTTACCTTAACTTTGTTAGTGCAAGGCTTTGTTGTTTCTTCTGTGGATTTTTTTTGTCCAGCAGTTCTGGTGGTGATGAACTTGGGCCAAACTTATTCAGCTGGTCCGTATTATCCTGTTGCCAGTAAACCAAAGACCAGCTGAGAACCCTTGTGACAGGTCAGGCTGACATCTGAATGTTGTGAAGGAGGAAAGTACAGCCAGAGTAAGCCACTGAGATAATCTTCTGGCTTTGACTCTGTCAACCTTACACACAGTCAGATGTGCGTTGTCACCTGGTGCTTCTATGTTCCTGATACCTGAGCTGCTCAAATTGCCTTGCTCCCATGTGGTAACTTCAGCATGTCCAAGCTCCTTTTTACAGCACATGCAGTTCATCTCATTTTCAGAAAGTATAAAACTTGTACTTTCTACATGTCACAGAGTGAGAGCATAGTTAAAAAAACCAACCACAAACATAATGGAAGACACTTCATTTTTTGCAATCACTAGAAATGGAATAGCAGATCATACACAGGAGTAAGGCTAGAGCTGAAGATGGGGAGCTGAAATGTGGCAGTAATGCACCAGTAGAAGGAGAACAGATGTGCTGAGTTTATTCTCTCTCCTGGCAGGTCATCTACATCAGACCTCAACACAGCATTGCATGAGTGTATGGCAGCTCTGGATTTATTTCTTAACAACAAGTTCTCGGATGCTTTGGCTTCTTTACAAGCAAAGTAAGTTGGTTACTTTTACTAGTTCTCCTCTGTTTATTTTTCTTTGCTTCGCCATCTCTTGGAGAATTGACTAGACAGCTAGTTGTCTAGCCTGATAAGACTGCATGCTTTGGGTTCAGAAGGGGACAGTAAGTTAGGGTGTTAAGTTTTGGCGAAGACAGAATAAGTGTTTTACACTTGAGTGAATAAGTGACAAGATTGATCAGAAGTAACTACAAAAGGTACTGAGTGGTGGTCTGAAGAAGTAACCTCTTACCTGTAGTACAGTACATGAGAATATTGCTCCTAAAAGAATAAAAACCATCTTCTGGAACTTTCTTTTTTTCTTCCTTTCCCATATTTTTCTGCATACTGTGAGAATTTGAGAATTTATAGTTTTGTTTCTCAATGAGCAAGTGACCTTGTATTGAATTCCCAGGTTTGAGACACATCAGTTGAGATACGAAATTTAATAACCACCCTAAAGAAACTTTCTCACAGCTGATTTTGCAACTCAGCCTTGTGGTCATGCACTCTGTTTCCTAATTACACTGCAGCCCAGCATGTAATGGGTGGCCCAGCTGCAGGCAATGAGGTCATAAAATAGCTTCTAAAAATCGTTGTGTTTTTACAACATCTGTGATGTTTCATTCCCTGTCCTGAAGTTACCTGAGCAGTTGTCTTGTTGAAATCTGTGATTAATTCACTTCCTCCCCCCCAGTTTTTTTGAGCCATGAGCAAATTACGATAATCCTTCTTTCAGGTCCCTGGAATGTGAAACAAGAAAAATTCATAGGTAGTGCAGTAGAGTGTGTTTGATATGCATCAAGGGTAGCTATAGTGAATACTACATACCTGCTTCACTGAGGTATGAGCCTCAGTCATGGTTAAGCTAGAATCTTAACCCTGAAAGTACAGTCTGTGAAAAACATTAATGATACATCTTAGGCTCAGATGTATTAATGATACTGGTTTTATTCACACCAGTGTTGTTTTGTGTTTGTATGTCATCAGAAGATAAAAATGGTAAGAAGAATAACTGTGTTTTCATTAAATTCTGCCAGTAAAGCCCCTGTACCCATCTGGAAATGCTTACTCAGTGCTTAGCATACACTAGGGAGACATTTTATTGAAGGGGGTTTCCGAAACACTGCAAAAGCTAGTGCTGCTGAGGAGAGAGGTGTCTGTAAATTCATTTTCTTGTGTTGCATATGGTTGTTGGGCCCTGCAGAATATGTTTCATGAGCTGATATTCTTGTTTTTGTACCTGAGTGTATTCCTCGCTGCAGAACTGTTTTGAAACTGATTTTTCATGTTAGTCTGTTGTTGCGAGGAGGCCCTTATTCCTGGTGCCTTTGGCAGTGAGGGAAATACTGACTTTAAGATCTCTGGGAGTGTAATGGAGAAACAAGATGCTAAATTTCCCCACAGATGATATCCATTATGGTACTCATGCCATCTCTTTAGGGGATGACAAGAGCTGTAGAGTGGGCACATGTGTTAATACTGAGTATTTACTTTAGGAGTCATCAGTTCCTCACTGCTGCTTTTTAGCGTGCTGAGATTTGAAATTGGTTTTCACAGTCCATAAACATACTGTCTTTGTTTAAAGAAATACTTTTCAGGTTTTACATGCTTGTAAAGAATTTCGTATGATAAGTTTTGCAGCTTTACCACTTATGTTGTAGGACATACTGTGCTCTGCGTTATATTATTGCAAATTCACTAAAGTACTCACTTGTGGCTTCCACAATACATTTATTTTCAACTGACTTGTACCATGTGTAACAGAGCAGATTTGGCAAGTTAAGAGAGCTAAAATTGGAAGATCTTTCCTAGCAGCTTAAAAATAAATATCTGAGGATGGTGTCTAGACGTGCGTTGAGGTAAAGCTCGTTTTTCCTTTGTTAGAAAAGCAAATCCATCATAAAGAAGAGATTTAGTTTCATTAAAAAAACTCGTGGCATTTTTTCTTCATGTTACATAACTTTTCATGTTTCCTCAGCTTCCTTTTAGGATTTAGAGTCAGTTTTCTTTATTGTCGTCATCGTTGTACAATAGTGGGCTCCAGTTATCTCATGGTTTCTGCAGTAAGTTTAATTAAATTAATCTTTTATATAGAGTATTCACACTAAGTCTAAGAACTCTTGAGAAATTCCTTAAATTCAGTCACTAAACGCAGCACTGATTTTCAATATGTAACCTGTTAACTCTGACAATGAGTAACACTGAAACTGTCTAGTCACTGGAGCGGGGAAAAATCTTATTCTCCTCCTCAGCCTTGAGGTACATACAGTAAATCAATTAAAAGCTGACTAGATTTTAGCCCTCATGCAATTGTAAACAGATAATCGTCAATTAAAGAGTTCATTCTGGTGAGATGTCCCCTTTCCTTCCTCAAGACAAATGTTTAGTATTTAAATACTTACCCTGAAGGAAAGCATGACATAATCACCTGATCGTTTGCTGATGTCAGATCACTTGGGAGAATGGTAAATAATAAAGATAAGTTTGTGATACAGAGTAACCTGGATAACTGGATGAGCTGCAGCACATCTGTGTTGCTGCTTGTAGTGTTATAAGAACAATATGAGAACGATTCATTCTGGGCAGTTGACTTTATTCTGAAAATGGTCTCCAGAAAGCACTTGGTGTGGTTTGGTGGAAATTTAATTCTCGAGTGTGTTTTTGAGAGGTACATTCAATCCTTTGATGTGGGAGTACCTCAGGTAGGTGTGAAGAGATTGTGTTACTGCTCGGCTAGTTACTTGTGAAACTCTTCTTGGAATAGTATAGTTGTGTGGTAACTGTTTACTATCACTGGAATTTTTAATATAAACCCAATTTAAAAAATTAAGTGTTATCTTTTATGTTCTGACCTTTAAAAGTTGAAAGAGATGACTAAGGAATGGAAGCCTTTTGTAATAGCTGTCCTCACCGTGTGGTGAAATGGTCTTGCCCTTGCAGAAAAAAAGCAAACATGAGGCTGTTCAGGGGGGTGAAGGAGCTTTCTCTGGGAATGGATCTAACAGAGGAGTGTAGTTATCAAACTAAGAGAGCAGTGAAAGAGTAAGGAGAAGCTCATAGAGTGAAGCTCTGGGCACTGTTTGGATAAAGATGGTGTACAGCTCTGCAGAAAGCTCGAGTTAGCTATTTATGGTAAAGAATGTCAAGAACACGAAGAAGGTCATTATTTCTACTTTTTAAAAAAATCTTTTTATGACTGCAGTCCGGAAGAACACAACTTTTACAATCTTTGTAAATGCATTGCTGCCAAAACCTGATTTAATTGTTGTTTTCACCTCCTAGCAGAAACAACTTACTGTGTTCTGAATTTTGGAGAATGGCTTAGATCAAAAGGGCTCAGGAGTGCTCTTGCTGAACCACGCCTTTGTGGCTTAGACCAGACTTAGACCATTCTGGTGGCTTGTGGGAACTAGGGAACCAGGCTGGTGGCCCATCAGAATGGTCCTTCCTAGTTGTAAACTTCATGCTAGTGGGTAGTTTTCACAGCAAACGAGTTTTTACTGGAAAATCACAATTCATCAAAACAGAGAGTTTCTACGGAAGCCCTTGCAGTAAGTCCAGTGTGTTGTTTGGACATGGGGTAGAACTTCTGATCAAAGATGAGGAAAACCTTCAGGCCCCGTGAGACCATGTTCTCCTGAGGCAGTTTTGATTTGGGCCTCAGTGTCTTGCTTTTGGGTACACCTGGATGAATGAGCTGCTGGCTGGTCTGTGGAGGGGCTTTCTCACTCTGTGCTGTTGGATCTGTTTCACTTGTTAGAAGCATCTTGATACTAAATCAGGGCACAGACTTGAACCTGGCAATGCTTGTCATGCCTGCTGGATTATTGTAAAAGGATCCACAAAAAGATTTTGGGCATTGTGGTTTTCATAGAAAACACTAGCCCTGTGTTAATTCTGAAGTCAAAACAAGCCAAGCTTTTTGGTTTTCATACTTCAGCTGGAGGAGAGAGCTGTCACTGTCCTCACTTAGGTACTTGTTTTCAAGCAAGAATAAAAGTGTGCTCCAACAGCTCTCAAGAAGGGGCAGTGCTATGAGATGATAGTGGTTGCACCAGAGTTGGAGAAGAGGCATGTGGCGTAACTCCATGACTGCCTGAAGATATTACTTATAATCCTCTTATTCAGGCATGTGATACCAACTACTGGGATAAGTCATTAATCAGAATATTAGTTGTATTTATGTCATAAAGGCTCATTAACTCCAACAATGTCCTGGGGAAAGTGCTGCTGAGGAATCAAAAGAAGAATTAAAAAAAAAAAAGCTCTCAAGTTTCATTCTGGGTCCATCCATAAAAAATGCAGGCCTTACAACTTCTGGCAATATGCCAGGATGTAGTTGGCAACTTTAATTGTAGGGTTTGTATAAATAGCATAGATAACTGTTACATTTGGTTGCATTTCTACCCGCCTCCCAGTCCCTGAAGGAAAAAAAGAGTAAATTTGTGTGTCGATAAACACCAGTTGACTAATGATACACATTATTTACTACCTCCTTTAAATATTAGAAGCAAACTAGATGAAACCATTGGTTAGAGCAGGAGGGATTTGGTATCAGAAGCATATTACTGGAGAGGGAAGTCCCTCTTCACCCTGTGTGTGAAAAGTATCAATTTTCCTTTTAGTACAGTGAATTTGAAAGCCAATTTCTGAAATTTTGAAAGGGGACAATTTTAACGCCTTCCCTGTGGTTTGAATTTGAAGCTTTGGAAGGGTTTTATTTTAATAAATACGAGATGAAGTGTGTTTCTCTGCACCCACTGAGACTGGTGAGTAATCAAATGAACAGGAACACTTCATCAGGCTGGCATTTTGTAGTGTGTTAATTTTTTTCTACTTTACAGTATCAGTCTACTGAAAGAATCATGATGCAGGAGGCCAAGACAGAGCTGTCCTGACTCCACTGGATTTTAAACTAATTTCTCTATTATCTGTCTGTTCTTCTTACTTAAATTGGAGATGAGATGGGGGTCAGCATAGTCTGGGGCTCACAGCACTTATGGCAGTAAGTGATTTCCCAAAATGGCTTTTCTGCTAGATGGTGTGGAGATGCAGGTAGAAGTTAATTGTTTTCCTTGCACTGGTGCTAAAGTTTTGGGTTTTCTGTAAAAGTGGCACCATCTGAAATCCCACAGAAGAGTATTTCAGCTGAACAAATTGTAGTGGAAGACTGGTGGAAGAGGAGAGGAGGAAAAAGCTGTAATGTTTGGTGTACATGGGGGCACTTCCAGTGGGAAGATCTATTTGAAGAAGATTTGACTTTGGCCATGGTTACAGTATTGTGTTACTTACCTCCTTGAGTCTGTCCTGAGTAACTGTCCCAAAATAGAAGAAGAATATCTGATTTGTGTCACATTTCATAGTACTCATTAGATACTCCATTAAAAAAAGCAAAAAAAGGATTCTGTGGTCCCCGAGTGGTTAGCCACGTGATGAATGCCTCTGCTTTGTTATGTATGTTAAATATCTGTCCTTGGCTCAGAATTGGAACAGCTTGGTGCAGTTACTGAAACTGGAGCTGTAGACATGATTTCCTGTACAAATCTCAATGTATTAGCATTTCTTGATTATTTTGCATGTCCTTTGTGTTTGATTTTTAGTTTATTTAGACCGAGTTCCCATCAGACTGAGTTTCTGCAAGTGGATTTGTATTTGTTTTTAAAAGTAATAATATGATCAAATGAGCTGTGCTCTGCATCTTGTGTTTTCTTGCAGAACTAAAGATAGTATGTATCATGCACTGACTTATGCCACCATATTGGAAATGCAAGCTATGATGACTTTTGATCCTCAGGACATACTGAATGCAGGAAACACAATGAAGGAAGCTCAAGCCACCTGTCAAAAGTAAGTGTGAAGCAATTCAGTCAATAAATAAGACTTTCATGAGGAAGTTTTGAAAGACATCTAGCTTAAGAAGGGACATGTAATTTCGTAGAAATCATAGGAAAACTGAGGTTGGAAGGGACATCAGGAGGTCATCTAGTCCAGACTCCTACTCAAAGGAGGGTCAGTTATGAGGTCAGACCCCATAGGATTTTTCGCAGTCTAGTCTTTAAAACTTCAGTTTACTGCAATACCTGATTTTTCTTGTCATGTAGATTTTTGTCCTGCCTGTAGCCCCAGTTCTGCAGTGTCTGGAAGTTCTTTATCATTTGCAGACACTGCAGAGCCTTCACATTTGGTGATTGTTGTACTGTAGCTGTACTTGTAGCTGTGCTCCCACTTCTGTGCACACACACACTTGCACACAACATAAATCAAAAAGCCCCTTCATCCCCTTCCTTCATCAAGGCAGTTTTCTGCACATGAAGGGTAAAAGATGGATTCCAGGAGGACTGTATTTACTAAGTTCTGTATGAATATGCTGAATTTTGTATACGTGGTGAGATGACAGAGGGTTGGTGAGCACTGGAGCTATGTTAGTGCCTGTGTGGGTGGCCAGCTGAAAGATAGTGTTCTCTGGTCCTGATGCTTCATATTCAGACTGACCAAACTGACTTGTCTGCAGATTTAGGAAGAAATCTACAGTAGCTGATTCTATCAACAACCTTGTGCATAGACAAAGCCTTGAACACTTCACTGAAGGTAACATTATCCTTAACATGCATAAAGCTTTCCTCTTTTTTTGCTGCAGTTTGAGTTGTGTAGAATTGTTCACCCAGTGTGGTTTTGCAGATTATGAGTTCACTGACAAAATTGCTGATTTGGCATTTGCTGGCTCAGTGTTTTGGCAATTGCTGTGTCACTACAGCCAAAACCATGGTTTTTGTTGGTTGCTGACTCAGCATTTCCAAAAATGGCTGCGTAAAGAACTGCCCAGAAAGGTTCTAGATCCAGGAATTCCTGGAAGGCACCATAGAAGTTCTTGCAAAGTTTCTGTAACTGTGTGTCATTTCTGTTTGTAGTTACCTCAGTAGTCTAGAACCAAAACACTACAGCAAATTTGGAAAAGATTTTTCTCAGTTTGAGCTTTGTGGTCTTATGTCTATATTAATGGGCTAACTGTTTTTTAATTACTTGTTGTCTGATTGTTTTGTTCTCTTTCCTGTTCTGTGTGACACTAGAGGAAATACATGCAGAAATTTGCTATGCTGAATGTTTACTTCAGAGAGCAGCACTCACATTCCTACAGGTATGATTCCTGCATGGCTCTTTAAGGAAAAAAAAAAGAACACACCATACAGGTGTTTTTTCTTTTAACTTAATGAAATTGTGGAAGAATCTGGTTTTTCCTAGTGGTGTAAGACTCTTAGATGAAATCTGGATTTTATCCAGGCTGTCTGCTGATGAGGTAGTAGAATGTTTTGTTACCCTTGTGATTATCTAAAAATGCTTATCACTGAGCAGCCTGTGACACCCTTCTTCAATCCCTTTTGCATGTGTGAAATACAGCAGCAGTAAGCACTCATTTTCAAATACTGTGTGTTGGGCTATCAGCTTAAAAAAAAAAAAAGGACATGGTCATTGAAGCTGTGCTATACTGGCATGCAAGCAAGATTTTTGGTCAGGCTGGTGTTTGCTTTCCCAAGACTGTATTCTCACCTGTTTGTTCTTGAACAGCTGTTATGGTCTGCGTAGCTATTAGGCTCCACACCTGCTTTTTGCTTAACAGTGCTGCCTGTCTTTAAAGCCTGTCTTTAAAAGAAGGGGAGCTCTCCCTCTCACTTAAATTTTATCTGTCTGTACTAATGAACTTGATTTATTTGATGGATAGACGTTGGCAATACTTACCTGGGGTCCAGCTTGCAATTTAAATTGTTCATGATAGTTGGAAAACCTAATCTCTCTTCTTGATTTGGCTGTACTTGCTCTGTGACAGTGAGCCTCTTCATTTATGCAGAGGGGACAGTAAAAGTCACATTCACAAAGGGCTTATGCTTCTTGGCTCAGAGCTGCTGACAGAGAATGAAATGCAAATGGTGATTTTATAGTGTTTGGGGGTTGCCAGATGGGCTCTGATTTATGTTGGTTATGATAGTTTAGGAGCAGTGTAACCTTTCTCAGAGAGATCTGCCATGTGCCTCTACTAGAAACTATTGCTTCATAGCAAAACTGGTAGTCAGAGTAGCTTCTGAAGATTTTGAGAGTGCTGATGATGGTGACTTTATAGGAAGATGCTGGACTTGGAAATAGCTGAGGTGTAGCAACCTATCTCCATATTCCTTTGGAATTCTTTGGGTTGAGTGGCCTCTAGCACTGGGAACAATCTGGGCGATACATGAAGCTGTGGAAGCAAGGCTTCCCAGAACTTCCCCATTGTGCCTGTAAAAAAGGAGTGCCTAATGCAGTGTCCCTTGATTTTAAGCACTATTTTCACAGGTATCTGTTTTTTAAAAGTGTGTATAGAGACACGAGAGATTTGAGAGTAAGAAAGTAATTTCTTGTCCTCTTCTGCATGAAGAATGTCTGTTCATTGGCTTCCTCTTCTATTCTGCATTTAATTTTTCATGAACACATGAACTGGTTTTAAAAATTAAAGGCACTTGGTTCCAAGAGCTATCAAAATGGTTTAGTTTTAATGCTGGATATAGGTGACCAAATCCAGTTGAAAACATAAAAATGAGTAGCAGGATTTAATAAGCTGAATTATTGTCACTTTGGTTACCTCTGTTGTTGTTATAATGAGTATTTAAGCATTTAAAAAACTTCTTCCCTCTTTCCATTTTCCATTCAAAGGAAAATATAACTGAACCCTTACCTATGGTTAGGTATGCTGTAGCCCCTGCTGCCAATTAAAAACTGACTTTTTCTACAGAACAAATAAAAATAGGGTCTCATTTTTCTGTGGTTATTTTGCTTGCATTTGATTAGGATTCAAGTCCCTGGGGATAAATCATCAGGAATAACAGGTTCATTTATGGTGTAGTTTCTGTCCTCAAGTGTCACTCTTGATGATGTTGCTGGTGCTGCTGGCTGCAGGAATAAGCCCCTGCCCTTCAGGCTGTTATGCTTTCTATACTAGTTCATGGAAAACAAAGCCTGGAAGAAGCTGAACTTTAACTTTGATGGGATTGAGTTATCTTCCTGACTTATAGGAGGTTGCAAAGCTCTTTGAGGCAGGTTCTGTCTCTTTGTGTACATATCGATGAGCACACTTGGACCTTGTTTCCTGAGCAATAACATTAAAACAACCAAATGTTCATCTAATCCAGGCTATTTTCTCCACAACTCTTCATATAGCTTCTTAAAATACCATCACAGAAAAAACACCTGCTAAAACACATGTAGTCTTCCTATCCAAAAGTAACAGCAGGTATCAAACCAAACCAGAATGACAGATTATATATGATGAGGCAAGAAGCTGCCACCAGAAAGATATGAGACTAAAGAGTTCTGTCTTTGGGATACAACTGGGAACTAGCAGTCCCCCAGGTACACTCTGCTGTGAGTTCTCACTTCATGCTAGCTTGTAATGCAGCATGTTACTGCACTAGGATGGATCCCACAGATACTTGAATATTCAGACCAGAAAGAGCATATCCTGTGTAACTTTACTTACCCTACTACCTCTTTAGGATGTGAAACTATACTCTGTAGACTCCTGTGGACAGGCAGTTATTTGATTCTGGTGCTGAGCCAGGAAATGTTCAGATCTTAATTGTGCTGAAGGACAAAAGAGAGAGAGCTGTTTTTTGATACAGCCACAAATGCCTGTAGCTTAGATGCCATTCGAGCTTAGTCCCTGTGTTCATTAATGCAAATTCAGGAGGTCCAAAGGTCCCAAGGGCTAAACTAATCACAGAAAGCATCCAAGTAAAGTGTATATGTACAGAGTAAAAATATGTTAATATAGAAAGGAAATCCTAAATCCATGTATCATTTCTCAGACACTTATGTTGTCTGTGTCATGGTGGTTATATTCAAGACATGTTCATCTCAAGAAGACAAAGGTCCTTTATAATGCTTACAAATTCATGTTGCCAATGTGTTTGCCTTCCAACAGGATGAGAATATGGTTAGCTTCATAAAAGGAGGCATCAAAGTCCGAAACAGTTACCAAACATACAGGTAAGTCAGAATGATGATGTGTTTAAGCATACTTTTTCAGTAAAAAGTGCTGCTGGTCCAATTGCCCAAGTCACAAATTAATTACTATTGTATTTATTGCAGCCTTGACTGTGGGCCCCATGTCTGTAGCATTTCTCAGCCCACAAGTTCCTTCTTTGCATGACAAAAGCCATTGATTTTACAGTTGATTGGGACTGTAAAGATAGTGGACCTTAACCCTGTTAACTCCCAAAGTTTGCTTACTTCAAATACTATATCCTTGAAATGATGTGAAAAACAAATCACTGTTCTAGGTGATGTAGTTCTCATTGTGTCTGCATAGCACAACTTGGAGGTCTTGCAGTTATTAGGGGTATGAAATGGCATTTCCTTATAGTTCTGACTGCAGCTTTTTGGAACTTTCAAAACCAGTAGCTGAGGCATAAGTAAGTCCATAATATATGCATGGAACTAAAACAAAACTAAAAGGCAATAAACTGAAGGGCTTGAAATGGCTTTAAACAAAGATTAAACAAATGTACAGGAAATATGTTTAGAGGGGCTAGTTAGCATAGTGGAATGGATGCAGTCCCTCTGTGTCATGAGGTCCCTGAACAGCCAACTCCTGGAGAATACTTTTCCAAGCATATGCCACTGTCTGAGTTGGTTAGTTGGATTTTAATCTGGTTAAGTATGGCAGTTGTTCTGCTCTAAAGACAAGATGCATGCTATTGAAAATAATAAGCAGAGTTGCTTATCTGAACTCACAATACATCTGCTTAAGCAGGCTTCTTTTCATCTAGGAAGATATGGAGTGCTACTTTCAACATGTGCAAAAGGCTTTCAAGTGCAATAATCAATTCTAAAAATTACATGAAAATGTACACCACGGGAAGCATACTCAGTTGTGCCTCAGTAAATTAAGATCAGCTCTAGTATATGTAAAAACAAAGTGTTATAAATCCAGTAGCTCTTGGGTGTTCTTCAAAGGAATGCTAATAACAACTTGCATATGACTAAAACATGTATTTTAACAAAGAGAAAGTTTGTATGTGAGATTGACAGTCATAATTTTTGCACTCTACCTTTGATGTGGGAAGAAATAATTGTTTAAGAGCAGGGTACAACAGAAAACAATGAAAAATGGAAATGAGAGTTTATTTGCTTTGATTGATCAATATTATTTACAACATAGTTTGTGATATAAAAAGCCATCTTTCCTTTCCCCACTGTCAGAGGTACTACTTGATAATCCACCACAACAGCAGCCCTGAAGAGACAGGAGGAGTAAATGTTGCAAGGATAAAATTTTTAAAACTCTTTCAAGGACAAAAAGTTACCAGACACTGTAAAAAAAATTGAATGAAATAATAAAAAAAATTCAGAGCAAAACATTTATTATTGTCAGTGAATAGAAGGTATCAGAAAATTTTCACCATAGTACAGACTTAAAGGAATAATTTAAAAAAATGAAAGCTAAATATGCATAATATTTTGTTTTATTTTAAGACTTGAGATTTGAACTCAGAACAGCCACAAAAAGTCATGTGTCTAGCAGACACAAAACAGCATCCAGTCCAGGTTCTTCAGAAGGATACTGAAAGGGAGAGGGATGGCAGTGTCCATGTTTGTGGGGGTTGGAGGCAATTCTGAACTCAGGTCCCTTGTAAAGACTGCCATTACAATGGATAGTCCTACAGCTGTTGGCAACAACCAGCAGATATTAACAAAATAAAATAAAATAATAGTTTGAAAAACAAAAAGCTGTAGAAAGCTTGGAGACAAACCAGGTTCAAATCCAGCTGGATTACACAGGGAAATAAAGAGGCACTACAAAGCTGAGATCTATGAAAGTCATTAAAAAAAAGTGAAAAGTAATTTCTGATACACCTGCTCATTTTAAAAATATTTCTTACTATGGTCTTTTCCCATATAAAGCAAGTATTTTTTGAATGAACATGCACAAAAAGGGAATAGCTAATCCAAGAATTAGTGAAACTCAAATCAAATTTACCAATTTAATTGTAACTCTCCTGCACTGCCTCATCATCTCCTTTTGCAATAAACGTCATTAGCCATTCTTGAAACATTTTCAGGCAGAAAAGTGGTTGCAAATTTACTATGTCTGACAGGAATTGATCTCCAGGACTCCTTATTTTTTAACTGATAGTAATGTGACAGGAATGATTTGTTGATAATCCAACAGAACGTGTTAAGTGTTGTTCACCTGGGTCAGATGACAAATCAACATTTTTTTAAATACGGTGTAGTTCAAGGTAATTGGGTTACTTTCTTACTGAACTGTAATTAACCATTTTATTTACTGACAATGTAATGGATTCTTGTGGCTTTTCAGGGAGCTGGACAGTCTCATACAATCTCCGCATTATGTCAAAGGCGAGAACCATCTTCATTTTGAGGGAGGTGTAAAACTTGGAGTTGGGGCATTTAATCTGGTATGTACCAATAGTTCTTCTCTTGAGCTGAAGCCTTGCAGCCTCCTGAAAGTGATCTTCATTTAAATACCTGATAAATTCCACTGATATCAATGCTACGAATAATATGGTTAAAATTTGGGTATGTACAGGATCCCAGTCTCTGGTATAAGAATAGTAATAACTTCAGAAGTAGAGAGACTGCTACCTGCATGTGGGCAGTACTGCTCTGTGTGTGCAGACCCACTTGCACATCCTCATGGGGAGATTAGCTGAGAAATTATCTCATCTGACATGGGCTAGGGGCATGTTCTTTGAGAATACAGCTGAGTGCCTGTGTCCAGCTTCTACTAGTGGTGTTCATTAGCCAAGTGACCAGTGCTTGGGAGGTGCTTGGAGGGCAAGGTGTTACAGTTTCATGAGAAGGGACCCACGGGCGTGGGGCCCAGGAAAAGCCTGGTAGAGAAGCAGCAGTTTCCTGTGCTTGTTGAGTCCCACATGCTGTTTAAATGGCACTTGGAAAGCCAACAGGGCAGTTGGTGAGGCTGGGTGTGTGAATGGGGCCTTGGGTGCTGTTCAGGCCACTGTTGGCTGTTGTTGCTTGTCTTCTGGTCAGAAGGTGGGTGGTCAAATAGTGCAGGACTGTTCCTGGTACGTCAGAGGTGCTGACCCAGACATGGTGAAGGTGTCCTTGTTCAGGTGATGGGCTGCAGAAAGTGCCTGGTGCTTCCCCTAGCTTGCATTACTTTGTGTGAGTCTGGCATATGCCCAAATGTTAGATTTACTGCACAAAGAACATTCAAGAACATGCAAGAAGTACTAGAGTTATTAAACATGTGCTTTGTAAACACATGCAGGGAACCCTGGAGACACAGGGTCTCTTTATTAAACAAATATTCCTGTTTAAATGGTATGTAAAATTTATCCAGGAAATCATCAGACATATAAAGATGACTGGAAAAACTGTAGGGGGCAGGTGGTAGCTGAAAGGCAGAAAGTTTATTACTGTGTAACTGTTGCATTTCTTTCTGTAGACATTGTCCATGTTTCCCACACGGATTCTGAGATTACTGGAGTTTGTTGGATTTTCTGGAAACAAGGTAAATGTGAGTTAAGTATTATTGGTACACTGACTCTTAAGTTTGAAAATTGAGATGAGAGTTTCTCTCTTTGTCCTCACATTATCTGTAACCCTCTGAAACACTTTGCTATCACATGCACCCTGTTGACACTGATGCTTTCATGCAGCTCAGTTTTCCCTTATATTTTTGTCCGAACTATTACACTTCAAAGATTTTGATACCATTGCTCAATGATAATACAGTTGTGAAACATGGTGAGACAATGACTAATACAATGATGCTGACATACATGATTGTGCTTAGAAATCCATAGCCAGAAGTGTATTCTTAGCCTTTAATATATTTGCTTACTTGATAGTTACTGTCATTATGGTGTGTGAAAGTCCCTGACAGGTTCCTGCATGAGATCCAGTTTAATTTCTGATTATTTTTTTTCTCCATGTCTTTAATAGCAACTGGTAACTTGAATGTGGTACCTAAATTCTTTTTGCCTAGAGGGTAACCAGTGTGACCTATGTGCATGCAGCTTAAGGGCAGAAGTTCAGTAATGAAGCATCAATAAACACACATGAACTTGAGTTATTCATCAGGGCAGGTGCACATAAAATGCCATGTTAGATTTTTTTGTTGATTTGTGGTTTCAAAATAGGATACTAAATTGGTGGGAATATCATGGCCTTGATACCTTGTACCTGCCCTTGTGTCTCATTTTACCTACAGGTTTACTCAAAGCTGGGTTTCTGGATTAGGAAAGCATGGTCTGTTTAAACACTGTTCACATGCATGTCATAAATGCTGGGTAAGGTAAATGTTGGATGTCCTGCAAACACAACAAAAGCTGTATAAACAAGTTAAAACTTAACTCTTTTGTAATGCTTTCTATTTACAAAACAAGTTTCAGGGAGCTGCAACCTTACATGACAGGTGGATGAGTGTCATCACCATTTTACTAGTTTACAGGAAACATTTTAGATCTGAAAATAAAATGTCTTGTTTGAAAAGGAGTTTTTGGCAGAGCATGGATTAGAACTTGAATATTTCCAGGAGTGGCCCAGGAGCTGTTTCACAAGCAGTAGAGGCAAACATAAAATAGTTCTACCTGTCAGTTACAAAAACAAAGAGCATCTGAAGCAAAATATTCTCATAGAAATGTAAGGGCAATTCATGTACCAGCAGAGTTCTGAGAATACTTTGCTGAACACTCATCTGATGACTGCAGATGAAAATTGTCCATCTAATTGAATTTCTGTTGGGTTTTTTTAGCCCTGGGATTTCTTGAATGGCTATGAGTGGGCTGGTATTTGTGTTGATGAGTCAGGTTCTGTTTTTTAATAAGTCACTGAAGCATGGCCTAGATTACCATAAATTTAAGCGAAAACTTGCTCTCTCCATACCATAAAAAAGGAGTACTTTAAACATGGTGATCAAAGTTCATTGATGGTCATTTATTTTAACATCCCAAAAAAGTCCTTCTGCATTTAACATTTGTGAGTCACATGCCTAAAGCCAAAAGCAAAATTGCAGTTGCATTTGCAATCCTTTCCAGTAGTGGTTTTTCAAAGCTTGCAAGAGAAAGTTGTCCCCTGCAGTACTAAGAGTCTTGAAAGTGAAAGAAACAGTGATAGAGGAGGAGAGGGAAAGTTTGTGTGTCATGTCCTGCACTCTTGCAGTCTTCTCCATTAAATGCTCATGGTCAGCATCAGACTGTGCAAAGGACAAGAGAGCTGTGGTTGGTGCCTTGAGCTGTTTACAGTTTACCTGAGAGAGCTACAGTGCATGGGAGGACAGATGGCTTTTGGTGTGGGCCATGTGGTTATTAAGACTGGATATAAAATTGCATTGCAGTATCTTTCACTATACTAATCTGCCTTGAAGCCAGCAGATCTGCCCTGAGGGACTCTTCTTGTCTCTCAGACATGTCATGTCTGATAGTAAATGAGGACATCCCCAAAGCTCCATTACTTTCTAAGCCATTTGTGGGCAGCGTGGACGTGATCAACTTAACAGCAGTCTGGGGTCTCAAAATAGTAGGTAGGATAAGATCAAGAAAGTATAAAAGTAGCCTGAAGCCACGTTTGTTCCGTTCCACTTCAAGATGTGCCAGTTGTGCCATTCTCACTGTTTAAGCTCCTTTCCCCATATCAAAATTCAGGCTTATTTGGTTTAATGGCATAGGCCCTGCATTTGGACATTGAGGCTTAATGCAGTTTTGCCAATTTTATGAGAAATTTTTGTGGGCTGAGTTACCTATTAGTCACCATCACATTTGCTGTGCAGGGAAGGCAGGCCTTCCTCTCTCCCTGGGCAGTAGGTGGAGCATGTGTCCCAGCTGGACTTTTTGTGTTTAATTATAACTAACGTCTGTGTATCTTCCATACAAGCATTGAACCCTTCTCATTGACCCCTCTGCCAGGTGTCAGGCTACTATTTGCTCTTGTGCTCGTTTAGACATGATTACAAATTCTGTGGTGCTAAACTGTAGAAAAGTTGGATATGAGCCCACCATATATTGAGATTTGTCAGAGGGTCAGGTGACAGCACGATTTCAGAGAAGGCAGGAGAACTTTCAGATAGAAGCAATTTCTGTCAAATTACACTTTTTGATGTAGGAGCATTTTTTTTTCCCAAAGCAGCTGAGCTAGAGAATATTTTTGATGTCTCAATTTGCAATAAATTGCATTCTAGTTTCCCACTAAGCATCTTTTTGATTTGCATTTTGGTCTGTTCTGCAGATTTAAAACAAAGGTTAAAGCTAAAATTATTTCATGGGATGCACTGAGATTGCCCTATCTACCCCTTTAATTAGTCTTTTCTTTGTAAAAGCTGTTAGTATGATCCATTCTCCTTGCTAAGCCTGCAGTAATGCAATCAGGTCATGCGACATGAACGATGTCCTTGCTTTGCTTTCATTGTCAAGATCCCTAATTAAAAGAGAATTATTTAAAAGTGCCATTCAAGAGCTTTCACTTTGAGAAAGATAGATTTTAGTCAGTGACAGCTTAAATAAATAGGAACCAGTCTCAACATTCTCTGATAATGGTTTTGAGCTTTGTCCTTGTTCATCGCGCTTTCACTGTGGGAATCATCCCCACAGCTCGTGTGGGGAGTCCTAAATGACAGAGCATTGGATGACTTGGAACAAGGATCAAATCAATGAGATACTGATGTAATAGAATGTAGTAATAATCTTGGCAGTTAAGACATTGTGGGATGTTATGAGCAACTTGCACAGAAAGGTGAGGGTTATTATATTGGGTCACATTTGTCTCTAAGAAGTTTCATTGCTTCCTGCTCTGCATTATACCTTATGCCCTTCAGAGTAACTTACATCTCGTGTGAAAACAAAACCCAAATGTGTTAATGTCATTTAAGTATTTTGGAGAAACTATGAGCACTTGTTGCTTTTACACTGGTTTTATTTTGTAGCAGTATGCCCTGTAATGGACTTTGGGAGCTCGTTCTTGGTGTTCTGGGATTGCTCATGTCACCTGTGGCACAGGTGTGGGAGATGTTCATGGGCTGTTTATGGTTAGAAGGTGTGTCCTCGCAATTAAATATAATAGACTCACTTGGTGACTGGCAGCAGGGACTGTAGTTTGTTTATGGAGTTACTTCTTAGGCTCAAGTAGTAGCTGCTTGTGGTTTAGCACCAAGATACTCAGAGTCATCCCCAGTGAGGATTACGTGGGTGTAATAGAATTGCCCAACTCCGAACACCTCACTTAGCTGATGGGTTTGCTGGCTGATCTCTGTAGGCTCCCTGTGGAGAAAGAGTAGGTGCTTGAAAAGGTGGTTCATGATGTCTGACTGAGGCTTCTGTGCTGAGCTGTTCTTTGGGGGAGCACCTCTGTCTCTGCCAGCCACACGGGCCTAGGCAGGCTGGCTGCCTAAACAATGTCTAAAACGTTTCCCAGTGACACCCTTCATCATCCCACTTTCCTGGGGATCTCAGCATAACAGAAGCAGGTTGCAGGAGGTTATTTGAGAAGCAGCAGCTTTGTTGTAGCCTTTTCTAAAAGCAAGTGTTGAAATACTAGTAACAACTAATTAAATTTTTCTTTTATTCAGATTGTGTCTACTGATTATATTGTTCCTTTAATGTAGAAAGTTTGGGGTACTAAAGTGGCAGAGTGAAAAGTAAGCATTCACTAATACCTGTACTGAACAAAATAGGATTATGGACATACCACAGAGTGACCTAACCTGCTTGGTGAGCTTCCCATACCTGTGTAACTACTCTGTTCAAGAATTCAGTCTCAAGTGTGCCAGATTTGCAGCCCTCTTCTGATGAATGGGCAGTGTTTTTAACCCAGTTACTTCACAGCTACTACTTGCCAGGATGCTGTCCCACATGGAGTGGGTGTGGGTTGCACTCCTGTTCATACAGATTATAGCTTTGTGTTTTATTTTATTAAAATACATTTTGGGGACTGAAATACAGAAGTGAGGTCAACTTGACAAATAATAAATATGGCTAACAAATAATACTATATGGCTAGTATTTGTTTCTCTATTGTTCTTAGTGCTATTCACAAAGGTGATCAGTAGCCACTTTATTTTTTATATTATATGGAAGATATCAAACATTGAGAGGCCTAGTACTGATGTCAGTAAAGGCTTAGTGAAATATCCAGCCTGAAGACTTTTCACTTTACAAAAATATGCTTTGGAAATAAACTTTGGAATTTTTTCTGCCAAAGTTCATTCCACAGATTGTTTTGTCTTACTTCTACCTTGCAGTGCTACTGATTTTTTTAAAAATTCAAATATTTGTGGTTTTCATAAGGCAGTTTAAAGAATTGGACTATGCCATATTTTGGTAGTTATCTGTATCAATCAAACTTCTGCTCTCAGCAGAAAATGAAGTTGGCTTTATTTGTTGAGTGCTTAATTTCCATTAAGTTACTGATTTGCAGTAATGATTTTACTACCTTTTAATTTCTTCTGAAGTGACATGCAAGTCAGTGTTTTCATTGTTAGGTCGAGGCTAGATGTCATACTAATTGACCTGCAAATATCTGTGTTAATGGTACTTTCCCTCTAGCAATAATATAATAAAGATTTTTTTAAAGAAAACACAGAATAACTGTATCTATGTGAAGACAGCCACACTGGTTAAGTGAAAAAGTACAGATATGATGAACACTAGAATATAATTACGGGCGTCAGGGATTGCAGAGTGAAGTGGTAAGGGTTGAGGTGGTCTAACACCCTTCTGCTGACAAGGACACACAAGAAATTAAAATCTCCATTAAGACCATGCTCTGAGTGTTCTGATACCTTCCCCAGTGGCTCTAACAGACATCCCTCAGGGTCCCTATTTACAGTATTTTTGGTTTGAAAGGGTGTACTTAGAATCACATACACCATATTCCAGTAACTTTCCATTGCAGTCATAGTGTAACTTTAAACAGAATTTTCCTCAGTGCACAGTGGATGTCTTACTGTGCTTATTTACTGGTGGGCAGATGTCATGTTTAATGTGTTTAAATACTTATATTCTTGCTGTTGGTATCATGGAACCAGTCCTAGAAAGGCTACTAAATCCTATTGCCTCAGGAGCTTGAATTCTTAAAGTTGGTAATCTGTCATGGTCTCATGAAATGGGAATACAGCCTTACACTTGATTGCTTTAGTTCTTGCCAAAGGGAACAGAAATACTTTTCTTTTCATCATATTTTTCCACTGGTGGTAGCGGGCCAACATCATTGCAGAGCTCCTTTTGTTCTTAACATACTTAAAAACATCATTTTGCCCTATTATCCTTTGCTCTGCTAATTGCAGGTTGTTTTTTTTTCCTTGGTATCTTAAACTTGCTTATGCAGTGAATAACAATAAACATGGATATGCTGCACAATGGCCATATTTGTTATTTGCCTTGCATTTAAAAACTGGGGGTTTTTTGTTTCTGGAATGCTGTTTAGCAGCACTTGCATGATGGTGATAAGTTGTCTCCCATTCTCTTACATTAACCATGTAATCAATCCCAAATTGCTGCTCTGTCATCAGATGCTTTCCAGGCTAAGCAGTAACTCCATGAAAACCTGTGAGATAACTTCACATGCGTGTCTTTATCTTGGATTACTAAGCAAGCAACGTATGTCAGTGCAACCAAATCTGGGGATTTGGGGAGCGAGCAACCTGTAGATGGCACTCCAGAAGTTAACAAACGTGCTTCTTTTCCAATCCTCTGTCCTCCTCACCTCTGTTTGCACAGGAGCGTGGTCTGCTGCAGCTTCAAGAAGGAGCATCATCATACAGCTTTAGGTCGGTGCTGTGTACCATGCTGTTGCTTTGCTATCATACTTTCATGACCTTTGTGTTAGGTAAGATTGTTTATAATAACTCTCGGATTTTATTAGTTCTTGTGGGACACAGAGGGGGAGGGGGGGAAGGTGGTTCCATCACCTATTTGTTGCTGAACTGTTTGTTCATGATCAGATTAAATATAACTCATTTGTGGGTGATTTTACAAGTGATCAGAACCAAAGGGAGCGTCTTAAGTGCTTAAGAGAGCAGAGGTTTGTTTAACACGTAAGAAGGGAGAAGTTGGGGATAGCAAAGGAAGCTGTGAGAACTTAATCTATTGAAAGTAGTCAGGTGCATCGTTTGGGAGGTTAAAATAATGGCTGTAAGTGATAACTTCCTGAATACTTTGTTCATGTTTATGTCATCCTTGACCTTTTTGGGAGGTAGCAGCTTCCCACTGAGATACGCTTCCCTGTTATCTCTTGCTAAACCATTCTACAAAATGTGTTGGGCTGTGCATAAATGAGTTTTCAAGTCAGTAAGTGCAAGTATTGGCCAGACAAGGATGGCTAATCAGTACCTTGCATTCCTGGTTTTTGTTTTATTTTTCTAACTATTTTTATAACTTGCATTTTTATGCATTCTAGGGACAGGAAAAGGAAATGTTGAGGAGGCAGAAAGACTACTGAAGCCTTACTTAGCACGCTATCCAAAGGTAAAATGAATCATAATTTAGTTTGGTATGATCATCTAATGTTTTCCTGCCAAGATCTAGATTGTATGGTTAGCTTGAAAACTGTTACAGAATACTTGCATTTTTATTATTATTTGTTACAGGGAGCCATATTCCTGTTTTTTGCAGGCAGGATAGAAACACTAAAGGGTAATATTGATGAGGTAAGTAATAGTTTTGCTCTTGGGAAAGTAAGTCTCAGAAACCTCAGAAAAATTTCAGGAACAATGTTTCCTTTTTGGCTAATGCTTCCCAGGGCTTTGGCCTATATGTAATTTATAGTTTATGAATTACAAATAGGAATTCTGGAAACTACTTTAGCTTGTGTGACCAGCTCATTTTGCGGCCCTTCTCAATTTCTGGTGCTAATCTAGTCCACCGGTATTAATGACAGTTTTCTCATTATCTTTCCTACCCTGAGGCAAATTGTGCCTTTAATAACATCCAGTGGTAATCCTTTGGCTTCGTTCTGGGTGGAGAGTCGTACAAGACTTGAAAGAATTAGGGAGATAAAGAATGTGTGTCCAAAGTATTCCAACACAGATTATCAGCTGGTGTGCAGTGTGGCAGCTCCCTTGAAATCTTTGGAGCTGCAACAAGGAATGTCAGCTGAGCATCTGTCTTCTGGCCTTAGTTTCCCAATTTCCCTAGGCACAAACATCCTTTTTGCCTATGCTTAGCACTTAATAGAATGTCTAAGAATGGTGAGCTCTGTGGCAAACATAAACTTGCTAACACATCGTGACTGTGGAGTCAGGGATCTCTTGTGTGAAACCAGCATAAGTCATTCTGGGAAATACTGGGCTGTTAATAATTTGGAAGCTGCAGGAGCCGTGCTGGCAAATCATGGAGCCCCAGTGTCTGTTACAGCATGTATGCATTTACACGTGATTAAGGCAGTGTTTGGAAATCTCTGTGTTGAGGCGGTTAATAGGTATGAAGAATGTTGCGAGGCTCAGCAATACTGGAAACAATTTCACCACATGTGCTACTGGGAGCTCATGTGGTGCTTCACCTACAAGCGCCAGTGGAAGATGGCTTTCTTCTATGCAGACCTGCTAAGCAAGGAGAACAGTTGGTCAAAGGTAAGTTAAATGGAATAGGAAGGCAGAAGGCCCTGTAGTGTCTATTAACTTTCAATCAGATTGAGCTGATTTTTTTGTAGCTTTGAAGCTTTTCTAGCTGTGAAGATTGTAAAACAAAACGTGGTCGGTCTGCTGTTGCTGTTACAGAACAATGTGAATTGCAAACATTCAAATCTGAACAGATCATGGGCAAACAGAAATCTTTTGGGCCTGACTTGGAGATGAAGAACAGCTTGTTAAAGGTGTTCTGCTGCAGATTGACTGGTTGTGTTATCAACACATTGCAATTAATGGCACAAGTTGCCACTTCTTTCATTATGCTATGGATATGAACTCTTATGGTGATGAGTGAGGCTAACCATGATAGTGCCTCCAGGATAATAAATATAATTAGAAGAGGCATCTTGCCCTGTGCATCTGAAAGGGAGAAGCTCTTCCATCCAGAACCCTGGTAGCTTTCTTCCCTCTGTCTTCCCCCAAGCCCTAGGGAAATCTGTCAGAATTAATTAAGTCTGGCCGAGGGGTGTGTGGTTGTTTGTAGGTTTATTGGTTTGTTTCTTCTTAATGTGATCAGACAATGTGTGTGGGGAGGATATCTCTGTCTTTTTTTTCTGCTGCACAGTGAATGTATTGGCCAAGTGGAACCAAAACTGACATAAGGTACAAGCAACCAGGTGAGAGCAACTCTCCAAGTGCTCCCACTCAGGTGACAACTGCAGGATGGCCCCTCTGTGCCCTGGGGATTCTGGCAACACATTCAGCCAGGTGCATTTGCGGAGTAGCTCCCACAGGACTCCCACAGCCAGGGATACACAACCTGGTTAAAAAGCTTTAGTGCCCTGAAATGCTGTAGGGTAGATGTTAATGTGTGTCCTTTTAAACTGTGTGTACAGTTTTATACTATATTGCAGGGGGCTTACAGAAGCAGAGATGATGTTTCTTTCCTATTAATGTGTAATCTACAGTGCAATGTGATAGTAGCAAACTAGTAACTACCTGTTATATATATATACACTGTTAGATTCCACTGTAGCTAAATAATCGCAGCTTAAAATATTCCAGAAAAGTACTGAAATTTATGGTTACTGTAGACTCCTTAAAGGCAGTACTCAAGAACTCACCGACTGTTAATTCTCTACTGTTGCAAGCATTGTAATGTTGTCTGCTTTCCTTGGTTGCTGAATGTATCATTGCTTAGCCATCCCTATGAAATCAGTACTTTTCATAATCTGAAATAATTAAACCCTTCAAAAACTGTTTCATGTTCTCTAGAACCTAATATTTGAGATAATGCTACCAAGTTGTGATTGGACATATAGACTAGTAGTAGTTTTTTTTCTCTGAGTAGGACCTTCTCATAAGTTTCCTAGCATGTATTTCTGAGAGTAATAGAAATTCACTTTACACAAACATGACATTTGTTCTTGAAATGTGGACATAAACTATAGGTTGATACACAGTAAACAGACATAAATGACACAAGATTTTCTGTACTCCACTTTTTAAAATACTTCCTGCTTACAATGTTTTTAAGATCATGCCTGCTTGTGAGCAAAAGCAACAACTTCTTCCTTTTTGTTGCTGTTTTGTGATCTGTATCAATAATGGTGATGCTTTAAATTCATTTTTCTATACAGATATTCTTGATTGCATTTGCAGGCTACTTACATTTACATGAAAGCTGCTTATCTCAGTATGTTTGGACCAGATGACTGCAGTCCTTTTGGAGACAGTGAAGTTGAATTATTTAGGTAAAATGTGCTTACAGTTAAAATAGTTCCCTATCTTTTCATGTCATGGTGTTGGGGGAAGAGAGGCGAAATTGTTCATAGTGCAGCTTGGAAGATCTGTGCAAATAGAGTTGGATTGGTGAGAAATTGCAGAATGAAACATTCCCCTTAGACTCAAGTCGACCCTGAATTCAGACAGTATATTTCTGCTGGCCTGGAAATGCTTTAGAGACAGGACATGAGGTCTGTCAGCCAGACAGTGGCTGTTGCTGTGCTATTGCGTGTAATATTCACATTCTTTCTCCATTTTTTTTCTTTTAACGAAAATGGCATGGAAGGTCTAAAAGCCTTGAATGGATTATGCTACAGGATGTGTGCCTCCTTAGTGGAGGCAGCATCAGTACAACTGGATTCCTGGGTTTTGAAACTGAGAGGCATATGAAATAGTTAAATGTGCAAGTGAATATACGCATTATTAACACAGTGAATTAACCTAATTGTAGTGATTAAGCTCAAAAAATGCCTAAACTTTTCTGGGCCAAAGAAAATGGATTACTTTGTTTTTTACACTTTTTTAATGAAATCTAAATATCACTTTTGTATGTGCTTACAATGTATTGATACTTCCCAGACCTTCCATGTCTTACTGCACACAGATTTCACTGGATTTGGGAATCCATTACAGACTGAATCAGTTTGATCTTTGGGAGAATGGCAGGAACACTGACAAAAGCTAGCTTGCCTCTTTCTTAGTCTGTGAAGGGAGATGGGCCCTTTATAAGTTAGGTGCATCATTTAATTTATTCTTTGGATGGGGAAGAGTCCCTCTTCCTCCTGCTTGATTAAAGAGGAAGCCTAGAGATACACATGCCTTGCATGAAGACAGCTTTTGTGATTATGTATTGCTCAGCTTGCCTAGAGGTAGTGATAGCTCAGTGTGTAACAAAAGTTAAATTCTCTTTTGTTTGGTTGGTTTTTTTATTTTATTGTGAAGCTCGAATGTTGGTTTGTTTGATTTTTTTCCTAGAGGTTCACATAGGAAAAATTCCTTATATTTTCCTTTGAATTTTCAGGGTTGTTCCCAGTTTAAAGCTGAAAATTGCAGGGAAGTCACTGCCTACAGAAAAGTTTGCAATTCGGAAAGCTCGACGATATCTTTCTTCAAACCCCATTCCTTTGCCTGTTCCACCTTTGGTAAGTTAGAAATACACACATCTCCCCTTATAACCATTTTTTTTTTAAATTTCTGGAAAGAAACCCGAGATAATTAGAATAGTGTCTTTCCATGTTTCTAAGGTAAAGCCTCTGCAGGAGACTGGAATGTTCCCAAAGCAAAGCCAAATGAATGCGAGGAATGCTGTAAAACTGGGGCATGCACCAGCCACAGGGAACTAAGCCAGTTGTTTGGGACATGTAAATGTGTTGCATGTGTAGCTCATTATTCCTGCTATAGACAAGCATGCTCCTAACAGCTTTCTTTTGATTCCCGTTTGAGGAACTTTGCCCTAGGTCTCTTTTGTCATGTGTCATTTACCAAGACTACTAGAAGACTTAAAGGTACAAGTGAGGGGGGAAAAAATAAAAAACCAAGGAAACAATGCAGGAATTGGGGACTGCATGTAAGTGTCTGTCTAATGTGCCCCTGAATGTTTGCAATTCATTGCTCTCCAGAGCAACTCACGAGTGCTGGGATGAAAGAGCCAAATCCTTTACCACTCCAGAAGAACTATTGCTTACTGCCTCACTGTTGATTTTTTTTTTTCTTTTCCTTTTTTGCCTGTGACTCTGGCCAGTTCTCTGTGGCCAGATGAGAACAGCTGCATAAGGCACCCATTGCCTGGCTCCTGGTGCACTTTTAAAAATCTGTCTTCAAAGAACATTAAAGGATTTTGAGTCCACCAGTTTGCCAAGTGCAGTGGTGTTAACGTTTATAGTGCTTTGAGCTGTGGCATTTGAGAAACAGATGAATAATTAGTAAATACTCTATAAGAAAATGCCTGAACAAGAACAGCTTCTTGGAGACATGAGGAAGTAGTCATTTCTCAGCTCCCCTCTCCTGCAGCTGGGTAGGTGCCACAGTGCTTCTTGAAGAAATGAAGTTGTTACAGCATAGCATGAGTATTCTCCAGGGACCACTTCCCACTAAGTCATAAGACTGAAAATGAGAGAAATAATTAGGTTACTTTGATTCGCCTTTCAGGTTTCAGAGATGTAGAGTGAGAAATGTACACTTTGGGGTTTGGCTGGGCAGTTCTAACGGGATTTTAGCAGAACAGGTTTCTGTACTAAGGGCTCTCCTTGGAGTGGCTGGACATTGTGACCTTTGTTTCTGCTGCAGTTGCATTTCTGAGGCAGCAGATGCCGCAGCTGAACAGTTAAAACCACTCAGAATGGAGAATTGGGTGTAGAGTCTCCTCTCTAGGGTTATTCTTTTCACTGTGAAGGGACGTGCTGAGAGGAGAGAGTCCTAAAGCAAGTCTTAGTTCAGAGATGTAGCCCAGAATAAATGTACTGTGAGTACTTTTCTGTCAAAACCACATTAACAAATCTGTACTAGATACAGAAAGTTCAGCACAGGTTTTCCAATCAGTAAAGACCAGATGGTGAAAGCAGCAGTGACTGGGGTTAACATACTGCTTCATCTCTTGTGGCCTGACAGCTTTTTGCACTGTAGTTCCAGAACTCAGTTATTCTATACAGAAATTCTAAGGAAAAGCTTAAAATTACCAAATACAGACCAGGTCTTATAAAAAATAGAGTAACTCGTCATGATGACCACTCATAAGTATATATAATATTTCCATCTTTAACTTTGTGATTGTTAGTGACAATGGGCACATCTGATCTGGTGATACACTCTTAAGAGAGAACCCCAGTAACAAGTAGGAATGAAACCAATCATTTTGAATAAAATTTTGCTCTTAAGAACAGTTGAATAAGAAAGAAGTTACTTTCTGTGGGAACATCAAACCAACCTGAGAAATTTAAGGGGTTTACAGTTTGGCTCTAAAATTCTGTTGATCTGTTTGAAGCTTTGCTTAAAGATTAGGGTCTTTGGTTTTGGTTTTGTTTTGTTGTCTTGGGGTTTCATATTTTTCTGTAGAAGCAACACATTGTAGTTATTTATATTTATTGCTGCCCTGGCTGGGATAGAACTGAAAAGCAAGAAGAGAATTTAATAAAAGGGACAGTTAGCCATGTGCCATGAATGTTTTAACTCTGTTTTGTTGATACTTGTCATCATCTAAGTGAGAGATTGTGCTTGCATTCTGATCAAGGAATCCTCCTTCCATTGTAGGTAGTAAATGACTCTTTAGTTGTCTTCTAGGGCTAATTTGTTCTGAAAACCAATATAGCAAGTTCTCAGTTGCAATGAAAATATGTTTTGACAAACTGACTTTTTGTTTAAGGAATATGTAACTTTTTCATCGTACAGAGATAAACTGAAGTATTTCATAACTGCATTTATGCAATGCTGTAATAAATTATACTGTCATTTCTCCCTGACCCTAGGAAATGATGTATATCTGGAATGGCTATGCTGTAATTGGAAAGTGTCCCAACTTAACAGAAGGCATGTTAGAGACTTTAATTGAAGCAGAAGCAGCACTGGCAAGAAGTTCAGGTAATCAGTGATAACCATTTAAGCAGGCATTTTAAAGTGCAATAGCTAAAGATATTATCTGTGAATAGAGATGCTCATTAGTAAAGTAAATCTGATTATAGGAGGAATATAGATAATGAAACCATGAACTGCTTTTGCAGATAGGAATAATTTTCTTTTTTAATATAACAATAACTTAAAATAGTAGCAAGTGATTTTCCATCCACATATGTGTATTAGGAACAGTTTATGACATGTATTAAAGGACTGCTTATTTTGCTAGATCAAAATCAGCATATGCATTGACTTGATTACTTGGATCATGAAACTTCGTTATCCTCAGATACTGTATTTCAAAGCTGAAGGATAATTAGGAGGAGACAAGTTGCCCTTCTGTTTTAAAAGTGCTGTCAGTTTATGATGTGTCCTTGGGCTGAATGGTATTGGTGTGCAAACAGTGATAGAGATAATAATAGAAAGCTGGGACACCAGGGATGGGCTTCCATTGCACTATGAATGAGCTAGGACACAGGGCAGTATGAACTGTACCAGCTGGACTGGTACAGGCTCTGCTACCACATCTTCTTTTAATTAGCCATCCATGAGAAAGTTCCATTGATGTTTATTTCTTGCCAGTCTTTCCCAGCTCCTACGGGAGTGCAACCAGGATGTGCAGTTTTCCTCACAAAGTTTACCCTCCCTAAATATTTCACCCTCGTGCAGAAGGATCAGGCCTCTGTTGACAAAGGACTATGGGCTAAATCACTGCATTGCAGTCTTGTCTAGGACCTTGGTCTTCTTGTGTGCTTCGTTTTATGCAAGACTTGAAAGAGTTGCCTGAAAGACTAAAGGCTAAAGCTATCTCTTTTTTAATCAGTTGTGAAAGAGAACAGAAAAATGTTTTCAGTGAAGGTGACATCTTGGAAAGAAGGCTTTTGACCCTTTCACTGCCCTTGTCACCCGTTTTGCTACCTTATTTTGAACAAGTGAATTGTTTTTCTGTTCCCTTTTTTCCTTAGTTGGTAAATTGTGGATAAGGCTGGGTTTTTGAGGGATCTATAGAAGCTGATTCATGTTTATAAAACACTATGAGGACATGTAATCAAAAAGTGGGATATATTGTAAACACACCAACAACTTAAGGTATTACCTGTTGCAAATAGTGACTTGCTGTTTCCAGGTGCCATGCTTTCCTTGAGCTTCCCTGGCAGTGTTTGGGCTAAACTATTGTATTTTCTCTGTATTACTATTAGATTCAAAATGCAGAATCTATCATCATAAAATCAAGAATCTGACAGTGTGCTTCTAGCAGCATTATAACATGTAAGATGTAAAAGGAAGACTGTAGGGAAGTAATGTCTAGGAATGCAAATCTGATATGCATAATTGTGTCTAGGATAGATCCCTAAATGTCTGCTTATACAATCCAGGACAGTTTGTAGGATAAATATTACAAGGAGAGAAAATAAATGCATGTGAACATGATCTTGGGACAGATGTCCCAAGAGACAACTGATCTTTTTTATTTTTTTTATTCTTCTGAAATACCTCATCTGCGGCCCTGAGTCACCTCACTGTGCACACATTTAGTGTGTCAGCTTTTGCCATCTTCCCTGTTCCTTCTGAGTTATGTTGCTGCACGGTCTTTGGGCATCTTCCCTGTGATTTGCTTTGGTGACATAAATATGTAGGGTCTCTGTGGGACTTAGCAACAGAAGTGACTCCAGTTGTAGGACCAAGGCCTCCAACTTGCATGGTCCAAAGGGAAGCAGCTGTTCCATGCATTATATGTCTGCATTTAATCAGGTGGAGTGACAGAGGAAGAACCAGGTAAGGTTAGTGAAAACAGGGTGACATTCAATAGCACAAGATGCAGTATCACACATTTTGCAGAAAAAACCTTGTAGTTAGTATTTCCTGAATTGAAAATGAGCAAGCAAGCTGAAGATTTTGCTTGTAAACTTTAAGATTAAGCTGCCTATATGGAACAACTTTGAAAAAGCCAGATGTTTCCTTTGAAATGTATCATGCAAAAATTTTCTCCTGGAGAAAGAGTGTTGTTAGTAATGACTTTGAACTAGGCACTGGTATGGCTGGTAAGACTCTGGGCACTCAGAAGTATAAACTCAAAAGAGGTGAACAGAAGGTATGACAAGGTGAGGAGGTGTGAGGTGCAGGTAGCAAAGTTTGGCATAGTTTTGTTTAGACAAACAAAGGTGGAGAATTGATAAAACTCTTTCCTAGAAATAGATCATGTGACTAGAAGTCAAGGAAGTAGAAGAGCTATACATACTAAAGGGCAATAAAGGCATGAGATTAAGACATTATAAATTGGACCTCAGTCTTTCCAAAGTGGACACTTCAAATTATTTTTTGTGTTGGAACAGTAATACTGTGGAATAGCCTTTCAGTGGGAGTAGGGAGGAAAAGAACAGCCCAACAATTTTTAGACGAAGTTTGATCTGTTTATGAAAAGGTTGAGGTGTGTTTGTCTTTGCATTAAATGAACTAGATTGACCAGTTCATTTCCTCTGTCCTGTGTTCCAGTAAGTGGATTGTGTTCACACCTACCTGTGTAAAAGTCTCTGCTACTCTAGAGTTTTCTAAAATGTGTTGTTCACTTCATCTTGCAGCTACAGAATTACTAGCAGATGACCAGTGTGTGATAAAACTGTTAAAGGGATTATGCCTCAAGCATTTGGGCAAGATCTCAGAAGCAGAAGACGATTTTAATTACATCTATTTAAAGTAAGTTTTCATACCTGGCATAGAGGAAGGCTCTTGAATTTCTCTATAACTTCCTTTCAAGTAAGAGGAGATGCAACTGTGATATGAATAGCAGGGAGAGGATTGCAGTATCTTTAGCATTTAATTCAGTTGCTTCAATATCAAGGAATTGCAGTTTAAATTGCCAGTATTATTACTCATGTATGGAAGAAGAATTGCACATCTGCATCTTTTACTGAGATACTTTTTCTCCCTTTTTTGGGGAGTATACACACAAAATTTTTGAGACGCCACTTCCCTTCCCATGTCCCCCCCAGACCTTCTTACCAATCATGAAGAAGCTGTACCCAAAAAGCCAAATGCAGCCTGCAGAGACAGATGGCAGCACGATTATACTTGGAACTTCTATGCACCATGCAATGAATTGCATCTCTTTTTGTCAGTTCACATGGGTAGAGCTCATAAAATTGTCATCTTTTTTTAATGCTTTCCTGATAATACAGCAAATAATTTGTATTCCTGAGAAATATTATACTCGGCAGGACTGTTATGAAAAATACATGTTTAATAACCTGGGTGGTAGCTTTGGATAGAGAACATGACAAGTGTTGTAATAGCAATTGATTATACTCCTTCTGATCTTGGTTAATCTCGTGTTTGTGTTTGGAACTGTTAAATGAAGGAAACAATACATAATTTCACCATCATGAGGCTATTTTTTTTCCCCAATGCAGTGAGAAGAAGATCAAATATGACCATTATCTAATTCCAAATGCCTTGCTGGAGCTGGCCTTACTGTATCTAGACCAGGATAGAAGAGAAGAAGCAATAAAACTACTGGAAAGAGCAAAGTAAGCAAGTGAAAAGCCTGCACTGATGCATGAAGGGTCAGCACGCTATTTTACTGGTCAGTGGGAAACAGAAACAATTAATACAATGGAAACTCATTGTTTCCTTGTTTCAGTGGAAGCACGCATGCACTAGTTTTGGTTTGCACCTTCCCAGTGGCAGACATGAACTGATTGTTCAGTCTGTGCCTTACCCAGCCATTCTGATAAGAGCAAAAAATAATTGTAAAGACGATACATGAATGGCAAAGGCTTCCATAAGAAATAATCCACATGTACCAAAATGCAATAATCTTCGTAGTCTATTTACTTATTTACTCAAAAGATGCAGGAAATTAAATCAAAGCTCTGTGTTATGACTAAAATAGCATGACTCAAATTCAAAGCTAGCAGTGCTGTTTTCTTTCCTTGAAGAAATGCATTTAAGGCAATGCTTGAGGTTGCATTGTTTCATCTGTATCTGAAGGGCAACTGAAATACCTACTTCTACTATTTTGTGATCGATTTTTCTAGCAAAGTGGATTTATCAGGAATAGTGTGACTTGATCGTGTTCTTAATTATAAAATTAATAAGCCTTCTCAGCTGAGCCTAAGGTTTTTTTGAGGGCCAGAGGGAGGACAGGGAATCCAAACCAAACAACCCTTGCCCTCTTCAAGCTTCCTGCAGCAGGGTAGTTCACTTCTCTGCTAGGATCCTGAATGAGCCCAGATGTCTGCATCTTTCCAAGTGCAGTCACGCCAGCGGCAGGTGTTAGCAGCTACAAAACTGATGTCTGGCACCCAGTTTCAAAAGAGGTCAGAGTTTTTGTTTTGAGCTTTTGTGCAAGTCACTATGCCAGACAGAGCAGTGAATCAGCCTACCGAAGATCATGCCAAAAGCCTGTCAACACAAAAATTAAAATATTGCAATTCTTAATCTCTTGGTGCTTGTGAGCCTGGTTCTCTAGACTCCTGGAAGATATTAACAAGTGCAAAAATTGCGTTAGAGAAACGCAATGGAAAGTGTCTCAATTGGTTTCACATTCCTCAAAGCACACCTCTCCTCCTCTCCTCCTTTGTTCAAATCTCTCTTAAGAAGAGGTCTAGAAATCAATGATTTAGAGCTTCTCGTTCCATCTGGTACGTCTGCGTGCTGCTCAGCCACAGCACCTTTCCCCTGATGGCTCTGTGTGGCTCAGGTGACAGGCCCCCTTCCAGGGAAGGTGTTTGGATTAAAGAAGAGCACAGACAGACAGCAGCTCCTAAAAATTTGTTATTACCCAATGTATGGAAAGCTAATGTTCGGGCTTGCTATGCTCAAAGAACTCATGGAAACTAATGATATGGCAGAAAACAAACCCACCACAAAACTCCCCCTTGTTTCAGTCATCTAAAAAAAGCGCAGTCCTTCTATTTCTACCTGTAGCTGTTACACTGCATGAAAATACTCGGGGTTTACAAGCTTTCAGCTGAAAATGCTGAATGTCTTTGCAGCCACCAGAGGGAGAACGTGCTGTCCGTGGTGGGTTTCAGGACTGCAGAATGATGTTTGCAGTTGGCAGGAGTGCAGAGGAGCGCTCGGCTGGTGCATGACGCTTGATTTGCTTGACCTAAATCCACATACGGCTGCTGGCTCCAATGTTGCAGCTCTGGGAGAAAGAGTGGAATGAGATGATAAGCAGTTTTGGCTTGATCGTGCATGGAAATATTTCTGTTCCTATTATTGTGAGCTACAAGGAAAAATATCAGCCTACTGATCTGCAGCATTTGCATGACAAAATCTATTTAATTTCAAGACTCCAGAGAGTTTCAGATCAGCACACAGCACAACCCAGTCGCCTCCTTTTCTTGTTCAGCCTCCTGGGTGTTGCAGAAATCAAAATATGGGATAGGATGGGTGTGGAATTCCTTGTTTGAACACAGAGACTGCCCCAGTGGCAGATACTGTGCTTCCATGCTTGAATTGAATTACTAATTTTAAATTGAAATGCTTTTAAGGTATACAGACAGTTTAATACTTAATGTTATGTTTCTGTAAAGATGACAAATATCTTCTAAAGAGAATCAGCGTGGTCTTTAGTATCTGGATTCTCCATCAAGAGCTGACATATTAAGTAGGATCTGCATTATTTATGTGGTCCTAGGGGCATTTTTCCATGAAAATACAGATTCTTTTAATGTTCCTGTAACTCTTGAGAGCATGACAGCTACTGGAGACTATAGGCAGATGACACTGCTGAGTCAGCCACTAGGTGTTTGTGGGGGAAGTCCTGCCAGTCTTTTCCCAGGCTGGTGAATTGCTCCTGGAAAGCTGATACAGTGTCTCGTGTGTGCCCACTTTCTCTTTCCAACCTTCTAGGGCAGCAATTTATTGGCCTTATTTCCTACACACAGTGCACATCGTTGAGAACCACAGGATGCAGATGGGGTGTTTCTCTCTTCTGGTTCAGGACAGCTTCTCTCTGTTTTCTTTTTTTTTTTTTTGTCTTTTCTCTGCTTTCTTGAAATATGTCTGCTGAATTAAAATGAGTCCATCTTATTAAAATCAGAAAAAAAAAAGAATCCTGAAAATGGTTGTATGAAACTTTTTCAGTTATACTTCCAGAGAACAGCAAAAAAAAAAAATATCTAATTTCTGAATGTAAACTAAGTGGATATTTAATGTGAACTCAATTTGATTGAGTGGAACAGATTCAATTACTTATGAAGCTATATTTTACTGGTAATTGCCAGACAGTGGAACTACTAATAAAGAACAAAGAGCTGCATTGTTTGGCTAGGAACACATGCCTTGTATTTTAGAGTAGGCAACAAAGGAGCTTGTGAAGAAAGGCTTTTTTTGCTGTCTACAGTTGTTTTACTTAAATCAACATTATAGAGATAACTTGAAAATGTTTTTAAGAAATTTCTATTCATCAGAGTGGATCTGCTTTTGTTTTAGACAAAACTACAAGAATTACTCCATGGAAACAAGAACACATTTCAGAATTCAAGCTGCCCTGCACCAAGCCAAATCCGCCCCAGAAAATGGAATGCACTCTGGAGCCTCGGCGGTGTCGTAACTTTTTCTCCTTTGATGTCCTGTTTGTTGCAAACTCTGGTGCAGAAAATTACTGACACTTTAGAATTCCTTTTCCTTCTCTTTCAAGTCAGTGAGAAACCAAATCATTTGAAATTTTGAAGGTGATGCATAAAACGTGAATCTAGTGGAATAACGTGGCAAAAAAAACCCCTCTCAAACCGACCATAACCCTGAAAAAATACTGGTTTTCCAACAGTGGCTTTTTGAATACTTACATCTGTGTAATTCATTTTTCAATCACGTGTGCCTTTTTTTCCTTGAGTTCACAACATTTACTAAGCAAGCTGCAACATAGAGAGGAACAACTGAAAAACCAGTAACAAAACTTTTAAAGATTCACAGATTTAATCTCAGTCAGCTATAAATGTTTGTGTGAATTCCTACTGCTAGCAGTTGAGAAGGAAGCATCACTTTTTCCAGGTACCTGCTTAGCTGAAATGGTGTGAGAAAATCTTGGTGCACAAGAAACAGAGCAGGGAGGAGCTCTGAATCCTGGGCATTTCCAGTTGTGCATAGAAAGCTTCTCTTTACCAGCTTTAACTAGTCACATTTTTGCTTCTATGAGAAAACAGCTGGTAAAAATGTGATCCCCTTTACACAAGTGTCTTGACTTTAACTTGGTTTTCATGGCCACCATCCTCTGGTAAGAAGCTGGGGTTGGAGCAGGCTATCTTGGCACAGTGCTCTGTGTCTTTTTGCTCTTTATTGATCTTTTGGGGGAATTTCTGTGTAAGGGGCTTGGAGAAGACAGCACAGAGCTCTGCTTTCCAATGCTGTCTGCCATAGAATTGCTGCTTTTCTGCAAAACTGGTCAAGTCAGACATAACACGTATTTGACTTGTATTTACTGTTGTCTGAGGTAGCTCCATGTTTATATGTCTGTGGTTTTTCTGGGCACACTTCTACCTCCCTTTTGAAAGAGCTTCTTCCCCATGGTCCATTCTGATATATGGAGATGGGAGGTCTTCTGACAGCCCTTTTTCTCCAGTGGAGATGTTTGGCAGGAAGATTTGTATCTATGTACCTCACAGTGAATATTCTTTCTGAAGTGATTGTTCCCAGCAGAGGAGAAAATTGACATTTTACAGCTCTGCTTATACCTCTTCTAAGGAAATGACATTGTTTTGTAATTGCAAATTAATATGCAAGGAGACAGAACCACCTGTTCCTCAACACAGGACTTGCATTGTCTTAAAAATACACACTTTATAGAAGTCTTCCCAAGTTAAAATCATAGATGAAGAATGCATTTTTTAGTGACTTTCTCAGATAAATTGAGTTCAGATAAGTTTCTCAATTCAGATAAAATTCAGTATAAACAGTTACGCTATTTACATATTGCACATTAAAACTGAAGTGTAAAAATTCAGTCATTCTTTGTATAGAATAAAAAAGATTCTTGTTCTATTTCATGCATATAAACGCCTCTTCTTCCAGCTGTGTCCTTTTCAAATATTTTGGCAGTCTGAGCATCCTTTAAGCAAGCAATGCCATGAAAATCAGCATAAATTGTACTTTGCAGAAAGTGAACAATCCTTCCGACTGTAAATTCATCTCTCAAGGCCACTGAAACACTCTTTGAAATTTCACCCACAACCAAGTTTGGCCTGATCACAGATACATTATTGCACAAAGGACATACTGTGCAATATGCAGTCAACTTCCCTGATTCTTTGCAGTGATGAAAATCCTGAGATTTTCATAATCATCTTTGGTCGAGCACATCATGGGCCCGATCTTCAGCTTCAGCTGAGGACTTTGTAGTTGGCCACCATCAAGGGGGCTGTGCTTTCATTCCAACTTTTTAGCTCCCGAATGACAGGAGATACTTTCCTGAGGCAACAACAAGGATGTCCAGACTAATATTCTGAATTCACTAAAGGAACAGAACACTTTGCCTGCTGAAGGATGAATGGAAGGTCTGGTACATTGTCACCGTGCACATTTTTTATTGAGTTACATTTTGAATTGCCCACCATTCCTCTTTATTCATCAATGTACTTATTTTTATTCTGCTCTGTAGCTAGAGATCAAAAATTCAGTGGGGTCAGTCTGGGCTGGAAGGTGGGATTGTTTCTCCGTTGCTTCTGCTTTCTGCCTGAAGCAGCTGCCCAGAATGGTAAATTGCTGCATCAGCCTGGAGTCCCAAGTACAAGGGATTAGGGAAAGCACAATTGGTGGAAGTTCTCAAGCAGCTTCAGTGTTGTGTATATTCACCTACCAGAAAATAGCAGATGCTCTAATGGAATCACAAATCAAGGATTTTCAGCATGGCCTCAGAGTCAGGAAGTGTGAGTTCTGCTTCAGCTGGATAGAGTCAACACCTCATTTGCAGAAGCAGCACTGCCTTCTGCTTTCAGTGTGCTGTCTGACCAGTGCCAGAGGAACCCACTCTGTGCTGTAGGCTTCAGCCAACAACTGCTGGTGTCAACCCAGTCCTCAGCAGAGCCAGAGCAGTTAACCAATGCCAAACTACTACCTCTCATAGCAGAAAACAATTTTCTGCACTTGGCAGGACCTTTATCATAACACTTAGAAACTGCATTTCTTTTTCTATTAATTTTTTTTTTTAGTACAGCCCCTGACAAGTGGTTTCCTGCCAGTAGCTGAGGAGGGGTAGAAATTCATACTCAGTTTCCTGGATGCCTGCAGCAGTTGCCATGGTGCCCCTGGTGATATGGCTGTGGCAGTGGTCAGGAGAGGAAAAGCAGTGAAAAGAACATCACTTTTATAATGAGATCTGATGTGTGGAATCCATGTACATATGGTTCCTCCTGAAACCAAAGGGAGGATATGGGCTGAAAAGCCAGCAGCTTATACTGAGGCTAACGAGGTGTAACTACATCAACACCAAGCTCCTGTAAATAACACCAGATGAGATATCACTCTTCATCCAACAGGTTGGGCTGAAGCTGAACCTGGTCACAGGTCTTGATGATCTGAGATTTTGTTGCAGTCACACATGACACAACCACTATTACATGGAAACACCCACTTAGGATTGCTCAACTAAACCAGCAGCATAAGAACATGCTTGGATTTATTACTGATACTCAGTGCTGATGATCAACAATTAACACATTCTGTCATAGATGGTTGGTTCAAAGACTGCCTCACTCTGACAGTGCCTTGCCTCAGGTTGCTTACACTGCAGTGCTTCAAACCTTTCTTGGGAAACTGCCTTATATAAAATACAGCAGCATAGAACAGGATCTGATAAAGCATTTACTCCCATTTCACACTTGTTTTGACATTGAAGTCTATATTGAGTGCTTTAGTATTTTTAGTTGATCTATGGCCTGGGTCCAAAACAGCTAGAAGGTGATGGGATGATAGCTTGGACAGCTTGCATGCCTCTGGCCCAACAGGAGCATCAAGTAATGCTCCTCTGTGTGAAACAGGGTTTTCCTGGAGGTCAACCCCAGAATGCAAAAAGCACTCCCAGGAGTTGAAATACCACACTCCCTGCTTCCAGCTCCACCTGTGGGACACATTGCTTGCCTTCTCGAGCATAAAAGCACAGCAGCAAAGCACATGCATATGAAATGACCAAAACAATGCATTCCACACAGTTCCTCCTCTGGGAGGAAGAAGAGATGATAAAAGAGGTGAGTCATGTTGTTTACTGCTGTACAGGAAAATGGTTAATGGTTGGAAACGTCACTGATGAGCAAGACTGGAAAACCTGAACAGACTAGAAATGAACTGGCTTTTCTCATTATGTTCTGCAAATACTTTTTGTGATAGATTATCAGCAAAGCATGTATTGGCAAGTATTTTAATTGAGTTGTTTGTCATCCTAAAGTATTTTTCAAGATGCTATCTAGGTGTGCTTCAGGTGTTAAAAAAAGATCAATACAAATCCCTGTTTCCAAGGTTTATGAACCAGCAACACAGCTAACAAATATCTGCATTGCACTATGGTAAAATTCTCTGTGGTGTTTGCTCCAAATTGAACAATGTTTTTGTAGGACTCGGCTGTGTTCCATTTTCTGGGTGTTTTACATCTCAGAACATGGTTCCTTTAATTTCTGGCTTAAAGCAGGCAAAATGTTTATTTAGACTTGTGTATTGTGCTCAATCCTACTTGCTTCATCTCTCCTTAACTTTTTCACAGAAAGGATACAAAACAGAGCAGTTACAACCCCCGCCCCTCTTTCTGAGCTGCTTCAATTCCAAAAAGAAAAAATAAGAACAACAAATGTTTATCTCATGTTAGACAAGTTCTGTAACAACAGCATCAGGTCTGTGGCTGAAAAGCAAGGTAGCAGTGTGGTGAGAAAGAGAAGATAAGCAGAAGCTGCAATATTCTGGACAGTTTTCGTCGCTCGCTGTTCCTTTTATCCCACAGCACAGAAGGTGTGGAGGTAAGGAACAACTTCCTTAGCCCTGGAGCTACATTGGATGTTTGTCTGCAGTGCTGAAGCCACAGGGGCTGAGAGCTTGGTGTTGATGGTGTCACAGGTGCAGTTCTGGGATGAGCTGGTGTTCTGTTAGTGAATGTGGTGCTTTTCCTGATGTTTTGGTAAAGATGTCTGATGATTGCCTCTGCTGATGCTATCTGAAGATGAAAAGTAGGAAGTTTGTCTCCCAAGGGTTAGCAGAGCTCAGCAAATCATTCTAGGGAGGTGAAGCAATGTTGTTCAACTCTGAAGATAGAATATATGGATTGTGTTCAATGTCATCTTCATATGGGTACAGTACCCACCACTGCTGTCATCACTACCAAGGTTACACAGCCTGTGCTGGGCAGCTGCAAGGCTAATTTTAGAAGCAACCAAGAAGGCCAGTTACAGTTTTGGTATTTGCTTTGGCCTTCATTCTTCTGGCTTGTGGGTACCTGGGTCAGGTTTCTGTTCCGTGATGCTGGGCTCATCTCTGATGCAAATAATTCTGGGTATTCCCAAGGAACAGCAGGAAGCTCAAGTGTACAGGCTTTGCTACATGTCTTTTGAAAGTGTATGATCTGTGACACACACACACACACACACACATATATATAAGAGAATATATAGATACACACAAAAAATGTATGTACTTACGTACTCTCACACACCAGTAGCAGGCTCTGTAGCCAGAGCTTTTTGAAAAGCTATCAGAACTGTTTGAACTATTACATTCAGCACTTCAAAAAAAAAAAAAAAAAAGGTGAAATACAGAAAGCAAAATCTTTGACATGTTTTCAGATGATAGCTGAGGAAAAGGCAGGGAGGTTCAGGGTCTTTACTGAGGGGCTGCTGTGGGATCATAAAGGAAATAGTGTGCTTTGTGTAGCCTTCTATGAGGAGAAATCCCAAAAGAAATGGGCAATCTAGCAGGAACCCTTCAGTGAGGTAACCTCACCAACAAGCAGCTGTAGGCTTGGGAGTTAAGTGCATCAGTTTTCACTCTGGGACAGCACCTGGGATGGCTCCATCCTGCTTAGAAAACACCATTTGGAGTGAATCACCTTTTTCCCCTTGAATTACTGCCTTCTCTGTCTCCCTCAATCTGCTTACCCAGTGTGAATTCTTGATCAGACAAGCACTCCCACTAATGTGGCAGAAGGGTAGGGAAAAGATGCTGAGAAGGTGGACATTTGTCTTTCTGCAGCAAGAACTCTGGCAAAAGTGCCTGTAGTGAGCAAGAGCAGTGCCTGTTCCATCCAGGAAAAGTGATGGTGTGGAAAGCCAGGATGGAGAGAACCTATGGAGTGCAGTGGGGTGAATAGTTAGTGTTGTGTGCAGAGTTATTGTTGAAATGCCTTATTTAAACTAGAGACAAATGTTTTCTAGCTGTTGGTGCTGCAAAGAATAGGTTTATAAAATTATTCCTCATTTTCCTACTGAGAGGACAGAGGAGGTTTGGGGCTTATTTATTTGCAGTATGGTTGGTCCCCTCTTGCTCAGTATACCTTTGTGGCACTAGAAACATGCACAGGTGTTTTCACAAATATTTTTCCTTAGCTAAGTGCAGAGTGGATATTGTAATAAATCAGTTGCTAGCATGCAAACAGTTATTCTGCTTAAATCAAAAAGATGCTTTTGCAGACTATGTTTAGACTGTTCTTTTTATCAAAAGGCATTAACTTTGCATTTCATACCAAGAATCCCAAAGCCCCAAACTCTTATCCCAGAACAGGTTTAAATGCAAGATAATCTGCAAAGGATGGTTAGCATGAATTATATTCTTCCAAGTTAAATGCTATATAAAAGGAAAAGTTAATCCTTGAAGCTAATTTTTATTCTGGGTCTTAAGTTGAGGAAGGGTTCTTCTGAAGATACTTTATTCATGGTCTTTTATAGGTTAACAACTCGTATGTATGTTTTTAATAAAAAGTGGTGTCTGTAAAAAACTATTTGTAATCAGCTAGCATCCACTTTGTTTCTAAGTCCATTTTAATCCAGGATTTAACTAACGAGAGGCTGTGTATGTTTGGTTTCAGCCATCTTGTTATTTATTTAACTGACAGTCTGAGTCAGAAGGATTTTCATCTTTACCACAATTGCACAAGGACAGGAAATGTCGAAGTGTTGAAACTGTGGCAACTGAAGTAAGTTCAGGTATTTCATAATCTCTTAGCCTAGAAACATACACTTGTACCACTGCAAGGAGAGGACTGTCAGCTTTCCAAACACCTAATTGCTTTCAGCCCTGGGAAGCTGCAAGGCAGTAGGAACTTTTAAAACCTTATGTGGTTAAAGCCCTTCTACAACATGAGCTCCTCAGAAAGAAATTCTGAGCTTTTTTTGTTTATGTAGAAATTTTATGATTCTCTCCCAGATTTACATAATGAACTGGCAACAAGTCGTAAGGATTACCATCCTTCGACATAGAATGGTTAGAACAGTAATTCCAGTAGCATGCAAGAATTTTTAAGCATAAAAGTCTTCATAAAATTGACTTTTCATTACTTGTCATTGCATCTCTTTTGCCTCAGATTTGTGGGGATTTTTTTTCTTCTGTTGTGTGAGACAAAATCCATTTCCTACTATAATCTGCAAACATAACCTACCAGTCTCCTTGCTGCACAAGAACCATGGATGTTGGTGATGCCCTTGGTCCCCACCTGCTCTGTTTCTGGGGCAGCTCTCAAGCTGTAAAAGGGAGAGCAGGTTGCTATGAGAGGCTGTGGTGTCTAGCACTGGCTAGGGGTGGACTTCCCCATGTGCTGTGTCCTGTGTTGTTGCCTGAAGTGGCAGAGGATTGAGGCCAATGATCCACTCAGCTATTTCTGGGTCTGTGCCAGGGTTGTTCTGCCAGGTAAAAGTTCTACAGCACAACCCAGCATTGTTGCACTGAACATTTTCCTCATGCTGCATTGTCCCTACAAATTGCATTAAAGCAACATTTTTTGATGACTGTTGATGCACCTACAAGCTTGCTTACTTACAGTAGCTGTAAGACTTATGCTTTTTTTCCTTCAGATTTTACCATGGGTCTGTCCAGCCTGAAACACAGAGCCCTGGCATCAGAAGGGCTATGGTTGAACAGGTCCAGCTGAGTACCAGCCCTTTCCCCTCACTGAGCTGCAGTAGACTCTGGTTGGGAAACAGCTGTGCTGTAAATCGACTACCTAATATGTTAGAAGTGTGAGTGATTTATAACCTCTTGAGACAGGAAGCAAATACTATCTTCATCTTACAGGTGGTGGAATGAAGACACAGAGTTGGTGTCACAACTGTAGCTAAAATTCAGGTTACACGTTATTCTCTGTTGAATCAAAAATGATCCAGAACAGCATTGCACCTAAAAACTTGAAAAAGCATTTGATTTATTTGTTATATTTACACAGTTATCTTTAAGCTAAAATTTGAACGTTTTGGAATGTTTCTGTGTAATCAACTCTAGTTTTAGCCCTTCACACCTTTTTGCTATTTAACAAGTATTTTAATAAAAGTAACTTTTTCCCTTAGCAGGGTGAGTGTATCAGTGTTGAAAGTTCAACTATACAAAGTGCCTAGAAAAGCATTCAGCTCAGTAATTGGTCACTTCATCTTTCTTTGAAATCTCTTCATCAAGTCTTGTAATAAATAAAGACTAATACCAACATGACAACGCTGTTTTTTCAAACTGTTCATTTGCCAATTTTAACAAGACAAAGAAATTAATACTTAATGTGGACACTGTTTTACCAAAAAAAAAATAATAAACCAAACCCCCAAGCAAAAACCAACACCCCAAAACAGACAAAAAGAAGGACAAAGGAACACACATGGAATGATGAAAAGGAACAATGATACTGCACCAACTTTAGGTCTCTCTTCCTAGATTTTGATCCATGTAATTAGGTATGTATGAATTCAGCAAAAAATTGTGTCCAGATACATGTGTAGCAATTAGAGTGAGTCTAGAGCTGCAGACTGCTTCTGAGTCCTTCTGACTGCTGCTTGGGAGTTCCCCTCTAAGACAGCAGGTTGCTGTCAACTGCAGGAATAATAAATAAATCAACATGTTGATTCTACATTTTGCTGACCAACCCTTCAAAAAATTGTTCATACCATTCTTCTATGCACCATTCTCCTATATAGTAAATACACTAAGTCTTCGAAGTACTTGAGTCTTTAAACACAACTAGGCTCAAGTACTGAAACTATGTATGAAAAGCAATCAAGAACATTCCCTGATTTGTTGTGGTTAACTTGGGATTATTGCATCTCCTTTTGCAAGATGTATCAGCCTTGTGTTGAGTGTATAGAAGTCACATTAAGGAAAAGAAAGAAGAAAAAAAAAAACCACAAACATGCTAAGTGGATAAAAGGTCTTAACAGCTACAATCTTGGCTAGACCATCTCTTAACAAGCACATCCTGTTTTCTACAGAAATTAGCTAATTGTGTCATTCTGGCTGTAGCAGTACTGGTTGCCCCCTCAGCTGCTCATATGACAGTCTGTGTTTATATCAACTTTGCTTCATGTGTAGAACAAAACATTTTTTCTCATATTTGATTTCATATCTGCTTGGTGGGCTGATGTGTCAGCCAGCAGGGCTTAACAGATACATTTAATACAGGAGACTGAGATACAGTATGTTTATTCTTAACTTCTGATAACCTAAGAACTACAAGGAGAGATGCAGTATCCATTTGCTATGATCCAAGACAACCATTTTTAGGGAGGAAAAAGTAGAATAAGTGGTTAACGCTAACACTACATTAGTTCCAAATATTGTTTTTTTCAGTCATGGTAGCTTAACTACTTATTGTCCTTCTGGCCCACTTTGAAGCTGATCAAGGTGACATCTTAAGGTTTAAGGGCTGTTGTTTCATCCAAACCGAAGCAAGTTATAAAAAGCCATGAAACCATAATTTCCCTGTAGGACTTGTTTCGTAGCTTCAGAGTCCATATCAGGTGTAGAAAAGGGATAATGCATCTCAGTTTGCTTACAGGCTAGGAGATCACTTTGAAGTCTGCATATTCCTAACTGCAAACAAAATATAGCACTTTTAACAGGTTATAAATAAACTGGTTTTCAAGCATAGAGCCAGCCCAACAATAACAATACACTATTAAAAAGACCTAAGGCAATGAATTCCATCTCCAATGGAAGAAAAAAAAAAAAAAAAGGAAGAAAAAGAACTGTGCAAACAAGCTTAAATCTATTTCTTTTGTGCCAGTGTTATAAAATGTAGATTTCAATAAAGCCTTGACCCAAATGCCAGGACTTGTGAAAAGAATCAGAACAAAACTGGTTACTTTATTTAGGAAAAAAATACTCTTACCTTGCTGCTAATAAAATTGGATACACGCAGTTTAAACATTTACAGTTGCTGTAACACTTTACACAATTCCTATATAAGGGTGTAAGAACAAACATTAAAAGACAACGGTGGGTCAAGGCTTTACATTAAAAATAACAACCTACTTTTCTATAGTCTCTAAAATACTATGTTTTTTCCAATATTTGCAGCCATTCAGGAATATTTTTTTTTTTTATTAGGAAATGTATACTTTGTGCATGATCTCAATTCCTAATTCCTGGCTCTTTGGGCTGAATGACAAAAGGATCAAACCCATTAAAGTGGATGGTCTCCTTGAAGGTTTGGTGGAGAAACCCTGGCTCAGTTAGTCTCATATGATGAAAGCAGTGCTGCATCCACTGGCTCCATGCAGGATGGACAGGTAAAGGATCTCATCAACCAGTCATCTATACAGTCCAGGTGGTAAATGTGCATGCACGGCAGAAATCGGATAGGGTCCCCATAAACAAAGTCCATCATACAAATGACACATCTGGGGGGAAAAAAGAAATCAGAGAAATATTGAAGCTGCTGTTGCCACGCTGGCAATTAAAAGTAGTGTGCTATCTACTCCTGGGTATGCTTGAGTCAAACTTTTAGTAGTTGGAGCTACGGTGAGTTCTTAGCTCTGTCAGTGCTGGCTCCACCAAGCACTAGATGTTTTTGCTGTTTCCTTTGTAGAATGGTTACCATGCTAGCAAGGGCAGGAAGCCTTTGGTAGGCATGGTGGGGCATCTCAGCAGAGTGCCTAAATGAGAAAAGGTAAAAGGGACCCCTAAAAGTGAAGAAGTAACATGAAGTTATTTCCCCATGAAGAGAGGAAAAAGACAAACCCTCTAAGGGCATGAGTTATATGGGTCAGGAAAGTTAAGGTTCACCTGCAACTGGAAAGAGCCTTCTGCATGGGTGGGTTTTTTTCAGCAAGCTACATTATCTTACAGTCCCTGAAGAGAGGGTGAAAGCAGGAGGACAAGATGAGGCTTCCCAGGGCAGTACCATAACCAACGCCACAGCCCCATTAGTTCTGTTGGGTGTCTGTAACTTACTCTCTGATCTTCTTCTCGGAGCCGTCTCTTCCAGGGTCGTAGACTCCTTTAGGTAGATGCTGAATAAGGCCTATCCTCTGCGCTATTCTGATCTGCTCCTCTTCTGTCAGCTGCGTGGCTAGCCGAGTCTGGCTAGGGGTCGGGTGATAAACAGGAACAGGGACCTGCTCCTAAAATTAAAATATTTCCGTTAGAAAAACCACAGCGGCTTTCCTAGCCTTGAGTGGCACAGCACAGGCAGTGCATTTCACTCTCCCTCTCAGTCCCACAAATGTTTGTAAGATCTCCCATGCCTACTTTGCAATTTTGGGGCTATAATTATATTAAAAATGGGATAAAGAATTGAGGCCAGTATCTCGAGCAAGGAGCTGCTTGTGGTTGTTCCATGCAAAAGCTTTTTATCTCCAGGAATCGTTCATACATGAAATACATGTAGAACAAACTCCACATGGCAGCAGGCAACTAAACCTCACAGGCACCTGGTTAACTCCTGAGATGCTGAATTAAACAAGGTGATGGCTGAGGAAGAGCCCCCAATATTTGCAACAAAAAGTAGATTTTTTTTTATATTTAGGAAGGATTGTGTGCAAAGATGAGGACAGTGCCTAGTTAGAGTTTTAGAAAGGAAGGTTTTATTAGTTCTATAATAACTAAAATTGATCTGAACTGTTCTAGGCCACACAAGCTCCAATCCAGAATTGTAGATTTCATTCCTTTGCCTTTAAAAAAACTGTCACCTGGACAATAAAAAGAATAGTTTAAGTCATCCAACTTTTACATTTGTTCTCATACATTAGTATGATTTTACAAGTTCTCTCAATCTGGACCCCAACTGCTGTATGTTTAAAGCACGTATTTCCCAAACAAAAAAATAGGCAACATGTAGGTATTACAGTCTTTCTTCTGCTACCTTCTCAAAGCTTCTTTTGAATATTAATGAACTTCAGATAATCTCACTAGCATTTATATTGACACAGTACTCATTTTACTTGCTTTTCAAGCGATTTTTTGGATGTAAATACCAATTTTGAACAGGAGATGCTGTTAGGACAGTATGGCCAGTAGCCATACATCTACTGTTACCAGGGAGGTGATTTCTTGCAACTGGCCTGTTCAAATAATTCTTCTTAAAAAGAGGAAAAAAACCAAATAAACTCCTGGCTGTTCTGAAAATAAACTGGTGCATCAGAGACACAATAGCATCGATTCATCAGTTCAAAAAATGCAGAAGTTGGTGTTTCAGAGGACACTGCTGCAGGACGAGGGGACTGCAGGAGGTGTGCAGCTGCACGGCGGGAAGCGCTGATGCGGCACACATCCCCTCCCACAAAATCCCCACTGCCCAACTCCACCTCAGGAACATGTGGGCTTTCACTGTCTGTGACAGAGCAACCACCTTCTGAGCATGTGTGCCTGACAGAGCACGGACAGCTGTGGACATCTCCAGGTATTCCCAGCAGCAGGAACCTGGCTGCCTTCCCCTCTCCTGTTCTGTCCTTCCTGCTCCAGCGATGACCCAGTGCTGTGTTCAGCACCCAGCAAAGCCCTCATGCAGCAGTTAACACGTGTAATACTGCGCCTGTAAACCCTGATAAAGCAACTCCTCTTTGGCTGCTAGGACACATGGCAAGTGGGAAGTCAGACAAGTCCTGGAAGGCCAGGAAAAAGCAGCCCCAGGGCACACAGCCCCTTACCAGCCAGTGCTGGGGGAGCCCAGCAGCAGAAGTCCTTACATACGGGAAATGCTCATCAAAATTACAAGTCTGCCTGGCAGTTCTTCTTTTAACACAGTGCCTACCACTTGCAATTCAGCTGTGGGGTAAAATTCAGAGTCTTCATTTAGCTACTACACCAGGATTTCCCCTTCTGATTTCCTAGCAGAACTCTGAGGAATTACGAGAAGGTTCAGCAGACAATATACCAGTGGTTCTGTAAGTTTGATTAATTTCCTGACTACTCTAAACTGTATTTCACAGAAATTACCTAAAGTATTATCTAATTGTTTCGATAAAGAAAAGCAGCAGCAGAAGGCAGGGATGATGTGTCAGGTATTAACACTCTGCATTTGGAGAAAGACATTCCCTTCTTCCCATCTTGGAAAAAAAAAAAAAAAGAAAAAAGAGGAGCAGTGTAACCAACTGCATGCACAGCACAGGCTGGTGCTAATAAAAGCATGAGGGGAGGCTACTGTATTTAATACAACCCCCCTTGGCAAAACCACAACTGCAAGTGATAATACAGAAATACAAGGAAAGGCAAAAACGGGAGGAAGAAAAAAGATCCAAGAAACTCAACGTGTCTGAAAGTAACTGTGGCAACTGACAGAGAATGTCTGTGGCAGAACAGCAGCAAATTCATCAATCACTTCAGCAGAAATTGTACAGCTAAAAGAAACTACATTGAAATAGAATCTGTTGAGAGTTAAAACTATCCCATTTGGACAACTCTGAAATGAGAAATCGGTCACGCCGTCCAACTGATGACTGCTTTGCCTAAATTCTAAACAGTAAATTAACACAACTTTAAAGCCTGTAACAGGCCAAACAAGAACTAAACCTCTTCCCTTTGTTCTAGTCTTCTACAGGCGTTTGCTGTGAGCCACGACTGAGGGCCAATTTGCCTGGGGAACACACATCTGCATTATTGCTGTGCACTTCTTTCCCATGGAGACCTGAAGAACCGAGGCCCAATGGACCCCCAGGCCCCTTCCCCTGCCTAATACACACACGCTCTGCTGACCACCAGCGCTGTGTGGAAAAACTCCTCCATGTCTCAGGTTCCCTCCCAGCAGAGCCACCACCCTGTGCTACATGTCTGACACGACCCATTGAGGCGGGAATTTATAGTTGCCAGCTGTGGGCTTCTACAATTTCACATATTAGACAAGAAGCTCTTGTCAGATAAGCAACTCCAGGTGAAAATGGCGTTGACTTTCACCATGTCGTCTTCATACTTGTGAATATTAAACACTGGGGCTGGTGTGGCTGCCAAGCTGTTGTGAAAAAAAATGCATGAACTGTACTCCTGTAAACAAAACTGGGTGACCACTCAATACCCAGGATCCGGTGCACTTCCTTAACACGCTGTTGGGTGGCACTTCAATCTCACCTCCCAATTACTACTGCCCAAACACAGCTAGCAGCCCACTGGATACAAACATACCAGTAAAATGGAAGAACACAGCTGCACACATCACAAAGAGTCAAATTATAAGGTACACCAACAATGACCTTCCAAACCAGTCCTCTCCCCCCCAACAGATAAAAAGAAAAAGTATGTTTATACCTGTATGATACTGAAAATATTTCACACCGTTTATTCATGAGAATATGAGAGCCCAGACTTGTGACTCAGTCTGTTGAAGTGACATTTGGTATCCCCAGAGGACTCAAAGCAAGAGATGGAGTAGACTGCATGAAGTGCTCCCTATGCTAGACCCTGACCACCACCCACCAGTCGAGCTGGGCACCCACCCAGGCTGGCCCTGCACCAGCAGCTGCATCCTCTGGCTTCTTCACTACCACATCTCTGAAGCATTTTGGGAAGTTCAGCTCATCTGACAATCATTTCGAGCCACCTGTAAAGACAGAGCAAGGTCCTGCCTCTGCAGGTTTATCTTTCACAGTTTGTAATGGCTTCGTTTTATTGACCCACATTAAGGCAAGGTCCTGCTCACTCCAGCATGGATATTCAAGGGTAACAACATGAGGATTCAAGACTTCAGTCCACTTACATTTGTAGCTAGAGCCCCCCTGACCTGTATACATATAAAATATTGTATTACTCAAGTAATTCTTATTTACTCCACAGACAAGCACAAATTTATTGCTCATGTCTCACTTTTCCCTTATCTACCATGGAAAATGTTTTGGCAGACAAAACTGCAAAATACTGAACACTACTAGCCAACGTCTGCATTATTTATCATTTGATAAAGGTGGCAGGCATTTCCAACTACAATGAAATTTCATGTTCAATCTATTCCTCCATGCAAAAAGAAACTTTAAAAGGCCAAAACAAACAATAAAAACTATATACTCATGTCAGGCAATGAAATAATCGCTTTCTGGCACTTAATAGGCTTTAATATATTATTTCCCCCCCACATGAATTTAGTAATGATGAACCATCTCAGATGGCCACAGTCCTGGAGATATATAACTTCTTTCTTCTTAAAAAGTAGGTGGCATCAGCATAAGTTTCCTTGGCTTTCTGTGCACAGAAATCATTCCTTCCTAATGTTTATTCAGCCCTTAAGCAACAGCATTAATTTAGACTGGAGGACTGCAGTGGGGTTTGTGTCTCCATCTCACTCTGGCTCCTCCTCCTTTGGGGGGGGGTGGGGGTGGGAATCAGAGGGCATCTGGAGGTCTGCATTTTTCACTTAGAAGGAAAATAAACGTTTTCACACATCAACGGCCCAGACACTGTTTCTGCGTGCAGATTCCCAAGCACATTTTGGGTTCTTGCCTAGAAAAAGAGGTTTCTCATCAATACAACTTACCTTCATTACTTATGCTGCTGTAAATCTGCTTTTCTCTTGTTTTACAGCATTTTCATCGTGTTTTTGCAAGTGCAATGAATTGGTAATACTCTGAAAACAGGTCAGTGGTAGATCAGAAACTCTTAATCCCTGGATAAAGATTATTTTAAGATCCCTCTACGCCACGTATCAGCAGTGCGTTATGGGGGCTTTTGTTTGTTTGTTGTTTTTAGTAATTGCAGCAACCTGCACAAATTATCCTTTCGAGGAGGTCAAAGGTCAGATGAATAATTCATAACATCTAATAGTTCCAGAGGTTAAGGCTTCACTGCTGCCCTCAGATGCTGTCTGCAGCCACCTGCTTTCCATTACTGGCCGCTTTGCTCAGTTTCCATCTCTAAATTTTCTTCCTCATCTGATCTAATGCTCTAAGTGTGTCTCACCCTGGGATATTTATTTGCATTTTAACGCCAGATCACCAGCCTATCAGTTAATTCAGCCCGACAAAGGAGACAAACATCCTTCTAGCTCTGTATATCCTCAGTCTTTTTTACAATTTTTTTAAATACCAGAAGCTGCAGCTCTTGTGCTCCTTGCAGTTGCCACCTCATTAATTAATGCAAATATAACAGTTCCATTTGAATTTCCCTAGCCGTTCCCACAGCTCTTTTTTGAAATCCCTTCAGCATGCAAATGTCTTTTTTTTGCAACATGCTGTCTGAAAGCAGCTGCCCGGGTTCCCACACAGCTGCAGCAGGGCCACATATGCTTTCCTGCTCCCCAGCCCTCAAACACTGCTCTGAAAAGCGGCCTTTCTGCAGCTCCAACAAGATCTTTCAAGCCTTGCTGCCTCCTGGCTTTCTCACCTCTAAGGTGAGATGCTTAGCAGGAAGGCTAATTAACTCATCTAGACAAGAACAACTTCAGTTTATAGATGTAAATTCAGGAGGTGAGACCAAAAAAAAAAAGGTGCTTTTTGCTTTCTTTGCAAAATCCCTGCTGAATTTTATGACATTTTCTCTCCTCGCTACTTTATTACTCATAAGGAACTTGCTGGAATGATGGTCCAGGGGCCTTTTCTGGGAATGCCATTCTGATCTGGGTGAAAAGACTCAAACTCCATCCATATACGAATACACATTCTGAAATAATATCCTCCCCCAAGACACATTACTGTAAAACCACTCGCCATTATAATGTGCATTATACGACAACTCCAGCTTACTTTAATAATCCTTAGAATATTACGAGCAGCCTGCCAACTATAAAAACCTTTTTCTGCCATGCAGAAGAGAACAGTTCATTTATAAACCTGGACACCAGCTGCTATAAAACATCAGGTAATGTAATCTTTTATATTCCTGCTTCCAGGTAGCAGTCAGTATAAATAACTGCTGAACACTTACTCTAAAAAAAGTCATTCTGAAATAAAATTCCCCTCCTCTCCTCTCTCCCACTGGGAGGGGACACCTAGGACAGACAACCAGATCAGAAACACATGTGCACAAGAGGAGCTCTTCTGGCACAAGGTGGAATCTAAAGCAGGGGTTTGTCTAGCAGACCCCATTCACTTAACAGTAAGAGAGTCAGAAAAGAGATTAAACATTAAATTAACGTATGAAGCAGAACTGTAACTGATCCTTTACCAAATTTTCAAGAATGCCAAAGACTGATTCCCTTTGTTTATGTGAAAAGATCCAAGTAGTTCTCTTCCAACAACAAACAATATGTTTCAAAACAGACTCTGCAGTGCTCTAACTACACGCTCACCTTTACAATACAGTTCTAAGTCCTTGCATTTCTCAGGATTCCCACATTCCTCCCTAAGACAACTAATCACGCAAGTTAAATTTTGAATGTATGTTTAGTTCATCTGGAACTTTAAGGCTAATAAATGTATACTTAATTTTTAAGATTTATTAATGGATTGTTCTGCTACTGCTTGCTGGAGAGAGGTGCTTTTAACTGTTCGTGACCATTTCAAACGAAACCACTGTACTTTTATTTTGTTTGATATATTTATTCCTTTTAAGTTTGACAGCACAGATGAACACAAAAACCAAACCCACAACATACAAAATTTTACATCTCAGTTTTCCCTTTGAAGTTTTCTCATTTAAATACTAAATAGATAATTTTCATGCAGAAATAAAAGCGTGCCCTGGCATCTTACTGGTCCATAACCAGGGGGGAGACTCCAAAACCCAGTAAGGGCCCCTCTGCACGAGGAATATGCTCAGGTTCATGTACTTGTTTCCCACCAGGACACTCTTAAGGGAAGACTGATGATAACCCTGGAGTGGTAGAAATTGGGCATTGTAGATATGGTCAGTAATTCATGTAACAACAGACAAGAAATGGTCTGCAACAGAGGAGAGGAACCTGCAGAATCTGCACAGTGTTTCCCCAGCTGCCAACCCCAATTCAGCAGCAGCAGCACCACGCAGGTTGAGTCAGACACCATTTTCAAGGTTTTTTTGTGAATGCCACAGCGGCTCCACACTGAGGGCCTGGCCTCACTCATTCCTAAAACTGCAAAATCGTCCTTTGCCTTTTTCACAATTATTCCACTGAAATTACTGAACGATAAATCTGAAGAGCTGGAAAAGATAAGCAACCATGAAAGAGAATGAGTCCTGGCAGACGACTCTTAAAATACCTCCTGTGCCCTGAGCTCAGCTTTGCTCTCAAAACCAGGGCTGGGGGCAGAGAGAGAGGAAGTACAAACTAGACACATCCTGCCTGCTGCTTTACTCCAGACAGTGACAAGGACTACTAGGTAAAGGGACTTTTTCAAGTGTCTTACCTGTGCTGTCACACAAAACCAGAAAGATACCTACCTACTGCCAGGTAAATACTCTGTGGTGCCTCTTTCAGCTTAGCCAGTGCAAACCCAGCCATACCTGGCTAATGGAAATCACCTGCTGCTCTGTAATTTGATTAACCATCAGTGCAAACCTAAATACAAAAGATTAGCAAGCAGTTGTAGGGGAAAAGCAGTAATTAAAAAGCAGTAATTAATCCCTGGAAGCACACGCTCCTGACACAACCAGACAGGTTTTACATTTCCAGGCTGCACAGCAGGTTTCTCTGACTCAAGGGCCATATCCTACGGTTCCACTAGCTGAATTCTCGTTCACCAGCTTTGTGTCAGTTTTAGCTGCCCTTGTTCCTTTCTCCATCAAACATCAGGGTGTGAATTTCTTCAGGAAAGTGGGTGACACATACACCAACACATCCCAGACCATCTAATTGCCCACCAGAGAACTGACTCCATCTCTCCAGAAAGCCCAACTGACAGCTCCACTTACAGCATCAGGCCACAACTGAGGGATAAAGAAGTCTCCTATTACAGCTCCTAGCATGTTTACTTTAATAGGTTATTTTTTCTATAGGGAGGGAGAAGATCCATAAAGAATTTACAAAATATTCATGGTTTTCTGCCAAGCTGCTGTAGTGAGCAAAGCCAGGAAAGACCAGTTGCCCCTAAACATCAAATTAAGGATACTCAGGCAGAAAACAGCTTCCTGAGAGAGCTGCACACCCCAAGGACTACAAAGCAAAGCAGCTGGGTAAGGAGAAAATCTAGCAAAAGAGGCCAGCAGTCATTTCTTCTGCAGCTGGTGGTAGAAAAACAGCTCATGTATGCGGATCATCCTACCCCACAAGCAAACCACAACATCTGCATTATTGGTACATGTTCTCTCCTCCTTATGCCAAGTGGTTATCTTTGCAGAAACCCCTGCTTACGCCTGGCAAGCGCAGACAGTTATTATAGTGCTATATTACTCAAGCAAGATAGTTGCTGGAGAAATTAGATTTAACAATAAATAAAAACATGAAGTTTTGGGAAGAAAAAAAAATGGTCCTGTAGTGGAAGGGGCTGAAAACAAATGCCTCTGGTTCCTCTGTTGAAAGGTACAGAGTGAACCTACTGTGTCCCATTCACTTACTGCTGTGGAACTGCTGGCTAGCAGGAAGCACAAATAAAAAAGAACACCCCAAACAAATAAATCCAGTTAACGTGTTTTTTGGAGGCTGCATTCAAGCACGAGAGACAAGGATGCACTTCTGAGCTATGATGGAAAAGCTGACAGAATGCTAACGGTCCACACAGAAATAGCAGAATCGTTCTCACTTCCTTCAGGCACACATTTACTTTTTGGAAAGGGCAAAGCGTCAATCAGTGTAACTTGTTCATAGTGTAAGTCAAAGGGATAACAGCTAAAAGCACCAGTATTGATCATCCTGGATAGCATGTAAAGTCTGCAGGCAGACTGGACTCTGGGCATGTCCTGTATGCAGTGCAGCAAACAGGCTTGCTGCCATCTGCCCTGCTTGTCCCATGATCTCAGACACATGTGGTTTGTCCCAGACACCGTCCCCCATGCGCACCCACCCAAACCACTCGCTCAGAAGCTTTGACTCACCTCAGGGTACAGAAGACAAAAAAGCTTAAGCTCACACGTGCTCCTGAGACAGAAGCTTGGCTCAAATCTCCCGTCCCGTAACCCCCAAAGCATTGTGTCACTCGGACAAGTCCGTGCAAGTGCTTGGTATGGATTGCTGGGCACCCAGGCACCCGATGGAGAGTACAGGCATACAGGTGGCTTCAGGTGGGCAGTGTAATGCCCTAAGAACAAGTAATGGTGCACACCATGCTCTGAACTGGCTACTGAGCCCTCACACTCAGTGTAGCTGAGCTAAGCACACGCAACCACTACTTACCTCCTGGTGCCATTTCGGGGAATTTGGGAATCAGGGTGCAGCTGACTCCAGCTGGTGTAAAACTGTGTGGCCTCTGAGCCATGGGTGCTGCCACTGCCCTTGCACTGGCTCTAGTCGCTGGCTGAGAGGCCACTGATCCGACTGACTCTTCACCTCATGAAAAGCAAACAAGCCATTACCATCGACTGCACGATCACTACAGCCACTGAAAAGCTGGGAAGAGGCAGCCAAGAGAGAAATGGAGGAGTGCCCCTGTCAGGGACCTCAGCCAAATATGAAATCCTGACTCCAAACACTTAAAAAATAGCAAGAGTGCTAAAACTTATCTTTTGGCAAGAATTAGGTCAGCTTCAAGGCAATTCTAGGAAAAAATGGCCTTTCTGAGTACTGAGGAACAAGGTGGCAAAATTACAGAAATCAGCCTTAATTGGCCAAGAGGAAAGGCTGAGGACAAAGGGCCAAAACAGGGAGTAAACACCAAAATGCACATAAGCCAAAGACACGAGCAATCAATCAGGAGAGGACTGCTGACCTATACTTACAGGCTGTACTCCCACACGTAAATACAAGATGTACATACGTGTACTTAGAAGTGCTAGTTTGAGCTACTAAGAACAACATATAGCAGATAAATATTATGCATAACTAGGAATGTATGTGAGAAAAAGTATCTAGTGAGTAGGATATCAAAAGACCAGTGAAATCCAGTGATAAATGATGTCATCTCTAGGCTCAGCAGATGGTGTTACCGGAGCGTTATCGCTCAGCGACGCAGCAGGCACCTCCTTGGGCTCAGAGGGCTATCCAGAATGCAATTTAACAGCTCTGCCTAAAGCAAGTTTCAACTCACATCCCAAAACCATCGTACCAAATGCAACTCCTCATAGACCAAGTTCCTAAAACAGGATTTAAATAAACACAACAGCCCCAGTTGGAATGAGAACATCATCCCCCCGTGGATGGGTCTTCTGGGAGGTATCAATTTAGCTTCAGATAAGAGGTAACACAGATAATGAAAACAAACAGGCAGATTAACAGTAACTATCTCAGATCATTTACCCCGATGTACTATGCTAGGTGACAACACAAAATACTTTTCAGGAGCCACACAGTTGTAAGCAAGCACCAAAAAGGAGGTTTTTAAGGGGACAGTAGTTCTTTTTATAGAGATACAGTCTGACACCCAATGAAAACACATAGAAGCAGCAACATAGGAGAGGGCTTCTGCAAACCTTGACAAGAACCTTTCCCTTCATCAGGGAACGGGTAAAGAACGTCTGATGAGGCAGAGCACCACTGCCAAGCTGCACTAGCCCGGGAAGGTGGGCTAGCAACTGGCTCCCTCCAGCAACGTCAGCCAAGTAGAAACCTGATGGAGAACTTTCCATCAGGCCTCAGAGTGAACAGGGACTCAGCAGAGTGGAAGTCTCACAGTATGCAAACCTCTGCCAAATCATAAAGAGAGGAGAGAAAACAGATTGCTTTACTGAGGATAAATGACTTGGGGGAAAAGAGTGGTAACAGTCCACATCCTATTGCAGAAAAGCTTCAAAAAGCTGATGGGTGATGAGCTGGGTCTGCATAACCACAGAGCAAGAAAACCTGAAGCAGAGAAACTGCTAGCTCGGTGCACCTGCTTTGAGATCGTGTCAGCAAAGCAGCCCATGACAGCAGGGTTTGTTTCAAAACTCAGGAATCTGTGTTATATACTTCACTTGATCATAACTTTGTACTCAACCTGAAATACTTTAATTGCCTTTCTAACAAAACCATCCTTAATTACAAATGCTTGCTCCAGCAGGAAGCTGCCACACCTTGGCAGTTTGATGGTACACTCAGATCCACAGGCCTTTTTATTTTCTTAATAGCATCCAAATGTCTATCACAGAGTGGATGCACCTAAGATCCAGGTATGTGGCTTGACATCTCAGCCTAGGCAGGGAAGCAGGGGACTGGGCTGTGTAGAGGCGGCCAGGAAGCTTTTTGAGGCCAATTAAAGGATATAATCAATGCTGTGTTTTGCAACAGCTTAACCACAGCTTTTTTTTTAAGCACGTCTCTGCATTAGCCTGCTAGAAAGCCACAGGCAGATGAAGCCTCACATATGTGAAGGACACACAGTACACCTGCCATACCTTAGGGCACCTCAGATGCGGGACAAGTCTCGGTGTGCAGCTGTCCCAGGTGTCACCAACACCAAAGTGTTGATGATGATGATGGCAAGGACTTCCCCACTGCTCACCCAGCCAATGGCTCCTCCCTTCCACCAGATCCTGGGCAACCGATGGGGGAATTTCTACCATTGCTTCCACATTTTGAAGCTGAAGCTGGAAGTGGGGTTTGAACTGAGGTACCAACAGCACCCTGAAACGCGGGGCTGTACTCAAGAGGTTTCAGCGCAGCCCAGGGTGCTGCATCTTAAGGACGTGGTCACCTCTCCCAGGCACACACTTGCTGCCATCTCCCACTTCAGTGAGAATGAACACACCCAAAAAATGAGATTCAGCTATTTGTTTAGCATCATTTGATAATAACATTAATTATTGCAACTCCAAGTTAACGAGCAGCAGCAGTAAACAGCCAGAGGCACCGATTCAGGCTATCGGCTCATCTCAGCTGGTCATTTATTCATCTTAAAGGAATGTTTCAGGCATTCAACAATTATTACTAAATCTCTTGGCTTGTGTTTTTTTTTCTTAAGCTTTTTTCTTCTCTACCTAAAAGCAAGGAATGACTGTATGAACATTAAGGCACAGTGAAGCCTGACAAAGCTCCACTTTCCAATGCAGTATTAGCAGTGAACACAAGGGCAACACTTCTATTTTTTCCAGCAAGTCTTGTCCTCACAAGCAGTGACTCTGCATTTTTAGCTCACAGGGCAGGAATCCAAGTGTGATCTCATGCAACTGTCAAACCTCTTCTAACAGAAAAGAGGCCTGTGCCAAGGACAGGTAGAAAAATCATAAGTAGCTCTCTCAGGAGTTGGTTATGCAAGCAAAATATTTCCAGAATGTGTTTTTCCTACTTATTTTAGGGTTTTCAATGCACAGAGACAGTTCAATCAGCATCTGGTCTTTTCTTTGTCACCAGAAAAGACATGTTCACTTCACTGCTACGTACAAGACACACAGCCAGTTGGACAAGCCACACACATCTAGTTTCATGGATAAGTAAGGTACAAGGTCCTTCACTAACTGTATAACCAACGACCTGCCTAAAAAATATTTTTAGTCTGTGGTATTTTTTTTTTAAATACTCTTCTTTGGACCTTGCCTCTGCTGGTTTCACACTAAAATTACTTGTGTTCCTTTCAGCAGAGGTGCTTTCAGAGTAGGTGGTTTGAATGGGGAACTGAAGCAAGTCCAAGGCTCCTCAAGGGTGAGGGGGAGAAGGGGAGCATGGAGCCCAGGCCAGCCTCTGCAGCTGCCTCAGCTCCCATCCCACTGTGTTCAACCCCAACAGGATGGACAAAAAACTCTGTTTGTTAGGCTGTTTCCCTGCTTACCCTGGCTCCTAGGAAGGCAGCAAAAGCTTTGTTTACATTGAAATTGGCTTTTGAAGGAGAAACTGAGATTTCCACAACAGACTCCTCCTGCTGACTGCAAGTATCAGATAGTAAGATCTACAAATGTCCCCACTCGTACCCCAGTGGCACACTTGGTAAGGATTTCTAATGGAGCAATGACTGTTCTAACTTCAGTATCAGGGACAGCGTAGTTTGCTTTAGCACACACTGTGCAGCCACCACAGCAAAGTGCTGGGCAGGACCAGGCCCACCATGTCACACCTCCACACTGCCAGGGACACAGCACTCAAGCACCTACTTAAGCACTTGCCCAAATTAAGGCTCAGGCTGCTACAAAATCTCAGAAAAACAGACAACTGTTTGAGAGGAAGGACACAAACACAGAGAGGTCATTTTTCTGAATATGGACTGACTGGTTCAAAGACAAAGGCCCATTTCAATCCAACACACCCATGTGAGAGCAGCTGCAAAGTCTGGAGATCTCCAGCCTGAGCTCATTCATACACAATGAGGGATATTTCTTGCTGTGCAAAGTACACCAGACACCTGGAACACCTACTACAGTCATAGATACAATCAGTTCAGGGCTGGCGTTTAGAAGATCACATTAGAAATACAAAGGTTACCTGCACAAATCTAAAAGCACCAACTACCTAAGAAGGTTACCCTGTGACTTTCAAATACTTGAAGTGAGACGCACTGATACGAGGAAACTCCTCAGGCCCTGCACTGAAGTGTAACTCTACTATAGGTGAGTTAAGCATTATTTCTGCCCTCAGTGGCAGAAATGAAAACCTAATGCCATTAACATTATCTTACCCACACTCTTTCAGGCTTTATGGAGATATAAATACTTGTACTTACTGTAGTCTCCTGCCTCAATCTTTAGGGTGGAACAACCATGTCCTGCTACAACCCACAGGATCACTAAAATAAGTTTTGCTAGTTTATACAAACACAAACTGCAGTCATGACGGAACACCCTAGCGGGTAACAACAGTGAGCTACAGGCAGAAAGCTTTGAGACAGTAGAGCTGGAGATATTCAGTATGTTACAGTGGCAAAAAAAAAATACATCCAGCCACAGCAAAACAGCTATCAAGAAAACCCTGGGAGTTTTTTAGGTTTAATTAATGACATTTAGTCTAGAATATGCCTTCTTACCTTGGGAGTCATTAGAGTGTAACTACAGCGCTAACGGTAATAGCTAGATAGGCTTGAAGACAAAAAAAAAAGGTGGGAAGGTTCTTGCTCAGATTTTAACTTCATTAGCATTATCATCAATCACTACAGAAATATTGTAGATACCTTTCTAGAGTTTTTTTTTTTTAGTTCACCATACAGTCACCAAAAGGACACCCATCTTAAATGCACCTCCAAGAGGCAGGAGATGCACCAGAGAATAGTCTGGGAAGCGAATGGCATTCAGTGCCACTCCTCCTCAAGCCTGAGGACCTACAGGACTAAACTCACTTTGTCTCCTTCTGCACCACTGTGGTTAAGTGAAGTCAGTGAAGGTGCTTCCCTGGGCACATTCACAGATTTGCTGAGTAATCTCTGAACCAAACAGGCAAGGTAGCCAGATGATTCTGAATTCCTGTCTTTAGCTGGGATAGCTCCTTTCTTATAGGCACATCACCACCACAGTGAAGACATGAATATAAATTACTGCAGCAAACAATTTTTTTGTTCTTTCATTTGTTGTTTTACATCAGAAAGTAGAAGCAGAAATAAACCAGTAATTTTGGGAGACTGACAGCTCTAGGTACTTCCTTGGGGACAGAAAAGGGCTGGGCATGGCTTTCTCCATGAATTTTGGCAAAAATGAGTCTGACGTTCTTCAAATGAAATCTGCTGAAAGCCACACAGCAAGTTCCCTACGGAGCAATTTCAGACTGGCAGATAAGCTTAAAGAAATTCTCTTTGCTCTGCTGGAACTTTGTACACAAAGTAGCCTTGAAACAGGCCTGGTCCTGATTTTTTTGTATCATTTCACGCACAACACTGCATTCCTGGTGAGGTCTTCAGCATGGTATGGAATGGTTTACTCCAATGAGAGAGGATAAAGGCTAGGAGAGTATGAAAAGGTGGTTGCCCCTTGAACTTCTGAGCTGCAGATTTAAAGTAAATACTGTCTATGACTTTCATTACCAGTCACCACAACAAAATTCTCTGCAAGATGGTGAGCAGTCAGTCAGTGACCCCTCAGTCACTTAAAATATACCCTGCTTTAATTTATTTTTTTTTCCACTGACTATGGATGAGACAGATTTTGTTTTTCAGGAAAACCAAGTTGCTTGGATATCATATGCACTAACAAACTAAAATAGAAGCATTAGCCTAGAAAAAACAAAGGCTGAAAGGAACACGGGACTGATCTCTAAATAAGAGTAAACATCACAAAAGCAGCTGAAGATCTGTTTGGGACAAGAATAACACATGCAAATTTGTCATAAATAATCTAAAAATGTGAAATAACTTCTTGAGCCTTAGTTTTTGGTTGATCATAAGAGGTTCCCTGTAGGAAAAGTAAGGGCAGAGCTGACCAGTGTCTTGTAAAATCATACATTATCTGCAGAAAACAACTTCACTGAGCTTAAGCATAACTATCTGAATGTCTCCTTGTTCACAGATTCCAGAAAACAGTCTAATTCACACATTTGTAAATTTGCAATTTCCAACACTGGACCGAACAGGGCTGTTATCCCAATTAATATAATCTATGATGCAGCACAATAACTAGCAATAACGCTTGTCATATTTAACTCAAAGCTCATTTAAATAAAATACAGAAGGTAACACTCATTAAATCTGAGCCTCATTTTCTTGAAGCTATTATAAACATCTACAGATGTTTATACATTTTCCATTAGCAATTCTGGTTTGATCTCTGCTAGGTTTTCCATAGCTCACTGATGGAATACACCTCCAGCAGAACAAAGGTTCTTGGCCAACCCTGTTTCCTGCAGCACAAGCTAAGGTAGAAGCAAGAGAGAAGGCAGGGCTGAAAAAAAGACCTTTTATAAAGTTTATTCTGCTGACTCTATGCTAGTTGGAAGTCTTAGCACATTCTGAAATGTCCAGCTTTACAAACCCACTTGTGTTGCTTGAGTAGCACCGGGCAGCTGCCCCACTGGCAAGGATCTGGCCTGTGGTAAGCAAAACGTAAGGTCACCCGTGAACAAGCGTATGTGGGATTATTGTACCCTATGTTGATACATAGGTGCTTTATTGCTGGAATGTGGTAACCATTCTGCATCTAGGATTTAAAAAAATATAAGCATCTTACTTCAGTTTCATGTGTTACTTAAGTCTTTTTAAGGGAGAAAGGGCAACAGCTATTGGTCTACTTTAAACAGTTACGTTCTGTCCAGCTGAAATGCACCTCTGTATTCAAATGGAAACCTGGCCAGCGTCTTCTGTGAAACAAACCCAGGGAATGTTTGTGGCAGCAAGCAGTCTCATTCAGAAAACTATTTCTACAGCTTTGCAGCATCCCACAGCCCTGACAATGTGCTGGGCTGTTTGCTTACCAGTCACCAACAAGGACGGGTGTCCCTCACTGCCCCAGCAGCCTCACCTCCTGCAGCTTTTGGGCTTCTTTTGTAGGTCTCTAGGCCAAAAATTAAGCCTGTCCTGACTCAGTTTAAGATATACCAAAAAGCTGCAAAGCTGGTGTTTACTGCTTGTGTTCAGCATTCCTAGTTCTGAATTCAGAAAATTAAAGGGAAAGGTACTGAGCAAGGGGATTCAAGCTATGTAAGAGCAAGGTATTACCACAGAAGTGGCAAGGGTTGGTAACACTGTGTAAGCAGACTCATGAAGAAGCAGCAAGATTTGCTGCTCAAAGTGTATTTCTTGAAACAGGGTTTTGTCCTTCTATTTGCTGTAAACAAAACTGACTTCAATAATAGAAAACTCATGGCCTCTCCTGAGGGGCACCAAACTAGAACAGGGAGCCACAACAGGACAGGCAAATCAAGGTGGGCAGCTTAGCTTCTGATCTTGCATAATTCTACAATTTCTTAATTTTGAATGTTTTAGACAACAGGGAGGCTGTTAAATTAAAAGCCACATACACTGGCAAGTCCTCACTTACATACACACAAAGGTAATCAAACTCCTAACAGCAGTGACAAAGCTTGCCAAGTTATGTTCAGACTTTGGAAACCATCCATGGAGTCATAACTGGAAGGCTTGTGTGAGGAAAGAGGCAGAGCAGCATCCCACAATGCAGATGAATGATGTTACTGTAGTCAGCTCTGTCCCAAGGGCTATCACAGTCTGCTGCACAACATGAACAGGCTGTGAAAGTCCTCACCCATTCCTGTACTTACCAAATCTACTCATGAACTGTTAGGCAACATTAATGAAGCATCTTTAAAAAAGAAAATAGTGAGGAAAAGCATCAAAGTGTCTTTCATGGAGGTTGTGGTAGACAGATTTATATTCTTTTATGTTTTGTTAGGGCTTTTTTTTTTAAGCAGAAAGATCCCATTTAAGAAAAACAGAACTAAGGCTTTGTTTACATCAGAGATTTGTCCTGAAGCAGCAAAATCCCTCCAGCCGAAATCATCACCCCACTGAAGTTAGAAATGGCACCTTTAGACTGCATTTCATGTACAGGCAATTCCCAAATACACTCAATGGCCAAACCAGTATCAGACATTCATTCTGTGCATGCTCTGGTATCCAGTTAAGCCCCAGTATATCCTTAACTGCAACATGGAGAAGCCAAAACTCCTGTAATACTTGGTGGTAATAGCTTGCATCTAACACCTGACACCTTTAGACCTTTCCAGAGATGTCAGAAAGTAAAATGCAATATATAGATTGCTAAGAGTGCAGATAAATCCTGTCTCCACCAGGAAGTCAGTTTGGTTCACTAAGCTGACAGGAAGAAAATAAGAACAAGAAAACCCATTTCAGACACTTGAAGGGTATGAGCTGACTCACTGAGCAATCAGATAAGCACCGCAGCCACCACCAAGAGTCTGCGAAGCACGTGGCTGCAAGTGGAAAACAGGAGGGAAAAGTGAAGTTTGATCTGGTTAGATCAGACCTCCTTGTGCCAGAAACATGGATGCACACAAGGCAGATCATGAGGAGCTGCGTTTTTGCCTGGTTTCAGCTCGTGGTCTGCTGAAAACTGAGATGTCCCTGAGCCTCTCTGTTGGCCTCAGCTGCCTTCACTCCCAAGCAGTGTCTGCCAAAACCATTGTTTCTAAGTGCTGGAGCAGACTCCTGCCTCAAATCAAGTTGAACAAATGCTGATGCCAGTTTCCCCACGTGCCTGAGGTGTACACACCCCAAAACACAGGCACCAATGGTCTCCACTGGCACCAGTCCCTGGTGTGGTGAAATCCCCAGGGGAGGAGTACTTGGTGGTGTCAAACAGCAGCACTTTCTTTAGGGATACAGAAAGTACCCTTCTCTCTCCAGAAAAGCTGCAGAAGCACAAACAGCTCATGTTGCTGACATACTGACTCAGATATACCCCCCTATTTTTAAAAAAATGTCTTATGCTGACAAAGGCATGGACTAATTTCCCTCGGCCTACAGTACTCTTCACTGTTTCACTGGTTATCCTGAAGTGGAAACATTTGTCTGATCCCTCAACACCAACAGCCTGTTTGGTAGCATCTGTTACATAGCTGTTACTACCATTTTCCCAGTTTTTGCCTTCCAGTAACAATGCTGTCACACCAGCAGTGCCTGCATGGTGAAATCTTCATCTGCATGATCCAACCAGAGAAAAGAACACATTGACCCCAGGACACCACCTCCCGAGTCCACTGCAGAAACTCCTGCCAGCAGGAAGGTGTCATCCAATTCACTCATTAACCAAGAGATAATTGGTTGTTAATCAGCCACAGCACATGGAGGAGACACAGAGACGTGAAGTTCTGTATGTTGCAGCTGGGAGTTGGGACATCTGACCTTCACTGTGCTGGAATCCAGGTAGTAGCATCTGCTTAAGACATATTTAACAGACCCACAAAAAAGAGGAAAGATAAAATACCCTTCTTTCCTACCTCAGCCTAAAACTATAGCTCTTTTCTCCTCAGTTCATCAGCTCAGTGTAGGTGACAACTCCATGAAGACACTTCAGGAGAAGCTATTTATGGTGAACTTTTCCCCAGGAAGCTCTAAACCTGGGTTATCTTGCTTCTTCTGGGAGGTAGGAAAAAATGGGTTACTCATTGAACGAAGGAACAGTTTATAGAGGAAAACAAAGATTACTTGGAGCATGAAATTGTGTGGATAGTATTTTTTTCTTTCCTAAAGGATTTTTAAAAATACAACTAGGTAGTCATTAAACATTGTGTCTCTGTATACCTGGCTTCCTCTACTGTAAATCAAGAAACCCACTATATTTACAAAAGAAATGGGCATTATTTGGTAAACATACTTTCAGCAGTTTAGCCACACAAGTAAAATAAATAAAAATTAAATTCTTAGAAATTCCGAAGAGTTTTTCCAAATTCAGACATGATCTAAAATCCCTCCTTGCACCTCATTTTTGGTTTGTAAGTGCAATATACTTCCAAGGATGCCATTTTCTGTGGGACAATCCACAACTACCTCAAGGTCTCCAAATGTATAGATACAACATTACAGAACTCTTTGTGAAACAGACACTAAAGCAATGACTTACTCATATTTCATAAGCTCAATTGAAGATATGTGGATGCAACTGCAATGCAAACCCAAACAGAAAACAACCAGGAAATCAGGAAACATCAGAAACTGGCAATTAACCAAGTACTATTATAAAGCACAAAATAAAGTCTACAGGTGTTAAGGTATTAATTTCAGCCTCTTAACTAAATTGAATTTAGAGCATTAGTTTGTTGATCTGAGACTTTTATACAGTTTCCATTGAATACAGCAGTTCACCACTTTCTGTTAAGCAACAGCACAGACCAAACCAGTTTAGCAGTTTGGTATGTCTGTAGTCCAGCAACACTTGCACCTGTTTGCTCAAAAGCTGAGAGCAATCCCTTCTCTTTCTGAACTTTAAATAAAATTAATTTATTCAGGCAAAATAAATACTGGTCTTAATCTATACTGCAAAGTTATACGATGTCTGAATCACAGATTTCAACAACCACGATAGTAACATGCTGTGATAAATGCTCAGTGCACAGAATAAACTCTGTATCTGGGTTTAATTACAATGATGAGTAAGTCAGACACGGGCATCGTCCCAGAGTAGTCATGCATTATACCATCCCATAGATACGGAAATAATGGAATCTGATGCACTTTGATCTCTTAGATAAGTCTCCTGCAGCTCTGAAACAGAAAGGGCAAAAGCACCCAGCCTCATCCAATCCTCCAACATCCACACACTGAGTCATAAGAGATTTGGATCCTCCACTACCAAGATTCATCTTATGGGAATAAAGTCAAATAAATATTGCTTCATTTCCTTCTGCCTAGAGCTTGCACACAAATCCTCAGGAGAGCCATACAGAGTGATAGTGGTGAGGACTACAGGGAAACTACAGTCTCTACAGCTATATATACTTGGACAGCAGTTCTATGTTATAGATATATTTATGGGTTATATTCTAGTCTGACTTTTTAAAGCAGTTTTGTCATGACAAAAATTAGAAACTGGCAGGATCCAGTAAATTTAACTGCTTTAATTGTGGCCGCAGGATAGCAGATTCCTTCCTTTTGTCCAAACCAGCAGTGAATTATTTTTTGCTTACTACTGGACTTCATTACATTTTATTAGTCATAAACCCAGAGTTTCCTTAATGCTTCTAGGACCTCTCTCTAATGGCACATGGGCTAGCTACAATCCCAAGCTCTGGAAAACTCAGCATTGCCAGCCAGCTGAGATTTGTCTTTGAGAATGAGGTTTGTCCCTCCGTGTGCATTTGGCCTTGGAGCTCAGTGAAGTACATACAAGTTCTGCTTCTGAACTGTACCTCTGGAAATACTAATTGCTCCAAGTGGGGAAAAAAGCAGATGAGAGGGCACAGAGGCCTCTCCAGTGTGCAAAAAATACCATCAAGGGAAGCAAGTTTCAGTATTGCAGGGATAATAGTCTGCACATTCATCACTGCATGCTGGGGCTAAGGGAGGAACTGAATTTCCTGAGTCACAGTTTCTCTTATTCCTCCCACAGTTTCAGTCCTCCCCCAGGCACTTCAGGTCTACATCATCCCTACACTAAACTAGTGGCTAAAAACAGAGGCAGGATGAAAAGGCTCCAACATTAGCCCCGCTCTCGACACGACGGGGCGCGCAGGCGTGCGAAGCAGAGAGCAGGTGTAAGCACCCTGGTGGGTCAGCAGAAATGCCCAGTGTGATGAACCAGCTGGTTGTGATCTGGCTGACGCAACTGCAGCTGAAAGGATGGGTCTTTTATCTCCTCCTCCAGTTGCTGCACACATCTGCTGTTTGTCCGTGCCACTGCGCGTGGATCGTGGCCCAGCAGCTTTTATGCCACTGGCATCCTGAGTTTCTTCTTCTTAACTGAGGAGAAACAGAGCGGCCTCCTATGGAGGGCTGGTAGATAAAACAACCACCCTCTGTAACTGTTTGGCCTCTTGGAAGTTGTTTCATTAGTTCATAGGAAAGTCACAGTTGATTTGCTTCAGTCCATTCCACAGATCATTATCTCTTCAAAACATAAAACTGGTTTATTTTCTGTGGTTCATCAATCGAAGTCCAGATGTAGGACCAGCCACAGCTGCTGACTGCAGAAACAAACCAGTGGTGCACAGGGAAATGTAAGAGCTTCCTAAACACACGGTGGTCCTAGATTTTGGGAAGGGCAGCACTGCTTGTTTGGGTTGGCTTGCCTGAAGGAATGCACGATCTCCCAGCATAAGGAAGATTAATCATCCTGATTAGGCAAGATTTCTTAATACCATCTCCATGGCCTCTTCATTCCTACTAATTGAGCATCTGGAACGCAGGCTGCCAAATAAATGCTGAACTATCAGATTCCAAAACAGATTTCAGACGACTTATCTACTGCCTTAAACAGATCTTCTGATAAAGCTCCCTCTCTACAGCGGCAAGTTTGTCATAAATTCCTGCAGAGGTTCATTTTATAATGGAGGAATATTATTTTATGAAAAACCAATTATCATGGAACCCTTTAAAAAGGGGAATTAAATTACTAAACACGCCTGCACGAAAGATAAACTTTATTACTCCTTTACTCCTCATTTTACAGTGAGGACATGATTCTATGACACTAAAGCACAGACCAACTATGTGATTTGCTAAAAGTTACAGACTAAACAGGAGGCTGAATTAAGAATTATGAATGCTTATGCTATGGCTGCTAGAGTGACTTTTTGGTAGATTTGGGGGGTTTTGTATAGTTTTGGAGGAGAATTGTTCTGTTGGGGTTTTTTTGGTTGAAGTCCACAGTGCAGTTTTATGCAGCAAGAAGCTACACATCAACTCTAGCTCTGCCGGGACAGGTCCCTGCTGAGGCCACCTCCCCCCCGGAGGCTGGCAGAATGACAAGATAGTATATTCTTCAGAAACACACCTACCTTCAGGAAGCAAGACTTATCTTCACTGCTGAGACCTTCCCAGTGTCAAGGCAAATTCTTCTTGTGGTCTAAACTAAGACTGAAGCTTGTTTTGCCTTTTAGAGTCAAAAGAATGGTGACTCTTCATCTTTCTTCCCTGGAGAGGTTTTATTGTAACTCAGTCATGACATCCCTAAAAACCTGCTCATCTTTTAATTCTTTGGTCTCTTAGGAACTCTTTCATTAGCTCAAATAAAAGTCATGGCTGATTTGCTTTAGTCTATTCCACAGACCATTACCTCTTCAAAGAATAAATATGTTTCTCTTCATTTGTCTGTGGGGAAGCAAAAACAAGGACAAGCACAAAGATTGGAAGAGACAAGTCTGTCACAAGCAACTGGTGTTATTTTTAGTTTCTTGACCTTACATTCTGCAACCAATTTGACCACAAATATTACCAGGGTCTGAAGAAGCGTTCATTAAACCAAGCTTCTTTCTTTTAAGTGATGAACAAGGACACGGGCAGACAGGGAGGGACCTTGTCTAGCATCTTGATCCATCTTAAAACATTTCTTGCCGAAATCCATGTAAAACAGCAAGCAACACTCCATCCAATATGCTTATAAACATATCCTATTCTCTTAAAAATTCCGCTTGGAAAACCTTCTGGCCAGAATGGCTAGGAACAGATCTTTACCAATTGCCAACTCAACAACACTGTGTCTAGAAACTGACTCTAATTTTCAAAATAGAAAGACAATGACAGAGAACTCAAACATCAGCATACACTTCCCATTTCCTCTAGCCACGTCTAATGCATATTTATAACCAACTGGAGTTAAAAATCTATTTTAAGCAGGCAAAGAAATACAATATTCAGCCAATATTCATTAAAATATTCATTAAAACCAGTTTATGAATGAGTATTTTCAAGATCAAAGTTACTTAACTCTGTGACACCATCTGGTATCTTTATTTCAGGTTTGTCTGCCTTCCTTTCTTCTCCCACTGCTCCCCCAGCTTTCTTCACCACTAAAATGGAAGATGGTACCACTTGCCCAGCCTGGCAGACTATGCTGAAACCAGTATGCACTAAGAGAAGAATCACAGGTGCAGTTTTTTCTAACTGTTAGCTAGAAAGGAAGTCAAACTTCGCATCCTCAGGAAACCTTCCATCCTGCACCAATTACCAGCAAAAAAATTCTCTAGACAACTTGCTGCATTCTTCAGACATGGAAGGAGTAAGAAGTCATGGCATATTGTTTACTGACCAAGTGACCTTGGATGGTAATTACAGTTATGTTCATAATACACAGATTTCACTACTGTCTGGATAAATGAACTGTATATCCTTATACAGGTTTAAAGAAATGTTTATTATTGCTTTGCACATACAAATAATCCACCAGAACTGCACTATAAGACATAGAGGGCTTACAGATTCTCTGAATGCAGCTCTATCATAACTACTTATCAGGATTGACTTTGTAACTTAGTGCTTGGTCTTTCACAGAGATATTATCTGGAATATTATGGTATCACTTGTTCATTTCTGAGAATGCGTTCTATCAGATAGCTTAAGCAAGCATATTTTTTAAAAGAAGTAAACACAAAACATCACCAGCTTACTCTAGCATTTCTCATCCACACAGCAAGCTTTCAACTTCAGTGAGAAGGGAAAGTGATGGAGGTGCTGAAGCCAACCTCCACCTCTGGCACTGCTGCAAGAAGGCACTAGCCAGCAACACACCAACAGAGTGGCACTCTTGTTTGAACCCCTCTGAAGCTTCCACTGGAGTGAGGAATTTGGACTAGAACATTATTTCAGTTCACATCCACAAATGCAACTATAATTCAGAGGTCATTAGCAAGATGTGGACGACAAGCAGAGAAAAGGGCAAGAACTGCACATGCGATTTTTAAATACTTTCATGTAAGAGAAATTAGTATAAACTTAGTAGTTGGTTTTCTTCTTTCATGGCTAGCTTTCTGTATGTAATCACAGGATCACAGAACGGTTTGAGTTGGAAGGAACCTTAAAGACAATCTTTCCAAGCCCCCTGCATGGGCAGGGACACCTCCCACTAGATCAGGTTGCTCAAAGCCTCCTCCAACTTGGCCTTGAACACTTCCAGAGATGGGGCTTCCACAGCTTCGCTGGACAACCTATTCCAGTATCTCACCACCCTCACACTAAATAATTTTCTCCTAATGTCTAACTTAAATCTCCCCTCTTCCAGTTTTGATCCATTAAGCCTTGTCTTCACTACAACCCCTTGAAAAAAAAGTCCCTCCCCAGCTTTCCTGTAGGCCCCCTTCAGGTACTGGAAGGCTGCTATGAGGTCCCCCCAGAGCCTTCTCTTCTTCAGGCTGAATAACCCCAACTCTCCCAGCCTGTCTTCATAAGAGAGGTGCTCCAGCCCTCTGGCCTAATGTTTTCCCATCATGTTTTTCCTCCTCTTATCCTGTTCCAACATCTACCAACAGCTCCAGCTTTGCACAACCACTCAATGCCAAATTGTAATACTACTACTGTTGTCTTTCTTCTGGTACAATGCATGCAATCACTGATGATAAATCATCTCACTTGCAGCCCAAGAGAACTTTGTATGGATGTTTCTATAAATGGCTGCAACTGCTATATCAGAATTACTTTGGTTTGCAACTTTTAATGATATGAATTACCAATTACTTTGAGAAGACAGCAATGGAAAACCAATGCAATACATTACTTAAGTCATGACCAGAGCATAATAAAAGCTTTGTTTCTCTGTTGAGCAAAATGCATCCAACACATGCATCCACAGGGGCAAGTTTGACACAGAAATGCAGTGAACTATTTAATTCAAACTGAGGACAACTTCAGTGTCTTGGAAAAGCAACACTCCAGGGCTGCATCTACTGCACTGTGCTCAGGCTGAGGGAATCACGGACAGCAACTTATTAGGGACCAGGGCCACCCTCATCACAGGCTGCTGTGCCACCTTCCTGCACTGGGGACAGCTGGAAAAAAAGCACAGCAAGACAGATGGATGGGATGAGGGTACAATGTGTACAGGTGATGCTTACTTAAGAGAGGAGGCCCAAGGAGGCTACTGCAGCAACCTCAGTTTAAGAGAAGCCATGAGACATCCTAAATTGCTCTTTCAAAACCTGCTGTCCCCAGCGGCTTTTGGAAGATTATGGGAGCATGACATTGGGCTAAGCTCATGGTTTTGATCTCTCATTTTGTGCCTACAGTCTAATGAAAGGAGTATCCAGGACAAAAGGTTTTAAAATAATCCCTCCAAATAAAAATTTTAAAAAAACAAAACCCAAAACAAAATAAACCACAAACACTAGATCCACTGAAACATTTTATCTGGGTCTGTAAGGTAACACTGAGTGGTATCAAGTACCAGAGCATGCTTTGGATCTCTTCAGGTAAAGGGGTAAAATATTCTTGAAGTCTACCTGCCACGTCAACATATCAAACATGCTTTTATGAGTTCAGCATCAATACTTTTCTCATGCTTTTAACTTAACTTAGCAAGTCATATACATCTGTTTTAGAAGGCTGCAGTGCATTTTGTCCATCGCAGTACTTTTTAGAAACTTAGGGAGAAGAGATGTGAAGCATTCTGTACTTTGCTGTGTCAAATTCCAAAGTTTAACAAACCAGCAAATTATTTCCTGCAACTATTAAGGGACTGCTTAAGAACTGAAATAGGAGACAAGGATTAAGAAAAGTCGCACATCTGTTCTGCTAAATAAAGTCTTTGAGAAGAACTGCTAGAAGTAAGATAAACTGGAAAAAACAGTGAACTTGTATGGAAAAACAGCAGAAGGCATATTGCCAGCAGATGGTGAAGAAGTCATACATAGAAAAGGAAAACAAACTTGAAAGCATATTCAATTTTGAGGACTTGAGCAAAAACAAAACCAAAGCTAACTCTTTCCTAATCACAGATTCACTGGTTAAAAATGGAGCTGCATGTGCTTAGCACTTAGAAAAACAGTTGTAATTTCTGGGTTCTAAAATGGAGGCATTCAAAATTAGCATCTGCCTATGAAAATGTTGATCCACTCTTCAAATCACTTCCTTTCCTCCATACACATAAACACGCTCTTTTTTTGGTGTGTTTTCATTATTTCCCATGTTAGCCATTAAGCTTGATGCACTGCAAAATGGCTGATGTTTTAATGGACCATGTTCTCATTAACTCAGGTACCTGCTTAAAAAGGTGCTTCCTCTCTGAAGCCTTTCTGCTGTAGCTTGTAACACATACTGCCACAGAAACTGAGAGCAGACAGGAATATGCAGAGACTCTGCATGGAAGTTCTATTTCCCGTTACTCCATGTGTCCATACTGCAAATTCCACTTTCAGTCTCACTTCTGGAAGCAGAAATTTTACACAGCCAGTTCAATCGTACTCCCTGATGACAGAAATTTGACATGCAATACCAAAATTATTATTAGGGTTGCATTTTGCAGTTGGAAATAAGTAGCTAAATAAAAATTATGGCTGAACAAGATTCCCATATGGATGCCCATGGCACAGTCCTGTCAGACATGAGAAAGTATCTTAAATGTCAAAATAATACAAAGTCAGTTACAAGAGACATAAGTCATTTTCTATAATGGTGCCTCTTCACCCAACAAGCTTCCCCCTCCTGGTTCACATACCTTGCAAGATCTAGTCAGGAAGTTGACACATCACTGCAGCAAACCCAAGAGAAGCAAACACAGCAGATTTTATTATCTAAAATTTGTCCATTCTACAGTTGCAATCTCGGTAAGTTTAAGTTTTCATGTCCTAGTTTCTTCCACACACTGCTAGTTGCCACAAGGTAGTTTTCAAACTCATTTTATCCTTTCCTTGCTTTCCTTCCTCAGGTCTATATATTCATATAAACTGACATTGTGGAAGGAGTAATTATCACACACAAGGACAAAACTCCTCAATTCCCATTTGTAACACTAAATCCAAGCTGCCACCTGAAAGTTCAAGTGAGAGAGCGACCTATTGCTAGCACAGCAGCAGTAACAGAGCATAAAGAACTCTTCACTTTTGGAGTCTGTCTTGTGCATCTTCTAAACACAAAACAATCCAAAATTATAAACCCCCTCAACCTCAAAGTGCATCAAATGCTGCACAATATTGTAGGTAAGGCCTTTTTCTCCATCACAAACCATTGTGGTTAAAGATCTGTGGAAAGACTAGCTTTGGATTTTGAGACACAAAATGCTACCTTATGGTGAAGCTTTAGGAATTGCTAGGATCAATGGAGAGGATTTCAGGACAGCAAGGGACATCTGAGCCAGCCACACACCTGTGGGCACATCACCCAGTGCTACACAGCTCTATCCAAGAGGGAAGTTTTGCTACAAATACACTTACTAAATAACACATCTGTATGCTCATTCCTTTTACCGTCTACTGTCTTCTCAGTCAGCCATCCATACTTATGAGTAAGAAGTTCTTAATTAAAAAAAATTTTTAAAGAGCAGCAATGGAGGAAGAGTACTTCTCTGCACTGCAATCCACACAAGAAGGTGTACAGAACACATATACTTGATTAATGACTCTTAAAAAGAGATAACAGGTTGTTTTCAAAGGGGGGGGAAAAAAACCTCCACAGGTCTTCCCAGAATCACAGATGTAAATGCAACAAACAGCATGAACAGTCAAACTTTATATGTTGATTTGACAAAAGTACGATGCATTCCTAAATGGCATGGACAATTCAGGCTTAATTTAGAACAACACAACCTTTAAAAAACTTAATCTGCCACCAAGCACTTTCTATTTATCGGACTTCAGCAAACACAGTTTAGAAGGCAGGGGGAAAAAAAACAACCTCCCCACATCAGGAAATTTATTCTAATACTAAGTTTCTGGACCCAAACTAAACAAACAGCTACACACTGCCAAGCAACACAAATGCTGCTTCACTGCACCAGCAAGGGCTGCTACATATGGGGCTCCTCTTCAGCACTTAAGGGGCTTCCAAACAGGGCTGTAATTCTCGAACTTGTTAAAGCATTTGTAGATTATATGTCTGCCTGGTTAAATACTTCCTGCAGTTTTGTTAATCGTATGTCAAGGTCTGCAACTACTGAATGACTCCCATCCTAGAAAGCAGAGCTGTCAAGTCCCCCTCCAGAATTTGTCTCTCAAGTGTCATTTCTATGGATTTCTCTGGAATATATCTATCTCAGCTAGGAAAACACTTTTAAAACTTGAATAGAATGTGCAGTTATACCACTGGAAAATTTTTTTTGTTTGCATTTTTTAGTGTTGTACAACTGTTTACTGTAGATGGCTTCTTTAGGCCAAGATACATTTCTATATATGGGGTGAGGATGACAAGGAGCAGACAAGTGCAACCCCAAGTTCAGCTCTTCTTCCCCTTTCCCCAGTCACCCCCCAGGAGGGGCAGCCAAAAGTAAGGCTTTCTTTCATCTTAACGCCATCATCACTCCACATCAAGGTTCTCCTCCGCTGGGAGGAAAGCGATAAGAGAAAATACCCGGCCTCCTTTTTTTTTTTTTAATTCCCCCCCTCCCCCCGACTCGTCATCAGGATATAAATGAACAGATTCTCTCAGAGACAGAATAAAACTCAACAATGGGAAACACTTCCCTGCTGGTGCCTCATACGGCCGAGGGAAATATGATCCACTGCGCTGGGAGAGTTACTGGGGATCAGATGCTGCTAAAAATACGGGAGCGGGGCCCAGGCGGCGGTGAATGGGCCGGGACAAAGCCCAGGCACGGCACGCGCCGCCGGTCCCCGTCCCGGAGTGTCCCCCGAGCAGCACAACGCCAGACAGTGATGTCACCGCAGGCAGCAACAAAGGACGCGGCATGGGTCGGACACCCAGTGCCGGGCCCCATCCTCCTGCTCCGCCGGGACCCCACGGCCGCCCCCCGACCGGCAGCGGAGCCGACCCCCTCCGCCCTAAGCCAGGCCTGGCCCGGCCTGGCCCAGCCTGACCCGCCCGGCGCTCACCGCCGGAGCCTCGCCTCCCGTCTGCCGAGAGAGGCCCGAGCTGCGAAACTGGAGGAGACAAAGCGGCTTCCCCCTCGGTAGGCGAGAGCGGAAAGGGAGAGGTTCGGGTGGCCGCCCAGCGCAGGAGCGGCGGCGGGAGGGAGCCAGCTGCGGCCCCCGGCCCGGCCCTCAGGGCGAGCGGCCTGGCGGCTGCCCCGCGCCGCGGCCCCCCGCGCCCCTCTCCTCACCCCCTTCCCCAGGGCCCCACCGCCTCCCGCTGCCCGCCCCGGTCCCTCCATCCCCTTCCAGCCTCCGCTCTCCGCCGCCGCGCTCCCCGCCCCCTACCCTACCTGATATGGCGGCGGCGGCTCCTGATCCGGCTCAGCCCCGTCCCCGTAGCTGGCTCTGTCCGACTGGGACTCGTGGAGCAGCGAGATGTCATCCGAGGTGGGGGACTTGAGGCAGTTCCCCATCTTTCTCCCAGGGAGCGGGGCTCTCCCTCCGCCGCCGCCGCCTCCTCCTCCTCAGGGACGGACCGCCAGCCCCCGCCGGCGGCGGCTCCGCGTCCTCAGCCTCCCCGCCGCAGCGCGCAGCCCGCAGCCGCCCGGCCGGGGAGGCTCATGCCAGCCCCGGCCCTAAGCGGCTTAACACCAGCCCAGCCGCCTCCCGCTTCGCTCCGCAGCCGCCCCGACCCCCCGAGCCGGGGGGGCGGCAGGACTGGCCTCCCACCCCCCGGGGGGCGGCGTGGGGCAGCGGGCTCCGATGGGGTGCTCCCGCCCCGCGGCAGCCCAGCGCTGTTCTGCTTCCTGGTCACCAGCTCCCTGCGCACTCGGCTTTGTCGCACAGGCCGCCCTGGCTCCTCCTCTCACTCCTCCCCGCCAGGCCAGGTTAAGCAGCCGCAAGGCCCCGATCGGTCGCGCCTGGCCCCGGCCTGGCGCTGAGGGGAGCCCTGCCCGTCCCGTGCGATAAGGCGAAGTGGGGCGCGTCGTCTGGCTGACGTCGCCTGTGAGGCGATGGGCTCCCCCCGGCCCCCAAAATGGTGGGTGCCGCTTTGCTCCACCCACGGGAGTGCTTTGTTTTTGTTTGCTTTCCGGGCATGGAGCCGCGGCTGGGGCGGAAAGGCCGCACTGGGCCGCTGGGGGGACGGCCAGCGGGGCCCAGCCTGTGGTACCGGCAGTGAGGCCTCTCCGCCGTGGCCGCAGGGAGCACCAGCCCCGCCCCAGCCCACCCCTCCTGGCAGTGGTTTGTGTGAGGCCAAGGATCCTTCCCCAGCATGTGGTTCACCCCCGGGCTGTTCCTCAGGGAGGAAAGGGGGTTCCTCTGGTGGTTATCGCTGGCGTGACACGGGAGTGCACGGGGTATAGTTGTGTGTGGCTCCCCGAAAGTGGAGCAAAAAAAGCAACAGGCATTTCTGGTAGCACTTTTATGTTTCTGAAGGTAGCCTTCAGGCTTTTTATGTGCAGATACCACGATATGTGAAAAGCAGATATTAAGGTTCTTTCTTAATTAAAAATTATTCACATGGGCATTAGTATTGATAAGTATAGATAAATGCACATTTTAAGAGTGAATGCCCCTCTTTTGCTGCATTAGCGTGCTAGCACACAGAGGGGAACAACACTGTTGTTCTTTTCCTTTACAAGATGATCCCTTCAAATGTTCCTTCCAGGAATCCCAGTCATCCCATTGTCATCTGGGACAGTTCCTCAAAATCCCTTCCTGGCTTTCAGATTCAGACCAAAAAAGATATTTAAAAATCCGTTTTGTTACAGTATGTTTTAAAGTGAAGCAAATTGGGTGCAGATGAGATCAGCTAGAAAGTATGGCTTGTAATCCAGTACACCATGGCCAGTGTTTATCAGAGCCTTCTCTGCTGTTCCATATCAGTCCTAGTTTGCTCTAGAGCATCCATCTTAGGTCCAAGTATCTACAAACTGGTTGTCCACAGTGATATATTTGGGTCTACAACCTTTACTTAAGCATTTGAGAGGTCCTGTGGTGGACCCCTTAGGCCTGGTAACAGAGTTTTTGCTGATTACGAGAGTTCTTTCTTGGAGATTTCATTTTATTACTGCTTAGGAATTTTGTTTCACTGCGTATCGATGGATAACTTACGCAACCCCAGTGTAAAACCTGTAGCAATAGAAAAGTTGTTACTGGCATTTTTATGGGGTTCAAACACATTTTTAGGCTTCTCTAAGAAACTGAGAATGAAAATGGTGCATGAATGTATTGCTTGTGATGGAGAAGCTTTACAGTGACAGTTGTACATGACTTGGTCTTTTGGGTGTTTATCCTGTGAGTATGTTGACTTGGTTTAATAGGAGAATTAGGCAAGCAAGTGTTGGAGAGGATCCAGCAAACCACTGCCTCACCCAGTCATGATGTCAAGGTTAAGGCAATGTTGGAGCTGTGAGAACCTGGTGGTGAGACTCCAGCACTCTTACTGGTCTTTTCAGTTGTGCCGTGGTAACATCAGGCACAAGATTACTGACAACTAGAAAGACTTCCTTATTCAGCTGTCATTTCATGGTTTATTCTCTCTGTGGAGCTTCAGCCTGAGTTGTTGGTGTAGCTCAGTGTAGACCACAGGCATGTGCCTCTGTGTGTCTTGCAGTCCTGTACACAGTGTGGAGGTCCTGTGGGAGCAAGTGGTGCCTCCTCGCTGGCTGGCATGCCAAGATTTTGTTTCTGTGGAAACAAGCATGCAAATGTGGGTCTCTGGTCTCATCCTGATATGCAGTCAGGACATAGCTGGGACATATTCTGGGGTCCCACACTATAGATGTTGCCTTTATTTACCTTGAGTCTGATGTCCAAAAGGAGTAACTGCTAAGCCAAGTTAAAACCTTCCCAGTAGGAGGTACAGGTGCCTCCAATCTGGACTCCATTTGAAAGACAGAGACTTGTCAAATGCCAGAAGAGATCTGCTCTTCGTGTTGGACTCACAGAGAAGCAAAAGGAAGCAATAGTTCACATTTGGCTTTGCAGCATGACAGACTGCACCTCTGAAAACTCTGAAAGGAGAAGAGCTATTACCATTCATTACTGGGTTCTTCAAAGTAGGGATGGTTTAAGCCACTTGTTTTTTTAGGCCATTCACTCCTGTTATGTCAGGTAGCTGGTTAATAATGGCTTTGCACCACCAGCTCAAAAGTTGTACAGTGGTCCAGGAGCTGCAGAATGGAAACATTCTTGTGTTCATGACTGCTCAACAGAAGTTTTTGGAAGGCCTTTTCTGTCCTCAGCATGGAAAAGTTTTTTTACTTCCTTTTCTTCCATCAGGCTTATTTTCCTAGCACTTACAATCTCTTGTTATGTCTTATCTTCCTTCTGGGTAAGATTGTTTTCTCAGTTCATATACAGAAACCCAGTTAACTTCTGAGTGCAATCTCTCCATGCCAGGGTACTCATGGGTTCAGAGATAGTGCTGTTTGTTCCAGTAGTGTTGGTGAATAAGACACTTTACAATTTTAAAACCTTTTTCTGGAAACGAAGGCCTTGTATACCTCTGGAGAACAGAAGTAAATTACATTCTTCTATTATATATGTGAATCTGATTATGGGAATGACTGAGTTCATTTATCAGGTTCTAAAGAACATAGCATCTTTAAAAGGCACGTGATTATTTTTCGTTTTGTTGATTTTAGCTGAACTGTAGACATTTCTCAGTATTTATTGCAATTGTGTATTGTTTTGCAAGAGAGGGTGAATGCAGCACTAGAAAGCAATTACAGAACTAATGTATTTCCCTGAAATGCGCTTTGTGATGCAGCATTTTGCTCATGTTTCTAAAAATTACTTAAACCTCTGATTGAATTATTCTTGTATCACAAATACCACTTATATAAATTTATCCCAAAGAGACCATCTTGGTAACGATAGGTTTTCCAGTACTGGCATTAAAAAGTTGCCTTCCATAACAGCTGTTTTCCATGGATCCAAAATGTTTTATCTCCAAGGAGTGCAATGCCTACCCCCTCTCTGCACTGGGTCACCTATGCTATATGTCACAAAGAAGAAAAAGGACATGGATTTTGGCATTTAAAAAAAACCCAACAAAGCAGACAGTCATCATACAAAAGTAACCTCTTCAAATAAAACTTCTGTCACCCAGATTCATGGTGAATCTTGTGTAGGAGTCAGTTTTCCTTTTTCTCAGTGTACCACGTATTACCAGTCTCAACTTCAAAAGTGATCAGAGAGCTAGAAAACATGATCTAAGAGGAGAAACTGAAAGAATTGGGGTTGTTTAGTCTAAAGAAAAGGAAAGTGTTGGGGAAAGTGGTAATAACCTTCAAAATTGTGAAAAGTTTCTCTCCAGAGAGAAGGAATAAATTTTTCATTATGTTCTGATGGATCCGGGGCAAGAGTTGATGGACTTGGAGTAGGAGGTTTAAGGTAGACATTAGGAAACTATTTCAAACTGCAGAAGTAGTTTAGCACTGGAAATGGTTACCTAGTAATCTCACTTACTGAAGGTTTGAAAGGCAGATTACATCAGATGTCTCAGGAAAGGTTTTACTTGCAGTAGGTTATACATGGATAACCAGTTCCAGACTGGTTTATACTGTTTCATTTTTCTCAGGTGATTTACAACAGATGCATTACTGCTGTGTTATTTTCATTCTCACTCTTCCTTTTATCCTTAGAAAATGCCAGTAAGAAAACATGGCGAAGTTCGCAATAGCAGAATATTAAGTTATTAATAATACATAATAATACATAATACATTTACTGCAGGATAACTGTTGTGTTTGAGCAGGAGTGTGACTTGCTCGCACATCCCCCTGACAGGCTTTGGGGCTCTTGAGCACTGGGATGTCATTCAACAAGTAGTGGATATTCAATACACAGAAATCTATGTTTCAACTAATCATCTTTTAAGTTTTAATTGCATTTCATTTTAATACATTTTAATTTAATTTTAAAATGTAATTGAAGTGTTGGTCTTCCTTCACCTTTTGCTGTGTGTAAATACTTCTTGAGTTTTCAAGGAGTGAGCTCTATCCAGAGTTCACCAGTGGCCAGTGTGTCTGTCATCAGGTACTGCCACTACAGGGCCAGGGATATACTGCCAAAGGTGTAGGGAAAAAATAGATATTTGGAGTAGCAGGTATAGAAACCAAAATTACCTCAACTAATGAGGAGAATGAAGTTGAACATTATATTGTGTCATCTGGATTTTACTTTTTCTCTTGGAGACTTTTGGTTCCTCACAAAGCCTTCAGCTCACTGCAACAGTAAGGCAGTATCCAAAATGTTTGTTCCTATTTGAAACAGTTATCTTTTGTCCAAGTTGAATATGCTTTCTGCTGCACAACTTAAAAGATATTTGGTTCACCTTCTCCAAAGTCTTCCTGTTGCTCTGATTTTCACCATTTTTCCTGTGGCCTAAAGTCTCTCTTCTTCCTGTAGGGGGTTATAGGTGCTCTGCTATAACAGAGTGATGACACATGGAAAGTTTAATGAGAACTTACGGAGTGTGGCCCTCTGAAATACAGCTCTGTCTCTGTCCAAGATCACCTGTATCTTTGTCATTTCCTTGACAAAAAGCTGTTGAAATTGTTTCTGGATACTGAATGATGTCTGCACGTACTGTGTTCTAATTCCTTGCAATCTCAAAATTTTTCCTAATATCTAGGATTGTTACAAGTCACACTTTTTATGGTGTGTCCTGCCTCCTTTGTTGCAGTGATTTTAGATATCTGAAGACTGCTACCTTGCTGCTTTATTTCGGTCTTTCATTTATGGATAAGGGTTTGGAAATCTCCCATTCATTTCACTGACCTACAGACTCCTCCTTTGGTCCACTTTTTCAGTCAGTGTGGCATCCAAAGCTGGAGAGAGTACTTCACTTAAAACCTCAATGTCAAGTAAAGAGACCATTATTTAGTACTTGCAAATATGCCATTTATCAAACTTAGTGTACTTCCTTTTTTCATAACACAACTTTATTGACTTCAGTTTGTAGTGCACTGTCACTCCCTGTCCTTCTCTAGGTAATTCCTGCCTACTCAGATTCTCTTCTTCTATGCTTCTCCAGATGATTATTCTGCAGGGTACTATTTTGTATTTCCTGTTGAAAATCTGGTCTGTGACAGCTTAGCTAGCTGAATTGCAGAAGACAAGTTACTGGAAACTGCACAGAAGGAGGGTGAGGAGGAACCACTGAAGATTTTGTAGAAAAGTACTAGGTGATTGTGAACAACTGCTGCTGGCACTGGGGAGGAGTTAGTCTTTGGGAAATTAACTTTACCATCTGGCCAGAAGTGTTTCCTCCTCTTAAGATTCAGTTTTAATTTTGAATGGTCTGTGTGTGTGCACCCTCCTCTTGGAGGCTGGGAATTTATACCAGTATTTGTTTTTGCATGCACGAACACTTCTGTTGTCTGACAGAATGCTGTGCTTTCTGCAAAAATTCAGAAAACAACTACATCATGCAGAAAACAGGAACAATCATAAATTAAGTCTTCCTGATTTCTCTAGTGCTGCAAGAAGGGGTACAAGAAGGTAGTTGTACAGTTCCAGTTAGTCTGTCCAGGTTTGGTTGTGTGGAGGTTCATATAATAAGACATGAAAATCTCAATTGTTTAATATTACTCACTTGACAAAAGTGGAGGGAGGCCTTTGTTTTTAGCAGAAAAAAATCACATACTGTTTAAACAAACACTTCCCACACACTGAAACAAGACAGTTAAAGCTACTGTAAGTCTGTTCCTTTTTTTTAATGTTTCAAAATATTTGTGTCTAAATTTTCATTTATTTGGAAGTGTGTGGCTCCAGTTAGTTTTTATAATAGCAGACTTTTCCCTCTTTCTGTTCAGTTTATAGAAATTACAGACTGTGGAGGTACTTTCTCTTTTTTGGACATGTTATCTTACCAGGAACATCCTAACAGTGGACTTGCAAACTGCTTTAGAAATTCATATTGAGTTAGAAATGTCTCAAAACAACATACACCTCACTTGGTGTTTTTGACCGTGTGCTTTTCCACAAAAGCTCATGTAAAAGTAAGTGACCTTGCAGCATCTCTGCAAAATGTGGGAGGATTGTAATGGTGCATGTTGCCTCTGAGTCATGGGCTGAACACCAGCACAATGCAAGGGTTAAGGACAAGGTCAAATCACTTTCTGCTTGTTTTCATTTCCTGAGAGGTTATTGTTTTTTCCACAAGAAATGGGGAGTGGTGTTCCTTTTGTGAGGGCTGTTACTGTGCCAGAAATTGAAAGCGTGGGCCAACAGTGTTCCTGTCAACTGTGATGCCATTCATAGCTTTTGCTTCAGAATCTTGAATTTGGATAGGAAGATTTCCGTTGTAGAAGCCCCATCTTGTGGACAACCAATCAACAACTGCTTCAGCACAACTGAGATTTGAAATACTTAGAAAATCTGGAGATATTTTGGTAGTCTTTGCAATAAACTGGGGAGTATTCTTATTGCTGGACAATATGGAAATTTCATTTGTGTGTAGATATTGGCATAGGCTTCTTGAAGACTGTTTTCTCAGGTAAGAAATAGTGAGTTACAGAGATGCTTAGGATCTGTTTCTGACTGACTGCTTTTGTTTCTCATAGTGATCCAAACCCTCTTTTGAAGTAGAATTCTTTGGTTTGTTGAAGGGCATCTTTGAGGAATTGTCTGAGCCAGGGCAAAACCTTTGACAAAAATGCGTGTTGTCAATTTTTACCTCAGTCTGCTCCTTAAGGAAGGGAATATTAAGACTTTAGCAATATACAGAACTAAATTTTTTACCTGAGAGCAAATCCTGCTGGAACCAGCATGTGTAATAAAATTAAAAATCTCTCTTAGTGTGAAATGAAGCCATGAAAGCAGCTTTGTGGCTCCTTTCTGTGGAAGGTGTTCCTTCCTCAGTAGACAGGGAACAGCAGATGCTAGTTCACCCCTCAAGGGAAGAGCATATGAAGTGGGAACAGCTACTTAGAATTCCTGCACTTAAATAATGAAGCATGAACAATTCATCAAGAGGAGTGCAGACAGATATTAGTATGGTGTGAAATGTAGAGAAGAAGCTGTAGCCTAGGAAAAGACAATGAATATGTAAAGCTTGTAATAAAAGGGTATTGGAAAGCAAGAATTTATTCCAGAGGTGTCCAGGTAGGGAATGATGATTGCTCAGAATCCCTGATCCACCAGGTGAATTCATGGTAGTACAGAGAAAGGACAGCCCCTGGTATAAAGGACAGACTATCTCCTTATTCTGAGCTGAAGGCTCTAGAAAAAGCCAGTGTTGGTAAAAGCAGAAGTCTCTGGACAAGGATAAGACAAGGGCAAGCATTCAGGGATACTTTTAATATCAGATTGTATTAGAAAGTTCAGTTGCTTGTATATGCCCACGTGAGAATGGAGCCACCCCCATAGCCCCTCCTGCTACCAAAACCTGGCCATACAAACCCAATATAAAGTTGCAGATTAACATGAATCTCTTGTACTCATAGATTCTATCAAGAAAATACAGCAGGACTGGAAACTCTTAAGTTTAAGTGTAAACTTGAAGTAATCCACTGGCAGAAGAGTCGTGTAGGTGTATAAAATTGGTCTGAAAGGGAATGAGGAGGTGTGAGTTGGGAATTGCTACTTTTTAGAGATAAAAAAATTAGTGCATGTGTAGGCCATGTTAAAAAAGAAGGGAAGTCTTCATCCTTATCTCTGTATTATGCACATTTTTGTAAGGGTTTTCTTCGGTTGCCTCTAGCCTTTCTGCTATTTTAAATATTTGCATACTAATTTTTGTTGGTATAAAATTGTTAAGAGAAGTAATAATACTAGCATTTTAAAAGATAGAAATATTTTCAACGGTCATTTGAAAACAGGGCTTGATATGTTGCTACAAAATTATATATAGGTGCAGTTGAACTCTGAGCACTTGTGTTTGCAATATATGAAAGTGTTCTCTTAAATCTGTGTCTCCATAATAACATTTGAATTCCAACTTTGCTCTATAATTTTAACATAGTGCCTCATGTTTTATTTTCAGCTGTGTAGGATTTTGCAGCTATGTGGCTTACACTTCAAAGAGATTCTTCCTTTTAATCGAAAGGAGGAAAATTTTTTGCTCTACCTCTTTATGAACTCACCAGAGCTAATCCTGCAAGCCAAAGTTCATGTTTTAATGACCAGACAGTGTTTTGTCTTGGCAATTAACTTCTGCAAGGATACAGTGCTGTAGAAGCTATTAAAGAACAATATTGATGTTACTGTAGTCTTTTACCAGAATTGTTATTTAAAGCATACAGTTAATTACTTAGGTTTTCATGTCTGTGGTATCAACCTGCTCCACTACTGTGCACCTGTACTACCTCTGCCTTGTGTCCCTTCCTCCTCCAGCCCTGTCCCTTCCTGCAGAGCTGTGGTGGTGCCACATTGCCCTAACCCCACTGCCACTTGCATTAGTCACCACCATAGGATCCACTTCCCCAGAGATGGATCCTGGTCCCTGTGCATGGTAAGGAGAAGTAAAGACCCCTGCCATCACCAAAGACAGCTTGAAACTCTTCTGAGCCCTGTCCAAAAGGCTCAATAATTCTACCATTCCTTATGGCGAGACGCTTTTCCTGGTATTGATGTCATGAACATTTTAAAATGGCATCAGCCATTAATTATGATCATGACTTTTAATTCTGGGTTTCTGTTTCAAATTTTCCCTAGTTCAATCAGAACCAAAAGTTAATGCCCGTTGGCTAATTTCCAGTGCATGCCTCCACAGAACAACTGTTGCCTTTAACTGGTGCAGAGATCAAGGCTTGAACTGACAAAAGACATCTGTATCTTGGAAAACAAATTAATGTTTATGTTTTAATTTATAAGTTCCTGGCTCTTTTATGGTTCCTGTTTTTCAAGTAATGTCTCTTTGGATCCTTAGCTGGTGGAAAGTCAAAATGGAAAAGGCCCATGAGAGAATTATCATGATACAACATCTGGTCTGCATTGGAAAAAGCTGAGAAAGATATTCAACATCTCTGAGGCCGAGAGGCAGCTCTGAGGCACTTTGAAAGTCAGTCCATAAAAAATCACACAGGTTGTGGCCACCTGGGCCAATCTGCTGCTGTTTTGGGAAGAGCTACTCTGCTTCCTAGCATCTGAATTTTAACCTCACTTCAGCATGGATGTGTGAGAGCTAGGAGTGGTGTGGAAGGTGTTTGCTTTTCATAATGTTAATCTGAATCCCAGCTTTGTCCTGCTTATATTCTGGTTTTTTGCCAGCTTCCCAGTTTTCTTTGGAGCATGTTAGCTGAAGAGTTGAAAGGCTTTCCCAGGGTTTTTGGCATAGCTTTATAGAAGAAAGGATGGAGAGGACTTGGAACATTTTGGGAAGAATATTTTGTGTCCTGCTTTAAACTATTCCAGAAGGTAAAAGGACATAAGCTAGACTAATTGTTCCTGTTTTCAGCAGTCCCAGACTATGAGAAGTGCAAAGACATCCTGGACCAACCCGGGCAGTAAGGGTACCACTGGTTTCAGAGTGAACAAACTCCTTCTACCCCATGGAACTTTGGTCCTTTAAGTCATCATAGCTCATGCAGAACAGAAACCATTTGACACGTATAACAAGAAACACTGCAAATTGTTTGCCAAACAAAGGCATATACTGCAGATGGAAGAACTGATGAAAATTGTTTATAGTTGAGGAACTGAATGTGGTTTCAAGAACAAGGTTGCTCTCTTCCGTGCCAAGACAAACAAATCTGGTAGAACATCTCATTGCTTTAGGCTGCCTGAGGACCCACTGGAAAGTCTGTGGACCTTTCTCCACAGAAACTTTGTGTGTTGTCAGTACATAATTGTATTGTCCACAGTTGCACTGTGGCAGCTGCAGAGGAAGTGGAAGGTTCTCGGGAATACATGAGGGAGAACTGGATTTTTGGCTCCTGAAACAGTGTAGAGAGCTTTTGGAAACCGTGGAAGTTTATGAGCTGGATGTTACTGCTACAAAAGGTTATCTGTGAGTTAAACATAATGGTAATTAATCTGCTATCTTTAGAACTCAAGACTAACAACATGATGAAATTAAGAATTCATATTCTTTAGAATTGCTGTTTTCCAAGATGCAGATACCAGATTTGCACTGTTAGAGGTTTTCAGTGTTAACCTTTAGAAATACTCTGTGCACAGATGTTTTTGCAAGGCAGTGTATAGTCATCCCAAACAACTATTTTTAATGGGCCAGTTCCTTAGGAAAAGCATGTAACACCAGCATAAATACAATCCCTGATACTGACATAAAACGTGTATTAGCAGAATAGTATATTTTGTACTGCCCTGGTATATAGTAGGCCCTGGAAATGTAAAACTAATCATGTCCTTAAAATTCTGTTATATCTGTAAAACACAGAGACTGGAAGAGAATGCCAGCAGCATTCTGGGCTGCATTAGGAAAAGCATTGCCAGCAGGTCATGGGAGGTGATTATTTCCCCTTTACTCAGCACTAGTGAGACCACAGTGGGAGTGCTGTGCCCAGTTTGGGGCTCCCTACGACAAGGACATGGACATGCTGGACTGAGTGCAAGGAAGGGCCATGAAGATGATTTAAGAGCCTGGAGAACTGTCATATGTTTTGCCCAAAGAGGTTGTGGAGTTGGCATCCTTGAAGATACTCAAAACCCAAGCAGACAAGGTTCTGGGCAGCCTGCTTTGAGCTGAGAGTTGGAGAAACTGGATGATCTACAGAGGTGCTTCCAACCTCAGTGATGCTGTGAATATTTGAAGCAGTTTTCTTATGTCTTGTCAGTGTTTTAGCTGGAACTTGACTGCATAGGAATCCTAAAGAAAGCAAGGGCTGTGACCCTTGAAATACATCCAGATGGCTGAGGCCCAGAAAAGGCATCATGGGTGCTGCTCAATTCAGTATTATGAATATCTTATCAGAGTGATATTTGACTTAAAATTACAAACATAGAAGTGACTTGGGTCTTATTATCAATGGCAATACCTGTAATGATCTCTCACTTCAGCTGGACCACAGAAGTAACAGCCTCTCTCACTATCTGAACACCTACTTCAGTTTCATCTTGCTCTGGAAAATCTTACCATATACTTTATTCTAGAATATTGATATTTGGTACTTTATGATGCAGAATCTGTTGGTTTGTTGCATACTTTCCTTCCTCACCAATCCTGATATTAACAAATTGGAGTGTATTTTGACACATACTGTAGGCACATACTATGACTCAAGGAGCTGACCAAGGCGTAATTTGAGCAAGATATATCATACAGTTAGCTTATAACTATTCTTTTAGCACCTTCAGAATAAGAAAGATGAAATTTAAAAATGGCTTGCATTCCCCAATAGACACAATTTCAATGGAAAGGTAGAGATAATCCATAGTTTTAGATCAGCTGAATAGCAATAGGAAGATTTATCTGTGGTTTCCATCATGCAAATGCTGAGGAACCTACTTGCAATGTTGAAAATTCCCGGATCTTCCTTCTTTAGAAAACTCTTTGTCTTTTATATTGCCTCTAAGAAAGAGGGAAATCACTCTGGAAAACAAGAAATTGAGGAACATTACGTAAGGATTATAAAGCATTTTAATTTATTTTTTTTTGCACTTCAGCGAATGAAAGAATAAGTAACGATAAGATAGTAAGTTTGTTGTCCATGTATGGAGTTTCATTGTGTGTTATAGACTAAGACATAAATGTATAAATAACACCCATGCTAATTATCAGAAGCCACCATATTTTACTATGGCTGTACCGTCCTGAAGACACAAAATTAAGTCTTCAGACCTAAATAATGTATGAAGCTCAAATAAACTTGGTCATAAGTTCCCATCTTCTGCCACCACTTTCCCCTGACTTCCTGCTTTTACAGCGTATCTCCTCTGATTGTAATAATTTTCCCATGGGATGGGTTTTTTTGGTGGGGAGTGTATTATTTTAAAACAATACCTCTAGCAGCAGTTCCTACTTCTACTGTTTTCCTTTTATGAATTCATAGCCTATTGTATATCTGTCCAAGCCTGGCATAGCTCCAAGTCACCCATTTCTCAGTAATACAGGAAATTAAACCTAATGTCTAATAAGCATAGAGGCTTATGCAACTTTCATTCACTGAGAAAAAATAAAGTATTAAGTAACATAATAATTGGACCTTGTCTTTTGATAGCTAGAGAGTTGTGCCCTGTGTTTTCCTGTAGACCAAGTAGGTGCTGCATTTGCACTAGAGGAGGCCGAGTTTGTTTATCCATCTCTTTCTGAAAACTTCCTAAATGTCACCTCAACATTCTTCTCTTGTTGACAGACCCCCTGAAGCTTTCATGTCTAGGGTTTGGTGCCCATCTCCACTTCTCCCTGTGGCAGGAACCCCCTTTGCTCCCCAACGTTAGGGCTGTGCACCCCATAGTCTTCCCCCAGGAGTGCTGGCTGCTTTCTCACCCATTCTTTGCCTCCCAGGATTTTCTCCAGCCTGACCAGGTTTCTGCCTGTTCCATCCGATTTTCTGGTAAATGCCCACTGCAGTTCTCCATTGGTGACATTGAAAAATACAGAAATCTGACTTTAAACCATACAGATTAACACCATCATTTCAGGGGCTTGTCTCCTATGTGTATCAGTTTAGTAAGTGGATTTATACCGAATACTTTTAAGCTGTTGGAGCTCTGTGAAACTTTCTGTCCAGCTTCTGTAATGCATGGAGTGATACAAGGTCACCCATGCTGGGGAAATCAGTTTTGCAGCTGATACACTAATGCTGGAAGAAATCAGTCCTTGCAGAAACCCGAAGGGAATTATTTTAATGTAGTACCATGCTACTTTGTTGACTTTCAGGAAACAGATAATTAAAACATTCAAGGGACTTCCAAGTCTGGAGAAAATACCATTATGGAAGTATAAGGTTATTTTTACCATGCTGCTTTTTAGCTTCCTTGCTAAAAGCAAATCAGCTGAATGAGAATGGACACAAAATAACATTTTCACCTGCTGAGGAAAATGAGAAAGAAGAAAATTTGTTGTTAACTGAGTTTATAAAAAGAATAAAGGACAGGAATAGACTCAGCACAGTCTCTTCTGTGTCACTCACCCCAGATTTACTGTAACCACTGTTGCAATTTTCTGGATGACAACTTCCATCCAAATACATCCAGGGCCATTAATAAGGCTGCACTAGTGCAGCTGCAACAGGGAACAGAATTACCTTGAGAATCTCTGTATTCACTATGAATAAGGGGTAGCAAATTCCTTATTTTTTTCAGAAGCAAATAGTTAAGTTAAATTGAAAGTAATTTTGTTAGTCAATCTCTAAGAATAATCACTAAAAATTTAGAAGCCCAATATTTTTTGCAAACAGTGCACTAATATTGGGGAATTACTGAGCACAAAAAAGTAAAGTAACTGTAATATTTACAGTATTAATATACTAAAGGAAAAAAAATTTACCAGCATAAACTGCTTCATCTTTTTGAGAGGTTTTTGGTTTATTGAAAAATAAACAAAATAAAACTGAGTTTCTAAGAAACAATTCTAAAAATATCTATATTGTAAAAATTGTATTGTCATTGTCGTGTTTTAAAAGACTTTTTTATTTTATGGGATATTAAGGGGGAGAAATGACATTTTACTTTGTGTTCTTTCTTAAAACAGGTACAATACTGCTATTTCCAAAGGAAAGAAACCAGTTCCAACAAGAGTAGTGTCTGTTCTAGGATGAATGATAAATGGTTCAATGTATCTACATAAAAAAGAAAGTTTAAAAGATGAATGTGAAAATAATGTTATTGTATACATCCATTGTGTTCAGACTGTTCTGTCTCTGATGGTCCAGGAACTCAAACAGGTATGACATCATGTTTTATGTCATTAGTGGAAGTGTTTCCTTTAAAAATGACATTGTTATTTTTTGCTAATTTCCAAGTTCTTTTGGCCCAACCACCTCTGTGTATGTTTAGCTATGTTAGCTAATTATGGTTTTCCAGTGTTTTCTAAAATAAACTTTATACTGAGTAATATATAATTGCATTACATTTTAGTGAACTCTAACTTCCTAAAAATCTGTATTGATATATATTCTGATCTTCCCTGATGTTCTGTTTCAGGGTGACATTATGGAATGGACTACCTCAGAGGCTGCTTTAGTTGTGCTAGCTCTGCTCCTGTAATCCACTCCAGTCTTCAGATTTCAGCTGGTAACCTCCAACAATGAACAAAATAATTTAAAATTGATTATTTAACAAAGAGTAAATTTGACTTTGAATTTCATTGTCATCTAGGTTTCTTTCTTGGTGCAATATCTGAAAATCAGATTATTTTCAGCTGACAGAGTCTCCAGAGCCCGTGCCAATGCCAGTGCTCTACTCCTCATCCCTCCTCTTCCGAGGCTGTGCAGCAGGGATTATTTACCTACTTTACTAAACAAACATAGCAGGAAGAATAGAGAAGGGTGGAGGCTGTGGAACCCACATGAGTAACATGTCAGCCACAGCTTCTGGGTAAGATCTGCAAAACCTATTGCAGATGAGTTTACTTCCCTGGCTGGCAGTGCTCAGTATCTCATTTTAGCTAGGCTGAGATTTTCTGTGCTTGGTTTCTTCCCAGAGTGGTTTGGTTTTCTCAAATGCTCCATCACTTCTTCTAAGAGTTACCTTAGATGTCAAGCAAGCATCCCTGTAAAAGTTTGTTAACTACAAGTATTTCTTCATTTTTTGTTGCTGTTTTTCAGCAAGCATTTCAAATGGCCACCAGTTCATCTCTGTCAGAGATGATTTTTCTTGTGGCTTAGCCTGGATACTAATCTCACCATTGAGTTTATATTTATGGAGCAGGACATAAGGTTTTCTCCATGTGTTCAGTGTTTTTATAATTCTGACTGCAAATCTTGTTGCTTGGGATACTTGCATCAGTAGTGTCTGTTTGCACAGCAGCAACAGAGCGAGGGTTCAGACACTGCTGGTTCATCCAAGAAGGAGGAAAAATATTTTTGAAGGCTACCACTCTTTCTGCTGAGCTGGTGCTCAGGAGAGTTGGTAGAAACTGCAAAGACAACTGAGTACGTGGATGACAATATTTATTATACACTTCATTTCATAAGTGGATTTTTAGGAATCAGTTTTTAAATGTAGTTATTTTGCTCTGATTTAGCAAATCGTGTGTCAATATAGTTGTTTTTTTCCAAAATGCCTGCTCTTGATGCCACTGGTCGACTTTTCATGGCGTGTAGAAATGTCCACAAGGTGGTGCCACAGCTAAAAAAGTTAGCAATAAATCAAGACAAATACCTGGTTTTTATAACTGACTAAAGTATCTGCATGATGAAAGAATTAGTAATTCTTTTATAAACGCGGTATCATCTAGATTTCTAACGACATCACAGGTTTGCAAGGGTTTTCTTTTATATCACTCAGGTACATGTAAGCAGAGCTGGGTCTGTCTGCTGTCTGAGTGGGATCACAGTAAATACTCTCTATGAGCTCCTGCAACAGATAGATTAAGTTTGAGTCATTTATTCATCACAATATTTTGTACAAAAAGCAGCAAGGAAAAGGGATAATTTAAAATACCTTTCAAGCGAGCACTGAGTTGATTGTTGCTGCCTGCTAGAATCTCTTTTTTTATGGTAGACCTGTATCAGAAAGAGCAAAAGAATAGATTTTCATAACATATTTTCTCTAAATTGCTATAATATAATTTTAAAACATAGTGAAATTCCAGTGGCTTTTAAGAGACTCACTGGAAATTTATATATACCCATGAAAGATGGTCTGTCCCCCAGCTATAGAGCAGAATGAGAGTTAGAGTCTTATTGAGTCAAATTCTAAAAGTTGCCAAATAACTCAACTGCCACCTCTTTTTTTTTTTTTCCCCCCAATTATAATATTTTAAAAATATTTTTTAATTGGTTTACAGTATTTTAAATCTTCTCATTCCAAACTTCTGTTTGGAAAAGTCAGGATTAGAGAACTAAGCAGAAGTACAAAGTCACTGAACAGTTCAACTAGATTTAATTTCTGAGTTAGTCCAGTTAGTGTGGACTAACTGAATCTCAGCAGTGACATTCAGTCAGAGTATTCCTGTAAGATTGTTCTGAGTGGATGGCTGCAATGTGTGCTGCAATTAAAATGACATATTTCTGTTTTACTTTGGACTTTGCTTTTTTCTCTGGTTTCATAGAATTACTCTCAAAAATATATATATATTTTCAGATTTTACATAGAGAAGAAGTGATGCTCTAGGCTAAAGGGGATGGCAGAGCATCTGAGATTCTACCTGTAAGTTTCCACTGTATGTAAACCCCAGGTATGTATTATTTTAGTGATATGACAACAGAATTGAAATCCTGAACATTTGCCCTAGCAACGTTTGCAACAATTTTGTGTTCATGCTGAAAAGTCCGTAAGTATTTTTAAAACATCACAACTGCTTTCCCTCTGAGTCTCATTTTCTGGTTTCTCATTTAGGCAATAATGAATGAAACATGCTTTAGCTCTATATTTAGATGCCATCAAATATTAGAAGAAGGTAACTTCCAGTGCTCTAAGTTAGGAGTCAGCATGAGCACGGCTGAGAAATCATCCTGCAGATGCACAGTGTTCACCGGAAACAATTCAGAATGGCAGTGGTATCCTGCAGGATGTGTGCAACTCATTCAGCTCTGTGTTGATTTACACAGGGCTACATTATAGATATACATTCTGGTAATTGTGGTATTGTTATTGCTAGGCTATATCTAAGCACAGGAAATACATATAAGCACATTTGAAGTGATAATATCCACGCCCGTTTAAAAAGCAATATTTTTTTCTTGCCTAAAAACTCACGCATAATATGGCATTTGCAAGAGAAAACAGGCAATTTCCTACTTAGTACTTCACCAGACTTTTAGGGAAAAAACCTGATTAGTTATGGGAGGCCCATAACCAGCATTTACAAATAAATCCACATAAACTTTTATTCTTAATCACTTTCCAAAAAAAATTTTCAGTATGGATTTGAATCCAAGATCAGGAAGGAGACAGTACATTTCCATCTGAAAACACAAGAAAGATCAAAATAATTTTTTCTGTGTGTCACCAAACCCACAGTACCAGGTTTCTGTTAAGGAGATTGAGTAATACTGTTCTAGCTATGCAGAACGTTGTGTGGGGGCAGTAATTCATTCTGATAGGGCAGATCATGTATTCTGCAAGAAAATTATTCCATCTAAAATACTGCCCTGTTTCTCCAGCTCAATAAGAAGGCCTACCCACCATACCCATTACCTGAAGTCCCTCTATGCCTGCTTGTCTAATATTAGGATCCAGGAAGAGGCCTGTTCTCCATCCAGTGCCATCCCCAGCCCCATCTAGCAACTCAGGAACAGGCTGGCTCCACCCTTGACTTGAAAAGAGGCATCTGGTCCTGATGCTGCTCCGAGGACGTGCAATTTGGGTTCATCTACACCTCTGCAGTGTATGTTGAGGCCCCTCTCACTATTTCTCTTGAACAGTGTAGGCTTCAGACCTATCTATTTGCTTAGGAAAATTGCTCATCAACTCATGGTCTCCCAAGTTCCCTCCTGGAAGGGGGTATGGATCTGTCCAGAAGAGGGAGGGAATATCCATCAGATTCTGTATGCCATCCTCTTCTCCACAGACAATGCTAACTGACAAAGCATAGTTAAAGTATTATGCCTGCTATGCCTATTTCCTGCTTTGGTTCACAAGGGAAAATAAATTAGAATTGGTATAAAGTTTCCCTCTTGTTCCTCCCCAAAACAGAAAATTACCCGGGAAGAGAAAATAAGACAAAGACTTAATTTTATAGAATAATTAGAGGAGAGCATATGATGTTCTCTCAAAAGGCCTCCCAGCTAAACAGGTTTGGGTTTTTTTAATATTACGAAACATTCTTGCCTGTATTTAAAACATGAAAAAAGTAACAGTAGAACTGTGAAGTGAATTAAAACATACCAAAAATATAAACCTCTGGGCCATAGCAAAATCTCTATCCATGCTGCTGCATGATGCCAGTTGTATTGCGTGGTACAATCAGAATTAGAGCTGACTCTCTTTGTTACTTTTCCTGTTCATAATCCTGGAGCTTGTAAGACTGTTGCAGATCAATAACATCATGCTGTACTGTGCAAAATGATTTGTTGAAATGATAGTTAATAGTGAGGTTCTAAACAGACACTGCAACATATATAGGATTGACCTACTAATGGATCTAATGGTGATGTGATAAACAATGTACAAAATAGCCCAAAGCCTGATTATTTGCTTCATTATTTCATTAAAAGCTTTTTGTTGTTTTCTATCTATATTATTCAATATTAGGAATACATTTGTCCTTGTGAATTTATAAATGCTGCTGGCCTGAACTTTAGGTTTGTCAGATCTCATATGAGCAAAATTTTGAAATGCTAAGGTGCCTGATGCCTCTAAGTTAATATTAATATGCCTTTCCTTTTGTGGGGGGCTCATCACAATATTCTTTTGGAAGTGTCACCTGCTTAGGTAAGTTTTGATTTACAAGATAATATGAAGGTATGTTTAATTTGAACTATGATCTTCAGTATTTTCCAAAATAGGTATCCATAGTTCAAACTTGTAATACCCTGTTTAACAAAGGAGCAGCTTCAGTAATACTTAGAGTACTTAATGTTATGCAAGTTTTCAATGTTTGCTGCTGGGATCAGGGCTTTAAATGCAAAGGTCAGGTAAGATCCCTTCTTGGAACACACTACAGTATGAGCCCCTGTGTGTGTTTTTTCTTCATATGTCTACTTATTAAATAGACCAATAATAACTTTCCCTTCAATATGATTAGAGATATTTGTATGAGTGACAGAAAAGGAACGAATCTATGTATGCTGTTGATCAGCACCCCTGACACTGCTGCAGTGTGTGTGTATCTCTCTGCAGCACATTCAGATGTTGGCTTTCATGAAGCAGTAAGACATGTTGCCTGCAAAAATCTCTCATGAATTCAAAAAGGTTCTAATCTCTGTCTGTTTCAAATGGGAACTCTATTTCATCAAAATCGATGTGTCCTTCCTTAATCATTACCATGCAGAATCAATGACAGTGGAAATGAAAATACCAGAGGCTGCATGCCATGCAAGTTGTAATTAGCTCAAGATATCCAGAGGAATTCTGTCAGTCTCTTCATTTTGCCTTGTTTTGAATCTGTCTGATATTGTTTGAGTTTGTAGGAGCAACTTGTCACTGAATTTGTAGTAGAAATATAATGACTCCTCATCATTAAAATCCCATGAGTTCTGTCACTTGCAAGGAGCCATCCAGAGCCCTTGTGACTGCTGGATAACTTGAAAGCTTCCTCATCTGGCTTGAACAGGATGACAGAACTCTAAAATACCTGAGGTATCTTTAGGGCTTGAATATTTGGTTTAAATATCTGAAAGATAAGAGTTTCTTAAGCATTAGAAGACACAGAGTTTAAAGATCAGATTGAGCCATCCCTCTTGCATTTACTTCTTTAATAAAGCTGTCAGGCTGCTGAGCAGGTTGCCTGCCAGATGTGCTCTTCTATATTTTGGGTAAGTTATCACCTGGGCCTGGGATCTACTACACAAATTCTGTCTGCAGTTATTTTAGGTGACACAGTAAAGTGATCAGCATAAACTAGGAAAACTTGGGCAGCATGCCAGAAGAAACTCCGTGTGATTCAGAGTCTAAAGTTTAATTTAAATTAATTGTCAGGATGTTGAGTATTATTTATTCCACACTAAGGCTCTGGAACATTGTCAGCTAGCTTCAATGTGGACAAAATGATATTTCTTCCTACATAGAAGCCCATCTAGATATAATCCAGTTTGCTCTCCTGTTTCTGAGTTGGATCTGCAAGGACAACAGGAATGCAGGCTGCAGCTGGCCTGGGATGTCCTTGCATTTGGTCGCGTGTCAGCAGCCTGATCTAATTTGCCAAGTCTATTTTCCACAAAATAAAATTATTATAGACAACTATATGATGAATTGAAAATTTCTCTAAGTTGCTAAATGATATTTAGCTTTGAAAAGCAGCTGTATCCAGCAGATACTCAGTGAGGCAGTGAAGCCCAGTGGGCAGAGTGCTGGACAGGGATTGAGAAATCTGGGTTCTTTTCCAAACTCTCCTGACTTTTAAATGACCTTGAGCTGTCACTTCTCTGTGCTTCAGTTTCACTGTCTGTACAAGGAGGATAATAATCCTCCATAATCATTTTAGGTTTTCTGAGGAAAGGATCTGTATCAACACCAGGCCTTTCTTGCACTAGCCCAAGCTGGATGCAGCTGATGGTCAGGATTTGGTCAATACCTTGTGTATTCCAGAAAATCTGGGAAACTTTGGTTCTTTGAATCCTTGCTTTCAATTGTCTCTCAAAACATGTTTCCATGTTAAAGGTCTTCCTTATCTTTCAGATCATTACCAAATATCTCCAGAACATTCCATGTTATTTAGTTGCTGCATTAATACTCACAGTTCTTACTAATGTTGCTGGGAATTGCAAAGTGCCTCTCAGGATCATACAAATGATAACACAGATCATGGTTTTTTGACTCCAAAAAAAAGTTTTGCAATATTATACTTAACATATCTGGGCAAAATTTTAATCAGTTTATGTTATAAGATATTTTAATTGGACTTTTAGTTTGAAACATTCTGCTTAAAGCTAAAAAAAAAAAAAATAATGTTTTTTTTTAAATTATATCTTGATTTTACACGTTTTGTATTAATATACAACTACAAACTCTGTGCACAAAAAGAACAGTCGACTTTCCAAACTGTTGAATGCTTTGACCTCAAGGGCATAGAAACTGTTGACTCATTGTTTTTACTGCATATAATATTAGTCCTTTGTCACATCCAGGGGATGACATCATCTTCTTCATTGTTAGCAGCAGGTTTGAATAACAGAAAAAGTGCAACATTAGTTGTCTGCTCTATTTGCTCTTAATAAATGAATGGATATCTGGTACCAAGATTCAGATTAGGATTTTTGAGTAACATTCAGAACAAGTTTGTGCCCAGTCCCTGCAAGGGGCTTTGCTCCTGCCCCCAGTCTGCAGGGCAGGGAAGCTGGCAGGAGCACAGAGCCTGCAGTGTGAATGTCACTGGTGGTGCTGGCTTCTCAAAAGTCATAAGGGGAGACAGGAAAGGAAGGGACGAGGCACAGAATGAAACAGATCTTTTCTTCAAGGTCAGGTTAGTAAAAGGAATCCCTGAACTTCTGGGAGTCGTATTTCTCTGGAATCTAAAATTGTGAAAGGTAGTTCTCTGAAAAATGTCATGTTTAGGGTATGCTGACAAAATGGGAACTGATGCTCTTCAAAATGCACCAGGATAAGTATTTTATCAATTTCAAACTTGTATTAATGTCTATTAGTCTTCTGCTCCCTATAACTGAAATGTCTGTGTCCTTTTCTCAAAGAGTAATCCCCTGTTAGCAGTATTTGCTTAAGCCTCTCTGCTTCGTGGAAGAAAGAAACATCATTATAGGTAGTAATCAGGCTAGTGGAAGTCTTCTTTGGGGTGATATGCCACCTTCTCCTGTTGGATTCTGCAGAATTCTTTCATGACAAGGAAAATTTTCAGTGTTGCTTCCTGAGCAGTAAATATTCCCAGTGAAGCAGAGTTTACTCAGGGAGAGATTCTTTGAGAGTCTGATAAAATGCCAAATCCTAATCTGTCTCCATTATCCACTGCCTTTAAGTTTTCCCAGAAAAACATGACTTATCTAGCTATAAAATAATACCTTTGTGGCCCCAAAAAGATTTTATGCTGAATAGAAGTTCCTGTGTTGACAGGCTGAATCAAACTTCACTTTGAGAAGCTGAAATCCATACAGCTGTGAGGGAAGAATCGAGACAGCAGAGTGGGAAAGTTGGAGGCAATGGGTTAAAGATCCAGGATTGCTTAATCACAGAGGCCCACATACCAAGAGTGGACTCAGACAAGGGGTACACACATGGAAATACTTCCTAGAATGCCAGAGCTAAAAAAGAAAAAACAAACCATGCTGTAAAGGATTAAATTCAGATTAAATTAAATGGCTTGGAAAGAGACCTCATGTATTGGCCTTTTCACAAAGGACTGATCTGTACTTGTGCAGGTAGAGAGCTGCCTTGCAAGTAGATGGCTCAGGTTTGAGCAGGTGCATCTATCCTAATTTCTATCCCAAACTTATGTTCCAATTTCCAAACTTATCTGTTATGAGAAGTAAAAAATGTTATGCTTTTTTCTCTACATTTCATATGCTTATGCCATATGCAGCCTGACTTCTCTTTTCAGTCTTCTCTTTCAGTCCAGTGTTCCTCTTCAGTCAACATTAAAAAAAAACACTCAAGTAGCATTAATTTTGGTGAGGCTAAATCACTTGATTTTCCCTTAATCTGTTCAGAAGAGGCTTTACTTGAACAAAAGCAATAATGCCAGCCATTTCCCTTCATCCCTTGAAAATTACTGGCCACCTCTAAAGAACTTGGTCTCTCTTTTCTGTCACCTTCTGATAACTCATCTGAGTTAAACAGGTTGCTGTGGCCCAGTTAAATGCTTGGGAAATAGACCATACAATTAATTTGCAATAGTAAGTTTCCTCAGCATCATTTCTCTTCCTCTCGAGGGGAATGATGGCACAAGCAGAAGAAAAGATCAACATCATAAAAATATTCTAAACACATCCTGCTAATTGTTCCAAGCTCAGATTATATTGTCTATTCTTGTGTTGTCCGGAGCCAGCAAACAGTGTAAAATTCAGAATTTCTTCCCACCCTGAAAGTAAAGCCTTCAGTGCTACAGGATCATCTCTGCCTTCCTGGAAAATGGATGCAAATGTGGCTTGGCAGAGCTTTGCTTTGGTTTGCATAGGTGATCTCAGATTTTCCCTATTTATGAATATAATAATAGGGTTTGTTATTTTTAGATCCGTCAGCAACCTTAATGAAGCAAATAAAAGTATCTGAACAAAAAGAAAACTGCAAGCAAAATAACAGCAAATTTTGGAAAAAGAAGGAAATCTTTTTCTGAATATGCAAATAAGGTTTCCCATGTTTGTTTAGGGACAGGAAAGAGGTTTTAAATTCAGCCAAAAATAGAAGCTTTCATTTACGATGACATTTGCAATGCTGACCTTGAATATCACATTCAGTGACAGTAAATCTCATGTGAGAAGTGAATCCATCCAATCAAACTCAGAAACATTCACAAATGGCTGAGAGAAGCATAGATTACAGAAAAGTTAGATGTAACAGGAGCCTGTCACTCTTTATTTTCTTTAAAATATCCTTTCCTCAAAGTGGACAAAGTCTGATTTAAGGCATGGTTGTTTATATTAAACTAGACAGCAAATCTATAAGAAAATACAGAATGTTATTTGCTTCAGTTCATGTGAACTAATCAGGCTGAATGATGAGAATTCCTGTAATTTGGAGCACTGCTGAATACTCTGCATGAAACAGTGTCCTCCCCTCATCAACAGTTCCAGTTTTGCATGTCTATCAGTGTAGAAAAATAATTATTCACAAACTACTTTTTAGGCACTGGATTCCCAGAAGTATATTTGTCTAACAGCACCTAGAAGCAAACGAATTTGTTGCTGATTTAATCAGTTTATCTTTCATTTCATGGTCTTAAAGACACCTTGAACTTAAAAAATTATGTTTGTCATTTTGAAAAGCAGAACTTTTATCTCAGCTCTCATGCTCACTTCCTTCCTTCTCCTTCTGATATGGATTTTGCCATGGATTCAGCCTGCCTTATTTCATTTTCTCTCAGACTGCCAATTAAGATGTTTCTTAATGTATTATCAAACAACAGGTTCCCTGCAAGAGGCTAATTTGTTTTCCTGCTTTTACTATTCCAAAATGAACTATTTTGAACGTGGTACTGTTTTTTCACATGTCAAATATGGATTTTTTTTTTTATATTTTATCATCCTGCAGAACAGTAAGGAGGGAAAATAAATCAAGTGTTTTATCTGATTGTGCCTTCATCAGGTTTTTCTGTGTTCTCAAAAGGAATAGTGTGGAACTTTACCTGCTCCAAAAAAAAAGCATTTTTAGCTTTGAAAACATTGTAAACACATCTCAGGAAAGCCAGACCCAACACTAAGACTGGAGTTCTCCTCATCTTAAAAAAAAAAACAAAAAAACAAACTCATATTGCTTTACCATGGTCATAGCTAATCATTTAGGATCAGGTATTTAATCTCCATTATGTGATTTGGGAAAAACTTACTAGTAGGGTAGCCAAAATATGGGCAGAATTTCACCTGCCATAATACTTCCTGTCACTCTCCATCACTGACACGGATGAGGGATGAAAACTGTCCATAATTGTGCATCTGGATATGTAGCAACCTAGGAACTACTGGCCCTATGTGTCAGGTAGGTACTAACTCTGGTAGGAGGGATGTGTGAGCCTTCACATTAGGAAATTTTGCTGTCTTGGAAGTGTAAATTGAAATCAGTTACATTAGTGATAAGTTCATGGTGGCCATGGAAGTCTGAAGGTTGTGGTAGGGCTTGTGTCTTTTAATAGACAAGTTAGACAAGGCAAGACAAGGTCTTGGGCAGACAAGTAATATTGCCCTCCTTATGATGCTGTTGCTATAGGCAGAGGATGTTGCAGATTTGTTCTGAATATAAAGTAATTCAAGAAAACAATAGGACTGTGAAAATCCAAAAGATAGATTTATTTTCTGTCTCCTTTATTACCTTCTGAAATTATATTGCAAAGATCCAGAGCCTAGACCTGGGGGAAAGCTTCTCAATCTCTGGGGAAAGGTCTGAGGAAGACATAATTCAACATAATTTACCATTTAGTTTCCTCAATATGGTACTTAGATAGAGCTCTTCTCAGTCCTCCAGAGATGCCTCCCATTTATAAAAGGCACCTAATAACAAGTAAACCTTTTTGAAATGTTTGCAAGACTTCTCAGTGCTCCAAGACAGCTAGTATTCTCTTCTGATGTGGACCCAAACTGAGCTCTCTCCTTTGGTGCCTCCAGTGCAAAATTATTACATTGTCAGAAATAAATCAAGCCTAACTTTTTTTTTTTTTTGGGGGGGGGGGGGGGAAAGTGGATTCCATCGTGTGATTAATATTGTACCATTATGAGAATGGTATATTAAATTAAAATACTTCCATTGTACCATCAGATGGTGTCATTATGTGGCTTGCTAATTGATAGGTTATTCAAATGGACATTATAATTTTAGACTTCTTAAAAGCATCCATGTGAAGAATTGCCAAACTTCAGGGACGTCAGCTGGGTGTTAGGAAGGAAAATTTACTGAGAATATTTTCTAATGCATGTCACTGAAAAATCGTTACAAAGCTGCTGTGTGCATTCCAGGACTTGGTGCAGGCTATTTTTAATACCTGGTATGAAAGAACTTCCTGCTACTTTTTCTCTTTGAAGGCTGCTTTGTGGCTCATTAGATCATGTTGTCAGGCCAATTTTTCTGTTACCCTTAAAGCTCATTTTTCCTGCTAAAAAGAAAAAAGGTGAAACTGTATCAAATGGAAGAAGGTGCTGAGCAAAAAATACCATGAAGAGTAGGGTTTGTGATGTGAATGCTGCAGTGATCCCAGAACTAAGCATTGCCAACTCAGGTTTAATATTAAACCTGAAAAGAAATCTAAACATGTTAAACACCTGCACTTTTAAGACAAGAAAAAGGACTTGTCTGCCAAGCAACAGCACCTAGCAAGATTTTTCAACTTGCTGTTTATGAAGACAGACTGTTTTATTTTAATTACATCTCAAACTGTTCCCCATGCAGTGTTATCACAGGTCACCATTTTGACCATAATCTTTATAATAATGATCATTAACATAAAGCATTTTGCTTAAATGCAGCCAAACTTCTTCCAACATAGGCTATGCAAGATATTTCAGGATCTTTTAACTGCACAGAAAATTTACAGTATTAGTGTGATTTTGCTGTTAAAATCCTAGACAAACAGAGACTGGTATGGCCAGAGGGACCACCATTTTCACCTCCTCTGACTTCCTGCAAAACAGAGGCTGCAGGACTTCCTGAATTAATTTCTTTTCAAGCTAGAACATGTCTTTTAGGCAAATGTACAGTCAAGTGACAGACAATCCATTAGCTCTGCTAAAAGAATGTAAAAGTATTAATTTTATAGAAAAAAAAAAGAATGAATGTACTTGCAAGTTAACAGGCTGTTCATTGTCTGTTAGAAAGGACTTCTGTGACTCTCTTACTTCACCCACAGCAGAGAAATGGAATGACAATTTAAAATGCAAAATAGCATTCAGGGGGAATTGCTGCAGCTGTTGAGTGAACCTACTCTCGGGGTCTCTGGCAGGGAGGTGGCAAAGGGTTTCAGTCAGATGACTGAAGCAGGTAGTGACACCCTCAGCTGTCCAGCCTGTGCTCTGCCATACATCCCCATCGCCACAGAAGGTTTCAGCACACAGTCTGCTATCCGAGACGTGGAGCACCCTTAGGCGATGCTGTCCCTGGGGGTTGTGGTGGGAAGCTGCACCGACAAGGGTGTGGGGAGGAGGGAACCTGCTGCACTCCGTGGGTTTAACCCATCAGCTCCTGTGGAGCAGAGCCAGGTATTTAAGTATCCCAGAGCTAACGAGATATTTGGGCTTTCCTTTCTGTTGTTTCTATGTTCTCCCATCAGAAGCAATTTCTTCCCCCCTGCCCCTTCCCTCTGTTGCCTCCATAAAGTTTCATCACCACAGAATACTTCTTGATCATTTATTTCTGCACTTTGTAGATCTTTCAATTGTTTTTTTTTGCCAAAGAAACGGCTCCAGCCCTCATTCCCAGTGCCCCCAGTCTCAATCCCAGTGCACTCCTCCCTCTCCATCTTCACCTCAGAGCACTCTGGATCATAACCTTTCTTTTCAGAGGAAATGTCTTCTCCTAGAAAATGTGAAATCTGACTGAATTCTGCTTATTTCAACGAAGTTACTAAGAAATCCATTACAGGTTGCTTAAAGATCTTCCACATTTAGGCCAAAGTCATGGAACTGCTCTGCTTAATCTTGTCCAGTGCTTTATAAGAAATCTTGTTTTCAGTTCCTTGTAACTGTTTGGGCTGGGATTTTCCAAGCCAAGCATCTGCCCCAGGTTTATTTTTTGGCAGTTTCCAGCTAAACCACTGTAGTCATTTTCAAGAACAAGGTTAAAAAAATATTTTGCCCATATTAAAAAATAATAATCTGGTCACTTCGTGCAGAAGTGTCAGTATCCCCATTCGTCTGCAGAAGGAATTTGAAATGGAACACAACCACTGGTCTAGTTTCATCCCTCTACCTTTCGAGCAGCGAGTTGGAATTTGGCAGCACCATTGCTGTGGTTTTACAGATCCGCATCCAAATGTAACAAAGTTATAAGACTCCATAAAATCTCTGTTCGCACGTGATGGGTTAAGAATGGTCAGCTTTTGGCAGCTCAGTTTTCCAAAGCTCAGCCTCTCAGCCTGTGCTGACTGAGCTCTGCATTCAGCCTTCAGGCACCACGTGGAGCTTTGTTGTTTTTTTTTTGCACGGCAACCAAGTGGGGTCTTTGCCTGAGGCAGGGGGGAGCCAGCAGCATTTCTCTGCAATGTCTCCTCCTGCATTCCTAAGAAATTACTGTCTGCAAGATCTGGGTACCCCTCCTGTGGGCATCACCTCCCTTGCTGCTGAGGCAGGGAGAAAAGGAGGATGGGTCACAAAGATGGAAGAGTTTGGGAGGAAGCCTGACTCTGGCAGAGCATGGGAGGGAGCAGCAAGCAAGAAGCAAAAGGAGGAGATGAAGGCAGTAAATGCCCGGGAGACAACTATTCCTGACCAGTGCTAGGGCTTGTCCTAGGACAACTAGGACATCATGGACAAAAATCAGTTGTGGAAGCTGTTCTTCAAGGCTAGGGAAAAAGAAGATTCTACATATATACATAATGAGATTCTGCTAGGCAACAGGGAAAGGGTATGGTACATCAGCATAATGGGGATAAAGATAAGATGCCAGGGGAAATAATTAAGAAAATATAAGAGAGCAGATGTGCAGATGAGGGAAAGGAAACTAGGAGATGAAAATGGAGAGTGAAGAGTGCAAAAAGGCAGGGGCCAGGGAATGGAGGGGTGGATAAAAGAAGTGTGGAAGAGCAGGAACTAGGAGTTTAAAAAAAAAACAGCACAGAGGAGAAAGAGAAGGCAGGAGCCAGGCAAAAGGAAGATTAATTAAGAGCACCAAGGGAGAGAAGGAGGGTGAGCGCAGAATAAACTCTAAGAATAGGCTGATTCTTTAAGTCAAACATCAATGCAAATTGTGATTTAATCTGTAATGATACAGGAATAGGAATCGGGCATGGCTGGCATCTACAGCCACACTTCGTTATTTTCTTGTTATAGAGCTTATTTATCAAATATTCTGGATCTTGGGAGCCAGAGCTCCAGAGTTAAGGTGACCACATGTCACTATCTGTTTACTTTTAAGGCTTTCTCTGATTTTATTAACAAACATTTCAAGTGCCTAATGGTGCAACATGCTGCTTTTTTAACCACAGTAAAAAAAATATTGCTGCAAAATACATTTGAAAATATTTTAAGTAATTTTAAAATTATAGGTAGGGCTGCCAGCAATGCCTCTCAGTGGCAGAGCAAAGCAAGGCCCTGCACTTAGCTCGATTGCTTTCACTGGGGCTGTTTGTCACCTGAGAGGGCTTCCACCATCACCACAGTCACCAGGCACACTTCAGCACAGGGATGAGCAGCACTGCCTTTGCAATTTTTTTTTTCTCCCACCAGCTAAGAACAACACCACCTGGAGACATGGGAAGAGAGAGGTGGGGAGGGCTGGGTGGCCCCTGCGTGCCCCAGGGGCAGAGCAGAAATGGAGAACCCTGGAGCAGGAGCTGGGGGGTGCAGCAGCTGGAGGTGCAGGGGGATGTGTCCTGCCCCGTGGTACAGCTGGAGCTGCAGACACCAGAGTTAGTTACAGTCTTCCAGTGATAAAGGGGGGGTTGGGGGGGGGGGAGTGTGGAATCGTGATATTTGCCTCTAACATAATTATTCAGCTTCCCAGCTGGAATTTCTTTAAGATAAGTGGCAAATACTTCCCTACAACCAGCACATCTGGGCTATCATGTTCTCTGTCAGCTTGGAAGGCAAGCTTTGCAGAGCTGAGCTGCTTTACTTTCCTTTTGAGAATGAAAGTAGCACTGCTGTCAGAAGATTAAGTTGTTGGTAAGTATCAGGTGATAGGAAAATTTACTCTGAAACTGCAACTGGTCTGACATACGTTAAATTTTATATTTGGGAGTTGCAAGTGTTGATTTGCTGTCTATTTGTGTCTGTCATACTGATAGCTTAAAACCACAAATTACAGTCCTAATAACAAGTCCTAGGGCTAAGGCTGCTGTTGCTACTTTGTTCCTCCTAAAGATTAAACAGAGCTGAGAGCTGATACATGGACCTATTGCTTCTCGAAGCAGATCTCTTCAAATTCTGACCTACATCCCAGCTAAAAATGCATTCAATCTTTTCTTTAATTTGTAATAGATACTTGTGGACATTACAAAACCATCTCACAATTTGGCAAATTAAGTTGTCTGTGGTTAGCCCTGGAATTGCAGAGATATTGCAGTGCACTGCAGCATTGCATAACGAGCTTCCCCAGACTTTGCCTTACTCAAGTGAGTAGCAGTAATCCTTATCTCCAGCGAGCATCAGATTCATCCCATTTTTGAGAAAAGAATTAGTATCAAATATGCGATGGGCATGTTATGCCTTGTGGCTGTAATGTTTTTTCAATTAACTTCTCTGAATATACCACAATGAAAAGTGTCAGCTTTTTGCCTCAGAGGCCTATAATTAGATTAAATTAATACAGTTAATTATCTACTACCTTCTTTACACAAAACAACATGTTTCTATAAATTAAAATGCTCGTACAGGGAGGAAATTCTTGTTCACTCTGATATATGCATGCACTGCTGGATTGTGAATGCTGTGGATATATCATAGTGTAGCACAACTTTTTGTCTGCAGCCCTTCTTTTACATGAGATTAAACAAATCATATTTGAAAAATCCACAGACATCACACTATTTAGAGCATATATGGTGGTGCAAGGAGGTGATGTTATTAAAAGTTACAGTGCTCATGGAACAAATATACTTTTTTTCTTTCACAGATGTTCTCCATAAAATTCCATTAGAGAGATTAAATACAGGTCTGTTTATGTACCTACAGTCACACCCTCAAGGACGATGGTATGTCCAGATATAAAGCTGCTTTTTCTCACAGACTGTACTTCTCCTTTCAGAAATTTTTTGGTTTTTAATAATCCTTTCTGTAGGAAGTATTTACAATTAGCAGCTCGGTTTGCAGGCCTGCTGGTATTCTAGCTAGTGTGCACTGAAAAATCTTCTCCAGCGTTACTAAATATAAGCAAAAGTTCATGTCTGACCAATATGCTCCCATCCTGGTGTGCCTGGTTTAGAAGAGCAGATGCTCAAATGATGGTACATCACCTCGAGGTGGCACATCCGAAGCAGAAAGCACTCTTTTTGATCTGACAAAGTGTATCCAAATGTCCCTATTTCCATCAGAATAGATGTTAGTAACTTAAGGCCTAAGCATGCCATCCTCCCCCACCAAAAAATTACAATTAACTTTAGCAGAAGCCCTTCTTCAGCCTGCAGTGTACTCTGCATATAAATACAATGTGTACCCAGGTCTGGTCTTGGGTGTCCTGAGGCTGAAACCCTGAAAAGCTGTTGAATACTCAGTGTTCCTAGAGGGCATCGCATTTTATTGTGGTTTGTGCTGTGCGAGCATCTTTGTCTTCGAACGTTAATTAGCTCCGTGTATAGAAAGATTCACTAAAATATCATTATGCTGATAATCATCTTATACTGAGGAGCGAAGAGGGCTGTGTTGCCATATAAATGCTGCCCCGGTTCCTGCTCACAGGGTGTAAGAGGAGGAAGAAATACCATCTTGATAGGCACTATCTGCTGAAGGGAAACTTTCACCAGGAGCTGTGAATTGACTTTAACCTTTCAGTGGCTGCACTGTGAAGCGAAGTGCTTCGTCCTTCCTACACAGAATGAGGATTTTTTTAATTTAAAATTGTTATAACTACCAGTGGCTCGCTTAATTACTTCTACAAATATCAGAAAGCAGTTACAGGGGAACAAAGAAATGCAACTGGAAACATGGTTCAGTGGTCTTGTACTTCCCTGAAAAGCTGATTATACTTTTGGCTGATTCAGTTTCTTTCAGAGGGAATTTACCCTTTTTGGCAGTGCGAGTTTCAGCAGTGCTGATTGGGCTAACGGCAGAAAATGCATCTTGGGCTGAGGAAATTCTCTCAGGGTCCTGTGTGTATCAAACGGAATTTTGCCAGCGAGCTCTAGATTTTGTCTCTCAGCCCCTCGATGTCCCTTGTTTAGTAGGATTCAGAAGCCATTTTAACACTAGTTTAAAAATAGAGACATTTCATGTGTGTTTTTGCAGGTGCCTTGCCCGATTCCCTGCTTTCCCCTGCATGACTTATCTAGGATAAGCTCTAATGAAAGGTCAAGGTTATTCTGAAGTATACAACATCGGAGAGTTCTCTTCCTCGTAGTTTCTTAAGTTGAACTTCACACAATATTAACTGATGCCGTGCTGAAAGGTAATTCAAACGCTCTGGGAAAAAGTACAGAATGACGAGCAGTCACCTTTAGCACTGTAAAGTGTCCCTGGCGATTTGTCCTTAGTGCTTCTCCAAAATGCAAGAAGCCATCTTTACCAACTCAGTGCCATGCCAGAAGTTAATTTTTTCGAGTGTTGCTTTGTAATTTGGGTCTGCAGAGCAAGACTTGGCACATCTGGCTGTCAGAAATGTCCCCTGTCATTTACATCCGAAGAACATTTCCTCACCTCTGTGACACTTAAACCAAGAACGTGGTTTTTTCTCTCCCCCCGCCCCCCCTTTTGCCTGCCTGTAATTTTGAAATATAACAAAAGGTCATGAGAAGCTCCGACTTGAGATACACCTTGCTTCTAATTTTTTAAGAAAACCTGGAGACAAAGCTACCTCTTTTTGTCTCCTACGTGGGCTGCGCTGGGAGAAGATGCTTCTGCATCCCTGAATTCTCGGGGGGGGGGTGGGGAGGGAGGAGAGCCCCGAGCCGCAGCGAGAGCGATGCCGCCGCAGCCCGAGCAGCAGCCACAACTGTGTGTCATCAACGTCCCCCCGGCAGATGTGCGTCCCTTGTCTGTACTCACTGCGGCTGAGGGGCTGCGAAGGCATCGGGCTTATGCTGAGGAGGTTCCAGTCCCAGCTGCGGGGAGAGGGAGGGAGGAAAGGGAGGGAAAAAGAGAGAAAGAAAGAAAAAAAAAAAAGAGAGAGAGAGAGAGAGGGGGAAAAAAAGAGAAGAAAGGAAAAGAAAATAAAAAAAAAAAAAAAAGAAGAAGAAGAAGAAGGGGCGCAGTGCAAGTTGCGAGGAAAAGTGGTGGTGGGAGCGCAGAGGGGGCGGCGGGAGCCCGCGGAGAGCCCGCGGAGCCGCAGCCGGGCGCGGAGCGCTGCGCGGGCCGGCGACCACCCCCGGGGCCCACGGCGGCGGGGGGCCGAGGCGAAACGGCGGCAGAGCCGGCGGAGGAAACTCAATAAATAAAATCAGACTGTTATTTAAGGCGCGTAAATTTAAAAATATTTGGACAGGAAGAGAAAGGGGAGAGGAACCGCGGCAGACAACCTAACGGTTTCGGAGCCGGGCCCCCCCCGCCCGCCGGCCCCGCTCCCGCCCGACCTGCCCCGCACCTCCACCGCCCCCCCTCCCCGCTCCCTGGGGATCCCGGCAGAGCCCTCCGGGAGCACCGACATTTTGAATGCATGTGCCGTAGGGCAGGCTTTTCTGAGGCTTGCTGAGAAATCTTTCTCTCTCTCTTCCCTTCCTTCTCCTTTTTTTTTTTTTTTTTCCCCGTTTGTTTTTTCCTTTCCCCCCCCACCCCGCCATGCACAGTCCTCACAAAATAAATGCAGGAGCTTTCCTCTTTTCGCTTTTTTTTTGAGGGAATTTCAGCGCTTTAGTAAGTAGATAATAATGTAGGGTTGATTCTGGCTGCTCAGTGAATTGCCAGGAACCATTGTGGAAGGGACCCTTTTCTTCTAAAAGCTAAAAAGTTGTGGTTTTCTACCGTTTTAACTCTTTCTTCTTATGAACAATGTAATGGCATTTCCTAAGAAGCTCATTTCTTAACCCACCATGGAATAAAGCATTGATTTACTTCCTCTCCCCACACTGAAATCTAGAAAAAGTACTTTCGTGTACTTAACTGCAGTCATTTATTGTACTGAGCTGAATTCACCTTCAAATACTTTATAATTTACACTCCCCTATAGAAATGCAGGGCCAGCTTTAGGTGCTGCTGCCACAGATCAGTTTCTGTCCCTTCCCTGTAGGATCTCTTTAGGATCTGTTCCTTCTCAAAAGACGTTCCACAGCCCCCGCCGTTTTTCCGAGGGTGATTTAGAAACAAAGGTCAAGTGTAAGAGCTTTGCTCATCCGTGTAACTGAAATAGGGGAGAGGGCTCTTTCCCCACAGCTGTATTCTTAGCCTGTCAGTATGAACCCTTGGTACAGCTACATTTTTTACCCTATTTCTTCACATTTTTTTCCCGTGCTTGCTGTATTTGTTTCTATTTATACAACTCATCTCGAGCCTATATTGTTTGCTGCCTGTTCCTGGGCTTCTGCAGGACAATCTCTGCTCCTGCCTGGGAGACTTACTTTTCAGCTGGTTTATGTCTCAATAAAAGCTTCCCAAAATATTTCGTTCAATCTCACACCCTGCAGTTTTCACCTCCGGGGAAATATTATTGGTGCCATTTTCACGAATACGCGAATTGGTAAAACTGGACCTTTTCAGTTTGCCAGACCACTAGGGAAAAATCACAGAGGTGAATTTCTGAAACCACACCAGTTACTAGAAAACTTCTTCGGTGCAAAGATCCCTGTTAGTGAGACTTTATATTCTTTTATCCTCTCTCAGTAAATGTAAAAACTCCGGCAGGACAGCTGGCCCTCAGCAGAACACAGCCAGGCACCTTCTATCACCTACAAACTCTATGAGGTGCACACAACCCACCACCTGATTTATTTATTTATTTGGTTTCTCAGAGGCTTTTTGTAGTAGCTATTGATTTCCCGGGGCAAGAGAGAGTAATTCGCGCTTTCGAAGTAGGAATAAAATGTTTTTAACTAGGAATTCAAATTTAGAGTATAGTTTCCGGTAAATGGGATGGCGTACAGAGGAAAGGAGGCAGTAAAAGCAAATAAAACGTATATTTAAACCAGCCTTAATATCGGTCGTGACCCAATCGCTAACGCTACAGGTACGACCGCGGTGTGACACGTCCTGGCTCTAAACGTGAACTTCTGGCACGCAATAAAAAGCCGCTATTTCTGCCTAGGCGGGGCATTTTTATTTTTTTTTTCCTCGGCAAAGCAGTTGTTTTACGAAACCACTGCTTAAACTTCGGCGTAGTGTAAATCAAATGCTGATGGAGCTCAAAACGGGTCTGGAATGAGGGGTTGTGATTTTTTAGTAGCACGGGTGAAAACTAAATGGGAAAGTTGAATATTACCTTTCGGTGTTCAGCTCCGCTGTGGTAGCGAATGGGAGAGATGCTGGTGGCAGGGTTGGTTTCTGCCTTCTAAGAGGACTGCAGGGAACTGGTTGTTGAGAAGGAAAAAGCTTGGAGCATCCACCAGGACATGAGGAGAGGAAGATGGATAGCAACAGAGAGTGGTTTGGGTCACTTCACCTCGGGGACCTGCGGATTACGCTGCTCCGTTTCAAGATTTTGGGTGGCTTTAGTGCTCGTTATACCTCGCGTTTTGTGGGTTATTTCCCCAATCATGCACCCTGCATGCCGTGCTGCTTGGATTAATGAACTCTAGATCCCTTGTGAACAAAAAAATGCTAACAAAAAAGCGCAAAGCTTCACGTTTCACAGAGGTTTTTAATCAGAAAACACAGCAGTGTGACAGAGCGTATAGTAAACATGATAAGACAGTTTCAGCAAATTACTTTTTACCCGAAAACGATAGCAACTGATTTTGTGGGGCTAAAATATTTTTGGAGAGTTAAAAAAACTAAACTAATGTACACCCCACCTCTTTTAAGTGCTATTTTAAGTACTCTTAATTTTACAATGATTTAAAACCTTCTATATTGCGCAATTAAAATTTAGACTAATCAAAATATAGCACTTTCAACTGCCCATCTGCCCAATAATTAGCTCCTGTACAAGTGTTAAAAGTTTCAAACTAAACTTTTTCCGATATGCTGCTGAGTGTCATTAGCTCCTGTTGTAGCTGGAGAGGTAAATGAGTTTTCGTCTGATTAATACTCTCAGCTGCATTGCAATGGAAATTTTTCAATGGTTAAATTGTGTTTTAGGTGCAAGCAATAACATAAATTCCCGAATACCAAACGTGCTGCTTCCTAAGTGTCGCTGTATTCAAATATTCCTGTTTTGTGCATCTATGTCATTAAAATTGTTTATTCCCACGCAAAACAGAAGAGTTGGTGGAAAGTAAATATTCCTTAAAGAGCATCTCAACGGCACTCAGTTTATAAAGCGACCAGAAAACTGGGTGTACGGCAGCCTCCGTGTCCCCCTGCCTCTGACAGTGGCTCTCTGCTTGTTTTGAAACTGGAACAAACATCTTGTTCAGTGCACAGTAAACACGAACTACTCAACTGAGTTGTTTAAAACCTCTGGCAATCAAAAAACACCACTTACACTGTTTCTGGTAACTAAATTCAAAACCAGCTTGGTGAAAGTTTAAATACACAAAGGGGAAAAGTGTCATCTACATTTAGAAAGTAAGTGACCTACTTCTACAAGCTCTTGTTAGTGTGAAAATGCAGCTATTCCCCAAAGCCTCTAAGCGCCATCCTCTGTCCTCAGGCCAAGCAGCCTTTGACTTCAAGCTCTGCCTAAGCAGGGGGTTGTAGGTTACCCCTTAAAAGGCTGTTTTAAGCCAAAACAGGACTTCGAACTCTCAAGCCTGACCGAAGGGGAAGAGGGGCCGGGGGCGGGGGGGAGGGGGGGAGTTGGCGTTTAGAGGTGGGAGACATCACAGTCAGCTATTTCCTTTTCGTCAAAGTCCAGCAACATTAAGCATGTGAATATATAGCTCTTGTATTAATTACTTCATACGAAAGACCTAAAACAAATGGTAAAAGTCGATACTTGGAAAACTTGGTATGAGCAACCAACATATACACGGCCGGGTCTGTGAGCACTCGGTAAATGGCAGGGGTAAGAAATCGCTGGGAGTGTGGATTTAAAACTTTTCCATGACCTAAAACCCCACCTCTAGAATTTCTTGAGACTTACACTATAAGCTGTTAAAAAAAATAAAAAATAAAATAGAAAGAAGGTTGCAACAAATGTTATTAAAAAGGAGGAAAGAAAAAAGGCTGAAAGCCGCAATGTCCAAAGGCGGGCACGTCCGGATTGGATTTTAATTCATGTCTGCAGGGAAGAGGCTGCTGTCCTCCAAGAGCTTCACCACGGCGGACCTCTTGTAGAGTTTGGCCAGGTCGTAGGCGGTGGCCCCCCGCTTGTTCTGGTGGCCCACCTTGCACTGCCCGCGCTCCAGCAGCATCTCCACCACCCGCACGTGGCCCTCCCGGGCCGCCAAGTGCAAGGGCAGGTTGCCCTCGTTATCCTCAACGTTAACATCAGCTTCAAACTCCAGCAGAGTCTGCAAAGTGTCCAGAAAACCCTCTCTGGCTACATCATGAATTACAGCGAAGCCAGTACTGTCTTTCAGATTGGGGTTCGCCCCCTTCATGAGCAACCTCCGGGCAATCTCGGGGTTCCCCAGTTTCATGACCTATGAAAAAAAAAGAAGAGTTGAATGCCCCGGAGTGGGTGTGTTTGCTTTAGGACTGGGTTTTCATCCTTAATTCTTATCTCTGGCTTTTGTCACGGCTCAGTCCTCATTTAAAACAAACAGGACAGCCCAACTATAAAACTAACGATATACCAGAACTCCCATTTTTTAACGTATTCTTCACTAAACTCGGTGAAATGGCGAAAGATTTTATCATTTAGGTGATAATAGCTTTCTGTCTCAAAGAGATTCATGTTTGAAACAGGCGGTGTAGAACGAGGGGGTTTTTGTTGTTGTTTTTTGTTTATTTTTTTTTTAATGTGGGTTATCTCAGTTTCTTAATGTGCAAAAATTAAACGTGGTTCAGTTTTATTTGCCTGAGTATTGAGATACCTTTGCATTACTGCTTAAACTCGTTAAACATCAAATATAGGGTCTCTGAGGAACAGAACCTCAGCAACAGCGAATGTAGAATGTGTTTTATAAGCTTTCAAGTGTTTACATTGTCTATGCATTATCATAAAGCAAATATTTGGACACTACCATAGCTCTGTCTGCTAAGAAAAATAAATGCTATAGGAAATTTTTCACCCCAATATTTGTATTTCATCATGTCACCCACAAAGGAGAAGTTAAAAGGAATGTTTCTAAGTTCCACAAGTTTTTCTTCCAAATCCAGTGTATCATATTATACTTTCATAATTTCACTGTAAGCAAACTGTGGCTATATCCTGTTGTTAAAAACATCCCTTTTTAAACAACAACAACAACATAAATAATTGGATTTTCTGATTGTTTGTCTCAGGGAAAAAAAAAAAGAAGCTTATTTTAATTTTCCTGATTACATCCTAAAACTATCATAACTAGAATGCGAATCTCTGTAATTTTGGATTGAACAGCTTGCACCGATTTTTCCCCGAATTCCTCTTCTCTTTTTTTTACTTTTTCAAATACTTTCAAAAAATTAAGATGGTAGTGTACAAACCCCAGCCTATAGGCAGTATTTTCCTGGTCATGTAATTAGTCTCACTGCATCTGCCAAACTCGAAAAAAATTTATCCTTTTAATTTTCTTAAAAACGTCCACACACTCATTTGAAAATCATGGATTAAAAAATTATCTGCATAAACGAGCATTATAGTACATTGAATTTAGCATAATATGCAATTTCTACACGGGATTTGCTGAAAAACTCTCCTGGTGAAAAACATGTATTAGGCTTTTTAAGAAAAAACAAAAAAGCAAGCTATAATAAATACAATTACTGCAGCGTTTGGTCTGTAAAGCAACCCAGTATATTATATCTACAGACAAGAGCAAAAGTGCAGATAAGAGAGGCTGGGATTTGGGGAAAGAGATTTCTCTGTGCCTCAAGGCTTCCAGCTATCGTATGTGCTATTTCTTTCACTTCTGACTGGAGATGGAAGCGATGTAAAAGCAAACCAGAGCATTGTGATCTCTATTTCTTTAGTAAAATCTGGACATTCCGGTCCCTTTTGGAGTGCTCAGGCTGTATTATTTATGAATTAAAATATGTATTTGGTTTATAGTGGAAGTTTTCAGTTTTCAGGCTTGGGAACTGAAGGCTTCAGTTAAAGATGCAGGGGGGAGAAAGATCATATAGAAGACGATGCTATTGGGATGTGGGCTACAACTGTACAGCAAATGCCCTTTATTTTGCAAAGTTTCACGGGGAGGGGGGAGGCAAAGGGGAAAGCATTAATTGATTAAGCCTGACAAAAAGCATTAGGGTGGGAAATATATTTGAGGCCTGCATAGATACACTTCATCCGAAATAAAAAGTACAGAGCAAGACAAGCTGAGCAGTTGTTTAATTGAACATAAATGCAGAAGAAAATTAAAAATTCACTGGTATTAGTATAGGAGCATGCTCTCCGTTTTAATTGAGAGAGAGATTATGGAGAGATTATCTCCGTTGTGGAGAGTGCACTGACAGAGAGCTTTCGAGCGTGGTCATGCACCCACAGCACATTTCAGGATGATACATATTGAAAATAAGTCGACAGATTCTCCTGTTTTGATTTTTGTTGTGGTTCATTAACTCAGTTATGATTAGGCAGCGATAAGAAGTATTGTTAGGACACGGGTGCTTGTTTAATATAACTGGATGTTCTGTCATTGTGTAAAATATGCCCTAATGCAGGATATGGACAGTTAGCTGCTTTTAGAAAAAAAAACAAACAACCAAACAACAAACACATTACCGGAGAACAAATCGGTTTTCAGCCCTAGTCCCCAGGATAAACCAGCTGGCTAAATGTTTCCTGCTTTCTTAAAGAAGTTACTTGGTGTAAGTTTCTTAATTTCAATCCTTTCACTCTCAGCAGTTGCATGCCTGCCCTGCCATGCGATGCCCTATTTAGGTGCTAACAGGACAGAGAGGAGCTCACAAATCTCCAGCTTCAGCGAAATTGTAAAAAAAAAATTAGAGAAAGGGGTCATTCCTGCTTTTTAGCAAGAGGTGTTTATTTTCCAGCTCTAACAGTTTGATTTTATGCCAAAAAAAAAGCTGCTAATACCTCGAGCACATTCGCAAGCTATATGCTAGTCAAAACCCCAATTTCAGAAATTATTATTATGGTTTCGGGGGAGGGAGGAAGAGCAGTTAACAAACGATTTTTCTAATATGTGAAATTAAAAAAACCTATAGCTCCACTTCCACGTTTCATTACTTATACCTTAAGTACAAATAAACACACATCTTTTTTCCCTCCGGATTTAGAAATAACTTGTTTCACTATTTGGTAGGTATTCTAGCCTTTTCGTCATCATTATCTGGTATTATTAAAAGCAAAATCTTTCATCAGCTCCAATAGTTCACAGCTGGACGAGTTCCAACTCCTGCCTGCGCAGCCACACACTTAAAAATTAGGACATAGCACCCTATACGATCAGAAAGGAAATAGCTGGAACCAGTGCCCTGCTAGCCGATCCAAAAAAAGCAAAATTTTAAGCCTTAATTATGAATGAAAAAACAAGGGATTCAGCTGGCACCCTAACTTGCCGGGCTAACTCTTAATGTATAGCGAATGTCCTGGGTTCTGAGCAGCATGCTTCGCACTGAGAAAGGTCATTCCTCACAAACAGCGTCTGAAGGAAAAGTACCGTCGATAGCAGACCCCAGAACCGAGACAAGGCAGGATTTAAAAGCATATTGTAGGAAGGAAAGAAAGAAAGAAAAAAAAAAAACGGAGAGAAAAAAAAAAATCCTAAGCTTCATAGCACAGCACATTTGTGTTTACAGACTTTCTATGAAATCCTGCTCACCTAAGCTGATTTCTTTTCGTCTCAGCTCTTTCATTCTTTGCCTCCTCCCCACGAAGTTACAAAATATTAGCAAACTCGTAGCCCGTTTGACATTGAGGGTGATCCCCGATTGAAATAGTGGTTTTGACCAGTTTTATTTCAACTACGTCATTTCAGGGAGTTGGAGCCACTAAAAGTTATAAAAATATGGCATCCAACGAGTTTGAAAAAACACTCGAATTTCATCCACCAGCCTGCTTAAAACGTTGTCTTTTTTGGAAACCCGGGTCACGTAGGTACCAGTGATGAAATATTTTCTCCCTCTCTGGATACCAACCTGCAGCGCAGTCCTCCCAAATCCATTTTGTGCATTGACGTTTACATTCTTTTGCAACAAATTAGTAAGTTGCACTAGGTCCCCCTTTGCAGCTGCGGACGCCAGCTCGTTCCCAGAAGGCTCGGCCATTCTTTAGGGTGACTGACGATCGGAAAAAAGATGAGATTTTTTTTTTTTTTTTTTTTTTTTTTAACCAGGCATGGCATCGGAGACTGACAGAAGGATTGGGATGGTTAAATCTTCTGGAGTAGACCTTGTAGTAAATAATCGTAATAAACCTCCTTGCCAAGAGCCCGCCCCTAACTCACACGTGATTATTCAGCAAAACTGCAGCTCCACTTGAAAGAAGATTTCTTTACTTCCACATATAGAGCAACTCCTATTAAAGACTTTGGCCACTTTCGGGGGGCGGGGGGGGGGGAGAATAGATTAATGCTATGCAATATATTATATATGTTATAGGTAACATATATACGCGTACACCGGAGACTCACTCAGACCTGAGATCTTGGAAGAAGAAGACAACCCACCCTGTTCACAGTCGGGATCTGAGACTTTAGCAGCAACAGCTCCGAAGAAAAGTCTTCCGTAGCAGTGTGCATCCACCACTCCCTTTCAGGATCCCCCCTTTCATCCCACTCCGCCGCCTTAGTCCGGGCCGCGCAGGGCCGAGCGAGAAGAGCCGCGCCCGCGGAGGACAGGGCACGGCTGCCCGGCTTCTTCCCTCGGCGCTCCTGCTCCGCGCAGCAGTTTCACTCCCACCGCCCCGCGCAGCCTTCGGGCAGCGGGCGGGCACTATCCCGGCCGGCGGCCGCCCCCGCCGGCGGCGGCTCCGGAGCATCCAGGAGGGCGGCGGCGGGTCCGGCGGTGGCGGCGGGCGGAAAGGGCTGCCGCGTCCCGCCGCCCGTGCTCAGGGTGCTGAGGAGCCGCGGAGCTGGGCCGTCTCCTTCGCCCGCCGGGGCCCCGCCACCGCTCCCCGGCGGCAGCCGCGCCAGTAGCCCCGACCGTGAGCGGAGGGCGAGCTGTGAGCTGGGGCAGGGGCTGCGCTGGTGTCCGCCGCTGCCCCTGCTCGGCGGTGCTGGGCAGCCGCCCGGCGCGCAGTGACAGCCGCTGCCCGCCTCCTCTTCCAACTCCGGGAAATGAAGCTGCACTTGCCGGTCCGCGATCGCTGCCTCCGCCCGCGACTTTGGGCTCCCCCTTTTTTAAGCACAAACAATCCCTACTTCTGTTTCCTACGGACACGAAGCCGGTTTCTCTCTCTCTCTTTTTTTTTTTTTTTTCTTTTCCTTTCCCCCGTTTTTTTTTTTTAACCTCATCAGCTTTTTTTGAAAAGAAAAAAAATTTGAGCGCTTTTTGAGTTGAAACACCCGCCCACATTTTAACGGCAGAGATTTAAGGAGGCACGGCGGAGTTACAGCGGCAGCCGGGCAGGAAGGCCTGCCCCTCGCCCGGCCCCGGCCCCGGCCCCGGCCCCGGCCCCGGCCCCGCATCTGCTGTGCGGGGCCCGGCTCCGGCTCCGGCTCCGGCTTCGGCCCCGGCTCCGGCGCTGGCGCTGCAGCTGCAGCGCGGCGCCGTTTCTCATTCCCCTTGCCAAGCAGCCCTGGCACGGCTCTGCCCCGCCACAGCCGTAACAGTCCGGCTGCTTTCAGGAGTCGCGCCGCTGAGGCCTAGGGGACTGGGGTGGGAGGGATAGGGGAAGGAAAAAAAATGAAAGGAAAAGGAGGTTTTAGCATCGGGAGCCGCCGCGCCACTGCCGGAGGACCGCGTGGGGGTGTCTCGGGGAGCGGCCACCCGCCGCGACTCTGGCCGGTGTTTCTCTCGGGCAGCGACGGTGCACGGTCCCGGGGCGGTCTCCACCTGCCCGCGGGGGCAGCGGACCCGATCCTGGCCCCTCTCCTAGCCCCACCGCCCTCCCTCCGGTACCCCTCGGGGCAGCGGCTCCAGGGCTGGGGTCCACCCCGGCAGCGAGGCGGGCTTCTCTCGCTAAGGACAAGGTCAAGGATGAAGGGTCAATGTCAAGTTGTCTGAACGGTGGAAGGCGACCGCCACGGCGGCACCCCTCGGTTCCCGCCTTTCGGCTGCCCTTGATTGATTTGAGAGTGCCATTTTGAGGGGGAAACGCACCCTGCCACCGAGGGGACGTGAGGGCTTCGCTGTTCCTTCAAAGGGCGAAGAAGTGAGGATGGTGCAGTGCGGGGACTTCATTGCCCTTCTGCCTAACTGCGTTTAATGTCTTTAAGCTGCTTTGATGGCCGGATTGCTTTAAGTTTGAGGGCTGAACTCTGCCAAGGCGAACCCTGAGAGAGGTAAGGTGCAACGTGACGGCTCCCCGATAAGCACACGTAGCCTATCGGTCGCAGAGGCAATCTGCTCGGCTGTTTTCTGCGTGGACGCTACGAGAAGGTGAATTTGAACGTAAACACGCGTGAGGCAGCTCGGGGGAGGTGCATTAGAGAGGGAACCTGGCCGGCAGCAACACCGGCTTCTCCAGCACTGCCCTGCGGAGAAACCTGCCACTGGCATCCGGCAGGGGCGGGGGGACCGGGGCCTGACGGGCAACCACCCCCGCCGGGGACAGAGCCAGGGGTGGACCCGCAACCCGGGCGGACGAGGGAGTCAGGGACTCTGCCTCTGGCGCTCCTGTCAACTTCTTGCTTTGCTAGTACATTTTCCTGTACCGATCCCCACACCCTCACTTGTTTGTGAAAAGGGGATGAAGGCCCTCACACGGAGCAGGGAAAGTGGCTTTGCTCACGTTACCAGCTGACCCCCACTCAAATTCCCACTAAAGGGAAAAAGCGCATTTTTAAGGGTCGCATTACGATTATTCTCAGCCAGCAGTGACAGCGCTAACATTTTGTAAACAAAAATACGAAGGATAATTTACCTCAACGTTAACTCCAGAAACGCGTGTATATAAATAACATCCATGTATTCAACTACACTTGCTTTTCTGAATAAGGAAGGAGTTTATATGCAAAACTTTGAATATTCAGGGAGATGGCTTATAAATAACTTATTTCGTGACAAACCAGTGTCAAAATCCACAGGGTTTAGTGGTGTTACCTGTTGCTCATTTACTGCAGAACTAGACCTGCAAGTCTTACAACAGTCCCGCACTATTTTTTTGTTTTGTTTTACAGTTCAGAATAAAAGCCCCTTCCTCTGTTAATCACAGCATGTAACAAAATAATTAAGTGTAGCTGGGGTGCTGCAGGCCTTCTGCAAGTAAAGCTGCCCGGCCAGAGAATGCCATCCACCCTTCTTCACATTGCGGGTCAGCCAAAAATCTTTACAGAAATCAGCATGTCAATCCTGATCGTTTCCTCTCAATAATGATAAAGATACCCCTTCTAAAACAGTTGCCCCAATCAGCTCCGAAATCAGCAGCCAAATCACCTTCTGAAGGGAGATATTATCACCGGGCATTGAAAGGAGTAAAACAAAAGTGTGTCACCTCAGCCCCATAATTTGGGTGACATTCTTTGGAGGAAAAAAAAAACACCTCGAGGGGCTGGGGAGAGAGGGGTTGTAAGAAGGAGAGTAGGAACTTTCGCTGTGACTTGGACATGAACTTCCTGCTATGTGGGGCACGTGCAACTGTTCACCTTTTCTCCACGTTCTGGATCAAATCCTTCCTGCTTTGATCTAATATAGATATCATTATTCAAAATATCACTGTAATAGACGTGAACGCTGTGTAACTAATCTTGACAACATACCTTTAGCTTCAATTCGTGCCAAGAATTAATTGGCTTAAATCCAATTGCTAAAACTCGCTTTTCAGCCTTTATTAAATTTACTCTCTAGTAATGTGTGGGTGGATTTGTTTGTAATTTAGCATAGGCTGTCCCTGGCATTGCACCATACCTCGTACCCAGTACAGAACTGTCTGCAACACTGTAAAAAAAAAAAAAAAAGGCAGGTGTGAAGGCAATTACCTCATCATCCCCTCGGTCGGTGGTGGGGAGCTCGAATTGTTCAGCTAACGTCAGCGGGCAATAAAAACCTCTTGGGAAACCCTGCCAACATAAACTAGAGCGAAAACCCGATAAAATGTAACACCCAACTTCTCTGACTCCCTGCCTTTGCGTCTTAAGTGGCGTTTCACTTTAACCTCAACTCGCCTAGAGACCCCGAACGACCCCGCCGCCGCCGCCAGACGCCCGCGCTGCCCGGCAGCCTCCGCTAACAGGCTCTAAACAATTCCCAGGAGTATTTTTTTCCTGGGAACAGGGAGTCTCCTGAAGGTACAGGTTAACTCCTTCTTACGCCCCTCCCCGCATGCAGCGTTTGTCCGCTGTCTGTCCCCTCCGAAGGACCCCGCAGCGCTGGGCTGTCGCGCTGTGTCCACCCCCGCAGCTCGCAGCTCTACCCGGTGCCAGCTCGGCTGCCGCGGCAGGGAGCGCGAAGCTCGCAGGTTCCGAGGAACTCGTGTATTGTCCTCATGGACGGAAAAGAAAAACTAATAAAGGACTGTGTTTCCTAAAAACGGCAAAATAACTTGATTCAAATATACAAGAATGTAGCTTTATTCACTTTTGCTATCAGGAAATGTGCTTGATGTGTCTGCGGCCTTCGGTAGCTGCGATACCCCTACAAAGATCTCAGCAAGACGTTGGCCTAATTAGCTAACTGGTGTCCGAATGCGGGTTTGTGTTTAACGTCATTGCTAAGGGGGCAGGTGAACGGCACCAGGTTGTAGGAGGCAGACTTAAAAAGCATTAATTACAATTTGCATTACTTACCCCCTCCTCCCTCAGATTTATCTGTGGTATATAATGCAACTACATCTTACAGGGCTGGAGGGTTCAGCTGGAGTGAGGGCTGTTGTGTAGATCACGGTCTGTTGGCTCAGAAACCTAAGGAAAATGCTTTTCCTTTTAAGTGAAGTACGAAGACGGGAAAATTCGCCGTTTCACGGAGCCCCTCCGGCCGGGAAGGTTGGGGTCACCCAGCGAACACAAAGTTATCGGCTGTCAGAACAGACAGGGACTGAGTCACTGTATTTATTCACCGCTGCCACCGCGATCCCGCCCGCTCTCCTGTCACGGGGGGCAGATGGATGCTCCGCTCCCGCACGGGGGTGTCAGAAATGTCCCCGCGGCCGGCGGCTGCAGGGGCCCTTCTTTCCGCCCACCCAGATGGCGGGCCTGGCCCGGGATAGCAGCAGCTAGGGCCCCCGCCGCCCCGTTAGGCCGCATCCAGCGGCGTAACCCAGCCGGGCCGCGCTACGGCGCCGCCGGGCCCGGGGAGCCGCCGCCGGGCCCGGGGAGCCGCCGCCGGGCCTGGGGAGCCGCCGCCGGGGCCTGGGGAGCCGCCGCCGGGCCTGGGGAGCCGCTGCCAACCGCCGGCCCCCGGGGTAGCGCTGCCCCCGCCCGAGCTGAGGCGGGGGCCGGAGCTGCCCCGCCCGCTCCGAGGAGCCTGCTCTGAGGCCGGGCCGGGGCTGCAGCCGTTGCCTCCTGGAAGCTGAGGCAGTCCGTCCCCTCAGGAGAGGCCTACGCGCGGGCCGTGGGCTCCCTCAGCCGCTTGCCCGGACCGGCCGCCCGTGGCGCCATGACCGGGCGCGGGCATCGGCGGGGGCTCCTCGAGCCGCCTCCTCTCCCCTCTCCTGCCTTTCTGTGGGTGCCGGGGCCAGTATCAGGACGGCGACGGGGGCAAGCTGCCGCAATCCAGCCGGGCCGCTCGAAAGGCGCCGCCCCCCCCCCCTCCCTCCCCCGGCTTTGCCAGCGCTTGACAGGAGGGTGGTCACGTGCCGGCCGCAAAGCGCCTCTTTGCGACCTCAATGACAGGCAAAATGTGCGACAGGCGCCGCGGAGACAGGGAGGGAGCGGCGCTGCCTCCTCCTCCTCCTCCCCGGGCCAGCAGCTGAGGCAGCGCTCCCGGCCCGCTCCCGGCCCCCTGCCCGCCTCTCTCCTCCCTTCTCCCCTCCTCTGCCCGCCGCTGCGCCTCAGCCGCCGCGGAGCTGCCAGGTGAGGGAGGCCGGGGGCGCCGTGGGAGGCTGAGACGAACCCGGCGCCTCGATGAGCTCCTAGCTCCCACCCTGCCTCGTCCTCGCCGGCAGCAGCTCCAGGTGCGCGGGTCAGAGCAGAGCCGGGGACGCAGCTGGCTGCAATGGCGTCCAACATGGACCGAGAAATGATATTGGCTGATTTCCAGGTAAATTTCAAACCGCCGCCGCACAGCCGTGGCCTCTCGCTGCTTTTCTCTTTCTCCTCGTTGCTGTGCTTCTTGTTCTTTGTGGGAAGGTCCAGGGTGGTGGGTGTGAAGCCACTCTCCAAAGCCTCCGCTCTTTCTTTCTTTTTTTTTTTTTTTGTCAGACATGGGGAACGTGTACTCTTCTCTCAAGGTGCGTGAGCAAAATGTCTTCTTTAACTTAGAGAGTTTCAGTTTTAATTAAAAGAAAAAGCTTTTTCATCCACTTTGCTCCAACTCTACAACCACTCAGGCCCTGGGACTGCTCTGTGCCAGCTTACTTGGAAGAAGCCAGGGAGGATGCAAACCTCATCACTCCTCATGATTTGTCACAGTGTTTGTAATGAATCACTTACTGGTACTACAGATTAACGCTGAACAAAGGTGTTTCCATTATAACATCATAACTAACTTCATGGTTGCTTCAGCCTATGACTGTTGTAATGATGGCAAAACTCTTTCCACCCCATTCCAAACAACAGCTATTTGTGCAGAAATTAAGAATATGCCCTTAGAAGTTTGTTACCTTCCTTCCTCCCAATAAAAGGGTTATAATTTAACTTTAAACTCTTAAATCACATTCTTAGGATTATGTCTGCCTCCGAGTAAAAGTGATTATTAGCATGTGTTCAGTAGCCTGGTTAATTGGTGCAGTATATCGCTTATTTTTATATTGTTTTTCTAAGAACAAGTAAATGAAGAAGTATAATACACCTGCATTTGAAATGGTGAGGAGAGCTCAAAGCTTGGAGGGGTGTCAGGCTCTATTTGAATACATCTGTTTAATATTTGCTTTTCAATCAATCTTTTTAAAAAAAGCCGTGTCTTTTTGCAGTGGTTTTTATGTGGATAGGCTCTTGGGTTGAGTTGTAAAACTGCTGTGTGTACAACTTCTTAAAAGACTTTCTCAGCTGCTAGCTGTGAAGCAATTTTTTTTAAAGTAATTAACTCTGTGTATGTTTAACAAGAGTGTTTCTTTGGAATTACACATGGGGTGACTGTAGTGTATATTATGTAATTTCTCACAGTACTCAAGAGGTATCTGATCTCTCACTGATGTAACACGTGGAGTTCCCAGTTGATAGCAGAGAAGTGTTTTCCCTTTCTGTACTAGAGTATCTTAACAGCCGTATTTATTAAAATGTTTAACAACTGTTCTATAATGATCCTTTCTTTGCTCGTGCTTGGAGATACTTTTGTGTGTGTATGGAGTGACGTCTCAGTTTTAAGGCTGGGGTTTCATAAAGCAGTTCTGCCTGTAACAGTGCACTGTGTAAAAGGAAACTGGGACCCCAGTTCTGCACCCATACAAGTGGGAGATAGACTCTTAGGAACTCTCACGTTATTAGCTGAAACAGGTTTAAATTCAGGAATCTCAGCCAATGATTAAGTGAGTGTCTGGTGAACAAAGTTGTTTGTTTTTAATGGAGTTTTTAATCTGTATCTGCTTTCCAAGTTTTTAGTGTCAATGCTATTTTGCATTTCTCCAGTATTTTTCTGCTTGTGTTTTGAAACCAATTAATAAAGGTATAAGAGGAACTGCAGTGTTTGGTACCATGAAGACAAGTAAGTACTATTGCAAACTTGCAGATAGTCTGTGGAGTCACAGAAACCAGTTGTAGATCGAGGATGGCATAATGTGACTGAACCTAGGAAGTATTTTTCATGTAGCAGTGCTTATTTAAAAGAAACCCCAAATCTTTTCCTCTTGTATTTCAGCAGGCAGCTTTGTTTTTCTGTTCCATTATCTCTTTTTTTTTTTTTTTAACAATCTCAAGCTTCTACCTTGTTCTGAAACACTGAACCATCAATTGTCAGGCTGTTAGAGCTTCAGATTAGTAAAGGACAATGTCAGTCATTATTAGGCATTGTATCTTTAGGCTGGTACAAAACGTTAAAGGATTTTGGATATTTCAAATACTTGATGGAATTTACAACTTATTCACTAAGAATTTAAAATGGAAAATAAATCATTATGTGCAAAGCAATTCTGCCTGGTTTTTCCTTCTCTATTTTCTGTACCTTTTAGTTAATAAATATGTTTCTCAGAGTTCTGCTGCTATAATCTATTTTTGTGTGAGGTATCTTGTTGAAGAGTGTTGTGCACTCTGGAAATTTTAAAAGCAATTCTTTGTAGCTTTGTTCAGCTAATCTTTGCTGAATCAAACTGGGAGGGAAACTTCCATCACCGTTTCACGCTTGCCTTTTCCAAGTTACTTTTGAGGGTGTTAGACTGGTGGTCTTTGAACTTTTAACTTGAAAGGGTTTTCCCTCCCCATAAAAAAATTTCAGTGAAGTCATAATTATACTGATGTTTGATGCTTTTGTGAAGCTTTCATGGACTTATTTTGTATCTTTCAAAGCCATGGAGGATTCTGCCATTTATTTCAACTAGAGCAGGACCTTGTATTGCATTTGGTTTCTCCTTTTAGCTCTAATGTAACAGGTTATTTCTGCATCCTGAGGTACAAAAGAAAAATACTTTAAAAAATATTTTGTATATATACATATGTATGCATACAAACATTGAATAATTTTAGAAAATGTTTTAACTATGGAGTAAAACACAGTAAGTGATCTACCCAAGTATTTTTTCTTAATGTCTCAAAACGATTTAAGCCTGTTCTGTGTGGTTTATAATTATTTTCTTTCCCTCTCCTTTTTTAATGAGGTACTACTCTATGTTACCCAGGGAGTACAAAGTATGTATTCATGCATGTGGGCTGTACAAGCAACCTAATTTTTCCTGTTTAGGCCCTCCATTAGGAAAGATTATGCAGAAGCTTAGCTTTGTACATGCATAGTCTGATTGTTTTCCGTGGAAGGAGCTAAAGTAGTGGACTTCAGCACACCAGCAAGATTGAGCTGTTGTACTAAATGCAATTCAGAATTTCTCCACAAAGTGTCATTGGCATATAGGAAGAAACTCCCCAGGAAAAAGCCAGCAACTTGTGTTTGTAGCATGAATTATTTAGAAAGGTAACTGCGTGTGAAGTGGTAAAAGAATGAACTTCACATACTGGGGGAAATAAGGGCATGTAATTTCTGCCAGTTTTTGTGAGCATCTCTGTTCTTTCCTGTGTTGTGTTTAACTGCAAAATGTTCTTCCATTGCCAGTGGGATACCCAGGTGTTCCCATGATACAAACATATTCATGTTCTGTTCAGTTTGTGGTTTGAACAGAACTGTACTCACAGGATATTTGTCTGGTCCACTTTTCATTATAAAGGAAAGTACGCCTATTTTTCCTTTTTAAATTGTAAACTTCAGTTGCACTGAACTTAGTTGAACTGGCACAGTTAAACTGTTTAGGAATGGAAAACAATCTTTGAGTATTGGCAGAAGTGTCAGATGCTGACATTTTTGTATGCTAGCATTTTTTATTTTTTTTTTTTACAGCTTTACTTGGGATGAAGACTAAAATTAGCAAGAATATATTTTTGTCATTACAAGTTATGCTCACCTCTGGAACCACTTTTGTGGTTGTGCTCACAACAATTGTAAACATAGAGTGGGCCTAAGGTTGGAGTATTGTGGGAGTTGTCAGCTCCTGGGTGTCCATATATTACAAGAATACCTGGCACACGGAGCTTCAGGAGGAAATTTTTCATAGAATTCACATTTTATATTGACCAAATAAATAAGTAGCTCAAGATTTGGTCTGAGTGGGAAGACTTCAGACTGGAATGGCAAAACTGAAAAATTATTTTCTTCTTTCTTCTGTCTTCCATTGATGTTTGTGGTGAAACAAAGTTACGTAAGGTTTTTTCTTTTTGCAGTTTTTTTTTACCTGACCTGGGTAAGAGACTGCTTTGATATAATGCCCACACACACATATATATAAAAAGACCTTTTTCAAGCTTCACCTTTGTATCAATCTTTTTCATAACAACAGAGGTTTGTGGCAGGAGCAAGGGGGAATTGGGAAGGAAGAACCTAATTCTCATCAGCTACAGAAAGGTGAGAAAGCATGCTAGATGATTATGTTTTAAGTGATGAAATTGATACATCAGCTTATTTTTTATTTGGTATCTTATTTTTTTAAGATTTAACCATAATTCAGACCACTCATTTCCTTCCGGAATAGCTAAAATGAAAGAAACTGGAGAATCTTTTTCACTCAAAAGTTAGCACAGTGCTGTTAAATAATTGACAGGATATATTGTTAAAGATTATTTCTCTTTTTGTTGCTGGTGGATATGGAAAACATCTGTCTCCTTCAGCCCTGTACAAGATTATCTCTGTCATGCACACTGTTTTCACTAACGGTCTATGTGTCGAGTTGACACGTGTATTAATTTTTGTGGGGGTGCTAAGGGAGCTCTGCTTTCTTCTGTGTCTGTTGACATGCTGGCTCCAGTTTTCTGTCACTTTTAAGTTACTGCCAGTATGAAAATTTGATGGTGAAAAAAGGTAGTCAGATACAGGAATAGCTTTGAGTCAGTACCCTCAGTTCTTGCCCCAAACTGTGACTTATGCTGGGGGCTAGAAAGTGTGTTTCAACCATTTTCTGTAAGGGTGAACCATCTACTGAGGCGTTTTGAGCAAAAAGCAAAGTTGATGACCTTAACATTAATCTCTGAAAGAAAAGGTGGTGTTTTGTCATTAAGGCATTGGAGCAGAAAGGACTGTTCTTGATCTCTTTGCAGGCGTTCTGTGAAGTGTTTGGCAATTCACTTTGGAACAAGATCCTCAACAAAAGATAGGTGCTGAAGAGACTTCCAATCAAAGTTTAAATATTTAGAAAGTGTCCTCCAGCATATTTTTAAAGTTCTTGGAGGCCTGTATTTTCGTTGGAAAGTCTCCCATGGCACCTAAATATTGGATTTTATATGTGTTCAGATCTGTCTGAGCTTAAAAAGCAGAAAACCTCAGTCTTGCTCATACCAAACCATTCTTTTGTGTGGCCTCTCTGTAGGAAAATGTAGTGGGCAGTCCTAGATCACACTGGCTGGACTGAGCTGTGTAGCTCTCTCCATAGTAGTTGGAAGGAAATCCAGTACTCTATAGATTAGAAATTGGGATTTGGAATAGACAGGTTTGTTTCTTTGTACCCTCATGTTGGGTGTCTTGAGATAAAAGTGGGCTCTGCCAGGTTTCTAATAGTCAGGTGTCCAGATGCTCAGCACTGCTTCACCTGACCTTTTTTTGTGGATATAGTTTACCATATCCTTACCTAAATTTTGAAATATTAACCAGGCTGTTTTTCAATGTGAAAATGAGGACTTTGGGACACTGTAGGGTGTTGAATTTCATATCTATGAGGCCTCTTAATTTACATTTTTATTAGAATTCCTTTCAATCCTTGTTGCTTTTTATCACGTTATAATTTTGTGCATTATATAGTCAGTAACAGCATTGGAACTGGTAGTTGGACCTCTTGGTTTGCAACACAATTGGTTTTGTTTGCTGTAAATGGCCTTAGGGTCAAGAGACACGATAAAAGCATACTTAGTGTGTTTTCATTTGGTTATTTTAATTGCAGTTGTCTGCTACCAAGACCATTGCTTCTATTAAATTGTTCTTTGTGTGTTTCTGAAGTATCAACAGTTTAATTTCTTTAGATACTTCTAAACTCAGCTGTAATCCCAAAGCTCATGTTCATCAGAACAAAGCTAGTTTGATTTACTAGTCACCTTCCTGGCCTTTAAACTGAAAGTGAAATAGATGCCAGTGTCACAAATAAGAAATTGGAGTAAGAGTGAAGTCTATTTAGAAACACGATAACTTGGGTATTTTCACAGATAGCGGTTCATGGAAAACCTGGCTAATTTCTCCTATATAAGGACAAATAGTTAATTAGAAATACTATCTGACATTTATAGAGAAGAAGGAGGATACTATGATTTGTGTGCATTACTGCCCTGCTGTAAGAACCTAAATAATTTACCACAGGAGCACCAATCCAGCTTTAGAAAGAGGTTGATGCTGTTCTTTTCATTCAATTACCTTGAAAAGACTCTACATCATAGTAATCATGTCACCATTTCCATCAGCCCATTCATATAGGTATTTGGGTTAGTAGGTCACTCAGACAGATTGAGAGGTGGTAGCTGTAGGATCCCTTATCAAGTGTCACAAAACTAATACTAATTCTAATATTGAAATTATTAATTATATGTACTCCCAGAGGCTAGGAATGTGCTTCCATTGAAAGGTAATGTGAAAGTTATTTGGCACACTGAAAATAAAATCTGGCTAATATTTTTTTCTTAAGCAAGGATCATTTATAGTAAACACACCTACCAAGTTAATATTTTTGTGTGAAAGGAGGTGTGGGAGAGGAGAAGATGAGGATTTGAGTGACTTGCTACATCTCTTAAGTTGGCCTGAGGTATGAGCATCTCCCATCTTGAGAATATTGCATTGGTGCTGGGAAGTCTGAAAGGGTAGAATTTCCCCCTCTATTTGGGCAATTCTTATGCTTCAGTTGTCATTGCAAGCATATTTTTCCTGCATTTCACTACTAGAAGCAAGAGTTAGTAGCTCATTAAAGGAACTCCATGATATATCTTTGATAGGATTTCATGTTTTTCCAGTCATGGGGTGTTTGTGCATTTGTGTGGCAGCCATTAGATGAGTCCTTTCTTTAACTACTGTAAGAACTAAAATAAAAAACCTGTGGAAGTACCTAACATTTTACTCATCCCTCATCATTTGGATGACAGGAAATGACATGCTTACTGGCTGGATTGATACCTACTAATTAAGCCATTTTTTTAAAGCTGACTAAATAATATGCAATTGTAAAAACAAACTGCTCAGAGAGGAAACCAAAGCTCTAATACATGCATTACATGTTGTTTGGTCTATCAAAGCAGTCATCTGCTGGTCTTCTGTCTAACTGGTTGAGCAGGAATTTGTTCTGTGGCAGTAGTTATGCTCTAAAAGGATAATTCATTAAAGCTGAATTTCTTAAGATATGTTTTGAAACTAGAACAGAGTACGTTAGCCCTCGAGTTATTTTATATAGGTTTCATAATTTACCTATTGCAGGAAACAATTTGTAAAGACAAGAACTCTGAAACTGAGTCACCTCTATTATTATTATTTTTTTAAAGGTCAGGTTGTTTGTGTGAGCAAATATCAAAGGTGCCGTATCAGCTCAGATCAATGATCCAGCTGGCCTAATGTCTCATCTGCAGCAGTGGCTGGTCCTTAGGAAAGAGCCAAAAGAAACAGAATTGGAATGGATTTGTCTCATCCTAGTTTCTGGAAGTCAGCACTTGAGGAGCTTGATGATGGAGTTAATTATAAAATTTTGGAAATAAACTGTGTCAGCTTGAGTTAGTCTTGTGTTCTTCAACAGAATGAGTTCTTCAGAGCCATCCATGCTGTTTTGTGATATGTGAGTTCATTCTATAGAAGCTGTGTTCACTTTCCCCCCAGTGTGTCATAGATATTAATGTGTATCCTGATTTTATTCTATATACTTTATTGGAATTTCTGCCATTTCTTACGGTACAGAAGTCAAATTTGTCTGAACTGTAGAAATCTTGGCACCTTCTGGTTTGCACCCCAATAAAATCCACCAAAAAGCTAATGTGGAAAGGTGAGATTGATTTCACCTCCAATTAAGGCTGATTTAAAGAGGAGTCGTCTGTGAAAAATTCCTGTTGAAGTTCCTTTAAAATTTTGTGGACTGTCATCTGGTCCTGGTGGCTTGTTTTGTATGTCTCTGCTGACACTTTAGGATGAGAGAGTTCTCTGTAAAGAGCAGCTTTGTTATAGGATGGTCCCAAGTTCCTCTGTGGTGAATATGAGCACACAGAATTTGTTTAGCTTTTCCGATAAGCCCTTGCCTTCTTTGTGTAGCTCTTTAGTACCTTCTTCTCTTAGTTCCATTGACTCCCTGGCAGGCTTCCCTGTCCTGATCCTTGATGGCCTGCATTGCAGGATTACCTGTGCTTTTTTAGTGTGTTCTTCTGTTTCCCTGTTTTGGATACCATTTCCAGGTTTTGAAGGGTACGTCAGTTCCTTGTGCTCCTGTTCTTTACCAAAAAGCATGAGTCTTTGTGCAACGCTGAGCAGAATGTTTTTTGCATGGATTAGTATTCTTCCTTTGTGTGCTTATCTAGAAAGTGGCTTTTATTTGTTCTTTAGTTGTTTTTAAGGTTTTACTGCTTTTTGAGACAATGAGGAGGGAGGAGATGACTGCAGATATCCAGTAAGCAAAAGTGTTTGTCTGACCCCTTTCATCAGTTTTTTTTATGTGATAATGTATGAAATACCGTAAGAGCAAAACTATTGTGATTCAGGAAATCTTGGGGTTTTTACCTTCTCTGAGATAAGCACAGAAACTTTGAGATAATCCTAACTCAAGCTTTTTTGTAGTTGCTGGGTAAAAGCTGTCTTCAGTCCTCAGGAAAGACAAATGGGGTTAGTAGTCTGGAGTACTAATTTGTGAGTACTGACTTTTGCTTTGGTTTTCAATTCAGTTTGAGCACTGGTCTTTGTATGTAGTCCATGTGGCATGAAAACTAGAGTGTTAGCATGGGGCTTGGGAGGCTAGAGTTCATGTCTTGGCTCAGCTCATGGGCTTCTTGGGGATGTGTCTTTGTGGTATTCTGGAAGCAGAATTTTCTCCAGAGTCTTGAGAGTGTTCAAAGTCTGCTGGAAGCCATTTGGAAGTGGTTAGCGTGGTGCCAAGTTAGCTAGTTCTGCTGCAAAGTGGTTAGAGCTTCATGCTACCAGTTTAGACTTTGTACCCTGCCTGCTTTGTTCAGAAGGCTTGCAGTCATCTCAGAGCATGGGCAAAGTTCACTCTTGTCTGCTTGGTTACTAATAGGTAGAAATGTCTCCTGTGACCTTCAGAAATGTCATTTTTTTTCAATTTTTTTTTTTTTTTACCCCTCATTCCTCCTGTAGAAAGGGACTAATGCTTCTGTGCTTCAGAGTTTTGCTTAAGGTGGTGCTCAAATAGTAGAATGATGAAGCTTGTAAATGGTTGTGGGTGGGAGTTGGGCAAAACTTTAGCCTGGCATATTTGCCAAAACCCTTTCTCCATTTCTGATACTGGTAGGTGTATTAGCTTGTTTTTGTTAAGTGAACAGCTGGTGCCTCTGCTTAATTTTTACCAGATGGTCTTCTGGGTTATGTAAAAACAGAGAAAGATTCTTATCTCTTCGTTTAGATGCTTGCAGTAGGTGACCTTTCAGTTTGTGTCTCAGTTGATAGGCCTGGATGTGTTTTTTTAAAGTGTTTGTCTGAAACAGAAAGAAGTAAAAGTTAATTTAATAACCACAGATGAGTCATAATAAGAACAGTCTCATTACAGCAGTAGGGTTGTTGCAAGGTTAGAGTGATGGGGGATGCCACAAAGGGGCATGAGTGTAGCTGGTGTTGCAGCCTGTGGAGGTTGTCCTGAGACAGGTGGGACTCTGGGATGAGAAGAGCTGAGGTAGCAAAAATCTCAGTTGTGAGTGTCTGAATGTGCTGAGAATAGGCCAGAGGGGTGTTACACGTGGATCCCAAATCTGATATTATGGTACTAAAGCCATTACTTGCTTTGCTGAGCACGTTGGTTTTAGCTTGACCTGTTTTTGAGGAACAAGTGTTATGCTTTGTTTCAGTTGCTTTGAAGTAATTCCCATTGCAACCGTGTATGTGTTAATTTTCAATAAATTTTTCTTACTGATCTGTCACAGATGAATTAGTTCCTGGGTTTGAGTAGACATCTAGCAGATACAATCTGGAGCTGCCGTGGGCTGCTTTATATACTTTTAGTTATCTTTGATTACTGAGCAATTCTCCCCATAAGGGATGGGAAAAGGAAGTGAGGTATGATGTTTTACTCTAGAAAGAGGAAACTCAGGGTGGGTTTTTTTAAAAATTCTGCATCCAGAAAACTGATTTTCATTAGGAATGCCTAGGGAATTATGGATTCTTCTGGTAGAAATAGTAGGTATAGTGGGCTGCACTAGGCTGCCAGGAGCCTGAGGGAGGCCAGTCTTCCTCTCTGATTGGTACTGGTGAGACCACTGCTACCAGGAGTACTGTGTCCTCTCTCAGTCCCTCCAGTGACAAAAATGGAGCAAGTCCAGTGGAGGGCTGCCCAGGATGGGAGGAGGCTGGAGCTTGTTTTGTGAAAGGTGAAGTTAAGAGAACTGGGTTTGTGTAGCCTGGAAAAGAAGGCCAAGGGGGGATCTAGTTGCTGTCTCAACTGTATGGTGCGTGATAGCAGACAATACAGAGTAAAATTTCTCTTGGAGTTGCACAGTCTGAGAATGAGGCAGTGGATACAGGTTGCGGCAAGAGAATCACAAAATCACAGAATCTTAGGGGTTGGAAGGGATCCTGAAAGATCATCTAGTCCAACCCCCCTGCCAGGCAGGGTCACCTAGAGCACATCACACAGGAACTTGTCCAGGTGGGTTTTGAATGTCTCCAGTGAAGGAGACTCCACAACCTCTCTGGGCAGCCTGTTCCAGGGCTCTGTCACTCTCACAGTAAAGAAATTTTTTCTGATGTTTACGTGGAACCTCCTGTGCTCCAGTTTGCACCCATTGCACCCCTTCTGGTGTGTCAGCCACTCCTCCCAGTTTAGTGTCATCAGCAAACTTGCTGAGGGCGTACTCTGTTCCCTCATCCAGGTTGTTGATGAAAAGATTGAACAGTACCGTCCCAGCACCGAGCCCTGAGGGACTCCACTAGTTGCAGACCTCCAAATAGATTCTGTCCAGTTGACCACAACTCTCTGGCTTCTTCCTTTCAACCAGATCATGATCCACCTCACTACCTGATCATCAAGACCACGCTTCCTCAGTTTATCTACGAGGATGCTGTGGGAGACAGTGTCAAATGCTTTACTAAAATCAAGATAAACCACATCTACCACCCTACCATCATGTATCCACCTAGTTACTTCCTCATAGAAGGCTATAAGGTTGGTCAAACATGACTTCCCCTTGGTAAAACCATGTTGACTGCTCTTAATGACGCCCTCAACCTTGATACGCCTAGAGATAGTGCCAAGAATAAGTTGTTCCATCACCTTTCCAGGGATGGAGGTGAGGCTGACTGGTTCATAGTTACCCAACTCCTCCTTCTCGCCCTTTTTGTAGACTGGAGTGACATTTGCTATCCTTCAGTCCTTAGGCACCTCTCCTGTTGCCCACAACTTACCAAAGATGATGGAGAGTGGCCTAGCAATGACCTCCACCAGTTCCCTCAGCACTATAATTAAATGTAAGGAATAAAAATTTCACAGGAAAGGTGGTGAAGCACCGGAGTGAGCTGCCCAGAGAGGCTGTAGACTCTTTGGAGATATGTAAAACCTGGCAGGAAGCTGAAATGTATCTATGAACTGATCTGTCTGGTTGTAACTGAAGAGGTGAATACACCAGCAAACTGAATTTTGGTTATATTGCAGAGGAAGTATGCAAGGAGATAAGTAAAATAATTTGCTGTATCTCATATGCTGTTAAGGACAGCCCTGAGTGTTTTTTTGGTTTTAAACTGCTGAGCTGAAGAATGCAGCCATCCTTGTGAGCAGGTTAGTGGTCTGTACTCTAAAAGAGTTTTCTGTGCTCCCAGTCTTCTCTTTTGATGAATAAGTTACCCAAGGGATAGTGAGTTGATTTTAACAGTATTTCTCCTCTGCCAGCATTTCTGATTTCTTTTTAAAACCTGATATATCTTTATGGGGTAGAGTTAGCTCTAGTTGCATTGCTGGTACTAGTGATAAAAATTTGTTACTGTCAAAAGTAAGCATTTCCTAGGGTGCTGTGTGTGCTGTTGCTGTGGATGGACATGCATTAATGCTGGAGATCCCAAAGGGTGAAAGTTTTTCTTGTTAGGTGATCTCACCTGTTGAATCTATTGATACCTCCATGTAGTTGTTGCTTTGGGCATTGCAGTTTTGTATAAATATTAAAAAGATGGACTGAGCTACAGCTGCAACAAGTTGCTGATGACAGAAAGCTCTTTTCTGCTTTTTCATCCAGCACAGGAGAGCCTCTGGCTGTTTCAGTGTCTGAGGACTAGGCATCAGATTGATTCACAGAAGCTTAGTCTTATTCTGAAACAGATGGATGTGATATTAACGAGAGAGGAAAAGTCTGTAGTTGACAACTGGTGTGACTCTACTCTGGACATCAGTTGTCTGAGCTTGTTGCTGTTATGGGTACTTGGAGCTGTGGCTCTAGTTTTATTCTTTTGGTTATGTTGCCTGAGCATGGTACCTGTATTTGCATCTGCTCTACATTACTGCAGGATGCTGCAGCCAAGGATGTTAACTGCAGGGTGCACATGGAGATTAGTTAGGCACAAAGTGAGATTTTTTTTTTTTTTTCCTTCTAGCTGACTCTTACAGGAGAGGGTGGTGCATGGGGTAATTCACAGCCATCTGTCTGCCTGGTTTTAACGGGCCTGAACCTGTTGTATAAAATGTTCAAGGCTGGAGCCTAGTTTGGGTTAGCTTAGAGATGGTCCCTCTTTGGAGAAAATACAGCTACTGTTTGTAGTCAAAGGAAATATGGAGTTGTTAAACAAAAACACTGAAAGAGGCAGACTTCTAAGTCCTCTGTATCCAACTACTGGCTGTTAGGCTGAGTTCTGGACACTTCTGACTGCTGCATTTTGCTTTGGAGAGGAGGGGAACAGTGCCACAGGTGAGATCAACTCTGCCTTGTTGCCAAATACCATTTGCTCCCAGCTTCTGTGCACCAACTGCCACCCACTGTCTGTTGGGGCAACAGTGGCCTGATTCTGAATTTGAGTCAGCAACAGCTGTTTGTTGCTTTCCCAGCTTTTGCAGAAGTAACAGCCCAGCTCTCTGTGTTAGGAGCTGCAGTTGTCCCTTCCAGCTTCGCTGGGCAACAACTGCCTGGATCTCTGCAGCAGGTGCTGGAGGAGCATTTTCAACAGCAGCTGCTGCCAGATGGGGAAGTCAGCTGCTTTCCTGTGATGTGGAGGTAGCCTAAAGCCTGTGCCGTTGAGGTGGGGGGTCACAGAGGGTCTCAGAACCCAGATCCAGCTGTTAAGGCTGGCGGAGTCAGACCACCCTGCAAGGGATTTGGAAGACCAAGTCTGTCACCCTGCATTATAGCTTCGTGGAAGCAGCTCCTAGGTTTGTCTTGAATGCCTTGAAGTCTGTCTGCCCTCTGACTTTTCTCCTACTGAATTGTTTCTTTAGTGGCTACTTTGCCTCTTTTGTACTACAGTGATTAAGGTCACTGTGCCAGTTAAATTGAACCCCTAATGGTTAGCTGTGAATCTTTACCAAGGGCAAGCTCTCCATCCCAAAGGTGATGGCTAACGTGCTAAGCTACCTGAAAAAAATTAAATTTTATCGTATGCAAATCTAAATCTGCCTAGTGGAAACACTTACCTGGCCTCGAAAAGCAGGATGCTAAGAAGGTTGTTTTAACATTCAGTGACTTCATCTTCAGAATCTGATTTTATGCATTTGGTGCAAAGTAACATTTTTCTCATCTTCACAGTCGTTTTCCTCTTGTGTGGTCTGGAAAAAAACACGGAAGAGACTGCACAGTCACTGGAGCTGCTGTGAAGGGCAAAAATGCCCTCCTAGATTTAGAGGCAATGCAGAGAGGAGGAGAAGGAACTTGTTTTACCTTTTCATCCCCTTTGTCCTTCAAAAAAACCCATTGGTTTCTTTTTGATGTGTAAAGGTTTTCAAATCAGTGAACCTTGAGAGTTTTACCTTTACTGTGGTGGTGTGTTTCTCTCAGTTTGGGGACTTAGAGGATGTGCTGGTTGTTGATTGAATCAAGAGGTACTAGTATTCTGGTAGGAATTTTCTTTAAAATATTGAATGCCTTTTATTATGTAGGTCTCTCATGAAAATAAAGCTGAATAAAATATGTGAATGAAAAAATATTTTTTTTCCTCCTCAACTAGTATCACTTTACTTAGTAACAAAGACAATTTTTTGCATCTTTGGAGTTCATCTACTTGGCTATATCTTGAAGGTTTTCTCCCTCTGCTTCTGTGCAAATTTAACACATTTTGTTTTCTAGTAAATGATTTTTTTTGTCTCTTCCTTGGGTAGAATGAAAGACAGAAATGAGAAAAAAAATTGTAAGTATTGTAAATAAGTAAATCCTGTGAATTTTAGTCTGCTTTCCTAAAAAAAACCACCAGACATATAGGCTTATGGTGCCCAGGTGTCCCCACAAATAAGTTTTGAACCTCTGGACTGATACCTATTAAATTCTTCCAAATTTCATGAAAAGACAGCCAGGTAACATGGAGAGAAGTCTATGGAAATAAGCCCTTATAAATATTACAGCCATAGGAAAAACTTAAGTCAGCAATCCCTTGCAACTAGGGATGAGAGACAAACCCATGAGGAGCCAGACTTGGTTAGTTTTGTTGCTCACAGAACCTGCTGGTTTCCAGTGTGTGTTTCCCTACAAAAAACAAAGGCAGAAGCAGTCCAGGTTGTTCAGGGACTCATCAGCTGCTTCAGGACATCACGATTGCCAGCAAGGGATGACTACCTGTCTTACGTGCTCATTAGGGAAAATTCAAAAGATGCAAACTAGATTATTCTCTCAAATTCATCTTGCATGGTATGATGCAGTTAAAAGGAAACAAGCCTTTAATTTTATGTTTTTTTGGTCTTGCTGGTGTTTAGACTGGTGATGGATCATGACTTGAGGCAGGGGTTTGTGTATGGCAGCGTGTGGTGTCTCAAGCAATTCTCCTCCTTCATGTTGAAATATTATTCTGAAGAACATGAGTTTGCTGCAACTGTGACATTATATGCTTACCTCGATAAGTAGCACTCATTTCTTCTTGTTGTTACTCAGGAATGTTTGGTTTCTGTTTTATTGACAACTAGCAAAAATAGTCCATCTGGAAAGTGAAATCTTAGTTTTAGTACTCCTCAAGATTAAATGGTAAAGTGACTAAAAATGGTCCAAGGGTTTTCAGCACATCTGCTTTCTTTGGCTTTTAAGAATTCTGAAGTTTTAACAAGTTTTCAGTTTCTCTTTATACTGGTCTGTTCCTGCTGCCCTGATGACTCTGCATTGCTAATAGGGAGGGAGCAGGGTTCTATTTTGGATTTTAAATCACGAGCAAGATGATTTAGAAAGGATGTAGACATACAAGTGAATTTATTGCTTAATTGCTTCTGCTGTGATGGGCTGACTCCTTTCACTGTGTACTCTGGCAAAAGGGTAAGCTAATTGTGTTTAGTTTATCTCAAAATCAAGGAATGCCAAATTGAGCTGAACTGATTTGCAGTTAGTATGGGCTGAGTTTGCATATGGACAGTTGCAGGTCAGGTGAGCTGCATGGAAAAGGGGGCAGCTAAAAGTGGTATTTGAGCCCTGACTTCTGGGTACCCTTCATTCAACTTTATCTGCACAGCCCAGGGTTGAAAAGAAGTCATTGTTGGTCAGGTTTTTAGTGTGGTTAGCACTCAACTTAGATCATGCAGACTTTGCAGGGCTGATCAATGAGAAATAGTAACACTATTTCTGTAATGACCAGATTTTTAAAGTGCATTTCACTTAACTGAACCTCAGACTGTCACTTCTGCAAACCTTTCTCTCAAAGTAAGGCTATTTGCAGCAGAGCTGTCGACATCAATTTGAGTGGCAGGTTTAGGGTAGGCTGAACCCTCCTGTGATTTCAGAAATGACAAGCTCAATCCCTGCACTCCTCAAGCTTACCTGCCATGAATGTATAATCTTCCCATTTGCTAGGGAATGTGTTAAAGTGTTGTCTCATTTTTAGCGTCGGAAGCAACTGGAAGAAGCAGTGGAAGAGAAGGCAAAATGATGCTTCTGAAGAGCAAAACTGTATTATAAAAATGTTTTTAGCACTCCAGATGCAAAGTGGGTGAAATTCAGTATTAACAAAACATGCTATGAGCAATGGAAGAAATTTTGTCTGGTTTCAGAGAGAATCAATCTGGCCATGGGGTCTTTGTGGATCAATAGAAACTGCTGCCACCCCTCTGCAGGCAAAAAGCCCCAAATCTCTAAAATGTCTTCTTGTGATCCTTGCAGCCCTCCAGACTGGTCCCTTTTGTGTAGACATACTGCATGCAGTGCTTCATAAGTGTGGAATCCTTCAGTGTTGAATTTGGGAGGAGAGAATTGGCCTTGAATATCTCTATGATTTCGGTTCTACTTTTTATTTCTTACATTCGTTGTTGTAAATTGGGAGAAAAGTCAGAGCATGGTGAATGTACGACCTGATTGTTTTTTATGTCTTGGGAGAAAAAAAGTGTCTGCTTCTGTGCCTAGCCCCCTTCTTCTCATCACATAAATGAAAAGTGACTACTTATATCTCTAGAATCAGGAAAAAGGTTCTGTTTGCTGTCTAACTTGGTATGAATAGTGTTAAAAGGCTGGATTTTTTAAATTGTAGTTTTATATGAGCTTTATATAAACTTCTTTTTATATAACTGTGTGGTGGAGCAGAAGGAACACAATCATGTTTCAGATCTGGTAAAAGTCTGAACTCATCTTGTGTGCTTGAACACAGAGCATAGCTTTGATTAGGATAAAAGATACATTTCAGAAAGAAACTTAACTGTTTCCATTTTTCCCCCCTGGTGAAATATGTCTGCTATCCTTCAGTGTTGAATGGCAGCAAATATGTGGCAGAATGAACAGCAATGCTCTGCCTGCTGAAGTTGGGTAGTTGAGAAGGTAAGGGGATCAAAAAAAGAAAGCAGGATGCTGGATCAAGGCTTTTGCAGAGCAGAGGTGCTCTCTTCTTTAGGATTAAGCCAAATTTACAATACCATTTTGTGGGATGTTGTCGCTGCTTTAAAAATGCTGTTGTATTAGATGCTTTGAACTAGGTGAAGCCAGAGATTAGGGCTAGAACAACATGCAAGTGTTTTATCCGAAAGGAAAACATAGTAAATGTTTCATTTTATAGTCTTATTTTTAAACAGTTTCACAAGAGGTGCTTATTTGTACATGGAGTAGTAAGTTGACACTTTGACAGTGAAAAACTCATACCTTCCACCTTCTTTTCCTATTCCACTGTACTGTGTAACACCTAGAGTTGAGCAGGGATATCAGGCGATGGTGGAGGCAGTAGGGTTTATGTATGTGTTTCTGGCTTCAGACAAAATAATTCAGCCATCTCAAATGTAATTTTAAGTATTCAGTATTGTTGTGCTTCCTTTTAAGTTAGTATGAGTGTTTGATAACTTTGATTGTAGAATTCTCAGAACACCTTTATGGGACAGCACTGTTGTCCTAATTTTACAAATAACTACTTTGCCTTGCTTCTCTAGGTGGCTTGTTCAAGGTTACACAAGAATCCTCTGGTGGAACAGGGAATTATATCCAAATGTTTGAAGTTTAAAACTTGAAATCTGATTCCTGGATTACCTTCTCCTAATAGGAATGAAAGACCTATACTTTTCCTGTTGTTCTGCCAAAATTAATGAAATTATCATAGAATTGGAAAGGACCTTAAAGATCCTCTAGTTCCAACTCCCCTGCATGGGCAGGGACACCTCCCACTAGATCAGGTTGCTCAAAGCCCCCTCCAACCTGGCCTTGAACTCTTCCAGGGATGAGGCTTCCACAACCTCCCTGGGCAACCTGTTCCAGTGTCTCACCACCCCTCACACTAAAGAATTTCTTCCTATTAATACCCTGATTTTGATCAATGCTTTTAATTCTGTTCATTGCTTCTTTTTCTTTTTAGGCATGTACTGGTATTGAAAACATTGATGAAGCTATAACATTGCTTGAACAAAATAACTGGGATTTAGTGGTAAGTATTCTAAGAAAATGACTTCCTAGATTGACTTCATGGAACAGGGATGTGCTAACTTGCTGAGACAGCTGTTATCTTTATTTCAAATTTGGGTGTGACTTTTATGGCTGGGGCAAGCAAGTTATGTGCAGACTTCCTGGTCTGTTTAAGCCTCGTTGCCAAGTTAATGTGATACTGAGTTGTACATACCCTGGCATACTCTGCTTATCTTCATGCCTTTTTGAGTTGTTGCTTTTCCTTTAAATCAGTGTTCCATGTTGTGTTCAGTTTCCTTTTTGGTTAATTGTATGCATAATTTTGTAAGTAGTGTAAGTGAGAGCAGCATTTTTAGAAGACATCTTGTGTACACAAACAAGATTTTTGAGGTTTTAGATGTCTGTGGAAGAAATGGAAAGTAAAGCAACTTCTTCAGTCATTCATCTGCTTTTAGTTTAAAAATAAGATAGTATTTCTATTGTTAGTTGTGATGCAGAACTGAATTGGAGGTTAAGGCCATACCTTATTTAGATTTGGTGTTATCCAGGCATAGTTAAACACCAGAAGCCCCAAGCAAACTAATCCTAAAAAACCCCTTTCATCTACTTTGTAGAAAGGTTCAGTGTGCAGACAAATAGGAGGAAACCAATAAAATCTACTTGTATTTTAAGGCTCTACATAGGATTATGAGGATAAATAAAGGAACTATTAATCCATTTTCTTAAGCTTTGAAAGTGTAAAATAGAACAAATGTAATTAAAGAAAACAAGTGATCTTCCTTTAAACTCTAATACCTATGATTTCTTTTTTTTTCTTTTCCTAGTGGGTGATCTTTGGACCGGTCCAAATTATCAGAAAATTATTTAAAAAATTAAATTTTCCAAAACCGACAGATACAGTTTCAACATTCTGCCACTTTGGGTTCCCAGCATCTTATTTGAGTGCTCTGTTGTAGTAATTCCAAACTAAGTATCACAGAGGGTAGGGTGGGGTTTTAAAGTGTTTGAATGTTTCTTTTGAGGCATAAGGATTAAAATGCCATGTCATATCGTAACCTATTGCAAACAAACACTATGTACTCCAAACACTTGAAACTGAACGTCTAAAATAAATGTTGGCCAAAGTATTCAGGGTCTTTATTTTACAATGTCATGGTATAAGCAAGAATGAGCAAAGGGGAGAGAGTATCCTCAGCATCTTTAAACAGAAAAATCCAAATGTGTGTTGATGGAGTGATATAGTAAAAAAAACATCTTTTGTTGTAGTAGTTTGTTGTGACTTAGCACGGGCTGTTTTGCAAATTGAAGTGTTTATGGGAAGCCAAGGAATGAAGGAATAACCCTATGCATTCTGTTCAGGTTGTGAAGTTCTCAAAACAATGTATTAAATCAGTTGGGTGTGGTTTTGGGAGACTTGTAAAGTATATGTTTTACAATTAATGCTCACATGTGGGTTGAAGCAGAGAATTGCAGTGAAAAATGGTAAGAGAAACTAAGGGAATTTGTTTTGATTTTTTTTTCTTTTGAGACTCCAGAACAGGCAGAAAGGAAGAGTGAAGTATTTAAAGCTATGATAATGGCTATGATAATAACTTTAAATAGTTAATTTTATTAATAATGATTAAATGATCTAGAAGTAGAATATAGGGGGAAAAGAAATAATGACCCAAAAATGCAAACTTTAAGGCATATGGAAAGTAAGAAAGGAAAGAAAATTAGGCATGTAAGTGGTACTTCAGGAAAATACATAGTTCTTCAAATGACACAGGAGATGAATGAGAGGAGTGTCTGTGAAAAGGAAATGGTAAGTTGTGGAAGAAAAAAAATAATCAGGGAGAGTGAAAGTAGGGAGAGTGATAGAGATAGAAAGAGAGTGATGGTAGATGAGAAGCTTGACATGAGCCTCCAGTGAGTGCTGGAGCCCAGAGGGCCAAGCACATCCTGGGCTGCATCGAAAGAAGTGTGGCCAGCAGGGCCAGGGAGGTGATTCTGCCCCTCAGCTCTGCTCTGGTGAAGCTGTACCTGGAGCTCTGTACAGCTCTGGAGCCCTCAGCACAGGAAAGACATGGAGGTGTTGGAGAGGGTCCAGAGAAGGGCCACAAAGGTGATCAAAGGGCTGGAGCAGCTCTGCTATGAAGACAGGCTGAGGAAATTGGGGCTGTTCAGCCTGGAGAAGAGAAGGCTCCAGGGAGACCTCATAGCACCTTCCAGTGCCTAAAGGGGCTACAGGAAAGCTGGGGAGGGGCTTTTCAGCAGAGAGGGCAGTGATAGGACAAGGGGTAATGGTTTTAAACCAAAAGAGGGGAGATTTAGGTTAGACATCAGGAAGAAATTCTGCACCATGAGGATGGTAAGGTGCTGGAATAGGTTATGCAGGGAGGTTATGGAAGCCCCTCCCTGTACGTGGCTAAGGCCAGGTTAGATGGGGCTTTGTGCAGCCTGGTCTAGTGGGAGGTGTCCCTGCATACAGCAGGGAGGTTGGAACCTGGTGATCTTTAAGGTCCCTTCCAACCTTAACCATTCTATGATTATATGAAAGTGAAGATGTCGTAAGAGTCTGTCATGAGTAGGACACTGGTTCCTTCTTGTAAAAAAGGGAGTGAAAACTAAATTATGGTAATCTAGCAGGAAGTTAGAGTGAAGAAAGGGAAGGCAAATGAAACACGGATGTGAGAAGAAAAGGAGTTGCTAGAGAGAGAATCAAACATCTCTGTGTTATGCAAGGGATTTTAGCATTTCAGAAGTCAAAACGGTACATGAAAAAAGGCTCATGACTTACGAAAAACGTAGTATTTTTATTTTACTATTGAAAGTGTAGTGGTCTATGGCTTATTGCATAGGCCTTCCGTGTGTGGTGGGGATTTTTTGTTTGTTTTGGGTTTGTTCATTTTGGTTTTGGTTGGGTTTTTCTTTATACCTTTGATTCAGCAGTCAGGTACAGATGCAGCATCAAGAAATTGGTGAGGAGGCCACGCTTTGTTCTGATTAAACCAAGAGGTCTTGGAGTGTTTTAGCTGACATGAAAAACTACAAATAATTTTGCTCGGCACGAAGTATTTCATTCAGTGCAAAACAAAACAGTTTCTGGGATTCATAAGGAAAACAAAATTTATAGGACTTGGTTCAGGACTCATGAAGACAGTAAAGTAGTCCGGATTTTGTTAAGGGTTCCTCTCTCATCCTTTGACCAGCAATCTGTTAGATACTCACTGTCTTCTCTAATTTCACTTTGTTTTGTGTGTCTTATTCAGAGGCTTTTTTCAAGTTCAAGTTTTTTTATAAACATGACCCATAGTGGTGAAATGCAGTCATACAGATCACAGAATCACCAAGGCTGGAAAAGACCTTTAAGATCAAATGTTCAGTGCTTTTGGATCTATTTATTTATTTATTTTCTTTAATAAGTGGATTCCTTTACTTCCATGATTTTGGAAATAAAATCAGAGCTCTGTAATTGATCAGGAAAACTTCTGTGAGGCACCCAGGCTGATATGAAGTAGAAAGCTAAGCAAGTCCCATTAGGATCAGCTGAAGTTCAGGGCACTTCTGCAGCTTAGGGAAAACAAAACAAAACAACACAAAATGAAAACCAAAATAAAAACCCAACCAACCAAAAATAAATAAGGAAGTTCTTGTCTTGAACAGATTGCTTTCTTGCTCTTCATTCAGGCTGTTTGTGTCTCAGTTCCTTCTTCCTGTTTGGGGAAAAAGAAGTCGTGTGTTGTTAGGGGCTGTGCTAGAGACCCAGGCTGAAGATTCCCTTGAGCACCTGTTTCTTGAACTCTAGGAGGCTCAACTCAAGGGCGTTGTTACTTCTCTGGAACTTCAGCCAAAACAATCAAGAGCAATGTAGTCCTGGTGAGTTGGAAAGCAGAAGGATCCCAAAACAGAAACAATGAAGTACGTCCTGATACAGGCTTACAGAGAAGTACATTAGAGTGCACAAAGGCAGCAAGGGGTATGTAGTTCACAAAACAAGTTTCTTACATCATGCTGCAAGTACTGTTTTTTTTTTTTTGTGTAAGGTTTTTTTAGGATTTCTTTATTTGCACTGATGCAATATTCCTGCTGTTTATTTTCTCCATACTTTTTTCCCCTAGTCTTGCTAGTAGATTTTAGCATCAAGGGTGTCACCAATGTCTTTCGTGTTACTTCAGTGTTACTGTGTTTTGTATCTTCTGGACCTTTGGTCTTACCTTTGAACAAAGCCAAATCTGAGTGAAGTTTGTGGAATTCCGTCCTTGGTTTGGTTTTTCTAGTAGCCACTTCTGGTTTTTATTAAGAATTCACCTGAATTATTTTTTCTTTTCAGTTTAGAACCAAAACATCTTCTTATTTTGGAACTTTTAAAGGTTTTCAACCCCCAATTAGAACTCTTCATGTCTGTTCTTCTATATGGAATTCCTCTGTATGGAATTCCTCTGTATAGGCTGGGCTTGATGATCTCAGAGGTCTTTTCCAGCCTCAATAATTCTGTGATTCTGTGATTACTTTAAGACAGTATAAACTGTCATTAATTTATCTTTGACTTGAAACTAAATAAATCTGATTTCAATGTCTCAGAGTTGCATATGTTTTACAGTGTTCAAATCATGTTTGTAGCTGTTTGAAGTGATACAGGAAGCTGTCTTTCATAAATGTTTGGTTGCTAGGCTTTATTCAAGTGCTTAAAATCAAATTGATCATGAGAGTGCTGCAGAGGAATTCACGTGCAATAACAACACAGAAATTGCTTGGTGGGATCATGAAGTCTAACCTTGCCAATAATTAGTTCCCCACTGTTGCTTATGACTTGACCTTGGTGGTGGTCTGCAGCATCCGGAGCAGCTGATGGTTTTTAATGTATTGTTACCTAATTACTAGACTTACTGTAGGCTGAGTGATGAAATGTTATAGATGTTCAGTGAGATACAGAACATCAACACAGATAATATAATGATCTCTTCAGGTCTTCAGCTTTATGAAACTGTTGTGCAATGAATGGATCGAGCAAATCTCTTCCAAGCTTGCCAGGATTGTTGATACGTTATTTCCTGAGTGTAATTTCTCTAAGATCTATTAATTTACAATATATTTAACACTTGAGGAAGGAAAAGTTAGCATTTTCTGTCTGTTGTAAAATCTGATCATTTCATAGCTTGCCCAGTTAACCTATGACTTTCTGTTTTGGCTTTTGAAGGTAAGAATGGCAGTATAAATGTATCTTCAGCTTTGTGTAAAAGCAATAAAAGTATGAAAAATCCCAACTGTGTGTCCTTTGAAATGTTTTTGATGATGATAAAGCTTTAAAATAAATGACCCATTAATGCAAGACTCTATAATGCACTTCTTGACCTTACGCAGGGTGGCCCTTTGTGTATATGAGGTTCTTACATAGGTGATGGCTCTTTGCTGATATCAAATCCTTGTATCTGCACATTAAACTTGGTCTGCTATAACTTCCACAGATTTAATGAAAAACTCAAATCCTTCAGATACAGCATGACTTTCTATTCTGTACTGGTAATCAGAACAGGATTTTTTAATGAAAAGCAGGATTCACCATACTTAATAGTCTACTTTTTCCAGTGTGACCATTTCTGTTGTTTACTGGTTTAAAATTATTCTTATTTCATGTCTTTTCCAATAGGCATTATAATGTAGGTAGGGGCTGCTCAACATTGCTTTAAGAAGAAAATAAATTTCTTCTAAATAAAGGGAGGGGTTTATCCCATAATCACTTAACTATAAACGTGTGTAATGCAAAGGCTCAAAGCATGGTATAACCTCAGTGAAACCAGCAGTTTAGTGCACCTGGAAATGTGATGACTTGCAGTTCCTGTCAGGCACTGCTTCCAAGAGTCAGCTGACAAAAAGCATTTCTACACCTTGGAAAGAGAAAATTGTGTATTTTGAACATCTGTTTTTATAAAGCTTCAACTCTCAACTATAGTTTTTTCTTTTGATTGCACAACTTGCACAAAAGATGAGAGCTTTTTTGCATCTCGCTGTTTAAAACCTCTTAAAAATAGTCATTTGTCAGGTTTTTTTAATATGTGGCCATTTCGTTTATGTATTTAGATTTACTTCTATCTAAAGTTGTCTTTTGTAAAAAAAGAAGTAAAAAAAAAAAAGACAGAAAGAAATGGAGCAGGGAAAAGTGAGCTAGGGCTTTGCAATTTTTCTTTATTTCTGTTGGTGGTGCCAGTTTAGGTGGGACTCCTTGGCAGCAAGTAGGCCATTGGCTCTTGAAAGTTATCAACAATCTGTTATTTGGATCTTTTGTTGCTTTCTAACCATTAGCTTAGTTCTTTTGTTAGAATATGTAGTAAATCTCAGCACAACTCAGTAAAAAAGTAATACTCCAACAATGTCTTTTGTCTCTTTTTATAATGGCTTACCTTGCAAAAGCTTTGATAAGGGATCTCTTTATATGTGTTTTTTTAATCGATTTGAATTAGTCTCTCTCCAGGAACTAGGTGATTAATTTAAGTTTGGCACAGGGCCATTTCTTTTCCTTAAATGTGGGAATGTATTGTCTTCTGTTTAGCAGCTCTCTTGTTCTGTTCCAAGTGGGCTCTGTTTCAGTGGCTGGAGAACCAGTACTGCATATTATGGTGAGCATGTTCCTCACATTGGCCCTTTTTATCTCCTGTTGTTGGCCTGCTGATCTCTACTTCAGGGTTGCATACTGAATATGGCACACATCTGACAGCCCTCACTATGGGACTAGTGAGAAGTTCATGGTGTGCTCCTCTCATTATGACTAGATCTGAGGGATTTCCACTGTTAGGAGCATGGATTTATCTGTATTAACATTCTCCCTGTGGTCCAATGAACTGTCACATCTGCCTGTGGGAACCAGACGTTTGTATCCCCATTTTTTTTTAAGGAGCTTTTAAAGTTTTGTTTTAGACAGGTGCTCTCTTCCGGATCTTGGTGTCTTGTGGAACATGTTCTTGCAGCTCAGTTAGTTGATGTTTGCTGTTACTGCACTGAGTTGCCTGGGTAGCATTCAAAGTCCTGCTGCCAGCAGAGCTAAGGAAGAGGGAAGCTCTGAGTTAGGTAATGACAAGCAGTGTTGGTGGACGGGCATCCTGCTGGTGCAGTTGTCCCATGGGCACAGGGCCTGTTCTCCAGGAAATACAGGAATTGCAGGTTTCTTGTGTGTCCCAACTTGCAGCATCGATCTCATCTAATAGGGCACAAAGTATATGTGAACTTCTGTTTTATGAAGGACTACAGAAATCCCTTCTGGAAGTCTTTAATGTACTTTCTGATAAATTAGGGATCCCTGCTTGCAAAAATAGGTTGATTTCTCATTCTTTCTATTTCCAGGTTTTTACAGCTCCCAAAGTGACATTTCTGTGTCTTTGAGTAAGCTCAGATGCAGGCTGTGTATTTTATGCAGTTGAGTGGTAGCAAAGAAGTCTTAAAAAAAAATAAATAATTGAATTAACTGCTTTTATTTGCTTTTGAAAGCCATCATCTGGCGTAAAACAGATGTTTCCTTTTTGTGTGTTTTCTACACTGAAGATCATACAAAATGAGCAAATCTGTAGGTAGTTGTAAGCATGGTGGGGATTTCCACAAAGCTGTATGCACATTCATCTGTCAAAAAAGCTCACAAAACACCACCACTAATACATGTGGGGGAATTTAAGAATCTTTATTTGCAGAATGCAGAGTGCTGCGTTGTCATCTCAGTAGTGTGCTTCAAGGCAGGAGGCTCCCCTCTGCTGGCTGCACAGTAGCCCAGTCTTCATAGTCCTACCAAATCCAAACTGCTTTCCTCTGAGACTTCTAGTAATAGCATAGTTGACACCTCAGGTGCTGTAGGGAAGTGTTCAATAAGTTGCCCCTGTGACAGTCATTTCATGGGACTTCAACAAGAGCACAAATGGCCATTGATCCTGTTATGTCTCTGCATCAGTCTTGGTCTGTTGTCTGCAAGTGGTCTGTTAGACATCAGGAAGTGGTCAACAGAGCAACTGCAGTTTAAAAGGAAATAAATTAATAACTTGTGTGTTCTAAACTTTTGCTTGTTTTGAATAAAATTTACTTCATTACGTAGGTTGGTCCCTTGGATTTATTTTTTTTTTTTTTTCCCAGAAAAACTTAGGTGGTCTTTGGATTTGTTTTCTTGTTGGGATGACCTTTTGCTCTTTCAAAAAAGAGGTTGAGAAACACAGTTTGGATGATGTTGACATTGCCATATCTTGTGATTTTTTTATAAGGAAGCCCATGAAGGCTGTAATCAATGCTGTAGCTGCTGGTACTGTGTAAATATCCAAGAATCTCAGGTTTCACAGTGTTCCCCTAAAGAAGGAGGCTGGGAAGGGGCCAGTTTCTGGCTTGCCTGTAGAGAAAGATTTGAAAACTGAAATTAAGTGTTTTCCTCATTGGTATTGTACTATCCCAAAACTTTATTAAATTCCCATGGATCTTGCCTGGATCAAGGATTCAGATAGAAAAAAACCTCTCAAAATGCACTTTACCCCAACAAAGAGCAGCTAAGTTGTGTACTAGACCCAGATAGACATTTGTTTCTTCACTTTTTCTTCTTTGTGCTAAGACAGGTGAATCTGGAAGAAACAGAAACTCCTCTTTCCCCCATCCATGAGCAAATAACTCTCTCTCCATACCGGGGCAAAGCCTTTTCTGAGAAAGAGTGTTTGGGAACTTGGTGAAAACAGTTTTAATTTCTTTAAATTTCTTCTCTGCTGAGATACAGTGCATATTTCACAGGATAAGTCTTGACAGCCTCAGAGTTTGGGAAGACCTGAGCTTTCATAGTGGGCAACTGGTGCTGTGTCATTCTTGTCTCCTGTTTTCATGGCACTGCTAAAGTTCCAACAGTGTAAAATTATTTGTTTAGTAGGTGGCTAACTGTATTTAGGGCTCATTTTGGTCTACCACACTTAAACAGATTGTGGCCAAGGGATGTGCAGTTGACAGCTTGATGGAAACCATTGCTTAGCATTAAATAAATGGATTATTTTGTCCTTCAATTTGAAGGCAATTATTTAGGAGGTTGGAAAACTGATAGCTGTCAAGGAGATAGGGAATTATTTTATAGAAGGCAGTTAAGACTCATGGTTTCAAACATGTTTTTTTCTTTAGTGCTGTTTCTTACATTGTTTTTGTTGATTCATCAGAAGGGACTAATTCTCACATTGCTGATTGAAGGAGGGTGTAACGGGGTAATTATTTTTCCCACAAGGTAGAACTGGTATAACTTGGGCGAAGTGTCTTCTAAGTGAACAACACCCTTTTGTTGCTGTTAAATTGGAACAATTATTTAGTATGTGTGAAGAAATCAGTATCTTTCAACCCTTTGCAATTTTTGCAAATGTAATGGTTAACTTGCAATATATCAGTCTTCTGGACGCTAGAGGAATTATGTTAATCTAAAATAGTTTGTGTTTTTATAACTATTGATTTTAATTAATAGAAAAGGTCTGCTTTATTCATTGGAGGATAACAAAGGGATTGTGATAATGTGTTTCATGGCTGTGTTTTGTAGCTGTGTGGCTGTGATGATGCATGTGAAATGCATTTTTAGGTAAAATGTTGCTGTCAACATTGTACTTGTAAACTGTCTCTCCTTTCTGAATAACATATGAACTTTAGTTCCTTAAGAAATGAGCTTCTTTAATTAAGTTTTTCTTAAGTAGTGACCAAACAAGCAGTGGGACTAATAAACTTAGTTTTCTGTTCATGGAGAAAGATTCTTGTTTCTTGTAATAGAGAGTTTTTGTTCTGAGAATAACCAAAAAGCAGCACCTGAGGTCATAGTGGTGCCTAGTAGTATTGTTGTAAATATGTGCAGGCTCTGTCCACCTGTCTTACATTTTACAAATACTGAATTTCAGAGGCTTATACCTCTATTGGCTATTTCTCTGAAGACTGCTTAGCATTTAAATACTGAGACATTCAAATTTAAGAGCAAATTCCTAGACCATTTTCACAGTGAAGTGGCTGGTAATGACATATCTAAATGTAGTTCGTAGTATGTTACTCTGTGACTGAAACTGAACTGAAACTTGCAAGCATCTTAAAAATGTGTGTTTGACCAGTGATTAATCTGTCATGGAGTCATGCTGGGAATGTATGAGTAGAAGAAAAAGAATAAATTAAATAGTTTGACAACCAGCACCCGTGCCAGTGCGGTGGCTATTTTGCAAGTGAGCCATAATTGTGGAAGACTTTACCACAGAAGCCAGGAGTCATCTAGATCTATCAGGCTTTCAAAGCAGAGTATTTAAAAATGGATTTACTTATAATACTGTTGAACAGTTCTGTCCTAGTTTTATTTAAAGAAACTTTCCTTAGCTGGTCTGCAAGGCCTGGGTTGCTGCAGTACTGGCAGCGTAGCATCAGCTGTTGGGAGTTGTAAGGGGAAATACTTTGAGACAAGTTGCAGGTTACCTACTTGGGAAATGGACCTTCTGGTTTCCAAACTCCCAAATGAAATGTTGCATAATTATTCTTTTATTAATTATTGATTAGGCAGTCTGCTGACTATGGCTAGGCTAGTTTGAAACCTGTCAGGTAAGATGCTTAATGTTATTACACCTTTTCAGTAAAGGGGCCTTAGTCTCCAGGCAGTACTTCTAGGACTCTTTGAATTATCTTGTGTACTGAGATTTCATCCCTGTTCTATCTTTTTGCTAAGATCTACTATGTTATAGCAAAGACTGATTAATTTCTTTTTAAGATAGAACAAAAAGTATGTTGTTGTGGGGTAGCTATCCCCAGCTGATATATTTTAGTGATGTCAAATTCACATAAAACAATTAAGAGAAGGGTAGAAATGTGGGAATTCGGTATGCAGGTATTTTTTGAGGCATAGCCTTTGTTTAATCTGACTCTGCCTCTCTCTAGCTTAATGTTTTAGGGAGTAACAAGGTATGTTTTGATATCAAGCATAAGCATTCCTTTCTGTTAAGTTAGAAGGTGAAGCAGTGTTAGTGTAAGAAGTTGTGAAGTTAATGACTAGGACTGAGGTAACTATATTTGCATGTCAGAAAGTAACAGACACATCATGGTCTACTCCTCTCCCTTTCTATATGAGGGAGGTTTGAGTGGATAGTTCAGAATAGATTTTTTTTTCCTTTATTCTTGATGAAATAGAGTTTCAACTTGGATAGAGACCGATCCATAAGCTTCTTATAAATCTGTTCATGTTATTTATTTTCATCGCACTAGGAAAATACATCCAGTTAGGAATTTGTTATTAAGGTTGAGCTTTGTTTGTGGAATTATGCAGTGACAATATAAAATTAAAGAACTGTGCAAAGTGTGGTTTTTTTTCCCCCCAGGGTTATAGAAGTATATCTAACTGTTGAAAGGCTTCCTAGTGGATTTCGGCATGTTGTAGGAACTACGGGGAAAAGTTTGCTGAAGCCACCAAAGAAGTAGGGAGAAATGGGAAACCACATCTAGAGTGCTAATTGTAAACTATTTCAATGCGTGCTCTCTTGCTGATGAAGTGAATCATCTGTATGAATATATTCATGTGGCATTTTTGATGAAATGTTAATTTTTTGCTTTATTAGCAATTCTATTGTTTTGCAGCTTTTCATGAAGTGTATTAGTTGTAAAGAAAGCAAGCTGAAATAAAGCAGAATGCATAGAAGACATTTCATTGTAGTGCAATTACAGCTTTTGGTTAAATTTTAACCACGATGGGGACAAATGTTGGCATTCTGTAAAAACTTTGTGGGTGTAACTTCACGTCTAGCACTTGGAAATACTTTGAGACTTGCAAAGCTGGGGAAACGCCAGCAAGTAGAGCACAAGCTACAGGAAAAAGCTGACTCATTTCTTTGCCTTGGAAAGCCTGCCAAAGATAACAAAGGTAGAGGTTGCTTCTGTTACTACTGGGGCATAATTAGTAATTTTTTTATTTAAATATTATTGCGTTCATTTAAAAATCCAGACTGAATAGTATTTTTTATAACTTAAACTCACAGCAGTCATTACTTGTTAAAGCAAAGTAGCTGTGCATGGAGGAAGGCAATAGTGTGTCTTGTTATAAAAAGCTTCTGGTCTAAAATAGTTGGTATTTCTGCAGAACGTTTTGTGGAGTTTCTTGTTCAGAATAACAAGGTTGCATAAAGTTGATAGTTGCATAAAGCTGCACAGAAGCCATGCTCCTTTGGTTGGGAATCTCCTCATACAACCTCGAGGTATTGGGGCAGGGGGAAGTGATTGTATTGCAGCTGACTTCAGTAAACCTTTGTTTTATTAAGCCAGACTGATTGCAGTATTTGACAAATCCTTGCAGTATGGTTTTGTCTGCATCAGTTAATAAAACTTCTGCTGTTTATCCTCAGATTTTCCACTTTTTTCGTTGTTGTTGTGAACTGGTCTCCAGAAAAGTCTATGCATAGTCTTACTTTTTGTCCAGTTTCCTGAAATCACAGTATCAGCCGGGTTAGAACAAATGTTTTGACACCTCTACATCTGGCATTACCCATTATTATCAGTTCTGTTAAAAACAAAAGCCCAAATTCATGTTTGTAAAAAAAAAAAGTTATTAGAAGACCATTACTTAAAAAATATTTACTGTGATTACTGAAATATTTGCATATAGCAGAACACTGCAAGTTAGTTGCATTGTAAGTACTTCTGTGCTCAAAAGGAACTAATAAATCGTTGCACTTCTCCTGTTTTGCTTTACTGTTGTATATAAAAGTAGGTTTCTTTGTCATGCAGATTTATAGTTTGGAAGCAATTCAAGAACCACTTTTGCTTTTTTGGTCCTTTCATGCATGTTTTGTCCCACTAATGCCTTCCTTTATCCCTTATAATTTAATTACTTAGTTTTCCTCTCTGGATAACATTTGTTCAATTTTGGATTTTGTTTGTATATATATATTCTTTTTTAAACTCCCCATTGTACGAAGTATTTGGATTTTTATCATCCATTTATTTTGTTTGAATACCAAAGCAAATAATGGATTTTCTGTCTTTAGGATATGCAATTTATCACGTGAAAGCAACAGAAGTAGAGTAAGAATCTTGTCTTTTGAGGGCAATATAACATTTAGCCCAAAGTAGGAGTAGAGTTAATTATAATGGAATTATAATTCAGTTGTAAACTGAATAGTGTAAGTGATCTTTTTAATTCTGTGGAAATAAGTAATAAAATACAATACAATACAAAAAATAAGAGAATTTTTTCTAGTGTAGTTTAGATTTCTTATGAGGGCCTTTTAGTATATTTCATTGCACACTTAGCTTTAAAAAAATGTTTAATTTGTCTAAATAAAAAAAAATAATCTAGAATGATCCTCAAGCAAGATGGATTGATAGCACAGAGGAATACTGGCTCATATTTCCAAAATATTACAATTTCTTTATTCTGCAGAACTGAAAGCCACAGTACTTTTGTCTTGCCCATCATTGGGACTTTGAGCAACCTGGTCTAGTGAGAGGTGTCCCTGCCCATGCAGGGGTGTTGGAACTAGATGATCTTTAAGTTCCCTTCCAACCCAAACCAGTCCCTGATGATTCTATGATCATCTCCACCCCTATAGTGAGATTTAGTATGTAGGTTTTGGTGTTTCACTTGTGTAATTGGACTGAGAAGTAAAACTAAGATTAAATGCTGAAAGGGTCAGTCAAATATTAAAATATGTTTCTGTTAGTTTTGTAGTGTGAAACAACAATTTTTTGGTTATATTTCCAAATACAGCCCTAAAAGCTGCTTGCACCCCTTCCCCTCTCAGGGAGCTGTCTTTGCTTCTGCTAATGTAGAAAGCAATGCTGGATAAACTTTCTGAATTTGTGATTTGGAAGAAATTGTTTTTATATCAAGGAGACAAATAATCAGAAGAAAAGGCAAAATGAGCAAGAAAGACAAAATGCAGAACTTAATTTCTTTATCTTAGCAGATATTTTAAACTTAAGTAAAATTCATAAGTTGTAGTATTTGGGGAAGAGTCTAGTTTTTTGAAAGTCATAATAAATGAATCATTTAATCAAAGAAAGCTCTTAATGAGTTTCATAGAAATAATTAAATATGTGGGTTATGAGGCTATTATATTAAGTGGAATACAACAAAACAATTATAATTACTAGAAATCTGAATGTGTCAAACCTATAGAAGATCAGAGGGTTGGAAGAAGATGCCCTATGAGCAAGTTACTCCGTTATATTTCTCCATGACTTTCTGAATCAGTTGATGGTGTTTGGTTGGACATCTTTGGATTTTGGATTAAATCATCTGCTGTGGCAGTTCCCATGTCTGTCTCATTTCTGCCTTGTGTGTGTTTAATATAAACCTTCTCAATTTTTAGCTAAACAAATATAAAGCTCTGTATGACCTTTGTTAAGTAGACTGAAGTGGTCTTTCTTGCTGGATTCAGTCAAACCTAGATAAGGCTTTTAAAATTCTGTGTAAGATGACTCATATATAAAGTTGTATGGTTGTTTTAAGCTGAAATAGTTCTTTATCTCAGTAAAAATCATGCAGCTTCCACTCCTGCATGGTATTTACATCTCTCTTCTGAAAGCATTGTTCTTCCAGCATCATGCTGCTTGAATTTCCTTTCTTCTTTTGCTTGGAGGTGTTGCTTTCTAATACCCTGTTTTGGAAAGCTGATCTTATGATGGGCTTCCTGAGATTTTCCATTCATGCAAAATGCTCCAGTTGTTTACTGAGGAGAATCCATAATTGGTGGGTATCAGGTCAGAGCTTGTTTGCTCTTGCTTTTGATTGCAGTGGAGGTTTGAACATGGAAAGTTTTAAGGGATCTGTATCTAGGGTAGGGTCTGCATCTGGCAGCCAAAAACATTGTTTGGTATGGAGATTGGGAAGGAGAGGGAACAGGAGGTGACCACAGAGGGAGATCACTTACCTCACTCACTACAAAAGCCTTTAACTGTGCTTTTTCTGGGTCTGCTTTAAACTCATAATTCGTCTAAACATCACTTTTAAATTCTGGAAATAAAACCTCCCATCTGTAGTTCATGAGGAGGAAGGAATTCTCTGTCTCACTTAAATATGAAATCAAACCTCTGCTTTTAAAGAGTGTGATTGGCAAGTCCAGTCTGGTTTCAAACTTCTGTTAACCACCAAGTGTTTTAAACTCAGGAGTTTAGGTTTTGTGCTATCTAAAATACCACATTCATAATTATTCATAGGGTGCTCATTCCCCTGGGATGAGAGTCACTTTAAGATGTGCTTAATTGCTTTTAAATGGTTAGTATGTAATTGTGTGTTTTGAGAGAAGTCATCAACATTGGTGCTTCATAAGAACTGTGAAGAAATGGTGGTTCTTGTTTTCCCCTGTAACACTGGTTTGGACACATAAAAGAGTCACATTTAGTCAGAACTGACTAATCTATTTAAGTTAATATTCCCTGGAGGAAAAGCTTTACATTTCACAGTCTGCTTCCCAGCATTCTTTAGGCACTTAAATCATTTCAGTCACTTTGTAGAATACAGCAGAGTTTCTGGGTTGCCCAAACTATTAATTAATCTGGTAACCTTTTATTAACCCTGTTGCTTTATTGTTTCCTATGTTCGCTGAAAACAACAAAAAAAAGTTGGATTTAATATATTTTTATACTGGAAGCTTGCTGCTGAAACAAACACCCAAAAGAAGTATTGTTACTTTGAACTTTTGTGATTGGCACTCATTGGTCCAGTATTAGGTCATATTCCTGTCTTCCCATTCATTAAAATGAACAGGATTTTCAGTAATGTTTATTGATGAATCCTTTAGTGTTGGGTGATGGAATCATAGAAGACTTGAGGATGGTAGTTACTTCTGGATGTTGGTCTGGTCAAAAGCAGGTCCAATTAGATCAGGTCATGCAGGGCTTAATAAATTCTTAAATGTAAGGTTTTAATGCCTGGCTATATGGCTGACATATCTAAACAAAACATATAAATAAAGAATAACTAAATGTGGCTTATAGTTTCCTAAAATAAGTTTAGGTTGTTTGACTATTGTCATGGAAGCAATAATTATATCCTTCCTTCTATTCCTCTGTTCCAAGTTTGAACATTGTTACAGTAGAGTTTGTGTATGGATAGCACTGAGACACACCTGAAATTCTTGGCTTTGGGAAAAAAAAATTAAAACCCCTATAATTTTTCACTTAAGGTGAGCTTCACTCTTGAAATAGTGATAGCATGAGAGCAGGCAAAGCACCTGTTGAAGTGTGACCCTCCTGGATGTACAGAGTGAGAAGAGCCTAAGCGTGGAGTGCCCCCTTCCTTGGTAGCACTCTCAGCAACAGGTTATTGGGAGCTGAAACATTTTCTGAGCCAAGCATGTTATCTTTATATCTAATAACCCATGAATACATTACTGCAGCCATTATTAAAATTGTTGCAAGGGTAATACATCTTTTAAATTACTGTTTGTTAGTCACACAGGCTTTTTTTTTGTTTATGATCAATTGATCCCTGTTTGAAAAGACAATAAAATTTAGTATCTTTGAATGTTTGCTTAACCATAGAGACCGGATCCTCTCTCTGACATAGGGAAAGAACAGCCTGGAACAGATCTTGCATTAGTAACTTGGGGTTTTTTTTATAGTCACAACCTTCATCCTATGAAATTCCAGAGCAGATGGTTGTTCCTTTTTCTTATTTTCTTTGCAGGGTCTACTTATAGATGTCTTGTCAGAACGTGGATATTTAATATTTATGCAATATCTACATGTGCTCTGCTACCATTTGCCATCTACGTAATTTTAGTCTTCCATCTTGCTTAACAAACAGTGTCCAGACTCTTTGTTTTTTTGCTGTGGATAACAGAGGTCTTTCCATCAAAGAAGTACATAATGCTGCTGCTGTTTTTTCTTACTGCTGTGCCCCTTAAATGTCATCAAGTTTACAAAACTGGTGATGTGAACAAATGAGTAACTCAGTTTTGAAGAAAATAGCTTGGAGGCTCTTTCGTGTTTAACCCCTTCAAGCAGGCTTAGGAAAAGTCTGAGCTGATCTAATCCTCTGAGACATCAGTTTTGACAGATAAAGTGTGGAAATCATAGAATCATAGAATTGTTCAGGTTGGAAAAGACCTTTAAGATCATCGAGTCCAACCTTATCCTAACCCTATTACCCTGTTTCTGATGACCCACTGCTAAACCGTGCTATATTTCTTCATAGCTGAGTAAAGAGAATTCTGTTGCACCAGCAGGTCATTATTAGTGTTGATCCTGTCATACAAAAAACCCCCAGTATTTGCTCTCCAAATCCTACAGATACAAAATAAATAATATTTTTTTGCCTTTCAACCAACTTTACCTGTTGATTGACAGGGTTGAAATGTACGTTGCTGATGGTTTTGAGGAGGGTGGTGGAGGGATGGGGAGCGGGGAAGCCAATCCAAAAAAACCCTGACAAACCAAAATCTCCCACTTTTTCCTGGAGGTTTATTAGGTGAACATGATTAAGAGCTATGTGATCAACCACAGTGATGATAAATGAGATGAGCTGTTAAAAAGAAACCACTGATAATTGCCATGCACAGCAGATAAACTGATTTAAAAACAGATCTGGTAGGAAGCTTTGTTTTCACTGTAATTTGATGCAGCCTCATGGGTAGCTGCTGTAGCTTGCAGATACCTGTGACCCTTTTCCTTGCCTGCTTTTTTTTGCTATTATTTATGCAATATATTTCTCTTAATACGTGATAAATCTTATTGCAATATCATAGTTAGTTAACTGAGTTCAGCAGTAATACTTTTTGACTCTTTGTAAACTATTAATGGAAATGGTAAGAATTAATCTTTGTATATTCAGAGAAAAAGAAAGCATAGCATCTAAATATTGATTTCATCTATTTTTGTATTTATTAACCTCTTAGGCTGCATTTTTTAATGTCAGTTTGTAAAAATGATGTTGATAGATGATGACTGTCCACAGTTCAGCTGTTCAGTTGTCTTTGTCCTCCTGGAGTCCCAGTGTATCTATGAGCTTCTAAATGTCAGTGTTCCCCTTTTCATCAGGGATGAGACACTTGTTCACCTGGTATACTGGCCAACAGGTCAGGTGTATCTGAAATAGAAGAATAGATATTAGTGATATTAGAAGTTGTGATAGTAGAAATGCATGAATTGCTGATGGTACAGCAGAAAATGGGATTAGTGGGATACTACAAACTCTCTTTAATCTCACTGCTAAACCTAACAAATATGTAGCTGTGAACACAATAGGGATGATAATGATCATCAAAGAGCAGAAATAGAATTTGTATTTGGAGGTCTGTTTTTTTCCTCTCTAGATTAAAACAAATTCCTTCTCTAACTCATTCTTGTCATTCTCTCTGTTTCCCTCCCATGCTATTCCACTTTATCTGCCCACTGCTGGGCTAGGATTAAAAATCTGAAGTTAAAGTTCTGACATCTTTACTCCCTTGGCTTCTAAAACAATCAGAGCAGTTTGAACAGCTGAGCAGTGGAATGTGTAAATCTTCACCAGCTCACATAGTACCACTTTCACTGCCCCTCAAATCTGAAAATTCCTAGCAACAAGGTGATTTTAAAACGTATTTTTGGTGGTATAAAGCAATCTGAAATAAGTTGTCTCCTACATAGTGTTGAAGAGAGTCTTACTTGCTTTCCAAGTTTTTCTTTCATCCGGAGTTACATGATTTCAAAGTTTATACAAACTTCTCAAAGTTTATACAAACAGCATCAGGTGTGCTGGAACTGCACTAGAACATCCTGCAACCTAGAATGGAGCAATGCTCCAACAGCCTGAGAATCTAGTCAGAAGTGGGGTTTTGAGTTGCAATGAGGGTATGTTGTGGCTATTTAAAAAAGAATGCATTTTAATATGAGAGAGGATTAATAAGGATATTTTTATAGTTAATCACACTGTAATTTCAAGTAAGACCAAATGTGGATGCAGCTTGCCAGGTTTGTACTTACACACCTCTAAGTAGTATTTTGTTTATTCCGATGGTCTGGACAGCATGAGGAGATACTTAACTTTGTAAACCTTACTTAAAGTAGACTTCCTTTTCTACCTGAAGATTGCTAGCTTTTTTGGGTGGTAATTTCTATGATTCCCCAGCATATGAGGACTCCTAAGAGGCTAGATGGTATTTGTGTGTCTGAGCTAGAAGCAGGTTTTTCTGGGAGGCGTCGCTGCGATGGAGACGTGGGCTGGTGAGTTGCTGTTTGTGCCGACCTCAGCACTTTGTGAACACATCAGGCTTGCAATATGCAGTGTATGTGCAGCCGTGCAGGTTTCTAGGTTTGGGCAGGCCTGATACTTCTGGGAAACGTGAGATTTTCTGTGTACGTGCTGTCTGGCTGCCTTAATCTGTGCACAGTTAGCTCAGTGTATCTGAAAGCACTATGTTCACTGTGTGTACATACCAAGCCTACAAAGTGCTAGACTGACTGAGCGTGGACCATGCAGTTTATTCTCGTGCATTCCACCTGGAAAATCCATCTCACACATGTAGGAGTCTGAGTTTCAGGTCATGTTAATTTTCACTTAGATAGGGTATTTATTTTAAGCAGGTACTTTAATGGCAATATCATTTACCAAGAATGTATTCATTGAATGGAGAACATTTTATGACATACTTTAAAACAAGTTAATAACTCTTTAAAACATTACTGTGTTTTATTTTTTGTTGGCCTGTATGCCTGACTCAAAATTTATTTTCTCTTTTCAGGCAGCTATAAATGGTGTAATACCACAAGAAAATGGCATTCTACAAAGGTAAGCACAGAAGACTGGAGTAGTACACACAGAGAGTGATGCTGTATAAAAGTTATATTTTTGTTTCTGAACCCTAAAAAGATGATGTAATTCTCCTATTAAAGGAGTTTCTGGAGTTACAAAGTAAATTCCTGGCAAAGGTGACTTAACGTTCAGTTTTTTCCATGCTGATGGAGAACCAGCTCAAACACCTCTCTCAATTAGGTATTTTTAATTTTGAATTAATTAGTTCTTGGGTCATTCTATGCAAAATTGTCTCTTTACTAAGTCTGGATTTTGGTAGGCTTTCTTGGAAGTCAGGGCTTGGTGTTTTGTTTTGTTTTTCTGCAAAGATAAAAAAAAATGCAAGGCAAATCCAAAGATGTTCCTGGCTAAGTATTATCTTTTTCCTTATGCAATTTTAAAGGTATGTATATTCACTGCTCCTTTGTCTCCTGCCAAAAAAAGTTCATATTTTTGTGTGTGTGTATATATAAAAACATACATGTAAAAAATGGATTTCTTTCAGCTTCTGTATTGAATTTTGGCTTGTATACTGATACCTGGATATCTTGAAGGCACTGAAGCATGAGGTTCTAAGTCCTGATGAGGCAATTGGAAAACAGCAGAACAGGAATTGAGCTACTTGAGACAGCAAAATAGTGTTTAATTGTACCATTTAAAAAAGTTTATTTTAATGATGAAAAAAGGTACATAACGTAGGTAAACTGGTGTTTTGGCATCTCTTTCAATACTTACTAAGGCTATTAAGAGTCAGTTTTTTATTCAGGATAAAACCTTTTTTGCTCAGTGAAGTTACTAGATGTTTATTTACAGACTGGAGATCAAGTCTTGGTTGTGTGGAGCACACTTTCTACCTTTGTTAATAAGTCCTGACCTCAAAGCATTTATATTCAAATTACCTGCATGTTAGGAACCATTTGTTCAGAGAAGAAGCTGGGGAGTGGTTGTGCCTGACTTGGAGAACAAGCTGATCCAACATCTACTTACAGCTTTCTTCAATACTAGTTTATTCATTTTTAGCAATGATTAGACAGTCAAATGTGTCCTAAATATTTTTTCTTTTTTTCTTTCCAATGGAAAAGGTTTAAAAGGAGACTCAGAAGACTTAGAAGTCTAGTTTCCAGTGGTTTTCAGATGAGGCTCACTTCACGGATGTGAAGCTTTTTATGTTCCATTAGAGGTTGCCAGGCAGATATGTAGGATGCCTTTTGTGATGGAATCAAATAGAATTAATACAACTGGACTTGAAGTTTCAAGTTCATTTTTTGAAGGGGAAAAAAAAAAGTTTTGTTTTATAATTCAGTTGTGTTGTTTAAAAAAAAAATCCAGTTCTGAGGATCAGGGTATGAATTGTTTCTTAGGTCTGTTAACAAAATGTTTATAGTACTTAATTCATAGTTGGACATCAGGTTTAAGACAGTAACATATCACTTGGTGTTGATACTTTTTTAAAGACTGAAAATAAGACTGTTTCATGTACTCTTTAGACCTCTGAAGTGGGTCTTTGACCTTTGAGCATCGGTCTTTCAGTGTGGATCTTTGTAGCTGGGTACCCATCCTTCTGAGCCTGCTGATGTGAGAAGTGGAGGAGCCCCTTGTTTTACAAGCATAACAAGTTTTTCAAATGTGGAATGCACAGTGATGGGATTTGCTGTAGCTCTGTGTAACATTGACACTCTAGTGACATGCATGCCATCCACGTTTATGCTTTTTAGAGTTCAGGCCTCCTCTAGGTGACAGAATTGACTTGCTGTAAGAAGCATTTCCATTGAGAGATCTCATGGTATCTTCAAGAAAGGCAGAATGCATTTTTCAGATAAGTTCTGGTTAAGAATGGAAATGGGACAACTTACATCTCAGCCTTTCCTAAATTCCTCTTTTCTCAGCTTTCATTCTTTCAGTGCCTGCATTTTATTAGCATGCATCCTTTTTCATTATATCTTGTAACTGCCCAGGACAGATAATCTTCCTGATAAGGACATCTACAAGGCAAAGCTCAAGGCTTGCCCTGTTAAGTTTCTTGTCTTTCAAATTTAATTTCTTTACATCATAGGTTATTTTTGGCCTGGGGTGGCGTTCCTTAAATTTCATGTTTTATTACCTTTGTTTCTAATCTCAGTTATGTGCTTCTTGTGGAGATGTTCACTGAGGAAGATTAAGTGCTTCTGGATAGTGAGGATTTCCTAATTTATTCAGACCTGTAATGCTGTATGTATCCTCAAGCCAGGTATGGAGAAACTTACGTGATTATCCAGGAGGCTTGAAGGATTTTGAACTTAAAAAAAGATAAGCTAGAATTCAGCATTGCTTTACTGTTGTACTTCTAGGTATTTTTTTGCAATGTATTCCTCATTATCTTAATTAATTTACCTTATCTGACTTGTTTTCCACTAATTTGGTATTGGAAACTACCAAAGCATGTGCAGTATTTTTAAGCTTTGCTTCTTCTTCTCCTTTCCATGGGATACTAGCCCAGTGATGTAGAAAACTGGTGGTTGTCATGGTGTCAATTTTTATATGGTCACAGCACTCCTGGAACTGGAAATAACGCTTCTTCTCAAGATATTTCTGATATTAATTACATAGTGAACTTTAGACTGAAATAATGGCTTAAATGCCTGTTTGTCACCTTAGTTGTTCTCCTGTAGCACTTGAGTCACTAAGATGTTAATATTGCTGATACAAAAGCCATTTTCTAATAATAAAACAGTATTTTCAGATATGACAGTGTAGGTTATTCATGAGGTGTGTGCCGTGGACCAGAGTAAGTGAGTAATACTGTTCGTTTTTCTTTGCTAACTGTTATTTAAACATATTAAGCTGCTCTGTTTAAACCTTCTTATGTGCATATGTTTCAGTGAGTATGGTGGAGAGACTTTACACGGACCAGCGTATGGCCCCACAAGTCATTCTACAGTAGCTTCTTCAACTCCTTCCTCATCCTCAGCCTTCCGCCATGTAGTGCCATCTAGACAGATAGTGGAAAGGCAACCTCGAATGCTTGACTTCAGGGTTGAGTACAGAGACAGAAATGTGGATGTAGTACTTGAAGACAGCTCCACAGTTGGTAAGGATTTCTAAAAATCAAATGGCAGCGATTGTGGTAAAGTTGTTAAAAGAAAAACAATCCAAAAAGACCCAACCCCAAAAACCCAAAGCCAAAAAAAAAAAAAAAGGCAAGGCAAAGCAAAACCCCTCAAAGAAGAAAAAAATCCCCCAGAAAATGCAGCCTCTGCAGCTACTAACCATTTTCAAATCTCTTTGCAGCTTTAAAAAAAGCAAAATTTCACTAATCCATTGTAAAGGTTAGTGATCTATCAAATACTTATTTTGAAATCTGTTTTTCTTATCAACTTGCTTCAGAAACAAAGTGGAGATTACTGATTAAGTTGAGGCATGAAAATGTAATTTGGAGTAGGATTAGTGTAGATCCTATTTGCTAATAAGCTGATGATCCTTTTTGAATCTGTATGGCATCTCATTCTGGGTAGGGTTAGTGACAAGATTTAGAGGAATTCTTTCCAGTGTGAAAAGCATCATTGCATTCTTCTTTTTTCAACTTTTATTTGACTTGTTTGTGCAAATTAAGACTTCCTTTATAAGTTTTACTGTCTTTATACTAAAACATGCATTCTGTCACAGTATGTTAGAAATATGCTATTTGTTAATATTGCAGAACATGTTATTTTTTACATTCCCCCAAACTGTGAGTTAATTTGGTTTTGCTAAGGACAAAGAGTTTTGTGGTGTTTGTTTTTTTTTTTTAGTGAAAACTCTATACAGATCAAAACAAGGAACTAAATGAAGAGACAGTTGATTAAAATAATTTTCAGTGCTGCAGCCTTATGTCTGTGATGCAATTTTGAAATAGAAACTTTTGATCCTTACTTGTATTTTTAGCCTTCGATTTGGTATTGGCTGGTGCCACCTCGTGGTGATTTGTTTGAGTTCCTAATTAGTGTTTCATGTTTATCACTGCCCCGAGTTGCATCCGTGCAAAGCAGATATAGAGGTCTGATCAAATCAGAATTTTGGCACCGTAGTATTTTATTTTTTTCTTAGTAACTCTTTTCAGGTATAAATGATTAAGTTGTAGGGCTTAAGTTACAGAACTTCTGTTTGTATCTTGGCATATGAAGATTGAGGGCAGCCTTGTGTTTGAAGTCCTGACAGACGTGAGCAAGGCAAATAGTAGAATTTCAGCTGTGGACTTCAGGAAAGAAGACTTTTGGCTTTTTCAGGAGTCTGCTTGGCAGGATCCCATGAAGGACTGCCCTGAGGACAAAGAGGCCCAAGAGAGCAGGTTGATCTACAAGGCTAACCTCTTCAAAGCACAAGAACAGTCCCTCCCAACATGCAGAAAGAGGAGCAAGTATGGCAGAAGGCCAGCATAGAAAACCAAAGAATTTATGACTAAGCTAAATGCAAAAAAAGAACAAAGGGTGGAGGGTAGTGATGGGGGCTACCCAGGAGGAATAGAGATGTTGCCAGAGTATGCAGGTTTGGAGTTAGACCAAAGCTCAGGTGGAGCTAAAACCTCTAAGGAATTAGAAGGGCTTTTGGAAGTACATCAACATGAAAATAAAAGCTGAAGAAAAAGCGAGCCTACTGTTCAATGGTGATTGCTTAACTTGGTCTGTGGGAAAATGATGGAGAAAATAACCTGAGCACAGAAAAGGAGGTGATTTGAAACAGTCAGCATGGATTTGCTGAGGGTAAATTGTACCTAATCAACATTATCTGCCTTTTATGATTTGATGACGGGCTCTGTGGACAAGGAGAGAACGGTGGATGTCACCTTGACTTAAGTAAAGCCTTTGACACACTCTGCTGTAGTATTCTTATAGTCATGTTGGGTAGGACAACTGGGTAAGTGGGCTGATGAGGTAGGTGGATAATTGCCTGGGCTGCTTGGCTCGGTGTCTGACTGGTGTGGACTGCTACTAATTTAGGGACATCCCTCAGCAGTTGATCCTAGAGCCAGTGTTGCTTAATGTCTTTATTAAAAACCTGGTTGTTAAGGTGAGTGCTCTTGTCATGTTGACAAAGAATACCAGATCAGAGAATGTGGCTGATATTCTGGAGGGCAAGGCTGCTATTTAGAGAGCCCTGGCCAGCCTGGATAAATGGACAGACAGAAGCCTCATGAAGTTGAAAGAAAGCAAAGCTGAAGTCCTGCATCTGGGATAGGATAATTCCATGTTATCCCATCTGATAACTGGCTGAGAGGTGACAGGCTAGAAAGCAACTTGATAAAAAAAGGGATCTAGGGGTGTGTCAGCAGTGCAGCCTTGCAGTGAAGAAGGCCAGGCTAGGTCCTAGACTGTGTTAGCAAGAGTGTACCCAGTGAATCCAGGGGAATAGTTGTTCCTCTCTAGTCAGCACTTGCAAGACTGCATCTGAAGCACCGTAGCCAATGTTGAGGTCAACAGTACAAAAAAGATGTTGCCATTCTGCAGTGAGTCCAGCAGATGCCAGAACAGATAGTCAGGGACTGGAGCACATGGCAACATAGGAGGAGAGACACACAAAACTGGATTTGTTCAGCCTGGGGAAAAGAAGGAAGAGGTAGAGGCCTTACTTCTGTCTACAAGTACCTGCTGTGAGGAGGATACAGAGAAGATGGAGCCAGATTCTTCTTGGTGGTGCATGAGAATAAGATGAGAGGCAATGGACACAATTTGCAACATTGAAAATTCCCAGTAGATATAAGGATGAATTTTTTTTTTTCCAGTTGTGGGTGCGGTGAAGTACTGGAACAGGTTGGCCAGAGAAGCTGTCAGACTTCCATCCTTAGAGGTGTTGAAGAGTCAGCCAGACAAATCCATGACTAAAACTGTTGGGCTGGGCTTGATGACCTCCTGTGGGTACCTTCCAGCCTGAATTAATTTACTATTATTACAACTACAGGGAGAGGAGGGCGTTGAAATGGGCAAAAGATTGAAAAAGCTGTCAGAGCAGTTAAAATGTTATGAAGACCCCAGTTCTTTAGGTCAGGATTATTGGTAATAGAATTGGGTGTAAAAAAATACCCTCTTTATTGCTGGCAAAGGCCATTGCTCCAGATAGCACTCATCTGCAGATGTGTGTTTAGCCTACATAGTGTAGAACTATTCAAATATATGTCCAAATTGTCAAATCCTCATGTGATTCTCAAATCATTCATGCTTTGTGATTTATTTTTTTTTTTAAATCTTAATTTGTCCTTTACTGTTTGAAGTGTATGTTACAAAGGTAACTAGACTAAAACCAGTTTTCATAGTAAATTTTTCCTTGCTCCAATTTTTAACTATAACTCAGTACTGTTTCGAATAAACCAGTGTGTATATCTTACATATTTTCTTTGTTTTCTCTTTAGGAGATATCAAACATATTCTAGAAAATGAACTTCAGATTCCTGCATCTAAAATGCTGTTAAAAGGGTGGAAGACTGGAGATGTAGATGATAGTGTAAGTTTTTAGCTGTGTTTTTTTCAGTGAACTGCATTCAGAGTTTCAAACTGAGCATCTGTGGGTGGGGATTACAATGGAAGAATTGTGAATTTGAAACAGTGTTAGATGTCTCGGGTGGCATACAAAGAGCTCTTCAAAGCATTGCAAAAAAATGAGGACAAATCAGTTTGGTTGTGTTGTTTTTATATATCACATGGCCCACCTACAAAATGGATGTTATAAAGTTAACAGTAAGTGTATCTCAAAGCAAAATGTTTGGGGGTATTGTAAATAAGTATCAATAATTAAAAGAAATAAAATAATACATGAAAATTGGTGAATGCTTTATGTTTATAATGGTTTTTCTCCCCTCAGACTGTTTTAAAAACTCTACACTTGCCAAAAAATAATAGTCTTTATGTTCTAACACCTGACCTGCCTCTTCCTTCTTCAAGTCATTCTGGGTAAGTCTTTTGGCCATGAATTCTAGTTGTTTAATTTGGTTTTGTCTGGTTGTTATGAAGCTGCATGCATCCTTGCAGAAATATGCAATCAGTAAATAAATGCAAAGTATTTCCATGGCTCTAGCTAGGATGAACTACTGCAGCACCTCACTGTTGAAAGGAAGGTTGTTGAGTTTTTTAACAACCCTGGTGTGGCACATGAGCCATTTAGGTACATACAGTATTTTACACCTCCCAGATGGCATGACTTTAACTTCACAGAAATGTAATCCCTGTTGGAAATGGGAGCTGGCCTTTCCTAAGTTTCTGCATTGTGTTGGTTCAGTCAGTGTAAGCGTCTATAAATTATTGCCAGCAGATCAGAATTTTCTTTCTGAAATATTGGTTACATTATTTTATCCTGTCTTCTTGGACTTTTAAAATGGAATTTGATAAGCTGAATAGTCAAATTCCTCTGAGCAGGGTATCTTGTATTACTGCTTTGAATACTCAAAAAGTTAACGGTGAATGTTCTTATGTCAGTGCATATTGCTAAGGTTTGAAAGGGAAATGTTATCTTAAGAAATATCACCTCTTTACTTTTAGAAAGTAATTGCAATTACTTTGATTACTTTCGGTTGTTTTCTTCCCTGGCCTTCCCTTTCTCAAAGCCAGACCTAGATGAGCGTTTTACCAGGAAAATGTTAATTTTTTTCGGTAGCCACTAGAGGGGGGCCCAGGAGTTGCTCCTGGAAGGGCCACGTTGCGGCGGACCCGGTCAAATGGGATGGCCATTAGAATCCAGTGCCTTCCAGTTGTCTGAAGAGGGAGTTGTTTTCCTGCTGTTGGAGTTGTTAGGACAGTATTCGACAAATGCAGTCGTACTGCCGATGAGGGAAATTCTTTGAAAGCAATAAAGATAAATAACTGGTTTCCTAATGACTAAAAGGGCTTCTTAAATTACTAAAAGGTACTTGTGCATGTAACAGTGTAGTCTGTGGAGGAAGTAAGGGTGCTGATGTGAATTATAAAAATAATAATAAAGGAAAGAAGTGTTAAAAGAGGGAATAGAGGGACTGAAAAAGAGGGAGCAGTTCTGTGGGGAGCTGTGTGTGGACTGTATATACAAACAGGAGCTGTAGTCATGTGTGAGGCTGGACTTGATGATCTTAAAGGTCTTTTCCAGCCTTGGTAGTTCTGTGATTCTGTGAGGACAATAAGCCATTATACTTAAGCAGCTGATTGAAGAACAGTGAAAATACTATGGAAAGCCACTGTAGATACTGATTGATTGTTGGGTTTTTTGTTTGTTTTTAAAATCGATTTCAAATTTCAAAAATTTCTACCCATGTATCTCTGTATGTTGTAGTTTGAATGTCTTCAGATCTGGAAAGATAACTGGGGTCTGATGAATGTTGTTTATTGCAACTGCAATAAACTATATCACAACAAACTGTTTAAAAACAGTTCTTAGGTTTTTTAATTGGATGAATAGTTTTAAAAGAACTTTACTTGCTAGTGAAATCAAAGTGCTCATTACCTTTACAGTTTATACTTGTTTCATAGTGGAGATTAGTTGTGGATATTTTTAAGATAAAGTTGGTAGCTTTGGAATAGCAAACGATGATTAATTAGTGGCTACTTAAACAAGGATAATTTGAAGGCTAGATCATCTCCCTGAAGTCATAAATTGTAGATGAAAGGAGAGGCTTGCCTCCAATTAAAGCATTAATGCAGATCAAAACACATCTAATTGAAGCAATGTACCAAACCCGGTTACACTGTTCACTGCCTACTGTTAGGTCAGTTATTATTCAGATTAGTTTGTTACCCACAATTTTTAAAAGCATGATGCTCACACCTATTATTAATGGATGTTAAGGAACTTTGCCTCTTACTTTGGGAGTTCATCTGTCGTTTTCTTCAAATGCCTTCTATTTTGAACTAGGGATAAATAGTCACCATTTGAATACCTCCAGAAAGTGATATTTGAAAAGCCTTAGATTTCAGTATGTGATATTTTATGTATATGCCCTCCTTAAAAGGAGCAATCTGATTGCAGCTCTGTAAACTCCAATTTGTGCCTGTTTGCAACACTGAGGGAGAAGAGTGTCTGAAACATCCTTTTCTCACATATTGGTATTTAGGCATTGAAGTTTATTGTGACAGCCTGAATGGGCTTAACCCAGAACTGACTTAAAACTGGCATCTGAATGTAATGGCAAAGGGATCCTGCAGTTCAAGCAAGTAAAAATCTCCTCGGGTATCTTTGTTCCTCAGTGGCATACCTAAACCTTTTATAGGTAATAGTAGCCCAGTGAATTATTACCTCTTGCTAGTAAATTGCAGTCCAAAGATTAAATTTAAATGTCAAATACCACCTGTAGGGTTATGTGCCCTGCTTCCACAATTTCAGTTGTCAAAACCATACTTATCCATGCATGATATCTAGAACGATAATGACATGTTCTGTGAGCCATGGATGTAATGAAACCTGATTTCTAGTGAATTTCTGCCTCATCCCAGAGGCTGCAGTAACTCGGCCCTCTTCCTCCATGCTTCCCATGAGCTCGCCTGCCTCTGACACTGCCTCCAGTTCTTCCTGTGTACTTTGTAGCACCTATGTAATTTTCCCCCCTGAATAGACAGTCACCTTGCCTGGCCTCTGTTCTCCAGCTGGTAGCTGAGTGATATCGAAAGCAAGGAGACATCACACACTGTAGGTAGTTCTGTAATCATTGGCTAGATGGTGGCTGGATGGAGTATAAAAATACTATGATTATACTGCAGCCTTTTACTAAGGTGGGTGGTAGTTCGGGTCCCTTTCCTCTATCCAGCTGTTGATTTACACCGAGTCTGTAAGACCTTTGTAACACCTTGAAACTAGTGAGGATGTTCAAAAGTTACCAGATGGGACAGGTAGATGAGAAAAACATAATCTCCTTTGGAAGGCAGCCTTAAGAGGAAAGGTGCCGAAGAATGTCCATCATTTAATTGTCCAAGAGGAGGAGTGAGCCCTTACACCAGCTCTATCAGATTAGATTCTTCACTTCCTCAGAGTGACTTCCTTTCCCTTTGGTGTCTCGGGTGCTTCTTGAATGTGGGCAATACCCAGTTCAGGGAAAAGATTTTGGACAATGCAATAGAGGGGAGCATCAAAACTGCAGGTGTGCAAGTCTGGCCACAGAGCTAGGTCATCCTGATCATCTCTCCTGTTTATCTTTCATGTTCTGGAAGGCACTTTTCCTCATTTTTTATTTAATTTATCACTTTAATGAGTATAATGTATTTTATACGTACACTTTTTTGCTAAATAACTGAAAGTCTTAGATACTTTATTATACCTGATGAATCACTGGAAGGTTCAAAACAGCTAAAAGCCATTTGACCAGGTGCATAGCTTGACAATGATTATAAAGAATGTATTTTCACTGAGCAATTGTAATGTAATTAAAAATTGTAATAATCTGTGTGGATAGGAGTAAAAAGCCCCATCTTTCATGTAATGGCTCCATACATTGCTGCAGCAGAGTGGTGGTTGTGCCATGGTGTCTTGTGTGCTATCAACTGTAGCAGAGTGTTAATGAAGAACGATATAACCTGCAACTCCAATTATTAGTATTGTCTGTTTAGCTGGGCAGGAGCAGTGTCTTGCTTTAGTTACTTTGAAAGCTTCAATAAGAATGGTAAGATTAATGTTTTATTTCCACACCTGCTCATGAGACAGTTTAAAAATCCTGAAGTTTAAAATGCAATAGAATGTAAACAAAAGGGCTTCTGCTCATTTACATGTTAGCCAGATTTGCTAACTGATTGCTGTTTGAACCTAATCTACCACCTCCTGCTGCATTAGCTACAACAAACATTACATTTACATACTGATTTCTTATTTTGTTTTAATGTAAATAATCTGTAATTACAGTAAATTTGGACTTCTGTTGACATGAGCTTGTATAAATCTGTAAGTTTAAAATGGAAATGTTAATTACCCTGTGTCATACCTAGTTATATAAAATTCAGAGATTTTGGGGGAGATCTCTGTGTGACTGTGAAAGATATTGCCTAATGGGAAATACTGAATATATTTAATAAAAACTTAAAGAACTGAAATGAAAAGGAGCACTTGCTGGTGATTAAGGACATATTTTGGTTTCAAAGGTTAAAATATTACTGAAGTTTCAAAGAAAAATGCTATTAAAAAAGCAAAGTGTTACATCAGAAATAAAGCATTAAGGCAGCCACTTAACAATAGATAAAACCAATCTATTTTATAAAGTAATTGTTACAGAAAAATAGAAAACCAGTAAAACTGGAAGCTTCACATATCGTAAATATCAATACTAATGGCATCTTGCTTCAGCGTTGTGTAGACTGATTGAACAGTTGCTGTCCCCTAAGATCAGCATTATTTGCAGTTACACATTTTTCCTAAATATTGTTTCTATTATTAATTTATTAAACTTCTGATTTATAATTTGTGCTGTATTGGAATTTGGGTGGAGTAGCTAGTGAATAAGCTCTTGCAAGACTCTTAATCGAGTTTTGATATCTTGAGTTTAGTGAAAAAGAATTCGTGCAACTTTCATTGCTTGAAATTTCAGTAACAAAGAGGAGCATTTTTGTTTGCATGTTGTAGTTTCAACCCCATCTGAATCCTTGTCCATCACTGAGGTTTCTGTGCATTGTGATAATGCCAATAACCAATTTGGCACAGACAATCCATATGAAATCCTAAACTGTTCCAAGCCCCTCTTGCTAGAACCGTTCAAAGCCATAACTGTGCTCAGGTCTATTTGCTTTTGTCTGTTCTTGGGCTTCTTCTCTGGGTGTGGACGAGTTCCTCTAATGGAAAATTGGTGCCCAAAAGTACCATCAAGTTCCTTTGCCTCCTGTGCTGAATAGTGCATGTGTAATTCAGCTGAGGAAAAAAAAGTGTAATTATAACCAGCATATAACCTATCAGCAAATGCTTTTGAAAGCTAGGGTTTGCAGTAGGGGGGAAATGGTGCTGGTAAGAGTGGCCTACTTTTAATCCTGTGTCTAGAATTTGATTTTCTTTTCCCACTAATTAGTTCTCAGAGTAATTAAATTCTGTTAGCACTGATGGGGGAAAAAAAAAAAGAAAACCTGTCTTGCTTTAATGGGACCTGGGGTTTGGCCCTGATTTTTTTTTTTCTTCTTCTTTTAATGCAGATGTTTCATTTGGAAGATTGTAGTCAACTGGTAACAGTTGCAGGAAAATGAAACTGCTACAAACACTGAAGCCAAAATTTTAGAGATGTGCATTGTGTTCAAAGTCAGTCTTCTCAATGCAGTTATGTGCACCTAAAAAGAAATAAAAATAAGGATCAGCTCACTGTCAGTGAGAAGTCCTCTTTCCATAAACTTGTTTTGTACATTTGATCATAGCCTTAATGGCTGAAAATACACTTTTAGGGTAAGGTGTGTTTGGAAGCAGAGTTGTATTGGCACGAGTAATTTGGGGTAATCCCTGTTGCTGGAAGAGATGAGTGTGGGAGGGGACTGGTTGCTGGTTGTCCAGCTCCGTGTTCAAATCAGCCCCATCCCACAGAGGAGAGCTGGTGCACGTAGGGAGTCACTGGCACAAACTGCCCATCAGATGGGCCATCAGTTCCTCCTCCCACTGACTTTCTAAAGTATATGGTCCAGGTCTTATGGCTGTCAGACCATATGAGACTTGGACATAGGAGCTCAAAGGATTGGGTCAGTACACCATGATATTTCTTTGTAAGCAGAAGTAATATTCCTCATTATATTATTTTTCTGAAGAAAAGGTGAATAATTAACCGTACACTTTAACTGCCAACACTTTCAAAACCAATTTTTTCATCAGTTTTTGAAGTTTTTTTTAACCAGCTTAGTTTTCAGCCTCTTTGACTGTATTTGGCTACAAATATGGACTGAGAATTTATTGTTCAGAACATTCAGCTTGTGTTCTTCAGAAATCCAAAAAGTAGAGGTGTCAAAATTGTTAGTTACTTCAAAAATGGAGGCTTTAAATTTTAAGGCACTTCGTTTAAATTAACTGTGTTTGAAGAGTATTTTTTCCTTTTCTGAATAGTCTCTCTTTTCACACCCAGATGAAATAGAGAAGTGGAAAACCTTTCCTAGGGACAAGATGGTTTTTATTAGAATATTGTATTTTGGATAGTACTGAAGTGTGTGTATCATGCATACCTTGAAAGACTGAGGGTTTGATCAAACTAGCCTGTTTCATTCTATATTTACATCATTTACAGAATGAAAATGTGAGTCGTGTCAAAAACAGTGATAACAGGCAGAGCCTTGTGTGATTCTGTATGGAATCCAGAGCCATTCACATATGCTGTAATTAGTGCTTTTGGAGCAATGAAATTTATCATTCACCTCCAGTATTTGCTGAAGACAAATGAAAAATCAGAATCTGAAAAAGCCCAGCAGGACATTTTATTTGCTACTGAACATTCGCCAAAAGGAAGTATGGTTATGGTGGTGCTGAATTTATTGTTAGCAATCCAATTAGAGTTACCTTTGAAAATAGTTATACAGCTCTTCAGGACTCTTTTTTCCCCCTCGTTTGAAGGACTGTTAAAATTTTTTAGGCTTTTTCTTACATGATTTTGTGACAAATGCAGCTAGTTTGATGTTCAGCACAGATGGCTTACTTCAGTTACATTTGTAGTGTCTCTCATACACTTGATCATACCCAGCATTGACAATGAGTTAAATTTATCTTTCATATTACAAAGCCATAAAAGATGAGAAGTAGCACCTCATGATTTTGTTTTGTAGTATGTGATTATTGTGTTTAAGATGTCACAGAATCCAAATTAAGTTGCTGATGAAGATATTTTTGTAAGGTAATTTTTCGTGAGATGTTAAAGCAAACTTTGCATCTCTTGCTAAAGCATCCAGTGAGTTTTGCATGGGTTCCTTAGCACCTGAGCAGCAAAACTGCAGCTCAGTAATTCCAGCAGAAGGTAAAACTAACAAATCAGGACTGAAATAATCTAGCAGGCTTTCTTGTCTTCTTGTATCTTAAGATACAACTGTGCTCATCTGTGTACAGAATTTGTCCTTTATTCTAAGCAGAAAGGCATTTTGAAGTGTCGTGGAGCAGTGAAGATGTGAAGGAAAAAAAGCCCACTCTGTCATTCTTCTAAGAGTGTGTGATTAAAATAATGAATAAGCCAAATTTAATTCTACATGCCATTGAGCAAGTCTGTATAAATACTGTTTAGAAATCCAAGCTATGTTACAGTGTTGCTGCAGTTTTGTAGCCCCTGTAAGATTGTACACAGCTGTAATTGCAGTGTCTGTAACAGAAGTCCTGCCTTCTATTTTGAAAAGTAGATAGCTGCATCATCTTGCACCTAATTAAGCAAACAGGGTGCTGTTTTAACATCCAGACACTTTGTTACCAGGAAAATAAAACAAGTTTGTGACAACATGAACATATAGTTAGCCTGTTTGCTCTGTATTTCAAGATGTTTTTTTAAAATTCATATGATTAAAGATGTTTTAATGTACATTTAAAACAATTTGAGCAGAACTAACTTTTCTAAATGCTCAGTACCCACATGAGAAATTTTGCTGTGGTTAGTTTTCCAGTTCTAATTAGCTGGGTTTATGTGCCTTGAATGAAGCTAAGTGGAAGAATTTCCATTTGGTTTATGCTTCAGGTAACCCTAGAGAAGTGAGAGCATGCTTTGCCTTGTTCTACTTACCATCAGTTTTTAATGTGCATTGTAGCTTGATATTTTGTCTGGTCATCAATATGCTTACAAGCCTGGTATTAATGGTATTGTGAGTGCTAAATATACCCAATGTTTGTGAAGATAATGTGACTCTCTTGATTTTGAGAATACTTAACATTAGAAGAGCTTTCAAGGCTGCAGTCACCTTATTAAGGAAGGAGTTCAGGAATGGCCTTTGGTCATTCTCAGCATGCTTCCTTGCATTTAAGAGTGAAAAGAGAGATGATAATGTTGTGCCTGGACTTGTCCATGTAGAGTTTAGGGTACCCTGGGGTTTTTGCATCTAACTGTAAAACAAGCTATAACATGCTTATCCCTGATTTTCTTGTTTTTCTTTCAACCATTTCAGGGCACTGCAGGAGTCATTAAATCAAAACTTCATGCTGATTGTCACCCATCGAGAAGTCCAGCGGGAGTACAACCTCAACTTCTCAGGAAGCAGTACCATTCAGGAGGTGAGTGCTGCTTCACAGCTGAAGAATAAATGTAGCTCATTATAGCTAATGCCAGCTCTGTTAAAGAGGGTTTACATGAAGGATATTCCTTTATTTTGTTAGTCTTTTTTTTGGATTAATCAACTGGATCATCAAGATTGCTGTAATTCGATTAAAGAACTTGGCCTAAATAAGGTTTTCTATTAAATTATACAGAAAAGATGTTTTATTTTTGCATTGTAGCAAAATATATGAGCAGTGTTTATTGAGTTACTCTTGGTAAATTGAGAGGCAGTTACTCAAGTTACATTTTATCTTTAAGCCCCTTGAAGCTCCCGCTGTCTTCCCTTCTTTTAACCAACTCCATCTCCATTTTGTGGGCACCTTTGCCATTACTGGTTGCTATTGCAGTGCTGTAATTGTTACTGGCTTGGTAGCCAAATGGTTTTGTGTCTAATGGACACCACTGCTGTTCTGTAGAATGGCCAGCAAGGGGTGATATTGTAGAGAATTTTGTCAGAATTCGGTCCTATAGGAACAAATATCTAGTATGACTCCAGACTCTGAATTTAGAACAAGCAGTCCAGGCATGTTTTTAAAACTCCTTTCTAAAGCCAAAGATTGTTGTCTAGTGCTCCATGGTATTATGTCTAATGTCAGATGTTTCAGGTGTTACTTGCCACTCACTTCTGGAAACATGACAAACAATCAAGAAACATGAATCTTCAGAATTCACGTTACGAAATGTTAAGATAAAATGTTTGCTTTTCAAATTAAATGTATGTTTGCTATAGGTCTGACACCTTTCTGTCTTTAGGGTTGAACAGATTTTATTGAAGTTTTTCATGTCATGCAGGATGTTTTTAAGTTCCATAATATTGGCTATAGGAGCAATATTTCATACAACAATGAAAAATGATTATTAACTGTTTTCATTGTGAATCCTATTATTCTTAAGATCTAAATCCTGACCTTTCCCCTCTGTGACAGCCTGTTTTCTACTCTACCTTTTAAAAGCTATTACAGTAAGGTCTGGGTTTTTGTGGTTTTTTTAAGAATATAAACAAATGTATTTGAATCAGTTTGTTTCTTGAGGGGACACTTTGCCATTAAAAAAAATTTGAAGATTTATAGAAATAAATGATCAGAATATTTGTTTTTAATTTTAAAATGGTGAGATTCTAAAAGAAAACACATACATACAAATTGTCTGTTTCTTTTTTATCTGTACTGTTTCAATTCCTGCTTTGTTGGTGGGTCTCATCTGGCTTAAAGGAACCAGAATCTGTGACAGTGCATGGGAATCAAGGCTGCTGTTACATGCACTGAAGTTTTCGTGTTTGTTGGTAATGTCAGGTTACAGTCAACATGTTAAGATAAAAAGTCAATGTAATTTAAAAGTCAGTTAGGATTAAAGAACTAAAATAAAAAAAAAAACAACTACCACCCCATAACCAGCAGGAGCATCAAACCTTTCTTTGCCTTTCTGTCTTGTATGTAAATATTATATCCAATTGAGTGTATAAAATCAGGAAGACCATTTCAGAGGCTAAAATGTAAAGAGAACTCCAGCCTGTCTTCTGCAGCTGATGCTGAACAGGTGAATATGTCTGACTGTGCAGTCTCATGGAATCACTTGGGATTTGGGTGATGAACATTTGTCTAATTATAGAAAACAAGCACTGTTTTATATGTTAACTCCCTAATGGCTTTTTAATTTAATTTTTTTTTTCTTTTAACATAGACTGAGGATTGTAACAACTGGTTGATGAACCTAGTTGTTCTGTGCAATGTGGAGGAATTCATGATGCCTTTCTTTCTCTTCTCTCCCTTGTCTGTCTCCTTTCCAGGGACTCTCAGATAATTTTTTTTCCCTTCACTTTCTTCTTCACACTTTGTAATAGTTTACTTTCCTTCTGGTATATTTTTGTAATCGTGGAAAAGCTGCCTGTTAGTTGCAGTTGCCAACCACAAGAGGGCAGGAAGGACTATTCAATTATTACCTAAAAATGCTGTTCAGTGTTTTCAAATTAGCTTCTGGTATATTAACAAAAAGGAGTATAATGGCCAAGTTATTGTTTGATTTACGGATAATTGGCATATTGCAGGGAGGAGACTTAATTTCACCCTTTTAAATTAAACAGGGAGATTTAAAAAGACATAAAATATTCATTAATGTTCAGTGATTATAAAGCAGTGGCATATATTTATTCTACCTTTATTACTGTTTCGATGGGAAAATACTGCAAATATTTCAGAAATCGACTTGGCGATACTGACAAGTTGAAATGTTTAAGCAGTGTTAATGCAATCCACTCACACATTATATCCTATGCAGAAAGATTCAAAATGACTACATCAATTATTAAAAGAAAGATTTAAAATTCTAGAAATGTTCTACTGCTTGCCACAGTTGGGTGGGTGCAACTGTCTGTCCAGGGCTAGTTGTTTAGTTTGGTGTTATTATCAGTACTGCCAATTTAAGGAATAGATCTTTTTTTCCAAGTGTCTCAAAAAAACCCACAAAACATCACAGCAAAATCCCAACACTACCACCCTTTCAAAACTGGCAGGAATATTTTGCAACAGATTAAATGCAAAATCCAGTGAGCTCTCAGCTGTGCTCTCCTAAACTGCTATTGCTTCAGTTCTCTGTCTCTTTTTTATTTTTTAATTGCTTAGAATGAATGTTTAATAGTAAAAATATTTGGTTGAATTGTTATTTCAAAGAAATCGTGGAATTTAATGGGGAAACAACCTGGCAGAAAATTCTCTGAGAAGCCTGAAGCCACAGTGCTCGTGTCTCCTGCTGCAGTTTCTTGAAGATGAATTCAATAGGTGGTGCTTGAAAATGCTGCTTTTTAAAAAAACCTGCTTTATCTATATCTTCAACTGCTTACGTATTAGAATTTAACATGCAGATTAAGAATACATTTTGTATACAATAAGCTACATTCAGTTATATTGATGTGGGGTTATGAGCTTATAGGGATTCTTCAGAAATAAAATAAAAAATTAAATCAAACTTGTCCAAAATCCTGGGTATTAGATTTTGGGGTTTTTTTTTGTGTGAGTCGGGGAGGGGACTTGTTAACTTGGAAAGTTAATGATAATGTGTGGTCTAAATTGCAAATTAATCTGTGTCACAGGTTTCTGACATCTGTTTGTTTTTGTGAAATTGCAGTATTAAATACATTCTGGGCAGATACTGTTCTGGGAAATATCATGAATATCTGGGAAATATCATCCTTTTTTCATGGGACACATTTTAAAGTGGAAACGAGTAGGATTTGTGCCATTTAAGAGACTGTAAATTAATAAATTTCCAATGTATTATATGGTTAAATAAGGACAATTCTGACGAATTGAACTCCTAATACTTCCAAGACTAAGAGGAGTTTTCTGTCGGAATACTTGCTCTTTTATTTTGCTGAGATAATTTGTAGAGGCTATCTGTAATTAGAGTAAGAGAATTTTTACCTTTTGATTTGAGAAGCTATGTGCTAAATTATTACAAGGCATTTTCACATTCAACATAATTTCTAGCTATTCTTATGATCTTGTTCTCCTTTCGAATGGAACATTTCTACTACTTTTCATTTTTGCAAGTTGTAATTATGTTATTTGTTGGAAACGAAGGGCAGGAATATTTTTAAATGTTTCATGGAAAGTAAGTTTGTGTTCTCATCCTGGAGCAGACAAACTAATTTGTCAAGAACTTTTTGAATTAGAGCTCTTGTCACAATAGCAGACTCCACACTTTTTCTTTTTTAAGTCAGAGACATAGGAAACAAAAAAAATTAGGACACTGGGGAACTCTATGAAAAACAAGGAGTCTGCATTTGTCTGTTTTACTTTTGGTATAGAGTTTGAAGCCTTTTTGTGATCTTTGTGTACAGGATTACAGAAGTATCCAGTGTATGCAAGATGTGGTTGATAAAGGGTGGACGAGTTAAATGTGCAGAAACCTCTGGCCTCCTGTAGATTGGTGATTGCGTTTTGTGCCTGCTGGAGATTCCAGTTTGAGAATACTCAGTAAAGCATGTACCAGGCACTATAATTCCTAGGAAAACATAAAATCTGTGTAAACAATGCGAAGAAGACGGGTCCTTAAATACTGGTTGCTTCTGTGTAGCTGCATCTGCTCTTTATTCCCTTCCTTTAGCCAATAACCTAATGGGAAGCTAGCTGCTCAGCATCCCTGTCACCTGTGATAGGTAATATATTTGTTCTTTGTTCCCTATAGACTTACTGACTAAGGTGGCATATGAAAAGCAATGTATCCAATAGCACTCCAGGCAGGAGGAGGAACTAGTTGTGCATACAACTGCTTGGGCTGAGAGAAACTATCAATTCTCTGTTGACAGACCTAATGATAGTTTGAAGTCTTTTGTGCTGAATTTTTAAACACTTTTTTGATAAGTGGATGCAAGTGAAACAAGAGACAAAACCACCATTTATAAACATGCAAGCAGAAACCTTATTTAAAAGGCCTATATAGTTGAATATAGGCAAGCAGATTAATTACCTTCAGCATGCAGAAAAATAGTCCAGCAGAAGGTGTTGTACATTTTTCAGATTTGATTTTTGGTATCTCTACAAAATATTTTCAATTCCAATTGTTGTAGGTTGAGATCATCCACAGTAAAGGTCAGGCATTGGCATGGGCACACAAAACTTTTATATATAAAGAATGTTTTTTTTAATGTTGTGGCTAAGTAATTATGATAAAATACATTGGCCAGAGATCAGAATATGGACATGTCCTAAGGTTGTACACACATTAACAGTTTCAGAAACAGTTGTGTTATGTTTTGAGGTTTTTTCACTGGATTCAAATTGTTGAAAACTATTCTTATGCTAATAAAAATCAGCATCTAACACTTTTTGGTAATTAATAGGAAGTGCACAAACACTCTGCACTATTGTTTGATTATTCTCTTAGTATCAGACAAGCTAGAAAAATACGCTGTTGCTATAGTGATCGTACTTGGGGTGTATATTCTCTTTGTGAAATTTGAACATTTTGTTTGCTTCTTAAAGAAATCTGTCATGTAGAAATTATATTCCATTTATAATGAGTCATAACAACAGTATACATAATTTAAATATCTATCACTGTCACAGCCTGAGTGTTCTCTAGTGGTAAATGAGTACCAGCTACCAAGCTAGGTTTTGACTTTTTAAACAAGGAGAGAAACATCTATTTTTATAAAGCTAAATTGACTTCCTCTTTCGGTTTATTTTTTTGCTTTTCTTGTAAAGAAAACCAGCACGTTGCCAAACTAAAATGTATTTGCTGAAAGAAATCCTCAATAAACTTCTTGTAAATGGTCATGTGTTAGGACTTTTATGAAAAGGAAGCTCCTTGGGAAATAAAGAGAAAATACCTTTTATGTACCTGTTCAAAGTGATAGCTTTATTAGGTACTTAATATATCTTAATATCTGACTGTAGAGATGTACTTAATATATCTTAATATCTGACTGTAGAGATCTGTTTTGAAGAGATCGTATTGATAATTAACCATTATTCTTTTTGTGCAACAGAAACGGCAATAAGAGATAAAGGAAGGGGACTCTTTGCTCCTCTATTAATTATGAAGCTTAATATATTCCCAACAGAATGGGTTTCATAACCTGTAATTTGGTTTTGGTGGGCTTGGACGTGCATATCATTAAAGAAACCATCTTCAGTTATCAAAAACTAGTAAACATGGACATTTTTATATGCAAGAAAAGGCAGAGAGTAAATAATTGCACTGGTGACCAATACTGTAATAATCCTGTTTTACAATATGCACTTGACAGGTTGTAATAGTGCTAATTGAAGAGACTAATTCACACTTGCTTCATTCTATTCAAAGGCAAAATCAGCAGCTTGTTTTGCTTTTGACCAGATGGTCCTGATGAACACCTACTGTGCACTTTAAGTGCTTTACTAGAATTACAAAGGCTGGGGGCTGCGTCCGACTCAAAATGATTTGAGAGGAGAAAAAAACCTCACTGCTCAATGGATTTGGTGCAACTAAATTAATTCTAGTGGACCCATTACACATTGAGCCCCCTTTTCAAAGTGCTGAGCCTCCTCGTTTGTTCTGTAGCAATGAGAAAGTGAAAGGCAGATTACTGCAAACAGAAATAAAAAAAAAGTGCTGTGAAAAGGAGAAAAGAGGCCTTGAAGCCTTTTCATATCATTTGGGTTTTTCAAGTGCGTTATTTTTGGGGAGGGTGGATGTATGAAAAGCCAATTGGAGTTTTTTTTGTTTTAAAGTGCGCTATTTAAGTACTATGAATATAAAAGCAAGAGCAACAGTTGACTGAGTTTACTGTGGTAAAGCTTTGTGTCGAAGGATGAATCAAATTCATTATAGTCAATGCTTTGTATTTTCATATGAATGTAGGGTTAGTTTCACAAGACTGTGTCTGTTTAGGATAATTATAATTTAATATTTTCCTTTCATAAGTTATCACTGTAGATATCTAAAATTTGCTGAAAGCGAGGTTTATTCTTGAATAAATTTAGAAGCACCCAGAGAGTTTAAAACTCGTAAGGAAGCTGTTTGATTTCCAAGGGAAGGCAAGGCATGTTCCAATAGCGTGGAAGCACAGATTATTATAACTAATTAGAAGTCACACATCTGTTAGCTTTCGATTTGTCAGCGCTTGTAGTTCGGTGTGTATGTTTGTATCTCCCTTCCTCCTTTCTCCCGTTTTCTGTCTCTGTTACACTCCACCCATAAGCATTGCTGGATTTGAGAGAAACTCTCAAAGGATAAGGATCAATTTATTTGAATTTGAAAGTAATGAGGAGTCATTGTTATAATTTTCGTTATAGGTTCGGCTCCGTAAATGCTCAGTCATGTGAGTTGTCCTTATTTTACAAGTAATCATGTTGAATTGAACGGATTTGCTCGTGTAATTTAAGGATGCGAAGGATTTTGGGGATCAAGACCTAATTTAAAACCCTGAATTTTTTAAGGGCTGCAATTAAAACCATCGCTTGCCATTCTGAAGTTGAATATTTGCTGTGTTTTACTTTTGGGGTGGAGAATTTTCATGCAAGGCTTCTATCATAATGCTAGCTATTAAAAAGGTGTTAGCATGAAATGACAAGAAAACCTAAGCAGCTTTATGAACATATTAAACAGCTATGTCCCTAGTTCCTGTGCTGTTTAAAGTGGGGAAGCAGTACTCTGTAGCTAAACAGCATAGCATTGCTATCTCTAGAAATTATATGTTGTTGAATCTTAAATGAAAAATTAAAGTAAGCATTTTTGCAATAAAATAATAATTTACTGCTAGTAAATTATGTGAACTGTAATATGATCAGTTCTATTGCTGCACGATATACATTTATTTAAAAAAACCCAACAGCATTCGTTGAATTGCTGATTTGTTTTCAAACAATGAAATTTGTATTTGTGCAAATTACAGTAGGCACAGTGTTCTCTCATGTTTTCTCATCAAACAACCCAATTATACTTATAAATAGTGAGGTGCTAATGAACTGTTGTTCTGGAAAAGTTGTTGGTTTTTTGTGTTTTGTTTTGTTTTGTTTTTTTTTTTAACTTGAGTATGAAAAGAAACACTTCACAATTTTAGAGTGCTTGCTTGGTGAAAAAATATTTGAAAATATCATACCTATGTAAATCATGTTGGTGCTAACACTTTTAAAGACACAACAGAAGCTAGTCTAAAAACCCCATCAGTTCGTACGGAGCGCAGCTAGATTCCTGACATTGTAAATTGGGAACTGATGATTTTCTTTTATTCATTGAGTTATAGAAGTTTTTTCAGTAGGAGTTTGTATTTTTGTTTAAAGTTTTAGTGCATTCAAGTAATAGAAAGAGGAAATTTTTGGAGGAGTTGCACTGATGAGAGTATTTAGTGTAGTAGTTGTGGAGACATGACCCCAAAGTGACCAACAGTCTTAGCAGCAGTGTAATGATAGTGCTTTGTAATTACTATGCAAAGAAAATACTCAGTTGCTGTTTCAAATGTGAATGAATAACGTTTTTCTCTGCCCAGTCCATAACTTCTTAGTGAAACCAAGTGCTGTCCCTTTAGTAAACCCATTTGTTGTGATTTTTCATTTATATCCCTATGTATGTGTGAAACATGAACTTGAAAAGTTATTATTTTGGCCGTTTAATGAAGAATCATGGGCATAAATTAAAGAGCCTTGCACTCATTTAAAGGATAAAATGGCCTCATAATCACCCTCAAGAAATCCCTGTTACTGTTTTTAAAAAGGGGTATAGGAGCTCTCAGCAAACATTTGCAATGAGTGGCAAAATTTATGCCTCGCTTTGTGATAGTTGCGTGACCAGACAGTGGGGTATAGGATTGTTTTAAGGTTTTTACAGCTGCAGGCAAAAAGCATCTGTTCCTAGAAAAGCCTTCATTGTTTAATTTTGACACTGACTTTTCCATGCTGCTTGTACCAGTCTCTGGATTAGGTGCCACCAAGATAAAATTTGTTTTAAGTTGCTCCCAAGTGCAGCTGTCACTATATGTGGCCTTGTAGCTTAGGCAAAGTTGACATAATCAAAACAAGCATTTTTGTACCAGGTCATCTTGGGAGGCTGAAAAAGCTCAGAGCAGGAATTTTGACAATATTGTATCTTGTGAGTAGCTAGGCTATTAGCTTTTGTGTTTGTTTAATAATTCCTCTGGTGATCACTAAAGTATACGACTGCCTCAGAAACAATGAAAGAAAGGGATTTTTTTTAAACTGCACTGCTTTTTCTTTCACATGTAATTTATATTGTATTTATTTTGATGGAGCAGTGACTGTGGTATTAAATTCCACACACTAGGTGTGTTTGTGTGTTTGTATTTCTTTATCTTTACAGCCAAATGGAATGATTTACAAAAATCAGGGGAAACTGACATTTTTGAAAGAGCTTCCATTTCTTTCCTTCAAAGTTTCCAGTGAATTAAAAATGAAAGAGCACTTCATTTTATGTATCCCAGAGTTGTGTTAATTTCTACCCAGCTGGTCTAAAATGATTGATACAAAGCCAAATTTGTGACTGCTTGCATTACAAAGTCTGTAATTTGCTAATGAATTATGATAATAATCTTTCATCCATACATGAAAGATTTAGACAAACAATTTACTAACTATATAGTTTGATCACAATTTTTGAGTTTGTACTTCTTTATCTTTCCCTGCTCAGATTAGCAGACAAAGTGAACTTATTCTTACCTTTTTTTGAAAGCAATAGTGCTGGAGAAGGTATCATGGTGGACAGCAGAAATTACATAAGCTTGTAGTGTAAAACTTCTTATTTAAGGTGTATACAAATCAAATCACTCAGTCTCCAACGTGAGAAGCATCACAGTAGGCATGGCACAGCAAGTTGTTTGAGACTTCATCTACTCTTGTAGGAACATGGAAGTAAATGAAAACAAGCTAAAGATGTTTCTCAAGTTAAACCTCCTCTGGGTATGGTGTGGGCAAACAATTTGAAGCATAGCTAGACAAAGCCAGAGGAGCAAACTAGGCTTAGGAGAATGGAAAAGAAAACCAAATCGTCCAGAAGTGGGGAAACTGCCCCTGTCAACCTGCAGAGTTTGTGGTTACCTGCATATCAGCAAACAGTTGGTCTTGATCACTTTAAGGACCTTCTGAGGACAGTGTTCACAGCAGAACATGAGCACAGTGTAAGCAGGTGTCTGTACAAAATCTGCTCTTTTTTGGTTATTTCAGGGAGCAGATCCTTCTGACCTAAGGTTACTTCCCAGTCCTGCAGAACTTGCTTCTCTGTTGGGTATTTTCCTTTTCCAGTAGTGAGCAAAACAGAAGAAAAGGAGAGGAGCTTTCTGTTCAGTGCCCTCTGACATCTCTTTTGCAAATAGCCTTGGTAATTTTTCTGCTCCTCTCAAGCTCAGTTTAGTGGATTTAAGTAGACATCATTTTGATGTCCACCCTAGAAAAACAACCAACCAAGCAAAAAAACCCACAAGATCTAACACATCTAGTGCTGCTGTTGTTTGGATGAAACTGTTGAATTCCGTGGTTTCTGGCTTTATGTACTTCTCTTCAGATCAAGTATCTCTACAGTTTCTTCCAGGAGAAACAGACAAAGTTGTTATATTGTTCTCAGGTTTATTTTACTCATTTCTGGTGGCAGGCTACCTTTTACTGCACTCAGCAACAAGTCTTTCTTAAGAAACATGTGAGCTATGTTTGCTTCCTATTACTATTTTCTCTGTAACCATAGCCTGAATTTCAGTTCAACATCTTCCATCTGTCTCTTGCATAAACTCCTATTTGCACTTATAAAAATTCCTCTTTTAAGAAGGACTTATTCCTGAATAATTCAAAAGTGGGGAGTGTAAGAACTGCTTAGATTAATCTGGGGAGTGTTTTGTGTGTTGACAATTTCACCTACAACTGTCTCTTTCTTCCACTCTGCTTAAAAGGTCTTGGCTCTTTTATTCTGTGCATTGACATTGGGCTGGCAGAGAAAAGACTAGGCTGCAGCTGAGAACTATGGCCACAGGGCAGCCTAGACCAGGACTAAGACAAACAAAATGGAGAAGCCCTGTTGTTGACAAAAAGCAGCAACAGAACAGTGATAGGGGATTCTTTTTTGTAGCACAAAACAGTAAAGTGAAACTTCTCTCCCTGATACAAAAGGTAAACTCTCAAGTCAGGCAGGTCCATGTTAATATTTCAAGGTTGGGTCTTATGGGGCCAATGAAAAATATGGAAGTTAGAACATTCTGGGTGGGATGGAAGTTTCTTTTTTGATGAATGCAGAGTAGTAGACTGAGATGAAACCTGAATTGCCATGGAGATGTCTTTAGTCTCCTCCTTAAATCTTCCCACAGAACACTAAGTTGAAGTTCACAGATATGTCAATGTTAGCATGCAGGACAGGGCAATAGGTCTACATAGAAAGCCAGTTGATGGTGAGGATCTGATATCCATGCTATTTGTTTCTGGCATTCTACTAGTGACCATTTCTAGTCTGGTCCTGTGTATAGAATGTTTCTTAGTAGTTGAAATTTGAAAATTTAGCAACTTTTGTTTTAGTTTAATCCTCATGGTATTTGGTTTGCATGCTCTGGGACCCCTCCACCATACAAGCTCAAGTACAGTAAGTCAGACAGGTGGGAGACTGAAGATCAGGAGTTAGTTTTTGAAGTGAAATGCTAATGCATTTCTGTCCTACAAGGACTGCATCTGCCTCAGTCCTTTGGTGCAAAACAGTGTTTTCAAAAGTTACACCATTGGGAAATGAACCTTCTCCATTGTAGCAGAAACACTGTCATTTTATAATAATTCCATAAACAGAGGTGGTCAAATTCTTCTTGAATGGGAACAAATACAAGAAAGATGAAGTGAAAAGTGCACGTTCTGGGTGTTTTCAGCTCACTGCAGATTAGCCATGCAAAGAATCAACATGAGCCGCAAGACAAACCTTTTGAGTACCCAAAAAGGAATAGGTTTTCTGAGAGCAGTACGTTAGCATTGTGTTTCATTCAGTTTTTTCTTAAGATCAGTTTGAAGTGAAGAACAATAAAACTCAAACATTAAATGTTTCCTCTGAAACATAAATGCAAACTGTTTGAAGTAGTGTTTAATTTTAGAGTGCAGTCTGAAATAAGCATCTGTCATCTGAAGACATTGGTATCAGAAGAGAACTGCAAATCCAGTTTCAGTTCTCATTTGGGGTCTTTTGCCTTGTGTCATTATAGGTCAAATCTAAGATCCTTCAGTTTTGACTTACAGAAACTGACAATCACTCATCTATATTTTCTGCTCTGTCGGTGGTTTTGCTTGTTTAATAAACCACGTGTTTTTCTCCTTTTCATCTTCCCTTAAAGAATTTGTTTTCTTCTGTTTCTTTTTTCTGTCAGTCCACACACGTTTTCTTTTTCAATGCTTTCTCATTTCTGCTTTTTATCTTCTAGTTTATTGACTCTTGTGGGTTTGAAATGAAAAACTTTTAAGAATTTCATAATTATTCCTTGTAAAAAAAAAAAAAAGATATGGCTTTTCTGGCTTAACTTTTCTAAATACTGTTTTCTCCTTGCAGTGCAGAAAAAAATTCTGTAGATCAGAAACTTTTAAATTGTTATGCTCTTTATACCTATTTTCTGCAATCCAGTGTGTGAACTATGTTTAATTACGCTTGAGAACTGCTCCCATGTGGAGGGAATTATTGAGGACAATGCTTGCAGGTTAGCATTTCACAGACTGACTTTTATTATTACATTAATATAAAATGAAAATTTTTTTCTATCCACTAAATTCTTGTTCTTGGTGTTGATTTCCATAGTTCAATAAAGTCACAGTTTCCTAGGATCAGAAAATAAGTGTTTATACATTTTTGGTGTCTTTTTGCTGATGTATGTTTTATACCCTGAATTTGCATAACTGTGAGTATCCTGGTGGTTCAGAGGAGGAGCTGTTAGTATGGATCTGTAAAACAGTTGTTTTATTAACATCAACACAGGGAAAAACCAGACAGAACAGCTGAATATGTAAATGAGCAGCTTGTGATGCTATAACTTGTCAAATAATCATTGATGCAGTATAGCTGAGCAAACTGTTTCAGTGTGTGCATATACAGTAGGTATTTCTCTCCAAATTAATATTTGCATTTGAAATATGTGTGTAGTGCAAATAGATGAGAAGTATATAACAATTAATAATATTTAGTGTTTGATGTTTACATGTTATGTGCTTTGCATTTTAATTCGTAACGTTATCTACTTCTTTAATAATCTTGAATTAGTGTTCCAAATGTATTGATTCAAAGATTTGATAGACATGTGTACTTGAAATACGTTGAGTTTGGTCAGTAGTTAGCTGGCATTTTTTGAGGTTGCCATTTTGTTCTTAAAAATCTCAGGCTATTTAAAAACTCCTTTATGAATGTTTCCGAGTTGTAATGATGAGAAAGAGAATACAACATTGATTTAATAGTTGTTTTGCAACTTAGAAGTGCTCTGTGGAGAAAAACACTGCATAGTTTTAAAATATAGATGGTGTTCTAAGCTGATTTAGTTAAACCAACGTGTACTGCTGTGTGAACATTCTTATTTATCTTAAGGGCAGCTTGTTCTATTTGAACATAAACAGAGGAGGAATTAGATGAAGTTAAAGCAAAGTAAGGCCTTGTCTTTAGTGGGGAAAAGAAAATAAATTTCAACCTGTATTAGTTACTACATGACAAATAAGTCAAAGTAAAACAATATACAAAACACTTAAGACATGAACATGCATCTGGTAGAGGGCAAAACTTTTGTTCTCTCATGAATCCAGTCTTCACTATGCAAGCAAGTAGAAACTACGGTCCACACTAAAACCAGCCCTACTGGTTGTAAAGTAACAGAGCAACACCAAGTACTGTGGTTCAAAATATGGAACATGCAAGAAACCTTGGAAGCATGCCCTACGGCAGTGTGCCCAGGTGGCCCGGAAGGCCAATGGCATCCTGGCTTGTATCAGGAATAGTGTGGCCAGCAGGAGTAGGGATGTGATTCTCCCCCTGTACTCAGCACTGGTGAGGCCTCACCTTGAGTCCTGTGTACAGTTCTGGGCCCCTCACTTCAAGAAGGACATTGAGGTGCTGGAGCAGGTCCAGAGGAGAGCAACAAGGCTGGTGAAAGGACTAGAGGGAAAGTCTTATAGGGATAGGCTGAGGGAGCTGGGGTAGTTTAGCCTGGAGAAGAGGAGACTCAGGGGGGGACCTCATCACTCTCTTCAACTACCTGAAGGGAGGTTGTAGTCAGATGGGGGGCTGGGCTCTTTTTCCAGGCAAGTAGCAACAAGACAAGAGGGCATAGCCTCAAGCTGCTCCAGGGGAGGTTTAGGTTGGATATTAGGAAGCACTTCCTCACAACTTCCTCACAACTTACTCACAGAGAGGGTGATTAAACGTTGGAATGGACTTCCCAGGGAAGTGGTGGAGGCACCGTCCCTGGGTGTGTTCAAGGAAAGGCTGGATGTGACACTTAGTGCCATGGTCTAGATGGTGTGGTGGTGTTGGTCATAGGCTGGACTTGATGATCTTAAAGGTCTTTTCCAGCCTTGGTAGTTCTGTGATTCTGTGATACTGGAAGTGCTCCTACCTCCTTAGTGTAATGAGCTTCAAGTTTTCCCTTTGGAGTGGCATGTTCAGGTGGATGAATAAGGACTTTGATATGAGGACCTTTTACAGTCTCTCTCAATTTTATGTAACAAAAAAATTCAACCTTTATAATAATATGGAGTAAAAAAAAATAACTAGATGTGTAGCATGTTCTTCAAGGTCTTTAGGCTCCCCCTCCTGGATTTCTTTCCATGGTTCAGCCAGAAGGAGTCCTTTGGCTTTGCTTGGTTTCATAGACCAAAAAAAAAAACGTTTCTCAACTGTTTTGAAAGCTCTTTCTTAATTCTGTGCATTTTTTGTTCTCCTGTTTGTGAATCAAGACTAACTTTGTGTAATGCAGTTTGAATAAGGAAAAAAAGTCAGCTTTGTACTCTCTTCTTTGGCTGTGTTGCAATTCAAATGTAGTGTTATATCAGGCTGCGAAGTTTAGTGTTCGTATTCAACATAAATAAAAACTTGTTTACACTTCCAGGTTTTGTAAATGTGCTATCCATGTTCTACCACTGCTGAAGTAATTACTTGGGTAATTTTAAATTTTTTTTAGTTCTTTGTTCCATTTAGTGATAAATGTCACTGTTATTCAATGAATGGGGAAATACTCTACTGTATCACAAGGTTCATGGTGTTTTGGAGGAGTTCAGTGTTGCAGCAGTTGTTCTGTGATCTTAAGCAATGGAGTGAGAGATGTGGAGCAGTGTTTATGCAAAACAAAACCAGCTGAATTCCCAGAATGCTCCTTAAGGTAGCCTGTTTTTCTGGTTATGTTATTAAAAAAATGAACATTTGTAGCATCATGAACTTGGGGCTGTTTCTGCCATCCTGTCCACTTTCACAAGTAAGATGTAGCTCCCACAGAACTGTGGATGTCCTCTGGGAGTGAGGTGCACCTTGCAGAGGTGCCGCCAGAGCTTGAGGGTGGGAGCTGGAAGAGGAGAGGATGAACCCTTCTCAGCAACCATTTGCCCTTAGACTTTTGTTTTGGATCCTCGCTGGCAGTCAATGTCATTTTATAGCTCTATTTAACCCCCTGTCATCCTGCTCCCCTCTTCCTCCCCATGTGCTGCTTTGAAGGCAGCCCCTGGGGTCAGTGGCAGCCTGGCACTGGAGCCCAGCTGCTGCTCAGAGAGGGAGCCAGAGGAGTAGTGCAGAAGCAGGAGCCAGGCAGACCTGTCAATGGCTTTTTTCCCCCCCCTAAGTGTTAATTGTGGTCACAAAAGTTAAGTGTTTCTGTAAAATTAACATCTCGGTATTATGTATTTATTTTCCACCATGTAGCTGCGATGTCAAGTTTGTTCAGGAGACAAGTCAAAACAAGAATATTTTTTGTAACTGCTGTTACAGCAAGTCTCAGACTGGGAGCTCAGAAAATCACAGTGTTCCTTCTGGTTAACAGCTAGTAGGAAACAATAAAGATTTAGGGTTCAGAATTTAATTGGCACTGATGTTGATGCAAGAAGAACAACCGCACACAGTTTACTCTTGTGAAGCTTTATTGATTCTTTTTTAAAAGGAAAGCTCTGATGAAAGTAAAAAGAGGCGTTTAATTTGCAAGTATTTCTACACAGTTTTTATTCTGAAATGTGCTTTTCTATCGTTCTCTTTCCCTGCACAGTAAACTTGCCTTAAGATCTTCTGGTTCAGAGACAGGTACTGAAAAACAAAATGTAAGGCTGTAATTTCTACTGTTCAGCTTGTTCATTTAGATGATATTGGGGCTTTCTTACATGATAATTTGCATCTTTCCCAAGGCTAATGTCTGATGTGCATTAATGTGTATTTTTAAGGTAATGTGACATTAGTATATTCTCAAAATCTCCATCTGAAGTTCTAATTTTTTAGTTACGTATTTCCAAGGATCAGATCCAGAGTATCCCTCTAGAAGTGGTGATACGAACAGAAGCTTCCAATTTTTCTGATATACCTGTAGGCCAAACTATAGAAATAGGATTTTATTTTGTCACTCAGGCAAATGATCTGTTGAATTTCAGTAAGTGACTGGGGATATTTCTTAAGTGTAGACTGATCCCATGCTTTCAGAGTCTCCAACAAGGTCAAAGATGTGCAGCAGAACGAACTGCAGATGCCTTTGAATAACTTCCTGCTCCCACAGCTTCCTTGTAAACCACGATGAAGATGGAGACCACCATTGGCACAGCCACCACAGATGGGCCTATATTCGGTAGCTGGTATCTCAATCTCTACTTTCAAAACCATTTTTATGATTTTGGAAAGGAGTTTTCCCTTCCGGTACGATCTGTCAATTTTCTCCATAGCTTTGGTGACAGATTACACACATTTTTATGGTCTGGAATTAAAATGTAGAACTCCTGTTTCTGTGACACCATTACCAGCAGCTCTTAGCTTTTTGTTGGCTTTTTGCCATCCCCGCAACCTTTTTTCCTGCTGCTTTTCAGGAATTTATTTTCACAAGACATCTGCAGGCAAGCCTTTTCTGGGTCTTCTAATCCATTGGGCTTTAATAATGGCCCCTTATTTCCAGGAAAGGGGATTGTACTGAAACTATTCCAAGTATCTAAAATGAATACAAGATGAGAATACTTATCTTTAAAATAGAGGGTCTGAATGCTTTTATTTTCACATTCACGTGGAGAGTGTTGATATTACTGAGCAGGTTTCTGCTATTTGTGCACGTGACACTTAGAGACACAACTACAAAATAAAGTCACCAAATATATTGTCAGCACTCATGCCATCCATGTGATGGGATATATGGCTTTCTTGATGATGGGTGGGTAAGTGAAAGCTCACTCACCCAGGCAAGATCACAAGCTCTTGCTATGAAGTTTTTCATCAGCTGTTCATAGGGTGTTTGCAGAAGCCTCAGGTACCATAGTAGCATGGTGATGATCACCAATTAACAAGTATGTTCACAGACTTGACTCCTCTCTTAGAAAGCATTTGGTCTTTCAGAAATGCTCATTTCCTTCTGGTTCATCTGTTTGAGTGCCCAAAGATGACGTGCCCAAATGATTTGGAATATTTCTGACATCTGGAAGACCTTGGGGGATATCCTCAAAACTTTCCAGGTTGTGGTTACTCAAGGCTGACCTTTTGGTTCCAGAAACAACAACAAAGTGCTAATGAATTTATTCCAAACCTTACATCTCTGTAGCCTTCTTGTTATATACATTCGTGATGCATTGGATGTGTCTTTAATTAATTTTCTTCTAATTGTTCTCACATGGATCATGAAAGAGATTATTATGATTTCACTGTCCTGTTTGAAACAGTTTTAGATCCAGAGTGTACTCTCTCTGTAGGTGAATGAACATCAGCAAGTCCCCAGTCCTTTCTTCAGGTTTCCAGCTTTTTCTTGCTGGACTGTAATAGATTTGTCTTCCCCATCTCAAATCCACAGACCCCATGATGTATGTGGATGCTTTTGGGATTAGAGAGTGCTTGCTTGTCTCCAATTGTGGATGTTCATCCTAATAGGTAGAAGTAGTTCAGGGCACTCACTGAGGTACACTTCTACCTGGTTCTTGGTAGAAGTCTACATCCTTGTCTCTTGTGGAAACTTATGCCCAAGGCATATTGGATTATTTCCTGGATCTTGGAGTGCAGAGCTCTCAGATATCTTGTAGCTACCCAATAAATCTTTGTCATGACCATGACCCATTAGTAGCAGCAAAGATTACCACTCAAATCAGGACTTCTCTGTTGCTGTTAAACAGCTGTCCTTTCTGGTCATTCTGTCCTTATGCCTAGTCTTTGATATTGTTGCAGTGAGATTAAAAAAAAAATATTTTCAAGTGTGTGAAAAATAAAGACTCGATGTAACTCTCTTGTTATAAGACAATAATAGAAAAGACTGCACAGGAACAATTCATTACACTTTTCCTTTCAAGCACTTGAAAGAAAAACAGAGCTGAAAATATTTCTTTGGGAGATACTGAAATACCTCATTAGATTTTTCTTTGTATTGGCTGTTGAGGTGATAATTCCGAAATAGGAATGAAAGTGAGGGTAAATTTTGCTTTGATTTGTAGAAAAGTGTTAATTTGAGATGAATAGATCTTTTCTGATCTTAGTATTTGTTATGTGTGAGTACTGTTTTGTAATACATAGTTTCTAGTTTTATTTTAGAGAAAGTAGTTCTGATGGGGACTCTTCTAATTCTGTGCAGCACTGGAAGTATTTTTTGAGACATGAGTAGAGTTTTTAATAACTAGTAATTCAAGTATTTTTTCATTAAATGGAATAATGTTCAGTGCTTATTCAATAGTTGTTGAGTTGCATGTCAAGCTAAGACTAAAAAACACAATTATTTAAACAGAGATATTATTTTATCAAAGTTAACCTTTACTAAAATCTTTCTGTTTCAGTGAGATGACAAGTTCACACAGTAGAATAGTGAAAATGACCAGAACAGCTTAAAATTGGCTCTTTTTCTCAAGTGGTCATTATATTTTCTACTGTTTTGCAGTGTATAAAAGGTAAGCTTTGTAAAGACTGGAATCTACAGAAGGGATAACTCCCCATAGTGTCTTGGTCAAACACTAATGAAATTGCACTTAGATTTGTATTAAATATCGACCCCTACCTTCATGAAACAGCTTTGTGGTTTCTGTGCTACTCAAACTCGATAATGCTCTAGGGTGGCCACCACTGAAGACAGTGAACAAATTCATGTGGCACTGAGAGAGACTCACTGGTGCACTCCTTTTAGTAGTTCAAGATGATGTAGTTTTGTCACAAGATAATGTGCTATCAGTATTGTGGTCTACTTAGGTTCTTTGGTTAACCAGTCCACTTCTGGAAGCTGGTTGAGGAAGAGCACCTGAGCTACAAGTTGCAGAACTGGGGCCTTAGCATGTAAGTTTTTTTGTAAATACAAAGCTATCTAGTCTCCTGAACATTCTGCCTTACAAGTTAGTATAAGTGATCTTAGCATTTTGTAGAGGTTTGGGGGTTATCTTCCCAGTCAACATTCTTCCTAATGGCAGTTTCATTTGAATAACCTGCAAATTAGCGAGGAGTGAGAATGAACGAGCACATTTGCCATCTCAAAAAACATAATACGAAGTTCTTTCTCTCTTCATAGGGTTTCCTCCTTATGAAAAGTACTCCTTTCTAGACAGCTTCTGTGATTTGTTCTTTTTTTTTTTTTATCAGCTTTTCTGTCATGAATGCAGTTCAGGCATGTGAAGCAGCTTTTGGCAGGTGTACACCAGTACGCCTTGGATAAAAAGATTAGGTTTGGCAAAACAGGACTTTTCTTCATAAAAGAGTAACTGCTTGTAAAGAAAGCTTCCTCATTGGGGAGGCTTCCAGCTCATTTTTATCTCCAAATTGTTTGATGTACGAGTTTTGTAAAGTTCATATTTATTGGTATTTTTGCATTTTCTGAGAACACTTTTCCTTCATCTTCCTGTGTCTCCACCTGCACAGAAGTTGGACTTCAGATTTTCCGGTATTGGTCTCAGCTTACTGTGTTTATTTTAACTTTCCCAAACTTCTAATAGAGAACAGGAGTTGGAAATAACTGTTCTTACTCTGCGTGTAGAAAAACAGGATTTTTGAAAACTTGAGCCTTATCCTAGCATGCATTCCCCTTCGTATTTTCTATTCTCCAAATACATAAAACTCGTGCACCTACCAAGAGTTCAAGTGCTGACTTGTTTGGGGAAGGACTTAAAGAAATGAAAGAAATAAGAGCTGAAGAGAATGTGATTGGGGTTTTTGGTCAGGTTGCAGCTTTTCTTTTTAATGCTTTTCTATTTTTGAAATATGTTTAAACATATTTAAATATGTAAAAAATAGTATTCATTAAACCAAAACGAAACTCTGTGGCTTCTTTCAGTAAAGATAAAAATCTATGTTCAGGTTGCACCTGTGTCCAATTGATTTGTTCACAGAATTTGATCTCTGCTCTACTCACAGTCTCACTGTCTTTAACTCTTTAAAATCCTGGTGAAGATCTATTTTTACCTTATCATGGAAGAGGAAGATAGGAATATAGTTGACAGTTCTGTACAGATGTTAACCATAATGGTTCTTGTCCCTTATTCAGAAAACTCTTAATATATTTTCACCTGTAGTGCCACTGCTGCTGAAGTGCAATCGGTGTCAATAAAAAGAAATTAAAGAGGCAGAGGTCTTAATATTTTTATATATATTTATAGTTCCTGCATTAAAAATAAAAGCAAATCTAATACCTGTTTTTTTAAATAATCTTCTTGTTTTCTTGATTTCGTGTTTGTTGTTATAATTTTTTTTTTAATATTGACTTTGAATGCAAATGAAGATCTAGCTCTTTAAAGATGTGACAATAAACTTCTGAAAGCTTTAAAATTGTTTCCAGTAAAATTGTGTTTGGGACATAAGTACAGGGAAGAAGCACTTTGAAACAGTCTAATTTTTATTCTATGTTGTACAGAGGGATTTATACAAAATTTTGTATGTGTTAAATATGTGCTAAGTGAAGATTTTTCTCGATTTCATTAAGTAAATGAGGGAGGTTTTTTTGGTGGAAGATTCCATGGTTAAAGATGTAAACCAGCAATTTCTTGCTTCTATAGCACAACATAGTTCAGAGCTGAGATTAGAGAAACCCTGTAGAGTGGCTAATACTCGAGGGCATCCCCAACTAGAAAAGTATGTGAATTTAGGCATGGGAGGAAGGAAGGATCTGCTTTAAATTTAGTGTAGGGTCACTGAGTCTTAATGATAGATTAAACAAGGGAGGTGGAATAATGAATAGGGGTATGCAATGTGTAGCACTAATACCAGAAGTCCATGGTTTTCACTGGTTATTTAATGTCTTTTCCCATATGTTTCTGAATAGAGCAGGTTATGGCAGGGATGAGCTAAGGAATAGCTTTGTTAGTGGATTGTTAAATAGGCTGAATTATCTTTTTAAAAATGTGTATGTATATAGGCGAGCTGCTTGTTAATAGTATAATCAGGGATCTTATATGCATATACCTTCAATGTAGCAATATTAGTAACTATATTTGTAATTGATATGTGTATGTTGACATTCTTAAAATACACTGGGCAGATTGGCTGCATAATTTTCTTTAAAATTTAATTTAACCTGAATTGGAAATAACATTGACAGAATGTCTATTAAAACTCAACCACATAAAATATTTTATTAAATTCATGCTTACAGTGACTGAGAAAGATATCACAGGTTACTTTAGTGTTGAGTTCATACTGAGTTCTTACATGTAGAAGTCAGCCAACTACCTGCTACCAACAACCTACATGAACCAGGCAAGTCAACTGTTGAGTTATTAATGGGTTTCTAGGTAATTCATATTCTCTTTTCTGTGGTGAAGACAGCAGCAAGTCTCTGGAGAAAATGCACTTTCCACATCATTTTTCCTTTGGGTTACAAATGTAATTGCAAGCTACACTGGAAGATGTAGTGCAAGTCACACTAACAGCTTTGTCCTGTTGTTGAAGCAGTTCATACAGTATTGGTGAAATTAATATTTTCAGATCTATAGTTTATTTTCCTTTTTAGATGCATCTTGTTGGCTGGCACTGAGAATTGCCCATTGAGAACTGCCCAACTGAGAGTTGCCCATCACTCTTCTCTAAGCAGCAGAGTTGCTGTGATCTTTACGTGTAGAAGTGGTGGAAGAAATAGGTAAAACATTGACATTAGAGGAGTATTAGAGGATTTCTCTACATGAAAGTACTGCACAACCTTCTGCACAATTTTGAGACTTTGTTTCACAAGATTCATAGATTGAACTACTTTTTCACACACTGTCTAAATTTGCAAATATTTTCTAATGTTGACCATTAGGAAAACCTTAGATTTTATATTGTCTCTACTAGCAATAAAATATGCTGTCTCAGAAAATAGTATTTTATCAGTTGTCTAGAAATGAGACAAGTAAAAAAGACATGACAAAATTCTGATTTTGTGATGTTTCATTTCTTAAACTAAAATCGGTAGGCTTATCACTTAAAGTAAGGATGGTCTCTGAAGCACATGTGGTTTATGCATTTTCTTAGATTTTGAAAGATTCAGTTTTTATTCTGAAACAAGTTTGGGGAGGAATGGAGGAAGACACTGTCAATGAAATTTGTTAAGGCACATGTCTTGGTATCATAATCTGAGATTTTTGGGGGACAGTAGGGTTTTGATTTAGTCTCTCATTAGACCAAAGTGAAAAGAAGTTTGGAAGAGGGAAGGGTGTTTTTTTTAGTATGACTATAAATGTTGCTCTCTACTATAATTACATGCAATAATAATGGGAAATGTAACTGCCATTCATCTCCTTATTAGTTCTTAAAATAACCATCTATGGTACCATTTATTGATATGACTGGTTATTTTTGAGAGCCATGGAAGTGCACAAGTTGGGAAGCGATGAAAGACCAGTAGATGTATTTATCATGCTTAGGCTGCTGCAGACTAGTTTCTTTTGAAATGAAGATGAGGGTGTTTGTCTTCAAATAAATTTGTCTCAATTTTTCTTTTGTTCAGAACATGACAGCCATGAAAATGCAACGAATCTACTTTCCACTGCAAGAATCACATTGACTGTATCTTTCAATGTGAGTCACAATCCAAACCCTATAAATAATCTTTAAAGCCCTTACAAGTGCGGACCCGACTATATCCAAAATATTCACTGTGTCTTCACGAAGACAAGTAGTTCCTTAAAAGGAAATGGCACAGCCAATACAAGATAGAGGACAGCATAGTACAGACTTTGTGCTGAAGAGGTCACACATTAATTCCTGACAAAGGAATTGGAACAGATTGAAATACAGGAGTTGCAAAATTACACTTGCTTGCGCAGTTGTCTAGACTAAATGCACATGTGACATGGACAAGCTGGGATCAAGCCTGTGTAACTGGCATGCAGATTTTTTTCTTACCTCCTAACCTTTGTTCATGTTTTACCATTATTCAGTAGTGGCAGTAGCTTCTGGCCATGGCTCTGGTAGGTCTGAGAGAAGTTGGGAGGCACAGAAACTGTATTTAGTAGTTGAAATCATGTTTTGATCCCAATTTTAAATAGCTTGGATCAAAGTTACTGCTCTTGGTCATGTACTTCATGATTAGTAACTGTCAAGGTATATTTTTCTCCAAGTTACTGATTTAAGCACTAAGATAATTTATTAGGATTATCTATTAAGTCTGCTAAGTATGCCATCCATATGAAAGAGACCGGGATGCAAACTGTTACCCTGGTGCAGTCTTCTGGTGCATTTAGTAGAGCAGCTGTTTCAACTAGTTGTTTTCATATGCCTTTTTTTAGCTCCAAAGATCATCCAACTGATCTTAATAATTATGCTTTTCTATTTTGCGGTGCTTTTCTCATCTTTCCTGGCTTCTTCCTAGAGATCCCCTAATTCAGCCTGCTTATTCTTTATTATATCTGCTTACTTCTGCTCTCTTACAGCCTTGTGTACTGCTGCAGCAGAGGCCAAAATAACCCTCTGCATTTCACATAATTTTCCTACCATGCTTTGTGAAACACTCTGAAGAAAGGTGGTAACTAGAAGTAGTATTTTTAATAGAAATCTAAGGTTGAATCTTTCCTGCTAGATGCAGGATCTTGCAGGAGTATGGACCTCCAGAGTTTGTCCCACCATTTTGAAAGAGATGACTTAATAGCAGTTGCCCGTTGTCTTTTGTAACGTGCAGTAAAGGTCAGTTAAAAGTTTCCTTTGAGCAGTGCTTCTTCATTTAGCTTACTAGTAAGTATATTTTCTCAGATGACCATTCCTCTAAATGGGAATACAAACTAGGACTTCAAAATGTATCTTTTCTGTGTCAGTGCACTATATGTAGAACAAACAGAAATCTTCAAGTATTATCATCAGTTTTATTTTGTTAGCAGAGTTGTTTAAGGCGTTCTCAAATAAATTTGTAGAATTGTTTTGGCAGTAAGTCTTTGTTGTTTGATCTCTTTTTAACCTTAATCACATCTTCCTTTCAATCTCTAATGTCACGACTAGCTCACACTCTTAATTCTTTCACACCTGTGTTCAACCTCATGCTTGTGTGCTGCTAAAATGATTTTTTTTTTCCTGTTTGTTTTGTTTTTTTTAATACTCATGCCTCTTTGCTCAATTTCTTAAGAATGTGTTTCCCCTTCTTCTTCTGTAGGAATTTGTTTCTTCTTTTAACCGTCTACTAAAAAAATTCAAAGGGTCATGTGGTTTTAAGTTCAGAGGGGATTATCACAATTAGGTCTCCTAGGCACTACAAGCAATGAATAATAATAATTATGTAGGCTGAACCTCTGCACAGTGCAGGCCATATAGCAGCAATCAGTAACTCCTGCATCAAGTTCAGAAGCTTGTAACTTGCATTTAGCTGTAACACTCTTCTAGAAGGATAGCTAAATTGTAGGTATTTAAAGATGGAGATCAGCAAAGGGGTTTCTTTATTCCACAGAATTAAAACGTGCATGTGTGCTGGCAGAAAACTGAGGCATTGCAAAGTAAAACAACATTTGAAAGACAGTGAAACAGTTGTATATCGAATTTGAATACGGTGAATAATAAACTATTAAATGGTGAATGTACTTCACATGTGCCTCTTGCTGCAGCCCAGGGAAAGGCTAGATCCAAAGCAGTGGCAAAAAGTAATATCTGGTAGCTTGAAAGGAGCTCAGATTAAGTCTCAAACGTCAAACCTTGTCTGGGCAGGAGGCTGAGGTTGGGAAAATATCTTGCTAAATCTTTGAGGGGACATCTCACGTGCTTGGAACATCCATCTTTTCAGATTATAATGTAGCTATAGATATATGCATGAGGCAATCAGAAGTTCATGTCAGAAGATTCAGTGTAGCTGAAGCCTTGCTTTTATTTGCTGTTTCAAAAGTTGCAGGTTTTAACCACAAAAATATACCAGTATTACCCAGTGGACCATTTTAATCTAGGTTGCGGTGTTAAGCTACTAACTTGGCATAGGCCCTTTAAAAAATGGTCAAATGACATCCAAGAAGAGTTAGTTTAAGAGAGGTTTAAATTATGAGGTTCAGAGAATGAAATAGAGGGTAATTTTGAAATTATGAGAGTGGTTTATTCACAGTGTTATTTCTTTTGCTGAAAGGAAACTACTGGATGCTTCTTTACAAGCATTTGCCAAATGTAATTAATTTAAAATGTCATTGCATTTAATGAATTTGTAAATAATCTGGTGATTCCTAAACTGGGTGAACTTCTGGTAACAACTTCTAGTTAAAGAAAATTTCAAAATTGTTTGAATAATTGTTACAGCTCAGAAATACTGTTGTTCAGTGAGGCTATAAAGTGAGTAGGTAATGTCTCTGAAGGTGTCCTCTAAACTGTAGAACAAGTAGGCAGAATGTAGCCAACTAGCTTAGGAAAAAATATTTTATTCCTTGAATTTAGGTCTGTTAAAGTTTGCCAATGGTATTTTACATAAATAATTAGGACAACCTATAGTCGTGAAGAATTTACATCGGTTAAGTGAAATTAACATTCCTGGTTTGGGTTTCGTTCAGTGTCTCACTGTGGGTGTAAATTTGGGGGAATGAGGCTCTATGTGTTTAGCTGGTGAGTAAAGAATCCATATGCCTTTCTGGAAGTGGTACTTGGGAATCTGTCCTCCTATCTAGTCTCTCATTTTCCTAAATGATGTTTTTTACTAAAATGTTATGGTGAATCACCTCTGTGTTAAGTTTGTTGTGTTTTTTATTTATTCTTTCTCATGAAAATTACCCTCCTTCCCACGTTTTAAAATACATAATAGCAAAATAATACATTAACTTTGCATTTACTTCCTCAGCCACTTAACCTTTCTTCATAGTTACCTGTTTCTCCATTCCTCATTATTCGAATTGGAAATAGTGTGGATTATTTTTTTTTAAGTATTCATTTAATCCCTGGATATATGAAGCTCTTAATCCACCTTCCCAATGATTAGGATGAAATTCACATACTTTCTTTTCTAGATACTGAATTTAAAGAATTGAAACATCAAAAATTGTATATGCTGGGCTTCGATTAGTGTTTAATATGACTTAATCTTCTTTGTTTGAACTCCTATCAGCAAAATGTCACAAAATTCACACCTTATTTTCCAGATCTAAGTTAATTTGAATGGTTATATAATGAACTAAACAAGCTTTCTAATGAAGATGCTGACACAAAATTTACTGAATATTATAGTACAACACAAGCCATTTTTAACAGTAGTTTAAACTGCATTTATTTTGGTTCAAACGATGTTCTGTACATTCTAAAGTGCAAGTTGGGTGCATTAGTGGCTTTTCTGTACATAAGATGTCTTTAATTACAGGAATGTGATACTTGAAAACTTAGCAGGAAATTTTCTATGGATGTTTTGTGTTTTAACTTGGTGATGAATTCTGCTTTGTATGTGGCTGACCTGCAATGAGCTTTCAGTTCTCTTAGGGTTCTTCAGGAAGATTTGAAATTGCATATAATTTTTTATTTGCATATAAGTTTTTAATTTGAAAATGAAGCAGTCTTAGTTAGAGGGAGGAGAATAGTACTTTCAGTAGGTGTAGAAGCTTTGGTGCTTTTATTTGTTTTAGTTCTACTTGTCATGACAGTATAAGCAAGTAATGTATTCTAGACAATGAATTTAAAACAATTATGTTAGAATTTAAGTGGCATTTTTCTTTTGCATTAAACAAGAAAAGAGATTCCAAAGCTTTAGCTGACTAATAGGGAACACTTAAGCAATGCAGGCCAAAATCTTTTCAGTGGCATTAAAAGCAAAAATAACTTAAGGGACAAGCTGAGAAATAAAAAATTAATTAGAGAATGTATTGTAGTAAAACATATGCTTGAATTCTTGTGTATTTCAGAGAAGCACTGAATCATATCTGACTTCTGTCTGGCAAGCTTGTACAGTGAGGAGTTCTCTTGCATACCGTATAGATTTTAAATTAACTCTTTAGGTTTGAAGTGTATTTTTTCCTTTAGATTACAACAGAGTGAATTGAGTGTATGTGTAAATACAGTTATTTTAGCATAGTGAGTCCTTCTGAGAGTTTCAGTGGTGTGAAATTCTTGAGAAGCAGACACTGTTATTTAAAAACACCCCTATTCTGACATTTTAATTCAGTAACTGAAAGCATTCCATAATTTAAACTTCTGCTCCTAGAAAGAGGAGCCAGTTATCACTTGATGTCTTCAGAGAGGCATTCTTGTTTCTACAGTAGAGCCTCCACTAGAATTAAAATTTGTTGATTTAAGTAATGTCTGGTCTTTATATTTTGATATAGTTTTATTGTATTGGCTATTGGAAAGTGGTAAACACAGTTGTGAGTGGAGCAGACTTACACCATTCCCCTCAAACAGATTTTCATTCTGTGATAAAGTGACCTGAGAGATCAGTTTTGGGTGCTTACTGCTAGTTGTGGCTCATATATTCATACTGCAAGTAACATACTGTATCCTCACTGGGGGTAGCTGGCTAAAAATTACTGCACGTGACTTTTCAAAGTTAATAACATTCAGTTTCTAATTAGCTGCTGATAGCCTTTTCCTGATAAAATGCAAAATACTTTTTCTCTGCTATGGGAAAATTTTAAAAATGGATCACTCATTTTTGGTTTTCATTCTCTTTCCCAACTGACTCAATTTCTTTACTACTACTATGGACCAAATCTATGCGATAATTTGCGGAGGTGATGCTGACTCAGAAGTTCTTTCTGTCTAGTTTTACATGTTTGTATTTCTAATGGTTCTTGATAGTTAACTGGAATTACCCTTTTATCTGACCCATCTTCTTTGTTCATAGCTATCGACATCTTTCAAATCATCACTTTATCACCTTTAACACTTCTCTCTGCTTAGAAACTTGGTAAATTCTGTCCCAGCTTCCAGTGCCTTACTGCCAGATTCCTGACACTCATTGCTGTCTGTGTTGGTGGAATTTTGGCTGGCAGAAGTGTTACAGGCTTTCCTCCAGAATCTTGAAACTATCACTTGAGCTGGTTTTGCCTCCTTTCTTTCCATCTTTCTTCACCAAAATGCTTTTGCTTACATTGCATTTCTTTCTGTTATTGTCCCATCTGTATCATTGCTGTCCTCTAAAAATGTTGCTTACTTATCTTGGCTTCTTCTCTGCTACAATGTCAAAGTCAAGATTCTTGCTTTACCATCAGTGTCCCATGCAACCTTGCTCTGTCTGCATCTGATCTCATTTCCCTGCATCCCCCAACTCACATTCCACATTCCTCACAGTCCTCTGACTTTATTGCTCCTTTTGTCTGCCTTTCATGCACTCATTTTTGCACTGTCTTTCATGCTGCCTATGTGCCTGGAACAGTCTTTAGCATCTCAGCCAATTTACAGCTTTGCATAAATTATATTTAATAATAAGACTAACAAAAGTTCATTATCTACATTATTTCAATTAACTTTGTACCTGCATAAGCAGAAAACAGCCTTAGGGAAACTACTGTTAAACTTTGTTGTGATTTGTTGTGATTCAAAGATACAGATTCAGACAAGACTGTTCTTTGATGATTTGGCATAATATTTAATTTTTTTAACAATTTGGTAAGTGTTAGGTTATTTTTATTTTCTTTTTTATGGTGGATTTTAGGTCTTCTAATTCAGAAATAAGGAAATAGCTCCTTGTTTCTGGCAAGTGAAACCACCAGAGGGTCCTCACCATCACATTAGCTGGTACAGACTTCTTGCCTTGTGATACATTTTACTTCTTTTTATCCTTACTAATGTGTACGTGGAAGGGCTTTGAATGTCGGGTTACCTTCATGTCTACAAAGTGTATCTTTTGTGTTTAACATTCCTACTAGAGCAACATACTCATCTGCTTAAAAAAAAAACAACAGTGAAAGAAAGACCCTGCCTATGTCTGCGAAGTTTTCTCAGTGTGCTGGCTACTTTGATGTATGGGTTTTCTTAAAATATTAAAAGTTGTTTTAATATTTTAACTCCCTTCTAAGACCAGCGAAAATGAGCCGATGGTAAAAACTTCATCTGCTTTTCAAGCATCAGTGTGTAGCTGTAAAGCAGGGCATTCTCCAAGAATTATACATAATTCTCCAAGCAAAACAGCATCTGAAATATCTGGGGGACTTTGGTAGTTTCAATGGCTGTATGGATACTGTTCACAGCTGAGTTGTGGAACCAAATAGATGTGCCTTTAATTTGTTTTTAAATGATCGTATATTCTGGAGATTATAATCTGAAGGGTGGCTGCCATAGAAATCTGTCAGTCACCATGGCATCTGAGCATTATGAAAAGAAATTCTGGGCTGCACAAAGACAATGCCACCAATTAGTGTTTCGAAGGGATCAAAGGTGGGAGACCAAAAAGTTTGTCCATAAATGTAGCGCAGTGCATGGCAGTGGAAGTTAGTTTGCTTTACACAAATCTATCAAGATTTCAGTCCTCCTGTGAGTATCATGTGAATTTATAAATCAAAGCCATAAACCAGACTTCATCCATTTACTATGCTAACTTTTTTCAGAGTATGGCTGTAGGTTTTTATTTCACAGGCCTAATAAAGAAGCAGTTTATAGTTCTGCTTTATACAAATCTTTAGAACTTTTCCCTCCTTACAGGATTTTTAACTTTAAAATGAAATTAAGTCAGTTAATGAAGAAAAGAGGTATTCTGTTCTTGATTGGTAAAGACTCCTAGTCTCTAAAACTTCTGCAGTCTGCTCTCTTAATACTGTTCTAATTATCAAACAAGCCGAAAATTAAGTAGTTATTTAAAAGCAAGTTTATTTTATCTTAAATAATTGATTGTGGCTTGTTATTTGAGCGAGGACTACTTTGGCATGTATTCCAAATCCAGTTATGATCTTAACTCCAGCAGTTTGTTTAATCAAACATTACTCCAATAAGTCTTACATGGTCCCCTACCCGACCAGGCCCGTCTATAACAACTAGTTTGTTCTGCGACGAGTTGCTCAACAGATGTCATTCTGGTAGAATAATGCAGCAGAATACTTGTGCCTTGGCTAAAATTACTTTAACTTTGATCACTTTTGTCCAGCACATCAGTCTGGCATTGTGCTTTATACCAACATAACACTTTACCCCGAGCATGCCTTTCAAGCTTAGAATAGCAGAGGAATGTTATTGAATTCAGTGCAGTTACAGATGAGTTAATGAAAGAAGGGAAATACTGTTTTTTTTCATAATGCCGTTCTGTTGTACTTTGGAATTAAAAGGGAATTTGAGGAATGTGACTTCTGAGTTATTTATTTTTACTTCTGAAGGCTTTTTGAAAACAGTATTATGTGGTTGTATTGATCCCACGATTCCGTAAATAAGTTTCACCTTTTATTTCAAAAGAGCTCATTTCAGAGTTTTACATTGTGAAAATAATAGAAGTTTGTAAATATGTAATTGGAGAACAATTACATCACAGAGAGAATTCATCCTGATATTTAATGCAAAAAACCTAGAAATGCAAGAACCCTATTCTTGTGATCACAGATCAGTATTGTTACATTTTGATGGGATGTTGTGGGGTCAGTACAGAGTAATGACATCTCTTTACCTTGATACTACTGTGAAATGAACACTGCACAGCAGGCTGCCTTCTTGTAAAGAAGCAGTGAAGAAAGGCTGTTTGTTTTGAACAGTAGGAATGAGATCATATACCAAGTTCTATAGTTTGGTCTTCCATAATTCCATTTTTCACAGGTGCATGTGTATACAGTTTAGAATTACCTTTCATTCCCTTCTTGAATAGGAAACCTTTAAATAAATGGATTGTGTTAGTATTTCTCATTTTGACAAATCTTGGTTTTCTTCCTGATTTTTTTCTTTTTCAAACCATTTTTCTGTTCAGAGAAAATTGTTAACTTAGGGGTAAGTATCTTACACTGAAGAAAGATCAAAGATTGAAGATCTTTTCTTCTAACAATTATATATAACTTTTTTCTGTTCACAGAAGTCTTAGTAATACAAATAGCAGAAGATAGAATAAAATTAATTGGTAGTTCTTTCTGGTTGCCAAGTGAACAAATGAAAAGCTAAAGAAGTCATCAGAGGACAGATTTTGGATTAGTCTTGGCATTTGCTTTAAGTCAAATCTTACCCATCTACCTTACTATCTTTTTGGTTTAATGTGTGAAAAACTTGGTTACTGTGTCTGTTAAACTATACAGCCCTCTTAGAGCTGGGAACAGGACAGAGAACTTCTGACTTCCTCAGATATTCCTCCTCGCATATGGTCATGTAACATTAGTAAAATGTATCAAACCTTACTTTTACCTGTTTTGAGAATGTTTTTCTGGATGCAATATATAGGTTGTTGGGATCTGTACTTGGAAACTAAAACAAACCTGTATGGGAGGACCTTGTATTCCCATGTAGTGATTTCATGGCAGACAACCCAAAACCCAGCATTGCTCCCTATAAGCATTTTAGTGTTCACACTTCTGGTCCAGCTGGGCAATATTTACATGTGCTTGTTACCTGTACAGACTTTACATTCAAGTATAAGATACTATTCAGAATTTGAGTTAGCACTCTCTATCCCAAATATAAAAATACATCTTTTTGTGGTTTAAATAATTGCTCATCACAAAACTTGTGATAAAACATGATGACTTTTACATTGTGTTAATGTTTTTGTGGAAAGAGTTTTGTAAATCTTGTATTTTGCAGCATTCTTCCGGTATTTGAAATTTCCAACTAGTTCTTCTTTTCCCCTCCCTTCCTCCTGACAATCATCATGTGAGATGATTAATGAGAGTGACTTGTATATTAATAGCATGGAGAAGAGCTGATGTAAAAATCAGTTGATTTGCATTTTGTCCGTAAATATTTGAAACGTGTTGTCTTCATTGGAAATGTGCTTATTAATTCCTATTTTCTTGTTTAATATGCTCACTTTTATTTTTGGATCCCATTTAAGAAACTTCTGCAAAGCTAGTTGTATTTCTTATTACATTAGATGTAGAATGAACCTAAAATTTTGAGGTGGAACAGAATACATTAAGTAGCAAAACTTGTAACAGGATTTTTGTTACCACCTTCTGCATCTGCTTGTTTTGCTCATTATGTTGCAATACTTTTTACTGTGAAAATTTATGTTATTGTTTTACACATGTATGATACTTCAGTAATAATGAATCATTATTAATTATATGTTACAGATTAATTTTTTTTTCCTTGACACAATTTGCTCAATTGCTTTCAGCAGCACTGAAGTTTAGTAGGACTTCATGTAAACCTGTGGAACAGATCTGCATCTTTGAGTGTTGGAGGAACCTGTTTTACACAATTGGAAAAAACTAAAATAAAAAGCTGGGGACTATGATGAAGATAAAGCAGTTTTCCTCCATGCTTTTGTTAATACAAGTTCTGATTTAATTTTAATCTTTTTTTTAACCAGGTTAAGCGGAATGTGTATGACCTAACTAGTATCCCTGTCCGTCACCAGTTGTGGGAAGGCTGGCCTCCTTCTGCCACAGATGACTCAGTAAGTAGCTTGGGTTCTCATTTCATTTCTCCCTACAGATAGCTGACTTTTGATCAGATTAATCCCATAGTTTTTATTTGTCCCATATGCAGTAACCTATCATAACATCATAATTCCTAACACATAACCATAACACATCATTCAGGGCTTTATCTTGAATGATACAAGTACTGAAGTGTTGGCTTACTGAAGCATATTTCCATGGAAATTATTCATGTCTGTCAAATTCTGTGCATGTTTTAGACTCAGAGAGGAGCAAAGCTGTGCAACATTTTAGAAGTTGAGGAGGTCTCTTGCAGTGATAGAAATTCAGGAAAAAGTCCCATCTTTCGCTGTATTCTGAATGCATATCTAGGTATTTTCCTCAGTTATGGCCATCAGGTCACTGGTATTCTTAAGCCTGTGTCTGGCTTTAAGCAGGAGATGTTCCAGCTGAAATCAGTGGAGAACTTCACTTTTTAAGTTGTCTACCTTGGTTCTTGCTGAGCCAGTAAGAATGTATGGGCCTTTGCAAAATTACATTTTGAAATAGTAAATAATATGTATACAGTACAATCTGTATTTAATTGTCAAAAAGATTGTACAGGTTTTAGAATTACCATTATTTAGAAATGGAAGGAAATCGTAGCTGAGTGAGCACTGCGTAGTGCTCAGACAATTTTCTTCAGGTGGCATGTTTGTAATGGCAGATAGTGAGGTCTGCCTTTATTTGAAAAAAAAAACAAACAAAACACCAAAAAACCAACGACAAAAAAACCTAAAAGGCTGTAGTTATGTTTTATATAGATTTTGTGACCTGAGAAGAATGTAGAAAAAGTAAACGTTTCTATGTTAATAAAAACATTATTTTAAACTAGGGGTTGAACCTGAGTATGCCACAAAGTGAACATGGAATTGGGATGTTGCTTTCTCTTTGTATTTGTATTATCTTTGATGCATTACTCTCCTGTCCATTTCTACTCTGCTTCTCATAAAGGGAGAATTACTGTTTATATGGCAAGGCTGCTGCTTTTTTGCTCTGGGTAAAGGATTTATGCCAATAAAAAAAAAAAAAGCAAAGCAAAGACTGTCTGTATCTCTAATAAAATACATCTGTGGTAGTGTTTGCAGAAACAGTAGTTAGGTTTGAGAGAGGTGGGTAAATCTATGTCTGTGCATTCAGGAGCATATCTGAGACGATAGATGTAGGATGTGAAATAACAGCATGGTGTCATGTGGTAATTACAGTCTTTGAAATGTGGATCCATTTTAACATTTTATTAGTTTACATTAGCCCCAAAAAAGAATTGGAAACTCAACACTTCTAATCCGTTTTCCCACAGCTGTTAGGTTTTCCCGTATTCCCCTCCCCCCCTTTATTTTGGATGGGGTACCTCACATATGTAAAACTCATCAATCTGTTTTAAGTCTGTTTTTACAAGTGACATTGTTGCAGGTGAATTTTTCCCCTTTTCATCTTTAATGAAATTGGTGAATGTTGAGTCATCTGCTCCAAAGCTGGAGTCTGGCGCAGCTGAGACTTGTCAGCTGTGTAAACAGATTTGAATGTGTTACCAACAAAAATATAATTAATTTCTGTCTAAAATTAGAGGTCGTAGCTTTCTATTTATAAAGATTTAATGTTAGCAATGACTACCTGTGGTTCTGTCATCTGAACATTTTTTCCTTTGCAGATTAGGAATCCTCGGTAACAATTCCTTTAGCAATAAGTCATAATGTCTTTAGTTGAGAGGCAAATACATAAAATCACTTTTTCCATCATGAGTTTTTCAGTTGCTGTATGGTATAGTACTCCATTGCAACTGAAGAGTTAAACAAAGGCTCGACTAAAATACTTTTTCATTTACATGTTATGCAGCATAAGAAATACTTTGTAATACCACAGGAGGTTTTTTCAGTGCAGTTCTCGTTAACCTTTGGCTTAGCAAACAGGACAACTAAATAGACTTCGCATAATTGGATTCCTGTATCATCTTGAGTCTCTTATGAACCTGACAGACTAGAGTCTTCTGACATTATCAGGAAATTTAGTGGAGTCAATAGTCATTTAAAACATTGTTGCTTCATCTCCCTTCAGAGTTAAGATATGTTCAGTGCTTGGACTGTCTAATGAAATATGGGATACTGTATGAATTGTCAATAACTCTTTCAGATCCTTTTGCACACTTTCACCAGGGAGATGGGCATCAAAACCTCCACATGCAGGAGAATGTTTTCATGCTCTGACAGTTTGATTGTGGGAAACAACAATACGTAGCCTGTGGAAATCTCATTTCACCATTTGACAAGGACATACTTTTAGCTTTTCTTGGGCCAGAATAATGCAAATGTCACAAATTCTATCTGTTCTGCTCATTAAAGTTAAAAGTAAATGTATGAGTTTTCAATAATACATTTTTAAACAAGTTTACTTAAGTGAAACTTGAATTATATTAAAGACTTAATCTATCTGGTTTGGGGTATGTATCATCAACTGATAAATGAAGTCTGGAAAATTATCCTAGAAAATTAGAAAATTATAATTTGGACTTAAATAGATTCACAGTTTGTTCTCAGTTGGTTGTTTGTTTTTTTTCGTGGGTATTGTAACAACCTTAACATTTACTGATCTTGTAAAATGGAAATGAAGCCAGAATAATTTATTAAAATTTTTGAAATGTATTCCATTTCTCTTTGCTGTATCAGCTGAACTTCTGAAATTCCACCAGCAGTTACTGCTGTTGTCAAGTGGAATGAGCAACCTTCAAATATGTATGGGTAAAAAAACCCACCAAAGTGACATCAGTTGTAGGTGGCATTTTAGTTACAGTTTTTACAAGGAAACATGATTTTCATCATATAGGAACAGGTGACTTTTTGGGTATTAGCTTTACACATGTATATTTGAGGTAAGACTTTTACCCCCCCCCCCCCCCCCCTTGAGTTCACTGGTTTCAATTTATTTCAGCAGGATGAGTTTTCATCCCTGATGTTTCTGTTCATTTTGGTAGCATAGAAAAGCAACACCCACTGTGGGAAGGAGGAGAGAGGTTGCTTTTGTGCTGCTTTTGTTCTCCGTATTTAAGCTAAAACTTTTTTTCTTAATTAGATCTTTCTTTTAAGTCATTTCACTGTAGCGATGAGAAATGTCATCTTTGTAAGTAGTGATAGTGAGTTTGTAAAAACAGAATGTGTTTCTGCATGAAAAAGATACAACCTTTTTAGAATAAGGCTTAGAGGGGTAAAGGGGAGAGAGGCAGAGGATGAAGTGCCCAGTGTTGTAACTGTTCCCTGCATGTAGAACTTGTACAGAGGAACTCAGCACACGTCTGTCCACTTACCGCAGGTGATGCTTTGTTTCCCTAAACAATACAAATGTCAAGACCTCTTATTCTCATTTCAAGACAAGTGACTGTACTTGGATGTTAGTTTAGGCAGAAGTAGGTCTATACTGACAAGTTATTCGGCTCCACTGCTGAAGAGTCACATTTCAGGTGTGACACGTGTGTACCCACCAGCGTGTCGAGGTTCTGCATCATCCCCTGTGAACACGACCACCTTCAGGTCTGTGATGGCTGTAGCAGATGTGGTTGATGTTCCTTAGCTGAATTTAATGAAGACTTACAGATAATAATAAAAATTCTCAAGTGCTTCTGTATGATCTAATTAGCACTGCTGTTTCATAACTGCTGTATTTAGCTGTTTTGCTGCTAAGTACTAAGCACAGTCTGTCTACACAGGTAGGAATTAAGAATGCTGATAGTGTTCCGGTACAAAGTCAACCTGTTTATGACAATTTTTGGCTGATCTCCAGATTTTTTAAGAGGTTGAATATTAAGCATCTGAGTAATTAGCATTTGGGAGTAGATATTTCTTTCCCCTTCCAGATCTTACAAAGGCTTTCTGAGCAGAAGGTTCGTTGCTGCATGCTGACATTGTGATATGAAAACAAGTTGTGAGGTTTACACACACTGCCTGTGTAATTGTAATGGATTCCATGGCTGCATTTCCCCCCTTGGAATTGATATGACTAAAGAATGACTTGTCTTGACAGAGGAAGTGGCTATTGATCAGAAGCATAAAATCGGCTATATTTAGATTAAAATATGTTCATCATTAGAAAATGATCAACCTTTTTTTTTTTTTCTGTGTAAGAATATCATAATTATAATTTGTTTTTTCTGTAATGTTAATTATTTTGTGTGTTAGTTTTCTTCTGTGGTTCCCATCAGTTACTTGCAGTAGAGTAGTAAAGTGGATCTGACAGGATCCTTTTAATTCAGATAGTTAGAAGAATACTCACAGTCTGTTTTGTTAAGTGGATTCAGGAATAAGATAAAATTTCCATTTAACTTTTATCCTATAGTCCCAACTTAGTAGTGAAAATCATTGGACAGTACCCCATCTTGGATGTTCATGATAATATATGAAGCAGCACACTTATCATAATTAGAGAAATAGAAAAATGACTGACTAATTTAATAAACAGTTCCTAAATGTCTTTATTTTAGATCATCTTCTGACTTTGAGTTATGGCTTGCTTG